>CM037007.1:15087365-16518137 GCA_020826895.1 Aquilegia kansuensis
TCTTATTAATTGGTTCATGTGGTGTTCTTAAGTTATTGTTTTCTATTGTGTTTGAACTAAAATTTTCCCTTTGACAAGGGTACGAATCTTGCTTGTTACTTGTTCTACATTGATAATCAATATTTATAGGCATAAGAAGGAAAATAAACATACAAATTCATCTTTGATTAAAGGATACACAAAAGTCCCTTATCACCTATGTAGTTCAATTTTATAGGATATTTGGGACAACGGCTAGCTCATTAATTGTCGAACGGTGGGATTAAATTAATGGGCAGACGTTACAGATCAAGTTTGAAAGATATTGTAACTGAAATGAATGTATTTGAAAGTGAATAAGCTCGCGTAAGGTCGAGTAATATAAGATTCACCTTTAGTGAGGTCGAGTAAAATAAGGCTCACGCCGAGTGAGGTCGAGTTAAAGAGAATCCATGTCGGAGTATAACAAAACGTTGTGAGCTCGGGTGAGGTTGAGTAAAAATAGACTCACGACGAGTAAGATCGATAAAAGTATTATTTGGCGAGGTTGGTCATGTCAAGGAGCTCGAGGGAGCTTGAATGTGAGGGTATATACATTTGTTAAAAGTTCTCTTTGTTTATTTAAAATCTCATTATATTATTATATTATTGAAGATTAATCTTCTTAAGATTATATGTTGTAACACCACGGGTTGGTAGGTGGTTTGCCGAGGGGTGTGTCCTATGACACATGAGAGAAGGATGTCCTGACATTGGAATATAGGTATAGATCCGTCATATATAGTCACCAAGGCCTTTTGGGCTCACTTGGCTCCAGAGTTCGAAAGAACTCCGGAGTTAACCCTGCTCGGGTGGGAGTAGTTTTAAGATGGGTGACTTCCAGGGAAGCCCCATAAAACCACACATTGTCGGATGACCGCAATGGGAAATGGGAAAGCAAATCGGTGGTGATATAGGTCGAGTCGCTACATATGTATGCAAATGGAAAAACAAATCAAATTTTAGTTAATTGATCAACAAAATAAAATCAAAACATATATCAAACAAGAGATCATAACCCAAAAACTTATATTTATATATAACTACAAGTAGGCTAAAGAATCATTCCATTGTAAACCCAAAACCATTTGTTTTTACTTCAATTCGTTCAAACTTCGAAGCTACTTTCAATTTATCATTATCAATTATGGGAAGGTAAATTTTAAGATTAAATTTTCTCTTTCTCTTGTTTGAATTTAAATTTTTCACTACATTAAAATATACATTCTAGTTAATCTAGCTTCTTACTTGATCTTCTTTTTCATGATTTATTATAAAAACATAAAGTCGTTTTAAGGATTTGAAAAATGTATATATAACTATAATATGTAACTTCTATTTGATTCTAATAATATTTTCTTCTTGATTTTTTCTTTCACATGAAATACAGAGAAGGGTAATTATAAGGGTTCTGACCTGTTGAGAAAATCGATAATAACCAATAAACCCTAAGTGCAGAATGACCCAAGATCTAGAAGAAACAAGTAATTATAATAAGAAAAATGAAACCAATACACAAGATATACGTGGTGGAACCCTCATGAGGAATAAACCACCACAAGCAAAACAAATAACTTTATTATCTTCCACCAAAGGATTACAAGGTGAGATCTCACACAACCCAACCTCACACCCTTTACAAGAAGAACACAAACCTACAAATCCTCCAACAAAGATTGCTCCTAAGATTTCCCAAGCCTTCAAGCGTCTCAATTTTGAATCTCTCAAAACTCTCTTACACTACATGCTTAATGTGGCTTACAAAACCTTAAGGTTTCCTACACTATCATGACCTTATATAGTGTTATAAAGGAAATTAGGATTTACCACATCATCGGCCTAAAATAGGCCCATAGACAATTTACCGTCCAGAGGCAATAAATCTGTTAGAACTGCTGTCTAGAGGAATTTTTCCTGTTAGCACTGCAAATGTAGTTTCCAAGAAAGCTACTACGAACTAGAAGGTCTGTCATATACCTTTGGAAAGCTGAGAGAGTCATTTTTCCAACTCAAAAGACAGATCACAATTCTGAGCACCGAGCAGAAAGTTATGACTGTTTTTCTACAATGTATCAAAATAAAAAATAACGAAAAACTGAACAACAATTCTCCACCTCGACGAAGATTGTCAAATCGAAGCGGACACCTTGAAAGAACGTCAATCGCAATAAAACAAAATTTAAACTACCAATGTACCACCATGGTATGAATTCAACCGGATCTCTAGGTCACTAAAAAAATTCTTTACTTTATTCGACCCGTTTGGGTACCTATCAATAATAACCATGCAAGTCCAAGTTTTCCTTGGACTTACCCAACTTTGGAACCCACATTGTTGTCATTCGGACTCTTTTAACTCCACCAAATGTAGAATCTCTATGAGAATGTGCATCCTCAACCTTCAACTTAGCTGATTCTAAGATCCGATCGGTTACTGCTTATCCCAACAATATATACGAGCCTTTACGTTGGCTTTCTTCCATGACCAAAGTGTTTCCTCGATATACCTTCAATACTCCACAATAGCGAGAGTAAATGTAACCATCAGAATCTAACTTAGATAGACTAATTATATTCCACTTAAACTTTGGCACATTTTGAAACCGGCATTAAGTGGTTTGACATCAATTTTGTGACAAAGTGTCCGTGGTTATTTCGCCTTGAGTTCATTGTTAAGAAAACCTTGGTGTACGCGTGTCGTCCTGTGTCATTGCCTTCGCGTCGTGTGTCTCGAGTATAAAAATTGGGTCAGGACGTACGTACCTCTTAAGGACGTACGTACGCTTCGTATGTCAGCAGGTTGGTCGTGGTCTGGACGTACGTACCTGTTTAGGACGTTCGTACGTCCAAGTAGGCAGCAGCGTATTTTCGTATGGAGACGTACGAACGTCATATCGACGTACGTACGTCCAATGTGGGCTTTTCACGTTTCGGTCCATTTTTCTTGATTTCCAACCCTAAGTTTAAATAGGGTTTCTCTTCCATTTGAGAAGACAGTTCTTTGGCCGTCTATTGTTCCTCTAGTTGTGGAGTTTTGGTTTAGGTTTTTGTATTCAAAGTGTTTGTGGCTATTGAACTCAATTCCCTTTCTTCCCCCTTTTCCCAATTCATAACTTTGTGATTCTAAGAGTGGTATTGTGATTTCGGCTTCGAGTCTTCTTGTGGGTTTATCAAGAAGTCGAGTGTCTTGTGCGTACATCAAGGTGCTCTGGTGAAGTCAAGGTGTTAGAGATAACCAGGAGTATCAACTCGCAGTGAGTGCAGGTAGTTGATAGGTTTGTACATCTCTATTTCATCTAGTGGATTATTTGTTGTCGCGAGGACAACCGTGGACGTTTCCCTTTTGGGTTTTACCACGTTAAAAATTTCTGTGTGTTCTTTACTTTCTGCGTATTGTTTGTTTGGTTGAATATTCAATTGGTATATTAGCACTATTTGTAGTTTTTCAATTGGTATCAGTCGCTGGGGGCTGGTTAAGGAGCGTAAAGGCTCACGCTATCGATCATTAGTGCTTTATGGAATCTAACAAGTTTGCTACTTCAAGCCTTCCTCCACAATTTAGTGGAAAAGACTTTGGTCATTGGAAAGTAAGGATGCGAGCTTATCTCCAAGCATTAGGAAAAGAAGTTTGGCTTTCTGTTGTCACGGGGTGGAAAGAACCAATTACTACTACAGGTACTGATGATGCTGCTGTTACATCACTGACGCCACGTGAAAAGTGGACGCCTGAACAGAAGTTGTTGGCAAATTATAACAACAAGGCACTCAATGCTATTTTCATGGCATTAAATGCCAGTGAGTTTCGTCGTGTGCAAGGTTGTGAAGAGGCTAAAGATGCATGGAACAGACTTATCTGTACACATGAAGGTGATGAAACTGTCAAAGAAAGCAAGTTAGAACTATTAACTTCTCAGTTTGAAAATCTACGGATGGATAATTCTGAGACCTTTGATGACTTCTTTATTCGTCTTCAAGACATTATAAACTGTAGTGCTGCTATTGGTCATGCATATACTGACACACAAGTGGTACGTAAGATATTGCGTGCTTTGCCTCCTCGGTTTCGGTCTCGTAAGGATGCCATTACTGAGAGTAATGTGATTAAGAACATGTCCATTGAGACACTTGCTGGGAAACTAAGGACATGTGAGATGGAACAAGCCTTGGAAGAACCCTTGAAGAACAAGTCTGTGGCATTCAAAGCTACATCGTCTAAAGAAACTTCTACAGGTCTCTCTGATGATGAAGAACAGGATGTGGATGATAACTATGCGTTTCTGTCACGTAGCTTTCAGAAGATTCTGAAGTATCAACAGAATAGAGATCCTCGAAAGCGATTTCCTGACTCCTCAAATGCTCCTAGGAGTCGTGGTTTTGAGCGCTTCTCTGGGGATGGGAGAAGAGCTCGAGTTGATCGTAAAGATGTCCAATGTTACAAGTGTCGTGAATATGGACACTTTGCAAATGAATGTGACAAGAAGTTGGATCGCAAACCTGGTGATAATTCCAAAGCGAACCTCACGGTGACATGGGATGATTCAGATGAAGATGATGATGGCAATCCTTCAAATGTTGTCTCCAACTATGTGGTTTTCAGTGCATCCCTGGATGAGCATCCAGGAGGTATTGTATCCTCTACTAATGATATTAATGTTTCTGATTCTGGTGTTCATGCTACTACTACTGAATTATGTGATATGTATAAGTTTTCCATGCAACAAGTAAAGTTGCTTGAAAAAACTAACACTGTCTTACAGGAACAGGTAGATAGTCTTGGGGAGGATATTTGTAATCTTGCAGGTGACTCCAACATGTTGAAAGAAAAGTTTGTGAAGGAAAAGGAGGATTTCCAAGTGCGTATTGCCACTCTGGAAAAACTGAATAGTGAATTGGAGACACGGTATCGATCTCTTGTACTGGAACATGAAAAGGTGAAAGCTGAGTTGTTTGCAGCCAACAAACAATTGGTTGGCTTTGGTAAAGCTAGTGATAGTCTTAACTCTCTGCTGGGAATTGGTAAATCCCATTCAGACAAATCTGGTTTAGGTTATGACACATCTGTTCCTCTTTCTACTGCTAGCACTTCCTGTACTACTTTTGTCAGACCAACAGGTGTCACTTCTCCTGCTCCTGTGCAGGTGTCTGGTGTGGTTTCCCCACCGAAGGTCACTTGTGTAAAGCATGTCCCGAAAAGGAATTTTAGACATAAAGGCTTTAAATGTCTAACCTGTGGTCGCATGGGTCACACCTCTGCTTTTTGTTGGAATAATCTGTATCCTGCTCATCATTCTTCTTTTGCAGGTAATTCATATTGGAACAAGTCTTCCACTTTCTCCATGCAGGCTCCATACATGTGGAATGGCTATGCTCCGTGGGGTTTACCCAGAACTTCTCCTTATGGAAATCGTCCTCAAGCAACACCCATGCCTACTCCACCACCACATTTCTGGGATAGGAGTATGGATGCATCCAGGAAAATGGTATCTCACATGGCTCGTTTGCTTGAACCAATACCTTCATCATGGTATCTTGATAGTGGTTGTTCGCGTCATATGACAGGTGATAAGACTCTAATTGATAATCTGACTCTTGGCTATGGAGGTAAGGTTAGTTTTGGAAATGGTAAAATGCTTCCGGTTGCGGGTAAAGGTAACTTTTCTGAGGTTGGATCGCTCAATAGTCATGAGCTTCTTTTTGTTAAGGGTCTTAAGTCCAATTTATTGAGTATTAGTCAGTTATGTGATGCTAAGTTTAGGGTTGTGTTTGAGGATGATAAGTGTGATGTTTTTTATTCCAATCATGTCTTGGTGTTAACTGGTAGTCGATCATCTGATAACTGTTTCATTGTCACTACACCCCTTCCGCATTTATATACCTAATGTGTCCGTTGGAACTGGTTGTGTTTAGGATGTTTAGGTTTGGTTAATTTTGTTATTGTTGTTGGTATTGGGGACATACTACTTTCTCTATTGTGTGGATTCCTCTTACAAATGGTTCTTGTTTGGCGTTCTCAACTGTTTTTGGTCATGCAGTGTAGTAGGGTTACATCATACTCTCTTTGTCTTGGTTGTTTCTACATGATGCATTTACATGTAGTTGGATTGTCATTTTGAATTTTCTGTACATCTCCAGCATTGTATGGTTTTCCTTCATGGTCATCATTGTCGTTCATGGTTATATACCTCTTGTAAGTGGTCAATGACTCACAAAATCCCCAGCCATTTGAATGTCTTGAGAGCATACTCATTTGGCTAAGAACCCGTTGGGGCTGTGAGGGTCATGCTCTGACGGATGCACTCAAGAGATGTTAGTTCTTGTGTTGCACGTTATCATGGTATTGCACTTCTTGAGTGTGTTTTGCCGAAAAGATGTAGGCTACACCCTACCCTCGTGTTCTGATAAAAGATGGAGATATTATATACTCCCACACGGGAATGGCATTTGGTTCAAATGGTCTTACAGACAAAATATAAAAAAAAAAAAAAAAAAAAAAAGTGACTTTCACTCTTGTCTAGTGGTTCAACAGGAAGAAAAACAATATTCTATGCTTACTTGGTTAAGTTGTGATCCGGTAACGTTCACATTGGTCTAGTTGCACGTGCATTTCCATATATTCAATGATCATGGTTTTACTTTGGTTCTGGAGGTGGATTTGTGTCTGTCAGTTTCTTCTGCATGTTTGCATCATTCTAGGAAGTATCATGACTTGGTGTATGATGTAGTTCTTCGGTTTTGCATTTACTTGTGGTTGAGATTTGCTTCATTTGTAATTTTTCTAAAATTGGAATCCCTACAATAAGTAGAAATTTTTCTTGTGATGTCTCTCAATGCTTGTCTTTGGTCGTGATTTGGTTTATTGTCTGGCTGTTAGGATGGTTTCTCGGTTTTTCTTTTTGAGAAAAAAAAAAAAAAAAAAAAAAAGTTCGTACGTACGCCTTGAAGACGTTCGTACGTGGAGGGGGACAGATCTTTTTGCAACGTACAAACGTCCCTAAGACGTACGAACGTAGTGTTTGGCAGATGTTTTTTTTTGGGTCCCGACGTTCGAACGTTCCTAGAACGTACGTACGTTCCTGAAACAGTCCGGCCCATTTGTGGTTTAAATTCAAATTTTGTTGAACCTAAGGCTAACTGTTACATTCAAATCGTGCCTCTTATTCCCTCTTGCACGAACATACCAGTTTCCCTTGCACTTCCCCACTCTTTCTCTCTCGAATTGTCTTCCGCCGACCTCTCTCTTGCTCTTTTTATTTTGGTTTTGTGTTGTTCTTCCATAGTGGTGTTTGTCGTCGTGTTGGTTGGTATAATCGTTAGTCATCCTCGATCACTCTCTTGTAAGTTTTTTTTTCTTATGATCTTTTCTTCTTCAATTGTCATGCTCTTGTTGATTATTTGGATTTGCTGTTCATATACTGTTAGTTATGGTTGTATGCTTGTTTAATGCTTTAATGGAACTTGGTGTTTCGATACTTAAATTCACGTTAATTCTTGTTATGGACGACCTTAAGGATTGGTTTCCCCTTCTCTTTTGTTGGCTGTGGTTATTGTTATTGTGTTTGGGTGTTTACCATTGCTACAATGTTGTCAATAGCATGTGTTCTGTTTCTGCACACCAAGTGGTTGATTATATGCCTAAATGAGCTTGCTGTTGGTTTCTAAGTCACTTTTCTTACATTTTTGTTTTGTTTTCTATTGTGCTTGTGTAGAAAATGGCTTCAAAGCGCGCACGCACCTCCACCACGGCATCCTCTTCTCGCTCTCCTAGAGGTCGAGGTTCCACTCCGGGCTTGTCGTCTCATTCCCCATCCCTTGGTGCTCATCCTCGAGCCAAGGCCATTGTTCCGGAGCGGTTCTTCGATTTGAGAGAGATCGCTGCCACTCCTCTGGGGGCTTCTCAACTAGGCAACATAGCCTCGTTCTTTGAGACAAGAAATTGGTTAAGGGTGGCTCAACCAATTACCAAGTACTCGGTTGAGCATACGATTGCTTTCTATGAGTCAAAGACACCCTCTCAGAATCGCACGAGTTTCTCTGTTTTGATTGAAGGTCGGAGATACACTATCTCTCCGAAGGTGATTCGTGAGGCATTGGGGATTGATGATGATCTCCTCTCTGAAGATGTCATTCATGTTAGGTGGCCCATTCCGGAGGCAATTCAGATTGATTTTGTCGATCAAGTACAAAGAATGTTCATCGATGGAGTCACGGAGAGATATCACGCCAAGTTCTACAGCGCTATTCTCCTACACATGGTTGCCCATTCCAACATCTGTCCTACCAGGGGCAACAAGATCATCATGACCGACGACATGGTCAAATTGATTGTGTGTATGTCAGTGCATCACCTTCATCTCTCGGAGGTCATCTATACACGGATGCTTCAGATTGACGCAGCTAAGGGTACTCTTCCTTTCCCTAGCTGTATTATGACAATTCTTAAGCATTTGGGTTTTCAGGGAAGATACACGAAGGTGAGCCCTCCAAGGTTTGTTGGTCATGACTGGGTAAATGCGATCAAGAAGGGCTGCCAGTCTAGGAAGGTTGCTTTTGAGTCCGTGGGTGCGCGTCTGACGCATCACTTAATTTGGGGAGGTCGGGGTCTTGTTCGTGATGATGATTTTGATAGGGCTTTGACTTCTGGACGCCCTGTCTCCGCCTCCGCTAGGGGCAATCGGGCAGTTGCAGCAGTTGACGCTCGGGTTTCTTCTATTCGGCGTCGTCAGGATCACATGGGTTCTAGGTTTGATCGTTTTGAAGTCATCCTCTCTCAGCATGATGCTATGCTCCGAGATCTTCATAGGATGAACGTTGCTCAGATGCATCATCTTCAGCTCGACTTCACTCCCATTGACTTACCTCCATTTTCGGAAGAGGTACCTCCAGTTCCAGCTGACAGTGATGATGATGACTCTGTTAGAGAGAGTGAGGATGATGGTGATGGTGAACACATTGATGGTAACTCGGAGTCCGAGTAGTTCTTGTTTTGGTTTACTCTTCATACTTTTGTACTTAACATTTTTTTTGTTATATCGTTTTGCTTCTATCTTTAGATGTTGAGCATGTTATTGGTTATTGCTATTTTAATATTAGTTCTAGAATCTTTCTGTTTTGCAGTAAATTCTTGCTAATTAGGTACTGGACCCTTCTACTTGGGCCCATGTTGGGGTTATGTTTGTTTTTCTATATATAGGGGAGTCCTCTCTTCCTTTACTCCTATTGTGCCTTCTTACCTCCCTCTAGTTCTCTTTTTGTTCTTTAGAATTACTCAATGGCAGAATATGAACTTCATGGGGCTTTTGTTCCAGCTGTTGGTTATGTGTCGTTTATGGTGATGGAGTACAAAAACAATGCAAAGGTTTGTCGTTTGTGTCGTGTTCCCCATGGGTATGACTATATTCATAAACCTTTCCTTAATCCATGTTTGGTTCATGTCAATCATTGGGAGAGACTACCGGGACATCTTCAAAATCACATCTTGGAGTTGGTTGGATACCCGAAGGTTCCAGGACTTGCTGCTCCTCTTACCGACTGTGGCTTGGACAGCAGAATTGAGGAGTTGTTTTGTACGAGTGAATGGCTGGAGGATTATGATGAGCATGTGATAGCTCGGTGGAATAGACCTTCGGCTCGTGCGGAAGCTTATTTCTCCCAGTTTCCTATCGGCCATTGGGAACGAGTTTTTCGAATTCGTTAACTTGAGCTTTATATTTTTTCTTGTTTCTTATGTTAATGAATTATTAAGTTTGGTTCGGAGTTGCTTTCATGAACCTTAACAGTTGGGATAGGAGTTATATTTTTATCTGTTTTGTCTTAATTATTTGGTTTTGATTTCTCTTTCTGGTTATTTTTGTTTATTGGTTCGTCTGTTTATTATTGTTGGTTCACTTGTTGTGACAAAAAAGGGGGAGATTTATGACTCTAATTACTAACAAATGTCTCTTTGTTGTTAGGGTATTCTTGGGTCATGTTTCAGGTATGCTACAAGTATGGGGGAGTGAACGTGTGTTTTTAGAGGATTGTACAGTTATGGGGGAGCTCAAGTGTCAAAATTCCTGAGCTCATGAAGTATGGGGGAGTTGCTCGAAGGAACTTATGTTACTTCAAAAATTCTTAGTTGCTTCCGTTCGATCTCTGATGGTTGAAGTGTCTTGATCAAGCTGGATATCAAGAATTGGTGACTTGGTATGTGTTCTACCTTGAGTGATTTTGTAGGCATGATTTATAAATGCCATGGTTTGGGATTGTAAGCACGGTTTATAAGTGCTATTACAGTCATAGGTTTTTGTCACAAAATCAATGTCAAAGGGGGAGATTGAAACCGGCATTAAGTGGTTTGACATCAATTTTGTGACAAAGCGTCCGTGGTTATTTCGCCTTGAGTTCATTGTTAAGAAAACCTTGGTGTACGCGTGTCGTCCTGTGTCATTGCCTTCGCGTCGTGTGTCTCGAGTATAAAAATTGGGTCAGGACGTACGTACCTCTTAAGGACGTATGTACGCTTCGTATGTCAGCAGGTTGGTCGTGGTCTGGACGTACGTACCTGTTTAGGACGTTCGTACGTCCAAGTAGGCAGCAGCGTATTTTCGTATGGAGACGTACGAACGTCATATCGACGTACGTACGTCCAATGTGGGCTTTTCACGTTTCGGTCCATTTTTCTTGATTTCCAACCCTAAGTTTAAATAGGGTTTCTCTTCCATTTGAGAAGACAGTTCTTTGGCCGTCTATTGTTCCTCTAGTTGTGGAGTTTTGGTTTAGGTTTTTGTATTCAAAGTGTTTGTGGCTATTGAACTCAATTCCCTTTCTTCCCCCTTTTCCTAATTCATAACTTTGTGATTCTAAGAGTGGTATTGTGATTTCGGCTTCGAGTCTTCTTGTGGGTTTATCAAGAAGTCGAGTGTCTTGTGCGTACATCAAGGTGCTCTGGTGAAGTCAAGGTGTTAGAGATAACCAGGAGTATCAACTCGCAGTGAGTGCAGGTAGTTGATAGGTTTGTACATCTCTATTTCATCTAGTGGATTATTTGTTGTCGCGAGGACAACCGTGGACGTTTCCCTTTTGGGTTTTACCACGTTAAAAATTTCTGTGTGTTCTTTACTTTCTGCGTATTGTTTGTTTGGTTGAATATTCAATTGGTATATTAGCACTATTTGTAGTTTTTCACATTTTTTAGAGCCTGGATTGAATGAACATTACCATCAAACATCCTTAAATGAACATTACTGGCTCCTTTTAGTCCTATACTCGAGCCTTCTGTAAACACCTTCCCACGACAATCCTCATGCCGACTCAAATATGAGCGATTAACACACATGTGCTCCATGGCACAACCATCTAGCAACCACTCGTTTTGTATAACTGACGTAGTCATCACAAAACGAAACCCTCCCTCATCATCGCTAGGGGCAACCGCTAGATTAGCATGATGGGAACCTTTTGCCGAATTAGTTCCATCATCTTCCGCCAAGCAATCCTTTCTCAAGTGACCAGGACGACCACACTTATAGCAATTACTATGCTTTTTCCCCTTTTTCTTCTTCCATGTGCTACCAAAGCTCCACTAGAATCACTACTTGTACCTGTACCATTCTTTGAACGTGTTTTCCAAGAAATCAAGCCACCTGTAACTTATGAAAAAGTAACTTTTGTTTTACCATAAACCAACGTTGTTACCAAGTGCTTATATTACTCCAGAAGTAACCATACCAATTACAAAGCTTTATCCTCATCCTTAATCTCCTCTCCTAAGGATTCTAAACCAGAAACGATTGAATTTAAAGTTGGCAAGTGATCAGAAATCAAAGTACCTTCCTCCATGTGCAAAAGATGTAACTGCTCCTTTAAATGAAGCCTATTTGTGAGCGTATTTTCCATGTACAAACTTTCTTACTTTTTCCAGAGATCCTTTGCCGTAGAAAATCCCTTTAAAGTAAAGTTTGCTAGGATGTTCTTCGCCAGACACAATCAAATTTGACTTGTTGCGTTCCGATCTTTCTTCTTCCATACATCATCGATCTTTTCTTCCATCTCTACATTGTCTTCTAAACTCTCTTGACTCTTTTTCGGTACAAGAGGATGATCATCAAGTGCATCATCCAATTCGAGCATCACCAAGTAATCCCGAATTTTAATTTGCCATAAACCAAAGTTTGTGATTCCAACGAACTTTTCAATATCATACTTCAAAAACTTTGTTTCCGACATCTTCTACAACCTAAGCTCTTGATACCAAATTGTTGGAAAAATAGATAATAATCAATAAACCCTAAGTGCGGAATAACCCAAGATCTAGAAGAAACAAGTAATTATAATAAGAAAAGCGAAACCAATACACAAGATATACATGGTGGAACCCTCAAGGGAATAAACCACCATAAGCAAAACAAAGAACTTTATTATCTTCCACCAAAGGATTACAAGGTGAGATCTCACACAACCCAACCTCACACCCTTTACAATAAGAACGCAAACCTACAAATCCCCCAACAAAGATTGCTCCCAAGATTTCCCAAACCTTCAAGCCTCTAAGTTTTGAATCTCTCAAAACTCCCTTAGACTACATGTTTAATGTGGCTCCTAAAACCTTAAGGTTTCCTACACTACCATGACCTTATATAGTGTTATAAATAAAATTAGGGTTTACGGTGTCATGGGCCCAAAATAAGCCGATAGACATTTTATCGTCCAGAGACAATAAATCATTCAGAACTGCTGTCCAGAGGCACTTTTTCTGTCAGAACTGCAAATGTAGTTTCCATGAAAGCTACTGCGAACCAGAAGGCCTTCCATATACCATTGGAAATCTGAGAGAGTCCTCTTTCCATATCAAAAGACAGATCACAATTCCGAGCACCAAGAAGAATGTTATGACTGTTTTTCTACAATGTATCAAAATCGAAAATAACGAAAAACTGAACAAGACGACCATGACTACTGATGCTGATGTGAAAAGAGCCATCGAACCTGTTATTTCAAAGTTTCAAGCGAATCCAAGTCCTGATCGATAACCATCAACTAAGACCCAGTTGCATTTTTCTTTGCTTTTCTTTTAATCTTCATTTATTTATGTATAACATAATTTCAATTTCTATTATTTACAGATGTGGACAATATTACTATAGAAGATCAGCAGATTTTTTTAAGCGGGAATTTGGATGTTGAACAAATCCAGAAGAATTTGAAGAAGGCAAAAATAGAGTATGACATAATATATACTGATTGATAAAAGCAATTGTTATGAATAAGGGCTGTTCTGATATTTGTAAGAATAATTAATAAATGTTATTAAACTAGTAGATCACTATGAAGAAGTTCTAAATTAAATCTCATGGTCAAGTAGAATTTTTATCTCAAGAGCCTGAGCAATCAAATTTTGAAATGACCGGGATCTGGACATCTTCATTTTAGTCGTAATTTGCCAGGTTCTCCTTGAATGATTTCACCATGCCCATCTCAATGAAGCAAGTGATTGTTAATCTCTTTAGGGCTATTTTGTATTTGGTCTCTCTAGAAGATGGCTAATTAGCATGTGGTCCAGAGTTTTTTGTTTATTAGCAAATAGTCCTAAAATCGTTACTTGACTGTGAGTCAACACAGTTGACTTGAGTCAAGACATCCAATATTTTTAATGTCTAAATTAAGCTTTCACGTGTTTGGCATGTGACAACTTAAAACTCAAAAAATATAATTCTATCTTTATTCATCCACGTGGCAAGATTTAATGAACTTCATCCAACGGTATAAATCATAGAATCATTGGAAATGAAATATATAAAGTATGCATTCACTTCATTGTCATTTTCACCTCAAAGAAGAGAACAAACTTTTAGGTTTTAGCAAGAAGTATGGGTGGTGGTTACATGCATGTTGAAGTTCACTCAAACTACTAGAGGGACCAAATACTCAATAACCTTTCTTTTTATCTAGTATTGTCTCACTGGTTTGAAACCTAATTTCAGTTTTTGTTTTTTTTTTTGAAAAATACTCTGAATTTTGTACCATCAGATGAGTGTGTACCCACTTCAGTGTAAGGATCATGAGTTGCATGGAGAACGATAAAATATTCTTTTCGGCCATTATACTTACATATTTTCGCAGTTTGGTCATAAGTTAATTTTTCTTTCAATTTAGTCATAAAACTTACATTTTATTATCAGTTCAATCACAAGTAAGTCACCATTAAGAGCAACTTAATTTGTTGATCAAACTGACTGAACTGATATAGAATGTAACTTTCATGACCAAACTGACAGAAAAAACGTATTGTGACCAAACTGTAAAAACATGCAAAAGTACAATGAGCAAATTGAACATTTTATCCACGGAGAACTATAGACATCATCAAATTTCCCTTATGCCAGGTATCGGAATGAAATACGAACCCCCAGCCAAAAAATTCACATTCTTGTCAAGAATGTCATAATGTGCATGTTTTCAACCTAGTACTATGGACCTAACTTTTAATCCAATTGATAGTATACTTCTTGCAGTTTAAACAAATCTATCCCCTAAATATTTATGATCTACTTCCACTGTTCGAAGTTCCAACCCAGTGATGAGAACATCTTAATCAACAGATCACTGCATCCTTTGCAAATGAAGTAAAAGTTCACCATTCTTATACCATAATGTTTTATGACCAGCTTACATATTTCCAACTTACACTGTTCCAAGTTCCAACACAGGGATGAAGCTCCGATATGGTTTATCCGTGTGCATACATTGTTCCAAGTTCATCAATCTTGCAAAGTGTTCTTACCTCTAAGGGCAACTCGTGCAAGTAAACTGATTAGGAAGAGCACGATTAGTTTGTTTTGAGAATCACTTGACCCAAAATTTCTTTGACATGCTAATTATTGAGCATTCTACAAAACAAAGTACACTCTTCAAACACTCCAAGTTAATAACAATTGTCGAAGTCGGAACAAAACAATAACATTTAAGACCCAATTTTAACGGCACAATGCTTAGTCCACCAGTAGTTAAGTTTTTTCCGATGTGATCCAATGATAACACACCAAGGGAGAATGTCGAAACTTTTGGCACAGCTTGGTGACGTGTCTAGAAAAACAATACTAACCATTTTTCTCTTAGTAGTGCTACCTAGGGTGTGTACTTGTATTTCATTGCTGAAAACATTATTCTCAAAATCAGGTGTGAGAAAGATTGCAATTACTACCTAAAATTCCTTTTGTGTATCCACGTCTTTACACCTATATGGAAAATCACATTCAGGAACAGTAAAGTCGGGAGGGAACCTTTGGAGTATTCCTCACTAAATGGATTAATCATAGGGTAATTTAGGTTTTGGCCACTGTAAGTTTATACTAATTAGGTTTTGGAGTCTTTTTCTTTGGAGATTAGGCTTTGGCCATGAACCAGATGTTAAACCAAATCACAATTTATAAATGCCAAAATACCCTTCTTGAAAACACATCTGCACTTCTCAAAACAATTTATCACCGAAACAAAACTCTATTTGATTTCCCAAAAGTATCATGAACAATTTCAATAACCAACGGCAGATTCGAAATTCTTGCAGAAGGAGGATGAGTAAACAAAATGGGAATCTTCTCTTTAGTGTAGATAATCACCTGCAACAATATGTTGAAAGATAATATACGTGCTAGAGTCAAGATATCAACACACAAGTCTCATTTTCCACCATAATAACATGAATAATAGTCAAAATTTTGTATTGTTTAAATATTTACAAAGTTATAAAGGATAATAATAATTGATCGAATCAGCAATTTCACATCATATCTTCTTTTTATCCACGATTTGTTACGATCTACGAGAAAAATTGAATCGATTAGAGAAAGATATTACAATCTAGGGTTTCATGAAATCAGAAAAATGAATAAGAGATTGATGTTTGTTGAAATTACATCTGTGACAGTTTCGTCCAGAAGGTGTTTGCTGGAATTAGTATCTAATAAATTGGTTTTTTTTAAGAGTAAGATTTATAATGCCAATCTCAAGGTAGATTAATTGGGTAATAGTGGGGGTGGTGGTAGGGGGTTGGTGGTGGTGATGGGGCAGTGAGGAAGAGAAGAGAAGAGAAAAAAGATGAGAAAGAAGAGGAAAAGGGGAAGCAGTGACTGTTGGTAGTGGGTTAGTATATTGAGAAGGAGAAGAGAGAGAGTAGAAGAAGAAGAAGAAGAAGATGTGGCAATGGTGGCTAGTAGTGGGGGAGAAGGAGTTGAGGAAGAAGATAAAGTTAAAGAACATCAACCGTTAGATTATTGTTGTTGATGATGACTTAGGATGATGAAGAAGGATACAGGATAATCAAACAAATAAACAATCTCTCTAATGGTAGAAGGAGGCTAAAGAGATGTTGAATCCTTAGGATTTCCTATTGTAGACAAAACCCTTATATATTCCACATTGGGCCTCATATTCATGTCGGCCCATTCCATACATGGGTTTGTATCTTAAGCTCCAATAGTCCACGAATTGTGTCAAACTTGTAACCTGGGGGTTACAATCTCCCTCTTGACACATTTCGTGACAAAACCCTATGACTCTAATCTCTCACTACATGAGCATCCCAAACTCATGTAATAAAATATTATGGTCATAAAGCCATTACATACACACATACTCACTCTCATTTAAACACATTTGAAGAACTTGAAGAACACAATGGAAGCAAATGTAGGAAGGTTCAAGAAGAACTCCCGCTCAATTATTGACTAGTTGAATCCTCGAACTTTTTCTCCCCCCCCCCCCCCAATTGTTACATACCTGAAACAATACACAACCAAGAAAGAACACTTGGAGATAAAGATTGGATTAGAGTCAATACACATCTCCCTTTTTTGTCACAAATGCACAACGGTATGAACCAACACGGAAGTATAAACAAGATAGAGAGTGAAAGGGATAACACACAGTAAACAAAAAAATAACCTAAAAGAGAAGCATGAGAGATTATTATTAAACTTAAAACAACCTAAAAGAGAATAAACATACAAAGCCAAAACTTTGTAACCACACACATAACTGACTGAGTAAGAAAGAATAACACACAATATACTTACAACCCATATAAGCAATAACCTGGGGGAATCAAGGAAATCCAAAGATAGCCATTTATCCTTCAAAAAACTCCTTCTGTCAATAATGACAAACAATGCTAATTCCAAGAGATGAGCATAACCAAAGATCAAGAACTCTTCCAACTATTCACCAACGGCCAAGTAATCACTAAAGCCAAACCATGAATGAACCCAAAAACAGGTCAAGAGGATCATAAGTCTAGCAACTACAAGGAACAGAGAGTACGATGTCCATGAAATACAAAACTCAACATAAAAGAATTAGACAAAGAAAAAGAACAATAAAAAAATAGAAATAATTCTCTGACATCCACACAGGAGATAAACCTACAATAGTCAAGACTCAAGACACCGACAATAAACATTATCTGTCTCAAAGGATGAAACACATGAATTAAACCATAGAGAGAAACCAAGACCAAGAGAAACCCAACACTCATACAGAGTGGACACAAACTCACAATAAAACAAGGAAATTATGAGTATCAAAAGGGTTAGACATGTAAAAAAGAAGTACATCTAATCATTCCACCAAAAGCTATAAAGCCATATGTCCAAGATAAGCAGTAGAACATGGATAAACAATTACAAAGTATGCAAAAACAGATATAAAATATGCATGTAATATGAGAGAAACCATGAATCTAGTAAATGACCTCGCACAAAGACAAACTTTGCTAATGAGCAAAAAACAATCCACAAAAAAAGGTACATGTTTCGGCAGGCACCGAAAAACTTAAAGTTTGTTTTTTGTCAACAACAAAAACCTCTTACCATCATCCACTAATGGGAAGGAACACTAACACATAAATCACCTACCATGAGACATGTGAAAATTAGCTTGGCAAAAACAAGAGAAAACTAAACCCATACATGGGTGTTGGTAATGATATCTATGAACTCATAATAATAACATAAGATAAAATAAAAGTAATACGGATCACAGAAATTATTCTAGTAACAGAATAAACTCAAATGAATTTACACTCAATAAATTCATAATAAAAGTAAACACTTACTGCACTTTGCTCATACGAATTTTAGAGAAGAAAATGAAGTGAGGCTTGCCGAAGTAATTTTTTTAAGACAATATTACGTCCCTACTATGGTGCAAACAGTCTCTGGACGATTGGTCTCCCAAGATACAACTGTTTTTCACTCTACTAAACTGCACTATATTAATAGTAGAGTGCTAGCGAACGAATATGAAGAATCTTTCGAATTATTTTAGAGAAATGAAGAAGACTTTGTCTAATTAATTGTATACTGATTGGCCAGATTAGCACACTATTTATAGCCACATAAGTGTCTCTTCATAGGTGTCTACTCACATACATACACCTTTTACAAAAAGGTGATAAGTGGTTTTAAAGTGTCTTTTCACAAGTATGAACCTATTGTAGACTAAAGTGCCTTTTCATAAGTGGTGTTAAAGTGTCCTTTTACATGCACCTATTGTAGACTAAAGGAAAAGACATGTTTTTTCATAAGAATTATGAAAATACACTGAATCTGGTCACACAAATTCCTGAAAGGCATTATCCAATGGATACACCTTTTCTCCTTAATTTTCACTCATAATAAAATATTTTATTAGAAAATATATTTCCAACAACATGTTCATAGAAGAATTCCTTATTTGGGAAAGCACCATCAACCGAACACATCTCATCACAAGAAGCGCGAAGTAACAAGAGTAGAGGTCCTGTTATGAGAGACAAAGAAGTCATCTGCAACACCAACAACAAGAGTCGTCGACGTGACCAAAGCACACAGCACCCATCCAACTTCGGATTCAATTTCCCACTACAATATTGAAACCCTGATGACTATCCATACACATTTGGAAAGGAATACGTCTTCTTTTCAGACCAGAAGATGGATCATCATTCCGATCATCCAATAGAAAGTTATAGCTGTACCTCTACAGACTGTCCAATAGGGAATCAGATTCGACACCCTTGAGGAACACGATCATATCTCCTTGTTCAGAGCTCTAAACTGCACACCGTAAATTGGATTAGAAAGAGGACTCTCCAAGCTTTCCGACAAGCTATAGCACGCAACCAATGGCTTAGTACTCTGTTCTGTAGAAGCCTATAAAATTCTTACAAAAGTCAGAAAACATTAGACGTTCGAATCATGGTTCAAAACGTTCGAACCAAACGAGTACATAACGCACACGAAATAACGTTCGAACCAAAACACAGACCATTCGAACATAAGGGACACGAATTAAACACAAGTGTTCAGCCAAAAAATACGTCACGAAAAAGACACGAAATATTGGTGAATTATTCGGACATGCGTTATATTAATGACGTACTCTAAGTATTCAGAACGTTTGAACCAATTCGAAATACGTGTGAACCAAACAAGTACAGAACACACATTTAAAAACGTTCGAACCAAAATAAAAATGGTTCAAACCTATTTAGAGAAAAACGTTCGAACCACAATAAACACCCGTTTGAACCAAACGAGTACAGAACACGCACTTAAAAAATGTTTGAACCAAAATGAAAATGGTTCAAACCTATTTAAAGAAAAATGTTCGAACCACACTAAAAACACGTTCAAACCAAACGAGTACAGAAGACACATTAAAAAGTGTTCAAAGCGAGGGAAAATAGATCAAACCGACTCGATTTAAACGTTCGAACCACAAAGAAGAAACGTTCAAACCAAAGACCAAAGAAAAATTAAATAATAAGAAGAAAAACCTTTTTTGACTAAAAAACGAGAAACAACTAAGGGTGAATAAGAAGTAAGTGGAAAACAATTCACGCACAACCAAACTAGCTATAAGAACACATCACAAAACACCGTGTAGACATCACAAAGTTGTCAATTACAAGGAGTAATAAACTAGATGCGAGAGAAAGAAAATTCAATGCACGTGATATATATCATGAACACATTTGCAGTGGGTGAGAAATGCAAAACTAAGCTTGTATGAGTGAGTGCACCACAAGAATGATTAAATTGGTCTCCAACAACAAATCATCATGAAACTTAAACAAGAGAGACTATACGCGATTGATTGATGATGTTCATTTCGAGAACACAAAGTAATCAACTCCTTCAAAATAAAGAATAACTAACGTTTGAGTTGGTATTAATCAACTTGCTTCACATGCTAAAAATATGTCTATATTGACGGCGTCACGTGACATTTCACCAACCCTTTTAAATTATGTGCGAAAACTTATATCAACAATCAGCTGTTGAGTGTTTAAAACTCACAACCTCTCCTCTTTCTGAGAAGGGTGATACCATTGAGCAACAAGCTCATTCGCAAACAAAATGTTTTGATAAGCATGTTTTAACGAATCAGTAATTCAGTAATGTTGACGGGATTTGAATCCCAGACATTTGGTAACATCACTTAAATGTTTTACTAGTTGAGCTCAACTAGCCGCTTACCTTTAATCTAATCATGTTATTGCTGCTTCTGGGAACGTGGAGGCGATAGGAATACTTAAGCGGTAATAACCCTTCATAATATATAGTTTTACTTGTCGGAGTCAATAATTATACATTTATATTCACTTTCGGGCTTACCGATAATGAATTAAATAATAGTAATAATTAAAAAAATTCAATATTTACCACTGTGTTAGCCAGTGCCACACACCGATTACTTTTATTTTATTCGTATATAGTTACCATTCAATTTTTAAGTTATTAATTACTTTTATTTTATCCGTATATAGTTATTTATCCGTATTTAATTTTATGAAATAATTATATATAAAACAAATTTGGGTAGTTTTCTTAATATATTTTTATAGGATTTCACCGTTAAAAACTATCAATTCTCATAATTTTTGTTAATTTGATTATCTTTTTAGTTATTAGGCCTCTTACTATAAATCCTGTCATAAATAATAATATAATAAATTACACAAAAACCATTATTTAAAGGTATTATGTTAATTTACCAAAAAAAAAATAATGACTAAAATGGTACGGTATTATGTGTTACAAAATTCTAAAGTTGGATTTCTCAGACTGGGAAATACCCTGAATTGTTTTAGCTTCATAATCAGTAGAAAAGATAAGTCACAGAACTATGAGTGTATAATGCACAAATGTTTTGAACATTGTGGGTGGAAGTTCTTTTACGCAAAAATTAGTACTTCAACATGTAGAAAAAAAGTGGCCTAAACTAAATTCCTCATAATATAACTGAAAATTATAGAGACTATTAAAAATTTAAAATCTAATAATTCTTGATTTTACCATATTTTTTTTTTTAAAATCTAGACAATTAAAATATGATTTTTAAAAAGATTTCAAAATCGCTTAAAAAATGCTCCAAATCTTGTTCTTGGTGTCTTTTTTAATTCTTACCTACCCGAATACAATCCTAATTCTTTTTAAAGACTTCCATAAACGATAAAGTTGTTTATAATAAGAAAAAGATTTCACATAACTTAGAAGAATTCTATAAATTAAGTTTTTGGTTCATCTCCAGTACTTCACACATTTTTATTCATATTTTGTTCAAACCTTAATCACTGTTTTTCTTTGCATTTCTTAGAAATGTCATCCGATAAGAAAACAGGGCATAGGTAGGAACAAAATAACAATAGAGAAGATATAGATACCCATATCCTTGCATGTTACATTTTCAAAAAGAAACATTGCAATTTTCAAGAAGTCTATCGAGCTGGCCATTTTTGAGAAAACAACGTGATGAAAAAATGAATGAGACATTAAAAGCCCCCAATGCTCGTTGATTACTTCTGAGTTAGAGAGTTAAATTATTTAAAGATTGGGAATCTAAAAATAATCTTTGAACAAACTAAGTAGAATGCCAAGAATCAGCTTTCCGTGTTTTATACACCTTTGTCCCCAATCTAGATTGTTTGTAATATAGATTGATGACAAAGGTGTAAATAACACGAGAAATTAATTCTTGGCATTCTGCTTAGCTTGTTCAAAGACTATTTTCAGATTATCAATCTTTGAATAATTCAACTCTTCTAACTTAGATGTAATCAATGATATTGTTGGGTTTTAATGTTATCGCTTTTTTTTTTATCACGTTGCTTTTTAGCTGTTTCTACCAGATTGTTTAATTCATTGTATCAATGAATTGTATCAATGAGCAAACCCATAAACAAATGCATCCTTATAATCCTCATAAGCAACACCATATTCTACATTCAATAAAAAATTCTTATATGCTATTAAAGCTGAGGTAATTAATATAAAGGTTGCACTAAGGGGTCCGTTCGACAATGAAGCAGAAATCACAAACAATGTTTTCTGAAAGATGTTATCTGAAAGGTGAAAGACATAAGTAAAAAGCAATTTTCCGAATCTTTTGAAACATCATTTTTTAAACTTATTAAAATGTCACTTGTGTTAAAATTTGTTGAACCACTTTGCTTATTTTATTATTATTATTATTATTATTATTATTATTATTATTATTATTTATTTATTTATTTTATTTTATTTTTTCTTGTTCATCAAGAAGAAAAGAAAAAATAAGTTATATGTTATATAATTTTTTATAATTCCATAAATCACGAGTATATGTCGCGTCGTTGCTCTAACAACGATGACATAGAACTAATAATAAGTCTTTATAAATTAATAATGTTTTTATTTTTTAATTAAAAAGCGGGGTTTAAGGGACCCTACCCTTTAAATTACGTGTGGAAAATGATATCAACAATCAGCCATTTCAAACCCATCATCTGTCCACTTTATAAGAGGGTTGCTACCATTGAGCCACAAGCTCATTCACAAAAAAAAAATTATTGTTAGCCTGTTTGAATGAGATCAATAACTCGGTAATGCTGGCGGGATTTGAACCCTAGACCTCTGGTATCATCACCCAAAGGTTTTACCAGTTGAGCTCAACTAGCACCTCCTTTCTAAATTAATCATGTTATTGATAATTCTGGGAACGTGGAGGCATACTTGAATTGTAATAACCCTTCTATGATTTTACTTGTCGAGGTCAATAATTATACATTTAAATTTATTTTTGGGATTACCTATAATGAAATAAATAATAGTAATGATAATATTAATAAACAAAAAAAAATACTCTCCTCCCCAGTATCTACTAGTGTGTTAGCCAGTGTTACATACGGGTTAATTTTATTTTATCCGTAAATGATTACCATTCGGTTTTTAAGTTTTAAATTATACTCGTAAGGTAGCGAAAATTAGAAATTAGACTAATTATTTAATTTTATGAAACAATTATATCTAAAATAAATTTGGGTTGTTTTTTTAATATTGTTATATAGGAAGGCTCAGGTACGGACTATTCGGATGCAGATTTAGGGGTATTTTTTGAAGAGTCGTGAGTTAGAAAGAAATATAAATAAGAGAAGACGTAAATGGTGTTTCTCTTACGGGTTAAATTAAACCCAACATCAAATACATGCCCAAAAGTCTTTCTCTCTCTTCTTGCTTTGTTCTCCTCTATCACAAACAACAATCTCTTCTTCTAATAATTTTGATATCTAATTTGGATAAAACAAATTAAATCATCATTCTACATTTTTGAGATTTATCATCTGAAATAGAGATTATAATGCTATCTGTTTGCTTTTAATTATGGGGAAGAAAACTATTCTTAAGAATCTTAAATCCATAGATTTCAAGACATGACCAATTTGATTTAAACTTTCTTGATTAACACATTTTCTTTGTGATGAACAACACACCAATCATCAAATGCAAGTTACATAGATTTTATTTTCTCTGGGCAATATGATTTAATCAAGAGAAATTTTGATTTTATTGTAACCGCAAGCCTACAAGGTTGACACATTTTGTGGACTCAAGTGGAGCATGAGTGATTCAAGCCCACTTGCAGTAATGGGCCTATTTGGAATCAATACCCATGGAATTATAATAGGGTTTCTCTTCTACAAAGAAACCTAAGGATTTCCATTATCTCTACCACCTTCATTGCTATTGTGTGAAGCAAAGGAAACCTTCATCTTCTTCATTCCAACATCATCAACAACGATTGCTTCTTAGATTGAGTCTAAGAAGGTGTTGCAGTGATTGCAGAGATAGAAAACTACGCGAAACACTTCTACAAATATTAGCTTTTTTGATTGGGTTAATCTGAGATTGTATTAGTGAGTGTATCTTTCTATTTCATATAGTGGATTCTTTATCGTTGTGAGGACGGTCGTGGATGTTTCCCAGTGATTGGGTTTTACCATGTTAAACAACTGTGTTCTTTATTGCTTTCATAGTTAGTTTATTTCTGCTAGTAGTTCATTAGACTATTGCATTATTTGGGGTTTACATTTATATCATTAATTGGAAATTCTTTGTTTGGTTGTAATTAACCACTTTGTTTGATTCAATCGGTTTAAATAAATTTGAATTTGGCACACTAGATCGTCACAAAGAAGATGAATTGTGATGAATTCAAATTGAAATTTAGCGAACTGAAATTCTTTAGTTAAATATACTCCAAAACAATTTTTTTTAATTATTGTAAACTTTGAATTAAGAATTGTTGGTCTTTCTACTTTTTTATGTAACATATCAGAACCAAAAATAAAAATGAGATACAACAAGAGTGAAGAGAGAGTGAGTGTTGAATTTCTAATCTATATGAGTATATGTGAGAGAGGAGAGAACTAATGACAAGTTGTTTGGGTTAGTTTACTCAAGAAAAACCCACATTTACGAGATCTTCAAATCTTGTACCATTTATTTTATAAAAGATCGTTGGTCCGCATACGGACGGTCCGCACTAGATCCCCTCTGTATTGTTATATAGGATTTTGCCATTAAACATTACTAATTCTCAAAATCTTTTGTTAATTTGATTATCTTTTTAATTATTGGGCCTCTTACTCATAAATAAAAATCCAGCCATAAATAATAATATGTTAAACTACAGTTATTATGTAATTTAACCATAAAAATAATTACTAAAAGGGTATTATAGGCAGATTTGTATTACAGAAATCTAAAGCTGGATTCTCATCGATAGGGAAATACCCCTAAATGTTTTTAGCTTCATAATTAGTAGAATAGATAATTCACATAACTTAATGCTTTGATCTTGTAAACAAAAATTAGTACTTCAACATGTAGAAAAAAAGTTGTCTGAACTTAATTCCTCATAATATAAATTGTTAGTAATATACATTGATGAGAATAGTGTAAGGAACACGGAAAACGGATTCTTGGCATTCTGCTTAGCTTGTTCAAAGATTATTATTAGATTATCAATTTTTGAATAATTGAACTTTTCTAAGATAGAAGGAATCAATGATATTGCGGGGTTTTAATGTTTTAATTAATTTTTTTTCATCACGACGTTTTTTAGCTGTTTCTACCAAATCGTTTAATTCATTGTTTCGATGAGCAAGCCCATAAATATATGCACTCTTATAATCATCGTAAGCAACAACATATTTTACATTCAATAAAAAAAAGGTAGCATGCTACTAAAGCCGAGCTAATTAGTATAAGGGGGATTTCGATATACTTCCGGAAAAGTTTACACTCTTTGAAATACACCCCAGATTTGAAAATCGTTAGAGATACCCCCTATTTTCTCATTTCAAGCTAGTCAACCAAGCCGTTTGACCATGGTCTGACCAGTCTTTAAATATTTAGGACTAAAATACCCCTTCAGCTAGATTTAATCTCATTAATTAATAATTATAAAATGTCTACCATCTCTAACCCAAACCCCACAATCTCTACACACACAAACTACCACCACCACCTCCCATTCACCTCCACCATGAGTATACTAAAACCACCAACATTTGTGTGATTAATGATTGTGAACTTTTATTTTGAAAATAATTAATGTATGTTGAAAATGTGATGAAGAAAATGGTGGAGATGGGATTTGGGTTTGAAAGAGATGTTGATGGGGGTGTGAAGATTAAGGTAATGATGATGGAATGAGAAGAATGTGAGATGTTGGTAATGATATGGTGTAAAAATTAATCGTGGTGGGGTGTGATTGTGTGAAGATGCATGGTGGCGGTGGAATTTTGGAGATGGTGGTAGTAGAGGTATATATGGTTGGTAGTAGTGGTGGTGTTAGTAATGGAGTGTTAATGGTTGATATGGTGGCGGCGGTTGAGTTGTGGAAGTGGTAGAGTTAAGGTAATTAGATATGGTGGTTGTGGGTGGTGGTAGTTAAGGATGAAGGTGGTAGTTGTTTAGAGATGGCTAAAGATGGATGTAGCTTTTGGATGGTGGTGATTAATTCAATTAATAATGGGTGACATCTTATTTTTATGATGAAGGGTATTCTTATCAATATGAAAGAAATACTAGTCAATGGCTTGGTTGACCGACTTCAAATAAGAAAAAGGGGGGTATCTCTAATGATTTTTAAATCTGGGGGGTATCTCAAAGAGTGCAAACTTTTTCGGGGGTATCTCTAAATCTCCCTTAGTATAAAGGTTGCACTAGGGGTCGTTTGAAAACTAAGAAGAAATCACAAATTACGTTTTGTGAAAGATGTTGTGTGAAAGGTGAAAGATGTTTTGTGAAAGATGTTGTGTGAAAGGTGAAATCACAAGTAAAAAGCAATTTTCTGAAACTTTAGAAACATCTATTTTTAAACTTATTAAAATGTCACTTGTATTAAAATTTTGTTGAACCACTATTTGCTTAATTTTTTTGTTTGCATGTTCATTGAGAAAAAAAAAAAAAAATTGTGCCATTTAAAAATTATTAATTCTCATAATATTATGTTAATTTGATTATCTTTTTAATTAGTGGGCCTCATAAATAAAAATCCAGTCATAAATATTAATATGTTAAATTACGACAAAACCATTATTTAAAATGTATTATATTAATTTACCCAAAAACTATGACTAAAAAGGTATTATAGTCAGATTTGTGTTACAAAACTCTATAGCTGGATTCTACTCAATTGAGAAAACCCCTGATTTTTCTCAGTTTCACAATTAGTAGAATAGATAATTAACAAGACTTTAAGTGTAAATTGCAATTAGATGCTTTGAACATTGTGGTTGGAAGTTCTTGTAAGCAAAAATCAATACTTCAATATGTAGAAAAAAAGATGTTTGGAATAAATTTTTTATAATATAAATTTTTCAATATGTACTTCAACTTGTAGTAAAATATGGAGACTATTAAAAATTTGAAATCGAATAATTTTTTATATTCTTACAATATTTACGTAAAAAAAAAAAATTATGATAATTAAAATATGATGTTTTGAAAAGATTTCAAAATGGCTCAAGAAAAGCTCCAAATCTTGTTCTGCATGTCTTTTTAAGGGTGAGTTGGGCCCAAGGACACGGTTCTTATTCGGTTAGGCTAAAAGGACATTAAAATATTCTACTTAGTCAAAAGGACAATGTTTTTATGATCACGGGTCTGATCATAACAATTCACTCCCTTGGACAGAAATACCCTTTATTATCATATGTCTAACTATATACTACATTCGCACTAAATGCAATAACACTATACCCTACCTGAATGAACCCCAGTTGGAATGCAATCTTAAGCAACCCTATGATCAGACGTATAATCACATGATCACGGGTCTAATCATATAATTATATAACACTAAATGTAATAAAACTATACCCTACCCCAATGAACCCTAGTTTCAATGCGACCTTATACAACCGTATGATCAGACTATAATTATATGATGACATGTTTAATCATATACTATATAACATTAAAGCAATAAAACTATACCCTACCCAAATGAACTCTTGTTGGAATACGGTCTTATTCAACCGTATGATCTGACCTTATAATCACAGTTAGTTGGTATGTTTAGAGTGTGTCCCCTAAACATAAATTAAGAAAACATAAATAATAGCATTGGCATGAGTATTCTTTAGCATGTTTGTTATTTTTATTATTCCACTGGTAACGTTTTGAATGTAACTAGTAACATTAATTATATGAATTATTTTAGACGGTTAGTTTCATCTTAGTTGTCGGATTTGTTTTGTACTAACGTATCTTTTTACCCTTTTAATAATATTTGTGAGTTTTGTTTCACTTGTGTAAGGTTTGGCTTACGTTTGTTGTTTTCTTTTTTTAACAGGATTCCATTGTTAGTTTCGGAGCGTCGGGTTTCGGTTGCTCAAGAGTAAGTCCAGAGGTTGTATTTTGGGTTAGAGGCTCAAAGTCGTATATAGCTTTTGGGTTGTGTAAATGGCGCTTTAAACTATACTTTGTCAACTTTAAACCTGTATATTTTAACGGATTTTGGTAAAATATAATAAGAAATGTTTTGACTTAATCCCTTGGTATTTGGCGTGAACTTTATCCTTCTATATATGTTGTCTCTTTAATTGTTTAGACGGAATTAGAATGGATGAATGTATTTTGACGTCCTACTTTCTCTTGTTATGGTTTGGTTAGGAAGTAGAGGCGTTACATCTGTCATCCCTGGTACTTCTTTTGGAACTTGTGTGGTTAAGGCTGCAGTCTTCTTATCCCCTTTCCTCCTGAACCTTTTCGGTTTGAGTTGTAGATTTTTCTTCCAGCACGTCTCCATCACATGACCATTTATTTTGCAATGACTGCGAACTAATATTTTCTTCCCATTAGACTCACCTTTTTCCTTTTTAGCATCATCCTTCTTGGCACCGAAACCATTAGGTTTTCCACCAGATTGCTTTCCCTCTCTCTTTGTGTCGTTTTTCTTCAACTTGCCTTCAATGGCAATAGTTTTCATAGTAGCCTCCTGTATAGATTCTACTGTAAACAACTTCAACTCCTTCCGAATATACTCACCCAAACATGTCACGTACTTCATGTATATGGAGTAATCCTTTAGATTAATTAATATCCAAAACCATTGCTTCATTCTGAAATTCGGTTGTATATTCTTGAACGGATTGATTGAATCTCTAGCGTAAGTTATACCAATTCTGCCATTATTTTTCCAAAAATCCCACTGGATAGAATTGCTTCTTAAGTAACTCCTTGAACTTCCTCCGCAATACTGCCCATTTCTGATCATTATACTTGCAATAGGATTTCCACCAAGTTAATGCATGACTTGACAGTTTCAAGGTCGCGAAGGTAATCTTCACTTTCGATGAATAACCATAAAGAGTAAAGTATGTCTCTAGACGTTCAATCAATTGTCTAGTTCCTCCATATCAACACTTCCATCGTACATAGGAATTTCAACTTTGAAATAAATCCTTAGATTTCGAAAAGAATTCTTACCTCCATGATGTAAAGTTTTGAAGTTGTAGACTTCTTCTTCACTCATCGTCTGCTTCTTCTACCTCCTCTTCATCATCATCCGAATTGTCTTGCTCAGAAAATGAACTCTTCTTCTTCTACGAGTTTTTCTTCTCCCCTTCTTGGATGATGAAATCGATTAGTTTTGACAAACAAAAATTCATCGATTACATCTGGATCTGGAACGAAGCCATTGTTTCTTATGTACATGTACTAAGTTTCTGCTGCGGAGTAGGTGTCTCCTCCTCTTCTGATTTCTTCAGATTTATTTCAGTCAACTTATTTTTTCTTCTCTTCTTAGAATCTTCTAAAGAAACAAGAACTTTACCAAGCTTTATATACTGCGAACGAGTTAAGACCATAAACTACAAAAAACACCACCAGGGAATCAAAACTTTCCTTTGATACCAACTTGATACAAAATACTAGGCAAATAAACTATTGAATGTGGAATTAAACAATAGTAGTAAATAAGATGAATAAAACACAAGATCTTGAAGAAACTATCTTCTTTATAAATATTTTGAAGATTACAAGAATCTCTGCCTCACAATACTCTTTAGACAAGCTAAGCCCTAGCTGCCTCTCTAATCTTTTGGCCTTAGACAAAACACCTTTTTATAGACCTTGGATGACTTCGAATCATACAAGGAAATCTATTTCATATTCACCCCAGCCAAGCGTTGCGCCCTGGACCTCGTAGGGTGGCAAAATGTCTATCCTCAAGACACCAATCTCGAGGATTACTAAGCTCCTAATAGGATACACATGTCTCACTTCCATCCAAGCAAAACCACCACCACATTCAATCTTTTCTTTCTTTTGGTTTGGTTTCAGTGTCTTTCTCCTTTCTCTTTCAATTTCTCTCACTTCTTAATTCCTCTCTCTCACTTTCTCTTTCCTACCATCTTCACTTAATATCTATCACCTTTTTCTCTTCTCTTTTGCCTCCTTTTTACTTTTTCTTCTTTTGGTGTTTATTTTAGCCAATGGTACATTTAAGTGCAATTAAATTAGATGAATTTAAACTAGTTGAATTAGGTGGTTTGGTAGAATTGGTCTCATTAGCTTAGTTGGTTGATTCAATAAATATTGGTCATATCTTAGTTGTTCAAACTTCAAAGTATCCGACTAAAGCAGTAGATTAAAAGTATCAAAATTATTTGACTATGTAAAGACTTAAGCAACCTTCCAAGTCAGATTTCACATAACATCTATACTACTAACTTCTGACGAAGCAAATAGAAACATCTACATGTACATCTATTAGAATCATGTCATATCAGAGTTCATATATATACATCTTCTTGTTTGTCACTTGCGGCTGAATGTGAGTCACATCCATCAGATCTTCTAACCCATTTCTAATCCAATAAAACAACATGTAATAACCCAATCATTATTACCAACATTCACTGAAATCATCTGCTCATATATTTTCCAAACCAGAATTCCACGTTATCACTCATCAATGCTCTCTCTTTCCACCTAACCAAAATTATATATTAATACCCCCACCATTAATACTAATTTCATTTAATTACAAGCCCAAGCCAAATACCCACATCATGTCCCTATGCAGCACTGATCACCCATTTGCAAATTAAATGGCATATTTCCTCTGTGCAGCATCCGTTCTCAGTGCAATCGAGAAATTTATAGCCATGTGTAAAAAATTTAATTTCCAATCCACTAAATCAACTAAATCTCATTTATAATAGGTAAAACAATCCGGTTGTTACAGATTTCTACTCCCTATTTGATTTTTTAGATGAATGAGGGAATTAAATATCAAACGTTCAAAGTGGTTTATATCATTAATAAATGCATCCATGTGCCATGGCTATCCTTTATTCCTTACTATATACATACACGCGCCATAGCGAAATTTGGTATCATCGGGTCATAGGTCATAGCTAGCCTACCATATGCATACACATGTCTCTACCATTTGCATACACATGTCATGATTTCATTGGTATCATCGCGTCATAGCTAGCCTACCATATGCATACACATGACTATCATTTACATACACCCGATGTGATTTCATTGGTATCATCTCGTCATAGATAGCCTAATCACACATGTCAAGATTTCTTTGTGACCATCACTTACATTTGCATTTTGCGGTTATAAATAGTGGAGAAATACCCTTTTATTAGATATCTTAAAAGATTTATTTGTAGTATAGGATGGAAGCTTTTAAGTTTTTCATTATGTTCTTAAAACTTTTAGGTGATTTTGTTGGAGGGATATGTTATGTGGGAATACGTGGTATCGGAAATAACGAGATCTACAAATGTTGTCATTGTTATAAAATAATGGTAAAATCCTACTCAAAACTTGCTTGTTTTTATGGTTGATTTTGTTATTGATATTTGTTGTTGTGTATAAAATGTTTAATTTTAGCATAAATAATAATAATAAAAAAAAACAACTTTACTATTATACGTGGGAGATGTTTGAATTTTATCAAATATAATTTCTGATAGACGTTGCAGGTAAATTATCTAAGAATACTTGATTTACCTATGATGTAACTTGTCGGTGAATCTAACAAAGATTATCTTGAGGCGTCTCAATTAACTTTATCCTAAAATAAATAAGTTATTATTAAAATATCAATCGTAAGTAAACACGTAATTGGTGCATGCATATTGTTTGAAAATGTTAATTTAAAGATTTCGTTTTAGGTTTCCTTGACATACCATATTTTTCGTTTAATAATTGCTAAATGAAAAGGTCGACTATATGGCATACGAGCTTAATTAGGTTGGCGATGTTATTTAGATTTACATTACGAAGATTCGATAAGTACATTGACACGGATGAGTTCATGCTCCTTCTCACTAAATCTTATTTTTGGATTTAAGTCTAATTGGCTCTCCTACTTGAGAATAAAATATTATAGGTAATCATCTTTGTTTGCTTAAATCAGATAAGTAATTTCATTTCAATTGAAAATGTGAGTAGAATATGAGAATATTCTTATTTTCTGACCATTCTATAAGTCAATTTTAGTAATTGTTTAATGGGATTTAAAAAGTATTATTAAAGATTTTTTTTTATTCTGTGATACAATTTGATAGAAATCCATTATTAATTAGTTTGACTGATATGGAAGTGGGACCTGAAAATACATGGAGGTTTTTTAGAATAAATCACGTATTAATTATCATAAGATTGTACTCTTTGATTCAACGACCTACCTAGGAAAATCATCATAAGCTTCTCATTGCATTTAAAAAGATTTCGAAATTATTATGATTTATTATCTACATTTTTTTTTTGTCTATTTGAACCAGAGCTTTTTACAAAGTGAAGCACAATTTCAAAGAGATAACAATCCAGGTTTTTACTAATTCAACGTGGAAGGACAATTGAAAGAAACAAAATGCTTGAAGTGCGCTAAGCAAAGAGAAAACAATTTCACTTCTGCCAAAGATGCAGGCAACAAACCATTGATGCCTAAGATCTATCATTGTCTTGAGTGTCATAAGGATTGGAAAAATACTCAGGTTTGTAGCAACAACTTTAAGGTTCACAAAGGATAAAGGATGAATCAGGCACTCAACAATCCTATCACCCCGCAAAAAGAAAGAAGCATAGAAGTTCGAAGGTTGTACAAAATGAAAGGAAAGGAATGTTCGGATTCTAAAGACACTCCTGTCAGTCAAGCCTTTCCTGATTCTTGATTGCCAACATCTCTTTCTCATTGGTCTAAAAGAAAATCTCTAGACAATCAATTTGGCCATGTTGGATGGCCAATGACTCGTGGTCCAGTACAAACTCAAATTGGCCATGTTGGATGGCCAAGACCTTCAAGTATTATTGGTACCCATGGATGGGCAAGACATTTTGGTGACATTTTGGTGTTGATCCTATGGATCATATATGTTCCATTACAAACAAGTTCTCAATCAGGTCAAGTTGGAAGGGAAAGACCTATTCAATATGGTAACCCTATGTTTCCTGGTCACATTCAAGTTGATTCCCACCAGAATGGAGGTGTTGGATAGGCAATACCTATTAACCCTATTATGTCTAAGCAACAATATAACCAAGTAGATGGTTGGGAAATACTAACCCAGTTTATGTTATAATATTTTATAAATTGATTTTTTTGTTCAAAACTCATATAATCACTTCTTATTGTTATAATATTTTATAAATTGTGTATCGGATACATTTGTGGTGTTATTAAAAATTTTAAAATTTTACATTTTTTGTGTACTTTTAGCCAGCCGAATGTCAATATTGAGCATTTTCCGAAATGCAATTTTTTTGGTGAAATTTTATTTCAAAACTCATATAATCAGCGGCGGAGCAGGGGGGTTCAGGGTTCACAATTGCGGACCCTCAAATTTTAAAAAAAATATATATTTTTTCCTTCGTGGACGGAAGGAGTTATATTCCAAACTGCTATCTATAATCTACGTGATCTTTTATTCTCTTGGTAATATTCCTAATATGTAGGAGATATTAATAAGAGTGGATTGAGGAGAGATTTGTGGGCAGTAGACTTTTGTTTGAATTTGACTACTGTTTCACGCAAAATAAATAAAAATAAAAATAAAAAACAATTGAAACCCAAAAATAGATCTGTGTATTGTTCTTGGTCTCCTTCTTATTTGTTTTGGTCATGTACTCGAACCGAATAATCAAGGTATTATTAACTTTCAATTTTTTTTTAATAAATATGTAAATTAGCAGAATTCTTTGATTAATTGAATTAAATTAAACTACTAAAGTTTTTGTTTATTCAATTACTTTAACCCTAAGTGTATACAGATATTAGATAAAGATTTTTGCACACTTTACACAATACTAGTGTCATTATCCATTTTCGATCACCATTCAAGTTTTAAATTATTAATTTTATTAAATATTATAAATTACACTAATTTATTAAATCTTATTAAATAATTATTTTTTAAATAAATTTGGGTAGTTTTATTTTTTCTTAATATTTTATAGGAGTTTATTATATATATATTTTTTATTTATTAGAACTTTTGCTTATAAATAAAAATCCAGTCCATAAATAAAAATTTTGAAACCATTATTTAAAGGGTATTATGTAAATTTACCAAAAAACCATGACTAAAAACGTATTTTAGTTAAAATTCTAAAGCTCAATTCTCATTAAACGGGACTTACCCCTAAATTTTATTCAAGTTTGTAATAGTAGTATAGAACTATAGATACACTGAATTGATTTTTTTTTTCAAAAAAATCAAATAAAATTGATCAATTATATAAAAATTGATAGATAACATATCAATTTATGTGAATTTAATTGATCAATTATATAAAAACTGATAGGTAACCTATCAATATTAGATAAAAAATGATTTTGTTACCTATCAATTTTTATGTGAATTTAATCATGCATAGCCTATCAATTAATAGCTGTTTTGAACATTGCTAATGATAAATTGCTCCCCCTAGAAGAAATTCCTGGCTACGCCACTGCATATAATCACTTCTTATTGTTACGATATTTTGTAAGTTGTCTATCAGATATATTTGTTGTGTGATTAAAATAATTCAAAATTTTATATTTTTCTGTTTACTAACTTTTTTGGCCGAATGCAATATTGAGCAATTTCCGAAATGCAACGTTTTCGGTGAAATTTTCTTTCAAAACTCATATAATCACATCTTATTGATATTTTGTAAATTCTCGATCGGATACATTTGTGGTGTAATTAAAAAAATTCAAAATTTTACATTTTTCTGTTTACCAACTCTTTTGGCCGAATGCCAATATTGAGCATTTTCCGAAATACAACTTTTTTGGTGAAATTTTCTTTCAAAACTCATATAATCACTTCTTATTGTTACTATATTTTATAAATTGTCTATTGCATATATTTGTGGTGTAATTAGAAAAATTCAAAATTTTACATTTATCTGTGTACTAACCCTTTTAGCCAGCCGAATGACAATATTGAGCATTTTCCTAAATGCAACTTTTTGGTGAAATTTTATTTCAAAACTCATATAATCGCTTCTTATTGTTACAATATTTTGTAAATTACCTATCGGATACATTTGTCGTGTAATTTAAAAAATTCAAAATTTTACATTTTTCAGTTTACTAACCCTTTTGGCCGAATGCCAAGCATTTTCTGAAATGCAACTTTTTTGGTTAAATTTTCTTTCAAAACACATATAATCACTTCTTATTGTTATTATATTTTGTACAATATGTATCGGATACATTTGTGGTGTAATTAAAAAAATTCAAAATTTTACATTTTTCTGTGTAGTAACCCCTTTCACCGAATGCCAATTGTGTGTACCCTAGGTAAAAAAAACCCGACAGGTGTCACCGATGGCTGTATAAGAAGCTAAATCGGGAGCACCTGAGCATTAGCCAGCCAAGCCTGGGCTATCGGGTAGGGCCCAACCCGGTTTCAAGGGATCCACATATGCTCTATGGACCTTGACCCACCGGATAGTCCATGATCAATAGGTGGAGCCCCGAATACTGTCTAAAAAGTTGAACCGTGGGCTCCCATACAACGACCAGGCCCACCTCAGTCATAGGCCAGGTCCGGCCCAATAAAGTCTAACAGCGACAAGGGCTCATCCAAAGGCTCAACACAAAAGCCCAAAGGACCTCGCCAGGGTGTATGCAATGAAGATTGGTCATCCGGTCAGAAAAGTCAAGCCCAAGTCTTTGCTTTCAGGCTTGGTCAATCCAAGTCCCAACCAACTGGATAAGTCCTGTAACGCCCCGGGATTTCGTCCTCGCTCATCCCGGTGCGTCGAGCACCATACCACTCGCTAATGTCAATATTGTCCCCCTTTAGTCACTGCGGATATCCAGCAGTAGAGGGTTTTGGATCAGGGCCCACCCATCTGGTTTACCCCAAAAGGCCTTGACATTAGTTAGAGTATGGTTAAGCTCTATATACTACCAACACAACCACTTCCTTAGCAATGTGGGACTAACACCAACTCATGGGTGTTACAATCTCACCCCCTTAGAAATAGAGCTGTCCTCGGCTCTGCAGTACACTCAGTACAGTCCCAAAATCTCCGACGTTGGTGTTAGTCCCACATTGCCAAGGAAGTGGTTGTTTCGGTAGTATATAGAGCTTAACCATACTCTAACTAATGTCAAGGCCTTTTGGGGTAAACCACATGGGTGGGCCCTGATCCAAAACCCTCTACTGCTGGATATCCGCAGTGACTAAAGGGGGACAATATTGACATTAGCGAGTGGTATGGTGCTCGACGCACCGGGATGAGCGAGGACGAAATCCCGGGGCGTTACAGTTGGTATCAGAGCCGACGACGGGTCGCCTGTTGCAGGTGGGAAGTACGCTGGAAAGGCCTGAGGAGCGCCAGGTACTTGTCTCACTTGGCAGGGAACGTCGGAGATTTGGGGACTGTACTGAGTGTACTGCAGAGCCGAGGACGACTCTATTTCTAAGGTGGTGAGATTGTAACACCCATGAGTTGGTGTTAGTCCCACATTGCCAAGGAAGTGGTTGTTTCGGTAGTATATAGAGCTTAACCATACTCTAACTAATGTCAAGGCCTTTTGGGGTAAACCACATGGGTGGGCCCTGATCCAAAACCCTCTACTGCTGGATATCCGCAGTGACTAAAGGGGGACAATATTGACATTAGGGAACGGTATGGTGCTCGACGCACCGGGATGAGCGAGGACGAAATCCCGGGGCGTTACAAGTCCAGCGAGATTCCAGGCTAACAGAACCCATGGTTCTAGCCCGCTGGAGAAGATAAAGGAAACCCAGGTTGAACCAGGACCTATCAGAGGATGCCACGTGGCAGTCATCCTGGTCAAAGGGGATTCAAACCAAGGGGATATCCGCTCGGCAACATGCAAGCTATCTCCACGGAAAGCATCTTAACTGTTGAACTACCTGAGTTCGTGGAGTCAAAACCGGAGGGGTGGTTGAGCCAGCCTCCTCCGGCCTACTACAAATACAGGAGTTCTAAACCTCCTGAACTACGGGTCTTTCACTGAGCAACTCCATTAGAGCTTGGTGGAAGCAGAGACTTGATTCCAAGATCATCATCTTGGATACGTAGGCAGCCTGATTCCGATCAGGTCCAGTCTCATTGTATACCCCCATCTTATCTTTGCCTATACAAGACTTTCATTGTAACTGTACGATCAAACTATACATATCTCGAGTTTGTGGATCAAATTTTTGCACCCACACCAATATTGAGCATTTTTCGAAATGTATTTTTTTGGTTCATTTTTTTTTCAAAACTCTTATAACCACTTCTTATTGTAAATATAATTTGTAAATTGTGTTTCAGATACATTTGTGGTGTAATTAATTTTTTTTAAAATTTTACATTTTTCTGTGTGCTAACTTTTTTCGCCGAATGCTAATATTTAGCATTTTTCGAAATGCATTTTTTTCGTTGAATTTTTTGTTCAAAACTCATATAACCACTTCTTATTGTTAATATATTATTTAAATTGTGTATCGGATATATTTGTGGTGTAAATAAAAAATTTTACTTTTTTCTGTGTACTACCCCTTTCGCCGAATGCCAATATTGAGTATTTTCTGAAATGCATTTTTTGGTTGAATTTTTTGTTCAAAACTCATATAACCACTTTTTAATGTTAATATATTTTTTAAATTGTGTATCGGATACATTTGTGGTGTAATTAAACAATTTCAAAATTTTACTTTTTCTGTGTACTAACCTCTTTCGCCGAATGCCAATATTAACCATTTTTCGAAATTCATTTTTTCAGTTGAATTTTTTGTTCAAAACTCATATAACCACTACTTATTATTAATTAATATATTTTGTAAATTATATATCAAGTACATTTGTGGTGTATTTAAAAAAATTCAAAATTTAACATTTTTTTGTGTACTAACCCCTTTCGCTGAATGCCAATATTGACCATATTCCGAAATACGACTTTTTGGTGATTTGTTTTTTCAAAACTCATATAATCTTAGCGTTACTATACTTTGTAAATTGTCTATCGAATACATTTGTGGTGTAATTAGAAAATTTCAAAATTTAACATTTTTCTTTGTACTACCCCTTTCGCAGAATGCCATTGAGGATTTTCCGAAATGCATTTTTTTTGTTAATTTTTTTGTTTAAAACTCATATAATCACTTCTTATTGTTAATATATTTTGTAAATTGTGTGAGTACCCAAGGTAAAAAACCCGACAGGTGTCACTGATGGTTGTATAAGAAGTTAAACCGCGAGCACCTGAGCATTAGCCAGCCAAGCCTGGACTATCGGGTAGGGCCCAACCCGGTTTAAAGGGATCCACATACGCTCTGTGGACCTTGACCCACCGGATAGTCCACGATCAATGGGTGGAGCCCCAGTTACTGTATAAGAAGTTGAACCGTGGGCTCCCATACATCGACCACGTCCACCTCACTCAAGTAGGCCAAGCCTGGCCCAGTAAAGTCCAGCAGTGACTGAGGCTCATCCGAAGGCTTAACACAGAATTCCAGAGGACCTGGCCAGGGAGTATATAGTGGAGATTGGGCCTCCGGTCAGACGAGTCAAGCTCAAGTCTTTGCTTTCAGTCTTGGTCAATCCAAGTCCCAACCAATTGGATAAGCCCAGCGAGATTCCAGGCTAACCGAACCCATGGTTCTAGCCCACTGGAGAAGATAAATGAAGACCCAGGTTGAACCAGGACCTATCAGAGGATGCCACGTGGTAGTCATTCTGGTCAAAGGGAATTCAAACCAAGGAGATAACCGCTCGGCAGCATGCAAGCTATCTCTACGGAAAGCATCTTTACAGTTGAACTACCTGAGTTCATGGAGTCAAAACCGGAGGGGTGGTTCAGCGAGCCTCCTCCGCCCTACTACAAATACAGGAGTCTTTCACTAGGCAACTCCATTAGAGCTTAGTGTTAGCAGAGACTTGATTCCAAGTTCATCATCTTGGATACGTAGGCAGCCTGATGCCGATCAGGTCCAGTCTCACTGTATACCCCCCCCCCCCCCCAATCTTATCTCTGTCTATACAAGGCTTTCATTGTAACTGTTCGATCAATATATACACATCTCGAGTTTGTGGATCAAAATTTTGCACCCACAATGTGTATCGGATATATTTGTGGTGTAATTAAAAAATTTCAAAATTTTACATTTTTTGTATACGTTACCCTTTCGCCGAATGCCAATATTGAGCATTTTTCGAAATGTAATTTTTTTGGTGAAATTTTTGTTCAAACTCATATAATCACATTTTATTTTTACTGTATTTTGTAAATTGTGTATCAAATACATTTGTGGTATAATTAAAAAATATTCAAAATTTTACATTTTTCTATGTATTAACCCCTTTCGCTGAATGCCAATATTTAGCATTTTCTAAAATGCATTTGTTTAGTTGAATTCTTTGTTCAAAACTCATATAATCACTTCTTATTATTATACTATTTTGTAAATTGTATATCAGATACATTTGTGGTGTAATTAAAAAATTCAAAATTTTACATTTTTTTGTGTATGTTCTTTCGCCGAATGCCAATATTGAGCATTTTCTGAAATGCATTTTTTTGTTCAAAACTCATATAACCACTTCTTTTTGTTAATATATTTTGTAAATTATCTACCAGACATATTTGTAGTGTAATTAAAAACTTTCAAAATTTTACATTTTTCTGTGTACGTTCTTTTTTGCCAAATGCCAATATTGAACATTTTCCGAAATGCATCTTTTTAGGTGAATTTTTTGTTCAAAACTCATATAACTACTTCTTATTATTAATACATTTTGTAAATTGTCTATCGGACATATTTGTGGTGCAATTAAAAAATTTACACTTTTCAGTTTACTAACCCCTTTTGTCGAATGTCAATGTTGAGCATTTTCCAAAACGCATATTTTTAGGTGAATAATTTGTTCAAAACTCATATAACAACTTCTTATTAATAATATATTTTGTAAATTGTCTATCGGATATATTTGTGGGATAATTAAATAAATTCAAAATTTTACATTTATATGTATACCCCAATAGCCGAATTTCAATAGTGAGCATTTTTCGAATGCATCTTTTTAAGTGAAATTTTTGTTCAAAACTCATATAACCACTTCTTATTGTTAATATTTTTTAAGTCGGATACATTTGTGGTGTAATTAAAATAATTTAAAATTTATATTTTTTTGTGTACTAACCGCTTTGGCCGAATGCCAATATTGAGCATTTTTCGAAATGCATTTTTTTAACTGAATTTTCTTTTCAAAACTCATATAACCATTCTTATTGTTACTATATTTTGTAAATTTTCTATCTGATACATTTGTGGTGTAATTAAAAAAAATTAAAAATTAACATTTTTCTGTGTACTAACCCCTTTGGTCGAATGCCAATATTGAGCATTTTTCAAAATGCATCTTTTTTTGTAGATTTTAGAATCTCTTTGGGCTTATATAGAATGGCCTTTAAGACACCTATAGGTATATCACCTTATAGCCCTGTCTTTGATCAATCTTGTCACTTACTAGTAGAACTTGAACATAAAACTTATTAGGTCTTAAACAAATTGAATTATAATTTAGATGAAGTCGGTGAACAAAGAAAGCTAGTACTTAATGAACTGGAAGAATTAAGAAGTGATTCTTATGATCTTGCGAAAGATTATAAAATTAAGACTAAAAACATTAATGATTCAAAAATATTTAGAATTTTTTTTTCATACGTCAACAAATACTTTTATATTGAAGTCGACTTCATTTACATCCTGGATAGTTACGGATATTTTACAAAATGGGCTATTGAGATACAAAATCCTAAGGATTGCGAGTTTTAAAGGTAAAACCTTACTTAGAATTACTTAGAATATTAACTTTCTAACCTACAAATATATTAATATTTTAACATCTCACCTATATAAATAAAAATATTTACCTCACTTCACTCACACTACAAGCCCTATCCTCCATTACTCTCTTTTCTCTTTCAAACATCCCTGCAATTCCGACCAAATTCCGGCCAGAATTTGAAAACTGTTAAGGAACCTAGTATAGTTTCATTCTCGCGCCGCTACCTCCCTTCCTATCTGTACTCCCATTCCACGAGCAGTTCGAAATCTGTAAATGTTTTACTGTTCATGATCTTCTTCGTTCGAATTTCGATTTTCCCTCTATTTTCAACTGTTCAATGGCTCAATTTACAGTCCCCAGTGGTCGTAAGCTTACTCCGGAGAAAGCTTATACCAATCTATTCAACGATAGTGAATTGGGGATATTTTTCAAAAGGGAAATGACACGACGAAAATGGAACAACTTGTTGTACAAATGGGATGATTACTGTCATCCCAATGCAGTTGACAATTTCTATAATCATCTTTATTAGACGAGAGAACGTAACTACTTCTTTCATTTTGAAAATGTCGATTTTAAGTTTCCCCCCACTATACTCTTTAATTTCTTAGGATTTCCTTTTAAGTGAAGCTTATCAAACTCCTACTCTAGACTTAGAGGATTTGATTCCCCAAATGAGTATAGAAGGGAGGATGGAGAGGGGAAGTAATTGTATGGATTTCAACTCTTTGAGGAAAAATCAAGCTTTGGTTATTGATCAATGACAAAATGTATCTACTATCATAAGGAGCACCCCCCTTTCGAGGTACCAAAATGGTACGGTACATAGGAGGTTGGTCTTTCTCAACGTGGTGTATAGCACGAAAAACCTTTCGATACAAGATAGGGCCGTCCACATGAAAGAAGAGCTGAAATATTTTCTTGTCTTCTTTATCTTTCTCGAGGGGGGAAAGAGAAGTAGGGTCTTATGGGGGGAGGGGGGAACATTCGGGCGCATTTATAAAAATCCTCCACTGCATCCAGGATCACAAGTCGAACGCTAAGCAGGGGCAGGGAAGCTCCGAGTTCCGCAAAGATGGAGATTGATTCTACTTCCTACAAGCAATTAAATAAATAAACTAATACCTCAACTAAATTAAGGAGATAGATAAAGATGTAGAAAAGATCTTATGATGAATAGGAGGAAGAGTTGGTATCCATAGACTATCAATGCAAACATACGATAGAAGCTAATTGTGTAACCTAAACAAAAGATAGATTTATAATGATTTCCTTCTTGTGCCTGTAAATATTGATTATCAAAGTAGACAAGTAACAAGCGAGGGTCGTACCCACCTCAAAGGTGAAGATCTTAGCTCAAACACAATAGAAAACAATGGTTAAAGAACACAAAGGGAATCAACAAATAAGATAGTGATTGATTCTACTTCCTACAGGCAATAAATAAATAAACTAATACTTAAACTAACTTAAGAAGATGGATATAGATGTAAAGAAGATCTTATGATAAATAGGGGGAAGAGTTGAGATCCACAAACTAAATCATGCAAACATACATGTCATCATTTCATGTTCAATCTATAACAATTAATTAGTCACCTCTCAGCTATTCCAATTAATCATCAATACCTATAATAAAGAAGTAGCCACCTCTCAGCTATTCCACTCAATTAAAATGAGATTCTCTTATGCATGCCATTGAATATGTTTCGTTAATCAAACTGTCACCTCTCAGCTATTCAATTTAATTAAATCAACATATTAATTCATAATCAAACCATCACCTCTCGGTTATTCAATTTAATTACGAAAGGTTCCAATAAAAGAGATTGATTCTAGATGTATGATAGTCACATCTCAGCTATTCCATCACATATCTCTAATCAATCTAAATACAACTATTATAGCTAGGTCTCCCTATACTCTAATAATTGTATTTTAATAACATGGATATCAATAACATGTAAATAATCATACTTAGATCATGTCGCGAAATAGAAGTAAACAAACATTAAGTACTTTGAATCACAATGAACATTAAGAACAAACATGGTGCTTTTGCATCATCTAGAGTGCTTCAACCATCCCCCTAAGGGAATTTAGCTACTCATCCTTGATAAGGACACCATGGAATAAGTATATAAATAACACAACATCATAAAGAAAAAGTGATTGGATTAATATTGAGAATAAGAAGATTGAGTTCAATACAAAAGAAGAAGATGGTGTTTATCATTTGACCTCTATGTGAGGAAAGAAGATGGACAAGCATATCACATATATTAATAAGAACGGACTAGTGTAATGGAATGAACTTAGTCTCAAAAATGGAAAAATTAGCCTTGCTTGAGATGTCTAGCTTTTCATCTTAGCACCTTCTCACTTATTCTCCACATCCTACCATATCAGCTTAGATCTACAAAAGACAATAATAGGTTGTAACTGGGTTTATTAGGAGAGGGAAATAGAAAGGCTTTTGTGAAATATTTTTGGAACATTCGGGCTTTCAATACTTCTGATTTGTAATGACAACACTTAGAGAAATTTTGGAAAATATTTTTGGAACATTCGGGCCTTCAGTACTTGTGTTTTATATCTTCTTTGGGAAAATTCAATGAAACTCTAGCCAAATATTTTGGAATCTTCCTTTCTTTTGGATTTCTTGCTTTTTTTTGGAAGATTCTGGCTTTTCTAGAATTCTTCAAACTTTTTGATTTTCAATATTTGGTTATCTCACTAGTTTGGAGATTTCTTTGTATTTCTCCTTTCTTCTTTGTAACCACAAAAACAATCATCCTCATGTTCCAAAAACAGAGGGTAAAAGGACCTACACATTCTAAGGGTACTTACTCCCACAATGGAGTTGGGTAAGGATAATGGGCTCAAGAAAAAGGCTAAGTAACAAGAAAGGCTCAGAAGGGTTAACCTAAGGGATAAAACAACACAAGGTAGGCTAAGGTAAACAAGGTTTAACTAAATGTTTTGTATCATTTCTAAGTACTGATATGGTGATTACATCTTGAATAAGCTACAAGACCCAAGTTTATATTACACCCACTTGATGTCATCTCAAGGCTAACTAAAAAATGAATATGGGACTAAAAACAGACAAAACTGAGAGGTTATGTCTTTTGACTCCAGATGTACATAATAACTCTCCAAGAAAAGGACGGGTCTCAAAAGCTCACTGGGTTAAGTCTTCACACTTATTCCTCAAGTTTCTCAAGGTGTAATAGTATTTGCACATATAATCTGTCATAAATGCAAGTGAATGTCATGCTTATGCTCATGCAACTGTAGTATGAGACTCAACTACTTGGTGAAGCAATTAATAAATGTCCTTAAACTTGAAAAAGATAGAATTCAACCATTATACTCATCATTGATGGTGTACTTATCCTATTTTTTTGAAAAGTCTTTGTAACAAAGATTTTGAGATTTTTCAAAATTTTCAAATTTTAACACAAGTATGGAAAAAGAAGATTTTGAGATTTTTCAATTTTTTAAAATTTTAAAATTTTTACACAAGTATGGAAAAAGAAGTTTGAAAATCTTTTGCAAAAAGGTTGTAATACTTCCCCACCCCCAAACAAAAACTTGCCTTGTCCTTAAGGCACATACTAAGCATAGGAAAGAGAGAAAGAAAGATATTACCATGAATGTACTAAATATTCAAACCGCTTGTATAAATTCCTGCCAAACAAAATTATCTCCACATACATAGAGATTACAAGGAATTCCATACTAAGAGACAACTGAAATAAATGACTGACTGAACATAAAGAAAATCTTATTCTACTCTATTGGTACCCAAACTTGGCTTCCAGGGAAACCATCCAATTTATCACACCAATCAATGAGTGCATTCATCATTACACCCCCAGGCCCCTTCACCATACTTCAAAAACTCATCATCCCTATGTAGAATAGTGTAAACATCATTATTGGAATCAACCACACAAGTGAATTGGCGACTTCTCCTAATATACCGATGAGTTGGATCCATAGGTATGAGATGAGTCCAATCAGTGTACCTGTCTCGCCATTCAGGATAGCTATTAAGGATAATCTTACAGGTAGCAGCAGGGAACACTTGCTTATCCCGTCCTAAGATGTACACATTACGGATACCATCCAGAATCCAAGTAGATATATCAAGTGCATAAGAATCCGTAGCTGCACCGTACACCGCATGCATAGTAATATCATTAACATACTCCAACTTCTCACAACCTAACAAATTGCTCATGACCCATAAAATAGTAGTAGCAACATTAGCAGGAAGAGAGGTAATGGGTGAAACAGCAATGTGGGGATCGGGGTACAAGCAAAAGGTGCAAGAACCAAAGTGATGAAGGTAGTTTCCAAGACATCAACATCATTGTCAACAATACAATTCTGATAAGGTACGACAGGATGGAAGACAAAGGGATTACAAAAGACAAGAGAGATGGCGATAACATTAAAAATGACTATAGATCCATGGATGTAAACCTGGAAACCATCAAAGAGAAGAGCATCTACAAAGGGTAACATGAGGTAAAAGTCTCTTACCATAGAAGGTGAGTAATCAGCAGTAGGATCATAAAGAAAAACCTTCCCAACCCTTGTCAAAAATCTCATCTCGAAAAGAAGCTCCATAAGAACCGTTCAAAATACCAGAAAATCCATCTTAGGAACAATATCCACCATTTGGCATCCACACCTCATTCTGAACATCAGCCATTGCAAAGAAAAACAGAAAACACCAAAAATCAGCACGAAAATCCAGAAAATCCGTACAAAAACCAAAGCAACAAACTTAGACAGACTCGAACTTGACTCGAGATCAGGATGGCCTTACTGGAACTCGACTCGAGATTGAACGATTTCCAGAAAATAAATTTTTTTTTAATTTTTGAAAAGTGACGGCCTCCTCAGGTTGTTTTGGTATTTATAGGCAAAAACAAAAGAGTTTGAACCCAATTACGACTCAAAATATTGCCTATATCCTTTAGAGTTTCCAGAAATCAAAACCCTAATCCATTTTATTTTAAAATATTTGGACTTCCGTCCCTAGGACCAAAAAATTAAAAAATAACTCCACAAGTCCAGATTTTGCAATAAAGCCCAGAAATGACTAAAAATTTCAAAAAAGGACAAATAGTTTGGAAAATAAAATTTCAACAATTTCATTAAAATATTTAAAATTAAGTACATGGATTGAAATTTAATACAAAAGAGCAAAAGGACTAAAATAAAAAAAAACAAAATACAGGAAAAATAAAACTACAATGGCTGACATCCATAATCTCTCCCATCCCCCTCCAAAGTAGTTGGAACCGCTCCTCATTTGAATGAATCTGCTCTAACACCCGTTGATCGTCGGGTCTTTAGTGAACTGGCGGCTCCTTCTACAGGTCCGACAACAGCTGTCAATAGACAGACAGACCGGGGTTGTAGACCTCAAGACGGATAACTGACTCCAGAGACAAGGCAGAAGGAAGAGGCGCCCCCCAATAGTGTAGAATGCTTAGCACCAGGCTAGGAAGAGGGGCAGAACTAGAACGCGAGCGGGTGATAGTCTGAAACAGGCGGCAGACCATGCAGTAGCGGTGGAGATCCTCCTGGAGAAGTCGCAGGATGTGGATGCCCTCTAAGAATAGCTCGCTTTTCCTCGTCGTCCCAAGGACATTGGTGGTCAACCAGTGAGCCACCAAGCCTTGGTTGACTCGGAGCCAACCGATGGAGAGATGGCTGCTATACTGGTGCGCCGCCCGATCATCGACTAGAACAGCTTCGATGATGTCGGGGGTCACCAGTGCAGCCTCCTGCTGAAGGGGAGCTTCATCGAGATCGAGGCCCGTGACCGCAGAAAAGGTCTCGGACGCGAGTGGAAACTGATCATCTCTGTCCTAATTTACGAAAATGCCATTATTGGTTGACTCTATTGACTCTTAGAATCGACGAACCATTTGAGCATCAAACAGTTCATAATCCAAGCCAGGGAGTGCATCCCAACCTCTAGCATATAACCTTTCCACAAATCCACTCCTGAAACGATTATCATCAAAGAGACGAGAATAATCGCGTTCGCAAACTACCACTCGAGATCTAACTCTAGCAGGCATGATTCAACTAGAAATTGATATGAAATTGAAGAGGATGAAGATAGGAACAAAACCCAACAAAAATTATTGAAAATGATTAAGAAATGAGGGAGAATCGAAGAGAGAGAAACCAGATCTGGAGGGATCTTGAGTCGAGTTTTAAATGCTCTTAAGGGATCTCGACTCGACTTCTGGAAAGGAAAAGACTTTTTGTTGACTAGGTTTGACCCAGTTTAAACAAAAGGAAAAATTATGACTTGTGACATTTCTATCATAATACGGGGTATAAATAGCCAGGCATTTGCCCGTTACGCAACCCCAGTGGAAATGACGGTTTTACCCCCAGGATGCGTAAGCGGACAAAATAATTCAAATTTTATTTTGAAAATTCCGTGATAATGGTTAAATATATTCTCGCGAATATAAGTGCCATTAAAATGTCATATTCTTCCAAAAATCAAGCAATAATTATCGAAAATCAAAAAATTCAAATAAATTCAAATTTGTAACCGCAATAATTATTTAACCAACCAAAACTCAACAGAGAGTGAGTGGGCCGTGCTCACCCCCAAACAAAACTAGCACACTAATTCAACAAGGGTAGTTTATCAGCCAAAAAGCAACTAAACCCGACACCAATTAAGAAGCAATAAAGCACGATCGGGCTTAGAAGATACACAAGGTTGCCTCCATGAAGCACTAAGTTTAACATCTTCAGCTAGACAGGAGGACAAAAAGAACTCACTCCCTAGATAAACGCTACTCAAAAGAAAGGTATATGAGAGATGAAACGCTAAAATGGAATGCGCGAGATCCTTATGTCTAAAATACAACAAAGAGTCTTTTAAAGTCAGATACTCGAGACTTAAAGGAAGATGGGAAATGAATTTCCCACCCCCAAACAGAACGGGTAACAGGTCTGTTTGATGGTGACGCTCAAGAGAAAAGTGTGCACTGGATCAATTATACTCAGCAAATAAGAGTTTGTGGACTAACGGTCCCGATACTTTCAACCACACCTCTAAAAAGAGACAACAGAACAAGAGAGGGTCCGGATACCAGCAGGTCAAAGGTCAGTCTAAATAAGTAGGGTCCTCTAAGAGAGTTTCTACAACTTCAGGGGACCTTAATTCATGGAAATGCTTAAGACGTTGACCATTGACTTGAAATTCAGAGTTGTCTGCAGGGTTTACACATATAATAGTGACCAGTCCTCAAAAGTGTATATTTATCCCCCGAATAACACCTTGTTTGTACAGCACTTAGCTTATATTATTGTGTTATATCTATTGATTAGTGTTTTCTTGTCTATTGTGTAGGTTTTATGAGCGGAAATGTGAATATTGTGTAAAAGCCCGCGAAAAAACAAGAAAAGCAAACAAAAAGGTGTTATTTGCACATGGGAAGGAGAATCGAGATTTGCACCCACAAGATCTCCTGAGGGCACCCCACGGTCAGCTCTGTTGACTTGACTTTAGGTCAAAGTGTGACGGTCCAATTCTCAGCCCAAACCGGGTCCTATTGGGTCCCACAAGTTAGAATTTCTATTTTAGGCCTTATCTAAGTCCAAACTTAAAAAGGTTCCACAAGAAGATCCAGAAGTCTGATTTGAGCCCATGAGCTATCAAATTGAAGGTCTTGGTCCAAGCTACAACTTAAGCCCAAAAAGCCCAAGAGAATTAGGTTTTACTAATTACCTAATGCCTCTAAAAGACCAACAGCAACAGCCACGAATTTGACCTAATTTGGAAGTCTTTGCATGCAAGTATTCTACTTTGTATTTCTATATAAGAGAAGTAGTAGTTAAGGTTTAGGGATCTTTTAGACTCCCATCTTTTAGATCTAGAGTTTTTCATAGAGAGAGAAAAGAGAATATTTTTGTGAGAGAAAGTTCATCTTCTTCTTTTTTGTATCAAACTCTATTCATATCAAATCACTTTTCCATTATGATGTTTTGTTATTTATTTATTTATTCCATGGTGTCATCATCAAGGATGGGTAGCTAAATTCCCTTAGGGGGATGGTTGAAGCACTCTAGATAATGCAAAAGCACCATGTTTGTTCTTAATCTTCATTGTGATTCAAAATACTTAATGTTTATTTACTTCTAGCTGCAGTATGAGGTAAGTATCATTATTTGCATGTTATTGTTATCCATGTTATTAAAATACTATTGTTAGGGTTTAGGGAGACCTAGCTTTAATAGTTTTATTTATATTGATTGAAGATGTATAGTAAAATAGTTGAGAGGTGATTATCACATATCTGCAGTTGATATCTTTTATTGGAACCCTTTGTAATTAAGTCAAATAGCTAAGAGGTGATGATTTAGTTATGAATAAATATGTTGAGTTAATTAAATTGAATAACTGAGAGGTGACGGTTTGATTAATGAGACATATTCAATAACATGCATAAGAGAATCCCGTTTTAATTGAGTGGAATAACTGAGAGGTGACTACTTGATTCTTATAGGTATTAATGATTAATTGGAACAGCTGAGAGGTGACTAAGTAATTATTATAGATTGAACATGAAGGAACAACATGCTATGTTTGCATGATTTAGTTTGTGAATACCAATTCTCCCCCCTTTGTCATCATAAATCTTTTTTTCATCTCTACCATATTCTTAAGTTAGGGTTTATTTAATTATTGTCTGTAGGAAGTTAGAATCAATCTCAATTATTATTATTGATTCCCTTGGTGTTTCTTAACAATTGTTTTCTATTGTGTTTGAGCTAAGATCTCCCCCTCTGAGGTGGGTACGAAACTTGCTTGTTACTTGTTACTTGTCTACTTTGATAACCAATTTATACAGGCACAAGAAGGAAAATCAAATATAAATCTATCTTTTGATTAGGATACACAAATATCTTATATCAAATAGCACCATAAGGAGTTACTTCAGACACAACAAAAGGACCCGACCAACGAGACTGTAGTTTACCAGGAAATAAATGCAAACGAGAGTTATACAGTAAAACTTTGTCCCCAATTTGAAAATCTCTATGTAAGATCTGACGATCATGTAGTTTTTTCATATTAGCTTTATTGGACTTGGAAAGATCATAAGCTTCATTCTGAAGTTTCTCAAGCTCAAAAAGATGGAGTTTTCTCCTCTTACCCGCCTGGTCGAGATTATAGTTGAGCTTTGTCATTGCCCAGTAGGCTCGGTGCTAAAGCTCGGCAGGTAGGTGACAAGGTTTTTCAAATACAAGACGAAAGTGAGACATGCTTATGGGAGTTTTAAAAGCAGTACAATAAGCCCATAATGCATCACTGACTCTACGAGACCAATCAATCTTATCAGGGTCAACTGTTTTCTGCAAAATATTTTTAATCTCTCTATTGGAAATCTTAGCTTGGACATTGGTTTCCAGATGATAAGCAAGGGCCACGTTGTGAGTTACTCCATACTTTTGGACAAGTTTTTGAAAAGTTTTATTGCAGAAATGGCTCCCCTATCACTAATGATCGAACGGGGAGAGCCAAATCTGGCAAATATATACTCTTTGAGAAAATTTACTACAGTTTATAAGTCGTTGTGCCTTATGGGAATGGTCTCGATCCATTTAGAAACATATCTACTACAACCAGAATGTACAAAAAACCATGAAAACCAGGAAAAGGACCCATGAAATCAATGCCCCATACATCAAAAACTTCTACAAGAAGAATTGGTTGTAAAGGCATCATGTGTCGCCTAGTGATTTTCCCTAGTTATTGACAACGAGTGTAGACTGTACAATGCATGTGAGCGTCCTTGAAGAGAGTTGGCCACTAAAAATCACACTACAATACTTTAGCAGCTGTCTTTTTGGCACTAAAGTGTCAACCACAAGCATGCTCATGGCAGAACTTAATGACCTCTTGTTGCTCCCAGTCGGGAATGCAATGACGGATAATCTAGTTAGGACAGTACTTAAAAGATAAGGGTCATCCCAGAAATAATGCTTGGCATTAGCAAGAAATTTGAATTTGTGTTGCTTGTTTCAATGACACGAAAACTTGTTGCTAGCTAAGTAATTAACTATATCTGTGAACCATGGAGCATTCGATATTGCGAAAAGAAGCTCATCAGGAAAGTTCACAAAAATGACACTAGAATCCTCACGACGGTCGAGTCTAGATAAGTGGTCAGCTACTACATTTCGGTTCCCTTTTTATCTTTAATTTCATTGTCAAATTCTTGAAGCAACATAATCTAACGAATAAGGCGTTGTTTAGTTTATTTCTTGGAGAGTAGGAATCTAAGGGCAGCATGCATGATCCGTGAAGATGACAGTATGGGTACCTAAAAAGTAGGAACGAAACTTATCAAGAGCATATACTATGGCTAACAGCTCTTTCTCAGTCGTAGTGTAATTACGTTGAGCATCATTAAGAGTTTTGCTAGCATAATATATGATGTGGGGTTTACCATCTAAACGTTGACCTAAAACAGCCCCAACAGCAAAGTCTGATGCATTGCACATCAGCTCAAAGGGTTTACTCCAATCAGGCGGCCTAATAATGGGTGCAGTCGTGAGGGTGGTCTTAAGATTTTCAAAGGCAATCATGCATTCTTTTGTGAAATCAAAAGATGCATCCTTAAGCAATAAATTGGTTAAGGGGCGAGCTTTCTTCGAAAAATCGTGGATAAAGTGTCGATGGAATCCTGCATGGCCTAGAAAGGCTCGAATATCCCTAATAGACTTAGGAATAGGCAAGGATGAAACAAGATCTACTTTAGCTTTATCGACCTGGATACCCTCAGAAGAGACTACATGACCCAGAACTATTCCCTTTCTAACCATGAAATGGCACTTTTCCCAGTTAAGCACCAAATTCTTCTCAATGCAACGCTTGAAAACCAAAGAAAGATGACTAAAACACTCTTTAAAAGACGAACCATATATGGAGAAGTCATCCATAAACACTTCCATAAATCGTTCTACCATATCACTAAAGATGTGCAACATACACCTCTGGAAGGTAGCAGGTGCATTACACAGACCGAAAGGCATACGGGCATAAGTGAAAGTGCCGAAAGGACAGGTGAAAGTCGTCTTCTCTTGATCTTCAGGGGCGATAGGAATCTGATTGTAACCGGATTAACCATCTAAGAAACAATAATAGGAATGACCAACCAGATGTTCCAACATTTGGTCTATGAAGGGAAGATGAAAATGGTCCTTCCGGGTGACTGTATTAAACTTTCTATAGTCGATACAAACACGCCACTTGGTTGGAACTCTAGTGGTGACTTGTTTGTTCTTATCATTAGTAATTACAGTCATACCGGCCTTCTTAGGAACCACATGAATAGGACTAACCCAAGGACTGTCAGAAATAGGGTAAATCACACCTACATCTAAGAGTTTTAGAATTTAAGCTTGAACAACTTCTTTCATAGCAGGATTAAGACATCTGTGGTTCACGAGAAGTTTTATCATCGTCCTCAAGATGAATACGGTGAGAACAAACACAGAAGGGCTAATGCCCTTAATGTCATGGATAGACCAACCAATAGCAGAACGATGCTCTTGAATAACTTTTAACAGGTGACTCTCATGTTCGGTAGTAAGAGATGAAAAAATGATAACAGGATGACTAGCGTCCGAATCAAGGTGGAGTGATGGTCTCGACTTGGGACTCAGAATCAATGCAACAAACCGAATCAAGGGCCTTAGGGTCTTTAGGTTCAAAGATAGGCACGAAACCAATAAGAGCATTGGTTTGGGCAATGGATTGGTCGATGTCAAAGACAATAAACAAGCGGATGTTCTGGGTAACAACTATGCACCATCTCATAAGGTAAAGAGTCAAGAATGCACACATCTTTAAAGAAAGAAAGATTAGGGGGTTTTTGGCCAAGGCTAAAGATATTAACTTGAACAGTAATAGAACCAAAAGTGAGAACCATAGAGCAGGATAGTAAAAGTCGGACACTTTGACTAAGAGATCCTCAACTATTCCTCTAAGTACTTTCAGTGATCTATCGGTAGTAGGTTCAGTATCCAACACCACAAAATCAACAGGATAGTAAAAGTCGGACACTTTGACTAAGAGATCCTCAACTATTTCTCTAGGTACTTTCAGTGATCTGTCGGCCAGTTGTAAAGACATGCTCGTGAGTTTCATGTTTGTTAGACCTAAACTGGTGTATAGGGCGTAAGAAAAGAGATTGACACTCGCTCTCAGGTCTAACAAAGCTTTTCCCATGAACTTTCCACCAAGCTTCCAGGGTATGGTCAGTTTTCCAAGGTCCTTATATTTTACCACACCGTTATGTTAGACAAGTGCAGAGAATTCTTCCGCCACAAGTCCTTGTATTTTACCACACCGTTTGGGTACATTTGTTTTCCTCTTAGTGGTGCACAAGTCCTTCAAAACCTTGGCGTAGGAAGGTATTTGTTTAATAGTCGTGACGAAAGGTATATTAATAATGTAGAACTTAGAAGAAAGAGATAAAAATCTCTCAAAGAAGATGAGAAGATAGGGTTAGGAACCTAGACGAACGAGAAGCTTGGAATCCACCAAGTAAAAAGAAGGAAAAGATGAATAATCTAGCAAGAAAACAAGGATAACTCAAGAAGCAATTCTTCTATTCAATTCAATAATAATCAACCTAACTATAGAGCAAGAAACTTGTTCAACAAGTAAAGGACTTCTAAATTAAAATGACTTCTAAAAATATAATAACTCCTAATATAATATGACTTAGACCTAAAATAGTATATTTTAGAACCTACTTGAAACTTAGAAATAAAATAGTCACTCCTACTATGTCCTACATCAGCCTCCTCTGCTTTGAAAAATGAACTCGTCCTCAAGTTTAATCAAAACCAAAAACTTCACCGCCTTCTTCATCACCATATATGATTTCATCATCTTCTTCATTATAGTTGTCATGCTTTTGATTGATAAGATTAAGGTATTGAAGAAGGCATTCATGCTTCTTATGTCCATGTTGCAAACACTTAAAACACTTACCAAGATCAGGTTTACCATATGAATTTGTTTTTGCGGGAACATGAGATTGTTTTGGTGAAGGTGCACCATTGTGTTTCGGTGCTATTGTGGTGGATGGTTTACTAAACAAAGACGAAGGTTTAATATATGATGGTGATGGTAGTAAACCAGCTGGAAGGGTGGGAAGAAGACCATCGGAATTTACCTTAGTTGGAGGATGAAAAGATGGAGAATAATTATTAGCAAAAGAGTGCAAAGATTGACGTCGTGCTAACTGTCTCTCAATTCTCCTTGCTTGTTGGGTTGCCTCTTGTAAAGTGTAGACAACGTTGGTGAAGCGTTCTTGAATATCCTCCCTTAAACCATAACAAAACTTTGCAACAAGTTGAGAATCTGTTTCATGAAGATCATTATGATATATAAGGCGATTGAATTCTGAAGCATAATCATCCACAGAACGATCTCTTTGATGGCAAGCTTGAAGTTCTTGGTAGAGAAGTTGATCATAACCAGTAGGCAAAATCTGAGCTTTCAAAAGTTGTTTCATCTTCGACCAAGAGCGGATTGGTTTCTTATTAGTCCTAAATCGTTGATGTTGAAGTTGATCCCACCAAGCAGCTGCCGCTCCCTTCAGTTTGTAAGCTACAAGTTTGGTCTTTTTTTCTTCCACAACATCCGTAAAATCGAAGAAAGTTTCGACATCATGAAACCAATCAAGAAAATCTTCGATATGCAAATTTCCAAAGAATTTGCTATTATTAGCTAATTTTTCAAAGAATTTAATAGCCTTGGTGGTGGATAGGTCAAGAAAGCCTCCACCGTTCATTCCTTCAACCATGTTCCTAGTTGTATAATTGAGGCCTCTATACAGGATCCTGACTTTTTCTGTGTCATCAACTCTGTGGTATGGACACCGAAGAAATATGTCTTGATACCTCTCCCATGCATGAAAGAAAACCTCACCTTTTTTCTGCCGGAAATTTTTGATAGCATCAACAATATAATTGGTTCTGGTAATTGGAAGAAATTTGGTCAAGAACTTTTTGCTTAGTTGAGCCCAGGAGTTAATAGAATTGGGAGGAAAGCCATGTAACCAGAGACGCACAATCCTCAAGAGAAAAAGGAAACAATCTCAAGCTAACTTCCTCTTCAGGCAAATGTTTCTCCATTAAAGTATTAAGCATAGTAAGAAGCTTATTGAGCTGCTGAGATGGATCTTCCCGTGGAAGCCCATGGAATTCCATAGCTATCTGCAGTTGTCTGAGGGTAGACTATCCAGGTAGGTGGCCTCAATATAACTCGGATTGGGCTGAGATTTGGGCCACCCAACTTAGACAATAACTCAAGTCCACAGGACCAGTCCGCGCGGTGCCCTCAGCAACTCTGTGGGTGCGTGCAAGTATTAATTCAACTTCCTTGTGCAAATAACACATTTTTGTGGTTTTTCTTGACTTTTGGCGGGCTTTAACACAATATTCGCATTTTGGCTCATGAAACCGATACAAATGACAAGAAGCACTAATCAATAGATATAACACAATAATATAAGCTAAAGTGCTATGCAAACAAGGTGTTATTAGGAGGATAAATATACACTTTTGAGGACTTATTGTTAAGTTGAGCCCATGTGTCAATAGAATTGGAAGGAAGGCTATGTAACCAGTGAGATGCACGATCCTCAAGAGAAAAAAGGTACAATCTCAAACTAGCTTCCTCTTCAGACAAATGTTTCTCCTTGAAAGTATTAAGCACGGTCAGAAACTTATTCAGGTGTTGATATGGATCTTCCCGTGGAAGTACATGGAACTTAGGCAACATGCCCACAATCTGAGGGCGAATGCCATAGCTATCTGTTGTTGTCGCAGGTAAGACTATGTAGGTAGGTGGCCCAGTAGCCAAAGGTGAAAAGTAATCCCGAAGGGTAGCTTCTTGAGCCATAGGTGCATGATTTACTTCAGTAAGTGAGGTTGTGTCGTTGAACTCTTCCTCAGAAGGAGTGTGACCCGTGATTGTGCTCTTTGTGTAGATTTGAATAGGATTGGACAAGATTTTACCGGATCTAAGATGCATGCAACATGCACATTACATATGCCATAGAAGTCCTAACCATTCAAAAGCATCTAACAAGGGGCTCAAAACTGACTCGACTTTGTGTCCACCGAAGTCAATGAATTCTTCCCAAGTTTCCATTGTGAATTCTCGCTATATTTTAAGAGTCAACTAGCAAATAACCAGTATGGGAGGTTTTCCGTGTATAAGTAACGTTCCTTAATTAAAAAACCACAGTGATTTTACAGACGTAATCTGTAGGGGTTCCATACCCAATTCCTAGATTGTGCTCCAGTCAAATAATGGTTCACGCGGTACTAGTTGAAATATCTTCTCAAGGCCTCAAATGAACATCGTGATAGCATGGCTTTAGTTGATTCAATTTTAAAGCTTACGATATTGTAATCAATTGATATTAAGTTTCACTTTCCTTAGGCCAGGTCCGCCGTCAGTCCCGGTTTAGCAAAAAGTAAAAATTGAATTAAAATCAAGCAACAATCAAGGTCATGCTAATCCTTACAGAAACTCTTTTTGCAGGGGATTCAAGGAGGGTTAGGAGGATACTTACCTCCCATTTTGTGCTAAAAAATAAAATTGCCGAACAAGCACACAAAAGTGGGGAGAAGACAAGTTGAAGTCGACTAAGAGGAAACCGCTCCTTAGGTTTCAATCGTCCTTAGGAGTCGTTCCTAAGTAGACTCAAGGATATCTCCACAACCTTGCTCTACTATTCGCCGCAAACACACAAATAAATAAATCCTAGCAACACCTACTTTAAAAATATTACAACCGCGACCCCTTCGTGGATCAAAAAATGAAATATCTTACAATCACTTAATAGAAAATAAATAAATCGAAAAGTGCTCTGGAATGTCTTCTGTAGGTCCCACAAACACGTGTCAAAATTCCTACCGGGAACTCGACTCGAGATCAGTTTGTGCACTAAGGAACTCGACTTGAATTCGAGATAAGTAAGCACCAGTAACTTTTTGGAAAAATTCATGTTTGTGCGATCTTTTTGAAATTGAGATATTGGCTTCGATCCGTCCTCGCTGTAAGATCAGTAAGAGGACTAAGCAACAAGACATTTACAAAAAAATATTAAAAAAAATAGAAATAAAAGGGTGGGACGGATAGAAGTAGGATGGTGTCCCGAAACTACTATTCTCGCTTATGTTTGAATGAACTCCGTTCCTTAAAGCGGCAACGACACCATTTTGATAGTCGGATATTTGTGCAACCTCTATGTAAAAGTTAGATTTATAATGATTTTCTTCTTGTGCCTATAAATATTGGTTATCAATGTAGACAAGTAACAAGCAATGGTCGTGGCCACCTCAAAGGTGAAGATCTTAGCTCAAAGACAATAGAAAACAATGGTTAAAGAACACCAAGGGAATCAACAAATAAGATGGAGATTGATTCTACTTCTTACAGGCAATAATAAATAAACTAATAATTAAACTAACTTAGGAAGATGGATAGAGATGTAAAGAAGATCTTATGATGAATTGGGGGAAGAGTTGGTATCCACAAACTAATTCATGCAAACATACATGTCATCCTTTCATGTTCAATCTATAACAATTAATTAGTCACCTCTCAGCTATTTCAATTAATCATCAATACCTATTATAATCAAGTAGTCACCTCTCAGCTATTTCACTCAATTAAAACAGGGTTCTTTATTTGTACTATTGAATATATCTCATTAATTAAACCGTCACCTCTCAGCTATTCAATTCAATTAACTAAATATATTAATTTATAATCAAACCTTCACCTCTCAGCTATTCAATTTGATTACAAAAGGGGTCCAATAAAAGAGATTAATTCTAGATATATGATAGTCACCTCTCAGCTATTCCATCACATATCTTTAATTAATCTAATACAACCATTATAGCTAGGTCACCCTATACTCTAACAATAGTATTTAATCAACATGGATACCAATAACACATAAATAATCATGCTTTCTTCTGTCTAGAATTGAAATAAATAAGCATTAAGAAATTAAATCACAATGAACATTAAGAACAAACATGATGCTATTTAGCTACTCATCTTTGATAATGACACCATGAAATAAGTAAATAAATAACAGAACAATATCATAAAGGAAAAGTAATTGGATTGATATTGAGAATAAGAAGATTGAGTTCAATACAAAAGAGTAAGATGAAATTTTATCTCTCAAGCATTGACTTCTAAAATATGAACTAACCTAAACCCTAGCTACTAATTCTCTTATATAGAGAATACAAAGCATATTACTTGTTAATAAAGTCTTCCAAATTAGGTCAAATTTGTGGCTGCTGCTATTGCTGTTGGTCTTCTAGAGGCATTAGTACTTCAGCAAAATCTAATCCTCTTGGGCTTAAATTGTAGCTTGGATCAAGACCTTCAATTAGACAGCTCATGGCCCCAAATCAGACTTCGGGATCTTCTTGTAGAGCCTTTTTAAGATTGGGATTTAATAAAGGCCTCAAATAGAAATTCTAACTTGTGGGCCTCAATATAACTCGGATTGGGCTGAGATTTGGGCCACCCAACTTAGACAATAACTCAAGTCCACAGGACCAGTCCGCGGGGTGCCCTCAGCAACTCTGTGGGTGCGTGCAAGTATTAATTCTCCTTCCTTGTGCAAATAACACATTTTTGTGGTTTTTCTTGACTTTTGGCGGGATTTAACACAATATTTGCATTTTGGCTCATGAAACCGATACAAATGACAAGAAGCACTAATCAATAGATATAACACAATAATATAAGCTAAAGTGCTATGCAAACAAGGTGTTATTAGGGGGATAAATATACACTTTTGAGGACTTATTGTTTAGTTGAGCCCATGTGTCAATAGAATTGGAAGGAAGGCTATGTAACCAGTGAGATGCACGATCCTCAAGAGAAAAAGGGAACAATCTCAAGCTAACTTCCTCTTCAGACAAATGTTTCTCCTTGAAAGTATTAAGCACGGTCAGAAACTTATTCAGGTGTGATATGGATCTTCCCGTGGAAGTCCATGGAACTTAGGCAACATGCCTACAATCTGAGGGCGAATGCCATAGCTATCTGTTGTTGTCGCAGGCAAGACTATGGAAGTAGGTGGCCCAGTAGCCAAAGGTGAAAAGTAATCCCGAAGGGTAGCTTCGTGAGCCATAGGTGCAGGATTTACTTCTGTAAGTGAGGTTGAGTCGTTGAACTCTTCTTCAAAAGAAGGTATGGAGGTTGAGTCGTTCAACTCTTCCTCAAAACGAGTGTGGTACGTGATTGTGCTATTTGTGTAGACTTGAATAAGATTGCACAAGATTTTTCTGGATCTAAGATGCATGCATGATGCACATTATATATGCAAGAAAAGTCCTAACCATTCAAAAAACATCTAACAAGGGGATTAAAACTGACTCGATTTTGTGTCCACCCAAGTCAATGAGTTCTTCCCAAGTTTTCGTTGTGAATTCTCCCTATATTTTGAGAGTCGGGTAGCGAATAACCAGTGTGGGAGGTTTTTTGTGGATGAGCAACGTTCCTTAATTAAAATCCACCGTGATTCTACAGACGTAATTGATAAGTCCTCAAAAGTGTATATTTATCCCCCGAATAACACCTTGTTTATCTAGCACTTAGCTTATATTATTGTGTTATATCTATTGATTAGTGCTTTCTTGTCTTTGTGTAGGTTTCATGAGTCGAAATACGAATATTATGTAAAAGCCCGCGAGAAGTCAAGAAAAGCAAGCAAAAACGTGTTATTTGCACATGGGAAGGAGAATTGATATTTGCACCCACAAGATCTACTGAGGGCACCCCAAGGTCAACTCTGTTGACTTAACTTTATGTCAAAGTCGGGCGGTCCAATTCTCAGCCCAAACCAGGTCCTATTGGGGCCCACAAGTCAGATTTTCTATTTAGGGCCTTATTTAAGTCCAAACTTAAAAAGGCTCCACAAGAAGATCCAGAAGTCTGATTTGGGCCCATGAGCTATCAAACTGAAGGTATTGGTCCAAGCTACAACTTAAGAATAGGAGAATTAGGTTTTGCTAAAGACCTAATACCTCTAGAAGACCAACAGAAGAAGCCACGAATTTGACCTAATTTGGAAGTCTTTGCATACAAGTATTCTACTTTGTATTTTCTATATAAGAGAAGTAGTAGCTAAGGTTTAGGTAGCTTTTTATGAATTGAAGATTGAAGAGAAAAGTTCATCTTCTTCTTCTTCTTTTGTATCAAACTCAATATTCAATATCAATTTCATTATCTTTTCTATTATGATGTCTTGTGATTTATTTATTTATTCCATGGTGTCATCATCAAGGATGAGTAGCTAAATCTCCTTAGGGGGATGGTGGAAGCACTCTAGATGATGCAAAAGCACCATGTTTGTTCTTAATGAATCATTGTGATTCAAAGTTCTTAATGCTTATTTACTTCTATCTGCAGTATGAGGTAAGTATGATTATTTGCATGTTATTGTTATCTATGTTATTAAAATATTATTGTTATTAAAGCTAGGGAGACCTAGCTTTAATGGTTGGGTTTATATTGATTGTAGTTATGTGGTAAAATAGCTGAGAGGTGATTATTACATATCTGCAGTTTATATCTTTTATTGGAACCCCTTTATAATTAAATCAAATAGCTGAGGGATGATGGTTTAGTTGTGAATTAATATGTTAAGTTAATTAAATTGAATAACTGAGAGGTGACGGTTTGATTAATAAGACATATTCAATAGCATGCATAAGAGAATCCCGTTTTAATTGAGTGGAATAACTGAGAGGTGACTACTTGATTATTATAGGTATTAATTAATGATTAATTGGAATAGCTCAGAGGTGACTAATTAATTGTTATAGATTGAACATGAAGGAACAACATGTTATATTTGCATGATTTAGTTTGTGGATACCAACTTTTCCCCTATGTCATCATAAGATCTTCTTTACATCTCTACCATATTCTTAATTTAGAGTTAATTATAGTTTATTTATTATTGTTTGTAGGAAGTAGAATCAATCTCAAATCTTATTATTGATTTCCTTGGTGTTTCTTAACAATTGTTTTATATTGTGTTTGAGCTAAGATCTCCCCCTCTGAGGTGGGTACGACCCTTGCTTGTTACTTGTCTAATTTGATAATCAATCTATACAGGCACAAGAAGGAAAATCTATACAAATCTATCTTTTGATTAGAGGTTACACAAATAACTTATATCAGTAATCTGTAGGGGTTCCAGGCCCATTCCTAGCTTGTGCCCCAATCAAAGAATTGTTCACGAACTACTAGTTGAAATATCTGCTCAAGGCCTCAAATGAATATCGTGATAGCATAGCTTTTGTTGATTCAATTTTAAAGATTAGGATATGCAATCAATTGATATTAAGTTTCACTTTCCATAGGCCAGGTCTGTCGTCAGTCCCGATTTAGCAAAAAGTAAAAATTGAATTAAAATCAAGCAACATTCAATGTCATGCTAATCATTACAGAAACTCCTTTTACAGGGGATTCAAGGAAGGTTAGGAGTATATTTACATCCCACTTCGTACTACAATAAATAAAAATGCCAAACAAGCGCACAAAATTGGGGAGAAGACGAGTTGAAGTCGACTAAGGGGAAACCGCTCTTTGTGTTTCAATCGTCCTTAGGAGTCGTTCGTTGGTAGACTCAACGCTAGCTCCACAACCTTGCTCTACTATCCACCGCAAACACACACATAAATAAATCCTAACAACACCTACTTTAAAAATATTACAACCGCGACCCATTCGTGGATCGAAAAATTAAATATCTTACAAGTCCTTAAAAATCTTGAAGAAATTAAACTACTTAGTTTAGCCTCACAATCACTCAAACAACAAAAAACAAATTGAAAAAGTGCTCTAGAATGTCTTCTATAGGTCCCACAAACACGTGTCAAATTTCTGTTGAGAACTCAACTCGAGATCAGTTTGTGATGTTAAGAACCCGACTCGAGATCGAGTACAGTAAGCACCATTAACTTTTCTGGAAAAATCTTGTTTGCGCGATTTTTTGAAATTGAGATATAGGCTTTGTTCTTGAGCTTTTTTCAATCTCTCTTCGTTGTGAGATTAATAAGAGGACTAAGTAACAAGACATTTAAAATAAGTATTAAAAGAAATAGAAATAGAAATAGAAGGGTGGGGGGGGGGGGGGGATAGAACTGGGATGATGTCCCGAAACTACTATTCTCGCTTGTGCTTTAATGAACTCCGTTCCTTAAAGCGGCAACGACACCATTTTGATAGACGCTAATTGTGTAACCTCTAAACAAAAGATAGATTTATAATTATTTCCTTCTTGTGTCTGTAAATATTGATTATCTAAACAATAGGGGGGAGAGTTAGTTCCACAAACTAAATCACACAAACATACATGTCATCCTTTCATGTTCAATCTATAACAATTAATTAGTCACCTCTCAGCTATTCCAATTAATCATCAATATTGTGGGTGCAAATATTTGATCCACAAACTCGAGATATGTATATATTAATCGTACAGTTACAATGAAAGCCTTGTATAGACAGAGATAGGATAGGGGGGTATACAGTGAGACTGGACCTGATCGGGATTAGGCTGCCTACGTATCCAAGATGATGAACTTTGAATCAAGTCTTTGCTTCCAGTAAGCACTAATGGAGTTGCTCAGTGAAAGACTCGTAGTTCAGGAGGTTTAGAACTCCTGTATTTGTAGTAGGCCGGAGGAGGCTGGCTCAACCACACCTCCGGTTTTGATTCCACGAACTCGGGTTGTTCAACTGTGAAGATGATTTCCGTGGAGATAGCTTGCATGTTGTCGAGCGGTTATCTCCTTCATTTGAATCCCATTTGACCAGGATGATTGCCACGTGGACTCCTCTGATAGCTCCTAGTTCAACCTGGGATTCGTTTATCTTCTCCGGCGGGTTAGAACCATGGGTTCTGTTGGCCTGGAATCTCCCTGGACTTGTCTAGTTGGTTGGGACTTGGATTGACCAAGCCTGAAAGCAAAGACTTGGGCTTGACTCCTCTGGCCGGAGTCCCAATCTACATTGCATACTCCCTGGCCAGGTCCTCTGGACTTCTGTGCTAAGCCTTTGGATGAGTCCATGTCGCTGTTGGACCTTACTGGCCTGGACCTGGCCTACTTGACTGAGGTGGGCCTGGTTGATGTATGGGAACCCACGGTTCAACTTCTTATACAGTAACCAGGGCTCCACCCATTTATAGTGGACTATCTGCTGAGTCAAGGTCCACAGAGCGTATACGAATCTCTTGAAACCGGGTTGGGCCCTACCTGATAGCCCAGGCTTGGCTGGCTACTGCTCAGGTGCTCCCGATTTGGCTTCTTATAAAGCCATCGGTGACACCTGTCGGATTTTTTACCTAGGGTACACACATCGCCTCCTCTTTGTCAAGCAGAAAATCCGCTTGGGAAATATCTTAGCAATATCCTCCCCGGCTGTTGAGATTCGGAGGATTCCTTCCTTGACACGCTTATTGATGGCGATTCTGTATCCCTTGGGTCAAGGTTTAGGGTTTCTTTCCTCCTTTATAAATAGGGAGTCGGAGGTGTATAAGGATGTCCACTTCTCTCTCTCCGTTCCCTGTTTGTTGTTGTTGCTGAAGCTTTTGCTGAAGAATGGTTGATGACCGGGCTGCTGATTTGGCCCCCCGTGTATTCAACCTTAAAGTAGAGCATGTGTTTAACCAAGTGCAGGCTCAGGAGAAGAACCTGAAGAAGGTTGTCCGGCTGGAGCATGATATGAAGTTGTCCCTTAAGAAACGAGACAACATCATTGCACCACTGCGCCAAGACGTCCGGCTCTCTGAAGACTCGCTTAAACAGGCGGAAGACCAGATCCAAACCTTGAAAGAGAAGGTCTGGATTCTTGGCAATGTTGCGGCCGGAGGTGCTAGCTGGGACCAGGTCGCTACTTCCCCCCTACCGCCTCGCGGAATGCTTTGGTAAACTAGTTAGTGTAGCACCATTGTTGAGGAGCGGTTCCCACTTTTCTTGACTTTTATTCATCAATAAAAATCCCTTTTTCCACGAACAGTCGGTCCATAAGAGACCGTTGTTTCTCGGGAAACAACTGGGTTGTAGCCCGGCCCTTTTTAACCTTAGTGTAGCTAAATAAGGAGGGGTTTACTCTTGCTGAGTTATTCCTCTTTCTTCTTCTTCTTCTTCATTTGCTCATCTTCCATGGCGGCTAGGCATTCTGATTCTAGTTCCGCCGGTGACAATCGGGAACAATACTGAGCGCATCTCCTTAGCCGTGTGAACAGCTTGAAGGCGCAAGTGGTCGAGCTTGTGGAAGACCAACGCCGGTGGGAGGAGTGCCATGAGGGCGAATCAGGGATAAAGATGAGGAAATTCGGGGCCTCAAAGAAAATCTGAAATCTGCCTCTGCTGAGCTTGCCCGGATGGGGGGCAAGATAGACGTTGTTGCGGTTTCCTCTTGGAAGGAAGGATACGCTGAAGCTAAGACCAAGTACCCTTTCCCCAACTCGCCTGAGAAGTCCGGCCGGGATCCTCCGTCTCCTCCCTTGATGTAATTTAGCTCCGGTCGCACTATGTAGGGGACTCGGTGCACCCCGTATAATGCATTTCATAATAAAATCATGTTGCCTTCTATTACTGTCTTGAGCTCCGGTAGGTAGATCCGGTTATTTTCTTGTTATGTAGAGTGCAGGAACACATATCAATCAATCTTTACTTGATTGTGGAGATGTAGACTAGAGGTCCACATATCGCTGACCTGGACCATGTGGACCCCACTCATTGATGTTGGATCGATCTCGCTGAGTGTACGAGGTGGGTTCCAGCTGACGTGGGTCCCAGATGACTGTACGGTGTGGGCCCCAGCTGACTGTGTTAAGTGAGCCCCACTTCATCTTCTCTAAATCTTCCTTTGTTGGCGGGAAGATGTACAGCATCAACTTCCAGTGACAGCTTGTGACTCTTCGCTGATCGAGTCATTAAAACCAGTTGGCTTAATGACCTTAATGATGATTTCCTTAAGAGAACCTGGAACCCTAGGTTCTGAAACTCCAAATTCCTGTTTAATGACCTTAATGATGACTCTTCTCTTCCTTCTTTTTCATGTCTACTTCGCCGGAACCCTAGGTTCTGAAACTCCAAATTCCGGTGATTTCGCGCCAATTCTACTGCAAAGATGAAGAGAACCTTAGTCCTGAGCTCAAGTAGTGACGAAGAGCCTCAGAGTCTGGCTCCCCGTCCCTCTGCTGATGAGGGTGGACTAAGTAGTATTCCGACGACGGGTCCACCTTCGTCTGCTAGTGTGGCGGAGGTGGCTCACCTGAATTTTGCTGATCCTCCTGTTGAGAGGCCGAGGAGGAGGTGGCAAGCTTCCTCCAACCTCCCCCGAAATCCTGAGCTTGAGGGGATGAGCGCGGCGGAAGTTTAGGAGCGACTTGGCTAGAGAGGGGTCCGGTTTCGTTCCCACCCCTCCATTTCAGATGGTTGCTCCGGCAGCCTTATAGCGGTAAGTCTATACGAACTTTTTTATGGCATGCAGCTTCCGTTGTATTCTCCTATTCTGAGGTTGCTGTCGTAGTGGGGGATCCCACCCGGTCAGACGCACATGTCCTTCTGGATAATCGTGCGTCGGATCGGGCTGATCGCTCTCCACTTCGAGATTCCATTTGACCCGGTCGAGTTGTTCATGCTCAAGAAGTCGGTCGCCCGGGAGGCCAAGGACGCTGATACTACGCCATCTCCTGGCGTATTGCCCGGAGGTTGTCTGGACTTCCCAACCATTATGGGAATTGGTTCGAGCCTTGCTACCGGATGTCAGTACGTGTGGTCGTCTGACAGCAGCATACAGGTGTCGCGGGACTTCATAGGTAAGCATGCGCCTGACATTTCTTTCATTTCTGCCCTTATGTTTCGCGTGCTTGCTGAGCTCCAGCTCAGGAACAGTTCTGTGCGTGTGTTTGCAGGGAAACATCACCTTCAGGTGTCTCTGCCAGCAGGGACAGATTCCTCTGCTACTGAGGGAACATTGAGCACTTCTTCCGTCTGCCCGCAGACCTGCGGGAATTGACGTTCCCTGACCAGATCGTAACGGATATCTGCTACCCGCCGAGGCTTGCCCGCCGGCTCCTCCGCAGCTTGTGGAGGAGGAGTCCAGCTCCGGTGAAGGTGCTGCCACTGTAGAGAGCACGGTCCCTAGTGCTGAGGGGGAGCCTCCGGTTGAGAGTGGGGTTGTTGATCTGCGGGGGGAGATGGATGACTGGCCCGATGAGGTTCTTCAAGTCGGGGGAAGATCTCTTCCTGACGAGCCGATGCCGAATGTTCTGCTGGAGGTCATCCCAGTTGTCGGGGATGTTCAGGTCAGTGATATTAGCTCTGCTTGTCATTCAAACCCTCCCTTGGGTCGCCGGAGGAGGCCACATGTCTTTTATGGCTCATCTGACTCCTCCGGTGATCCAAGCCTGATGTCGAGGGATAGTGGACTTCTTCTTTCCTGTGGGTATGGAGAATCAGCTACTGAGGGATTTTTTCCTACCCCGTCCAGGTACATGCTGAGGTGGACAACCTGGGCGAGCCGGAGATGGTGGGAGGTGTGTCCGAGGAAACAGTGGTCGCCTCTGCTGCTGAGGAAGGCGAGCCAGCTGTGGTGCCAGGGGGTCCGTTGGATGAAGTAGACGCCCCCAGTGTTGGAGAAGCTGGAGTGGAGGCTCCGGTAGAGGAAAGACCTTCCCAGCCTTCTTCTGTTGAAGTTGTTTCTGTGTAGTCCCTTGCCCCGATTGATCCGAGGGGCAAGGCTGTGGTAGATTAGTCTGCCCGGGGCTCGAAGAGAGCTACTTCTGCCTCCCCTGCTGACCAGGGGGAGCCTGTGCACCCAAGAAGGGAGGATGCCATCCCTCGGTTGCTGAGGGGACCGGTGATGGGGACTACCCGGATTGGTAGTGGCTCCCAGGTCCCTGTTGAAGATGCTCTGGCCGTTGAGCACTTCCAGACTGAGGTAGAGTTCACCGTGCCGGGCACTGCTGATGATGAAGCCCCGACTTATGGGTGGGGTGACCAGGTCCAATATACTGACCTGCCCACTGGCCCCACTGTGCAACTGGGCCGTGGACAGGGCGAGTACCAGCCTGAGGCCACTCAGGAGTTCAAGCTGCCGACTTTCACCATTCATCCTGCATTTCTGGGTGGTGAGCCGATGTCGATTGGGGACTCCGGCATCATGAACCTCCACACTGTTTTTGATTATATCTTCCAGAACCTGTTTCCGGAGGACCAGTCATACTACAGCCGCCTTTCTCGCGACCGGGCGATGAGGGTGGCTGCCCAGAATCTCATCGCGGTAAGATTCCTTGACTTGAATTCTTGCTTTAGACATGTTGATGTCTATATGTTTGTTTCTGACCTTTGTTTCTCTTTCTGTCAGACACAAGCTGTCATGGCCCGGGTCTTTGAGCTGAGTGTCTGACCCCGGCCTTCTGTCTTGGAGGATCTGGAGCACCTGCGAGCTGAGAATCGTCAGCTCGAGAAAGATCTGGCGGCGACCAACAGTGACCGGTGGGCTCTGGAGGAGCACAAGCGGTCCATGGCGACAGACTACCATAACCTGGACTTCACTCTGACCGCTGCTCTCCAGAGGGAGGAGGATGCCAAGACTTCCTTGGCAGAATTGGAGGCTACTTGCGAGAAGCTGACCCGGGAGAAGCTGGAGCTGGACCGGCGTCTCATCCTCAAGGAGGCGGCGTATGACCGGGCTGCTCAAGAGCTCCGGTTGGCGAAGGCTGCGTATTAGCAGATCCTCGACCAACTGGAGAAGGAGAAGGCGAAGAAGGGCGGTAATGGCCCCGATCCTTCTTCTCAACCTTAGCTCATTTAGATTTTGTAGAAAGGTTCTTGTTCCGGTTGTCGGGGAACTTCCTCTTGTACATATTCTTTTCTGAAAAAGAAAATAAAAATAATATTTTGGTAGTGCAAAAACATCTTGTTAGATATCTTTACCTTGTTTACAGCGTTTATTACAACTGACTATCTCCCTCGCCCCCTTATTGTTTTAAGGAGTTTTCCTTGGGATGATAAAAGTTCTTTTTCTTGCTGACTCCATGGCGATTCATGGTCTGCTGCTGAAAAGGGGGTTTGTCCCTGTGTTGCATGCTTCGACCGGGGGAAGGCTAGCTCGCCTAACGGCCCCGGTTTTTAAGAGTGGATAGCCTCGCTCTTAAGATAGATTTCCAAGACCGGAAGCTAGGTCCAGGGATCTCGGGCCTAAAAGGAGTGTAGCTCTGCATTCAGGACTTAGCCAAGATCAGAAGCTAGGTCCGCGCATCCTGGGTTGGATGGGGTTTGATCCCTGACATCCCTGGTTCCAACACCGGAAGCTAGGTCCGGGCGTCTTGGGCCTAAAAGTAGCATAACTCTACATTTAGGACTTAGACAGGATCGGAAACTAGGCCCGGGCATTCTGGGTTGAATGGGGTTTGATACTTGACATCCCTAGTTCCAAGACCGGATGTTAGGTCCGGGCTTCTTGGGTTTAAAAGGAGCATAACTCTGCATTTAGGACTTAGACAGGATCGAAACTAGGTCTGGGCATCCTGGGTTGGATGGGGTTTGATCCCTGACATCCCTGGTTCCAAGACCGGAAGCTAGGTCCAGGCGTCTTAGGCCTAAAAAAGGCATAAATCTGCATTTAGGACTTAGACAGGATCAAAAACTAGGTCCGGGCATCCTGGGTTGAATGGGGTTTGATCCCTGAAATCCCTGGTTCCAAGACCGGAAGCTAGGTCCGGGCGTTTTGGGCCTAAAAGGAGCATAACTCTGCATTTAGGACTTAGACAGGATCGGAAACTAGGTCCGAGCATCCTGGACCTCAGTGGAGCCTTGATCTTGCACTTAGGATTTTTAGTAGCAGATATTACAAAGTACTCAAATTCTTACGGGAAAGAATCTTTATTGAAATCATCAAATGGAGTACATTACTTGTAGAATTTCTTGAGGTGGAAAGCGTTCCATGGTCTGGAGAAGAGGTCGTCGGACAGAGTTCTGAGGAAGTATGAGCCTTTTATAGCATGTTTGTCTATGATGTAAGGTCCTTCCCAGTTTTCTCGAAGCTTTCCAACGGTTGTATCCTCAGTCATAACTTTGACTTTTCTCATGACCCAGTCGCCCGGATTGAATTTCCCCTTTACCACTCACTTGTCATATCCCCTTTTGATGGTCTCCTAGTATCGGAGGAGGTGCTGTAGGGCCTACTCTCTCTTGTCGTCAAGAACAACTTTTTCCCTTGCCAGAATCCATTCGTTCTCCTCGGTAAGGACAGCATCAGTGCGGGTTGTGGGAGCTAGCAGTTTTGTTGGCATTACCGCTTATGCTCCAAAGGTAAGTTGAAAGGTTGTCATACTGGTAGACCTCCTTGGGGTGGTCCGGTATGCCCATAAAACCCCCGGGAGTTGTATCACCCAGTTGCCTTTTGCTTTATCCAGCTGCTTCTTGAGTGTATCCAAGATGACTCGGTTGGATGCCTCTGCCTGCCCGTTCCCCTGAGGATAGTACGGGGCTGAGAAGTTGTGCTTGATCCCCAAAGATTTGCAGAACAACCAGATGTTGTCGCAGTCGAACTGCTTTCCATTATCGGACACTAGCTCTTGAGGAATTTTGAATATGCAGATTATGTTTTTCCACAAAAATCTTCTGACATCTGAGGCACATACATGTACCAATGCTACTGCTTCAACCCATTTGGTGAAATAATCTGTAGCGACCAATAGGAATCTGATAGATTGTGGTGATTTTGGAAGCGGTCCCATAATATCCAGTCCCCACTTGGCGAAGGGCCATGCACTCAAGATTGGATGTAGTTCATTTGCCGGGGCATGCTTCTGACATGGGAGGCATGCCTGTGTGAACTTCTTCGCGTCTGTCATCATGTGGGGCCACCAGTATCCTTGGATCATTGTCTTTTGCGCCAGATTTCTGCTCCCGGAATGGTTGTCGGAGATCCCAACATGGATCTCTTTCAATATGACCAGGCCTTGCTCTGGAGTAAGGCACCTGAACAAACCCCCGGAGCCATGGCGCTTCATGTATAGCCTGTGTGACTTTCGGTACGGTATGACAGTGAATTTCCATGCATCCCTCTGGTGGAAGGTCGTCACTATGGCTTTCATCAGAGTCCCTTCCGAGAATAACGTTGTAGCAGGAGGGGGAGTCGACTAGCAGGAAGTCTATCCCGACAGTGTTGAACCGCACCATGATTGGTAGATGGACTCGCCCGGAGGATTGTGCTGGCTCCCCATTGAATCCATAGATAGGAGTCTCATCAGATTCGACGAGACCCTTACATAGCTCCATAGCTTTGTAGGCGCATGAGAACATAACACTCGAGGTGCTGCCGGCATCGACAATGACTCGCCGGACCCGGTAGACTCCAATCCATGCTGTGATGACCACGGCATCATTGTGCGGATAATGCACGTCCCTCTCGTCTTCTTCGGTGAATGTCAAACCTCCGGGGACAATGGACTCAGTGTTCGTCCCTTCGTTGAAGTTGAGCTGTCCAACTTCATGGACATGTCTTATCCACCAGAGCTTTTCCCTAGCACAATTCTTCTTTTCTGTCTTAGAAGAACCGGGTGTTTGTACATGGCAGACATATACAATTCGATCTCCAATTTTTACATGTTTGACTGCTCCGGTTTGTACCATGTCAAGGATAAGGCCGGCGTCGACCAGGCGCTGTAGTTCATACTTCAATGACCTGTAGTTCTTCATCTCGTGACCGTAGTCGTTGTGATGATCACACTTCTTAGACTTATCTCTTCTAACCTCCGGGTCTACCGGAAGAGGGGCAGGTTTGTTGAGCAGCCCTCTATTCTTGATCTTTTTGAATACTTCCTCAAGAGGGAATCTCAAAGGAGTGAACTCCCTTTCGTTGCCTTCGCCCCCGGTCGGCTTCTCTTACCAGCGGTCGGGTTGTCGGGCTGTCATGGGGCTTTTACTTCTTTACGATCCCTGCCGGAGCTTTCTTCCTTTGCCTTCTGCGGCAGAGGTTTGGCCTCCGGCAAGTCCACTTTCTCGAGCAAGGCTGAAACAGAGGAGGGTGGCTTCCTCGTCAGTGACCGATACAATTCCTCATGGTTGCTATTCAAGGCATACTTGAAAGTTTGAATAACGACGCTATCAGATGCGTCCTGTACCTCAGATAGTAGGATTCGGAACCTCCGGGCGAAATTCCTGAGTGTTTCGCTCTGGTCCATCTGTAGGGAGAACAGGACTTCAGCTCCTTTCTTGGTCTTAACATTGAACCGGTACTTCTCTTCGAACAACTCAGCCAGTTGTACGAATGTGTGGACGGATGCGGGGTGGCAGATTGTGATACCACGTCTGTGATTTGCCTTTGAGTGAAGTAGCAAACATTTTCGCTAGTAGCTTGTCATCATGGTCCCAGATGGCCATTATGCTTTTGTAGTTCATAACATGCTGAATTGGACAACCGTTTGTCTCGTCATACTGTTCGAAGGGCGGTTGCTTGAACCTGGCTGGGACCATATGACTCCTGACCTCTTCTGCTAAAGGTGATACGGCTAACCTTGAAAGATTAAGCTTTTTAACTCGCTCATCCTGGTTGGCTTTGTTGGATACAGCAAGATCGATCATCTCTTACAGCTTGAGTTGATTCATCTGTTCCACATTCAGCTCTGGTTGTCTCTGATGAATGTGGACCCTTTGAGGGCACTTTGTTCTCGGATTGTGGCGTGTCGGGGGAGTACTCTGGTGCCTCCTCCGGAGCAGTCTCCCTGGAGGAGTGGATTCTTCCACAGATCTGCTGCGGGAAATCCTGTGGCCATCACGCTGCCCGGGTGGGTGTACTTGCGCGTCCGCAGCGATGTCTCTGAACTGGAGAGATAGACATCCTATCTCTCCCTGGTGCTAGCCTGTCCCAGACAGGACGAGGACCATGGCTATGAGGGGTAAGACTCCGGTCACTGCTTGACCGTGGCCTTATCTTCTTCTGGGGAGATGGACTCGAAGACGGAGCTGAGGATGACTGGCTATCTCCGGCCCTTGTTCTCTTCTTTCTCCTTAGTTCTGCGTTTTCCCTGGTCAACCGCTTGATGATTGCAGTTGGGGATTCGACCGCTGGTCCTTTTCCCTTCTATTGCTCGGAATAACCCCTTCCCGTTGTTAGGGGAGAGATTCTCTGGATTCTTCTTGTAGCGGCTGCCCTGGAAGGTTCAGGATCTTGTTAAGCTGGTATCCTTACAGTCCGGTTGACCGCATTAGGATCACCAGGATTGTTAGTGATTTGCACCACTAAGTTCTCTGCCTCCGGCTGTCCACTTTCAGAGTGTTGCGAGCCCTGATCGTGGCCCTCACTCCCGAGAACTGATTCTTGATTCACCGGTTCTGATGCTTCAAGAACCGAAGAAAGAAGAGAAAGGTTCCCTGTCAGACTTTCAGTAACTTGACTCATTCCATTGTTGGACCGAGTTGGGCGTCTCTTACTTCCAGCCATTGCTGCAGCAACTCCGGTATGACAGGAATGAGATTCCTTGCAAGACTCTGGAGCTGATGGGAGATTCAGCCCCACGGTGGGCGCCAAAGAGTGTGGGTGCAAAAATTTGATCCACAAACTCGAGATATGTATATATTAATCGTACAGTTACAATGAAAACATTGTATAGACAGAGATAGGATGGGGGATATACAGTGAGACTGGACTTGATCGGGATCAGGCTGCCTACGTATCGAAGATGATGAACTTGGAATCAAGTCTCTACTTCCACTAAGCTCTAATGGAGACGCTCAGTGAAAGACTCGTAGTTCAGGAGGTTTAGAACTCTTGTATTTGTAGTAGGCCGGAGGAGGCTGGCTCAACCACCCCTCCGGTTTTGATTCCACGAACTCGGGTTGTTCAACTGGGAAGATGTTTTCCGTGGAGATAGCTTGCATGCTGTCGAGCGGTTATCTCCTTGGTTTGAATCCCCTTTGACCAGGATGACTGCCATGCGGCATCCTCTGATAGGTCCTAGTTCAACCTGGGTTCATGTTGGCCTGGAATCTCGCTGGACTTATCCAGTTGGTTGGGACTTTGATTGACCAAGCCTGAAAGCAAAAACTTGGGCTTGACTCCTCTGACTGGGGGCCCAATCTACACTGCATACTCCCTGGCCAGGTCCTCTGGACATTTGTGCTAAGCATTTGGATGAGCCCCTGTCGCTGTTGGACCTTACTGGGCTGGACCTGGCATACTTGACTGAGGTGGGCCTGGTTGATGTATGGGAGCCCATGGTTCAACTTCTTATACAGTAACTGGGCTCCACCGATTGATAGTGAACTATCCAGTGAGTCAAGGTCCACAAAGCATATGCGGATCTCTTGAAACCGGGTGGGGCCCTACCCGATAGCCCAGGCTTGGCTGGCTACTGCTCAGGTGCTCTCGATTTGGCTTCTTATACAGCCATCGGTGACACCTGTCGGGTTTTTTACCTAGGGTACACACAAATACCTATAATAATGAAATAGTCACCTCTCAGCTATCCACTCAATTAAAATGAGATTCTCTTATGCATGCCATTGAATATGCTTCGTTAATCAAACTGTCACCTCTCAGCTATTCAATTTAATTAAATCAACGTATTAATTCATAATCAAATCGTTACCTCTCGGTTATTCAATTTAATTATAAAAGGTTCCAATAAAAGAGATTGATTCTAGATGTATGATAGTCACATCTCAGCTATTCCATCACATATCTCTAATCAATCTAAATACAACTATTATAGCTAAGTCTCCTTATACTCTAACAATAGTATTTTAATAACATGGATATCAATAATATGCAAATAATTATACTTACTTTATGTCGCGAAATAGACCTTCAAATAGACAGCTCATGGGCCCAAATCATACTTCTGGATCTTCATGTAGAGCCTTTTTAAGATTGGGCTTTAATAAAGACTTCAATTGAATTTCTGACTTGTCGGCTTCATTATAACTTGGATTGGCTGAGATTTGGGCCACCCATCTTGGACATAAAGTCAAGTCCATAGGACCAGTCCGTGGGGTGCCTTTAGTAACTCTGTGGGTGCAAGTATCAATTCTTCTTCCTTGTGCAAATAACATCTTTTGGTGGCTTTTCTTGGCTTTTGGCGGGCTTTAACATAATATTCGCATTTTGCTTATGAAACCTACACAAATGACAAGAAAGCACTAATCAATAGATATAACACAATAATATAAGCTAAGTTTTATGCAAACAAGGTGTTATTCGAGGGATAAATATACACTTTTGAGGACTTATCAACATACATGTCATTCATTGATGTTCAATCTATAACAATCAATTAGTCGCCTCTAAGCTATTCCAATTAATCATTAATACCTATAATAATGAAGTAGTCACCACTCAATTAAAACAGGTTTCTCTTATATATGCTATTGAATATGCTTCATTAATCAAACCGTTACCTCTCAGCTATTCAATTTAATTAACTCAACATATTAATTCATAATTAAACTGTCACCTCTCGGTTATTCAATTTGATTACAAAAGGGGTCCAATAAAAGAGATTGATTCTAGATATATGATATTCACCTCTCAGTTATCCATCACATATCTCTAATCAATCTAATACAAACATTATAGCTAGGTTTTCCTATACTCTAACAACAATATTTTATAAACATGGATAACAATAACTTATAAATAATCATGTTTACTTCATGTCGCGAAATAGAAATAAACAAGCAGTAAGTACTTTGAATCACAATGAGCATTAAAAACAAACATGGTGCTTTTGCATTATCTAGAGTGTTTCAACCATTCCCCTTAAAGAGAATTTAGCTACTCATCCTTGATAATGACACCATGGAATAAGTAAATAAATAACACAAAATCATAAAAGAAAAGTTAATGGATTATTATTGAGAATAAGAAGAAGAAGAATAGTAAGAGTCAAGAATACAATATCAAGACTCTGAGTTCAAGAGAAAGAAGAACTAACTAAACCCTAGCTACTAGTTCTGTTTATATAAAGAATACAAAGCATATTACTTGCTCACAAAGTATACTTCTCTCCAAGTTAGGTCAAATTTGTAGCTGATGTTGTAGGCCTGTACCAAGACCAAAACCTAATTCTCTTAGGTCTAAGTTGTAGCCTAGATCAAGACCTTCAGATAGACAGCTCATGGGCCCAAATCAGACTTCTGGATCTTCATAGAGAGCCTTTTGAAGATTGAGCTTTTATAAAGACTTCAATATCTTCTGACTTGTCGGCTGCATTAGAATTTGGATTGATCTGGGATTTGGACTACCCATTTGGACATAAAGTCAAGTCAATATGACCAGTCCACGGGGTGCCCTCAGCAACTCTGCGGGTGCAAGTATCAATTCTTCTTTCTTGTGTAAATAATATTTTTTAATGGTTTTTCTTGGCTTTTGGCTGGTTTTAACACAATATTCACATTTTGGCTTATGAAACCTACACAAATGACAAGAAAGCACTAATCAATAGATATAACATAATAATATAAGCTAAGTGCTATGTAAACAAGGTGCTACTCGGGGGATAAATATACACTTTTGAGGACTTATTTAATACCCCTAAACAACACTTTGCTTGTCCTCAAGCAAAGTTGAGAAGAAAAGAAATAAGGACTCAAAAGAGAATTAGAACTAGGGTGATTGCATTAACCATATGCATCAATGCTTTAAAACCACAAGGGTTTCCCAGGTGGAGGAGTTATAGTCACCTGAGGGTTTTTTAGAGAAGATACCCACAAACTTATTACAATGACTAATCCAAAGAACAGAATGTTCTACCATTTACCTCAGAAATGGATGTCATATATACAATATATCAAAGATAAGGATAAGTATTGCAAAACCGTTCATATGAGATAGCATACTACAAATGCATGAAAAATAAGCATAATGGTTTCAAATGCATCCAAGACAGGCATGTACACATACAACCACAGGTCTTAAGTCACCATTGGAAACGTCGCATTGACTTCTGCCTCACAGACATACACTAAGAAATAAAAACGACTCAGAGATGGTGTTTATCATTTTACCTCTATGTGAGGAAAACAAATGGACAAACATCTCGCATATATCAATAAGAACGGACAAGTGTAATGGAATGAACTTAGTCTCAAAGAATGGAAAAGTTAGTCTTGCTTGAGATATCGGGTTTTTCATGTCAGCACCTTCTCGTTTACTCGCCACATCCTACCATATCAGCTTAGATCTACAAAAGACATTAATAGGTTGTAACTGGGTTTATGACAGGGCTAGAAATGGAAAAGGCTTTTGTGAAATATTTTTGGAACATTTGGGCCTTCAATACTTGTGATTTGTAATAACAGCGCTTGGAGAAATTTTCGGAATTTTCTTTTGAGTAGAAGTGTTTCTCATCTTCTTTGGGAAAATTCAATGAAGCTCTTAGCCAATTTTTTGGAATCTTCCTTTTCTTTTGGTTTTCTTGATTTTTGGAAGATTCTGGCTTTTTAAGAATTCTTCAAACTTTTTGATTTTCAATATTTGGTTCATCTCACTAGTTTGGAGATTTCTTTGTATTTCTCCTTTCTTCTTTGTAACCAAAGATACAATCATCCTCAAGTTCCAAAAACAATGGGTAAAAATACCTACACATTCTAAGGGTAATTACACCTACAACGGAGTTGGGTGAGGATGATGGGATAAAGAAAATGTTAAGGAACAAGAAAGACTCAGAATGGTCAACCTAAGGGATATTGCAACATTAGGGTAGGCTAAGGTAAACAAGGCTTAATTAAATGTCTTTGTATCATTTCTAAGTACTGATGTGGTGATCACATCTTGAATATGATAAATACCCAAGTTTATATTACACCCACTTGATGTCATCTCAAAGCTAACTGAAAAAATGAATATAAGACTACAAACAGACAAGACTGAGAGGTTGAGTCTTTTGACTCCAGATGTACGTAATAACTCTTCAAGAAAATGACGCGTCTAAAAAACTCACTGATTAAAGTCTCCACACTTATTCCTCAAGGTGTAATTGTATTTGCACATGTTATCTGTCATAAATGCAAGTGAATGTCATGCTTATGCTCATGCAAATGCAGTATAAGACTCAACCACTTGGTGAAGCAATAAAGGTCCTTAAACTTGAAAAAGATGAAATTCAACCATTATACTCATCATTGATGGCGTACTTATCCTAACTTTTTGGAAAAGTCTTTATAACAAAGATTTTTTTGATTTTTCAAAATTTTTGAATTTTTACACAAGTATGGAAAAAGAAGTTTGAAATTTTTTTACAAAAAAGGTTGTAATACTTCTGCACCCCTAAACAAAAAATTGGCATGTCCTCAAGGCTCATACTAAGCATAGGAATGAGAGAAAGAAAGATATTACTATGAATGTACTAAAAATCCAAACTGCTTTCATAAATTCCTGCCAAACAAAATTATCTCTACATACATAGAGATTACAAGGAATTCCATACTAAGCCATAACTGAAATAAAATATGCTGAAATAAAAGACTGACTCAACATAAAGGGAAATCCTATCCTAAGCTCTTGGTTCCCAAACACGACTCTGTGGGAGGCCGTCCAAGTTATCACGCCACTTGACAATCACACGCATCATCTCACCCCAAGCACCTACACCATCCACCACAAACCCATCATCTTTGTGTAAGGCATGGTAAGTCTCATACTCAGAATTAGCCACCCAAGTGAATTGGCGGTTTCTCCTAATGTATCGATGAGTTGGATCAATAGATGGTAGGCGGGTCCAATCAGTGTATATGGCCCGCCACTTAGGATAGCTATGAAGGATAATTTTACAGATAGCAGTAGGAAATAATAGCTTATCTTGCCCCACGACGAACACATTACGGATACCATCTAGAATCATAGAAGATATGTTAAGCGCATGAAAATTCTCAGCTATACCATACACCGCATAACTAATCTTATTGACATACTAAAACTTCTCATAACCCAACAAATTCCTCATAACCTATAAAGCAGCAGTGGCAACATTAGCAGGAAGAAAGATAGTGGGTGCAACAGGTCCTCGTGCAGTTGGGTACAGGGAAAAGGTGCAATGCCCAAATGATCAAGGTAGTTTGCAAGGATATCAACGTTATTGTCAATGCGATAACCATGATAGGGTATGACAGAACAAAAAACAAAGGGGTTATCATAGACAAGAGAGATGGCAACAACATTAAAAAGGCCTACAGATTCATGCATGTAAACCCGGAAACCATCAAAGGGAAGAGTATCAGCAAAGGGTAACATGAGGAAAGCTCTTACCATAGAAGGTAAGTAATCAGCAGTAGAATCATAAAGAAAACCTTCCCAACCCTTGTTAAAAATTTCATCCCGAAAAGATGCTCCATAAGGACCATTCATAATACCAGAAAAATCCATCTCATAAACAATATCCATACCACTTGGCACCCACAACTCATTCTGGACGTCAGCCATTGAAAAAGGAAGAAGAAAACACCAAAAATCAGCACGAAAATCGAGAAAATTAGCACAAAAACCAAAGCAGAAAACCTTTAGCAGACTCGAACTCGACTCGAGATCAGGAAAGCCTTTCTGGAACTCGACTCGAGATTGAACAGTTTCCAGAAAAATAAAAAGTATTTTTAAAAATGAAAGCCAATAAAAGAGTTTTGGTATTTAAGGGAAAAATAAAAGAGCTTAAATACAATTAGGACTCAAAATATTGCCAATATCTTCTAGGGTTTCTATAAAACAAAACCCTAAACCATTTTCTTAAAAAATATTTGGACTTAGGTCCCTAAAACAAGAAAAATTTAAAAATAACTCCACAAGTCCAGATTTTTGCAATAAAGCCCATAAATGACTGAAAATTCCAGAAAATGACACAAGTTTGGAAATTGAAAATTTCATCCATTTCATAAAATATCTATAATAAAGTACATGGAATGAAATTTATTACATGAAAAGAGCAAAGGACTAAAAACGAAATAAAACTAATACAAGAAAATAAAAACAACAATGGTTGACTACTCTCTCAACCGCGTCGACGACGAGACTGCCCTTGGCCTTCGTCCAATCTACGTCGGACGTCCTCAACTTCGTCCAAAATCTCTCCCATACCCCTCCAAATCAGCTGGAACCGCTCTTCATTGGTGTGAATCTGCTCGAATACCCGTTGATCGTCGGGCTTGTAGTGAACTGGTGGCTCCTTGTGTGGGTCCCACAACTGTTGGCGACGGGCAGACAGACCGGAGTTTAAGACCTCAAGACAAACGACATACTCCAAAGACAACTCATCTGGATGACTGCCTCCCAGTAGCGCAGAATACTCATCACTAGACTAGGAAGGGGGGCAGAAGTGGTACGGGCGTTGGTGATGGTCTGAAAGAGGCGTCGGACGATACAGTAACCGTGGATATCTTCCTGAAAAAGATGCAGGATGTGGATGCCCTCCGAGAACAGCTCGCTCATCCTGGTCGTCCCAAGGACATTGGTGGTCAACAGGTGAGCCACCAAGCCTTGGTTGACTCGGAGCTAGCCGAAGGAGATATTGTTGCTATATCGGTGCGCCGCCCGATAATCGACTAGAACAGCCTCAATGATCTGAGGGGTCATCAGTGCAGTCTCCTGCTGAAGGGGAGCTTCATCAAGATCGAGGCATGTGACCGCAGAGATGGTTTTGGGCGAGAGTGCAAACTGATGATCTCTGTCATAATTTACTAAAATACCATCATCGGTCGACTCCTTGGACTCGTAGAATCGACGAACCACTTGAACATCAAATGGTTCGTAATCCACACCTAGGAGTGCATCCCAACCTCTGGCATAAATCTTGTCCACAAAACCACTTCCGAAGCTATTATCATTGAAGAGACGAGAATAATCGCGTTCGTGGACAACGACTCTAGATCTTCTTCTAAGAGGCATGATTTCGACAGAAAAAAGGTATGAAAGTGAAGAGAATCGAAAATGGAACACAAAGTAACAAGAATTATTGAATTTGGTTGAGAAAAAAGGGAGAATCGAAGAGAGATAAACTAGATCTGATGAGATCTCGAGTTGAGTTTGAAATGGGCACTAAGGAACCCGACTCGAGTTCTGGTAGGGGTGAGTGCTTTGTTGATTTGGTTTGACCCAGTTTGACTGAAGGAAAAAGGTTTGACTTGTGACTTTTCTAATGTAACCAAGGGTATATATATGCCACTTGCCCGTTAGGCAACCCCCCAATACTTGGAATTAGTGGAAATAACGGTTTTATCCCTGCGATCTGAAACGACAAAAAATAATTCAAAATTAATTTTGAAAATTCCGTGGTAATTGTAAATTATATTCTCGCGAATATAAATGCCATTAAGATGTCAAATAAATTCCAAAAATCAAGAAATAATTATTGAAAATTTAAAATTTGAAATAAATTCATATTTGTAACCGCAATAATTATTTAACAAATCGAACCACAACAGAGAGTGGGTGGACCGTGCCCACCCCCAAACAGAACTAAAATACAAATTCAAAAAGGGTAGTTTATCAGCCAAAAAGCCATTAAACCCGTCAATAAAAAAGAAGCAATAAAACACGACCGTGCTTAGAAAATACACAGGACTGCCTTCTAGGAGCGCTAAGTTTAACGTCTTCAGCCAGACAGGAGGACAAACAGAAATTCACTCCCTAGATAAACGCTACTCAAAACAAAGATACAAGAGAGAGGAAACGTTAGAGTGGAATGCACGAGATCCTGATGTCTAAGATACAATAAAGAGTCTTTTAAAGCCAGATACTCAAGACTTAAAAGAAGAAGGGAAATGACTTCCCCACCCCCAAACAGAGCGGGAAACAGGTCTGTTTGGTGGTGACACTCAAAAGAAAAATGTGTACTGGATCAATTATACTCAGCTAGTAAGAGTTTGTAGACTAACAGTCCCGACACTTTCAACAACACATCTCAAAAGAGACGACAGAAAAGTGCAAGAGAGGGTACGGATACCAGGATGTCAAGGGTCAGTCTAAATAAGTAGGGTCCTATAAGAGAGTTTCTTCAACTTCAGGGGACCTTAATTCATGGAAATGCTTAAAACGTTGACCATTGACTTGAAATTCAGAACCGTCTGCAGGGTTAATACATGTAATAGCACCATAAGGAGTTACTGCAGACATAACAAAAGGACCCGACCAACGAGACTATTCTTTACCAGGAAATAAATGCAAACGAGAGTTATACAGTAAAATTTTGTCCCCAATTTGAAAATCTCTATGTAAGATCTGACGATCATGTAGTTTTTTCATACTAGCTTTATAGGACTTGGAAAGATCATAAGCCTCATTCCGAAGTTCCTCAACCTCAGAAAGTTGGAGTTTTCTCCTCTTACCTTTATGATCGAGATTATAGAGAATTGGGCTAAAAGGCCAAATTCCAACCTTGTTTAGTCAAAAGGACATTTTAAAAAAAGTGGTTGTCAAAAAGGCAAATTTATGGATCTTATGAGAAGGACATAAGATTTTCTTAGGCCTAAGGACATGCCCGTAATATTGCCCGACATATGATCCAACAATATTTTATAATAAAAATTTTACCCCCACATAGATATAGTAAATAGATCATCAAATTTGAAAATTTTTATTTGTTTGAAACTCTATTTCATTTTTTTCTCTCTGTTTCTAGATCTCTTGGAGATTTTTTCCATTTTTGTTTATCATCTCTCTCTCTCTCTCTCTCTCTCTCTCTCTCTCTCTCTCTCTCTCTCTCTCTCTCTCTCTCTCTCTCTCTCTCTCTCTCTCTCTATATATATATATATATATATATATATATATATATATATTCGTTTGGAAAATCGAAGAAGTTAAATTTCCTAAATTCTTCAAGTTTGATTTTTCAAATTAAAGAATTTCATTTGAAATCTCTTTAGAAGTTTGATTTTTCAAATTAAAGAATTTCATTTGAAATCTCTTTAGAAGTTTGAATTCATTTGGTTTTCGATCTACAAGACTAATTATTAATGGAGAACAATCTATGGGTATTGAAGAAAGCACATATATCGGTTGTGATAATGTACTAAATACATTATCACATGGGTATTGAAGAAATGGTTATTAATGGAGAACCATCTGATTTTAATTATGATTATGAGCATGGGAACTATTGTAATTAGTAATTGTGATTGTCATTTTCAATTGTCGACAATCTACGAATTTTACAGTTTTCTTATAGAGAAGAAGATTGAGTCAACTAAGTTTCTTGAGTCAACTCGGGTATCATTATAATTGTGGTCACATCATGTTATCACTGTAGTTGTCTTTGAAAATTAAACATGATAACATCATGTAATTATTGAACATGTGTGATAACATCATGTTATCAGTAGACTTATATACTGATAACATCATGTTATCACAATAATATTTCAGAATTCAAATAAAAGTTTACTATTGAAAATACGTTTCAAGTAGTAACAAAGAGGATGAAGAAGAAAAGAACCTAGCCAAAAGCCAGAAATAGAGGATAAAGAAACTTACTTCTTTGTTGTTGATTATATGTGATCAGAGAATATGTAATGTTATCAGATATATGATAACATGATGTTATTAGTTCTAGATTTATGATAACATGATGTTATCACTGAAAATGTGTGATGATAACATGATGTTATCATTACACTTGTCCTTGATAACATGAGCTCCAAATATATGATAACATGATGTTATCACTGCACTTGTGCTTTACAACATCATTTTATTATCTTTATTTAGGCTTTAAGGTTTTTATTTAGTGTTAATGGTCGATAACTTGTACAAATCCTACTAGGGTTAATAACACCCATACGTGGTAGTGTTTTAGATGTATCATACGCGTACGTAAAATTAATTCTTCAAGTTTAGATTTAAGTGTGTTTAAAAGTAAGTCAGTAACTTGTACAAATTCTATTAGGTTTAACAACACCCATGCATGGTAGTGTTTTAGATGTATCATACGTGTACGTAAAATTAGTTCCACTAGGGTTAACAACACTCATACGTGGTTGTGTTTTAAATGTATCATACGTGTGCGTAAAATACTGGAAAAAAAAATGTGATACCAAGATATGACTCTAGATTAAATTTAACATTCATGAACTTAGCAATAGCTAAAACAATTTATAACAAACAATACATGTTTGTACTTGTTAAAAGATGTGGTACTTAGCAATAGCAAAGTAAGTCTTCTATCCATAATTTATAACAACCAAAGTTTTTATGAAAATACTACTACTTTTCCAAAGTAAGTCTTCTACCCACAAGATTTTGATATTCTTCAGTCCAACTCCTTGGGGAGTCATTCAGGATCGAAACTGCCTATTGAACACGTGTTTTTTGTCTCAATTTCTCATCTACATTATCTGGTACATGATTCATAAAGGTCAAAACTTCTATGATCAAGCCAACATAAATAGCACAATCACTAGTTTGAACTTGTCGTGGTGTTATAGCTTCTTCCAATGGCAGATACAATTTTAATGATTCGTTTTGCAGCTCCATCCTAAACATTTTGTTGATTAGGTCTACAAGATGACTTTTCTAATTTTCAAGCAAAATTATTTTGCTATCAGCTTTTGTTTTCTTAGAAAGAAAAAAATATAAACAAAAATTAATATGTTATCAACATAAACCTATACTGGCCATAGTGATAACATGATGTTATCAGAGATACCAAAACTGATGACATCATGTTATCAGGGAAACCTACACTGACCATAGTGATAACATGATGTTATCAGAGATACCAAAACTGATAACATCATGTTATCAGACAAAGCCACGAATGATAACAAGACAAATCTTACCTCCCCAGTTAGTTTCACATCATTTTATCACAGTACAAGCCCACTGATAACATGATGTTATCACCTTCGGTTCTATTCCAAAGTAAAAAAAAAAAGTAAATAAATAAAAAATGATTACATCATGTTATCATAAGACAAACCCACTGAAAACATGATGTTATCAAGTAAAATAAAAATACAAAATAGGTGATACATCATGTTATCAAAGGACAAACCCATTGATAATATGATGTTATCACCATCAGTTTCACTCCAAAGTAAAAAAAAAATGGGATAACATCATGTTATAACAGTACAAGCCCACTGATAACATGATGTTATCAAAGTAACTTGTTCAAATCCCATTAGGGTTAACAACACCCATACTTGGTAGTGTTTTATTTGTTTCATACGTGTCTATAATGTTCATATCCCACTAGCGTTAACAACACCCATATGTGGTAGTGGTTTATTTGTCCCATATGTGTCTATAAAATTAGTTGGGTAACCTGTTCAAATCTCATTAGGGTTAACAGCACGTACACATACATGGTGGTGTTTTTTTTTACAAATAAAATAAAAGACTGATAACATGACGTTATCAAACACAACTATAGTGATAACATCATGTTATCATGGTTTTTGTTTTTACAAATAAAATAAAAGACTGATAACATCATGTCATTAAAGACAACTATGGTGATAACATGATGTTATCAGCTTTAAGTTTTTTTACAAATAAACTACAAACTAATAACATGATGTTATTAAATACAATTATAATGATAACATCATGTTATCAACTTTAACAAATAAAAGACAAGACTAATAACATGATGTTATCAAAGACAACTATAGTGATAACATCATGTTAACAACTTTAAAAAAAAATTAGAAATAAAAGACAAGACTGATAACATGATGTTATCAAGGAGAACTTGTTCAAATCCCACTAGGGTTGGCAGCACCCATATGTAGTAGTGGTTTAGTTGTCTCATATGTGTCTACAAAATTAGTTGGGTAACTTATTTAAATCCCATTACGGTTAACAACACACATACGTGGTATTGTTTTATTTGCCCATAAATCTCACAAAAAAAAAATTAGATCATGTTACCAGCTTTAAGTTTCTTACAAATAAAAGATAAGACTGATAATATGATGTTGTCAAAGACAACTATAACTAACATGATGTTATAAGCTTCAATTTTCTTATAAATAAAAAAGAAATTGATAACATGATGTTATCAAAGATAACTACAGTGATAACATCATGTTATCACCAAGTTTTTTACAAATAACATGATAACTGAAAACATGATGTTATCAATCGTTGCTACAGTGATAGCATCATGTTATCACATTTGAGTTTTTTATAAATTAACTCCAACACTGATAACGTACAGTGATAACATCATGCCATCACCTTTAAGTTTTTTATAAATCAATGAGAGGATTGATAACATGATGTTATCAAAGATTACTACAGTGATCACAATAAAAAAACTGAGTTGACTCAATATTTGTGGCTAAGTTATAAAAGAACTAGGTTGACTCAATCTTCTTCTCCATGAAAGATTTGTAAAATAGCTTTATTATCAATTGAAAATCAGAATTAATAATTACAATACTTCCCAACTTCATAATTGCAATTGAAAATCAATTGGTTCTCCATTACTAATCATTTCCTTTGTATTTAAGACATGTTCACAACCCAAATATGTGCTATCTTTAATACCCAAAGATAACTAAAGTGATAACATCAGTAACATCAATTTATCTTGTTATTGACCTAATTTCACCTTCCTCCGTGTGTTCTTTAAACAAATCTGTATCTTGCACAACAAAATTCGTGCACTTTCCATCATTTCTTTGAAATGTGCATGTTGATGATGAAGATGGTGGTGGATTTAGTTCTTTGACAAATAATTTCTTCATTTCAATCATCAATTAACAATATCGAAGTGGGGAGAGAGAGAGAGAGAGAGAGAGAGAGAGAGATTTGAAGAAGATTTGTTATAAAGAGAGGCGGTTTTCGTTTTTTCCTTTTCAGTTACGATGAGTATTTTAGACATTTAGGCCGGGCAGATTATTTGGGCAGTCTGTGTCCTCCATACTAATTGAAAATTTGTGTTTTCCTTATCACAAAGTCATCTTGGAATTTTGTCCTGGAGCCCAATTCGCTGAAAAAAATACTCCCTCCATCCCATATTATAACTACCTTATTCCTTTTTTGGTTGTCCCAAAATATATGTCCTTTTTCATATTCGAACACATTAATTAAGTTAAATTATTCTTTTGCCTATACTATCCTTGCTTTGGAATTAGAGTAATTATTCTACCGTTCAACCATTTAATGTTTATGCAGCAAAATTTTCACCATCATCTTTTGTATGTATATGATGATTTCGATCTACTATGTATTGCACATTAAAAGAATGATGCATCCCTGGAGATGTTGTGCAGTGAATATTTTTATCCTCGTGGATGGTGTCACTTGGTCTTTGAACTTGATTTGCGCGGATGCAATTCCTCCTAAATGAGTTGCTTATTAGCATCCTAAAGTCAAAGATACTATGTGTCGACAACAGAATCAAATGGGATGTAGCTAAGTTCAGATTCAGAGATGCTCTCTGAAAAAGCCAGAAACTAATAGGTCTGAGTTCTGAACATAACAAAGACTAAAAGAAAGAATCAAAGACAGCTGGTTTGAGATTGTTTAAGATTTTGCAATGTATAAACAAGTACATGGGTGAAAAAATTGTTAAACACAGCTTATATATATATAGGCAACATGGAGCAATAATAGATGAGACTAAGTGAAGTCTATGTTGGGTTTTATATGCAATTCGAGAAGGGGAAGTTTTTTGTTCAGGAACGTACGAACGGCTTTAGGGCGTTCGTACGTCCAATGTGGCAGATCACTTTGCAGGGAAGGAACGTACGTACGCAGTTAAGGCGTTCGTACGTCCCGTATGCCAGATGACGATAACGTGCTGCAACGTACGTACGTGATTTCGACGTACGTACGTCCTCCTCTAGTTTTGTGCAAATGGGCCTGTTTTGAGCCCAATTCGTGTCTATTGTAAGGCTATACTATAAAGCCAAATAGAAGTATACAAAACCTTAAAAACTTTTCTAAGAGAGAGATTGTGAGAAGCCATTAGAGAGTTTGAGAGAACTTTGGTGAGGAAGAAGACTTCGGTTTCTTCAAGAGGGCTTGTACAATTGTCTAGATAAGAAAAACATCATCCTTTCTCCCCGTGGACGTAGGCATATTGTCGAACCACGTATATCTTGTGTCTTGTGTGTGATTGCTTGTTACTTTTGTCGTTTTCGGTTTTACTTTCATATACTAGTTCAATCATCATATTTGTACGTTAATATCCGCTGCGCACAACAAGTGGCATCAGAGCTTTGGTTGAGAACTTGAGCGTCTAGAAGGTGTTTGTTGAAATTCCGGTGTGAATTTCATATTCGTTTTGGTGATTGTTTAGTGCATGAAAGTTGGTGGAAAGATGTCAAAAGAAGGGAGTTCGAAGAGTTCGAAGGGGGAAACAAAGTCAGTGGTTTACCATCAAGCAAAAATTGATGTAGAGAAGTTTACCGGCACCAATAACTTTGGCATGTGGAGGTGTGAGGTAATGGATGCTCTATGTCAACAAGACCTAGAAGATGTTCTGGAGGATAAGCCAGAAGATGTGGAAGAGAAGGATTGGAAAAAGATGAACAAACGAGCTTGTGGAATCATAAGGTCGTGTTTGGCACAAGACATTAAGTATCTTGTGATGAATGATGCGTCTGCAAAGGAGATGTGGCGAAAATTGGAGGAGAAGTACATGACAAAGACTATCCACAATAAAAACTATCTACTTCAAAAGTTCTATCGAATAGATATGAGAAAGGGTATTTCCATGGCGGAGCATCTTAATGATTTTACCAAGCTACTTGCAGACTTGGTGAATCTAGGAGCAGATGTGAGTGATGAAAGCAAGGCAGTGTGTCTTTTAAATTCGTTACCTGATGAATATGAACACTTGGCTATCACACTCACATATGCGAAAGAAAAATTGGTATATAGTGAGATTTCTGCAGCATTGTTAGCTCATGCGGGTATGAAGAAGGACAAGGAAGAGTCCAAGGGCTCTACACCTGAGGTCTTGGTGACAAGAGGAAGGTCTAGTGACAGGAAAGGCCAAGGTGGTAGAGGGAAATCTCGGTCTAAGTCGAGAGGTCAGTCTCTAGCAAAGGATGAATGCTCCTTTTGTCATGAGAAAGGGCATTGGAAGAAAGATTGTCCTAAAGCCAAGGCAAAGGACAAGAAGAAGAACTCTGAGGTAAATGTTGCATGTGATACTAAAGATGATGATATAGATTCTGATTATTCTTTATCCGTTTCATCAATGGCTTGTTACACTAGTGGTAATGAGTGGATCTTAGATTGTGCTGCTTCTTATCATATATGTCCTATAAGGGAATGGTTTTCTGATTTTAAGAAGCAGGGGAGTGGTGTAGTGGTGATGGGGAATGATCAACCCTGTCACATAATGGGTACAGGTACCATTCGTCTGAAGATGTTTGATGGAATTATAAGGAAGCTGAAAAATGTTAGGTATGTTCCTGACATGAAGAAGAATCTTATCTCAGTTGGTACTTTAGAAGCCAATGGTTACAAGGTGGTACTTGAACATGGTGTTCTAAAGATTGTGGCTGGTGCAATAGTTATACTAAAGGGTATTCGACATAGGAACTTGTACTTCCTTCAAGGTAGTACAGTTACTGGTGATGTGGCCATGTCTGAGGCTACATCAAAGATTGCTAGAGAGACTACACGACTATGGCATATGCGGTTGGCGCATACTGGTGAAAAGTCCTTGCAAAGATTGATAAAGCAAGGATTGTTGAAGGGTGCTATCGCCTGTAAAACAGAATTCTGTGAGCATTGTATTCTGGGCAAGCAGACAAGAGTAAAGTTTGGCACGGCTATCCATAATACTGGTGGAGCTCTTGATTATGTTCACACGGATGTCTGGGGACCTACCAAGAATGCATCTTGGGGAGGTAAGCATTATTTTGTGTCTTTTGTTGATGATTTTTCTAGGCGTGTGTGGGTGTACACCATGAAGAGCAAGGATGAAGTCCTAGAAATTTTCATGAAGTGGAAGAAGTTAGTTGAGACCCGAATTGGCAGAAAGATCAAGGTACTTCGCTCAGATAATGGAGGAGAGTACAAAAATGATCCCTTCTTGCATGTATGTCAGAATGAGGGTATTGAACGCCATTTCACTGTAAGAGAGACACCGCAGCAAAATGGGGTGGCAGAACGGATGAATCGAACTTTACTAGAGAGAGTTCGATGTATGTTGTCTAATGCTGGGTTAGGCAAAGTGTTTTGGGCTGAGGCTATTGTGTATGCCTGTCACCTTATTAACAGGTTGCCTTCGACTGCGATTGATGGCAAAACTCCTATGGAGGTTTGGTCTGGTAAGCCTGCTTCAGATTATTGTTTTCTTCATGTGTTTGGGTGTCCAGCTTACTATCATGTCCGAGAAAGTAAGTTGGATCCTCGTGCAAAGAAGTCTTTGTTTATGGGTCTACAGAGTGGAGTAAAAGGTTACAAGCTATGGGATCCAGAATTGAAGAAAATTATTCTAAGCAGAGATATGACATTCGATGAGACTTCTATGTTGAAGTCTAGGAGCTCTCAGCAGGTGGAGAGCAAGGCCAAAGAGGTTTCGCAGTGGGTGGAGACTGAAATATCTCCATGTGTTCCAGGTGGTTCTGTATCTTTGGAAACGTCTACTATAAGGGTTCCAAGTAATGAGGTTCCTAGTGTTATAAATTCTGATGACATGACAGATAATGAGGTTGACGATGAGACGGTTGATGATACAGTACATGTGGACTCTGATGATGAGGGTCCAATTGCATCTAGATTATCCAAGAGAAATGCAGGTGTTCCTAAACGGCTTACTGATGATATGGTAGCTTATGCACTTTCGGTTGTTGATGAGGGTATTCCAGAAACTTTTCGTGAAGCACTGCAGAGTAGTGATTATGGAAGGTGGAAGAAGGCCATGGATGAGGAGATGAAATCTCTTCATAAGAATGAGACTTGGGAACTCATGGAGTTGCCTAAGGGAAAGAAAGCAATCGGGTGCAAATGGGTTTACACTAAGAAGGATAGGTCTCCTGGTGAAAATGTACGCTTCAAAGCAAGATTGGTGGCAAAAGGCTATGCTCAGAAGGAGGGGATTGATTATAATGAAATCTTTTCTCCGGTTGTGAAACATTCCTCCATACGTATCCTATTAGCCTTGGTAGCACAATTTGATTTGGAGTTAGCTCAACTTGATGTGAAAACTGCTTATCTACATGGTGAGTTAGAAGAGGAGATCTATATGACTCAGCCAAGTGGGTATAAAGATGCGGGTAATGAGAAGCTGGTGTGTAAATTGAAGAAATCGTTGTATGGGTTGAAGCAATCCCCAAGGCAATGGTACAAGCAGTTTACTCGGTTTATGCTAGGGCAAGGTTATACAAGGAGTCCATATGATCCTTGTGTCTATTTTCGCAAGGTATGTGATGGTTCTTTTATCTATTTGCTTTTATATGTTGATGACATGCTCATAGCCTCTAAAAGAAATGTGGAGATAGACAAGTTGAAAAAGACTATGTCTATGGAGTTTGAGATGAAAGATCTTGGTGATGCGAGAAAGATACTTGGCATGGAAATTCAGAGGGAACGAGACAATGGAAGATTGTGGTTATCTCAAAAGGCCTATCTACAGAAGGTGCTACAGAGATTTAGCCAATATGAGATTGGTACTGCTGTGAGTATACCTCTCTCAAAAGATTTCAATTTGAATGCTTCTATGTCTCCTAATTCTGATGGGGGACGTGCTTACATGACACGTTATCCATATGCAAGCGCGGTTGGTAGCTTGATGTATGTGATGGTATGTACAAGGCCTGACATTGGGCATGCAGTTGGCACTGTAAGTAGGTACATGCATAATCCTGGTGAGAAACATTGGGAAGCTGTGAAATGGATCTTGCGCTACATTCAAGGTAGTGTGGAGGTTGGTTTACTATTCCAGAAGGGAAGGGATTTGAATCAGTTTTGTGTTGGTTATGTGGACTCCGATTATGATGGTCAGATAGAGAGACGTCGGTCTACTACTGGATATGTTTTTACATTGGCAGGTGGTCCTATTAGTTGGAGGTCTACATTACAATCTCTGGTAGCTTTGTCTTCGACAAAAGCTGAATATATGGCTGTGACTGAAGCCTTTAAGGAAGCCATTTGGTTACGAGGTATGTTGAAAAACTTGGGTATTGTGCAGGAGAAGCTTATGGTTCATTGTGACAATCAAAGTACCATAAATCTGGCAAAGAACTCAGTTTATCATGCTCGTACAAAGCACATTGATGTGCGACATCACTTTGTCAGGGATATTATTGAAGATGGTGAGATCTTATTGAAGAAGATTCATACTAGCAATAATCCGGCTGACATGTTGACTAAAGTGGTTTCGGGGACTAAGTTTTATCATTGCTTAGATTTGGTCCATGTTCTTCCTTTGAGTGGATAGTATGTTTTGGAGTGAACTACGATGGCTTGATCCCTTGGAAGAAGGGTACGTAGGCAACCATGAGGTGGTGCAGCCGAGGTGGTCCTTCGGGACATGTGTGGGAGTTTGTGACTTGTGATTCTTGGTGTCGGCTTAGATTTATTGAATCTTCGCCGAGGTGGAGAATTGTTGGGTTTTATATGCAATTCGAGAAGGGGAAGTTTTTTGTTCAGGAACGTACGAACGGCTTTAGGGCGTTCGTACGTCCAATGTGGCAGATCACTTTGCAGGGAAGGAACGTACGTACGCAGTTAAGGCGTTCGTACGTCCCGTATGCCAGATGATGATAACGTGCTGCAACGTACGTACGTGATTTCGACGTACGTACGTCCTCCTCTAGTTTTGTGCAAATGGGCCTGTTTTGAGCCCAATTCGTGTCTATTGTAAGGCTATACTATAAAGCCAAATAGAAGTATACAAAACCTTAAAAACTTTTCTAAGAGAGAGATTGTGAGAAGCCATTAGAGAGTTTGAGAGAACTTTGGTGAGGAAGAAGACTTCGGTTTCTTCAAGAGGGCTTGTACAATTGTCTAGATAAGAAAAGCATCATCCTTTCTCCCCGTGGACGTAGGCATATTGCCGAACCACGTATATCTTGTGTCTTGTGTGTGATTGCTTGTTACTTTTGTCGTTTTCGGTTTTACTTTCATATACTAGTTCAATCATCATATTTGTACGTTAATATCCGCTGCGCACAACAGTCTATTCCCTCTGTGTCTTCTTTATTAGTAATTATTATCTTCTTCTAGCTACTTCATCATCTTCTTTTCATCCTTTTGATTTGTAGCATGTTCCATGAGTGTAGTAATAAGGGTAAGTTTTTTCTTTGAATACTCTAATGATACTGATGAAATTTATGTTGTGTTTTGAAATTTAAAAGGTTTGATTGCAGGCATGTGTTATAATGATCTATCCTCTCAAATTGAACTCGCCCCTGAAAAACAATGTCTGTAAGTAATATTCACCTTGTATAACCCTTCTTTTAGAAGAAACTCCTAGGATTATCTCCAAGATAGGTCTTGCTATTTGTATAGTTTGTTTGTAAACAAAATATTGGCTCATAACAACTATAATTAGACCAAATATCTATATCTGGTTTGCAAATTCAAAATATGTATGATAACTGCTTCTATTTATCGGCTGGATTCCTAATGGGTTATTTTGTATTTGGTCCATCTAGAAGATGGCTACTTAGCATGTGTTCCAAAGTTTTTTGTGTATTAGTAAATAGTCCCAAAATCGTTACTTTACTGTCAGTTAATGCATTTGACTCGAGTCAAGGCATCCATATTTTTTTAATGTCCAAATTACCCTTTCATGTATTTGGCACGTGACACAACTTAAAGCTTAAAATCCATAAAACTTGTTTATGGTCCTACTTTTTCATATTTTGTTTCAAATATGGTCCTTGTATCATTCATGGAAGTTAAATTTTACTTTAGTTGGAGTGAACTTCAATATGTAACCACCACCCATACTGCTTGTTAAAACCTAAAAGTTTATTCTCTTCTTTGAGGTGATTGACAATGAAGTGAATCTCATACTTTATATATTTCGTTTTCAATGATTTTATGATTTAGACTGTTGGATGAAATTCATTGGATCTTGCCACGTGGATGGATAAAGATAGAATTATATTTTTTGAGTTTTAAGTTGTGTCACTTGCCAAACACGTGAAAGGGTAATTTGGATATTAAAAAATATAGATGTCTTGACTCGAATCAACTGTGTTGACTCACAGTCAAGTAACGATTTTATGACTATTTGCTAATAAACAAAAAAAATTGAAGTACATGCTAATTAGTCATCTTCTAGAGGGACAGATAAAAAATAGCCCAATCCTTATTTAAAATGTTTTGATTTTCATACCCGCGGATGCGGTTCCAGAGCGATGATAAATTTATCGTTCTTAGACATTCTGCAGAGATAGAAAGATGAGGACAACTTCGAGAGATTATACAAGGATGTAAGTTTGTTGTAATGACTATCTTTAATTCTTGAGTTTAAATTATTTTTAGCATTCCAGACGTTTAATCACTCTTATTTGTCTAATAAGAGTTATATTTTAACTATTAAGTTAGATTTTATGGAAACCTCATTAGTTGATCACAAGATGATAACATGATGTCATTAGAGAATAGTGATAACAAGATGATAACATTATGTCTTCATAGAATAGTGATAACATCATGTTATCGAGACATCTACACTGATAACAAGATGATAACATGATGTCTTCAGAGAATAGCGATAACATCATGTTATCACTAAAGATGTATTTAACTATTCAATGATATTGTATTTATACATGATTTTATATGCAATTTGTTTTTGTAGAGATGGGACAAACTAATGTTCTAGCTATTTTTGTGCACGAGGGCGTGACAATTTCATGCCATTTGAGTACTTCTCATACACTACTTGGTTTGAAACAATTTATCTGTCAGCGTTTGCGTTCGCTGAATCCTGGGCTACTTAGTTTGGCTTTTTCTTTGGATGAAAAAATCAAACCTCTTGAGACTTAAGCGGATATTTGGCATGACTTTTTTGTACTCGAAGCATTGCTACCGTTGATCTTCAGCTTTTGTTGAATAATAATGTCAGAGGTATGAATGCTGATGATAATAATGGAGAATGTTCTAGTGGAATAGTTGATAATCATATGGATGATGAAGTATGTGAAGTGGTAGAATGTACGCCTTTTTCTATTCAACAAGGGTTGAAGTCTGCTGATTGGGTAAATGTTTTCCAAATTGTTAGACAAGTCTTTGATGGTGGGGCTAAAAAGTTTAGGCAACTTTTACTCAATTGAGACTGGTTATGATTATATTTTCACAAAGATCACCGTGAATGAGTAACCGTTATATGCAAGAAGAAGGTTGAAAAAAGTTGGGGTTGGATGATCCATGCAACTTTGAACGGTAGCATTTTTGCAATTGAAAAGATGAATAATGTGCACAGATGTATTCCATCTTATAAAAATTACAATGATCCTAAAATCACAAGCAAGGTTGTGAAGTCATTGATTTTGAAAAGTATTTCTTCTAAGTCTCAACTTAAGCCAAAGCATATCATTGATCGGTTTAAGGATGAGTATGGATTAACATTGAAATATTATTTTGCATATACTGGAAGAGAATTGGCATACAAGGATGTTCATGGTACTGATGACTTATCTTACTACAAAATACGTTGGTATGTGAATGCTTTGAAGGAAACCAACCTTGAAAGCCATGTGGTTTTACAAGTTGAACCTGTAACAAACAAGTTTAAGAGAATTTTTATTGTGTTCGAGGCTTGTATTCAAGGTTTTCAATTCGTCTCCCTATGTTGTCCTTAGATAGTACTTTTTTAAAGACAAAGTTCAAGAATACCTTGCTTGTTGCTAATGCTAAAGACGTTAATCAAGGTAAACTCATTATACATTTGTATATTTTTTTGGTTTTGTAAAAATATTTGATGAATTTTGTGTTTTATATATTATGTGTTTAGGGTTTTCATTTAGGGTTTTTAGGATTATGTTTATGATCTTTTCATTTAAATGTTATATTTTGTTTTCATTTAGGGTTCTTGTTTATTATTTAAGGTTTTTAAAGTTTACATTTAGTGTATTCATTTAGGATTCTTAGGTTTTTTATAAGAAAAAAAGTATTGTGATCACATTTATAATATAGTATGATATTATCAGATTTATATAAAAAGACAAGACTGATAAGATGATGTTATCAAGGACAACCAAAGTGATAACATCATGTTATCACCTTCAATATTCTTACAAATATTAATAAGAATGATAACATGATGTCCTGTTTTTTTTTCTAGGTATGTTTCCTGTTGCGTATGCTGTTGTTGAAAAGGAAAATGATGATAATTGGGAATGGTTTCTGGAGCATTTGAGAGAGGTTGTTTCATCCGAAAGAGAGATTACTTTTCTGTCTGATCAACACTATGGCCTAGTTAATAACATACCCAAGGTTTTCCATATGAAGAATAATCTTACTGCTGCTTTGGGTAGACATATATATCCAGCTGAGATTTTAGATCTTTTTCAGGATTGTGCTTATGCGTGTACGTACTCACTCAGAATTTCAGGAGAAAGTAACTGAGTTGAGAAGATTGGGTAGGAATATTGCTAAAGAGTTTCTATTAAGAGCTCCCTATGAGAATTGGTTTAATACTTACTTTGAAGGATGTAGGTATGGTAATATGTGTTCAAATATCTCAGACAGTTTTAATAATTGGATTCTTGAGGAGAGACATTTGCCTATCACTGTCGTATTAGATCACGTTTGATGAATCGGATGTCTAGCTAGTAGACTTTCTGAGTCTAGGAATGGTTGTCACCTTTATGCCTAGTGGTGGAAAAACATTTAGCTAAAAAGGTTCAGAAATCTAGAACAATGAGGGTTGCTAGGTCAAGTGAATTTTTGTTTGACACTGGACTGCGATGGGAAGCTGCATGGAGTTAACCTAGGTAGTTTGGTGTGCTCATGCAATAAATGGACTGTGTATAAGTTTCCATGTTCTCATGCTATTGTTGCTATTCTTTCTAAAGATGAGGCAGTATACACTTACATAGATTCATGTTGGTCAGTGCGTGATTTTCAGCAACAATATGGTCATGTTATTCAGCCCTCCATCCCTAACATTGAAATGCCAAGAGTAGTAGATGGAGATGCTAAGCTCATACAACCTGATACATGTACATTAGAGGGAAGGCCAAGGACCAAAAGGATTGAAAGCATTGGAGTGAGAACCACAAGGCTTATCTTTTGTGGTAATTGCAAGAAGCTGGGTCATCACAACGGTTGGACGTGCACTCATGTTTCAGATGGAAACTAGTTTTTTTTCTATTATTTCAGTTTGTTTTTACTTTCAATAATTGGAAACTTAGTGAAGTCAGATTTTAATTTTTAAATAAATAATTGGATACATTTTTACAATTATGTTTTGGAATTTTTATTTTTATTTTTGTTCTTTGTTGTGGATTATATTAGTTTTCATAGTGTATGATAACATGATGATATCAGCTTCCGATATATGATAACATGATGTTATCACTGAATTTTTCCTTGATAATATGATGTTATTACTGAACATGTGTGATAACATGATGTTATCAGTTGACTTATCGTTGATAACATCATGTTATCACAACAATGTTTTAGAATTCCAATCAAAGTTTACTTATTCAAAATACGTTTCAAGTAGTGACAAAGAGAATGAAGAAGAAAAGAACCAAACCAAAAATCCACAAGTAGATTTATGATAACATGATGTTATCAGTTTCAGATTTACGATAACATATTGTTATCACTACACTTGCCCTTTATAACATGAGCTCCAAATATATAATAACATGATGTTATCACTGCACTTATACTTGATAACACCATTTTATTATCTTTATTTAGGCTTTAGGGTTTATATTTAGTGTTAGTGGTCTACAGTTTTTAGGGTTTAAATTTAGTGTGTTTAAAATTAAGTCGGTACGTAATAACCTGTACAAATCCTACCAGGGTTAACAACATCAATATATGGTAATATTTTATATGTATCATACGTGTATGTAAAATTAGTTTCACTGGTTTCGATTTCGATTTAAGTGTGTTTAAAAGTAAGTCGATAACCTATACAAATCCTACTGGTGTCAACAACACCAATACATGGTAGTGTTTTAGATGTATCATAGGTGTACGTAAAATTAGTTTCATATGTTTAGATTTAAGTGTGTTAAAAGTAAGTCGGTAACCTGTACAAATCCTATTGGGGGTAAATAACACCCATACATGGTAGTGTTTTAGATGTATCATACGTGTACGTAAAATTAGTTTTATGGCTTTAGATTAAATGTGTTTAAAAGTAAGTCGGTAACCTGTACAAATCCTACTAGGGTTAACACCCATACATGGTAGTGTTTTAGATGTATCATACGTGACAAGTAAAATTACAGGGTTAACAATACTCATACGTGGTAGTATTTTAGATGTATCATACATGTACATAAAATTAGTTCCACTTAGATTAACAACACCCATACGTGGTAGTGTTTTAGATGTATCATACGTGTACCTAAAATACTAAAAAAAATATGATAACAAGATATGAATGTAGAAGAAATTTAACATTCATGAAGTTAGCAATAGCTAAAATAATTTACATGTACTTAGCAATAGCATAGAGTCTTCTATCAACAATTTATAACAATCAAAGTTCTTATCAAAACACTACAACTTGTCCAAAGTAAGTCTTCCATCCACAAGATTTTGTCCAACACCTTGGGTTGTCCTTCAGGATCGAAACTGCCCATTGAGCACGTGTTTTTTGTCCCAAATTCCCATTTACATTATCTGGTCAGGGTTCAGAAGGGTAAAAGCTTCCATGATCAAGCCAACATAAATAGCACAATCATTAAGTTGACCGTGTCGTGGTGTTGTAGCTTCTTCGATGGCAGATCCAACCTTAGTGGTTCATTTTGCAGCTCCATCTTAAATCTTTTATTGATTAGGATAACAAGATGGCTCTTCTGTTTTTCAAGCAAAATTAATATGCTATCAACTTTTGTTTTCTTAGAAATAAATAAATAAATATAAACAAAAATCAATATGTTATCAACATAAACCTACACTGACCATAATGATAACATGATGTTATCAGAGATACCAAAACTGATAACATCATCTCTGATAACATCATGTTATTAGGAAAATCTATACAATGGACATAGTGACTGATAACATCATGTAATCAGGGAAACCTACACTAGCCATAGTGATAACATGATGTTATCAGAAAATACCTACACTGATAATCTCATGTTACTAATCTATTGTTTTGTTTTGTTCAAATAAAATCATACCATCATATTTGCTTGGTTGTAAATATGCGACTTTGTTTGGCTTCAATTCTTTCGCTGTTACCATGGAGTTGTAGTATACCCATCTCTTCTTCTTAAGATCACAGACAAGAAGTGTCCAATGAAAGGGCTTATTGTCCTTAGATGTCTTTCCAGATAGGATGGGGATGAAGATCATGTCTACATCAATGTCCATGTTTCCAATTGGTGTATTGATATGATGTCTGATTGTTGAGATTTCGGGAAGTCCCTCAAACATGTCTTCAGAGTCATAAAAATAAGAGTTATTGTATTATAAATTTCTTACAAATAAAAAAATAGCTCATAAAATGATGTTATCAAGGACAACTCTTGTGATATCATCATGTTACCAGCTTTTGTTTTCTTACAAACAAAATAATAAAGAGGTTATAGTTTTACCAAGGCAAGGGCATTGATATAGCAACACTTTCGCATTTTTAGAGTACCACTATCAAGAATTTCATAACGATAGTTGATGTTTCAGTAAAACCAATTTATAAGTTGATAATCAATTAGGTCATTCCAGAGGAGATTTACGATGTGACTACCCCATATATTATTATTATTATTATTATTATTATTATTATTATTATTATTATTATTATTATTATTATTATTATTATTGTTACTTACCTTTTGTCAACAACCCCTAAAGAATTTTTCAATCAATTGTTTCTCATTTTCATGTTTGACATACTGGAAAACATCATTAGCTTCTTCTAAGTCTAACATAGGTTCTCTTGGTAGTACCTCGAACTAAAATATCAATAGTTGTTTGTTTCCCTTTCCATTTATTAGCTCTGTATGCTGGTACATTTTTCCTCTCCTCGGCCTTAGTCGTTGTTATTATACGAGGATCTGATGAGGTAATTTCCATTATAAAACCACATAGCATAGTCTTTTCCTTTTGTTGCATTACCAGCAAATTCAGTCAAATTGTAGTATTGTATTAAAGGTGATAACATGATTTTATCACGACTTGTCACTGATAAAATCATGTTATCAAGTTTTTATTTTGTTATTAAGAAAATGAAGGTGATAACATGATGTTATTGGTAGACTAATCCTTGATAACATCATGTTACCACAACAATATTTCAGAAATAATTTTTTTTTCTTATTTCAAGCAGTGACAATGATGAACTTACTTCTCTGGCTTTTCTTGGCAGCTTTTTCCTGGAAGTCTTTGTCACTGTCATCCCCATTGTCCTTGCTTTTCTGGCTTTTGTTTATCCACATTTCCTTTTGTCAGTCTTATTCTTCCCTTCTTCTTTTTTTTTGTCACCTTTTTTTTCATTTTCTTCCGCTTCATCATTTTCATCTTTCATTTCTACTTCCTCAACCTCATCACTTTGTTTCTTCAACATTTTCAATTCATTTAGTGCTTGTTGTAGTTGATCTTTTAATGCATCAATATTTGTCTTATCAACATCACTTATAAATACTAACTTATCATTAAATTCCTTTAATTGAGTTTCCATATTCCTTTTCCATTTTTTCAGACTTTCATTTTCAGTTTTAGTCTCTTCCAACTCCGTTTTAAACTTCTCAATTTCATTCTCTTTTTTAGTCAACACCATTTTCGTATTCTCATCCTCCATGATTGTTGTAGCAATATCTTGTGCCTCTTCCATATTCCATTCCTTCTCTCCCAGTGATACGTTTAGTAAGCCTGTTGTAGCATCATCTCCTTCATTATCTTTTATCAGCATCTTTCTTTTCGTTTCTTCCAACAGTTCATTTTTTGTTTCCTTTGCTTCAATTGATCCCCCTCTAGTATAGCATATTCTTCATCAGTAATGTTTACTATTTCTTCAATAACTTGCACACGCAATAAACCTACAGTGAATACACAACTAACATCATTTAATTAAAAAAAGCTTATACTGATACCACCATGTTATAACACAAACCTACACTATTAATATTATGCTATCAGAATTGACTACACTGATACCATCATGTTATCAACATAAACCTATACTGGCAATAATGATAACATGATATTATCAGAGATACCAAAACTGATAACATCATGTTATCAACATAAACCTACACTGACAATAATGATAACATGATGTTATTAAAGATCATGTTATCAACATAAACCTACACGGGCATAATTGATAACATGATGTTATCAGAGATACCAAAACTGATAACATCATGTTATCAACATAAACCTACATTGGCAATTATAACATGATGTTATCAGAGATACCAAAACTGATAACATCATGTAATTAGAGAAACCTACACTTGCCATAGTGATAACATAATGTTATTAGAGATACCAAAACTGTTATACATTATGTTATCAAACACAAATTTTCACGCAACTATAATGACATATATAAATGTGATTTATTGAATTACTTTCAGACCCTTCCATGATGATTTTTTTTTTTTTTATTTTCTTTGAACTTCTTAGTGAGTTCATTCAAATCCCATCTTGCTATCCTTGGGGTCTCATTTTCAAAGGTTTCCCTTGGAGTAATAACATTTGTATGCTCACAAAGCCACAGCTGCAAAGTAAACAACATATTACTTCATTATTTTATAGATTAAGAACCAAAAAAAAATAAAAAATGTTTGATCAAGTTTTCTGTTTACTTACTAGCAATGTCAGTGTACTCCCACCAATCAATGCTTCCTTTTTTTCTATTTTTTCTTCATCACACGTACTCTCGGATTCGAGCTTCCAAGTAGTAATAGACAAGTGTTGCCCAATCATAATTTTAAAAATTCTCCAACTTGTCCATCATTGGACTTATCCAACTCATCACCTTTCTTGTTGAGTTAGTGAAGATGATTGCGGATGTAAGATAAAGGATTAGCAACTTTGAGACATCCAATATATCCTCTGGAGTTGGTTCTTCAATTTTAAGCTTCTGATGAATTTTCTTCAAAACCATATCTTTGCTACAATCTTTCTTCTTCCTAGAATAAGATTTATTCCTTTTTGGGAATGCCATTTTCTTCTGTTTTTCTCTATCCTACTTTGTTCTTTGTTTGGGCATCTCTTTTAACATACAAAACTTTCTAACTATTAATTCATTTTCACTCCTATCAAGGGAGATCTTTTTGTTGAAGTCCACCAAATTCCCTTTCGGTGTCATGCCCAAGATAAGGGCAACATCAGTGGGGGTGAAACTCACCTTCTTACCTTCAATCTTGAAGTAGTTTCTCTTACCATCATATGTTGACAACAAAGACAGTACTTCTTCATTTCTATTCTTGTGTTGATTATCAAAGATTTTTTTGGGGGGGAAAAAGCTTTGAAGAGGCTTTCGAACGGTGTTGCATAGAGGTATTCAAGATGTCCATGTTTTAGCAATTCAGATATATCCTTGAAGAAAGTTACAACACTGTAAAGCCTAGTCCTGATGTACCCTGTGGTGTGTTTAGCCAACGTTTTCCCATTTTTACCAGTTGCCTTTTGCTTTTTAAGTTTTGCAGTTATTTATTATATCGTTGACTTTCCCGACTTTTGAGAGCTTTTAGTATAACTTCTTGTTTGTCTTTTCGCTGGTACCTGAAAATAAAATATAACATTTTGATAACAACATGTTATCATTGGAATTTTACTTGATAACATCATGTTATCAGTGTCCTACATTATTTTGGAATAAAACTTAAATGTGATAACATGATGTCACACAGTGTTCTACTTTATTTTGGAATAAAACTTAAAGGTGATAACATGATGTTATCATCCCTTTATTTTACTTGTAAGAAAAACATTATATATATATTGAAAACAAATTAAATCTCATTACCTCTTCCTTTTCTTTTTTTTCATCCTCTTGCTCTTCATTTTCTTGTTCTTCGTCCTCTACCTCTTTATTTTCTTGTTCTTCATCATTTTGTTGTTATTCTTCTTCTTTTTCTTCCTTTTCCTCTTCCTCTTCCTCTTCGTCTTCATTTTTTTTTTTTTTTTGGCTTTTTTTTTTCTTTTGTGTTTTTTCGACCTCATCCTCTTCGTCACTCTGAAACATAAGCAATGTTAGTCAAAATGTCATATAAGAATCCTGTCAACATAAATTTAATAGATAAAAGTATTTGTATAATCATTACCTCTTCATAGAGTGAACCTGACCGTTTAAGAGAAACATGTCTGAATCTTCACCATTGTCACTTGAAGAAATTTAGTTTTTTCAAACAAAACACAATAAAAACATAATTGTTATATTTTCTTATATATAAAACTTCGGTTTATATTTAAAAAAATGATAACATGATGTTATCACAGTACAAATCCACTGATAACATCATGTTATCATCTTTAAAATTGGTAGTAAGGAAACATGCAAAAGGAAGAAACTATGTTCTATTTGTTTATAGAGGAAATTACCCCATTAGAACGTGGACTGGATGATGTTGGACGAGAAGACATTTCCTTTTCTTGTGCCCTTTGGTTTGGACTTGAACCCTATTTTAGATAAGAAAAAATATATTACATAGAATTCTGAAACAATCCAGACGAAGCCACAAATGATAATAAACAAAGTCTTACCTCCTCAGTTAGTTTTACAAGTTGTTTAGGCCAAACAACAAATGATTCACGGGCATCTTTAAAGGTTTGCATGTTATTTGTAGGTACTAGAAGACAACCTTCTGGAAACATTACATTATCGATGCTCACTCGTACATTGTACTCGCCTAAACGTATACCATGGATGAGTTCTTTAGGTCCACTCTTTTCGTAGACACGACCATAAACGTAAACTCAAACATCATTTCTGTCATAATAAACAAACAAGTATTAACACTATGAACAATATTACCACTATGTGTGGCAGGTTTTGGTCAAGTTGATGTAGTAACATAAGCTTCAAGCATTGTATCTTAGATATCATCAGTCGGATAATTGACAATGCCTTGTTCTTGTTTTGGTCGTTGTCATCCTGGCCATGTTCATCCTAAAAAAAATTATAAAAAATATTTAAATGATGTTATCACCTTCAGTTCCATTCCAAAGTTAAATTAAAAAGAAAAGTGATAACATCATGTTATCAAAGGAAAAGCCCACTGATAACATGATGTTATCACCTTCAGTTCCATTCCAAAGTTAAATTAAAAAGAAAAGTGATAACATCATGTTATCAAAGGAAAAGCCCACTGATAACATGATGTTATGGAGTGGGGCTGCATCCGCTGTAGCCACAGATCTTATGGAGGCCTTGACACCAGTTGTGAACTTATGGCTACAAGGTCGATGCCCACGGGTCTTGGCAGAGTTCATAGCTAGTGCACTGCTCACCCCACTTCTTAAGCCAGGTAACAGCATTCGCCCAATAGCTGTGGGTATGGTTTGGCGTCGCCTGGTGTCTAAGATTGCCATGAGAGGAGTTTCTAAGGATATTGTCCCATACCTAGAGGATTTTCAGTTTGGGGTTGGTGTGCCTGGTGGAGCAGAGGCAATTTTGCATGCTGTTAATCGGTTGGTTTATGCCAACAAGGATGACACATCGCTTTCTATGCTGCTTGTGGACTTTCAGAATGCCTTCAACCTTGTTGATCGGTCTGCTATGCTACGGGAGGTACGCAATCATTGTCCATCTATTGCTCTATGGGTCGAATACCTCTATTGCCAACCTGCTCGATTGTATCTAGGGTCTACTCATATTTGGTCAGCAGCTGGGATACAACAGGGGGACCCTTTGGGGCCTCTTCTCTTTGCTTTGGTCTTGCATCCATTGATACACCGCATTCAGTCAGAATGCCACTTGGAGTTGCATGCATGGTACTTAGATGATGGTACTCTGATTGTTAGTACAGAACATGTGGCTAGAGCTATTCGTATCATTCAGGAAAGAGGACCATCTCTTGGGCTCGTGCTTAATGTGTCTAAGACAGAGTTGTTCTGGCCTTCTGTTAATCCTGTATGCTCCTATCCAGATATCTTTCCGGTTGGTATATCATGTCCTCAGCGAGGGGTTAAGTTGCTTGGAGGGGCTGTAAGTACTGATGCATCTTTTATTATGGGTAATGTTCGTCAACGAGTGGATAAGACACTTCAGCTTATGGATTTATTACCACAGCTAAAAGATCCGCAATGTGAGCTGGCACTTTTACGTTCTTGTATGGGAATATCTAAGCTCACCTTTGCTCTCCGTACTTGCCCCCCTGATTATGTTCAGGAAGCAGCCGAATGGTTTGACCACAAGCTTCGTGCAGCCCTTCAGAATATTGTGGTTTCTGATGGACCTGGTTTTGGCGATTTACAGTGGCGTATGGCAACCCTCCCATTGCGTATGGGTGGACTTGGTATCTATTGTGCTAGTGATGTTATGAAGTTTGCTTTCGTAGCTTCACGTACGCAAACCAAGAATCTCCAAGACCACATCCTTCGAGGTTGTGAGACTGCACCTATGGGTAATGTTTTCGATACTGCCATTGCTAGTTTACATCTTTCTATACCTGATTTTGATCTCAGTAATCTTGCTCCAACTGCTACCGTCCCCTTCAGACCCCAACATGTCTTGGCGGAAGCATACTACAACAAGATTAGCTCTGGCATTGAGAGGGGATTTGAGTTGTCAGCTAGACAAAAAGCCGTGATTGGATGTGTGCAGTCAGAACATGCCAAAGATTTTCTCCTTGCTATCCTGATGGAAGGGCTTGGACAACGCATGACGCCTGTAGAATATCGTGCCATTCTTCGTTATCGATTGATGATCCCTTTATATTCAGATGGTGAGCTTTGTCCAGTGTGCAAGAAGAGCAGACTTGATGCATTCGGGGACCATGCGGCCCATTGTAAGTATTACCCCGGCTTCAAGTACAGGCATGACCACGTCAGAGATATCTTGTGTGATGTGTTCTGGCGGGCTGGAGTACAGGTTAAGAAGGAAGCTCCTGTTAACTTTCTTACTGATCCTAAGGAAGGAAGATCGACATTACGCCCTGCTGATATTCTGGTCTACAACTGGTCTGAAGGTAAACATGCGTGTGTTGATGTTACAGAACGTCTCCGATGGTTGGGCTGGGTGCTGGGATTTTTGAGGTGGGGCTAACAGCTAGCAATGCAGCAGCAGCAAAAGTGGAGAAACATGACGGAGCTTGTAGGGCTAACCAACATAGTTTCATCCCCTTTGCATTTGATACATTTGGATTGCTAGGCTCAGAAGCAGTTGAGCTCCTCAGGAGAGTGCAGAAGGTAATGGATAGTAACGTGATGACTGCGGGTTCGAACGAATATGTATTTAGGAGAATCGGGTTTTCTATCCAGAAAGGACTTGCCGCGCAGTTTGTAGCGCGTTTGTCCTCTACTTTTGTGTAATTCGTTTAGCTTATCAATAAATAATCAAAAGTTTTGGTAAAAAATTAAAAAAAAATTAAAAAAAAAAAAAGGATAACATCATGTTATCAAAGTACAAACCCACTGATAACATGATGTTATCACCTTCAGTTTCACTCCAAAGACAAATAAAAAAAAATGATAACATCATGTTATCAAAGTATAAAGTACAAGCCCACTGATAACATGATGTTGTCACATTCAGTTTCATTCCAAAGACAAATAATTTTTAAAAAAAAATGATAAGATGATGTTATCAAAGTATATACAAGCCCACTAATAACATGATGTTATCACCTTCAGTTTCATTCCAAAGAAAAATAAAAATTATAACATCATGTTATTAAAGTACAAGCCCACTGATATCATGATGTTATATATCACCTTCAGTTTCACTCTAAAGACGAATAAAAATTAAAAAAAAAAATGATAATATCATGTTATCAAAGTACAAGCCCACTGATATCATGATGTTATCACCTTCAGTTTCACTCCAAAGACAAATAAAAAAAAAATTTATCACAATACAAGCCCACTGATATCATGATGTTTTCACCTTCAGTTTCATTCCAAAGACAAAAAAAATGTGATAACATCATGTTATCATGGATAAATTCACTGATAACTTCATGATATCAGCCTTAAAATTATGCTATAATTGAGACAAATTATTAATTTGCAACATGAAAAAAGTCTATATGTTTTCTAAATAAAATTACCTCCTCAGAACTGGAACTTGTTATTTTTTGAGTAGTTTTTCTTTCATTTTTGTATTCTTCATCACTTTTTGAACCCTATATTTTGAAAATTTTGTTAATTAAACACTAGAATTGCAAATAAATTGTTAATTAAACACTAGAATTACAAAACAATATCTAATCTAATCTGTTGTTCTTGTGATTGTGATGTCAGGGTTTCGCGCATTACGATACTGAATTCATCAGATTTTTCCAATTCTTCTTCTTCACTAATTTCATCAGTAACATCAATTTGTCTTGTTATTGACGTAACTGCACCTTCTTCCATGTGTTCTTTAAACAAATATGTATCCTGTACAACTAAATTCGTGCACTTTTCACCATTTCTTTGAAAAGTGCATGTTGATGATGAAGATGATGGTGGATTTAATTCTTTGACAATTATTTCAATCATCAATTAACAATAGTGAAGTAGAGAGAGAGAGAGAGAGAGAGAGAGAGAGAGAGAGAGAGAGAGAGAGAGAGAGAGAGAGAGAGAGAGATCAGTTTGAAGAAGATGAACGCGAGGAGATAGAGAGAGGCGGTTTTAAATTTTTCTTTTCAGTTACAATAGTAGAGAGAGAGAGAGAAGTTTGAAGAAGATGATTGCGAGGAGAAAGAGAGTGGCGGTTTTAGATTTTTGTTTTTTCAGTTACAATGGGTATTTTAGACATTTGGATCGGGTAGATTATTTGGTCAGCCATGTCCTGCATACTAATTGAAAATTAGTTTTTTCCTTAGGACAAAGTCATTCTGGAATCTTGTCTTGGAGCCCAATTCTCTAATCTATAATTAGACTTCAAATAGATAGGTAATTCAGTTCCTAAGAAATATTTTAAGCATAGTTAAAAATGCCAACATATTTCGTGAAATTTCAACCGAATATGCCAATTTTTATAGAATCAGCATTTTAAAATCCGGGAATAATCGAGAATATTCCCAATATATTCAGATGACTTTTTTGTCCCTTCCAAATTTCGTCCGAATTCAGAATTTTGAACCATGGTTTTAAGTATTATTGATCTACCACAAATCCATCCATTTCTCCCATTCCTCCCTCTCCTTTCTTTGAGATTTGTTAGGGGTGTCATATTTATTTTCTTAAGTAGTGTAGTACTAAGAATTAGTCTAAGTTGTTAGTTAAGAAGTAGGGGAGAAGTGGTCTTATTAGCAAAGTAACGTTGTGTTAGTTGTTGAAGATATTTTCCAATTTTCAAGGTAGTTTAGTTGCAGTGAATCAGCTATATAAGGTGAGGGAATCATGAATAAAGGAGAGGACTTATTATTGACTTATTTCATTTGATTGTTCAACTTGAGTTGTAACAAGAGGCAACGGTTCCTCAGTAAACTGATTATCTTTTTCTTTTTAATGTTATTTTGTTTCGGAAATTTGGTCAACCCCCCCCCCCCCACATTTTGACCGGGTTTGGCAAGAATGCCCTAATGTTGTCCAAGCTTGACATAAACCCCCTTCTGTTAAGCACCTCCCCCAAGTTTCCGTCTATTCATAGTTTGTTTGCCCATTATACCTTTAATTCAAACAGTTTGTCTAAACCCCCCCAAAAATCGTTAACATAACTTATTTGACAGCTCTTTGGATTAGAATTTTTAAATTTTCGTTATCGATTGATGATCCCTTTATATTCAGATGGTGACCTTTGTCCAGTGTGCAAGAAGAGCGGACTTGATGCATTCGGGGACCATGCGGCCCATTGTAAGTATTACCCCGGCTTCAAGTACAGGCATGACCACGTCAGAGATATCTTGTGTGATGTGTTCTGGCGGGCTGGAGTACAGGTTAAGAAGGAAGCTCCTGTTAACTTTCTTACTGATCCTAAGGAAGGAAGATCGACATTACGCCCTGCTGATATTCTGGTCTACAACTGGTCTGAAGGTAAACATGCGTGTGTTGATGTTACAGAACGTCTCCGATGGTTGGGCTGGGTGCTGGGATTTTTGAGGTGGGGCTAACAGCTAGCAATGCAGCAGCAGCAAAAGTGGAGAAACATGACGGAGCTTGTAGGGCTAACCAACATAGTTTCATCCCCTTTGCATTTGATACATTTGGATTGCTAGGCTCAGAAGCAGTTGAGCTCCTCAGGAGAGTGCAGAAGGTAATGGATAGTAACGTGATGACTGCGGGTTCGAACGAATATGTATTTAGGAGAATCGGGTTTTCTATCCAGAAAGGACTTGCCGCGCAGTTTGTAGCGCGTTTGTCCTCTACTTTTGTGTAATTCGTTAGCTTATCAATAAATAATCAAAAGTTTTGGTAAAAAATTAAAAAAAAAAATTAAAAAAAAAAAAAAGGATAACATCATGTTATCAAAGTACAAACCCACTGATAACATGATGTTATCACCTTCAGTTTCACTCCAAAGACAAATAAAAAAAAAGTGATAACATCATGTTATCAAAGTATAAAGTACAAGCCCACTGATAACATGATGTTGTCACATTCAGTTTCATTCCAAAGACAAATAATTTTTAAAAAAAAATGATAAGATGATGTTATCAAAGTATATACAAGCCCACTAATAACATGATGTTATCACCTTCAGTTTCATTCCAAAGAAAAATAAAAATTATAACATCATGTTATTAAAGTACAAGCCCACTGATATCATGATGTTATATATCACCTTCAGTTTCACTCTAAAGACGAATAAAAATTAAAAAAAAAAAATGATAACATCATGTTATCAAAGTACAAGCCCACTGATATCATGATGTTATCACCTTCAGTTTCACTCCAAAGACAAATAAAAAAAAATTTATCACAATACAAGCCCACTGATATCATGATGTTTTCACCTTCAGTTTCATTCCAAAGACAAAAAAAATGTGATAACATCATGTTATCATGGATAAATTCACTGATAACTTCATGATATCAGCCTTAAAATTATGCTATAATTGAGACAAATTATTAATTTGCAACATGAAAAAAGTCTATATGTTTTCTAAATAAAATTACCTCCTCAGAACTGGAACTTGTTATTTTTTGAGTAGTTTTTTCTTTCATTTTTGTATTCTTCATCACTTTTTGAACCCTATATTTTGAAAATTTTGTTAATTAAACACTAGAATTGCAAATAATTGTTAATTAAACACTAGAATTACAAAACAATATCTAATCTAATCTGTTGTTCTTGTGATTGTGATGTCAGGGTTTCGCGCATTACGATACTGAATTCATCAGATTTTTCCAATTCTTCTTCTTCACTAATTTCATCAGTAACATCAATTTGTCTTGTTATTGACGTAACTGCACCTTCTTCCATGTGTTCTTTAAACAAATATGTATCCTGTACAACTAAATTCGTGCACTTTTCACCATTTCTTTGAAAAGTGCATGTTGATGATGAAGATGATGGTGGATTTAATTCTTTGACAATTATTTCAATCATCAATTAACAATAGTGAAGTAGAGAGAGAGAGAGAGAGAGAGAGAGAGAGAGAGAGAGAGAGAGAGAGAGAGAGAGAGAGAGAGAGAGAGAGAGAGAGATCAGTTTGAAGAAGATGAACGCGAGGAGATAGAGAGAGGCGGTTTTAAATTTTTCTTTTTCAGTTACAATAGTAGAGAGAGAGAGAGAAGTTTGAAGAAGATGATTGCGAGGAGAAAGAGAGTGGCGGTTTTAGATTTTTGTTTTTTCAGTTACAATGGGTATTTTAGACATTTGGATCGGGTAGATTATTTGGTCAGCCATGTCCTGCATACTAATTGAAAATTAGTTTTTTCCTTAGGACAAAGTCATTCTGGAATCTTGTCTTGGAGCCCAATTCTCTAATCTATAATTAGACTTCAAATAGATAGGTAATTCAGTTCCTAAGAAATATTTTAAGCATAGTTAAAAATGCCAACATATTTCGTGAAATTTCAAACCGAATATGCCAATTTTTATAGAATCAGCATTTTAAAATCCGGGAATAATCGAGAATATTCCCAATATATTCAGATGACTTTTTTGTCCCTTCCAAATTTCGTCCGAATTCAGAATTTTGAACCATGGTTTTAAGTATTATTGATCTACCACAAATCCATCCATTTCTCCCATTCCTCCCTCTCCTTTCTTTGAGATTTGTTAGGGGTGTCATATTTATTTTCTTAAGTAGTGTAGTACTAAGAATTAGTCTAAGTTGTTAGTTAAGAAGTAGGGGAGAAGTGGTCTTATTAGCAAAGTAACGTTGTGTTAGTTGTTGAAGATATTTTCCAATTTTCAAGGTAGTTTAGTTGCAGTGAATCAGCTATATAAGGTGAGGGAATCATGAATAAAGGAGAGGACTTATTATTGACTTATTTCATTTGATTGTTCAACTTGAGTTGTAACAAGAGGCAACGGTTCCTCAGTAAACTGATTATCTTTTTCTTTTTAATGTTATTTTGTTTCGGAAATTTGGTCAAACCCCCCCCCCACATTTTGACCGGGTTTGCGAGAATGCCCTAATGTTGTCCAAGCTTGACATAAACCCCTTCTGTTAAGCACCTCCCCCAAGTTTCCGTCTATTCATAGTTTGTTTGCCCATTATACCTTTAATTCAAACAGTTTGTCTAAACCCCCCCAAAAATCGTTAACATAACTTATTTGACAGCTCTTTGGATTAGAATTTTTAAATTTTCGTTATCGATTGATGATCCCTTTATATTCAGATGGTGACCTTTGTCCAGTGTGCAAGAAGAGCGGACTTGATGCATTCGGGGACCATGCGGCCCATTGTAAGTATTACCCCGGCTTCAAGTACAGGCATGACCACGTCAGAGATATCTTGTGTGATGTGTTCTGGCGGGCTGGAGTACAGGTTAAGAAGGAAGCTCCTGTTAACTTTCTTACTGATCCTAAGGAAGGAAGATCGACATTACGCCCTGCTGATATTCTGGTCTACAACTGGTCTGAAGGTAAACATGCGTGTGTTGATGTTACAGAACGTCTCCGATGGTTGGGCTGGGTGCTGGGATTTTTGAGGTGGGGCTAACAGCTAGCAATGCAGCAGCAGCAAAAGTGGAGAAACATGACGGAGCTTGTAGGGCTAACCAACATAGTTTCATCCCCTTTGCATTTGATACATTTGGATTGCTAGGCTCAGAAGCAGTTGAGCTCCTCAGGAGAGTGCAGAAGGTAATGGATAGTAACGTGATGACTGCGGGTTCGAACGAATATGTATTTAGGAGAATCGGGTTTTCTATCCAGAAAGGACTTGCCGCGCAGTTTGTAGCGCGTTTGTCCTCTACTTTTGTGTAATTCGTTTAGCTTATCAATAAATAATCAAAAGTTTGGTAAAAATTAAAAAAAAATTAAAAAAAAAAAAGGATAACATCATGTTATCAAAGTACAAACCCACTGATAACATGATGTTATCACCTTCAGTTTCACTCCAAAGACAAATAAAAAAAAGTGATAACATCATGTTATCAAAGTATAAAGTACAAGCCCACTGATAACATGATGTTGTCACATTCAGTTTCATTCCAAAGACAAATAATTTTTAAAAAAAAATGATAAGATGATGTTATCAAAGTATATACAAGCCCACTAATAACATGATGTTATCACCTTCAGTTTCATTCCAAAGAAAAATAAAAATTATAACATCATGTTATTAAAGTACAAGCCCACTGATATCATGATGTTATATATCACCTTCAGTTTCACTCTAAAGACGAATAAAAATTAAAAAAAAAAATGATAACATCATGTTATCAAAGTACAAGCCCACTGATATCATGATGTTATCACCTTCAGTTTCACTCCAAAGACAAATAAAAAAAAAATTTATCACAATACAAGCCCACTGATATCATGATGTTTTCACCTTCAGTTTCATTCCAAAGACAAAAAAAATGTGATAACATCATGTTATCATGGATAAATTCACTGATAACTTCATGATATCAGCCTTAAAATTATGCTATAATTGAGACAAATTATTAATTTGCAACATGAAAAAAGTCTATATGTTTTCTAAATAAAATTACCTCCTCAGAACTGGAACTTGTTATTTTTTGAGTAGTTTTTCTTTCATTTTTGTATTCTTCATCACTTTTTGAACCCTATATTTTGAAAATTTTGTTAATTAAACACTAGAATTGCAAATAAATTGTTAATTAAACACTAGAATTACAAAACAATATCTAATCTAATCTGTTGTTCTTGTGATTGTGATGTCAGGGTTTCGCGCATTACGATACTGAATTCATCAGATTTTTCCAATTCTTCTTCTTCACTAATTTCATCAGTAACATCAATTTGTCTTGTTATTGACGTAACTGCACCTTTCTTCCATGTGTTCTTTAAACAAATATGTATCCTGTACAACTAAATTCGTGCACTTTTCACCATTTCTTTGAAAAGTGCATGTTGATGATGAAGATGATGGTGGATTTAATTCTTTGACAATTATTTCAATCATCAATTAACAATAGTGAAGTAGAGAGAGAGAGAGGGAGAGAGAGAGAGAGAGAGAGAGAGAGAGAGAGAGAGAGAGAGAGAGAGAGAGATAGAGAGAGAGAGATCAGTTTGAAGAAGATGAACGCGAGGAGATAGAGAGAGGCGGTTTTAAATTTTTCTTTTTCAGTTACAATAGTAGAGAGAGAGAGAGAAGTTTGAAGAAGATGATTGCGAGGAGAAAGAGAGTGGCGGTTTTAGATTTTTGTTTTTTCAGTTACAATGGGTATTTTAGACATTTGGATCGGGTAGATTATTTGGTCAGCCATGTCCTGCATACTAATTGAAAATTAGTTTTTTCCTTAGGACAAAGTCATTCTGGAATCTTGTCTTGGAGCCCAATTCTCTAATCTATAATTAGACTTCAAATAGATAGGTAATTCAGTTCCTAAGAAATATTTTAAGCATAGTTAAAAATGCCAACATATTTCGTGAAATTTCAACCGAATATGCCAATTTTTATAGAATCAGCATTTTAAAATCCGGGAATAATCGAGAATATTCCCAATATATTCAGATGACTTTTTTGTCCCTTCCAAATTTCGTCCGAATTCAGAATTTTGAACCATGGTTTTAAGTATTATTGATCTACCACAAATCCATCCATTTCTCCCATTCCTCCCTCTCCTTTCTTTGAGATTTGTTAGGGGTGTCATATTTATTTTCTTAAGTAGTGTAGTACTAAGAATTAGTCTAAGTTGTTAGTTAAGAAGTAGGGGAGAAGTGGTCTTATTAGCAAAGTAACGTTGTGTTAGTTGTTGAAGATATTTTCCAATTTTCAAGGTAGTTTAGTTGCAGTGAATCAGCTATATAAGGTGAGGGAATCATGAATAAAGGAGAGGACTTATTATTGACTTATTTCATTTGATTGTTCAACTTGAGTTGTAACAAGAGGCAACGGTTCCTCAGTAAACTGATTATCTTTTTCTTTTTAATGTTATTTTGTTTCGGAAATTTGGTCAAACCCCCCCCCCCACATTTTGACCGGGTTTGGCGAGAATGCCCTAATGTTGTCCAAGCTTGACATAAACCCCCTTCTGTTAAGCACCTCCCCCAAGTTTCCGTCTATTCATAGTTTGTTTGCCCATTATACCTTTAATTCAAACAGTTTGTCTAAACCCCCCCAAAAATCGTTAACATAACTTATTTGACAGCTCTTTGGATTAGAATTTTTAAATTTTCGTTATCGATTGATGATCCCTTTATATTCAGATGGTGACCTTTGTCCAGTGTGCAAGAAGAGCGGACTTGATGCATTCGGGGACCATGCGGCCCATTGTAAGTATTACCCCGGCTTCAAGTACAGGCATGACCACGTCAGAGATATCTTGTGTGATGTGTTCTGGCGGGCTGGAGTACAGGTTAAGAAGGAAGCTCCTGTTAACTTTCTTACTGATCCTAAGGAAGGAAGATCGACATTACGCCCTGCTGATATTCTGGTCTACAACTGGTCTGAAGGTAAACATGCGTGTGTTGATGTTACAGAACGTCTCCGATGGTTGGGCTGGGTGCTGGGATTTTTGAGGTGGGGCTAACAGCTAGCAATGCAGCAGCAGCAAAAGTGGAGAAACATGACGGAGCTTGTAGGGCTAACCAACATAGTTTCATCCCCTTTGCATTTGATACATTTGGATTGCTAGGCTCAGAAGCAGTTGAGCTCCTCAGGAGAGTGCAGAAGGTAATGGATAGTAACGTGATGACTGCGGGTTCGAACGAATATGTATTTAGGAGAATCGGGTTTTCTATCCAGAAAGGACTTGCCGCGCAGTTTGTAGCGCGTTTGTCCTCTACTTTTGTGTAATTCGTTTAGCTTATCAATAAATAATCAAAAGTTTTGGTAAAAAATTAAAAAAAAAATTAAAAAAAAAAAAAAGGATAACATCATGTTATCAAAGTACAAACCCACTGATAACATGATGTTATCACCTTCAGTTTCACTCCAAAGACAAATAAAAAAAAGTGATAACATCATGTTATCAAAGTATAAAGTACAAGCCCACTGATAACATGATGTTGTCACATTCAGTTTCATTCCAAAGACAAATAATTTTTAAAAAAAAATGATAAGATGATGTTATCAAAGTATATACAAGCCCACTAATAACATGATGTTATCACCTTCAGTTTCATTCCAAAGAAAAATAAAAATTATAACATCATGTTATTAAAGTACAAGCCCACTGATATCATGATGTTATATATCACCTTCAGTTTCACTCTAAAGACGAATAAAAATTAAAAAAAAAAAATGATAACATCATGTTATCAAAGTACAAGCCCACTGATATCATGATGTTATCACCTTCAGTTTCACTCCAAAGACAAATAAAAAAAAAATTTTATCACAATACAAGCCCACTGATATCATGATGTTTTCACCTTCAGTTTCATTCCAAAGACAAAAAAAATGTGATAACATCATGTTATCATGGATAAATTCACTGATAACTTCATGATATCAGCCTTAAAATTATGCTATAATTGAGACAAATTATTAATTTGCAACATGAAAAAAGTCTATATGTTTTCTAAATAAAATTACCTCCTCAGAACTGGAACTTGTTATTTTTTGAGTAGTTTTTCTTTCATTTTTGTATTCTTCATCACTTTTTGAACCCTATATTTTGAAAATTTTGTTAATTAAACACTAGAATTGCAAATAAATTGTTAATTAAACACTAGAATTACAAAACAATATCTAATCTAATCTGTTGTTCTTGTGATTGTGATGTCAGGGTTTCGCGCATTACGATACTGAATTCATCAGATTTTTCCAATTCTTCTTCTTCACTAATTTCATCAGTAACATCAATTTGTCTTGTTATTGACGTAACTGCACCCTTCTTCCATGTGTTCTTTAAACAAATATGTATCCTGTACAACTAAATTCGTGCACTTTTCACCATTTCTTTGAAAAGTGCATGTTGATGATGAAGATGATGGTGGATTTAATTCTTTGACAATTATTTCAATCATCAATTAACAATAGTGAAGTAGAGAGAGAGAGAGAGCGAGAGAGAGAGAGAGAGAGAGAGAGAGAGAGAGAGAGAGAGAGAGAGAGAGAGAGAGAGAGAGAGAGATCAGTTTGAAGAAGATGAACGCGAGGAGATAGAGAGAGGCGGTTTTAAATTTTCTTTTTCAGTTACAATAGTAGAGAGAGAGAGAGAAGTTTGAAGAAGATGATTGCGAGGAGAAAGAGAGTGGCGGTTTTAGATTTTTGTTTTTTCAGTTACAATGGGTATTTTAGACATTTGGATCGGGTAGATTATTTGGTCAGCCATGTCCTGCATACTAATTGAAAATTAGTTTTTTCCTTAGGACAAAGTCATTCTGGAATCTTGTCTTGGAGCCCAATTCTCTAATCTATAATTAGACTTCAAATAGATAGGTAATTCAGTTCCTAAGAAATATTTTAAGCATAGTTAAAAATGCCAACATATTTCGTGAAATTTCAACCGAATATGCCAATTTTTATAGAATCAGCATTTTAAAATCCGGGAATAATCGAGAATATTCCCAATATATTCAGATGACTTTTTTGTCCCTTCCAAATTTCGTCCGAATTCAGAATTTTGAACCATGGTTTTAAGTATTATTGATCTACCACAAATCCATCCATTTCTCCCATTCCTCCCTCTCCTTTCTTTGAGATTTGTTAGGGGTGTCATATTTATTTTCTTAAGTAGTGTAGTACTAAGAATTAGTCTAAGTTGTTAGTTAAGAAGTAGGGGAGAAGTGGTCTTATTAGCAAAGTAACGTTGTGTTAGTTGTTGAAGATATTTTCCAATTTTCAAGGTAGTTTAGTTGCAGTGAATCAGCTATATAAGGTGAGGGAATCATGAATAAAGGAGAGGACTTATTATTGACTTATTTCATTTGATTGTTCAACTTGAGTTGTAACAAGAGGCAACGGTTCCTCAGTAAACTGATTATCTTTTTCTTTTTAATGTTATTTTGTTTCGGAAATTTGGTCAAACCCCCCCCCCCCACATTTTGACCGGGTTTGGCGAGAATGCCCTAATGTTGTCCAAGCTTGACATAAACCCCCTTCTGTTAAGCACCTCCCCCAAGTTTCCGTCTATTCATAGTTTGTTTGCCCATTATACCTTTAATTCAAACAGTTTGTCTAAACCCCCCCAAAAATCGTTAACATAACTTATTTGACAGCTCTTTGGATTAGAATTTTTAAATTTTGTTAACGATTTTTTGGGGGGTTTAGACAAACTGATAGAAGTTAAGGGTATGATGGGCAGACAAATTATGAATGGACGGAAACTTACTGGTGCTTTACAAAAGGGGGTTTATGCTAAGCTTGGACAATATTAGGGGTTCTCGCCAAACCCGGTCAAAACTTAGGGGGTTTTGACCAATTTTCCCATTTTGTTTTATCTAGTTCTCTCTTCTCTGCTAACAAAAGAAAAGAACCCTAGTACGTACCAAGATCCTCCTCTTGTTTTGTTCCCCTGTCTACAGTGATGATTTAGGGTAAATTGGAAAACCCTAGTTTATCTTGTGGTTTCGATGAGGGAAAGAAAGATTTTAAAACTCAAACTGTTTCTGAAGTGATGATGATGGGATTAGGTGGTATCGGAAAATATTGAGCTACCAATTGGTCTTTGAATCCTTAATGAGCTTCAAAGAAGTTTCTTAAAATTGGGGATGAGTACTCGGTTAAACTCTAAAATCGTGGTATTAGAGTTGGACAAATGTGTATTGACTGTAAGCTCAAATTTTACCGAAATCAATCAGAGTTTCATCTAAAATTCTGAGATCTATATGGTTTATTCTGAAGTTGGTGCCGATTTTATTATTTTCAAAGTTGAATTCGATAATTCTGATGTCTTTGGGATTTAACTTTTTTTTAAGCGATCTCCTACTCATTTGATATTGTTGTCAAGGCATATAATGTTCATAAGAAAGCTTTACAGCTGGCAAAAGATGAACTTCAAGATTGCCGAAGCTCAGGTAACTGCTGCTAAAGAGAACTAGAGATGCTGCTGCTAACGAAGAGAAGAAGAGTAGAAGACTGTTGAGTGGCTTATAACTGAAAGGCGGTTCAACATGGAACAAGAATTGACAAGACTCCAAAGTCCAAAATGAAGTCCACTTCTCTTTCCATTCTTTTGTTTGGTTTTATTTTTGGGCAACTGGAAACATTACTTCAAACAGAACTGTAGTTCATCTGATATAATTAATGACGGAAAGAAAGATTTTAGAACAGACTGATTTTGCATCGATTTCCAAATGTGGAGGATGGGATTAGGTGGTATCGGAAAAGCTGGTTGCGGTAGTGAATGGTTGTTGGAAACAAACTGCAGGGCTTCACATCTCTCCTGCTTATGTAAGTACAATTTAATCTCTATCTTGGAATTAAATTAAGTCAATTATTTTGAGAAAGACTTTTCATTTATTTGAATTTATTTCATTTCAGCTTCCTACTCCTATTCACATTAAGCCATGTCTTGTTCTTCATGAGCATTAGTTTTTTCAAAAAAAGGTTGAATCTAATTTTTCCTACCACATGTCCACATCCCTTTTAGTTTTTGTTCCGTCTTTTTTATGAGAACAAATGCACAAAGTAGTGGAAGATCTTGAAACACATCGAAGAGTAGTGGGAGTGAGTGTTATCGGAAAACATTGACTGGAAAGTGTACTTTAGCACAATCTTAGTGTTTTTCTTTTATTTATTTTTGGTAGTTGTTCGAAAGTTTTGAGAATGTGGATTTTAGCTGCTTCTTGTACACTCTTTAAGTATATATGTCACACAATGTTGTAATGAATTTTAACGTAGGTATACTTTTATGGTGAAATTGTCAAATGGTGTATGGTTCAAAAGAAATATAGAAATGGGCTTTTATGTGTTCTTGTTATACCCCACATGGTTGAACTTTGAATTTTTGTGTAATGTACAATGCGTACATTGAATTCACATTTGTAAACTATATGCTTTAATTTCTTTAGTATGCCCTTTCAAAGGGCCCAAAACTGCTAAAATGCAGAGTATTGCGTTTGCGATAGTTTGTCGTCCTTTTCTTCAATACTAAATATTCAGAAAATGACACTTCTACTTCTTGAATTTATGTTCAGTTTAGTTTTTGAATTTATCCTCCCAAATCCAACTCCCAAAAGCCCTTCATTCGGGTCTTTCTTCATACCCTCGATTCTTTAACTAGCTGTAGAGAGGTCTTCCTTCAAGACTTTGTTTGCAGCTTCTTCACTGGCCAGATAGAGCTGTTGTCTGGAGTTCTTTCTCAGAGTCAGCCGAGCGTTTGTTCAAAACCAAGGTTTTCCTTCAATTTAGTGTTTTCAGCATTCCCATTGAACTTCAAATCTGTGATTTCTTGAGAAGCCTTGTTCAAATGATCCGACATAGACTTTATAAGCTGGACTTCCTTCTCATAGCCTTCAGAAAACTTTTCACTTATACTCTGAACTGTTTGCATAAGTACCTCAAGTTGAACTAAAACAGATTCTTTTCTTGTGTCCATTGTGCAGCAAAGTTGTCCCTTGTAAATGGTATTAAATGGCAGATTCGACACTTGTTATAATCCGTAAGCTCTTAAAGGAAGGTTTGCGTATCTGGGTTTACAGGTAGGTGCTAGTTTGGCTAATTATACCGGTATATCTTGAAAAGCGAGCTTATTAAAATCTTACAATCATATTATTCCTTCCACATCCCCATGACCCTATCAATTTGTGCTCCATTTCTTTTTGTGGATATACTATTTGACAGAAGTTGTTGGAACTTTGGAAATCATTTCGCAGCCAAGAGTGATGGGATTGGGTGTTATCTGAAAATTGTTCCATTTTTAACTATTATGTAAATAATCATTTAACATAATATTAGCTGCGTTTTGTGCAATCCAAGTATGTAACAAAATGTTGAAATGAATTTTAATGTAGGTATACTTTTATGGTTAGATTGTCAAATGTACCCCCCAAAAAAAAAAGGATTTAAAAGGGGTTTAAAAAAAAAAAAAAAAAGGATTTACAAAAAAGGATTTAAAAGGGGTTTAAGTATTCTTGATGTACCCCAAATGTTTAAACTGATACAGAACTTGTAATTCGAAATGAGATTTCAACGTCAAGGGTGGTTATTCTTAATATCTCTAATCCTATATCATTCAATTTGTGCAGCCAAGTAGGCTTCTATCTTGAGTTGGATGTCAATTACTTGGCTCCGACTGTCGTATTTATTTTAGTTGATATTGCTTCTCCGTAAAGATTGGATTATGATCCTCATATTTGTTGTGATATTGACTGTTGCAGGCGCATTACATATCTCCATCTGATTCTGAGTCTGCTAGTCGCAATCTGCACTGTTTAGGAAGTGAAAGTTTTGTATAGGATTATCTTCAGAAGTCGATAGTTGTCTCGAAAGTGAGGTACATCGCGTAATATAGATTTGTATGCTTTGAAATCACATTTGTAAAGTACATGCTTTCATTTCTTTATTATACCCTTTTGAATGGCTCAGAACCACTGGAAATGCAGAGTACAATGCTTGCGTTAATTTGTCATCCCTTTCTTCAATACTAAACATACAGAGAATGCCTTTTGTACATGTTGAATTGCTCTTAAACCTTCAACAAAGAGTTACTGTCATAACACAGGAAGCAAACACCATGCCTCTAGGGTCCATAAAATATATGGTGTATCCACCTAATAAACATATACCTTCCACTCAACACATTAACCTCAATTTCTATTGTTGGCAGTTTGGCACAGATGCAATTCTTCTTAAATGGGTTGCTTATTAGCAACCTATAGTCAAAGATATTCACTATGTACAACAGAATCAAAGCTGATGTAGTTAAGGTCAGATACATGCAGAGATACTCTCTGAATAAGCCAGAAACAGGTCTGATTTCTGAACATAACAAAGACTCAGTCATGATGCATGGAAGTGAAAGAATCAAACTAAGCAAGTTTGAGATTATGGGCCAGAAACAGGTCTGATTTCTGAACATAACAAAGACTCAGTCATGATGCATGGAAGTGAAAGAATCAAACTAAGCAAGTTTGAGATTATGGTTCTTAAATACCTTTCGACAAATGACATGAGAATACAACTAGTAGATTATTTGAGATTTTGACATGTGGAATAAACTTAACAAGTGTAGGATCAGAAATTGTCAACCACAGCTTATATATAGATTACATGCAACAAGAATAGTTAAGACTCCGCAGTCCAAAGTGAAGTCTACTTCTCTTTCTGTCGTCTTTCAGTTTTTATCTTCTTCTTTCTATCCATTTGATTTTGTATCATGTTCTTTGTTTGTAGCCTTGAGATAACAAGGGTAAGTTTTCTTTGAAAGCTCTCATGAAATCAATGGAGTTATTTTGTATTTTAAAATTTAAGAACATAATAATATTGTTGTTATATGGTTTTGACAGGTATATGTGTTATAATGATCTATCCTCTCAAATCCAACTCGCTGATGTGGAAGCAGTATTTTGTACATCTTAATTTCTTTTCACCTCGTGTGACCCTTCAATTCCATCTAAGGTCTGCTTGTAAACAAGAACGTGAGTATCTTTCATTCTGTGTAACAAAAATATTCTTGAAGTACTGAAGTAACAAAAATAATGACAAAGATTTTTTCATTCTGTGTTTTTGCTAAAGCGCTAGGAGTGGCCACAAATTATGAATCTGATTCAATTGGCCTGCTGAAACTTCCATCCATGGCGAGACCTCCAATAAAGTACTGAACGATAGCTGATTCAATTGGCCTGCAGATAGCTACTAGTTCATTCATATTTTTTGACCAAGAGGAAAGGAAGATATTACAATGAAAGCTTACACACACATATAGGGAGTTAATCATAGGAGCAGATCTTGCAGTAATGTATGGAGAACTTCTTGCAAAAGTGGTTACTCTCTAGAGTACTTATAAACCTGGTTTTATTAAGACATTAGAGACCCAACATCACCTGTAATTTAGATTCATTTAGTCCTTGTGGACACAGTCGTAAACAGCTTCCTTTTTCTGCTGTAACATTGTTTTCAATAAAACTTCCGGTTCAATTTGTACAACATAACCTGCAATTTAGATTCATTTAGATGTCATCACTTGGCTCCTACACTTTATATGTTTATATCTTAGGATAGGATCCATTCTTGTATCTATTTTAGTTGATATTTGTTGTGATATGGATTGTTGCAGGGTCATTATTTATCTCCCTATGAATCTGAGGCTGGTCGTTGCGATCTGCACTGTTTAGGAGGCGAAAATTTTGTATATGATGATCTTCATGGTCTAACAGGGGTAAGTACCCTGTTCATGACATGACGGCTTATTGAAAACTATTGGCTTATTGCATTTCGACTAGTTGGGATGAATGTATACAGAATTTGCCATAATTTAAACTTGCACAACGTTGTCTGCATGCTATTATGTGCTCAACATGGCAGCCATGGCCAACTTTTGACCATTCGTGGCTAAAACCTTAATTTGTGTTATACTTTTAGAGGTTGTCCTCCGTTGTTTAATTGGATTAGTGCATTTTCCCCACCTACACACTTCCGGTCGAAGAGTCTCTCAAGGTGCGTAAGGTTTAGACAAAATCAAGTTTATTAATAATTTTCGAACACGACAAAGGACATCTAAAGAAATTCCACCAGTAGGAGGGATGTTGTACACCTGCTCCTAGCAAGAATAAGCAAAAATACATTATTTATGTTAAGAACCATATTTATAAAGAATGTAAAAACTTTAAAAAGAAAAATGGATTTTGATGTTGATTGAAGATGGAATGGTCTCAACTACCATTTCCAGTACTCGTTGGGAATGAACTGCTACCTTATGTAAGTACAAGAATTTGCGCCCAAAGCTAATCTTATTTTCCGAAAAGAGATTAAGCTGTTGCATAGTTTGAGTGCTAATTATAAATCCATTAGGTTCACTTGTGGCTATCAGTGGCCAAGGATTTGTGGCACAAAATTTTTGAGAACATTGCAGGGCCAAACTTAGGCCAAGGTGTCACGCTCCGATCAAATTCAGATCACTCATTGTTCCACAAATGCCGCTTCTGGGGATATCAAGACACTTTGTACGCACACTCCAACCACCAGTTCTACTGGAAGGAGAACTGCATCCTTCCAAAACTGCACTATACTTGTTAGAAAACCTGATGATTCATACATAATTAGGGTGATTTCAACCCATGGAACTTCATTTCTATGATTGGCAGTTTGGCACAGATGCAATTCTTCTTAAATGGTTGCTTATTAGCAACCAATAGTAAAGATACTATGTTGAACACAATCAATGGTGATATAACTCAGTTGCAGAAATACTCTGAAAAATGCCAGACCTCTGAATTCTGAACATAAACATAACCACGTGGAAAGAAAAAGAAAGAATCAAGGTTTCCAAATGCAATTGCTAAGTAATAGATTGGTTGAATTCTGAATATATATATATATACACGGAACATGGAACAAGAATAGGTAAATACTACTCCAAACTGAATTGGTAAAATTGATAAAAAAAATACAACGCACTACCATTTTTTTCCATTAATACAATGTACAAAAAAAAAATAACCAAACAATACTTGTATTTTTATTTTGTTTCTACGTTATACAATTATACAATTGGTTAAAATGAAGTTAACAAACTGCTTACATGTATAACAGAATAAAAGGTGACGTAGCTATGTTCAAATTCAGAGATTCTCTGAGAAACAGGTCAGAATTCAGAACATTAACTTCTTAACTTTGATTGATACACACCAAACTTGAAAGAAAGTATCAAACACAGCTTTTTATATATATAGTGAACAAACAAGAAAGATTCACACAAGACTTCAAAGAAAGTATCAAACAAAACTACTCTCTCTCTCTCTCCTCTCTGTTTTCTTCTTCCATGGTTTTATTTTGGGAAAATGGGAAACATTAGTTTAGGTATTTGATGATGGGAAGAAAGATTTTAGAACTCAAGACTGTTTTTAGACTGTATTTGATGATGGGGTTAGGTGGTATCGGAAAACATTCAGCATTGTTATTTTCATGATTGCGATTTGACCCCCAATTTTTATTTCAGATGATGGATGATGTAGTAGTTTGTGTACTAAAACATCAGACCCTCAGGAGTGGATTATATTGCTGATTCAGATGTTATTACACAATCATTGGAAGAGAAGTATCCTGATCCATCATTGGCAGCTAGGATATAAACTAGTTTCTGGTGGTAGGATATTCCAATTTTTTCAAGTAATCGCGCCTAAGATTTCTGCATCTTGTTTGCAGCAGGGCCAGTGCAGCAGGAAGATCAGGTTGGAGATGTCCAAACATTTTGTTAGCAGCCTGGTTGTTCAAGTCACACAATGTGAGGTTCATTATGAAAATTTTGATGAAAAGTAAAGTTCATCTTCAAAATATTTCATACCCAATTGACCATTATACCCCTTCTTATTATTATATTTTGTATATTGTCTATTTTTCTTTTTTTTTGGTTGGCAAGCGAGGTTGTGGGGACCTCTACCCCTTTTAAATTACGTTTGGAAACAATCCGTTGTTAACGTGTTACGAACCCACGACTTCTCCACTTTGTGAGAGGGGTGCTACCATTGAGCAACAGGCTCATTCGCAAATTGTCTATCATTACATCTGTGGTGCAATTAAAATTTTTTCAAAATTTTACATTTTTCTGCGTACTAACCTTTTGGCCGAATGCCTATATTGAGCATTTTTTGAAATGCATTTTTTTAGTTCAATTTTTTGTTCAAAACTCATATAACCACTTCTTATTGTTAATATATTTCGTAAATTGTGTATCAGATACATTTCTGGTGTAATTAATAAATTTTAAAATTTTACATTTTTTTGTGTACTTAATATCTTTTGTAAATTGTGTATCAGTTACATTTGTCGTGTAAATAAAAATTTTCAAAATTTTATATTTTTTGTGTACCCCTTAATCCGAAAAGGGGTTTTTAAACTTAGAGACGAATTAATCCCTCTTTAGGAAATGAGTCGATTTTAATTAGTATTTAGGGTACGGGGAACCTTCCGTGAGTTGACTGCACTGACTGTTGCTTGCTTGTTAGATATTTTGAAAATAACAATATTACCCCTCCACATGCATAACACGAGATCGAATTTTAATAACAATTACATGTGTCATTATATCATCCCTTGATTCCATCTTACGGTTGTTAAACTGACATGTGTCGTTATTTTTCAGAATTTTAGTTATTAGAGAAGAAGACATCATCTGTTAAATAAAATTAGAGAATATGACACATGTATAGGGTATTATGGGTATTTAGTGAATAAAGCGTACCTCGACTTCAGTCAATTGTTAGTCCTAACAGAAAACTGACGGGAAGATGCCCCATACTCTAAAAACAAATTAAAAGCGTCCCATTTCCTAAATAAATATTAATTAGGTCTATCAAAGCCTAAAACTCCCTTATCCGAATTCCTATATTGAGCATTTTCCAAAATGCATCTTTTTAGATGAAATTTTTATTCGAAACTCATATAATCACTTCTTATTGTTACAATATTTTGTAAATTGTGTATCAGATACATTTGTGGTGTAATTAAAAAAATTCAAAATTTTACATTTTTCTGTGTACTAACAACCCCTTTGGCTGAATGCCAATATTGGGCATTTTCCAAAATGCATATTTTTAGGTGAATTTTTTGTTCAAAACTCATATAACCACTTGTTATTGTTAATATATTTTGTATATTATGTATCGGATATATTTGTAGTGTAATTAAAAAATTTCAAAATTTTACATTTTTCTGTGTACTAACCCCTTTGGCTGAATGCCAATATTGGGCATTTTCCAAAATGCATAGGTGAATTTTTTGTTCAAAACTCATATAACCACTTCTTATTTTTAATATATTTTGTATATTGTGTATCGGATATATTTTTGGTGTAATTAAAAAATTTCAAATTTTACATTTTTCTGTGTACTAACCTCTTTGGCCGAATGTCAATATTTGGCATTTTTCGAAATACATCTTTTTAGATGAATTTTTTGTTCAAAACTCATATAACCACTTTTTACTGTTAATATTTTTTGTATATTGTGTATCAGATACATTTGTGGTGTAGTTAAAAACTTTTAAAATTTTACATTTTTCTGTGTACTACCCTTTGGCCGAATGCCAATATTGAGCATTTTCCGAAATACATCTTTTTAGGTGAGTTTTTTGTTCAAAACTTATATAACTACTTTTTATTATTAATATATTTTTTAAATTATGTATTGGATACATTTGTGGTGCAATTAAAAAAAAATCAAAATTTTATTTTTCTGTGTAGTAACCCCCTTTGGCCGAATGCCAACATTGAGCATTTTTCGAAATGCATCTTGTTAGATTAATTTTTTGTTCAAAACTAATATAATTACTTTTTATTATTAATATATTTTGTAAATTGTCTATCAGATACATTTGTGGTGTAATTAAAAAAATTTAAAATTTTACATTTTTCTGTTTACTAACCCCTTTGGCCGAATGCCAATATTGAGCATTTTTCAAAATACATCTTTTAATGTGAATTTTTTGTTCAAAACTGATATAACCATTTTTTATTGTTAATATATTTTGTAAATTGTGTATTTGATACATTTGTGGTGTAATTAAAAATTTTACATTTTTATGTGTACCTGTATCTATAAAATCTCGACTCCTTTTAAAACACTATACACAACCTGTATGACTATTGCTATTGACAACCGGGGCATTTGGTATTCATTGCCCAAATGGTTTAAAATCTCAATTGCTTTTAAAACACTATATACAACCTTAATAATTTTATTCCCAACCGGGTTTTCTCAGATCTATTCATCTCGTCTTCTTCACTTCCCTCTTTAGAATTCAAACCCTTTAAAAGTTAAAACTTCTTCTAAGTCTTGTTCACCTTCATAACGAAGGCATAAGTGAAGAAGAAGTAAAAAAGAGAATAATATAACAAAAAAAAATATCCAAAGAACCCAATAAATGAATTTACTTTGAATTAACAAATCTTCTACAATTTTTTTGTAAATTAGTTATGTTTTCATTAACATAAGAACTTTTTATTAAGGGATTTTTAGACTTAACCCCCCTTTTATGGTCACGATTTGAGTAACCCCCCCCCTTGTCCAAGTTTAGACTTTACCCCCTCTCCGTCTACTTCTGTCAAATTTAACGTCAATTTTGTTTGTAACTTCCCAAAATGCCCTCGATTGTTGCTTTAGACTTAACCCCCCTAAAATTATGAGAGAGGGGTATTTTAGGAAGTTACAAACAAAATTGACGTTAAATTTGACAAAAGTAAACGGAAAGGGGGTAAAGTCCAAACTTGGACAAATGGGGGGGGGGGGTTACTCAAATCGTGACCATAAAAGGGAGGGTTAAGTCTAAAAATTCTTTTTATTAATATCAATAATTAATTTTGAGTAATTTTGGTGGATTTGTCAAATTTATAAGTTTAGAATATAGTACTCTAACATGATTTTCATCAATACTATTATTAGCGATTTGTATGTAATGTAATGAATCGACAACAATAATAATCAGAAAAATTGTATAAAGTCATGTAAAAAGGTTGTCGATTTGTTATTATGGAGTTCAACCTCCCTCCATCAATTACTTACAATTTAATCGATAACCTCTAGAGATTTTTCATGTGAGACATTAACACATCGATTTTATCTAACAAATTCGTCAACATGTTATCGTATATATGCAAACTAATCGATAGCTAGATATCACATTATGCATCACAACATATTCGATTACTCCTTTAAAATTTCAGTACACATATTTGAATTTGTTGCGTTCAACACTAATTAATCAATTGCAATTAGAATGGTGTTAGTTGGTATTGTTTAGCTTGTTCTTCACCATAACCACTGCAAGTCTGCAGTTATATTAGCTTCGTCTCTCCACTTTTACTTTTCATTTTTCAATTTGGAAGGGAGATGTAGTAGAAGAGTCGAGAGAGGAGAGTTTGGTTGTGAAATACTTAGGTGGTGAATAAAAAAACACATGGTAACTAATAGATCTAGGTAACTAATAGCAAAAATACCCGGCTGTTAATAGCAGCGGTCATCTGTATGGTTGTATCTATAAGACAGTTGATCCATGTAACAATGAAGGGCAACATTAGGAGTGCGAATTTGTGGACAGGGACAGCCTTCTTTCATTGGTCCACGTGGCCGAAAATCCACGTGAACTTTATTTTTGATAAGAAAATAAGAAAAAAGAATATTAAAAAACCAAAATAGCTTTTTCTTGAAGAAGAGAAACTATGATTCCACGAACCAGAAAAGGGGTTTCTCAATAGAGGAGGGTTTCTCTAAGCTACTTCCATTGATAATCAAACTCTTTGATTGGATTTTCTGTAATACTGGTTTGGTAAAACTAGAGCTTTTACATGTTCAATGTCGTCAATTAAACTCACAACAAGCTTAGATTCTAACCAATCAGTGACGTACCAAATAACATGAAAAACACAATAATTGCTTTCATTTTTCAGAGAGTATTAACATGTTGAACAACTATTGATCACAGTTTCTAATTGATTAATTAATGGATGATGAAGTGAAATTAATGAAGCTTTGGGAAAATTTTTTTGAGGAAGAGCAAGTAGTAGTGTAAACTGTAATAGTGGGTAGGTGAATTGGGCTTAATTAAGTTGTACTACATTTCCACAATTACTGTAATTACTTCAGGTTATAGATATTCAGGTGTTGTACACTTGTACTACATTTCCATTTGTACAATCATATTGTTGGAACTTAATCCAAAATCCAATGAAACAAAAAATGAAACCAATTCAGTTGCATAAAACATGGGGTGTATTTAATGGGCTAATGAAAAGGCGAAAAAAATTGTCAATCAACAACTTCCAATAAGCAAAACAGCAGAGTGCTCTTTCAAAAAAAATTCAAAAATAGCACCAGAGATTATAACAGAAAGTATAGTCTCTAGATCTTCTGCAGCATCATAAGAAACCATGGGAAAGAACCACACTAATAATGTACAGTAACAACCTCAGTATGGTTTACCACTCGTTCATATTTAGCTAGCTCAACTTTATGCACTGTTTTGCTCTTCAACAGTATGTACAGGAACTGGACTGTCTCCACGGTTTGCAATAAGCTCAAAGGTATGCCCTTTTGTGTTATGCTGATTGACAAAATATGAATGCTTCCAGGGAGTATTATAACAATCTTCACACAAATCGAAACCCATCGTTCCCCTTCTGGAAACAACCCATTCCTCCCAACAGTTTTTGCATTTGTATCGCTTTCCGACTATTCGATTCATCTGTAGAGATCAATTCAGGTGGTAAGAGAAGACTAAAGAAAAAAGCTACAAAGAGAAAAGAACTGCATGTTTGAAAACTTTACACAAACTTCGGCTTGCCGAATGCAGTTAGAGAATGAAGTATGGGAGCAATAAACCCCACAATTGACTGACACACTATGATGCTAATGCTAGATATTTCATATTGCTTATTACCGACATTTTAGTAGACTGCTGTCTTCTTCTTATCATAGAACAATATTTTCACAAATCTAGGTATAAAATCCTTGTTTAGCAAACCAGACATAAAAAAAAGCCAGACAAGAACATACAATCAATTATCAGAACAAAATTATCAATCAGAACAGACCATTAGCGGCATGTATGGATTAAAGTCCCCTGAATTTTACTTGAATTTTAAAGAATAGCATCCCAATATGAAAATGCAAGGAGGTTACCTGACAATTATCACATTCAATTCCAGAATGTACATTTCCTGCACATGAGACAATAGATTGCTTGGTTAATGACAGTGGCATGATGCCCTCAGAAAAATTCAAAACCAACGGAATGCCAGACATTGTCACCTCATAAGTCATAAGACATTTTTTGTTTGTAGAGAAACTGACAAGGTACAGTCTTGATAGAATGGGTAGTGGTAGGTCTAACAGTCCAACTCTATGTGTGATGCATATATGTATGCATCTATATATCAATGTTTTAAATTATGCGGAACTTAGTCCCTTTGCCACTTCATCTTCTGGTAGGGATGTCAACAAAATGCGTTATATGTTAAAGATTTTGAATATGGTAATCGGATCAACAGTATTGTTTATATGTATCTCTCCCTTATGCATTTATGAATGTAATTTGATTCATGAAATAAAAAATATAGATAAAGCAATAAACTTCATAGTTAATCTACTCTTCAATTTTAGTTTATCTTTTGGGAATAAAAAGGTGAAAGCTTTTTGACCATTCTACATTCACTAGAGTAAATAATTCATTCTACATACCTTCTTCTTCCTCATCATCATCTTCTTCTTCTTCTTCTAAATAAGTCGGATCTTCTACAAATAAATTAAAATAGAATTGAAGTAATTAATCAAAATATACTAGAATGAAAAGAAAAATAAATAAATTTGAACACGTACACTTGGAGTGATAAATAAATATTACATACCTTCTTCTTGGAGTGATAAATCAATGAAGAAGGGTTGAAGGATATTTTGGGGATAGGCAGGATCCCATTCCAGTGAATCCCACCATTCTCTGCTTCCTTTGATTTCTTTCAGAGATGCTGGTGGTTGTATCGATTGATCTTCTCCCTTAAATTGAGGGAGCTTCTTTAATTCCGAACAATTATCTACCCGAACTTCTTCGAGAGAGTCACAAATCATCACACCCTTCCAAATGCTTTTCAATTTTGGTAGATTCCTAAACACCAATTTTTTAAAGTTTCTTCTGTCTTCTTCTTCTTCTTCTTCTCCAATTAAATCCTCTAATTCATCACATCGATTGACCCATATCTCTTCAAGGTTTTGAAGCAGCTGCGACAACCTAGATGATGAGAAGACATTCTTGAGATTATGACATTCAAAGATGGTCAACACCTTCAAGCAGAAGAAAAGAGGAACAGTACTAGAAGGAGGAATTGGAATCCCCTTAAAAAGTGTGTACAATTTGGGGCATTTCCAGATATCTATTCTTTCCAGGCATTGTAGCCAACTAGAAGAAGTACCAGTACCAGTACCATTACCAGTACCACTCAAACTCAATTCTTCTTCTTTTTCATCTTCTGACGACGACCACCACCATATACACTCTATTTTGTTACACCTTCTGATTGCAAATGCCACTAGCTCTCTTACCTCCTTTATTAACCATCCCAACTCATTTAAACTTGTCAAATCATTGAACGAATTTATTTCAACACGATTAGTGTTTTGGGGGAAAAAATGGGCATTTTGAGAACTACCTTCATCTGAGTACAAATGAACTGTTGCCCTTGGAGAAACACCTAGATGACATCTAGTATGATAGAATAGTTGTCCAACTGATAGAAAAAAACATTTCAACCCATTAAATTTGGATGATCCAACATAGCTTGCATAATCAGCAAAGCAATGAAAAGTAGTGTTAAGATTCTCCAACTCTTTCAAGCTGAGCAATTCATTTGCAAAAGATTCACCGCTTCCAACGTCATACAATTTATCCACTTCTATACCACCTAGGTACAACTCTTGCAATTGAGACAACTTTGATATTAATCCCCGTGGAATTTTCTCTCTCAATTTTACCACATGGAGATTGAGGCAACTAAGTTTGCCCAACATTTCCATACCTTCAGGCAGTTCTTCAATGGCAGTATTATTAAGTTCCAACCTTCTCAACAGTACAAGTTTAGTTAGTGAAGGCACTTTCTTCAACTTGGTACACCAACTTAAACGTAAATCATGTAGATTCACCAAGTCGGAGATGGAATCTGGCAACGATTCTAAATGATGATTTGCATTGTACCAATCACATCGCAAATCAAGTACCCTGAGGCACTGCATATGGATAAAGAAATCGTGTGTTATACTGCTTATGAAAGGATTGCCCCCAAGAAATAGATTAGAGAGATTCGGGCATCTTGGACTTATTGAAACCTTTGATATCATATTATTCATAAAAGACGCCCTCTCAAGAACTTCTTCCCATGCCACTTCCTTTGGTAATACTTCCAATAGTGAACCAGCTTTGACCATGAAATGCTTGCGTGTGATACGAAGGGCCATGTCCCTGATCAGATCGTGCATTTTTACACCATCTGACATTTCACTATAAGCTTCATCCCAGACATCAACACTTTCAAGCAAGCAACAGTCTTTTAGTTTTTCCAATATAATTTGGCCTTCAAGAAGCTCATTCTGCCAATTTCTTCCCTCGAACATACCATCCATGATCCAAAACTCAACCAATTCCCTTGTTGTAATTTTATAGTCTTCAGGATACAATGCACAACACAAGAAACACTTTTTTACTTTTTCACTGGGCAACCGGTCATAGCTGAATTTCAAACGTTCAAAGACATTATCTTCGCTATCCATGATTCGGTTGTTAAAGTCTCTCAAATCATTCAAAGCAACTCTCCAATAAATAATGTCGGTTTTTGCTCTCATTGATGCACCTATTGTGATTATTGCAAGTGGCAAACCAGAACATTCCTTAGCAACTAACTTTGCAATTTCCATTACTTCAGGATTAAGAACAACATCAACTCTATCTAGGAACAATTCCCAAGCTTCTTCTTTGGATAAGGGTTCTACTTTAACAATGGCTTTGCGACATCCCATCATTTCGCAAACTTCTAACGACCTAGTAGTTAATAACAACTTGCATCCATTTTCTGCAGTAGGTTCTGGTATACCTATCTCTTTAAGAGAAAACACTTTCCACATGTCATCCAAAATGAATAGGATCCTTTTCCTCCATTTCAACGCCTCATATAACCGCCCAATCCTTTCTACTTCACCTTGCTCTTTCGATAAAACCAAACCGACATTTTTTGCAATATCAACTTGAACTCCTTGAATATCTCCACCTTTTGATACAGTGACCCAACAAACCTTATCAAACCGACCTGGTTTAGCAACGAGTTGATTATTTATATCCATGATCATCGTGGTTTTACCAATTCCACCCATTCCATACACTCCAATCACCCTACTTTCCTCATCCATTAGGCAGTCCCAAACTTTCTGTCGAGATTTTTGAGCTGTAGTTTCCCCTACTAGTTTTTGTGGTGGTAGTTCCAGTCCAATCGTTTCCACTTGTGATGTTAGTGTGTCCTTTAGTAATTCACTACCTGTAAGAGCAAGTGCAGTCCCCTCTTTGATCAACTCAGAGATACGTTGCCCCAAATTTAAATTTGAATGACATTTAGGCAATAAACAATTTGAGCACATCTTTGTTGTTATGACTTTATCTTCAATGTGATGTGTCTCATCCAAAGCACATTGGACATCGTTTAGCCATTTTCGCACAACATGTCTAGGAACCACCCCTTGGTTGATCTTAGCAGTGCGTAACTTGTCATTAACTTCATCCATCAAGGCAATCAAGTCAGTCTTTATCTTTATCAATTTCTGAATATCTTTCTTTGGATTTATCACGTGCTTGCATTGTTCAAAAATTTGCGTATTTACACAATTTTGGGTACAAAAGCAACTAAGGAGAGATCCAATTGCAGCAACGATTTCAGCCATATATCCCTGTGTTTATGACATACTAATAAGTGTACAATGACTTTTCCAATAAAATTGGTACATTAGAAATCAAATTATCCTATGCAACACAAAATGTTTTGAGTACCTGAAAAAAAAGGACAAAAAAAAGAAAAGATATTTATTTATCTTTTGTCCAAACTGAATTTGTTATTGTACTTCCTTTTAAAGACTAAACAACGACCAAACCAGTTATATAAACATATTGTTCTGGCTATAGTGACTCCCTTAAAACGACTCCAATCAAACTCTAAGTCCAAACTCTTCATCTTAGATCCAACTACAACATACAACAAGCTAGTTATAAACATTTTAAAACAAAACAAACGCAAGGGTATATTTGAAAGTATAAAATTAATTACCAAACGAGCAAAACTCCATCTTCTTCCTTGGTGGTCTATTTTGTTCTCTCTGACATACAAAATTGCTCTTCTATTCCTCACTCACATACAAAACCCAATGACCAAATTGAGTGGGACACTTTCAACTATCAATTATGGCCCAACGACAATGTCACGGATAATTTTGCTTCTTAATGCTTGTTGTCATGTTTTTGCAATTCTAATCCTTATAAAATATGTTTTATTATAATTTGTATTCTTTTTATATTGTATCATATTACTAGGGCTCTTCGTTTCCACTAAGAAAGCAAACTGTGCGGCCAAATTGTTTCCATCCGGTAAATTTGATTTTTTTTAGGTTGAAACGCAGAAGGATGGTACCTAATTGGTTAGGTATTAACAATAATGACAAAGACCATAGAGGTAGAGTGTGGATTCTTTGGGATCCAAGTCACATTAGAGTCATTAAAATTTTGGAAATGCTAAGAGGGACAGAATGACACTCTGGAATGACCTTAAACAAACCAAAGCTAGTTACCAAAATTAGATAGCAGTCGACTTCGAATAACAATGAAGGCCTAGAAGCTTGAATAAATTTTCCTGTTGAGTTACTAATGTACACCAAATTGCGCAGATAAGTTGTATAGTACACACTCAACAAGAAAGAAAAAGTCAGCATTCTGTTCATCCAAAACTGATAATACAAAAAACATTTTGTTCATCTAAGTGCGCACACAGCAAGTTAAGAAGTATTTGAACTCAAAAGGGGTTTTCTTACTTATTTACCTTATGCACCAAGCAAGTTTTTTTCCTTATGCACTAACCAAACAATGAGAAGAACCAGATCTGAAAGAGTGAAAGATAGAAAATACTCTTAGAAAATTTTAAAGTTCATAACAGTTCTGAAAGTAAAGAAAAAATAAATTCATTTGAGAAAAACTCAAATTATGAGTTGTCGTAGATTTTACTACTATATACAGGCTCTCATACGGACCGTCCGTATGCGGACTTCAAAATTTAACTAAAAACTCACGTGTTTGCTCAACTGTGGTTCCACGCAAAATTTAAACCCACTTAGGACCCGGTTAAAACCTTTTTTCAGGTCTCTTATTTCTTGTTCATGACACCTCTCTCTCTCTTCTTTTCTCTCCAATATTAGTCCATTGAAAACCACTTCGAAGTGAATGAACATAATACCATCTTTTTGGTTATGTCTTTCTCTCTATCTCTTCCCATCTTGTATGATGTATTGATTCAGAAAAGCTATCAATAAGATCGAATGATTTTAGTTGATGCCAGTAATAAAAAAAAAACAAATTGAATTGATGGAAGATGCTAAATAACTCTTATCTTTTATTCTTGTTGATATTATATAGATATTAGATGGGGAAACAACATTACCGAGCTTAACTAACCCATAAAAATAAGTGATCCACAGTGTGTAGTTCAAATCACAGAATTATAAAGAATTTTTTCAGTTTTCTTAGAAGACTTGTTCAATTTACTGCACCAAAGAATTCTTAATTTTGTTAATAAAAAATCAGAAAGTTAGTTGTTGGAACCGAAATTCAGAAATTGATTACAAAATTCAGCTCTGAATCGAAGCTTCAATGGAGAATATGGGTTTGTATATTTGTAGGTGATTAGTGGTTGCACAAAATTTTATCATAGTTAGTGGATGATTGGGGAGTTGAGACTTGAGAGAGGAGAGAGGAATTTAGAAAAGAGTAGAACAATTAGAAGAGAGAAGAGAGGTTCAGTTAAACAATTTTTTTTTATTTTTTTTCAAAAAACAAATTTTATTGATAAACTCAAAGAAATACCCAAAAGTAGAGGATAAACGCGCTACAAACTATCAAGAGGGAGAGTTGTAGAGCATAATGAAGCAACGGTTATGTAACCGGGTTTTAACTGGGCTTTTGAACACCCGGATGAGAACCACATTTAAGTAACATAATTTTTTCTTCTAATGAAAGGCTCGTGACTTTCCATATATTTCTACCGTCCGCATACGGACTGTCCGTATGAGAGTCTCTCTGTGTATATATATATATATCAGAGTTCAAAAACTCGAAAACTCGGTTCGCTCGAAATCTTATTGGTCGAGTTTAATCAAAAACCCGGGAGTCGACTCGATGAGTCGTGAATATGCTAACACTTAAATATATATGATAGCCTTATACATATATTTAAGTCCATATTAATGCCAAGAAATGGTTGTTATCGGCATGGTTTTAAGACTCGGCTGAGTTTTGTTTGAACCGGCCAAGTCAAATCGGGATCGGAGGTAACTGGGTGAAAAATTCTTTGTTAATTCGAATCAGCACAGAATCGGTGTTAGAACCGGTTGAATTGGCCGATTTTTATATAGAATCGAAAAACTCGCCGAGTCAAACTAATAATTTCAAAATATTTACCATCTTTTCACAACAAAAATATTAAAAACTAATATTAAATTAATTTTTAATATATTTTAATGTTTAGTTTAACAAAGAATCGACCGATTTTTTATTGACTCAGTGAGTAGAATCGGGATCGCTCTATTCCGATTCGATTGAAAAAACCGGTTCTTAAAACCATGGTTATCGGTGATTTTAGTTTTTAGGCGTTTTTTGTTAACGAAAATGGAATTACTACTATGCAGGTATTATCCAATACACACTAAATTAAAATTTTGTGATTTGACTCGGAATAACTCGCCCCAACTCGGCCGAATTTCTAAAAATATAAAAAATAAAAATATATGGGCAAGAAGGAAGCCTGATTGCTTAAGAAGAAAAATATCTATGTATCTTCAAAGCTAGCAAGTGACCATACCTCAGACTTTACGAGTAGAATTTATATGAAATAGATCTGATGACTTACTGTTTTAAATCATGCCAACTGAATTTAGACAAGATATCTTACTTCATTTACTGAATAATCCTTGATTTTGTTTTAAGTAACTCTAATTGTTAAATCCTTATTAAGTTGTAACTCTAATTGCTAGCATAATTTTTTTTTTCTCTCAAACAAAACGCAAAAATTCAATAATCAAAGAATTGTACTAGGAATATATACTCACCAATTAAATCTTAACTCCTCTGATTCCACCAACAAATGCATCACCTCACCTGTTCATCATATCAACAAAAAAAGTTGGATTTTCTGATGATTGGTGAAGTGAACCAGCGAAGCTTGTAGGATTGATTGATTGAGGAAGAGTAAATGAGGAAGCAGCTAGAATTAAATGTAATTGACTAGTGGGGTCTGGACTCTGGAAGGGGTTGTTGGAGGATGTTAATAGGATTTCCCACCTACTATTTTTTTTTTTGAAATTAATGTGATGTGAGAGAAAAAATAAGGATCATTTTGTCAATACACCTTTTTTTTTTGTCACGTTTGGCCAATACACCCTATAAATCTGAAAATTAGGTTTTCCATCCCATTTAACAAATTGACCTAGTTAAAAGAAACAGTCAACCAATATTGACATATCAAACCCCTAAAGTAACTTAACTACCCCTGAATTTCTAAATACCTATGTTAGGATATGGTAATTAGAGTGAATGTCTTTAAGAAATAATAGAAGGGTAGAAAAGTAAATGTTGTAAGAGACATGTGTGAGGATAAAAGCATGAGAGTTGTACTAATGTATATTATCAATGAAATGAATTAGGTTTCCTATATCTCATGTTCTTCCCTTTTTTCTCTAATTCTTCTTAATCTCTTCTTAATTTCTATCAAATCAAGTAAATCAAGATTCAAGATCCTGACAACCTAAGTTTAGCCAAATTAATCTAAACCGTTAATCGAATTACATTTCTTAGATCTAATCTCAGTCGTCGACTCTATGTATGAATAGACTATTGTAACCCTTTTATTTACAAAACACCCAATACACCCCCTTTTCTTTTCATCTTCTTCTCACTTCCAGAAGATTCTTCCCTCCCTTGTTCTGCTAATTCCCGCCATTGAAACCCTAAAATTCTAGGGTTCCTTCTTTTTCTTGAGGGGTTTTAACAATTTCAGCAGATTTTTGAAGTTTGATCTCTCTCATTGTGTTTAGGATCGTGATAACGCGAAATCAAAACTCAATTTTTACTCTTTTCAAAGATAACGTCATTACTAGTAATTTTGAACTCAATTACTCAATTGTTGTATTGGGGTTGAAGAATGTTGACTGTGTTGAGGTTTATAAAGTGGAAGACGATGACCCCCAACTGCTATAAAATGAACCCTTGAAATTAGATCTGGAAAATTTTGAAAATTTACGGTTTAGATTTAGTTAGGGGTAATTTCGTTATTTTCTTTTTTCAGGGGTAGTTAGGCCACTTTAGGGGTTTTGACAAGTCAACATTGGTTGATTGTTTCTTTGAACTGGGTCAATCTGTTAAATGGCGTGGATAACCTAATTTTCAGACTTATACGGTGTATTGGCCAAATGTGACAAAAAAAGAGGGTGTATTGACAAAATGACCCAAAAAATAAAATAATAATAATGATATGTTACAATATTTGAATTGAGAAAATCATCACAATTATTCCAACTTCGGAAAACAATGGAACTCTGAGAATTGACCAAACTTATTTTGGAATGGGGGGTCGGGTGAGTTGGGCCCAAAGACACGATTCCAATACGGTTTGGCCAAAAAGACATTAAAAGATTCTACTTAGTCAAAAGGACAACGTTTTTATGATCACGGGTCTGATCATTACAACTCACTCCTTTGGACAGAAATACCCTTGATGATAACATGTCTAATCATATACTACATACACACTAAATGCAATAAAACTATACCCTACCCAACGAACCCTAGTTGGAATACAATCTTAAGCAACCCTATGATCAGACCTATAATCATATGATTACGGTATAATCATATACTACATAACACTAAATGTAATAAAACTATACCCTACCCGAATGAACCCTAGTTTAATTTCAATGTGATCTTATGTAACCCTATGATCAGACGTATAATCATATGATCACATGTCTAATCATCTATATAACACCAAATGCAGTAAAACTATACCCTACCCATATGATCATATCCTATAATGAAATTTATTTGGTTTGATTAGACCTATAATTACATTTATTCATTATGATCACACATAAATCACAACACGAGTATGTATGATCACACTTATAATCGTATTTATTTGTTATGATCAGACATATAATCACATTTATTTGTTATCATCAGACTATAATCGCATTTATTTGTTATGATCATAGTCCTAATCACATATAAACATCTTATGATCATGAGTATGATTACAGTTGTGATCACATAAATCAAAGGGACGAGTGTGTATGATAACGTGAATGGGCATGTGGCTCAATGGTAGCACCCCTCTCACAAAAGTAGATAGGTTGTGGGTTCGAAACACGTCAACAGCTGATTGTTGATATAAGTTTCCACACGTAATTTAAAAGGGGTAGGGGCCCCCTCAACGCCGCTTGCCAATAAAAAAAAAAAAAGTGTGTATGATCACACATATAATCATAATGGCGATCACATCTATATAGGGGTAAAAATAAAATTTTAAAAAAGTGTGACTATATGATTACAAGTCTGATCATAAACATTTGTCCTTTTAACAAATTATTAACGTGCGTTTGTTTTTTTGACAGTCACAATTTTAAGTTTGTCCGTTTGGCCAAAAAAAAAATTGGAACAAGGCCTTACAGCCTAATTCTGTGTATCTGAAAACTTATTATGATGGAAAATAACAGTGAGATATACTGTTCTGTTCGGTTTTTGTCTAACCACTTATTTTGTAACATTTTTGCTATCATTGTATTTAATTGGATCATATAAATTTCTTTCCATGTTTTTATTTTAATTGAGTAAACTTCTTAGTCAACACAAAACAAGAGAAGAAAAAAAGAAATAAGAGTAAACTTCTTTAAAACATCACAATTCCTTTTAAGACACTTGGGGTACCATAATTAAACTGGGTAAAAATCCAATTAGAAGGATTATTGCAAATGTAAAATCCAATTTTAATTGTACGTTTACTGGAAATTTTTTTGCATCCAACAGACTGATAGAGGAGAGGTGAACAATGTTCTTCGTCATGGGCCGGCAATGGGGGGGGGGGGTGTTTGGTAAATTGAAGCATAAAACTAAAATTTGGCAAATGGCAACATTTGGTAAGAGGTTAGGTGAGATTTGCACGGAACTAACCCCTAGCTCCAATGGTAGTTGTTCTTAATTTGGAGAGTTTAGATTATCTCACCCGACTGACAATGGTAGCTTTTCTCAATTGAATTTATGATCACTCAAGTGTATGTGTTGCAGTCAAGAAATGGGAATGGGTGGTATCGAAAAATATTTGAGGTGAGCTCAATACATTTAAAGCAGTGAGTTTTAACTATTTATTTAATTTGGTATTGTACATATTATTTCTGTTTAGAGGGAAGAGTGTTCTTTATTTTTTCCTTCTAATTCTTTTTTTTTTTTTTTTTTTTCAAAATCAATAGGTAATGATCTTATAAAGTTTAAGATAGAGATCGTGTGTTTTCAATTCGAAAATCTAACTTGATTCAACAAGTTTATCATCAGCCACAACTCTATCGGCATGGAACACGTAAATGTTAGGTAAATGTGAGTCGGTGAGGATGATCATGAAGTGGAGAGGAAGGAGATTTTGAGTGAGGAGTGGCTGAGCTATCAAGAGATAGTTGCCTATGTTGGAATTTCCACTTATAAAAGCCCAACCCATAATGTGGTCCATGTATTTTTAATATTTGTTGAATATAGAAATAAGCTAATTAGTAATAGGTTATGTGGACGTCATATCTACGGTAGATCTTAACTATGATGGAAGGTCTAGATCTAATGGGTTTAGGTTTTGTAGATTTAGGTCCTCTCTCCACCTCTATAAATAGGTGTATGATCTCCATCCTTATACACTTACTATTACAACACATATTAAGGTTTTAGAGGCAAGGAGAGAGAAACCTAGATCTTGTGCAACTTCTCAAATCATCAATAGCTATGGACAAAGGTATGTGTAGTGATTAATTATATGATTCATGATCCTTATTGTTTATTGATAATATTAATTATGCTTATATGTGGTATCAGTCGTCAATATGAATCATGTTTTTAATTCTATAATTACTGCAAAATAAATTCTGTATTATAGTTCCGCATCAAGAAACAGTTTTACTTTTTTATTTTTTATGGTTCAATCATGTTCTTGCACAATTTATTTTGTTACGTTAAAGTGTGTAATGATAAAAGGGCCTTTAGGTATTCTCTCTGGTTATTAGCAATAGTTCGTTCCACGTATCCCACCTATTTGAATTAAGAACTTCGCATTTTTCGTAATGGCCACATCTTGAGAGGGTTCTGTTGTTAGATTAGGTACAAGTACTAAGTCGCACCATTAACTGGAAGCTTTGTGCACTTTTTTTATGCTTAATTACATGTATACGTACATAGTCCATACAAGCCTCGGCTTAAGTCGCACCATTAACTGGAAGCTTAACTTGTGCACTTGTATTATGCTTAGATCAGGATCTGTTTATTACAACGAAAGTATTACAACTGCATCTGGCCCTTCCCTTCAGATCATAGATATTTTTGATGGTTTGGACTCGCTCCTTGCATAACAATAAACAAGCCATGACTGAAACTATGAAAATTTGAAAACTAAAACCAATTAAATCTGATCCCTTCCAATAATTCATATACTGTACTAATTTAACATATACGGTTGCAAATACTTTGCTTGGACAAGCAGGGACATTAGTTAGATTATTGTTAATTTATAAGTCAAGGTCTTACAAGATAAGACTATAACTTCTATTAACTGGTTCAAGTGCTTCTCATAGCAGTCCTTCTACAGTTCACATGCATGCTATATATATATATATATATTATTTTGATAGATATGTATTATGGACTCTCTTGCATGTATTTAGTTATGTAATAGCAATATTCATAACAATAAACGTTTTGGTACTCACCACAGTGATTCCAAATAAAGTGTTGTGAAAATTATTTTCCTTGTTTAATATTCATGATAAATTTTTATTGGTATATCACCACAGTGAATCCATGTATGTGTATGAATATTGAATATTAATTTTCTTAAACATTCATATTACGTTGGTATCACCACAGTGAATCAAATTATTTTGAATGTTAGACTAAGTATCTCATCGGCTTTTATTATTCACTTGCATTATTGACTTACCCACAGGTAGATCAAGCATATGTTAGATTGGATAATATTATGGGGTTGCTCATATTTATGATTAAATAAGTGTAGGATATCCACAGATGCCATACTTAGTTTGATTATATAATATGTCACCCAAGTATGTTCTTTATCAAATCTTAGTCATATTAGTTTAATTATGTGTTAATTAATATAGTGAGTATGTTTTACTTTTATTGTAGTTTCCCTCCCCATTAGTCTTAATTCGCATGCTTCATCTGTTCCTATCCTGAATGGAACTAACTTTTCGGACTGGAATGAACAAGTCCAATTTAACTTGGGAGTTCTAGATCTAGATTTGTGTTTCCTCTCTGATGAACCCGCTGCTATTACTGATGAAAGCAATGAGGCTGAGGCAAACATGCATTATTCATGGACTAGATCGAACAGACTAAACTTAATGTTTATGCGAATGACTGTTGCAAACAACATTAAGTCATCTCTCCCCGAGACCACCTCAGCTAAGGAGTATTTGAATAACATTAAAGAACGTTTCCGCACTGCTGACAAATCACTGGCTGGAAAGTTAATGGCAGAACTGACTACCATGCGTTTTGATGGTACTCGGACTATGCATGACCATGTTCTTGAGATGACTAATCTGGCTGCAAAATTGAAGAAATTAGGCATGATTGTGGATGATTCGTTTCTTGTCCAATTTGTCCTAAATTATTTGCCTCCTCAGTATGTGCCTTTTCAGATTCACTATAATACTATTAAGGATAAGTGGAATGTGAATGAATTGTCCAACATGTTGGTTCAAGAAGAGGCACGTCTTAAGCAGCAGAATACTCATGTCGCTCAAGCTAATCTCATGGTTCAAGGAGCTGGAAAGAACTATTCGAAAAAGAACGCTGGGAAAGGCATGAAGCGTGGCCCACCCAAGCATAATGAATCTGATAAATCTGCACCAAAGAAAGGAAAAAGTGATTTGAAGTGTCATTTCTGTAAAAAGACTGGGCACTTTCAGAAAGATTGCTTGAAACGTAAAGCTTGGTTCGAAAAGAAGGGTAAGCCTTGTGCTTTTGTATGTTTTGAATCAAACTTGATTGAAGTTCCTTCTAACACTTGGTGGATTGATTCGGGTGCTAATGTTCATGTTTCAAACTCGATGCAGGGATTCCTTACAACCCGGACCATAAGTCCAAATGAGGCCTTTCTCTACATGGGAAATCGAGTTAAAGCCCAAGTTGAAGCCATCGGAACTTTTCGTTTAGTTTTAGATACTGGTCATATTTTAGACTTACAACAAACTCTTTATGTTCCTTCTGTTTCTCGTAATTTATGTTCTATGTCCAAACTAGATCTTGATGGCTATTCTTTTAAAATAGGAAGTGGTTGTTTAAATTTGTTTAAAAATTCATCCCTTGTTGGTTCTGGAATTTTGATGAATGGTTTATATCGAGTTAATCTAGAACATACTTTTTCTGAATCACTTCTTACCTTGCATCCTAATGTTGGAACTAAACGAAGTTCAATGAATGAGAATTCATCTTTCTTGTGGCATAAAAGATTGGGTCATATATCCAAAGAAAGAGTACGTAGATTAGTAAAAGAAGGGGTTCTCCCGAACCTTGATTTTACTGATTTTGGTGTGTGTGTGGATTGCATTAAGGGCAAGCAAACCAAACACACAAAGAAAGGAGCCACAAGAAGTACACAGCTTCTTGAAATAATACATACAGACATATGTGGACCTTTTGATGTTCCATCTTTTGGTGGAGAAAAGTATTTTATTACCTTTATCGATGATATTTCCCGTTATTGTTACATCTATCTATTGCATGATAAATCTCAATCTGTAAATGCTGTTGAAATTTACATAACTGAAATTGAGAGACAGTTAGATAGAAAAGTGAAAATTATACGATCTGATAGAGGTGGTGAATTTTATGGAAGGTATGATGAAACGGGACAACATCCCGGTCCTTTTGCCAAACTTCTAGAACGGTTAGGAATTTGTGCCCAATACACAATGCCTGGTTCTCCATGGCAGAATGGTGTAGCTGAAAGGCGCAATCGAACACTTATGGATATGGTTCGAAGTATGATGAGTAATTCTAACTTACCCATATCTTTGTGGATGTATGCTCTAAGAACTGCGGTGTATATTTTGAATCGGGTTCCAAGTAAGGCAGTTCCAAAGACACCTTTTGAACTGTGGAAAGGGTGGAAACCTAGTTTAAAACATTTACACATTTGGGTATGTCAAGCCGAAGCTAGAATATACAATCCACAAGAAAGGAAATTGGATCCGAAAACAATTAGTGGTTACTTTATCGGTTATCCAGAAAAGTCCAAATGGTATAGATTTTACTGTCCTAACCATACCACTAGAATAGTTGAAACTGGAAATGCAAGATTCATTGAGAATGGCGAATTAAGTGGGAGTGATCAAATCAATGAAGTAACCATTAAAGAAATTAGGGTACCAATTATGTTACCCCGACTTCATAATGATATTAATGTTACTTCGGTTGTTCCTCATGTTGTAGTACCGTTAAACAACAATGAACAACAAGTAGTTGATCATCAACCAAATAATGAGATTGCCGCTATTGAACCGATTGCAAATACACCACAAGAAGTAACATTAAGAAGATCTCAAAGATCACGAAAACCAGCTATTTCGGATGATTATTTGGTGTATTTGATAGATTCTGAAATTAAGGATCCAGTTACGTATTCACAAGCTATTACTTGTAGTAATTCTGATAAATGGATCAATGCCATGAATGAAGAGATAAAGTGTATGGACTTTAATGAAGTCTGGGATTTAGTTGAATTGCCTGAAGGACACAAGGTAGTCGGGAGCAAATGGCTTTACAAAACCAAACGCGACTCGAAAGGCAATATCGAACGACATAAAGCTAGACTTGTAGCCCAAGGCTTTACTCAGGAAGAGGGTGTTGACTACAATGAAACCTTCTCACCTGTGTCCAGGAAGGATTCACTTAGAATTATTATGGCATTGGTAGCTCATTTTGACTTGGAGCTGCATCAAATGGATGTGAAAACGGCATTTCTGAATGGAAGTTTGGATGAAGAAGTCTATATGGCTCAGCCAAAGGGCTTCACAAAAGAAGGACAAGAACACATGGTCTGTTTGTTAAAGAAGTCAATATACGGACTTATACAATCTTCCCGACAATGGTACCTAAAGTTTCATGGTATCATTACTTCCTTTGGGTTTACAGAAAACACTGTTGATCAGTGTATATACCTGAAGGTCAGTGGGAGTAAGTTTATTTTCCTGGTTCTGTATGTTGATGATATATTACTTGCCAGCAGTGACTTCGGTTTATTACATGACACAAAAGAATATCTTTCCAAACACTTTGAGATGAAGGATATGGGGGAGGCATCCTACGTGATAGGAATAGAAATATTTCGGGATAGATCGCGTGGATTGTTGGGATTGTCTCAGAAAGCTTACATCAATAAAGTTTTGGATAGATTTAATATGTTAAAGTGCAATTCAGATGTTGTTCCAATTCAGAAGGGGGATCGTTTCGAATTAAGTCAATGTCCTAAAAATGAATTGGAACGAGAACAAATGAAAGAAAGACCTTATGCTTCTATGGTAGGGAGTATGATGTATGCACAAGTTTGCACCAGACCAGACATTAGTTTTCCTCTCGGAGTATTAGGTAGATATCAAAGCAATCCAGGACCTGCTCATTGGGCAGCTGCTAAGAAAGTGCTAAGGTATCTACAAGGGACCAAAGATCACATGCTCACATTTAGAAGAACTGATCATCTCGAGGTGATTGGTTACACAGATTCGGATTACAATGGATGTGTGGACAGTAGGAAAAGCACTTTTGGCTATGTGTTTATGCTCTCTGGGGGAGCCATTTCTTGGAAGAGTGGTAAAGAGAGCATCATTGCTGGGTCCTCTATGGAAGCCGAATTTGTAGCTTGCTTTGAAGCTAAAAATCAAGCATTATGGCTGAGAAATTTTATTTCAGGACTTAGAGTTATTGACTCTATATCTAGGCCGCTGAAAATTCATTGTGATAATGCCTCAGCTGTATTCTTCTCTAAGCATGATAGGTATTCTAAAGCTAATAAGCACATGGATATGAAATACTTGTCAGTTAAAGAAGAAGTTCGGAACAAACGAGTGTCAATTGAACACATTAGTACAAATGTTAACATAGCAGGTCCACTAACTAAAGGTTTGAAACCAAACATATTTTTGCAACATGTTGACAAGATGGGTATTGAGTGTAACCTGTAACTTGATAATTTGTGGATTGTTTAGTGTTTATTTTTTTGACATTATTTTGAGCTCATTATTATTAATTAAGTTCTGAACACTTTTCTGATCTCCATTGTTTATGTACATGTATGTGAATGGATGATTGTTGACAGAAATAGTCTAATAAAGACATTATTGGACCATTATTGATACTTCTACTTATAGACGTAGTTAATTAAATTGTTAATATCGTAGTACATGGAAGGAACCATGTCATATATGCGATGTGGAAACCGCCATGACTCATGTTAATGGTTTGATTGATGATGGTATTATGATAACCATTTCGAAAACTAATTTAGCTCTTATTGCGCGCCTTATGTATTCTACATTAAACCGTATATGAGAGTTTATTATGGACCAAGTGGGAGACTGTTGGAATTTCCACTTATAAAAGCCCAACCCATAATGTGGTCCATGTATTTTTAATATTGGTTTAATATAGAAATAAGCTAATTAGTAATAGGTTATGTGGAAGTCATATCTACAGTAGATCTTAACTATGATGGAAGGTCTAGATCTAATGGGTTTAGGTTTTGTAGATTTAGGTCCTCTCTCCACCTCTATAAATAGGTGTATGATCTCCATCCTTATACACTTACTATTACAACACGTATTAAGGTTTTAGAGGAGGAGAGAGAAACCTAGATCTTGTGCAACTTCTCAAATCATCAATAGCTATGGACAAAGGTATGTGTAGTGATTAATTATATGATTCATGATCCTTATTGTTTATTGATAATATTAATTATGCTTATAGCCTACGTATCTGAGATTGATCAAGTCCCAGAATCAAGCCTACGTAGTTCGTTTTTATAAGAGATGATGTTACATGTAAGTTACATGTAATTCTGAGCATATAGGTTACATGTAATTCTGCACCCCCCAACTCAGATTCGTGGATCTGTCCCTTTACGACGCGTAAACACATGATCAAGGTTCAACCTAACATTATTGTCAAGGCGAGTCTACTGTAACCTATATATTCACGAAATGATGTCCAATAACCGAGTGGCAGTTTCACTTTATATTGCCAAGTTTTAACCGAGTGGTATCTGAAAAAAAGGCATTGTCTTGACAAGATCTACCAATGTTGTCGTCGTACTGAATAACGGTAAAATCCTACTCAAACATTCTTGTTTTTATTGTTGATTTTTTTCTATTGATATTTGTTGTTGTGTATATATATAATGGTTTAGTTTTAGCCTAAATTAAAAAAAAAAAAAAAAAAAAAAAAACCTTTACTATTACTTGGGAGATTTCTGAATTTTGTCAATTTCGAGATCTGGCAGACATTACAGGTAAATTATCTGGGAATCGATATGGACGAAGGCATAAGAAATTCTTGACATATTAATTGCAAACAATCTGACAATAAACCGTGTAACATGGTTCAAAATTAGTTGATCAAAACTCAGATCTATTTTGAAAATAATTGCTAGAATGAACATGAAGTGCAAGATCCATTATTAGATTTAATGTTAAACATTCGTAATGTGTCTACAAGTATAAGGATTTGGTTTATCTCCGGATTCACTTACTATTGTTATTATATATTATCTTTGAAACCGGCCTTTCGGTTGGTTTGACATTATTTTTGTGACATTAGTTGACTCGGTTATCTCGCCTTGAAATCATTGTTAGGAAAATCAAGATGTACGCATGGTCGTCTCGTGTCCTTCGTGTCTCTTGGTTCGTATCTATGAAAAGTTATTGGGTACTGGACGTACGTACCTAGTTAGGACGTACGTACGTCCACTGAGGCAGCAAACCTCTTTTGGTCAGGACGTACGTACGCAGTTAGGACGTTCGTACGTCCAAGCAGGCAACAAAGTTTCACCGTGTGGAGACGTACGAATGTTGATTCGACGTACGTACGTCCAATATGGATTTCGTCCAATCAGGCCCATTTTCTGTATATTCCAACCCTAGGTTTAAATAGCTTTCTTCTCCAATGAGAGAGTCAGATCTTTGGCCGTCCAACTTAGGTGTTCTTGAATGTTTATGTGTTTTGGTTATTGAACTCAATCTTCTCTTTCTCTCAAATTCATTATCCCTCATATTGCTAATACTGTTGTGAAATCGGCTTCGAGTCTTCTTGTGTGTTCATCAAGGAGTCAAGTATCTTGTGCGTAGATCAAGGTGCTCTGGTGAAGTCAAGGTGTTAGAGATAACCTGTAGTATTAACTCGCAGTGAGTGCAGGTAGTTGATAGGTTTGTATATTTCTTTCATCTAGTGGATTATTTGTTGTCACTAAGGCAACCGTGGACGTTTCCCAATTTGGGTTTTACCACGTTAAAAATTTCTACGTGTTATTTACTTTATGCTTATTATTTGATTTGCTTGAACATTGAATATTGAACTGTGAGACTAGCACTATCTGTGTTCTTCAGTCTTTGGTGTTTATTACATTGTTTAGTTTTAAACATAGAAGTGGCAAAAGTCAAAACCATCAAAATAATTACAAGATGAAACACAAATGAGGTGAAGCAGAGATGGCTAAAGATAAAACACTTAGGCATTTTTGGGAAAAAACAATCAAATTTGTTCGAACCGATTAATTCTCATTTATTTATTTATTTTAATATTTGATCAGCTCAAAGAATTACACAAAAGTGGAGGACAAACGCGCTACTTTTTTTTTTTTTTGTATATATGAAAATAGGTGTCAAAATATTTATTATCTTCCTAAATGGATTTCAAGCTTTACTTTCAACTATTAAAAGCTAAAAGATTTTAACAAAAATAGATACGATACAAAAAATGAAAAATAAAAGAAATAAATGATTATTTGATACAAAATTAATTTTTGAGAAATACACAATTGGTTGGGGAAGTTAATCAAACAACTGCTGATGTTCAGAGTTTTTTGCTGAATTTTATAACAGGGAACTATTTGAGGGCAGATGACGTAACTGATATCCCACAATAGGAGTTCACATATTTGGGCTCATGAGTTCTTACTCTTCAACAATTGGAGTGCTTATATGAGCGAGCAATTTGTCAACACAGTCTTGACACAATCGTAATCTGCAATATCCGTTGATACCCAAATAACAGGGGAGCCCTCGCCTTTCCTCTATCCGCCCAAACCCTTCACATCTGACACCCTTCTCCTTGTTTTTTTTCTGAACTTTCATCAAGTGACAAAATTACTCCAGTAATAAAAATATCATGAATGTTATTTTGTGTGAACTGGAGGGCAACAGCTTTCTTGATGAGGCAGCAACGGAGAACCCTAGGCCTTCTCCTCAGTTGTATTTTTTTTTTTTTTTCAGAATGGCCTATGGAGAGCGGCGCTGGCATGTAATCATAGAAAGCACAGAGTTTAGTAGCAAGATCTTGAATGAATGGAGTCTTCACTTAGAACTATGGGTGTAAGTACCAAACCATGCCAGGTGGAGTGCTGAGGACATAGGAGCCAAATAAGAAGAGCAAACCGGGAAATGCCTAATCGGAATACTGAACATTCTAGAGTATCACGGATAGAGCACGTGATGCCTGGCTGGCAAGCATTCACTCTATATGAACATTCTAGAGTATCACGGATAGAGCACGTGATGCCTGGCTGGCAAGCATTCACTCTATATGAACATTCTAGAGTATCACGGATAGAGCACGTGATGCCTGGCTGGCAAGCATTCACTCTATAGTATGAGATGGAGAATGGAACACGTAGGAGAAGGGAGAACCATAGGATGCGTAGGGGAATCCTACGGTTAAAGGAAGGCGGTGAATATCACTATAAAAGGATCCTGTAGGGTTCGCCAAAGGTAACTATTCATTCCTTGCTAAAACCTATTTTCTAAACCTAGCCGCTTACTGACTTGATCGTTGGAGCTTTATCCACCGGTCATTGTCCGGTGGTCATTGCAGGTACTTGCGGTGAAGCAGTTGAAGAACTCAAGTAAGCTCATCAAGTGTAGAGCTTACAATGGGAATGGGTGGTATCGGAAAACAAGTTTGATTAAGAACAATCGAAAAGACGTTTCTTGGTTCGAAACCACTTATTGGAAAGAGGTCACCACCATTGCTGTTGAGGGCAATACATTTGGACAACCCAATTGCGTTATTAGGATATTTCTTGGAATAGCAATGTTCTGCGGCAATTTGTTCTTGTTCATCAGAGAGGTTTATTTCGACAATTTAATTTCTACAAAGGTGATAATTTCTGCTCAGTAGTAGTTATCTGAAATGGTTAGCTCAACAAGTCAGTAGGAGCAAAGCGGGCGGAATTCATGCCGGAAAGGACATTTATTTATGATTCAACTATTTTAAAGTAAAAATGATAGTAACATGAATGAATTCGACTATTTTATTTTCAATCTGTTTATTTTGTCGATCTATTTGTTTTTTTTTAACCATAGTGTGATGTATGCAATTGGTATGATTCCATTCTTGACAAAGCGAATCGATAAAGAGAATGCCCCTTCCTGGCTGACAGTAGTGTTCTTAATGTATTAAGAATTGAGTAGGCTATCATCCTTCAATCCTTTATGGCTTTTGACAATTTTGTCATACCTGACTAACCTTGATGGAGGCAGCAGATATACTTCGGCCTATATGCTAACATTTGTAGCTCTTGAATAAAATGGTTCGTTCAAGCAGATATACCTCGACCTTTACAGACCAGACTTTGCAGTATGGAAGGCATTTTTTAAATTTTTATTGAAGGTGTATGGCAGAGTAGATAACTTAGGATGTGGTATTCACAAGATTTAGCTCTTATACCACATCTTACAAGTGATGCTTAATTGTTTGTACAATTTTGGGAATTTTGATTAGTAACAACCAATTTATTTTGCTACAATTAAAGTTTTGCTTGACCGTTATTTGCTTTTAAGAAAATTTGTTTATTAATTTCGTTATGCTTTGTTTTCTTACTACGTATGTTTCTTTGAAACTTTGTTATCTCAGACAGTTCGGATATGGCAACTGGATGAAGACTTTTCTTATGATTGTCAGCACATTTTGAAGACTCACAATGCTGGGGTTAGTTTGATGCATTTTGTGGTGACTTTTTAGATAATTAATTATGTTGTCTTTCTAGCTGCTTGTTTTTTTATTTTTATTTTTTGAAAAATCGAAAAAAAAAAAACTGATCTTTGTCAACTCATTTGTGTAACCTGTTGACTGGTATGAGTTTTAAATATGTTTTCGACGTATAAGTGAGTTAAAAAACCTTTTCCTTTTTGCAGCTCCTCGTAAAAAGAGCTTGGGTCCGATGATGGCGAAAGTTGGTGGTATCGGAAAATATGAAGTGAAGAAAGCGGTGATGGGGTCTCTAATTTTGTTTACCAATTCATTTAACTTCAAAGTAATAAATAGTCTTTGAGGTTGTTAACTAGATTATTTTGTTTTGCAGGGATGTTAATATCAACCAAAAGAAAAGGTTGTGCTCAGGAATCATGTAGGGTGCAACCATGAAAATACAATTCAATAGAAGGTCTCAATTTCACTAGGGCAATCCAGGTGTAAAGAAACATGAGGAAAACATTATCGGAAAATATAAGTCCAAGGTAATACTATAATTCCAAGTTCATGTTTTTGAAGATATTTCAAAATCTAGGAGTTTATCTAAATTTTATGAATCGAACACCTGCAGTCTCGGCTTACACCGTGATTTCCAATGTGATTTTCTGTATCGGCATCTTCACTTATGCCGTTATTTTAAAGACAAAATTTTGCCTAAAATCCAAAATTTTAAACTATGGCTTGGACTACAATAGAGTGACCCTAAGTTCCTAATATCATTTTCCCCAAGCACTATGTAGCATAATCTGATACATGGAGCATATTGAAAATTTGGGTTGAACAAAAGGACAAGTATCTGTTGAGTAAACATGCTCTCTTGACTCGTAGGTTGTAATGTGTGTGGCTTTTGCTTTTACAACACTTTGTTTGATCCGTTGTAGCCACATGGATAGTTGAAAATATCGAAGTATGAAAAATCGGTATATGCCCCAAAATTTTGATGGCCTATGTAAAAATGGGGAGGTTTGAAAATCCGACATTTCGTGTATTTTTTTCGAAATTATGAGAATATTCGAAATATTTCGTAGAGGTTTAGGAATATAACTAAATACTATATTTTTGAATTTTTTTATAATATAATTAACGTAAAAATCAACATAATTAACATAAATAAAATGTTTAACTTATAATAAATAAAATTATTAACTTAGATAATACGTACATAATTAACTTAAGTACTTACTAAGATTAATAAAATGTACAATCCTACGAAATTGTAACTCTATCTAAAAAACAAACAAAGTAAAACCCAAGATCACTATCATAATCAATGAAGTCTTGTGCTTGACTAGATGATGCTCCCTTGATAGATGAAGAAAGATGCCCCCTACGTTATGCATCAATAGCCATCTCTAAGTCTCGATGCTCTAAGTAATCAGGGTCCTGAGTTGAACGCCTCAATACCTCCTCCAAGTCTCGCTGCGCTGTAGTCTCGTCGTCCTCGTCCTGAATCTCGGTCTGGTGTGAAGAAGCACAACTAGCCATCTACTCTTGTCGTGCCACCTCCTGCTCTTGTCGTCCCACCTCCTCAACTCGTCGTCGTGGTCTTCCTAGTCCTCTGTGCCCAAAAACAACTCGTCGTGTAGTAAGTTCCTGTAAATTACCTTGAATACGCAATCTGACATCAGAAAGTACCTTTGTGCAACTTGTAACATCGTTCGTAACTCCAGCTAGGTGCTCCTTCAACCGTGTCACCCCTCCCACCTCGCATTTTCTTCTCACAAAAACCACAAACTATTCCAGTCTCATTACCTGGCTCAACAAATGCGTACTCCCACCCAATGTCCCTTTTAGCCATTGTCCTAGGCTTCTAGCAATATAAAAATTTATACAAGTATAAATGTAAGACAACATTATAGTAATACTAAAGACTAGGTTAGTTTAATAAAGCTTTGAAAAATATTACTAATATGAACCATTTCGTTGATCAAATTTACTAATACTAATCATTTATATGAATTATATTAACAAATTATTTAATCATCAAATTTTTAACAAAATCTCTAAGTATGATCAAATTTATTAATATTACTCATTTATATATCATCAAATTATTTAATTATTTATATATCATTTAATCATCAAATTTACTAATAATAAATTACTAATACTAACAAATTATATCATTTAATCATCAAATTTACTAAAACAATTATACTATTAGTAATACCAACAAATTATAAAATTAGTATTATTAGTATTAATAATACTAAGTTAATAACACAATTATTAAATTAAAAAATAAAAAAACTTACTAACAAATACTTTAGATTCCGACAAGATTTGAAGATTCCGACGAGATTTCAATAAAAATTCCGACAGTTATGGAAGATTCCAACTAAATTCAATAAGATTCCGCCAAATTTTCACAACAATACCTTCAACTTCAACCAATTCACAAAGATTTCAACTAATTTCAATAAAAACAACAAGATTCTGGGTGATTTTAGTAAAATTCTGGCTAAATCAGTAAGTTTAAAGAGAAAAAAAGGATTTGTTAAGTAATGGATATCCGTAAATCCCGTGACCTGTCGGATATCTGAATATATTTCAAATTTTTGGGTCGAAACGGTGAGGTTCACGAACCGATTGTTATCCGCCCCATTTACCGATCCAATTTTTGAAAAACCGGTATATTCTGCTGAAATTTCGCGCATTCATTATATGTCATTCATGTTAGCAACTAGCAAATGCGGTCTTCCATGCCGAGGTTCCAATATGTTGTGGATATTTGTGATTCTAAATTCTCAAATATTGATATATACCGTTGAAATTTCGCGAAATGTAATGAAATTTTGAACTATGATAAATGGGGCATTTTGTAATATTAGGTTGAAAAGGGACATCAGTAAAGCCCTATATAAAATGCACAAGTAAAAGCCCTAGTTTATCAAGGACAGAGTATGGCCGTTCAATCAATATCACTACACAGTTTTAGAGAAATATATATTGAATGAATGGAGTTTTCGATCACTTAAATGTTTACATGATGATAAAGTGAGAATGCGTGGTATCGGAAAAAAAAGAGTTGTTTTTTTTAAGAATCCGGCTAGCACAGGTTATGTCTCACACTTTACCACGTGAAGTCAGTCTATAATCGTTGGATAGATCTATTAATCTAATCTTGAGAATATACTTAGGCCAAGTAAAAATAGAAAATAAAAATAAAATTAATAAAACAAATCGTTAAGTTGTGACTCCGTCTCTTTCTCTCTCTCTCTCCTCTTCGTTGTTAAAAGAAGACATGTTGTTAAACACAACATTTTTCATTTTCTTATTTTAGTAAAAAGAGGTTAACTAACCAAAGAATTAGGCTATAAGGCTTTATTCTAACTTTTTTTTAGCCAAAAGAACAAACTTTGAATTGTGGATGTCAAAAGGACAAACGCAGTTAATAATTTGTCAAAAGGACAAACCCCGATTTTGACTTGGTTAAAAGGACAAATGTTTATGACCAGACCTATAATCATATAGTCACACTTTTTCGAAATTGTATTTTTACCTATGTATACATGTGATTGCCATTATGATTATACATGTGATCATACACACTTGTCCCTTGGATTTATGTGATCACAAGTATAAGCATACTCATGATTAATTATAAAATATTTATATATGATCAGGACTGTGATCATAACAAATAAATGTGGTTTTAAGTGTGATCATACATACTTGTGTTGTGATTTATGTGTGATCATAATTGTGATCATAACGAATAAATGTGATTACATGTGTAATCATACCAAATAAATGTGATTGTATGGTCTGATCATACTGTTGGATAAGATCGCATTCCTACAAGAATTCATTTGGGTAGGGTATAGTTTTACTTCATTTAGTGTTATGTACTATATAATTAAACATCTGATCATATGATTATAGGCCTCATCATAAGGTTGCATAAGATCGTATTGAAACTAGGGTTCATTGGGGGTAGGGTATAGTTTATTGTATTTAGTGTTATCAGTATATGATTAGACCCTTAATCATAAGGTTGTTTAAGATTGCATTCCAACTAGGGTTCATTTGGGTAGGGTATAGTTTTATTACATTTAATATATATGTAGTATATGATTATACATGTAATCATAAGGGTATTTCTGTCCAACGAAGTGAATTGTTATGATCAGACCCGGACCCTCTTCGTAATCCAACTTCTTTTGATGGGGTAACATTTTAATCATTTTCTCTACCTTCAAGATTTTCGGTTTAATTGTATCCCCTTAATAAGTGAAGAAGATACATTGCAATGAGAAGACTTAACACAGTCCTATACTCGGCTATATACACTGCAGATTTTATCTTCAGAATATTCTGTATGCTGCTGTGAGTCCTCTAGCGATTTATTCTATACATGCTGCATCTGCAGGTTTGTTGAAACGAAAAGATACATGGATTTCACTTATCCTGGATCCCAAGCAAAGGAAGGAAGCTTCTTTGGATTGGAAGCTGCCTTAGAAGGCTTAGAACCTGGGTAATGTGCCTTGCATTTAAAGAAAACCATCCAAATTTCTGTTAAATTGGATTACACTAATGATCAACAAATAACCATGATATGTAATCAAACCATTTCTGTTAAATTGGATTACACTAATGATCATCAAATGATACTCTTCAAAAGAATTTTGACATGTATATGATTAGACCCTTAATCATAAGGTTGTTTAAGATTGCATTCCAACTAGGGTTCATTTGGGTAGGGTATAGTTTTATTACATTTAGTATATATGTAGTATATGATTATACATATAATCATAAGGGTATTTCTGTCCAACGAAGTGAATTGTTATGATCAGACCCGTGATCATAAAATCGTTGTTCTTTTGACTAAGGGTCTGTTTGGGAACTTTCCATGGAATTGGAATTGAAATTATAATTCCATAACTTGAGATTCCGAGGAATCATAATTCTTAATGTTGAAATTCACCATGTTTGGTTCAACCACATAATTCAATTTCAATTCCATAGAATTTCAATTTTGCCTGTTTGGAATGTATATGGAATTATAGTTTCTTGGCCACTAAATATATTTTTGATGCTCACATTTAATATCTATAAAAAGTATACCAATATTAAAGCATTAAACTCTGATTATTAATTAAAAAAAAAATCAACAAACTTATTCCAAGTATCATCAAATTTATTTCTTCCATAAAAAAAACTAACAAAAAACCCCCTCTTAATTCGAGTGATTAAGCTGCATCATCAACCACGCTTTCTTGAATTCAATGGGAAGCCCATGAAAGACATGTTCTTTAGTCTTATCAGCTGCTAGCATATCAACCGCTTTAAGCGTAAGAGATCGATCAATATCTGGAATCTTTGAGACTTCTTCACATAACTTTCCCACATCAACGGTAGGAAGACGTGCACGTGAGTTTGTTTCAACCATAGACTTCAACGTGTCTGCCATCATGGTTACAGCTGAGGCAACAACATCGCCTGTGCGAACTTTTCTTCTAGTGGATTGTTTTACAAGAGCAGGTGTTGTTGGTCTAACTCTTTTTTGCTGCGAGGAGTTATTATCTAGTCCATCATTGTCCTAGCTCGGTAATGTCTTCCAACCCATCGTCATTACCACCACCACCTTCCTCTCCAGATTTCTCAAGTTCACCTCCAGTATTAGCACCGTCACCTTTGGCATGAGCATTTCCAACTATAATAGCCAAGTCATCATAGTTTGTGAGAGCCTTATACCTATATCCTTTAGCTTCTGGATGTGATTGCCAAGGAAAGTTCAAATATCAAGACTTTAAAAAAATATATGCAGTAAAAAACAGAACAAGTACTTAAATTTTTTACCTTCAGGTAATTCTCCCAAATATTATTTTCCACATCTATCACCTTGCGATTATCATCCCACCCAAATCCTGATTGTTCTCTAAGCTTGGTGACAATATTGTAGTTCTTAGTCCAAGTCTTCAAACGAGCTTGAACATTGACTTTTGTAACTAGTTTCCCACACTTTTCTTTGATTCCATCAATAGTTGCAGTCCATACAATAGACTTCCAACCTTGTTCAGATTTGTTTCCCTTTTGTACTTGATCAAGAAATGTCTCAGTTAGTACACGATCCATTTCTACTGTCCAAACCACATATGTTCCTTTGGTTTTTGTGTTCCTAGCTTGTTCTGGTGATTCATCCATTTCAGAAATGAATAAACAAACATATAAAAAGATTAGCTCAAAGTCATATATAACTTACAACAACAGCAACAAAAAAGTCATATACAACTTAATAGAATATACAATATTTTTTTGTTAGTTAAGGATAAGCAATGAAATTTACATGAGAATAATTTCAATATCACATATCAATTTGATAATCACAGCAACTAGAATATAAATATACTACTTTATTAAAGAAATAACCATTATTGATCAACATGTCTTGCATGTGCATCAATTATCTATGTTAATGTTTCATTGACCCATATAGTCAGCAAACATTTGTTCTGCCATTTGATCTCTCATTAGGTTCCACTCATTGTTACCATAATCTATTTCAATAATCAGATGATCATCAGTTGTCTCTGCTACTTGATTTTGCAACTCCGCGTCAACCTCAGTCAGTAATGGGTCATTTGGATCTATACTCATTATATGATTGTGAACGACACAACACGCAATCACAATCTTCACTTGCATTCTATAACTGTAATGAGGTTCATGTCTTAGTATTGCCCATCGTTTCTTTATTAGCCTAAACGTCCTTTCAATAACATTTCGTAATGACGAATGCCTAAGGTTGAATAGTTCTCTTGCATTTTGTGGTGTGCGACCCTTCCATTCATTCAAATGGTAGCGAACACTACGGTAAGGGGCAAGAAAACCAGGGGCATTTGCATATCCTGCATCCACAAGATAATAATTTCCTTAAAAAAGAAAAAAAAAACAATGTCATTGTAATGTTTAATTAATAAAGTATGTTTATCTTTTAAATGCAAAAATTGAAGAACATACCAGTTGGAATTGGAAGTGAATCTTCTCTCCGTAGAGCAGACTGTAGTACTTTACTATCTGCAGCAGATCCCTCCCAACCAGCTAAAACGTAAATGAACATCATGTCCATTGTACATGCACCTAAAACATTTTGTGAAATTTGTTTCTTCCTATTCCGATATGTTGCTTGTTCTGCAAGGTTTACTTTTGCAAGGATATGAGTTCCATCTAATGCTCCCATGCAATCCTTAAAATAAACAAATCTAGGATTTCCAATGATTTCTGTATAAGGAAGCTGCTCTGGACGCTTAACAAGATACTTATATAAGCAGATTATTGCATTCAAAACCCGTTTAAAATGTCGATAAACAGTTTCTCCTGAACGTCTAAAGTCAAATCTTACAACTCGGTTTCTTTGATCATGTGCAATGGTATGTAAAAAATATGCAACTTGTTCCTCCAAAGAAACATATCTAGAATCACCTAGTCCCCCCTTTTTACATAAAAGATCACAAAAGCTCATAAATTGAATCTTATTCAAGCGCAACATAGCATGGCAATCATTGTCATTAGCATTAGTCAACCTTTTCATAAATCCTTGTCTTTCAATATCACAGTTAGATGATAAGAATTTATCAATATAAGAATTTTGATACCATCCCACAACACATGCAGCCACAACAACATCCATATTTTCTTCGTCGGTGTCATATGTAGAATCGTCCATCTATATGAACAACTAACTAATTAATGAAAAAATCTTAAAATTAAATTGCAAAATAACCCGAAATATAGATGATAAATTATTTGTCATAAGCATGTAATGAGTTAATACTTCGTTAGATTTAACTATACACTATCTTGCCTGAGGTACACACCACACTTCTTAATTAATCTTAATCATTCATAGCACTACTAACTGTACAAGGGACCAAGTGTTGTAACTATACTTTATAAACAGTTGATCTTAGCATAGAACCAGTACTGATCAAGTTATGTGGTTTGATTATTTACCAATTTTATTCATGAAAAAACAGTCTGTACATAGCATGTCAATGCCAAAAAGAAAGAACAACACAAGTGCTTACCATCATTTATCAATATTGATCGAGTTATGGAACTACTAACCAAATGACAAATTACTTATTCAGATTAAGACTAGCTTAATGAAAACAACATAAAAAAAAAATAAAATCAAATCCACCATCTCTCTTCCAGAATCATATACCCACAACTTCACATATGCAAAATCTAAAAAAGAAGCACCATAAACTTAAATCGATCAGCAAGCAAGTAGCAGGATAGTGGGACTTAATATATACAACTCAGTTGAGAGAGAGAGAGAGAGAGAGAGAGAGAGAGAGAGAGAGAGAGAGAGAGAGAGAGAGAGAGAGAGAGAGAGAGAGAGAGAGAGAGAGAGAGAGAGAGAGAGAGAGAGAGAGAGAGAGAGAGAGAGAGGGAAGAAGATGAGATGTGTTGGAAACTGCGATAATGGAGATCAAATTGGGAAGAAGAAGAGTAGTGAGAGAGGTGCGAGGTTTAAGAGGCATAAATAGTAGAAAGAAGATACCCAACGATATGAAAAAAAAAGATATCCAACGATATGAAAGTTCTACTTATGGAAAAAAGATTTTCAGTCGGGCCTAAGAATCAGGAGTTTTATCCCCCCTAAGAAAGTCGTGATTCATTGGTTTTTAAAGATTTGATTTTTCCAAATACGGACCATACTCTTACCAAATACATAAAATTGCTAGTTTTGGAAAATGATTTTCAATTCTAGCCCCAATTCCTGGTTTCCAAACAAACCCTAAGTGGAATCTCTTAATGTCCTTTTGGCCTAACAGAATAGAAACCGTGTCCTTGGGCCCAACTCACCCATAACTAAAATACTTTTTTTAATAGTGTTTTGGGCCCAAGGACCAGATAACTACTTAAAGAATAGGATATCAGGCACACAGGTTTCAAATTTTACCTAAATTTAGGACAATGGGTTCCTAGTCATTATTTGCCCTTATTTGTCCTTATTTTAAAATAAGGATAAAGATATATTTTTGTCCAATCTCACTCCACATCCTATCCACATGTCAAACTTCATCCACTGGACAAGATATATCTTTATTTTAAAAAAAATATTAAAAAAAAGGATAAAATATGGAAAAAAAAAACCAATCTCACCAATCAATTATTAGTGAAGACGAACTGGATAAAGAAATTATCCTTTCACTAATTGTTTACCGACTTCAACGTGCAATACATCTTCATTTTTTTCGATCCCTACTCATACAAACATTTTGTCAAACACTTTATCTACATAACATTTTACAAATACAAATTAAACAACCTCAAAAAATTAATTTAAACAACAGAGAAATCAACTTACATCGTCACGAATACGTTGAGTAGAAATATTCGAGAATGTCGTTCATCAACTAAATTGGGGAAATTGTTGTCTCCTATTGGCGGTGGAAACTCAACTGGTGGAGGAGCTTGAAGAGGAGTTTCCATGTTCGTATCTATGATTTTCTTGATTTCAATCCTCGTACATATCTATGGTAGTCCATTGTTGACTACTACAACAATAAATTGCAATAAAAAGTGAACTTTATGCTTCCGCAACTTGTTTGCGGTCTGGCTCTGGAATTTATGATACCGCAACTCAATTGCGGTGCTATACATAATTTTAACAAAAGATTTACATTCCACCATTGGGCTCTGCTTGGGCTGCTAAAATAAGGTGTATAGTGTACGGTTTGGGCTGCTAAAAGTTGAGGTAGAGCTGCTACAATAACCTAACCATTGGAGATGCTCTTAATAGGGTAGCAAAAATGAAAAGCGCCTCTAGAATTTTAACTAACTAAGGTGTTAAACAAAGATTAATCAAAGCAGTACATTAAAAGGAAATTTTGCTATTTTGCAATTATAAAATCCAATTTTACTAGTTGGTTTACTCCAAGGCTGTGTTTGCTTCACGGAATCCAGATTCCCGGAAAGTAGGGGGTATAATAGGAATGAAGATAGAGCCAGGCAGAGAGAGATCGGAAAAGAGAGAGAAATAGGCACGATTATAGATTGGATTCTCTCTAAAAATCAGCACTTAAAGATCTAGTCCAACCAGAAATGGAAATTGGTTTCCATATTTTTTAAATGGAAACCATATTCCTTAAACTTAGCCTAGATCAGAATCTGCCGAAATTTGTTTTCTGTTTAATCGCCTAAATTATAGGGCATTGAAAACATTTTTCGTGGAATCTACATTCCACCGAACCAATTAACACAGCCCAAATTCTTTTGCAGGGAACTAAGAGGTGAACAAAAAATGTCACCGAATTTGATTTTTAACCCACTGGTGAATTCTACCAGCTATGAGATTGGCCCATGTGGTACATAATAACAGTATTATTTAATTTCTTTTTTTTTTTTTTTTTATTCATAAAATTAAAAAGATGATGAAAATATTAAAGAAAGAACAACGGAAAAAACTTCTTAAGGAATACAAAATACTTATTTAACAATTTCAATGCATTGCATGGCCAAAATGAACGATTCCAATAAATAAATGGGCTCCAATTTAAAAGCCCATGCATTACATGGTTAAAATGGTTTGTTAAAAATAAAATCTATATAATATGACAAAACGGTCTCATAAACACAGCCGGTAGATGTTTATTGAGACAACCATAACCATCGGATGTACATTAAATTATATAATCGATGTAATTATAATTTTTAAGTATAAAATTTAAATCTTAGCCGTATGATTAACCTCATTAAACACCATATTTTATAACTTCCACATTTAATAAAATTTTATAAATTTAGTATCTAATTTATTTATCTATATAATTTTATTGATTTTCTAATAATATAATGGAAAATCCAATTTTTAACCCTCTTCTTCTGTAGTAATAAATTTAAAATAAATTTAAGGTACCATTTGTAATCCCATTTATTTTTTATATATATAAAAATAAAGGGAGGGGTTCCATGGACTTAGAAAATGTTTAACTCAATTTTGACTCAATTCTATTTAGGGTACTTGTACGTATTGGATTAGCATGGTTTTTGGTAGGATGAATGTTCTCATTATGTACGACATCTTCACCAAAATTTATCATAATCTGAATTTTCTAAGCCTAGAAAAATCATATTACAAGTTAATGTGTTGTGGAACGTTCATTTTTACCGTTGAATTTAATATTACATTTGATGGTTCTAAATATATTCAAATGAGCTGATTTTTTATGTAGTAGATATTTATAGTAAGGAGATCATATCTACAAAAATCATTCTAATCCAATATGTGCAAGTACCGTAAATAGGATTGAGTCAAACATTTCTTGAGTACCGTAATTTAATAATTTTATAATAATAAAAAAAGGACATTAAACATAAAAACACATACGCAAAAGAAATGCACGTTTTATTCTTTCTTTTATTATATATTTTCGATAATGATGCACAATCCACTTAGTATTAGTCAAGAGAACAATATAACCAAGTACTAGTAGTACATAACATTCAAAGGGGGATAGGATCGATAAATAGCGCACTTATGATTTCTTTAGTACGTCCATTCGAAATTGTGTGCCCATCTACACCATCGTAATAAAATGCAAATGATCGAACATAATTTAGTAAGTTCTGAAAGACCTTCGTAGGCACTGAGTGCATATCCATACACTCTTCATTCATGACTTTCCATAAGCTTGTAATAATTTTTTGAAGACATTCAATTGCTTCTGATTCTGAAACTCCATGATCCATCATATAGCAAGGAACACAAGAGCAATTAGTTCCTCTCTCTTGCTCCGGCTTCAAAACAACCAATTGCAATTAAAGAATTTAAATTAATTTAAACTTAATAAGATAAAAGAAATTAAATAAGATAAAAGAAATTAATAGAGTGCATCATAATATACAGGGAAAAAAAAACCGGACCCAATTAAGGTGTGGAAATATAAGATTGGACCAGTTAGGGAACTAATGGTAAAATAGGCCCAACCGCTGATTTCCGTGCCTTATGGACTAGTTTACCCTTCGACTGATGCAAAGACTTGTTTGCATATAAACATACTTATTTATATCAGTCACAATACAAATATAAAATGCAAAGACTTGTTTGCATACTTGCAAACAACAACATAAACCATAAACTGTAAATGCAAAGAATTGTTTGCATACTCGAAACGACGACAAGATAAACTAGAAAATGTAAAGACTTGTTTGCATCAGTCACAACACATAAAGATTAAATGCAAAAACTTGTTTGCATACTCGAAACAATGACATACCATAAAATGCAAACATTTGTTTGCATAAACCAGAAGGGTATTATCGGTAGTGAAAGGGCCGTTTTTACAATATCAACGTTAAATGGGTCTTTTCTTATTTTACAAATGCTTAATGAGGGCCAATTTTACAAACCGGGCCTTAGTTGGGCCAATTGTGTTTTATAAGTGCTTAATGAGGGCCTAGAACCATTTCCATGCATAATATATTGCTTTAATCAAGTCTTCCATACCTTGAGGGATGCAATGTCTCCTATAAGTCGGGTGTGCAGATCAGCATATTTTATTATTTTGGGCATGCTAGCGATCCAATCAAAAACTTCTTTTGTTGCAAGTTCACTTGAATTCATCGTTGAAAGAATAACAAACCCAATGCTAACCGCAGTTGGTGCTGATAAAAGAAGCCAATCCTCCAATGTTGGCAAATCTCCCGAGAGTATCGCCTTTATTTCCTCCAAAAGGTTTTTGGTGTGAACTTGTATCTAATTAAGATTAAGAATAATATTATCTCCAAAGCCATATTTTATTTTCTTTTTTTTTACATGAGACAATTTTTGTATGTGGCATATTTCAATTTGGTGATAAAATTTAAGACTAATAATAATGAATTATTGAAGAAAAAAAAGTTGAGATTAACATAGTATAGGATAATATACCACTTTTTTGAAGTACGATACACCAATTACATTTCCTCCTTTAATCATGTCGGTCTCAATTTCACTAAAAAAATTCAACGTTTGAAGGAAAACTACTTTCATACGATCTGATAACATACTCGTATTATTAGCATCCCACCTGAAAACAGCAACTTTTAGCATCAATATATGGTTCATATATATCTATCACAATAAATCCTGCATTACATTTTGCACAAAAAGGAAGCCAGAACAATAGTTGTATGCGGTTTTAGTTTGATAGTGTTTGATAGTTTAATTTAACCGAACCAAATATGGGTGTGTTGATTCAATTGATATTGCAGGAGACTACTAGCGTCTGAGGGTATGCGGTTTTATTGGTTCGAAAAGGTATGATGAGAGCAAAATTTTGTGGAGGTGATTCTTGAAGGAGATAATGTGACAGTCATCAATTCTTTGAAACGATCTGTCAGAAGTCGGTGTTTGTTTTGGAAAAGTCAGTTTAGGTCTTTTATTTCGATCTATTCATGTTAGAAACAACATTTTTACTAGCTTGATTTAAAAGAAAAAAAAAAGGGAAAATTGGTCAAAAACCCCTACATTTTGACCGGGTTTGGCGAGAACCCCCTAATGTTGTCCAAGCTTGGCCCCTAAGTTTCCGTCCATTCATAGTTTGTCTGCCCATTATATCCTTAACTTCTGTCAGTTTGTCTAAACTCCCCAAAAAATCGTTAACAAAATTTAAAAATTATAATCGAAACGGCTACTTAACTTCTGTCAAATAAGTTATGTTAACTATTTTTGGGGGGTTTAGACAAACTGTTTGAATTAAAGGTATAATGGGCAAACAAACAATGAATGGACGGAAACTTGGTGGGGTGCTTAACAGAAGGGGGTTTACTCCAAGCTTGGACAACATTAGGGGTTCTCGCCAAACCCGGTCAAAATGTGGGGGTTTTGACCAAATTTCCCAAAAAAAAAAAAAAAAAGCACAGAGTTGTTAATGAACATATACTTGAAATATATATAAATTATTAGCTGCTAATAAACATATACTTACGAACCTTTGGAAAGCATCACAAAGTGGTCCAAGCTCGTCCAAGTTACCAAAAACATCATATGCATCATCAAGAAGTGTAAGTATGGTCCAAAATTTTGCAAGATGTATTCTCCCTTGAGAAAATTGTGGCTTAAAATTTGTATTATTATTTATAGCATAAGCTTCCACCACTCTGATTCTATAATCAAATTTTAGCTTCGACTTTATGTCTATACGTTCCCACCACCTGAAAATATTATATGTTTTTCGGTACATTAGGAAATCTTTTGAAAAGGGAAAATTGAGTTACTATATAATTACTTACTTTTGGACTTCATTTATTTCTTCCCGATGAAGTAGTTGGATGGAATTATAATCCAATTTGGCCAATTCCATTAGTGTTTTGTTTGGAGATATATCTTGCTCGTAGATTGGGATATAGTATCTTGCATATACCCTTTCAGGGATCCTTTGAAGAGGCATCTTTAGGGTACTTGTAACGCAAGCGGAGAGCTTAGACGTGTCGACATGGAATTGAGATGTTTGGTAGTGAATGCCATGGCCTCATCCATTATATCTTCTCCACGAAAACCTAGATGTGAAGCTTCGTACAGGCTTAACATGCCTTGTACATTAGATACTAAATTTGCATGGAATGCACCATTCTTATCTTTGAACTTTTTAAAGACATCTGTTACAGAAGTACAAGCTTCAAAATTTAGAATGAAAACAACACCGAAACCGTAAAGAAAATTGGGAGGCGAGATGAGATTTTCATTACCAGGTGAGACATAATACCCAGACTGCCGCAACAGGCGAAACCGTAAAGAAACGTAACACAGATCTGCATGTTCATGATCATTGAGAACATGTTGATCAAAGAAATGAGCATAATCATCATTGTATGCCCGTTGTAGTGCGTCTTTAATTTCATCTTCGAAGTGATATGCAACACCGAGCCGTTGAATTTTATCGATCAAATCTAGTTCTTGAAATGAATCAGCAACAGCTATAGAGAATATGCTTTTCATTTCATTTTTCAATTCTTTGATCCTCCTCTCATCAATCTTCATTCAAATTGATTAACATAATTTGTCAGAACACCTTTTATATGGTAGTTAATCAAAATTGATTTTCTAAAATTGATAGAAATGTATACATAATATAAGTTTTTTATCGGTAAACTTTTTTAGCATTTAATTTTTTGCTTTTGCTTTCAGTATATAATTTTAATTAAAAAAAAATATTCTTAAGTTTGCAGTGATTAAACTTACCAAATAACTTGTAGAAGCTGAGGTGAAGTCATGACCATCCCACACATTAGGATGAAAATGTCGTATGACCTCCGGTGTAGGATGAGCTGAAGACGGGTTAATTTCATTTGAACACTTGGTCACCACATTTTTAAGGCGGGGAGTTATGGCTGATCTTGATGAAGGCAGATTACCCACAAGCATTCGATTCATGGCTGATCTTGATGAAGGTGGGTTACTAAATACACTAAGTGGCAGTGGCATGAAAGTAGAACCGAAAGCAGCCATTTTTCGTATGGAAAATTTGAGATGCTTGGATAATGGAAATCAACCTCAGTTTGTGTAGATTATGCATGGAGAAACATTATTTATAGTGATCAGAGGTTGTGATGGGTTATCATTTATCACTTACAGGGTGGTTACAAGACATTATTAGGCAGTTCAGTGTACTGTAATTTCAAACTTGTAATCAATAACTAACAGGTAGTTGGCAATAAATCATATAGCTCTAAATAGACACTTACACATTTGCAGGTAAACCGGTAGATTACTCTACTTTGAAGGTATTTGGATGTAGTGCATATGCTCTTATTCCCAGTGATGAGAAAACCAAAATTAAACCAAAATCTCGTGAATGCATTTTCATCAGCTGCGAGAAGGGAGTGAAGGGTTATAGGTTATGGGATCCAGTGAACCGAAAGAAAATCCTTAGTAGAAATGTTGTGTTTGATGAGAAGAATATGCTTATGAATAAACACATGAAGAATGGTGAGAAAAACATTATTGTTAAGAAAGCAACGTAACTACAAAGATATATCCTCTTACTAAGATATCCAACAGGGAGACTCCTATTCAGGTGGAGGAGTCAGATGCAGGACTTGAAGAGGATGGGCCAGAACAACAGCAGTGTGAAAAGGAGGTTAACTCTAATAAAGTTAAGCAACACAACGTTACATCATAGCAAAGAACCGGGGCCAAAGATAAGTCAAAGCACCTATTAGACTTGGGTTTGAGGAAGAAGTTCATTATGTTTTAAGCATTAGTGAAAGTGATCCTACTTCTTATCGTGAAACAGTTGAAAGTAACGAAAGAGAAGAGTGGATTGAAGCTATGGCTGAAGAGATGGAATTTCTATACAAGAACTCTGTTTGGGAGTTGGTTCCTAAACCCGCAGAAAAAAAAAATTGTTGGCCGTAAATGGGTTTACAAGAAGAAGGAAGGAATGCATGAGAAAGAACCACCAAAGTTCAAAGCACATTCAGTGGCGAAGGGGTAACGAAAGGAATGAGTTGATTATGATGAAATTTTCTCTTCGGTAGTGAAACATACTTCTATTAGAGTGTTACTATCACTGGCTGCTCAGTAGGATATGGAGCTTGAGCAGTTAGATGTCAAAACTATTTTTCTCCATGGTGAATTAGATGAAGTCATCTACATTGCTCAACCTCAAGGTTTTGTTGAAACTGGTAATAAAAATTTAGTTTGTAGGGTAAAGAAGTCTCTTTACGGGCTCAAACAATCTTCACGGCAGTGGTACAAACGCTTCGACTCTTATATGCTGAACATTGTGTATAGAATTGACTATGATTGTTGTGTGTACACTCATGTGTTCGATGATGGGATGGTGATCTTATTGCTACTTTATGTAGATGACATGCTCATTGTTTGTCGGGATATGTCTAGAATTAAAGAGATGAAGACGTTATTAAGCACGGAATTCGTCATGAAGGATATTGGTTCTGCACAGAAGATCCTAGGCACTAAGACATCAAGTATCTTGTTTGAAAGAAAACAAAGGAAAGCATGTGTTTCGGGTTATGTGGATGATGATTATGCAGGAGATTTAGATAAGCGAAGATCCACCACAGGGTACCTCTTCACTTATGGTGGATGACCGGTTAGTTGGGGATCAATGCTCCAAACGGTTATTGCTTTATCTACTACTGAGGCGGAGTATATAACGGTAACAAAAGGTTGCAAGAAAGCTATTTGGCTGAAGGGATTAGTAAGCACATTCGAGTTAGATCAAAGTTCTATGATGGTAAGATGTGACAATCAAAGTGCTATTTACCTTGCGAATAATCAAATGTTTCATGCAAGAACGAAACATATTAATATTCTCTATCATCGGATTCACGATTGGTTGGACTCGGGTGAAATTACAGTTGAGAAGGTTCACACTGATGAGAATACTTCAAATTGAGCTACTAAGTCGGTTTCAGTTGAGAAGTTCAGACATTGTTTGAACTTACTCAATTTTTCTACATGCTAAAAATTGGGTGGAACACCTCCTCACTTGAAGTCCGTTCAGGCAAGAGGATTTTTTCCAATGTGAGGGTGCTTGAAGAAATTCAAGCTGCAATAATATTGGTTAAGAAAACCATATATGTGCAGAAATTCTCATTGGACTCAGTTTCCTATATATCTCGGTTTTAAACAAGTAATCCTATATGGATTTGATTTTTATCCATGGGCTATAAATACCCAAGTAACTTGGTATTTGTAAAAGACAAGAGAGTAGAAAACAATAGAAACATTGAGATAGAAAGAGTAAGTGAGAGAGAACTTTGGGAGCCAAGGGTGAATTGGGTTTAAGGTGAGAGATTAAAATCTTGAGAAAGATACTAGGAGATTATTGTAATCAGTGGTTCTCTTTTTATAGTGAAATGTTCTCATTGTTCCCCGTGGAGGTAGGCATTGCCGAACCACGTATATCTTGGTGTTATTGTTCTATATTGTTTTATTCTTCTTATACTATTGTTTATTGTATGATAATCTTTGATTTCATTGACAAAAAATCATGTATTGCAAAGGAGGTGTTCTCACGAACATCTAGATTGTAAGTTGTTGACGTTATTGGGATTTAATTATTCACTGCATATAGTTCAACAATCAGTAACGGTGATCAGCATGAGATCAAAAATTTTGCATCATTGGTGCATCATTGGATTCTAGCATTAACTTTCCACCACGGAATTGACAGTACTTTAGCAGTACTACTTCTTACAAAGAATAATTAATTAAATGAAAGCTTTTGATATAAATATAGTTTGACCATCCTGTAATAAACATGTACATAAACATACAGTTTGACCATACTGTCGTTGCTCATTGCTCTCATCCAACAGAACTGTGTAACAATTAGAAAATTCAGCAGTTAGATCAACTAAATTCATCTAACAACACAACTACTTCTTTTAATGAGTATCAGGTATGAATATATATTATATCTCACTTGACTAGCCAAATAAGTCCCCACTCCCCAGTACTCCGCTGTGTTTCGACTTATTTCTAAGTCACAATAGCTATGATGGTAGAACAGCAAACTCATGATTTCAGTTTAAGAAGGCAATTTTCTCTTCTTGTCATTGTTTTTTGCACTATTGCTTGTTTCACACTCTCTATACAAATAGAAGAGAATGATCGATAACTGTAACACCCCGGATCAGCAGGTGGTTTGCCAAGGAGGTGGGTCCTATGACATATGAGAGGAGATATCCTGACATTGGAATATAGGTATAGATCCGTCAAATATTATCACCGATGCCTTTTGGGCTCACTTGGCTCCAGAGGGGTGAGAGTAGTTTCAGGATGGGTGACCTCCTGGAAAGCAGGCTGCTACACATAAAACCACACACTGTTGAATGACCGCAGTAACTAAGTGGAGACAATATCGTTGGTGGTATAGGTCAGGTCGCTACAATAACAAATTAAGTTGACATGTTTCAAAGGCTCCAATTGAAATCGGTGGTTGGGCTTTGAAAGTTTTGGTTTTGATTGCGATGGAGATGGTACATATACTGGTGTACCCAATGGTCATATCTTAAAATGTCAGGGTCACAATATGGTTGGACAGAGTTTGCTGTCACTTGTCAACATAGTTATGTCATATAACCACATGTGTTTTAATCAATACAAGTGGCAGTGGATGTGTAAGCTAGCCAAAAAAATAAATTTTTTTGAAGTAACCAAACCATTTTTGGCAAAACCATCAATGTAAAGATATGAAGATGAGTACTGTTGTACTGGTGCACGGATGAGAATGATAGTGAAATGTTGGTATAAGACAAAATTAAAGTTCAAAACTTTAAATAGTTGTGGAAGATCCATTACAGGGGGAATGAAAAGTGCCTTCAAAATGTTTCTGAGTTTTCTGTTAGCAACAGACTTGCTGGCAGGGATGTAAATTGTGTGGGTTTGGGTCGGATCAGGGTATATCAACGTCCAAAATTTTTTATTTTTTTCATCAAACCAAATTCGGATCTGAGTTAGTGTAATACCCAAGAATCTGCAGATTCGGATGGAGAAGAAGGTTCAGTCGGTTGAACAAAATGGGCCGAACCGACCCGTTTCATATTTTTGACCCGTTTTCTGTTTTTTATACGTTTTCATGTTATAAAAACCAGATCTGATTTTCAGCACGAATTTTCTTATTATAAATCAATTAAGAAGCTTAAGAAGAAAAAGAAAAACCTTCTAAAACCTAGGGTTTTGATTGGGTATTGCTTGCTTACATTGTTTTGATTACTTGGTGGTTTGGAATTGGATTTTCTTTCTTGTTTGTGTATCTTGGTTATGTTCATCATCAAAGGTAAATTATATTACTTGATGTTTTCTCTTACTTTGTAGATTAGGTTGAAGTAACCCCTTGTTAGCATGTTTAATTCGTTTATTATAATTGAATTGCATGATAAAATATGATTTAGTAAGTAGAACTTAATAAAGTTATAATCTTGTTGATATTTAACTATGTATTAATGCTGAAATTTAACTTTAAGAACATATTAATTTAGGAATTGGTGATTTAAAACATGCTTAATGTTAATTCAATGTCCCAAAGCATAATAGATGATTATATTGCTTAATTTGTACTTTGTATGATGAATAAAGCATGATTATATTGAATTTATTAATGCTGGAATTTATATTTTAAAATATGTTATTATTGGGCTTGAAGATTTGACTTGGTATTGTAGTGTTTGATTGAACCCATTGGTTATGGACATTCTTACTTTAGAATTTCCTGAACTTGACATCATACTTGTTTATGTTGTTCGTCATATATGGACAATGAATTGAATAGAATGGTTGGATTGAACCATGTGTTGGATTAGATTTGGGCGTGTTAAACAAATTAACACAAGACCCGTATGATGGGGAGACGTCTCGGGGTGTTGTCACATGACATAGCTCGATGAGTGTATGGCTATGATGCGTACGACTCGGTGCTACTGCACAACTTTGTATACGAATTTCATGGATTGAAATTGATGGATTTGGATGGACTTGATGATTTGGTTTGAGATTGAAATTAATGGACTTTGATTGATTAGATTGATTTGGGCGTGTTAGTTATACTAACACAGGACCCGTGGATTTTGGGCGTGTTAATTCTTGTAACACAGGAACCGTTGGGAGACGTCCCTAAGTTATGTCAAATAACATAACTTGATGAGTGTATGGCTGTGATGCGTACGACTCGGTGCTACTGCACAACTTGGCACTTGATGCATGGATTTGGATTGACGTAATATGATGGATTGGAATTACTGAATAACGGCTTGATCTGATATTACAGATTGATTGATTGATTGAAATAGATTTTGATTATTTGATTATTGGAACTGGAAACATGATTGACATTGCGGATTACCCGAGAATGATCTTGTTGATTTATTTATCATTGTGTTAAATGTTAGAATAAATTGATTAGTATTTATAATTGTTTATCTTTAGGATGCGCGGATTTCTTTTCTGGGAAATAAGATCGAACCTCAAGTTCTGTAACTTGCTGGCATTTAACATCTTTCCTTTTCCCTTTTCAGGATACAAGTGTTTTAGAGATGAAGTGTTCGATAAGAGCTTGGTGGAGGTTGTCTTGAGTTGCTCATATGTCTAGTTGGAGTTTGATGAGTTGTAACCTTCGGGTATGACTCTGATGTATTTTTATATTTATATAGTTTGTATTTTGTTTAGTCTTCCGCTGTTAGTTTAGTATTTGTTGTTTATTTTATTATGTTCTTCTGTGGTCTAGAGGTGTGATGTCACGTGACAGTAGTGTGACCCTACGGTCCATGGAGGACATATGGAGATCATTATGACTCTGTTGCCCGGTTTTGGCCTGGCCAGTTAGGATCGGATTTCAGGGGCGTTACAGTTAGGGCTTGAATTCTTGATACAAGAACCATACCCGAACCATTTTGTATTAGATGGATCTGACCGAACTGTCAGCCCCGGATTTTATATTAGACCAAACAAACATCTAAATCTTTGTGTTTTGCATACACACCACATCCCAATAAAGTACTAATCAAGTAGATGACTTTGGCTCCATCAGCTTGCAGGGTTTTGTAAAGCAACGAAGATATTGCAACATTCGGTAGCAGCAACTTTGAACTGCAATACGCAGCTTGGTTTTGTACTTAGGTACAATGTGTCGTTGAATTTTGTTTAGTTGAAATGATGAGTGATGACCTGATGGGGTTTAAACCTGCTCATCAGGATTGTATAATTGTTTTTGGTGATTAATGAAATTTTAATTTTGTCCAAAACAAAAGCCAAATATGAAAATAGTAGTGAATCATAGTACAGTATTAGTCTTCCTGAGTTGTTAGAATAATTGGTTTTCTTTCCTGTTATTATGTATAAACTAGCTGTGGACCCGTGCTACGCACCGGGGTAGGAGATTTTTGCTTGTTACAACTACTAAATGCAATAGTGTATTTATCAATATCAATAGTATTTAAAATGAAAAATTTGAAATTATGTAATGAATTACTTTTGAATCCATAAGTCTCTTATTAGGAAGAGTATACCCAGATTTGAAAAAAATTAATGTGTTCTAAATAAGCTTTTACATTGAACACCAAGCCAAGAGGGAGTTTTTTTTTTATTAAAATATACCCAAACTAAGTTACGTACATGTGCGCGGACACAGATAAAGCTATACTATCAGCATACAAAATAGTAGATAAACTCCATCCAAGGGATAGGTCATAGGGACTGTGAGCTTTTGAAGTTCTTGTGGATGATATGGTTTATGCAAATGAACCATGGTACCCTGTTGTAGACCCCAAGCCAGGAGAGAGTTACCAATATTATTTGATACAAAGAATTGATTTGCATAATGTCAGATCTATATACTGTATCAATAATCAATCGTTCCCTTGCATATATTTTCCCAATTTTATCCTCATGTAGTATAAAACATATACAGTATAATATGTTCAACCTGTCTGCTACTCTGCTGCCTTGTTTGTTTCTCTATAAACATGTGCAAAACTCATATCTTCAAACTTAGCTGTTCTCAGTCTAATATAGCCTTGATTATATTCATAAAGTACCATGGTGATCCTTCCAAACCTTTTATTACATTGATAGCTCTTAAGATGCGTCATGGCCAGTTAAGGTTTTTGTCTAGCATTGGATTGGAGGCAACACCATGAACCGAGAGCACTATTTCCAGCAATTGGTTTGCAATTGGAACACCTGCTCACGCCTTAGAAGCAAAGGAGCTGCCAACTCTTAGAATTAGTAGTATGTAAGGTTACTTTTTATATACTTGGTCTGTGAAACATCTTTCACAACCCCATCAACCTTTGATATTTACTAATGAAAGTGCTACTAATGGTATCGAGGAAAAAAACATTGATATCTCTTAGAGTCTGAGACAACCTCTAGTTTTTTAATTTGCATACATCCATTCTTTTATCAATGGTGGTCATTTCTTGCATCAAAATATTATCACCATATCCCCATCTATTTTCTGCAACAGAGCCGTAAAATTCAGTTTTACATATCCTTTGAAGGTTTCTTCCATATGCATTGTTTGACCTCCTCCTTTATTATTTTGGTATCAATATCAAGCCTATGTAAAAGTACACGCATTTGTACAGTGCCTTTCACTTCTGACAGCCTGGTCTACAAGTAGAGTTTCATCTCCTCCTTTATTGGTGCCCTTAAGTTGTTGAAGTTTCTGGCGTTTCTCTCCTTTCACAGTTCCACACAGGGTAGATAGTTGCACAAATATAAGCTTTCTGAATTTCTGTTATATCATTATTAGAACTGTAACTTCTGAATACTCTCCTTCATTCAATATTAACATCAGGTGCCACATTTGTAAACTAAATCAACTCTTGATCTCTTTCCATATCTGGATTGTATAGTTGCACGTACATGTAGAATAAATGCTTTGAGTTTTTCCTTACTCCTCTACAAAAGATACATTCTCAATGATGGAGAATCTTTCTTTGGATTAATCTATCTTGTGTTGGAAGATGGGCAGATGACAGTCCCCCTGAAAATAACATCCAAGCTGTAAAGAGTAACAAAGTGATGTTGAACAATGTAGTTTTGCATTATATAGTATGGCCCTTTATCCTGAGATATTTTCTAGTGTGCCATAACAGTAACTCAGTTTGTAGTGCAGTTCAAGAAATGGTTCAAATACAAACCTTTAATCTGAGATATTTTCTAGTGTTTCTTCATACTTAAGCATTTTGATGCTAACCAAGACAATTATGATAATTGTATTAACATCTAAAATCTAAATGTCGAGTTTCTGATGGTAACATTGTAATTCTGCTACAATAAGCTAACCAAGTAAACGCAAAAAACAGATACCAGTACACAAAAGAAATTAGATGAACACCTGGAATCCAAATATGGTATAAAAAAATTTACACACAAAATATACATTTACTAATAACTCACACCTACATGTGATTGTTGTAGATGAGAGAAGTGTGAAACCTCTTGATGCATACAACATTGAAAATTCTGGGAGGCGTATATCGTGACATATTCCTATACCTATACGATTAACATCTGTAATATACTTTCACGTATCAAATTTTGAAAGCACCATTTTCTTTGTATCAATAAACTAACCATATGACTGCATGTTATTCAGGCTTAAAAATATCATTGGAATTGGCAAAGTAAACAAAAAATGCAAATTCATCTTCAACTTGGCTAATGTTATCACTGTTTCAGGTTTATGTATCTTATTGAAGAATGAAGTAATGTCTTATTGATCAGATCTTTCTGTTTGTTTTCCATGTATCCCACTGGAACATACAACATTTGATATAAAAAAATGAGACGTTAACAATGCCAACTCTATTAGAAGTGAAATACTTTTTCATTTGTGTTGTTTATGCGTTGATGTAATTTGATTACATTCTAATTAAAATTTTGCTTATCAAAAAAAAAACCCTCTATTAAATTAGAAGTCACACGCGATAATACTTTTTCCACCACTCAAGTCACAAAATAAACATGTTAAAAGTAAATACCTCTATCAACAACTGTAGGTTTATCATCAACAGTGTAGGCGTCAGATTCCATCAAAAAAAATTCTCCGAGCATGTTAATGTCAAATAGATATACCTGTGAATCATCAAAACGACTCGTATAAGTAGCAAGAAACCAACATATTACATCACTAATTAATTTAAAGCACCTAGGTGCTTCAGCTTTTCATGGGATGATCATGAAAACACCGAGTGATAGAGCATTTGGGGTGGCATTGACATTCGACTCAATTACCTTCCTATGCTTTAGCAATTAGTTTTCCATCTACTCGCTCCAAATACACAATTGGTATTATACAACCTCCCACTACAATGGTCTGGCACAGCTCCAGCAACTATAGTAATGCCTTAACTCCGGGAAACTTCTGATAGCATCATGAATGATGAGGGAAAAAAAATCAAATAATTAAACAACTTAAGCTTAATATTAAGACATTAAGTTACCAATCTAATCTAAGTTAATATGATCAATAAATGTAAAAGTAGTAACAGTCATATTCATGATCAGATTATGAGAGTTGTGAATGGAGGATACCATATATGCACAATTTGGCATTGTGCCAATACCATGGATTGTATATACTTTACAGGATATAGCTCATGTTAACTACTGGTTGTAAAATCCTCAAACCTCCATCAACAAATACCAAGATTTTATTTGATGAGATCCATACCAAAAACAATACCATACATTGCGTACTGATGGTGTCTCAACAATAGCCTCTTTCATGTGAGACAATAAAGCTTAAAACCCTAGGAATTTTTTTTTGAATTGAGATGGAAAAATATTTAGAAGCCAATTGAAACCGTGTAAGTATAAGTAGAATAGAGTATCTCTAGAGAACTCAAAGTTTCTAAGGCAAGTTCACCATTTAGAAAGAGAAAAATAGTAAAATACCATTCACAGATTACAAAGTAAAGAAAAAACTTGTTAAGCGGATAACATATCATCAAATCAATACTCGAATCCTTGTGAATTTCTTGCTACCTTTCTTAAACGCAATGAAATACAATCCTGCAAACAATGATTATCCCGTCATGGCTAATACCCTTATATCCAACAGTTTAATACTAACACTTACAGAACATAAACTTGAATACTTACAAAGTAACAAAACTAATATGGGAAGAACTTACTGCGAGTGTGATATTTGCTTTGCTGATCTAGTGTTTGATGTGAGTGAAAAGTAGGGTCAGAGGAGAAAGAAGATATGGAAGTTGATACAAATGGAAAAGAAACCCACGTAGTGAAAAAATTTCCTAATCTTCAGGGATAAGTGGAGAGAGGTTCCAAAGTTTGAATGCAGTTGAAAGAGTTGTGGAAAGAGTCAGAGAGGAAGAGTTTGGGATTTTTTGGCAAGAGTTTTGTGCCACGTAAATTCTAATAACCAATCAAAAAAATCTGTTTTTTATTTTGCAAAAATAAAAAAAGTGAGAAAAATCGAGAGAGCTTTCCTCTCAGCTAGACACCCACGTAGGAAAGAGAATGTGGGACCGCATGGGTCTAGCTATTATATAGATATATAGACTCGTCCCATGGGGCATCTAAGAGAATATGACGACATACCTTAGTAGATTGAGTAGTGACTACCCCGATTTTGAGCAATTGTCTTTACTTGCTTTAAAGCTAGCTCAATGGTATAAAAATGCTAGCCCAATGGGAAAACCATTCCCCTGAATCATGCATTGTTGACAAGTCATTTCATCCGTGTAATATACGATTATTTTTTTATACATATATATCTACACAGAGGGGTTCAGGTACCGTCTGTCCGCATGCGGATCGAGTGCATTTTTTGGAAAATTTAAAAACATTAAGGCCCTGTTTTCTTTTAATTGTAGGTCAATTTTATTTGTAACTTCCCAAAATACCCTCGATTGTTGCTTTAGACTTACCCTCTGAAAATATGAGGGGTATTTTAAGAAGAAAAAAAATAAAAATAGACGTTAAATTTGGCAGAAGTAGACGGAGAGGGGGTACAAACCAAACTTGAATAAATAGAGGAGTTTACTCAAAACGTGACCATAAAAAGGGGGGGAGGGGTTAAGTCTAAAAATCCCCAGGCCACAATATACGACCAAAGTTGTTTCGAATCTTTATACTAAAGAACAGAGATAGTTGGAAAATAAAACCTAATTAATTAAGTACCTCACCCAGAGGAATCAAACTCTACCACCTCCATTACCCAACATTACTAGTTTGTCCATGAGAATTTCCGATGCCACCCATTCTAATTTACATCTTCAGAGAAAGAACTAGGTACAAATTTGACAAAACTAGTGGCAGGTATGTTCTCTGTCAGTGCATCTGCAAGTTTGTCTTTACATATAAGAGAATCCCAAACGAGGAGTTGTCTTTACAATAATATCAAATAACTAGGGTCTGTTTGATTGGTCGATGTAATAATTCCCGATATTTCCCTGGGAACTTTTGACACGACCAATCAAACAGACCCCTAGTCTTTCATACAGGTAATCATCTTAAACAACTTCCCTACGTAATGATATACTCACTTCTTCCTAATTATCCTATTGTACAGTGTTGGCTGAACCCAAACTGGATATAGTGGTTGACGACGTTCATTATTGATCATGTTTTCAGAGAAAAGTGGCTTGAGACTTGAGTCTTCTAAGTTGAAAATTCCCGTATCATGTTCGCAATTGACACCACCAAGGCTATATGTGAAGTAGATGTGATTGGATTTGCATTGGTGAAAATCTGATGATAGTAGAGATAAGGAAGTTTTGTCACCTAAGAACAAGGTATGTGGCTTTGATTCAAATGCTTGGAATTTGAACTTTTGAAGATTTGAAATCCAACTGTGGAATGAAAGTAGTTTTTATCAAGAACAACTTTCCTTTCAACACATACAAGGTCTCCTTGAAGATTCCACAAGATACCAATTGTAACTACGATATGATGAGGCCACTCTTGTTAACATGGGTTTTCTTGAGCTAATGTCACATAACACAAAGTCATATAAACCAAGTGCATACAGCTGATCTTTATAAAATATAATGTCATAGAAGGTGCTCCAACATTTCTGATTATCAATACAGGTCCAAGATTTATTAATTACCTGTCTCGAAGAAGGCCAATTTACGTTCCAAACCATAAATTGCCATGCACTACATAATTGGACGTCCATGTCGGGTTATCCGATAAGACAGTCTTCTCAATTCTATTATCTAGTGAAGGGAGTTTGATCACATTGTTGACAGATAAAAAAGGATTCCAGAGTTGAATACTAGCTACACCGGCACAATAGTACCCATTTGTCAATAACCATCCGTGGGTTGAACTTTTGCAGCAGGGAATGTATCCCGAAAACCCAATATGTGCAATATGATACTAAAACAAACAAGAATAAAACAATAAAGAAGTAAAGAACACACGATATTTTTAACGTGGTAAAACTCAATATAGGAAACGTCCACGGTTGTTCTCGCGACAACAAATAAATCTACTAGATGAAAAGAGATGTACAAACCTATCAACTACCTGCAATCACTGCGAGTTGACACTATTGGTTATCTCTAACACCTTGACTTCACCAGAGTACCTTGATGCACGCACAAGACACTCGACTTCTTGATGAACACACAAGAAGACTCGAAGCCGATCTGTGAAGCAAGCTTACACCAGAGTTCCTTGATGAACACACAAGGATACTCGACTTCTTGATGCACACAAGAAGACTCGAAGTTAATCTCAATATTCAATAAGGAAGAAGAAGATGAATGGGGAAGAAGAAAATGAGTTCAATCACCTAAACAAACCTAAACAAACTCAAGAAGAAGACTTCCATTAGACGGCCAAAGAACTACTTTGTTCTATGGTTGAAAAACCTATTTATACTTAGGGTTTGGGAAAGAGAGAAAATGGACCGAAACAAGGAAATCTGACGACGACGTACGTACATCCTAACTAGGTACGTATGTCCCTGAATGAAAAAGTCTGCTGACCAACTCGACGTACGTATGCCCTAACTAGGTACGGCGTACGTCCCTGAAAGAAGAAAGTCTGCTGACCAACTTATGGTACGTACGTCCTAACTAGGTACGTACGTCCTGTACCAAACAACAACCTGACAGTCATGATAAGAGAAGGGATACTCGGGACGATGCTCATACATCAATGTTTAAATAACTTTTTTTTTTTTTTTTTTTTTTTGTTGAGTAGGATGATATTCAACCCAAACAAACAAAACATGCATAAACAGAAAGACAAAAACACCAAACAAATAGCCTATGTGATTAGAAAAATATGCAATTAAAATAACACTAGGCTAGAAACAAACTACATCATCCCAAATATGGGACACCACCAGACTTTTGCAAGTCTAGAAAAACCTTCAACTATCTTTTCTTACTCATACTTGAGAGATATTCTGCAAGTTGAATCCAGGTATGGAGGATTGATGAATATTATCCCCGATAGTAGACTTTCCAACCCTTAACCGCTCATTCTCTAGACTACATTTGGCAACATCGATGCTTCTATCCCATATGTGAGGTGGTTTGGTAATCTTTTGCACAAACTTCTTTCTGTTGTTAAAGCGTTGTGGTATCTTAGGACCACTTCTGGGCCTAAAAGGAGTCCAAGAGGAAGGATGACCCTGCACAGGAAAATAACCATATGAGTTTCAACAATTATTACCAAAAGAAAAAGAATAAGGAACCATGGAATTTTTATCCCAACAGAAAGCTGAAATATGACCTAACCGACCACAAGTAAAACACTTAAAATGTCCATGTTTAGGATTTGTCTTGTTTTTGGTCATCATATTTAGCTTAGATACAAAAGCCTTAGTAGGTGGAGGCGGAGTAGGCATATTAGAATTTGGTAACAAAGGAGGCAAGGATGGCCTCACAAAAGAAGTAGTAGTAGGGACAGAACTGGAGGAAGCTCCAACATAGTCATATCCTAAACCAGTCTTATTTGACGAAAACTTTCCACTTTTAATAAGGGTGTCTAGTTCAACTGAAGCTTTCTCAAACCCTTGCAATCGCTTAGTAGAAGCAAATAAATCCTTTTTCACAGCTTCATGTTCAAACAACAAAGTACGATACTTATCTTCTATCTCACGATTAGATATTTCTAAAGAAATAATTCTAGATTGGAAATCTAGCTTTTCTTGTGAAAACTCCTCAGATAAGGCATTCATATCACCTGCAAGTACAAATTTATCTTCTACAAGAGACTCAACCATATCATTCAAAATCTGATTAGTCTTACGCAAGAATTGACATTGTTTAACAGGTGACATATGTAATTCCCTTAACTCACCGGGACTTACCAAAACAGAATCATCGAATTCATGATCGACAATATCGGTTACCTGACAATCCACATTCTCATTCAAAGAAGCCCCATAGGCAACACAATGTGTAACATGGTCTTTCGTTATATCATCATCATCCTCGCTTTCATCTTCCTCCCAAGTGGTAGATAACTTGATTTTTTGTTGTTCTATCCCTTCAGCATCAAGTTTCGTGGGAAGCTTACACTTGTCAAAACCATGGTTAGTCAAACCATTATATTTCATAGTCTTAAAAATATGTTTAAGATAACGATAAATAATACTCAGATGTTGCTTAGTGTCAAAAGACTCATCATGATTAATTTTTTCATCTTGCACATCCTCAAAAGATCCTGCTTTAAAAGCAAAGGATTTATTTTGAGGTTGCTCAAGCTGAACCTCAAGTTCATAAGTTCTCAATTTTCCTGTTAAGGTCTCTATGGACATGGTCTTTAAGTCATTGCTCTCTTGAATGACATCTTTCCTCGAACGAAATCTAGATGGCAAAGACCGAAGAACTTTACGCACTATTTGAGTATCGGTGTACACTAAACCTAAAGATGCACTATTGTTGATAACATCCTGCAAACGAATAAAGAATTCATCAAAAGGTTCATTATTGTCCATTTTCATAGTTTCAAATTGACTAATAAGAAGTTCAAGCTTACTCTCTTTGACAGTAGTGTCACCATCATGAGTTCTTACCAGCCTATCCCAAGCCTCTTTGGATGTTATACAACCATGAACTCTCCGAAATTCACTAGCATCCAAAGCCATAAATATAGCAGTAAGCCCTCTTTGGTTGTTAGTAGAAGCAACTATGTCTTCCGGACTCCATGTGTTTCGTGGCTTTGCAATTGTAACAGCCTCATATGTACTACCTGTAATAACTGTCGGTGGTGACCAACCATCTTCCACAGCGATCCACACATCCTCACTGATAGCCTGCAAATACGCAGCCATACGAACTTTCCAATAGGGAAAATTAGTTCCATTAAATTTAGGAGGACAAATTAGTGTTCCAAATTTATCAGAATCCATTAAAATTGCACTAAGGATCTACGCGTGAGCCTTTACGCTCTTTAACAAGCGCCCTGCGACTGATACCAATTGAAAACCCAATATCTGCAATATGATACTAAAACAAACAAGAATAAAACAATAAAGAAGTAAAGAACACACGATATTTTTAACGTGGTAAAGCCCAATATGGGAAACGTCCACGGTTGTTCTCGTGACAACAAATAAATCCACTAGATGAAAAGAGATGTACAAACTTATCAACTACCTGCAATCACTGCGAGTTGACACTACTGGTTATCTCTAACACCTTGACTTCATCAGACTACCTTGATGTACGCACAAGACACTCGACTTCTTGATGAACACACAAGAAGACTCGAAGCCGATCTGTGAAGCAAGCTTACACCAAAGTTCCTTGATGAACACACAAGGATACTCGACTTCTTAATGAACACACAAGAAGACTCGAAGCTAATCTCAATATTCAATAAGGAAGAAGAAGATGAATGGGGAAGAAGAGAATGAGTTCAATCACCTAAACAAACCTAAACAAACTCAAGAAGAAGACTTCCATTAGACGGCCAAAAAACTACTTTGTTCTATGGTTGAAAACCCTATTTATACTTAGGGTTGGGAAAGAGAGAAAATGGGCTGAAACAAGGAAATCTGACGACTACGTACGTAAGTCCTAACTTGGTACGTACGTCCCTAAATGAAAAAGTCTGCTGACCAACTCGACGTACGTACGCCCTAACTAGGTACGTATGTCCCTGAAAGAAGAAAGTCTGCTGACCAACTTATGGTACGTACGTCCTAACTAGGTACGTACATCCTAACCTTAACAAGAGATCTGTCCAACTCAAGGTACGTACGTCCTAACTAGGTACGTACGTCCTGTACCAAACAACAACCTGACAGTCATGATGAGAGAAGGGATACTCGGGACGACGCTCATACATCAAAGTATTCCTAATAATGAGATCAAGGCGAGATAACCACGGACACACTAAGTCACAAAATAATGTCAAACAACCGAATGCCAGTTTCATATCCTTCTGATGTCACAGGTAAAATAGGCACATGCAAGTCATCTCTAATGGAGAAGAAAGTATGTGTGTACTCCAAGCTAGGAAATTTGAAGTCAAGAGAAAAGTTTGGAGGCATGAGGAAAGGAACTTGATAACGGCTCAGCCAAACAGCACTTTGCCATGAAGTGCAGACAACACCAAACCGAACGTAATATATCTTTGGGATCATGCAAGTTTCTCACATATAATTTGCAGAACATCTGTAGGGAGATCCGACCAACACCAACTTGAACGTATTCTTTTTCTTTTTCTTGTGTGAAGTACTACCCTATAAGCTTTTATCAAATTAGGGAAATAGAATTTCCATTTACATTTTTCAGAGTTTTGATTAGAATAAGGTTCTTGATTGTGGACAACTTCAAGATTGCTAGATGCCTAAAAAAGGAAAAAAAACAGGGAAAAAAAAAAGAAAAAAAAAGAAAAAAAAAAGCTTGCTAGATGCAGAATCCTTGGTCATGTTCAGTGTTGGTAGCTGAACCAAAATGCGATTAGATAGTTGTTCATTGATATTTTCAGAGAAAAGTGGTTGAAGACTTGCGTCTGCTTCTAAATTTACCACTCCCATATTAAGCTTGCAAGATGAAGAATCTGTGGTTTTGTTCAGAGTTGGCTGAACCCAAATGGGATAAATTAACTGTTCATTGATGTTTTCAGAGAAAAGTGGTTTGAGACTTGCATCTTCTAAGTTGAACACTCCTGCATCATGCTTGCCATATGCGAAGTAGATGTGATTCGATTTGCATTGGTAAAAATCTGATGACAGTACAGATAAGGAAGTACCATCGCCTAAGAACAAGTTACAACTTCTTAAGGTGTACAACTCAATCCACTTTGATTCTTCATTATTCGTTAGTAATTTAAAGATTCGAAATCCAACTGTGGCATGAGAAGCAACTCCCCTTGCAACGCATAACAGGTCTCCTGAAGATTCCACAAGCTGATAATGGGATGACGACCAATTTTTAGTATTGCCCCTATCCGGTAATGAGGTCACTATTGTTAACTTGGGTATCCTTGAATTAATGTCACAAGACATCAATTCATAGTAACCAACTACATAAAACTTGTCTTTATAGAACATAATGTCGTCGATAAAATCATTGCAATTAATACTGGTCCAAGATTTATCACCTGTCTTGAGGAAGGCCAATGTAGGTTTACAATCCAAGTAGTAAACTATCATGACTACAAAATCTAATGTCCGTCTTGGGTTATCGGATATAGTAGCTTTCCAAATAAAATTTCCCCTTGGAGAGGGGAGTGTGATCACATTGTCAACTGATAAAAAGGGATTCCAGAGTTGAATACTACAAACACCGACCCTGCTGTGGTTATCGTCTATAAATAACCATCCATGGCTCGAACCATAGCAGCTAATGTATCGTTCTGATGTCACAGGCGAAATAGCTACGTGCAAGTCTTCCTCTCTAATGGAGAGCAAAGTATGTGTGTATGGTTCAGGGTAGTTGTACTTGTTTGGAAGCATTAACAAAGGTATCTGATAACGACTTAACCAAGCAACACTTCGCCATGTTGTGCAGACAGCACCAAACTGGCCGGAATCTTTGGCGTCAATAAGTTTCTCACATATAATTCGCAGAACATCTTTAGGAAGATCCGACCAATTACTACTCCCTTGGGAAGTCATCGTCATGGCCAGGTTTTTGGGTTGCTTATGCGTGTACGTGTGGATTTTACTATAAAGCAAGCTAAGTAAGGCGGCTTAAAAGATTTCAATTAGAAGTTGATTTCAATTAGAAATCAAATTTGGTAATACACAACACGTGTTTTCTAAAAGGAGTTGAATTAGTTTGTAATATGGAAATTGAATCCATTGGTAGCCGGGTAACACATAGAGAACATGGGAAAATTGAATTAAGAATTGAAAGTTGATTAATGTTAACATTTTCACTAACCTTCTCTGGCTCCTCATCAAATTGTTTTTTTTTTCTTTTAATGACATGTTTCGCTCTTACCCGAAAATATAGGTTCAACCCCCATAGGAGATGCAAGTTTTGTAGCTTCAGCCTTGGCTTCCTCAATTCCAGTGTCTCTATACTTCTGCAAAAAAGAAATCAGCCCTTTCAGCTGAACAATAGCAACATCAATATCCATATCTTCTGATTGCAAGCTTTTGCTAACAGTGTTGATAGCAAATAAAAAAATCATGCCAAATAATCATACCAAACAAGAACTCAAAATTCTCAAAATCATTTACCGCAAGAGATTCTGCTTCACTCCGTGTTTTGGGATCGCCACTATTTTCCGCCAAGTGAATCAAAGCCTTTTTTTATTTGTGGAGCTTAAAATCTTACTGCTTTGACACTTTCAATATGACTTTCCCATCGAGTTTGTGACAATGGTTTTAATGTGAGACTTTTCACAAACTCTTCCAATACACTTCATCGCTTTGTCGAAGAGGCAAACAAACAATAAATGAGTAGTGCAAAAAAGACTACTACTTGATAAAAATCTATCAATAATGATAATAGACTCACTTTTAAATCTATTAGTCCCTTGGTGTAGTCGTAATTTTGTCACTCACCATACCAAGTATTAAACTCATCACCAGCTGACTTGACACGTTAGGATTATCATAATCTTTACAAGCATTGCCACAAGTATGTTTTTCCCCCATCTCCTTCAACCACATACGTCCACCATTTATACTAAAGGACTTTGCATAGATCATCCACTTGCATTTATCTTTTTCATCAACACATTTATCTTCTTCCATAGTCTGTTTACAAACAACTTTCACTCTAGTTGACGAATTATTCAAAACCCCATATTTGAGCCCAATTTCAATAGAAAACTGTCGAAGTTTATTTCGGACCTCAACAGCTCCTCCTTCAAATACCTGGCCAACACCAGTAAAGTAAAGACAAACTCCCAATCCCTAGCCTTTAAAGCTAGCAAAAACATTTCATCATCATAATCAATGCAAGAAGAACTACTACTTGGTCCTACATCACAATGAACAATGTCAATAGATATCTTCTTCAAACAAACTAAAAATTCAACAACTCTCTGTCCATTCTTATTGCAAAACCACACCAAAGATTGAAGCTCAGCATCACCAAAAATTTAATGATGTTTACCATAACGATCGTAGGTGAGAACAAACACTAAAGGAGACAAATCCTTAAATTTTTGGCAAATAACATCGTTTAAACTAGCCAATGTACTATCACACGTGAGCTCATAGGAAAAAAAGAATTTGTTATACTTGATTACCCCTAGAACACCACCATTAACAACTTCAGTTGAAACAACACCATCACATAATTGCACATCTGTATAAAAAAAACACCATGTACAGTTGATCAATACATTAATCAACACATTAATAAATAATATAACATTTATATTTTACTAGTACATTAATCAACACATTAACATAGTACTCAAATAGTTGATTTAACCTATTAATCAACCCAAATACTCAAAGCAGCAGAGTATTTTGATCGCAACCTTCGGACAACCCTTCAGGGTATCGTAGTTTCTGATGGTCCGGGTTTTGGTGACCTTCAGTGGCGCATAGCAACCATGCCATTACGCCTTGGTGGGTTGGGCATTTATTGTACCACAGATGTCAGTAAGTTTGCCTTCGTAGCCTCTCGATGCCAAACTCAAGAGCTCCAGGATCACATGCTCCGAGGGTGTGGTACTGCACACATGGATAGTGCTTTTGATAGTGTAGTTGTTGAGCTACAACTTTCTCCCCCTGATTTCGACCTTAGTATTCTAGCCTCAAGGGCTACCACCCTCCTAAACCCCAACACACACTGGTGGAAGCTTACTACAGGAAGATTGCTACTGGTATTGACAGGGATTTTGATTTGTATGCTCGTTAGAGGGCTGTTATAGAATGCTTACAGACCAAACATGCCAAGGACTTCCTTATTGCTATTCCTATATAAGGGCTAGGACAACGCATGATAGCAGTGGAGTATCGTGCCATTTTCCGGTACCGTCTCACGATCCCGTTATTTACAGATGAGGACTTATGTCCTGTATGTAAGAAGAGTCGACTGGACGCTTTTGGGGACCATGCTGTACACTATAAGTATTACCCCGGTTATAAATACAGACATGATCATGTGCGTGATATACGGTATGATGTGGTATGGCGAGCAAGAATACAGGTAAAGAAAGAGGCTCCGGTTAATTTTCTTACAGACCCATCAGAAGGCAGATCAACACTACCTCCAGCTGATGTTTTGATATATAGTTGGTTAGAAAGGAAAGATGCATGTGTTGACATCACAGGAGCATCTCCAATGGTGGGGTTTGGCAATGAAAATTTTGAAGTGGGTCAAGCAGCCATTAATGCAGCTGCAGCTAAGGTACAGAAACACGATGGAGCATGTGCAGCGAAGCAGTATTGTTTCATTCTTTTTGCCTTTGACACTTTTGGGTTTCTAGCACCAGAAGCAGTTGTTCTCAAGAGGGTACAGAAGGTGATGAATAGCAATGTGATACAGCGGGTTCTAATGAATATGTATTTCGTAGGATTGGTTTTGCTATTCAAAAAGGGCTTGCAGCGCAGTTTGTAGCGCGTTTGTCCTCTAGCTTTGTGTAATTCTTTTTTTATCAATAAAATTTGTCTTCGATTTTTTAAAAAAAAAAAAAAAAAATTGCCTTCAACCTTGTTGATCGGTCTGCTATGCTACGGGAGGTACGCAGTCATTGTCCATCTATTGCTCTATGGGTCGAATACCTCTATTGCTAACCTGCTCGATTGTATCTAGGGTCTACTCATATCTGGTTAGCAGCTGGGATACAACAAGGGGACCCTTTGGGGCCTCTTCTCTTTGCTTTGGTCTTGCACCGATTGATACACCGCATTCAGTCAGAATGCCACTTGGAGTTGCAGGCATGGTACTTAGATGATGGTACTCTGATTGGTAGTACAGAACATATGGCTAGAGCTATTCGTATCATTCAGGAAAGAGGACCAGCTCTTGGGCTCGTGCTTAATGTGTCTAAGACAGAGTTGTTCTGGCCTTTTATTGATCCTGTATGCTCCTATCGAGATATCCTTTCGGTTGGTATATCATGTCCTCAGCGAGGGGTTAAGTTGTTTGGAGGGGCTGTAAGTATTGATGCATCCTTTATTATGGGTAATGTTCGTCAATGAGTGCATAAGACACTTCAGCTTATGGATTTATTACCACAGCTAAAGGATCCGCAATATGAGCTGGCACTTTTACGTTCTTGTATGGGAATATCTAAACTCACCTTTGCTCTCCGTACTTGCCCCCCTGATTATGTTCAGAAAACAGCCGAATGGTTTGACCACAAGTTTCGTGCAACTCTTCAGAATATTTTGGTTTCTGATGGACCTGGTTTTGGTGATCTACAGTGGCGTATGGCAACCCTCCGATTGCGTATGGGTGGACTTGGTATTTATTGTACTAGTGATGTTATGAAGTTTGCTTTCGTAGCTTCACGTACGCAAACCAAGGATCTCCAAGACCATATTCTTCGAGGTTGTGCGGCTGCACCTATGGGTAATGTTTTCTATACTGCCATTAATTGCTAATTTACATCTTTCTATACCTGATTTTGATCTCAGTAATCTTGGTCCAAGTGCTACCGTCCCCTTCAGACCCCAACATGTCTTAGCAGAAGCATACTACAACAAGATTAGTTCTGGTCTTGAGAGGGAATTTGAGTTGTCAGCTAGACAAAAAGCCGTGATTGGATGTGTGCAGTCAGAACATGCCAAAGATTTTCTCCTTGCTATCCCGATGGAAGGACTTGGACAACGCATGACGCCTGTAGAATATCGTGCCATTCTTCATTATCGATTGATGATCCCTCTTTATTCAGATGGTGAACTTTATCCAGTGTGCAAGAAGAGCATACTTGATGCTTTTAGGGACCATGCGGCCCATTGTAAGCATTACCCCGACTTCAAGTACAGGCATGACCACATTAGAGATATCTTGTGTGATGTGTTCTGGCGGGCTGGAGTACAGGTTAAGAAGGAGACTCCTGTTAACTTTCTTACTGATCCTATGGAAGGAAGATCGACATTACATCCTGTTGATATTTTGGTCTACAACTGGTCTGAAGGTAAACATGCGTGTGTTGATGTTACAGGGGCGTCTCCAATGGTTGGGGTGGGTGCTGGGATATTTGAGGTGGGGCTAGCAGCTACCAATGCAGCAACAGCAAAAGTGGAGAAACATGACGGAGCTTGTAGGGCTAACCAACATAGTTTCATCCCCTTTGCATTTGACACATTTGGATTGCTAGGCTCAGAAGCAGTTGAGCTCCTCAGGAGAGTGCAGAAGGTAATGGATAGCAACGTGATGACTGCGGGTTCGAACGAATATGTATTTAGGAGAATCGGGTTTGCTATCCAGAAAAGACTTGTCGCGCAGTTTGTAGCGCGTTTGTCCTATACTTTTGTGTAATTCGTTTAGCTTATCAATAAAATTTGTTTCAAAAAAAAAAAAAAAAAAAAAAAAAAAACCTATAAAAAATATTGAATGACGACTCGTTCAACATCAAAAAACACTAAATAAAACACAAAAACAAGAATAAACAACAAAAAACACAAATTGCCAAAATTATTAAACAAAACAGGAATTAATAACTCAACAAACTAACATATATAATCGTTAATCATCATCATCTCCAAATCGAGTTGAGAAATCAATTAACCAAATCAGTTGATAATGAAAATTGATCTCAAATCGAATTGCAAAATCAAAACACGAATTCAAACTTCACGATCTGCCATTAAAAGCTCCAATTACAAAACTGCAAATATAAATGAATCGATGTGGAAAACTGAGCTCTCGCAATAACTTGGACTGAGAAGATCTTGTCGAATTGAATTGCTAAATCAAAACCCTAAAACGAAAGAATAACGAAATCAAACAAAATCTGAACTCTCACGAATGAAAACCAAACAAAATTGAACTCACGCGATAGATTGAGAAGATTTTGTGAAATTGAATTCAAAAATCAAAATCAAAACATGAAATATTCCTCCAGAAACATGAAATCTTCGTCCAGAATTTTCTCTTCTTCAAACTCTCTGCAAATGAAACAAAACGGCAATACAAATTCTTAAAACACGATCTATATATATCGTTGGTAGGAGGGTAGTTCAGGTATTATAAAAAAAATAATGCAATGATACGTGACTTTGTCCTGGAAACAATATTTTATTCCATATAATTGGACTTCTCTTAAACCTAAACACCAACCCGTGTGATACAATATTGCAATGATAGGAATGATACGCGACTTTGTCCTGGAAACAATATTTCATTCCGTATGATACATCTAGTTTTGTGTCTCTTGAGTTAGAAGTTGCATGTGTGGATCAAGTAGAAGATTTGATTGAAAAATCTGCAAGGGAGATAAATAAGAAGTTCTATTTGTTGCCCAAATAAGGAAACCTGGTTGTTGTCCATGACAATGGTAAAGAGGATGAACGTTCTCGGAATTTCGCTCATCACTCCCATGAATCGATGAATTCCATTGATTCCGACCGACAAATTGATGATTTTTATCATCCCCACAAATTTCGTCCCATAAAATTAATTAGTAATTTGTTTGGTTATGTTGATCCTTATCTATTCCAAGATGAGAATGAATTTTCTCCATGGAGGGACAAACACCTTCAATTCTTATTTCTTGACATGCGGCTATATTGTTCCAATCAATTGGGTTGTCCTAATGATGCACCTATGACATTAATGTTCATCATTCTTTCTGCGAGCAACTATCTGGGGAAGATTCATGGCCGGATTTTTTGCACCAACGTAAGGTTGAGGTTGATGTACAAGAGTCGTTTTGAACGTTGGAGGATGTTAGTACACAAACTCGAGGACGAGTTTTTTTCAAGTTGGGGGGATTTGATTACAACTCGCATTGACCAAGTTGTTCTTGGTGCCTTACATAAGGATTCAACCAATTCCAAGAAGTCTCCGTAGGATGTCTTGTTATTAGCGATCCTTATTTTTGACTCACCATGTACATATGCAATCTCAACTTCTTCAACTGTAACAACCAATTGCCCACCATATTGGAATATGATATTAAATGTATTCTCTGCATAACATCAATTAAAATGGGTTTAATATCACATCTCTATAAACGAGTGTACTGACGTTATCGGCTACAATATCAGTATTAGGGGTTACAGTTGACAGTTTATCGTCTAGAAATTTAAGAATGTATGTCAAAGTGATAATCAGTACAAGATGATAAACCCACTTTTAGATCTTCTAATCATTAGATAAAAAACTTCAAAACCCCCGATAAAAACAGAGACAAAGACCAATACACGGTAGACACTAGTGATTTAAAGCTTGAAAACAACATACTAGAAACCCATAAACGAAATTCTGGGGTTTTCATACCCCCAACCCAACAATCAACTAGAGTTGAAACCCCACCCACAATTGAATGCTTGCATTTAAGCTGGTGGGTGTGTGTGACTGAATACTTTAATGCCACTGAGATTGAAATCTAAAACAGACAACTTTAATACCAATGATTGGTATTAATGCCACTGAAATCAAACCCCCCATTATCATTATAAATTAACATTACAACCTTCAAACCTTAAAACTTACCAGGAATCTGAAAAACGTTCATAACTTGCTTGCCCTTATTGCTTCCTTTTTTTCCCATGGTGAAAATATTATTGATGAAAACCCCAACGCCAAAAAAAAAATCGAAACTTTACGACAAAGAGAATGTGATCTGATGAAAAGAGGTTATCTTCTTGTTCATTCTCTGTGATGAACAAAGAAGATGAAGAAGAAGAACAGAGAAAAGTTTGGTTTACTTCTCTTTTAAGGTAAAACAGTTGTTTTTGTCTTTTCTGGGTGGAGGATAGAGTAGTGTGATGTGGAGGATTGAGAATGCTGGTTTCTGTGTTATTTCATCCAACGGTGGTAATCAAAGATGTTTTTTCATCTAACGGCGAGAGTTTACTTTGCTGAATTTAATGATGAGAGAGAAAATCAATCAAACAAAAGATATGATGTGATGGCTTAAAGTTGTCATAAGGGTAGAAATGTCCAATTAATAAGTCAAAGTCCAAAATGTGCTTATTGGGGAAGATTGCAGTCAAATGTGCTTCTTTGGGAAGAAAGTTCATAAACCTATGCTTATTCGAGAAATTACCCAAAAAAAAATTTAGATGTATAATGGTGGTTGTAAAAGGAAACACTCATTTTTAAATGAAGAAATTGAAGTAAAATAAATGTTAATAATGATAATAAGAGTTTAATGGTGGGCACACCTATCGGGGAGTGATAAAACCATACCATACAGACCAGTACAGTATAATGTTTCTCACTTCTTGATTTTCCCCAAATCACTTCTCCAGCCCTAGTTTTCCAAAGCGAGTGGCCGTTCTTCAAAATTACAGATCTGGAGTAAGGGATTTTGAGCTTTGAATCGATGGGTTATTTGAGGCTGAAGTAATAAATGATGGGAATGGGTGGTATCGGAAATAATTGGTTCAATAATTCAGATTATGTGAGGTCTGATTTGATGATCTGGAAGAAGGTATTTTCAGGTTTATTTTCTTTTGTTTCCAAATTCTACTTTTCTATGGTTTTAATTTTCTCTTTGATCACTTGATATTTGGAAGATTCAAAGCATATCTAAACCCAATATTAAATTGAAGGGACTGATAATTTTTATGTTTGAAATGAAACCAAAATCATTTTTAGTAAGTTAGTAATCACAGTTTCAGCCACTCCATAATTGTGATTGTTGATGACTTGGTTAAAAATTTATATATGCTCGATCAAAATAATCAGGTGTATACAAAAATATATTCACCTACTCATTTGAATTGAGTCGCATGGAAGTTATGTAGTTTTGGATTGTATATGGGGAAGTATGAAGGAGTTGGTATTTGCTTTTGGGGTTTTAATTAGCTTGTGTGGCTATGAATTACTAAATAGGTGGGCACATATAATGTGATGGTAGCAGCTTATGTAAATTTCTTTTTATCTTCTTTTGAAACAAGGAAGAAACAGATTTGCGACCAAGCTGCAGAGCTTGATAAATGGATGAGTGATATCCAAAATAGGTACACTTCTCCCACACACCTTAAAAACCATTCTCCTTGAGTACAATATATATAGCCTCTTGTTAAAATGTACGTCAATCTGACTGTAGATTTTATTTTGTGTTATTAATAGGTTGAAGGATAGATTGGCATTATATGTTGGTCTATACTCCGTCGTCTTCCCCAAGGGCATCCCTTTATGTAGAGAATGGGACTTTTATGTCCTCGTTCTTGGCATTTGTGCTTTTGAAGCAGTAATCCTCCTTGGATACACAGTCAAAGAGGTAGGGAAGATACGTAACAGGCAAGTTGAGCTCAGAGGTCAAGATCAGAGCTTGCAAAATTCAGCAGCGACATTTGGAGATATGTGCTTAGAAATGGACTCAGAGAATATTGTCGAATCCATCAGAGCAGGAAGGCCGGCTGACTTTCAAAGGATGGACATCTTCAACAGCATCAACGGAAGCCGTTAGAATTAATATCATGTTCGTGGTGGTATCTACTTTTAACTGTGCTTCCCTTTTTAGGTTTTCTGGTAATGGGTATCGTGGGATACTTGGTTGGAATGCCAGACTCATCAGGAGGTAGCTGAGGACAAGCTTCGTGTTTTGGTTGAAGATATTGTGTCACAGATGGTCTCAGGAGATGATCGTGCTAGGTCCCCTTAATTAATTAGCTCCCCTTAGCAGTTGTCTTGCATGCAGTTGTCTAATAGGGATTGGTTTACTACTGGTATTTTTGTGGAAGCCTGTCATGGCAGTTACTGATAATTTTATGTGTTCTAAGCAACTCCACATATTAGCAGCATGTCTTTTATGATTTGATACAAATTGACTTTTATGATTTGATGCAATTGTCTAATATTAGTAGGGCTTCTTTGACTGGTATTTATGTTGAAGTTGGACATGGTAGTTCACTGATAATGTACATTATTGTGAAATGTATACTATCAGTGCCAGCTATTTAGTTAGTGTAGTTCTAACACTAGTACTTGCTCCTAGATTGTGTAATGTGTTTCTCAAAGTTGTCTTCAAATTTTGCTACACTGCCATGATTATCTGGTGCACAACGTACAGAAAATTAATGATCTCCTCTGTCAACTTGCGCTACAAAAAACTGTAGGGGGGCATACTCACATTTGACATGATAAAGGTAATGTTTGTGCCCTATTTGTTGCAAATCTTTGGAAACCCTCCATGTACAACATGCTCGTTGCACCATTTGCAATGTATTGCACCCAGGAGATTAGAATAAACTCCTCCAGGAAAATCTCCACCCATATATTTGCACTTCAACCCAATCATTGTGGCATATTACATTGACCATCCACTACATGTGACACTTCCCTCTTTAAAACTCAGGAGCAAAGTGTTCAGTCACATTTCTCAATCATTAAAGTTGGAAGTCTTCTCTAAAGAAAGGGGTATTTAGGGTTTAGTCACCATAGATATATACTATTTAAGAAAAAGACACTTAAGTTATATTAATTAGGTTTTGGATCACTTGATATATTTGAACAGCTTATTAAATTTAATTTGTCTAGTGTTTTTATTTGGAAGATTCAAAACATATCTAAATATTAAATTAAAGGGACTGATATACAGGGAAAAAAAAAATGGACCCCCATAAGGGACCGAAAAGAAACATTTTCCTATCTAAGAAATTAAATGTAAAAAAGGCCCCATTTTGAAGTCAAATGTTAGCACATAGATCAGGGAAATGGTTGCCAAGAGATGAATGCATATAATGCCAAGAACTCAATGCTTTGTTTCAACACAAGAATGGGGCCTTTTTTTCATTTTTGATCTTAGGTGGGGAAATGTTGCTTATAGGGCTCTTAATGGGGGCCTGCATTCATTTCCATGTATAAAACAAAGAATAGGGCCAAAAGGCCAAATTCCAACCCTGAGCCAAAAGGACATTTTAAAAAAAGTGGATGTCAAAAGCACAAATTTATATATCTTATGTAAAGGACGTAAGATTTTCTTAGGCCCAAGGACATGCCCATAATATCTGCCCTACATATGATCCAACAATATTTTATAATGATATTTTTACCCTTACATAGATATAGTAAATAAATCATCAAATTTGAAACGTTTGATTTGTTTGAAACTCCATTTTCTTTTATCTCTCTGTTTCTAGATCCTTTGGAGATTTTTTCCATTTTTGATTATCATCTCTCTATTCGTTTGGAAAATCAAAGAAGTTTGATTTGCTAAATTCTTCAAGTTTGGTTTTTCGAATTGAAGAATTTCATTTGAAATCTCTTTAGAAGTTTGAATTCATTTGGTTTTCGATCTACAACACTAATTATTAATGGAGAACAATCTGTGGGTATTGAAGAAAGCACATATATAGGTTGTGATAATGTACTAAATACATTATCATGTGGGTATTGAAGAAATGGTTATTAATGGAGAACCATCTGATTTTCAATTGTAATTATGAACATGGGAACTATTGTAATTATTAATTGTGATTGTCATTTTCAATTGTCGACAAGCTACGAATTTTACAGTTTTCTTATAGAGAAGAAAATTGATCAACTCAGTTTTTTGAGTCAACTCGGTTATTATTATAATTGTGATCACATCATATTGCCACTGTAGTTATCTTTGAAAATTAAACATGATAACATCATGTTATCGTTGAACATGTATGATAACATGATGTTATCAGTAGACTTATCCTTGATAACATCATGTTATCACAATATACTATTTCAGAATTCCAGTAAAAGTTTACTATGGAAAATATGTTTCAAGTAGTGACAAAGAAGATGAAAAAGAAAGGAACCTAACCAAAAACCACAAGTAGAGGATAAAGAAACTTACTTCTTTGTTGTTGATTATATGTGATCAGAGAGTATGTAATGTTATAAGATATATGATAATATTATGTTTCAGATTTATGATAACATGATGTTATGACTGATGTTATCATTGAAAATGTGTGATAATATGATGTTATCACTACACTTGTCTTTGATAACATGAGCTCTAAACATATGGTAACATGATGTTATCACTGCACTTATGCTTAAGAACATCATTTTATTATCTTTATTTAGGTTTTAGGGTTTTTGTTTAGTGTTAATGGTCGATAACTTATACAAATCCTACTAGGGTTAACAACACCCATACGTTATAGTGTTTTAGATGTATCATATGTGTACGTAAAATTAGTTCCACAAGTTTAGATTTAAATGTGTTTAAAAGTAAGTCGATAACTTGTACAAATCCTACTAAGGTTAACAACACCCATACATGGTAGTGTTTTAAATGTATCATACGTGTACGTAAAATTAATTCCACTAGGGTTAACAACACTCATACGTGGTAGTGTTTTAAATGTGCCATACGTATGCGTAAATACTGGAAAAAAAATGTGATACCAAGATATAAATGTAGAATAAATTTAACATTCATGACCTTAGCATAGCTAAAACAATTTATAACAAACAGTACATGTTTGTACTTATCAAAATATGTGAGTGTAACATACATGTACTTAACAATAGCAAAGTATGTCTTCTATCCATAATTTATAACAACCATAGTTATTATCATAGCACTACTACTTTTCCAAAGTAAGTCTTCTATCCACAAGATTTTGATATTCTTCAGTCCAATTCTTGGGGAGTCATTCAGGATCAAAACTTCACATTGAACACGTGTTTTTTATCCCAATTTCTCATCTACATTATCGGGTACAAAATTTATAAAGGTCAAAACTTCCATGATCAACCCAACATAAATAACACAGTCACTAGTTTGACCTTGTCGTGGTGTTGTAGCTTCTTCCAATGGCAGATCCAAATTTAATGATTCGTTTTGCAGCTCCATCCTAAACCTTTTGTTCATTAGGACTACAAGATTGTTTTTCTAATTTTCAAGCAAAATTAATTTGCTATCAGTTTTTGTTTTCTTAGAAAACAAAAATAAAAATAAAAATTAATATGTTATCAACATAAACCTATATTGGCCATAGTGATAACATGATGTTATTAGAGATACCAAAGCTGATGACATGATGTTATCAAGGAAACCTACACTGGCCATATTGATAACATGATGTTTTCAGGGAAACCTACACTGGTCATAGTGATAAAATGATGTTATCAGAGATACCAAAACTGATAACATCATATTATCAGACAAAGCCACGAATGATAACAAGCCAAATCTTACGTCCCCAGTTAGTTCCACATCATGTTATCACAGTACAAGCCCACTTATAACATGATGTTATCACCTTTAGTTTAATTTCATGTAAAATAAAAGTAAAAAATAGGTGATAACATTATGTTATCAAAGGACAAGCCCATTAATAATATGATGTTGTCATCACCAGTTTCACTCCAAAGTAAAAAAAAAAATGAGATAACATCATATTATCACAGTACAAGCCCACTGATAACATCATGTAAAATTTTACTAGAGATTGAACGGCCATTCTATCTGTTTTGGGAAACGGTCAAAATTACGATCCACTATACTAGAGGTGTAAATTTTTGCCGATTTTTCTGATTTTCGATCTAATTTTTTTTCAAATTTGGAATGGATTATTGTAGTTCCGATTTTCGAATTTTTAGAAAAAAATGGAACAGAATTGGAACTACTTCCGTGAATTTGATTTTTCCGATTTGTAATCCGATCCGATTTTTCGATAAATATTCCAAAACTTTTGATAATTTAAAGAGATATAAATTATTCTCATTTTTTAAAATATACGTACATATAGACATAAATACAAAGTTTAAAAGCACACGAGGACTCAATAGAAAATTATAGTTAATCTGAAATCTTAATTTAATCAAATATCAATGTATGATTCAACAAAAATTAATGTAATAGTAAATTATTAGTTAGTTTATACTTTCGAATGAAGATCCATGCTTATTAGTCAGATTATAATTTCTTTCTTTTTCATGCAATTATATTATTATATAAAGTTTACAGTATAATTGTGTTTTGTAAAATGTAATACTTCAGAACTTTGATATATCATTTGGGCATGTTACACAAAAATACCCTAATGAGCAAATATAGTGTATCATCTAAGTATAAAGAGTGTAGGATTTTAAAGTATTCAAATCGGATCACATCTACCATTTCAATTTGGGGAATTTCAATTAATTTCGATAAATTTTGAAGTTGGAATTCCGATTTTTTATCTTGAAATTCTAATTGACCCAAATTTATTTTTTTCTAATATTTTTCGATATTCCGAATTTTGAATAAATTTTATTGTCCGAAAAAAAATTAGAATAAAATTGGAAGAATTTGTTTGATTTTGATTTTCGATTTATTTTTCCTGAACATGCCATTTCCGATCGGTTCAATTACTCTGTATTGTACTTTTTTACCAAATTCATCTTGATTAATTCTCTTTTGCCTCTTGATTAAGCTTCTTTAATCACATTATCCTGCAGTATCATTGTTGATACTCAAGCTCTACATACCGGTCCCACAACCACTGCATCCCAGTATCCATGAGATTGTGATTGCCATTATTTTAAACGTGTACAATCTTCTACCCACAGCCAAGAGCCTACATTGTTACTAAAATATCACCGAAAACTTATTTAATAGAAGAGATTTTTGGATATACCTAGGGCATGAAACGGATCGGATACAGATACGGAGCGAATATGTAGTAATTTTAGTATATCCGTTTTTGTATTCATATTCAAGTCGGACTGAATTTTTCGTACCATATCCGTATTCAATTATACGGATTCGATAATCCATTTTTAATTCGGATCGAATATCCGAATCTATTTTCGGTTTGATTTTCTGTAACTAAAATCTAAATATGAGAAATTATAATAAAAAGGTTTTGGATATATCAGAATTTTATAAATTAAAAATTTTAATTGTTAGATTTTTTGTTTTTATATATAATTTGATGACCATATTAGCCCTGTAAAAATGGTATATTATTTGTATTAAAGTATAAATCTGGATATATCCGGATTTTATCAGTATCCGATCTGTATTCGAACCGGTCAAAATATTATAACCGTATCCGTATCTGAATTAAAATCCGAATAATTTTTTTGAACCATATCCACTATACTCAGATTTCTGTCGGTCGGATTTTCAGATAAATCCAACCCGATTTCCTGCCCTAGACGTACCCGCATTTGAAGACAACCATAGGTTAGTTTTATGATGGATGGCTAAGATAACACAACATCCTAAAATGGGGTATCTCAAATTTCGACTTTCAAATAAAGTATGTCCAAAAATCTATTAATAAAATTACAGAAATATAATAAAAAATAACAGAGGCTGAAATATTGAATAGATTGCTAAAATTTGTAGTTCGTGTTTAATAAAGAATAGCGAATAAGATAAAAATTATATATATGAAAGATATAAACACGAAAGCAATTATGATATAAGTCACCTCTTAGAAATTAACATCTGTAAAGCATAGCAGATGACACCCAATTCTCTGACTAGGCACTCGTAAGAGTGTCCCACCTAATAAACCCCCTTTATACTACCTTTCCAAATTGGTTGTCCAACTGTTCAACCTCTGACTATAACTATATGCAGTTCTAATATCCATGTCCAGTTTGCAGGCAGCGCCTACAGTGTGTTTTTCCCAAGTTCCTTTACATGATCCTGGTAGCCTACAGAATTGTCTTGATACCCTCATAATCCCTTACTACCATCTTTTGTTTTGGTTGACGTTACATCCCTTCAAAATAGAATTATCGTATTAATAACATGAAAGCATATTTATCACAGTGATGATAAATGGATAATCAGAAAGAATGTTATATGTACTCCCAAAGATACCTTGTAAGCAAGTATTTGTGATTAATTTGACGATGTAAATTAGAGACTCCATCATCACTGTTTTCTCTTTCCATATTCTATTTCTAACAGATTCAGAAGGGTTCAACTAATTGCAGAGAGCTTGAACAATGAACAACCATTCTATTCATGAGCTACAAATTACAATGTTTGCGTTGAGGACTTGAGGTCAATGTATATCTAAGTCAATGTATATCTGCAGTAGTTCTAAAAGTTAGTCAACAGGTACGGTTTCATTAACCATCACATATTCACATGTAATTAATAATAAAATTGTCAGAAATCATAAATGATGACAATCTACAATCTTTTAAGACAATTACTGAAAATACTGTGAGCCGGGATGGGGCTTTCTCTTTATTACTTTGTACTCAATCGGGTGCATATCGTTGTGTGTCCGGGTTATAGTGCACTAGTTAGTATAAATAAAAAGCTAGTCTTCTTTTTATATGTACTTCATAAGTAATTCAGTAAACACTAAATCAACAGTTTCCTTATTTTGTTCTTCATTACTTTTAATTAAGTACTGTACTCTGTTATATGTTTCTTGGTCTATTTATTTTTTATAAGGTGAGTTATAAGGCGAGTTACCAATGTGTTCCTCCAGTTTATAAGGCGAGTTACCAATAAACAGGCCATTTATAGAATTTGAAAGTAGATGGATGTAACTCGAAAGTTGTACAATTATGTTATGGAAACAAAAGTTTTTGTCAATCATAAGATGATTAGAAAAAACATTATTCAAATTCATAACTCTAATCATACCCTTATAACGTTTACCAGTGATGTGAAAATTATTAATAATATTTGGAAAACTTCTTGAACCACATTTGGTTGAAAATAAGATAGTAAGAAAATCTTACCCCAGCAGAATGTACAAATAATAGGTTTTCCACTAAAACCAAAAGAAAATAGTAATAATAATGTTTATACCTTTGTTCCATTAGTGCTTCCTAAAACACATGGATTTGCCGTAATGGCCATTCTCCAAGAAAGCCCAATTTCAATCTGAGGAGAATTAATCAGAATAGTTTAATCTAGAAACTTTCCAGAAATTTATAATAAATAGTTATAATTAAACATGTAACTTACCAAAATTAAGAATAACTGGTACCACAGTCTACAGATGCTAAAAACAAGCAAGCGATGGTTATAAGATGAGGAGAAGGACCGACTTAGGAGAACACCACCTTTTGGATGTTTCATTACCTTCTTTTCCGATACCACCTCTTCCCAGTTCAAGAAATAAGTACAGTAAAGAATCAACAAATTCATGATTTTTTTTTTTTTCTAGATCCAGAACTTTGTTTATAAAATTCTTAACCATTGAGCGGCCATTCTCTCTGTACCTGGAAAACTAGGTTTTAGTTGTGACTATATATATATATATATATTTACTTTCAACCAAAAATTACAATCTGCCCCAAGAGGATCTTTCATTTGACATTTGATATGAGATTTGCTTTTGGTCTTGATCTGATCTGAAAATATGTCAAAGATCAAACCATAGTACAAAATATCGTTATCGACTAATGTATCGATCTCCAAAAAATAGATATATCGGGATATATTGGAATCTATCGGTGGATATTTTACATGAAATATATCGACTAATATATCAATTTGTTATACAAAATATATATAAAATCAAATTTGGAAGTATATTTTCATAGTATTTACCTAAAAAACATCATATCTACTAAAAATAGAATAAAAAAATTATTTCCAAAAAAAAAAAATTGAAAAAAAATAATATTTCCAGAAAATTTCGGAAAATATCAGTAAATATCGGAAAATATCAAATATATCGGGAAATATCGGCCGATATTTTACAGATACTTCAAGGCGAAAATTTCGGGAATATATCGTATCGTTTTCTCTGAAAACCGATAAATATCGCGATATATCGTGATATATCGCGATATTTTGTACTATGGATCAAACATGGCTATTTCAATATGGACAAGCAAGTTGCAAGCCCATTGGTTGAAAATGGGGTAACCAGTTTTGGATTTGGGCAACAAGAAATCTTTGGTAAAGAATATGGCCATTTTGATAATACACCCTTTTTTGTGTCACGTTTGGCTAATACACCCTATTAGTCCAGGAATTAGTTGGTCCACTGATTCAAGACCTTGACTCTGTTAATATAGACATTCAACTTCTTATAACTCGGTCAAACCCCTTAAGTTACATAAACACCCTTATCTTTCAAAATACCCTAGTTACCACTATTTGATTTAAATAGTTAATCTAACGTTTGTTGGTAGATGTAATCTAAGTCGTTGATTAAAAGTGTAAATATACAAAATTATCCTTTGCTTGTCAACGATACACCTAAGAGATCGTTCTGCTTTTAAGTTGATCATATGGATGGTGATAATGGACTTTTTCCTTTAGCTATTTATATTTGTGTGAGAGAGAACCTGGATAATTGGAAGGACAAGGAGTGCACCACATCTATCTGGTAGGAGGTTAACAATCATGTCTGACAGACAGAAAGGTTTAGATGCAGCTGTAAATGAAGTTTTTCCTGGCTGTGATCAAAGGTTTTGTATAAGACACATAGCTGCAAATATGACACAATATCATAGGGTTGTTTAAAGGTATATATGGTGTAAAACCCCGGGATTTCATCCTCGCTCATCCCGGTGCGTCAAGCTCCATACCGCTAGCTAATGTCAATATTTTCCCCCTTTAGTCACTGCGGATATCCAGCAGTAGAGGGTTTTGGATCAGGGCCCACCCACTAGGTTTCCCCCGAAAGGCCTTAACAGTAGTTAGAGTATGGTTAAGCTCTATATACTACCAATACAACCACTTCTTTGGTAATGTGTGACTAACACCAACTCATGGGTGTTACACAAAAGGGTTAGTACACAGAAAAATGTAAAATTTTGAAATTTTTTAATTACACCACAAATGTATCTGATACACAATTTACAAAATATTGTAACAATAAGAAGTGATTATAGGAGTTTTGAATAAAAGTTTTACAAAAAAGATGCATTTCGAAAAATGCTCAATACTTGCATTCAGCCAAAGGGGTTAGATCACAATAAAATCTAAAATTTTGAAATTTTATAATTACACCACAAATGTATCTGATACACAATTTACAAAATATTCTAACAATAAAAAGTGATTATACGAGTTTTGAAAAAAAAATTGACTAAAAAAGGGTATTTTCGAAAATGCTCAATATTGGCATTCGGCTAAACGGGTAAGTACACAGAAAAATGTAAAATTTTGAAACATCTTAATTACACCACAAATGTATCTGATACACAATTTACGAAATATTGTATCAATAAGAAGTGATTATATGAGTTTTGAACAAAAATTTCACCTAAAAAAATGAATTTTGAAAAATGCTTACAATCGATACACAATTTATAAAATATTGTTACAACAAAAAGTGATTATATGAGTTTCGAACAAAAATTTCACTAAAAAAGTTTCATTTCGGAAAATGCCCAATATTGGCACTCGAATCAAGCGGTAAACAAAAAAAAATGTAAAATTTTAAATTTTTTTAATTACACCAGAAATATATCCGATACACAATTTACAAAATATTGTAATAATAATAAGCGATTATATGAGTTTTGAACAAAAAATTCACCTCAAAAGATGCATTTGGAAAAATACTCAATATTGAAAAATACAAAATATTGTAACAATAAGAAATGATTATATGAGGAACAAAAATTTCACTTAAAAACATCATTTCAAAAAATGCTCAATATTGGCATTCGGCCAAAGGGGTAGTACATAAAAAAAATATAAAATTTAAATTTTTTAATTACACCACAAATGTATGTGATACACAATTTACAAAATATTGTAACAATAAGAAGTGATTATATGAGTTTTGAACAAAAAATTCACATTAAAAGAGCATTTCAAAAAATGTTCAATATTGGCATTTGTCCAAAAGGTTACTACACAGAAAAATGTAAAATTTTAAAATTTTTTAATTACACCACAAATGTATCCGATACACAATTTACAAAATATTGTAACAATAAGAAGTGATTATATGAGTAGTGGTTATATGAGTAGTGGTTATATGAGTTTTGAACAAAAATTTTACCTTAAAAGATGCATTTCAGAAAATTACACCACAAATGTATCCGATACACAATTTAAAAAATATTGTAACAATAAGAAGTGATTATATATGTTTTGAACAAAAATTTCATCAAAAAGGTTTCATTTCGGAAAATGCTCAATATTGGCATTCGGCTAACCACGTACATAGAAAATGTAAAAATTTTAAATTTTTTAACTAAACCACAAATATTTTCGATAAACAATTTATAAAATATATTAACAATAAAAAGTGGTTATATGAGTTTTGAACAAAATTTTCACCTAAAAAAATGTATTTCGAAAAATACTCAATATTCGGCCAAAGGGGTTAGTACAAAAAAATATATAAAATTTATAAAATTTTAAATTACACCATAAATATATCCGATCCACAATTTACAAAATATTGTAACAATAATAAGTGATTATTTGAGTTTTGAACAAAAATTTCACCTAAAAAGATGTATTTCAAAAAATGCTTAATATTAGCATTCGGCCCAGAGCAATTTTGTGGACATACAGTTTTTTCTGTCCACAAGACAGCGTTTTATTATTGGTCCACCTCATACTTATTTTCTTTTTCATGTTTTTTATTTTTCTTAAATTCGGTTTTCTGATAATTAAAAGTCTACGTGGACCAATAAAACAATGATGTCCCGTGGACACACAAAAACTGTATGTCCACAAAATTGCACTACATTCGGCCAAAGGGGTTGGTACACAAAAAAATGTAAAATTTTAAATTTTTTTAATTACACCATAAATGTCTCCGATACACACTTTACAAAATATTGTAAGAATAAGAAGTGATTATATGGGTTTTGAAGAAAAACTTCATCTTAAAAGATGTATTTCGAAAAATGCTCAATATTAGCATTCAGCCAACGTACACAGAAAAATGTAAAATTGTTAGCTTTATTAAACTTTTCTTGCAAATCAATATTAGCTTTTTGTAATCTTTCACATTCTTTTGCAGAAAGCCTGTAAAGAATAGCCCAATCACTATTGCTAACAACATACAAATTATCATCCTTCTCAAAATCAGATTTTGGTTTTGTGAATTTAGACAATTTAGCAATAAAATTATTATAAGCAGACTCATGAACCATTATTGCACTCATAGGATCTACGCGTGAGCCATTACGCTCCATAACAAGCGTCCCGCTCTGATACCAATTGAGAATCCAATATATGTGCAATATAACAATAGTAAAGCAAACAAGAATAAAACAATAAAGAAGTAAAGAACACACAGGAATTTTTAACGTGGTAAAACCCAATATGGGAAACGTCCACGGTTGTCCTCACGACAACAAATAAATCCACTAGATGAAAAGAGATTTACAAACCTATCAACTACCTGCAATCACTGCGAGTTGACACTACTGGTTATCTCTAACACCTTGACTTCACCGGAGCACCTTGATGTACGCACAAGACACTCGACTTCTTGATGAACACACAAGAAGACTCGAAGCCGAACTATGAAACAAGCTTACACCAGAGTTCCTTGATGAACACACAAGGATACTCGACTTCTTGATGAACACACAAGAAGACTCGAAGCTAAATCACTATTCAATAATGAAGAAGAAGATGAATGGGGAAGAAGGAAGAAAAAGATGAATGGGGAAGAAGAAGATGAGTTCAATCACCAAAACAACCTCAAACCAAAACCTCAACAAACTCCAAGACTAGATGAATTGGACGGCCAAAGAACTAAATTGTTCTTTGGTTGAGAAACCCTATATATAGTTAGGGTTGGAAGACACACAAAATGGGCCGGAATTGCTGAAATCCACATTGGACGTACGTACGTCGAAACAACGTCCGTACGTCCCCACACTGTAAAAGTTCGCTGCCTGCTTGGACGTACGAACGCCCTAACTAGGTACGTACGTCCTGACCAAAACATGTTTGCTGCCTAACATGACGTACGTACGCCCTAACTAGGTACGTACGTCCTAAACCCAAAAACTCACTTTTGACAAAAGGACGCGAGGACACAGACTCGGGACGATGCGCGTACAACTTGGTTTTCCTAACAATGAACTCAAGGCGAGATAACCATGGACATCCAATGTCACAAAATTAATGTCAAACAACCGAGTGCCGGTTTCAGTACACAGAAAAATTTAAAATTTAAATTTTTTTTAATTACACCACAAATGTATCCGATACACAATTTACAAAATATTGTAACAATAAGAAGTGATTATATAAGTAGTGGTTATATGAGTTTTGAAGAAAAATTTCACCTTAAAAGATACATTTTGAAAAATGCTCAATATTGGCATTCGACAAAAAGGTAAGGAGACAAAAAAATGTAAAATTGTGAAATTTTTTAATTACACCACAAATGTATCCGATATACAATTTATAAATTAGATTAACAATAAGAAGTGGCTATATGAGTTTTGAACGAAAATTTTACCTAAAAATATGCATTTCGGAAAATGCTCAATATTGGCATTCAGCCAAAAGGTTAGGACACAGAAAAATGTAAAATTTTAAAGTTTTAAATTACACCACAAATTTATCCGATACACAATTTACAAAATATTGTAACAATAAGAAGTGATTATATGAGTTTTGAAGAAATATTTTACTTGAAAAGATGCATTTCAAAAAATACTTAGTATTGGCATTCAACCAAAGGGGTTAGTACACAGAAAAATGTAAAATATTAAATGTTTTTAATTACACCACAAATGTATCCGTTACACAATTTACAAACTATTGTAACAATAAGAAGTGATTATATGTCTTTTGAACAAAAATTTCACCTAAAAAGATGCATTTCGAAAAATACTCAATGTTAGTATTCAGCCAAAGGGTACACAGGAAAATGTAAAATTTTCAAATTTTTTAGTTACACCACAAATGTATCTGAAAAACAATTTATAAAATATTGTATCAATAAGAAGTGATTATATGATTTTTGAACAAAAAAATCACCTAAAAAAATGCATTTCAAAAAATGCTCAATATAGGCATTCGACCAAAGGGGTTAGTACACTGAAAAATATAAAAAACTTTAATTTTCAATTACACCGCAAATGTATCCGATACACAATTTACAAAATATTCTAACAATAAGTAGTGGTTATATGAGTATTGAAAAAATATTTCACTTTAAAATATGTATTTCGAAAAATGCCCAATATTGGCATTCGACCAAAGTGTTAGTACACAGAAAACTGTAAAATTTTGTGGACACCTTGAACATTTATAATAGCTTTGTGGACATTAAAGCGGGAAAATATATTTGTTCTAGGGAATCGTGCAACTACTTTTTTGTTATTCTTTTTAGTAGGAATGTCTTCTATGCATTCAGATACATAATCAATGGCTACTAGTATGTAAAGATAACAATTAGAGTTAGGTAATAGACATAAGAGATTTATACCCCAAAAATAAAAAATGTTAACTACCAAAATATATTTTTGTTGCATTTCTTTTCTTTTAGAAATTCTACCTAATTATTGACCCCGGTGGCAATTTTTACAATATATATTAGAATCGTGAAATAAAGTAGGCCAATAAAATCCACATTGTAGTACCTTTGTGGCCGTTTCATTTGCACTAAACTTTCCACCACATGCATGATCATGACAAAAAGACAAAGTTTCTATTTGTTCCCAATTTGGTATACATCTTTTAATTATTTGGTCGGGGCAATATTTAAATAAGTATGGTACATCTTTTAAATATTTTTATTTCATTTTCACTCTATTGTGTAAGTATATTAAGGTAATTAACTATATCAACATACCATGGAGTTTCTAAGATAGCAAATAATTCTTCATCTAGAAAAGTGTCACTAATTTCCCCTTCTTACTTATCTTCTATATTTAACCTAAAAAGGTGGTCGGCTACTACATTTTCACATCCGTTTTTAACTTTTATTTCTAAAGAATTTTTTTGTAAGAGTAATACCCACCTAATTAGTCTTATTTTGTTTTTTTTTAGAAAGAAGATGTTTAAGAGCGGCATAGTCCGTGAAGATAGTTTTTTAGGAAGCTATTAGGTATGGCTAGAATTTCTTTTTTTTTTTTGTAGTTGTATAATTACGTTGAAGTGTTGAACATCATTCAAAGTCTTACTGGCATAGTATATAACACTTGGTTTATTCTCTTTACGTTGTCCTAAAACCGTACCAACGGCATAGTCTGAAGCATCATACATTAACTCAAAGGGGAGAAACCAATTCGGAGGTTGGATTGTTGGAGCGGACGTCAAGTTGGGTTTTAGTTGATTAAAGGCCGACATACATTCTTCATTAAATCAAAAGGTTGTATCTTTAGTTAATAAATTTATAAGTGGTCGGGCAATTTTAGAAAAATCTTTAATAAACCTTCTATAAAAATCGCCATGGCTTAAAAATGCTATAATGTCTCTTATTTTTTAGGAATAGGAAGGGAGGATATAATTGAAAGTTTAGCTTCATCTATTTCTATTCCTTTAGGAGTTATAACATGACCTAGAACTATTCTTTTAGTTACTATGAAATGACATTTTTTCCAATTTTACACTAAGTTCTTTTCTCCACATCTTATTAAGATTTTTTTTTAGATTTTCTAAACATGTATCGAATGATTCTCCATAAATGGAGAAATCATGTATAAATACTTCCATAAATATTTCTACCATGTCACTAAATATATGTAGCATACACCTTTGAAAGGTGGCGGGTGCATTACAAAATCCAAAGAACATTCTCTTATAAGCATATGTTCCCTAAGGGTATGTAAAGGTTGTCTTTTCTTGGTCCTCGGGAGCTAAAAGAATTTGATTATAACCAGAGTAACCATCTAAGAAACAATAATATGAATGACCGCCTAACATGTCTAACATTTGATCTATAAAGGGAAGAGAAAAATGATATTTTTTAGTGACTTTATTTAGACGCATATAGTCGATACACACTTTCCATTTAGTAGGTGTTCTAGTTGTTATTAATTTGTCTTCCTCCTCTTTTAAAACCGTGAAACTGGCCTTTTTAGGCACTACATTGATAGGACTTAGTTATTTACTATCGAAGATAGGATAAATTAGACCCGCGCCTAGTAATTTAAGAATTTTATTCCTTATTATTTCTTGCATTATAGAATTTAGATATCTTTGAGGTTCTCTAGATGTTTTAGCACTTCCTTCTAAGTATATATGATAAGAGCAAACCTCATGGTCAATACTCTTAATATCATCTAATGACCACCCGATTGTCGAACGGTGTTTTTAAATAACACCGATTAAATTTTTCTCTTGCTCGGACGTTAAGGTCGATAATATTATTTATTGGGTGTTTACCATTTTCATCTAAATAAACATATTTAAGATCGGAAGATAAAAATTTTAATTCTAGACTTGGCGGTATATGAATTAAAGTTTCATTAGGAATCATTTCACTTTCACATACGAGAAGAGCAATAATAGAAGTCTGATCTTTTAAAGTAAAGTTAATATCTATATCATAATTTTCATTATTAATTCATGCGGAATAAGCTAATTATTTTTTATTTCATCTTGACATATATTTTCCGTAATAATTTCTTCTAGATAATAAACTTCCTCAACTTGAGATATATCATTAGGTTGATTCATTAATTTAAAAATATTGACTTCAATTTTTAAGTTTCCAAATATTAATAACATACAACCGTTTTTACAATTAATTAAGGCATTGGCGATAACTAAAAATGGTCTATCTAAAATGATTGGTGTAGAAACATCTATTGAGTGTTGAGTATTTAAAATAACAAAATCCACCCGGTAAAAGATATCGGCAACCTTAACCAAAACATCCTCCCCAACTCCTCGTGGGGTTTTTACGGACTTATCCGCTAGCTAAAGTGTCATACGAGTAGGCTTAATTACTTTTAATCCGAGTTTTTGGTACAAATAATAAGGGAGTAAGTTAACACTAGCTGCTAAATCTAAAAGCGCGGTACCTTGAAAACCATCACCTAGTGTACAATTAATTGTAGGTTTACCAGGATCTTTATATTTTACTACTCCATTTTGTTCAACAAATGGAGGGATTTGCTCCTAAACATTAGTTCTTCTTTTAATAGTACGTACAAATTTCTTTAAGAAACTTAGTATGTTGAGGCATATTTCTAAGAGTGGTGAGAAAATGTATATTAATAGTAAGAGTTTTGAAAATTTTCTTAATCTCATTAAATTGTTCTTCACTTTGCGGACCTAAAAACCTATGTTGATAGGGTGCTTTAGGTATATATTTCCGAACTTTTTCATCTTTTCATTATTTTTATTATTATTTTTACTTGAAGAAGCTACATTTTTATCCTTAGGATAAGTAGAATTTTTATCCTTAGATATTTCTCTAGAAATAGGTTTATAAACATTAACAGGTTGACTATCTAAACTCGAATCATGAGAAATGACAACATTAGTTTTAGTTGATTTAGAATTATTAGTTTGAAGTAAGTCATTTTCGGGAGGCATTATTACTTTATTATCATATTCTTTTCCAGAGCGTAAAGTAGTTATGACCTTAACTTCTTCTCTTTGAATTACATTATCCTTGGTTTAGACTTAAAAAACTTTTTGGTTTTGTTTAGGATTGACAATAGGTTGGCCCAGGAATTTTCCTTTTTCAAGTTCTGCATCTACTTTAGCAACTTTTTGTTCAAGTCTTGCAATCATTTTATTTTGTTTATCTTGTTGGTGTAAGTTTTTCATTGAAAAAGCTTCATAACTAGACTTAGGTTGCTCATTATTATGTTGATTTTGAACCAGAGGCGCATTATTAGCTTTTTGCATTTGATTTCCATACTTTTGAAAATAGTGTTTTGCCACACAAACTTATTAGGACCTTGATTTTTAGCATTTTGGTTACCATAATATGGTCTAGTATTTTGATTGAAAGGTTTAGGTTCATTAGGATTACTCCATCTAAAACCGGGATCGTCACCATATCTAGGATTAAAATTAGGCCATGATAATTATTAGATCTATTTTCCCAAATATCGTTTGCTTGTTCTTGTTCATAAGGAACAAAAGGACATGTGTTTTCATTATGATCGGTTTCTGAACAAGTTTAACATACTTCGTTAATATTCATTACGAGATTTGGTTGGTTATTTTGAATAGAGAGAGCATCGACCTTTTTAACTAGATTTTTAATTAAGGTTTTAACTTCACCGTCTTCTTCTAATCTAGCCGTGGGTTTAACTTCATAGATTTCGGGAATAGGATTAGGATTATTTCCCCAATGTTGAAAATTATCAGCTAACTTAATAAGGAAATCATTTTTTTTTTTTATTCGCAACCGGGGTTGAGGGGAACTCTACCCCTTTAAATTACGCATGAAAACTTATATCAACAATCATTTGTTGATGTGTTTCGAAGCCGCAACCTCCGCACTATGTGAGAGGGGTGCTACCATTGCGCCACAGGCTCATTCGCAAAAAAATGTTGTGGTAAGCCTATTTTTAATGAGATCAGTAATTCAGTAATGCTAATAAAAAAAATCATTGGCTTGGGTTGCGGTTGCACGTGTGGTGGGATTAAAACCATTGTAAAAACATTGAACTAAAGTTTTCATAGAGATTTGATGATGTGGGTATTGTAACTGTAATTTTCCAAATCTTTTCTAAGCTTCAAAAAATTCTTCATTAGTGGTTGAGGGAGAGAGAAAGAGATTTCACTGTCTTTTTTTTTAGAAGTTGGAGAGAAATAGAGTTAGCAGTTGTGTTTGATAATTTGAGGGAGTATAGTTTAGGAGAAATACTACCAACTTTCCAATTTCGATAGATTCAGCTCATATCTTGATTAATATGACAGTATCTAAAAGTGGTTTAATGTATATGGAAACCAGATATTTATAAAAATTTATTCCCACCTAACCACGTATAGAAAAAAAGAAATTATGAAAAATTTCTGAAATCTAATGGTGCGTCCCCCCTGTAACGCCCCGGGATTTCGTCCTCGCTCATCCCGGTGCGTCGAGCACCATACCGCTCGCTAATGTCAATATTGTCCCCCTTTAGTCACTGTGGATATCCGACAATAGAGGGTTTTGGATCAGGGCCCACCCATGTGGTTCACTCCAAAAGGCCTTGACATTAGTTAGAATATGGTTAAGCTCTATATACTACCCAAACAACCACTTCTTTGGCAATGTGGGACTAACACCAACTCATGGGTGTTACAATCTCACCACCTTAGAAATAGAGCCGTCCTCGGCTCTGCAGTACACTCAGTACAGTCCCAAAATCTCCGACGTTCCCTGCCAAGTGAGACAAGTACCTGGCGCTCCCTGGGCCTTTCCAACGTACTTTCCCATCTGCAACAGGCGACCCGTCGTCGGCTTTGATACCAACTGTAACGCCCCGGGATTTCGTCATCGCTCATCCCGGTGCGTCGAGCACCATACCGCTCGCTAATGTCAATATTGTCCTCCTTTAGTCACTGCGGATATCTAGCAGTAGAGGGTTTTGGATCAGGGCCCACCCATGGGGTTCACCCTAAAAGGCATTGACATTAGATAGAGTATGGTTAAGCTCCTTACCCAATTTGCAAACACACGTATTGATTGGAAGGAAACTCCTGAAGCTCATATATTCAAAGAAGATCTTTCAAGATATAAGAAAGAAGAAGTGAAGGTTGATATTGAAGAAGGTAGAATATTGAATAAAAGAGAGAGATTGATGATAAAATAGATCTGTTTTGAATTCATTGCTGGAAAAATCTTACATCAAATTGCTTTAATGCATCAACTTATAAGAAGATTAGTTATTTTGGAGAATGAAAACTAGCAGAACCGCTAGCAATGGTGGTGGAGACCTGGAGATGTTGAAAGAGAGAGAAACCTTAGTTGACTTTCTATTTCATCTCTTAAAATTAAGTAATTAATAATAAAAATAATTAATAAAAATAGAATATAGAATATATATATATATTTGTGATACTCTAGGAATAACCTCTCTATATAATTATAAAAAATTTCATTGGGCAAGTTATAAATAGGAATAATATTCATATTGTCATAAGTTATAATTTTTTTAGGTCCCATCTAGAAGAAAATTGCCTCTACATAGTTATAGTTAAGTATATATTAACAAATAATATATTACAGATTGAGAAAAATATTAAAGAAAATATAAAATTTTAGACATTTAATATGTTTTTTCAATTTCTAACACTTCCCATCACTAAGTTAGTATACGTTCACTATATATTTTGAAGGTATATTATTTTATTGAAACTATACTATTATTGAAATTATACGATAATTTTCTTACGTAAAACTCTATTAAGTTATAACCTCTCTATAGTAGTAATTTATTTTAGTCCCAAGAGTATAACTATAAAGAGGTTTTACTCATAGGTGAAAAAATCGAAAATGCAGGGCGGATATTTACGAAATATTCCGGTTTTTGGGAATTCGGAGCGGTACGGCATACGAATAATAAACGAAATATAAACCTCCCCATACCGCTCGGAGTTTTATGAATATTTGCGAAATATTCGGCAAAATACGAAATTTACGAAATTTTCGATTCTGAAATTAACACATTTATTTTTAATTCCCACCAAACTAGAACTTTCGATGAGGTTATCAAAAAAAGGTCCAAACGCGGATCGTCAACGAAGATGGACCGATAAGGATGATGCACCGATGGATTGGATCGTCAACGAAGATGGACTTGATCTCGAACTAGATCAAGCACCTCGAATCCCAAACGCGGAAATTGCTGCGAGGCTTAATGTGAGCGTTGAAGACAATATTTTGCCCGAAGAACCACGACACTCAATGTTTGGCGTCCGCGATTCTCCTGATGACCCCGTTGGCAACCATCCCAATATTCGTGGTGATGGTAGTGACCTGTTCAGAAGTAACTCAATTCCACGTTCACGTTCACCTTCCGATAATGATGATGATGGAGGTGGTGACCAAAACGTAGATGTTGGTCGTTAAAGGGGAAGATCAGAAGCCAGTGATTCACTAAGAGAGCGCACCCCAGAAGCGATCCGTTTCACGGGGGAGTCTCAATTTCTTTTTGCCACCCAAGATGAAGACCATGCTGGATGGCAACAACCAAGAGAAGGAAAACGACCTCGACAGAAAAGACCGCATCCTAAAACAGAAACAAAATCATCTAGGGTATCTTCCCAAGGTTCGTGGAACCTCCCTTACTCTCAAGGCAACATCCAACCTACCTATGTTTACCCTCATTACATGGGAACCTCCCAAAGTGATGATTCCAGTGTACCATCCTACCAAACACAACCAGATTCCAGTGGTTCTTGGTTTCCTAATATAGGGAGTTGGTTGGCCCCAATGACAAGTGGGTCAGACGTGCCAGTCAGCCGATACATTAATGTCGGTTCAACAATACTCGGGATTTCCTATCTTTGAATCATTTGCTCCGTATTGTATGGATCGATCAAGATGCATATGATATGCATATTGACCAATTTAGGTCGTACGAGCAAACAATGTCATGGGAATATTACTGTACTGAGTTCATCCCCACACGTATGCGACTCGAAGCTCATCGGTTTGACTTGGGGCGTCTATCATTCTGGGGTTAGCATGTCTTTTATTTTGATTATTAAAATAAAACTATGGGTTGAGTTGTTATGAGGTTGTTTGTGTTTAGTTTTTATATTAGAAACAAATAAAAGTTCCGTGAATATCCGCCCGATATTTACGATTTTTTCACCTATGAGTAAAACTATCTTGTGTAATAGTTCCGTCTTAGCTTCCTTGTATGATTTGTCGCGTGTTTAATTTGCAATGTATGTTTTTCTTTTAATTATAAGTTTATACATTGAAACCAGAAGAAAAACATGACAATAGCAGAAACCTCCCAATTTTTCGAATTTTTCACGAATATTCGCGAAATATTTCTTGAGAAACATTTTTGCCAAACCTCCCATATCCGACATTGGGGTCCGGATATTCGCGGAATATTCCGGTTTTTCCAAGGTCGGATATTCGGATATATTCAAAATTTTCACCTATGGTTTTACTATATATATATATATACACTAGTTATTTAACGCGTGTGATCCGCGGTTGTTAGTTTATATGTTGTAATTTAATTTTCATTTTTCTACAAAAAAATTAATCTTAATTTTTGATTGAAAGTAAAAAAAAAAAATTCTAAAGTTTTGCAATTCGAATTTTATATATTTGGGAGTAATCAATAATCATATCAACTTATATTTTATTCCGTATACGTATATTTAATTTCAAGTTCTCCATAAATTTACTATTGTCTAGTTTTATGCGACTCCTAAGAAAAAAAAATTAATATTATTATATTTGAGGAATTTTTCTTTTTTGGTATAATGTTGTCGTTAACTGATGTATTGTGTCAAGGATTACAATGTTGACTATATGAATGTAATGGACTAATGGTTGTTAGATCAATTGTTTTTCAGTACTGTGTTGAATATCGCTTTATTAATTTTGTAGCCCCCCCACTCCGCCCCCCCCCCCAAAAAAATTCACTCTTTTTTCTTTTTCAAAGGTTTTACTTTTAATTTTTAGATTAAATCTATCTAAATTTGGTTTTTTATTTTTGGTGTATTCATTAAAGAAGAGATGTGAAATTAATAATAAAATTACTCTATCATTTTATAATATATTTTGAGGATTTATTATTTGAATTTGTTTTCCCATACAAATTTTTAACCATTTCAATAATATAAATTAAAGTGTAAACTATGTCTCCGAACTTACAATCGAGATTTTTATAACCATATTTGCTTAGGTTATATAGTTGTTGACGTTACTTTGAATTTTTTTATGGTGTATAATTTTTCTTATTATTATTTACAATAAATTTTAATATTTTGGATAAGATGTTCAATTGAATTGGTTTCAAATTATTTGCAAACATATTGATTTAAGTTAATTATGTGATTTTCAGAAAATACCCATAATTTATGTGTTCACAAATTAGTGTTTATGAAGTTATAAAAAAATAAAAATAAATAAATAAATTAGTGTTTATGTTATCAGGGGAAAAAAAATGGACCCCCATAAGGGACCGAAAAGCAACATTTTCCTATCTAAGGAACTAAATGCAAAAAACGCCCCATTTTAAAGTCCAAGAGGTGAATGCTTACTATGCCAAGAGGAATGCTTACTATGCCAAGAGATGAATGCTTACTATGCCAAGAACTCAATGCTTTGTTTCAACACAATTTTGGGGCCTTTTTGCATTTAGTTCCTTAGATAGGAAAATGTTGCTTTTCGGGCTCTTAATGGGGGCCTGCAATCATTTCCATGTTATCTTATTAAGTTAACTTTAAATATTTAATTTAGAGTTAAATTACTTTAATAGGCATACCAATTAAGTATTATTTAAAAGTTCTAAAACAACCTTTCAATTTCAAGATTTAATCAAATTCTCTTCAATTAGAGCATCAATTTTTCTCTAATTTGGAGAGAGAATATTTTCTTAAGGGCATGCCCAACTTTAATAGAAAGTATAGATATGTAAATAAATTTTTGGTTCGGTTCGGTTAAATGAATTTATTAGAATGGAAATTGGAACTGGACTGTTGTATACTCTGTTCAGTCCGATTTTGGTTCGGGTTTGACCAGTTCTGGTCAACACAGTTTTGTCCAGTTTTTTCCCGTTTTTTTTCGGTTCTACCTTTTTTTTACCCACCCCTAACTACAATCTCAAAGCAAACTTCTAGTTACCAAATCATGCAGCCCCTAGAAGAATTAACACCAAATACGCTTTTGAATGGGCAATATATGACTGCGAGTAGTGTAGTAGTGTCGTAATGGCAACATCTTTGTTTGATTAAACATCCCAAAACAAGGAAACATACCTAGTTTTAGCTTCAAATTCAAGTTTATGAAGCAATGTCACCTATGTAATCATTATGAAAATATTGGGTAATTTTCCAGATGGAACCAAGATTATGGTGCCTCTTCCCAAATGGGACCAAACAAACCAAAAATATCCAAAATTAGAATTGTTTACCCAAAAAATGAGTTTAAAAAGTGATATTTTGCATACCTATTATACTTTATTGTCTGTATCTGATGTGACCTTTTGATAGTAAATGGTTACCAATTAAACACCATTGATTTTTTAGATAACATCTTGACCATTAGATTAAGCCATTCTACATAGAATTTTATATCTTTTAAATTATACAATATGGTCCTCTCCATGTTTACATGGAACTTAAATGTTGGGTATGTATACATTGCAAGATACATTGTAACATATTATCAATACTGTTATTGTTGACCTTAGAAAAGGTTAAAAACAATATAAAAAAATAATTGATGAGGGGTAACATTACTTGATTTGTAAATATTGTTTCTACACTGTCATCATCATTTTCTATAATGTCCTCTAAATGCTCAATGAATAATAAGGTGAGAGAACATTTTATTAAGAAACTTAAACGAATGGAAAGACCGCATCCAATTTTTTTGCTTGGCCAATTATTCTTGAATCTCCAAGCTTCACAATTTAGAATATATGTTGATTCCAATCGTGTTTGAAGTGGTGAAATGGATAGATAGTTGATTGGTGCAAGTAAAGAATAGGGTGTAAAGTTACGAGCTTTACACCATTAGATGATGTTACTCTGATTCTTGGGTTAAGGATTGGTTAATTGAAGTGAATTTGGGTTGAGGAAGAAGAAAAGATGATCCTAATTCTTTTAGGACAAAATACTTTGGTAAAAAAGAGAGTATTAACAATAAAGACATCAAGGAAGCAATTAAGAAAGTAAAGGATTTAAAAAATGTTTATATGATGTTATTGAACAAACTCTATCTGCTTCTAATTTACTTGCTTCCTGAAAAAACAAAAAATATTGATCTCAAGTATGTGCAAAATAAATTTGTTTTTTTCTTCATAATTTATTCTCTAGATTTACAATTGTGTTTGCTCTAATATCCATTATTTCCTCTCGATGAAATTTAATGTCCTCTGAGTGGTTTAATTTAGTGTAAACTCTGAATGTTGAATATAGTTTTATCATTTTCTCTGGATGGACAGATATATCGGCTCCATTACACATTATGTCATATATATGTTACTATAATGTCTTCTCACTTTATTGTTATGTCCTTACCCTGACAATAATTATCCTCTGGATTTATTAATCCTAGGTATGTTGTATATGAATGTTTTGCGGGTTCATTGGAGAATGTACACAAGCTATGATGCATGGATACCTCTCCCTAAATCTTACGCACCGGTGTTCGACACCGACACGCTGGGACACGTGTCGGACACTTCAAATTAAGTGTCCTACCTGAGAAAATAAAAATTTCTAAACTGGACACTGCTGGACACTTTCGAACACTGCATTAGGACACTACTGACACCTTAGTTAAGGGATAATTTTATAATTTTAGTTTTTTATAAATAAAGTGGGTCAGAGATAGAATAAAAAACATATTTGTGGAGAGAGAAAACAAGTAAAAGATGAAACTTCTCTCACAAGCCTCAAAGGTCTCACCTACCCTCTCTTCATCTTCTACTTTCTCTTTCTCTCTATTACTCTTCATTCTTCTCTGTTACTTTTCCTCTTCATCTTCCTTCATCTATTCTCTCTAAGTTTGCTTTTCTTACCTTCTTCATCTTTCACAAGACTTTGTTGCTTCTCTAATCTACATAGAACAACCATGGCTTCAGCTTCAACAACTTCAACAAATGGTGCGTGTATTGCTATTTTGTAATCTTCAAATTCAGTTGATGAATGGTAGAAATTGACTTTGATAAAAGCCAATCAACATTGTTACTTGTCCCTTTTATTCTCTATAAAATGTGTTTTATATATATCTATATAACAAATCATAGTTTTCTCTAACACAAGGACCATCGGATTTATGTCTAAGACAACCGAGTACGTAGATTTGTCTCAAGACAACTAAGGCCTTAGATCAATCTTTCTCTAGATATAGAATCTTATTTAATAAATAACCCCTAATTTTAATAAATTAATAAATATAATTAATATTTAGAACTAACTACATTAGTAACCCCCCTTCTAATAATTACATGAAATACTCATTTGTAACCCCTCTCTAATATAATCAATATACACCATTTGTATTCCCAAAAATAATTTTCTATTTTGATTTAACCCATATTTTTATTTAATTACCCATGTAAAAAAAATTAATGTAACCATTATATTAACCAACCAATAACTTTTGTAACTCACTAATTCATCATAACCCCCAATTTAATAAATTAATAAATATAATTAATGCTTAGAACTAACTACATTAGTAACCCCCTTCATTAATTACATGAAATACTCATTTGTAACCCCTCTTTAATATAATCAATATACACCATTTGTATTCCCAAAAATAATTTTCTATTTTGATTTAACACATATTTTTATTTAATTACCCATATAAAAAAAATTAATGTAACCATTATATTAACCAACCAATAACTTTTGTAACTCACTAATTCAACATATCACTCCATAATTTTTTTTTCATTTTAAATTAACTCATGTTTTTATTTAATTACCATGTGTAAGAACCATCAATATATAATATTACAAAGCGGTCTCATAAACCCAATCGTTAGATGTCTATGGAGACAACTATAACCATCAGATTTAAATTAAATTATATAATCGATGTAATAATAATCTTTAGATGTGGAAAATCAATCCTAACCTTTAGTTGTCTGTTGAGACAATCGTAGCCATAGGATGAAGAGAGTCTTATGTAATATTAATTATAAAATGAATACCAATAATAAATGGACATATTTATTAATAGATTTGTAACCTTTATTTACAAGAGTTGGTTATAGTTGGTGTAACCCTTATTTATTAATAGATTTATTTGTTACCCCTATTTAATTATAAATAACCCTCTCATTTTTATTTTTTTAATGAGCCCTCCTCCATCATTCCCCTCACCAAATATACCTCTCCAAATATATGTTTTCTAATATATCTTCCTTTCTCATTCTAATGTTTTTTCCTGTTATCTAATAGGATTAATGGAAAAATAATTTTTTTTTGTTTTCATATTTGATGGTTTATCATTGTTTGATTTATTTATTTATTTTTTTAAATTATTGGAAGTATATGTATCACACCAGTTGATACTTTCTCAATGATTTCGATGCTGGCAATTCTTTTTTCTCATCTTTATTTAACATTTTTACTCATATTAAATTTGTTGTATGGCCTATAGCAAATGAACCAACTATGCAAACATACAACAAATGATTTGACAAATTTTATTTACTGTATGTCTATAGGTATCTTGAGAGTCGAGCTAATTTTTTTTGAAGAGATTGATGTTATATAGTTGACGACAAATTTTATTTACTGTATGTCTATAGGTATGTTGAGAGTCGTAATTTTTTTGAAGATATCGATGTTATATAGTTGACCTTTTGGAAGTAACGCGTTATCGCCCCCTACGTACATATCGTCAAGTAGAAAACTACAGTGACTCATTTGGTTAAACTATTGAGAAGAAATGTCTTACATGCATTTTTTTTTCTTTGCTCTATGTGTACGTGTATCTATATTATAACCGGCACTTATAAATTTGGTAAAAAGACAAACAAAGGTCAAGATTTGCAGATGAGATTATAGAGATTGGGTTTTAATGAGATTATAGAGATTGGGTTATTTAACCCGTGCAATGCACGGGTGTTATTTTATATGTAAGTTTTACATGTTATAATTTGATTTTGATTTTTGCTATTGAACTTGATTGAAAGTAGAATTTTATTACGTATATGTATATTTATTTTCTAAGTCCTCCATAAAATTATTGTTGTCCTGATTTAAAGGTTTTATTTTTAAGTTTTAGATCAAATTAATTTAAATTGTATTCTCATTTTTTGTGTAGTCATCGAAGATATAATGTGAAATAATAATAATAATACTAAATTACTATCAAATGGTTGAATGAATGTCGTAACTTCTTTGTTGCAGCCACACAAAATCAAGAAGTAATAAACCGATATTTAGGAATTCAAATGAGCTTATGAAATCAGCAGAACAACTATTCTGAATGATAAATGAACCATCAGATTCACCAAGCAATCTTTCAAGCTCTTGAAAACGGCCTTGGAAATTTCTGACTATAGCTATGAATCTAATAAACAATGAAGCACAAAGGTCAGCCAGTTCATTTTTGCCCATAGTATAAATAGTCTTTCACAACCTCTACAAAGTTTTATCAGAATATGATTAATTGAATACTTTCAGTACCACAGGTTGGTTGGGTTTGCATGCAAAGACGTTCTTATAGGATAAAGAACTCATGCAAAGGGTTGGTTGACAAATTTTTGCACGCCAGACACATTGCCATTCTTAGGTTGTGCGATGTCTGCAAGACCTATCATTAATATTCAAACTGGTCTTCTGAAAAAAAAATTCATCAGAAAATAAAACAATTTTCGTCACCGTGTTTGGTGATCTGTGGTTTAGGCAATATTTGGTTACACTTAAATTTGTATGTTGGGCCTTGGATACATTCATGAATTAATCTACTGCATCTTACCAGCCTATTTTTATCCCCAATAACACAATTCTTGCCCAAAGTTAATTGTGCATGATAACTTCCATTGAACTAATTTTAGGGCAAATATGTGTACATTTTAGCTAACTGATATTGATTTTGAATTTAGTGTCTACAAATTTTACTTTGTTGTTTATACAATTTAATCAAAGAACACCTCCATGTTACTATCACTTTACTATAAGTCCCAGAATTACCGGCCATTTGGCTTGATTACTATCATTTTGTTCCTTAATTAAACATTATATTTCAGTGTATGTAGCAAGGGGTGAGTGGTACTGACGTACTGTCAAAAAAATTCAAGGAATTGTGTGGCATTGTTCTGAAAGTTCATAGGATCAGAAAATATACCGGTTTAAGGGATGCATCCTAAATTATGACAGAATGATTGTATCCTTCAAGATGATTGGGTGGTAAGAGTATATTCTACAGATAGATCTGATATAGAAATAATATTGTAGAGCAAATTGTGTTGTAGGGAGAACAAATGATTGGACGGGCAAGACGTAAACAGTTACTGAAGTTGGTTTATGGTTGTTATTTTTCTTTGTATTTTGCAGTCATTGGGTCATACCTGATGGTGCGTCAGCCATGCTGACCAAGAACTGCATCATGCTTTGATGAGATTAATGTTATACGTACCATCAGTGTAAAGTTGAGACTGGTGACAATTATAGATAGGTGTTTCTGAGTTTGTAGATATATGATTATGCTCCTTAATATAAGTGACAGTAAACATCTTTAGCACAAAATTTGTAAGAGTAAAATTAAATCTGTGCTTCATGAGTTTATGCTACAATGGTATTATGATGATTCAGAAGAAGCTTAAAAGTAGACAAAGTAGCAGTCTAAGACTGTATGTGTTGAATGTATACATGTACAACAATAGATAAAGCAAGAGAATAACCTAACCGAGCAACCAAACAAGTAGGTACTAAATATCTCGCACGTAGTGGAAATTATGATGGAGATTTGGAATAACAGAAACATAGCATTAGAACCTTGAATTCAACTTCGTCAGAATGACGAATACCAATTTTAATTTTGTTGTGCAATGTGAAGTTAGTTTATGGGAAACTCAATCATTTCAGTTAGGCTTCTAGCCATGGTTTAGAAAATTACAGAAGGTGGGACTGAAAAATATACAAGGAATTCAACAGGGTGGTTGACACCTTGCAAAGAATGATATTCATGAACCTCTTCTATTCGAACTTTTAGATCATTAAACCACGATATGAGGACTATTTTATCGTACAATGTGATGAGGATTGTTTGACCAAGTTGATCAACCTTCATATATGGAATATGACATGAGGACTATTCTATCAAACAGTTGTACAAGTCATACTTGGAGGCATATTTTCTAGATTTTCCAAAGAAGATAACACCTACACATTCCTTCATTAATCATGGCATAGGAAATGACCTTCAAAATACATCTAGGAAATGGAATGACTATGCAAACATCACAATAAGACGTTGCAAATGGTGTAAAGGTAGGTTCATCATCAAAAGAAGGTGATCCACATATATCCTATGCTATGGTTTAGGGTCAAATGCTCAACTCAGGGATTTTCTTGACAAAAAATGAAGTCCAAAAATAGCCTAACAACTATTTTCAAGAAAGAATGGAATATGTGAAACTAATAGAAAAGATTCGTGCAGCTGCAATTGAAATATCAATTCAGAAGACAGAAGTCACGAAGATGAAGGTATGAAAATTTAATATATTCTTTATTTTATCTGTTAAATTTATTTCTGTCTACAACAAATAATAGTATAGGATTTATTTTTCAGTAACAAAAAGGTTTAATTATCTCTATGATTTACATATAGAGGACTTTGCAAATTATATTAGAGCAATCACAATTTTTTGGCGTTTATTATCATTGAGTTACTCAATACAGGTATAAAAATAAATTCAAATTAACTATTTTAATCAATTTAACTATCAATTGTCTATTTTAATCATTTAGATTTTAGATTTGTGTCCAGATATAAAAATTAGTAATTTAAATATAATTAAAAATAAGCGTCCTGGAGGGACGGGTCATACCTAGTTGAGATATAATATGTAATTCTTTTATGATAGATACAATATTATGTTTGGTTTGTAAAATCTTTTGTTCCTAGAAAACCTTCATGTTATCTATTTGGCATATGCAATAATAGTTGTTTTACTCCACTAACAGTTTTCAAATCATTTTATATATGTTTGTTAAATTAATTTCAAAATTACAAATTCTATTCAACTCTATGTAGATTGTAGAGGAACAAAAAATACTCTTAAAATATTATGTATATTACTATACATATATAATGTTATGACAATTTTTTGTGCTTAAAAAATTTAACCCTAGGAATTAAAAATAAACCAAAATTTGTTTGATTTTTAGAATAAATCAAAAATATTATTTGTAATCCCATTTCTCTTATAACCAAAAAAAAAAAAAAAAATTTACAACCCACTCACTAAAATAATCGTGCGGTAGACACGGGTTATCAGTAGTATATATATATATAATATAACTAACGTGTCAGTGTCCTACTTTTTAAAAAAAATTACGTGTCGGCGTTGTCTGTGTCGATGCCCGTGCTTCATAGTCCACAAGTATATCCAAGAGAAAAAAATGATTACGCTCTACAATGGATGTATTTTTGGCTTTCATGATTTAGGCATACCAACACATTTAACTCTTGGGCCTAAAGAGATGATATTGTTAAGTTCTCAAGATTGTTGGAATGAAGGGATCTCCCCTTGAAATAAAGAAAAGAAAAAATATTGATAAATTGTTGGGATAATAAAGCACAAAAAAAAAAAAAAAAAAAAAAAAAGATATCTTTATTATCCAAGGAAACCCAGCGCGACGGAGATTTATAATCAAAGCAACGACAGTTGCATATAGTCTAGAGTTTATTAATTTAGAAAATGAAGACATGTTTTTACTGTTGACATGTTGCATATAATCCAATGGTAAAGAAAATTGAAATCAACCCAACGGTTTGAGAACTCGCTACTGACATTTAATGAAGAGAGAAAAGATAAAATATTTGCTACAAAATAAAATATGATGGTGACAGGGTACAGAATAGTAGAATGGGTATGAAAATTCAGAAAAATCAATTTGGTGAACAATGTTGTTCTTGGTCATGGACTCATGGGCCAGCAAAAGGACGGCAACTTTGGTAAATTGTAGCATTAAGTTATTTTGCCAAATGGCAACTTCTGATAAGTGATGATGTTTAGATCTAAATAAGAACATTGAGCTAAGGTTATAAATAAACATTTATAAACCCTATCTAGATCTAGCTCAACTTAATATAGAGGAGAGAGCGGCTATTAAATAAAGTTTGAAAGTAGTGAGTTCAGATGAATTCAGAATGGGTGGTGTCGGAAAATATCAAGGGGAATGGTGGCTCGGTTCGGTTTTTTTGTTATTCATAAGAATGGAGAACCTTACACGCAGCTTGATCAGAAATTCGGCTGCTATGTGAACAGCCCTAATGTTTTCCTTGTTTTTACACTTGCACTCTGTTTGTTTGACATACTCAACCAAATTGCAGAAATTAGTAAAGAGACTGCTAAACCCTACTCGATTCCGAGGAAAATAAGGAAGAAACACGTTTATAGTGGTGAGTATAAACTATTGGTAGGAGTATTTGTTTTTATTATTGATGAAAATATTGTAATGGTAAAGACTCGAAATGAAAGAAAAAACGAGGTCTCCAATATTGGGTGTAACTTATCAAATCATGACAGTCTAGTATCAAGGTTCTCCAATATTGAGTGATGTATATGGTGGCAATTATTTGGCTTCAGATGACCTCTATGAACTGCTCCTATATTCTGTTTTATATGTATATATATTAAAATTCATTAAATACTCAACCATATATTTGTGTATTCTCTTTTAAGCAACATGTATGTGGTGACACTTCTAGTAAGAGAAGGTGAACACCTTACTGGGTATTCTACATACTCCAAAGAGCTATGTATTATCATCACAGCTATTCCTAAATAGAGCAAGTGAACACCTTCTTGCAACAAACATGGATGTCAATAATACTTCATGAGCAGGACTGTAGGATATATGGTCAACTTGGATTTTTTTTTTTTTTTTTAATGATCAACTTGTACAGAACATTTGGTCTAGCTTTAGATAGTTGGTGCTACCAAATGAGAAATAGGGACCCTCAAACTAAGATCTGCACTATGTGCAATCATATGTGCAGCTTCATTCCCTGTTCGGTTACAAAATAAGATAACAAACTTGTCGAAAAAACCTATACTTCAGAGTGTTCAGCCAAGTTGGACTGGTGTCCCTTCAAATATTCAGCTGCACCTCTGCAATATGTTTCAAGTTCCAGGTGCTTCACTTTGGCTCTGATAGCACATTGCACTGCTCTAACAAGACCTTCGCATTCAGCTTCCTCGGAGGTTCCAATTATTTCTGATTCTGTGCCTGCACTTAGAAATTTAATAATGTGATCATGCAATTGGTATCCTATGCCAACTCTTGCATCTGCAGTTGTTAATGTAATATCCACATTTAGCTTAAGATTTGATGGATTTGGAGGTATCCATTTTTATTTATTTTTTTTAATATAATATATGGGGTTTGGCCTGGACCCTACCTGTATATTAAAACAAAATGCTGAAACCTGATCCAAGGCCCCTGTGGCTGAAAGGGAAACAAAACAAACAAATACAATAAGAGCCCAAAATGCTGAAGAATACAAAGCGTCAAGGAGCCAAGATGGGTTGACTTTGCTGTTTAAAAGAGGTCTTGGAAGTTGTAGCGCGAAGCAAAAACAACACCATCCATCAGAGCTATAAAGTTTCTTCGAGCACAGAGCTTGGTTCAAAGTTGGAAAAGCTTAAGAGAGAGTGAAGAGAACAACCATGGTTGCTCCAACCTTAGGGAAGATGAAGGGTGTGAAGATTGAACAGGAGGAGGAAACCCCCGAGATCATGCATGGTTACCTCTGTGGGAGAGACCATGTGCCGAGAGCATTGGAAGCAGGTAATGGAGCTAATTCAGAAGAGCAAAGGCGAGTGTATTGCATGTAAAGCTTGCAAGGGAGTGGAGAAGCTAATTCCATTAAGTGAAGTGAAGAAGGAAGTCAAGGTCGAAGAGGGCGATGGATCATCATTTGTCTGCATTCCGAAGGTGGAGCCTAAGGAGGAGCCAACTGATAATGTGATTCCGGCGATCGACGCTCCCATGGCTGGAGATCTAGAGATTCTTCCCATGATCGATGAAGAAGAGGCAAATCAGGCTCTGGATGATCCTTTGATTGCTGATGAAGTTAAAGAACCTAGTAAGTATCAAGAACCCTAATCTGCAAGGAAATAATTCCATAAAATTCCAGTCTGTAGTAATAAGGGGATGACAAAATTTATTAATTTGACTTCCCTTTAACATATGGTGAAGAAACCGATGAGGAGGAAGATGATGATGATGAGGATCAGGAAGAGGAGGCTGATGATGATATGGATGATCTCTCTGGCTTTGACTCCTCCTATACTAATTCTGCTGGTGGAGATGATGAAGAGATGCTCGATATGGGACCAGATTCTGAAGAGGAGTACAGGACACCTTCAGAGGATGAATGGGAGGAGGAGGAGCAGGAGTATGAGCCCACTGACTCCAATGCCGAGGAGGACTAAGAACCAGGCAAGAGAATTAGAAAAAAAACTTTTAAAATGCATGAATATGTAATCTATCTGGCCATCTATTAGAACTGAAGTAAGAAGTAGAACAATGTCTATTTATCTATCTATATATTAATGGGCAGAGGAAAGCCAAAGGATGCTAAACTATTATCTAGTGAGAAATCTAAAGTCTAATGATATATGTTTCTGAAGATGCAAGAATACATAGAAAGTTAGAAATAGAACATGTAAGAATGAATGATGGTATGATAGAAATAAGACATAAGACAATCTTAGCTATAAGAGATGAGAGGAAGAAAACTTCGTTAGATGGAGTGGTAGTTAGGGGTGGATTCTTAGGTTAGGAATCTGCATTTTGTCCCCAAGTAGAAATTGCTTGAGCTCTGAATGAAAGGAGACATGTGCAGCCCCATCCGATTTGTGCTTCATCCCCAAACTTGCTAAAAAATCAGCTGCCTTATTCTCTTCCCTAAAAATGTGTTGAACTTGAATGTTGAGTGAGTAGGCAAGGTCCCATATCTTGTTCCACCAAACAACCAGATGCCAAGGAGTAGGAAAAGACTTGGAGAACCAATTTGAAGCTAACATAGAATCCGTATAGATGACAATGTTATGATGGCCTAAAGCTTGACAGAGCATGATCCCATCTAGAATTGCTCTACTTTCCGCAGAGTTGTTAGAACCCTCTCCATAGAAGGAAAAGAAATTAACAATATGATTACCAAGATGGTCCCTGATTAGACCTCCACCAAAAGAGAGGCCATTTCTGGCAGATCCATCAGTGTTCAGGGCTACGAAGGAATCAGGGAGTCTAGTCCAATAGACAAGAGTAGGAGGTTTTATGGGGGGGGGGGTGTTATGGAGAGCAATACCAAGGTTAAGGGCTAGACCTGACCGTAGCAATTCCTTGTAACTTTCCTGCTGCAACAATCAATTCTTTCTCTTTAGTGGCTTTGCTCTTCAAGATGTTTGATCAGTAATCTAAAGCTCCTGAAGACATGTTATGAGAATTTTTGAAGAGGGAAGGAATGTCAGGATATGTACTTAGGAGATGAGTGGGCTAGGCCCAATGTCTGGTTTATAGATTAGGTTCATATGTTAGGCACAATAATAAGTCCATTAATGTAACCAAATGATAATGGGTAGGGTCAATTTGAGAATACACCCCCTATGTTCCTCACGTTTCGCCAATACATCCCATTAGTTCAAAATTTGTCTTTTCCACCTCTTTAACTGCTTAACTCAGTGAAGATAAATAGTCAATTTTCTTTGACTCAGTCAAAACCCCAAAGTTACATATATATCCCTCAAAATTTAAAATACCTAAGTTACCCTCCCCCATCAATCCACCTCTTCCTCTCAAATCTAATCTAAAGAGTTAACTTTTATCTCTCACTGATCTCTTTGCCTCCCTTTGGTTTCACTTCTTCACTTTATGTAAAGAGAAAAGAAGAAATTCTTTACATTATGTATGTATCTTTGATGATAATTCAGACAAATCTTCAACCAAGCCATCAATTTTCATTGGGATGGATTCAGAAGGACGTCGGCTCGAGTGTGCAACATCAATGCACATTCAAGTTGCTCTTCATGATTCTTATATTGATGAGGTGACATGTAACGTTGTTCCATTGGATGTTTGTCAGGTTGTTCTAGGAAATCCCTACTTGTGGGATAGGTATGCTCTTTTTGATAGGAGGGCTCAGAGTTATACATTCACTAAGGGTGAAAAACAGTTTGTTATTCGAGATATTTCACCTCCAAAGGGAATTGACTTGGTAACGACAACACAGGCTAAAAGGTTAGTAAATGCTTGTGGGAAGTTTGTCTTGATTACATGTCCTTGGGTTGATCGAGAGGAGACATTCAAGGAAGATTGCATATTGGAGCGCAAGGTCACTAAGACACGAAGTGGGAGACGGTTAATTTTAAGAACACTTTTAATTTATGACAGAACTTAAGTGGGTAAACACGACTGTTATAGACTTTCTGAAATTTTGGTAAACATGACTTTTATAGACTTGAATGTGCTGGAAAGCTAAAAAGTTGAGCTCAAAGCATATTACTTTGTGTAGGTGTGACAATCATATCCAGGTTACCGGTGAGCCTGAATATGCAGATGATGCACCAATGCCGCCAAATGGTTTACATACCACTTTGGTTTTAAGTACAAAACTGCATGCCCTTATGGTCTCTATGGATGAATCAGGAGCAAAATATTCTCCAGGGTTTTGCAAATATGCTTTCAACATATACAAGAGATCAATATAATTTATTTATTTATTCATTTTTTTTTGCAGTATCTTAATACAGCTAATGGGTGGTTTCGGAAAATATCAAGGAAAGGAGAAAACAAAAGGTTGCGCTAACTGCTAAGTAATAATGTACCTGTGCATATACACTTCAGTGGAAGGTCTCAGTTAGAGTAGGCTAGCTACCCAGTATGCGAAAATACAATCATGTAAGGGAAAATTCATTGGAGACTAAGCGCAACAAACTGTTCATGCATATTAAAACTGAACACAGTCAAAGATTGATTATCAATGCAATTGGGTATGTAACACTATGACTTATACAATTGGGATGGGTCGTGTACATAGTCGTCCCCCGTGAAACCTAAGTGGGTAGAGCAGAGATTGTTCCTGTATTGTAATTACTAAGAGGTGACTGATCATAGATGGTAGGAATATGATACAGAGATGTGCACAAAAGCTTTTTTTACCACTTTGACAAGGATATTATTCCCTACTCCTTTTTAAGGGAGAGTACAAAGTATCCTATTCAGCATTAATTGTTTATCTTCAATCATGGTTCTGTTAAATAAGTTATAGGCAGTGATATGGTGCTTAACAGTGTATGAATATCAGATCATGAGTGTGTAAAAGATTGCTCATGCACTTAAAAATACATTTTTATGCATTTGTGTTTGAAGTTTTTGTTGCCAATGGTTGGATTAAAGCCGCTGTGAGGGTTGCATATTCTTATGGTTATGAGCATGTCCAAATTTAGAAGGGTAATTTATCGAATAAGCACAACTTTAGTGTGTTTGTTCCCAAAAACACAACAAGATAACTTTTGTTCTCAAACAAGCACAATATCTAGTCAACAAAATTTTAAGGACATTTCTACCCTTCCTACATTTTCACCTAATATTCCATCCATAAACATCAAAACAAATTTCTCTCTCCTATATGATTATCATTAAACTCTCTCTCTCTCCACCATGAAAATGACATTCACAACAAGCTTATTCCTTTGATCTTTCACATTTTTATCTTAACCGTTGATCTTGTTAAACCTTAAGACAACCCATCTTTTTTTTCCTCGTTCACTTTATTTTAATTTTTTCTTCTTTGTTCTTCCTAAAACCTTAAAACCATTTTTCTATTTCAATTTTTTTTCTCTTTCACTTTGTTCTTACCATTTCTTTGTCCTTCATCATTTCTTCTTTACTTTGTATTTCTTGTTTTTACCATCATCAAGTAACAACAAGTTCTCATTGTACAATCTATTTCTTACTCTTCAATGGGCATTTAACACAAATTCGTATTAAATTTATTGTGGTTCAAATCCATTCAATTGTTTTGTCCTTCAATTGTTTTGTTCTTTGATTACTTTTGTTCTTTTCTATTGTTTTGTTCCCTTATTATAATCTGGTACTGGGGTATTCTACAGTAGCTTTAAATGTGTAATGTAGCAGATAGAGTGAGTATTGTATAGTAGCAGTTCTTGACAGTAGCAAATTATATTGTGTTTGTAGCAGATAGTGCTATGAAACCAGTAATACCTTAAATATCTACTATAAAGTTGTGAACGTGTGATACTAATCCAACTATGTGGATGCAAAAATAATAAATTCAATGCAATTTTTTGATTTGGTGGTCAAAGGAAAAAGAGCTTGGATATATGTGGAGGCTCAAGAATAAGGATTGATGATTACTCCTCTCACCGTACATCTACCAAACTTATTCATATTCTAAAAGAATATAGGTTGGAGAAACTCCTACTCAAGACCCAAGTTATGAGATGATAGTCAAGGGAAAGGGACATGCAAACGACCCTGTAGTTTTGGAAACCCCTCCTCCTAATGGTGTGTACATTCTTGAACCTCCAGTCCACTTTACTCCATTGTTTGCTAGAATTCCAAGTACATCTATTAGAATTTAAAGTACATCTGCTACACATACACCACTATCTGCTAAAAGTAATGGTTTTATAGAAGCAGATGAGATTTTTTTTGCCATGTAAAGATATAATGGTTTTTGGGATTCAAATGAATTACAAGAAGTTGATGTTGTTTTTCAAGCTTCACAGGGGTTCCAAACAATAGTTTTTTTTATTGATAAGTAAAAATTTATTGATGTAATGATCCAAACAATAGTTGATGATGTTCTTCAAGGTTCTTGGTTAAACTGTGATTTTTCGATTTTGTTAAACTGTTTAAGAGAATAGATAACACGATCATGGTTGTGAAGTCAAATAATGAGTGCTAATGGTTAGGGACGTAAGAAATAAAAATAAAAATAAATGAGAGGGATCGATTGTGGAGTGAAATTGAAAAGAGTTTTGAAGTTGTTTGTTTGATATCCCCAAAAACTCGCCCAAAAATTTTACTGCTTTAATAACTCGCTTATTAATTCATCAAACAACTACTGCCACGTGTACAAGTGATTGTAGCAGATATTTAAGGTTTTATAGTAGATATTAGCAACCAACCTATAGGGTTAGAAATATCAAAGGTGATCCTTCTTAATTTGACTAGGTGGCACATCAGTCCAAAATCCAAGAATAATCATAATTAATTAACTACTCTAATTATACTAGAAAAAAAATTAATTTAAAAGACAAAAGAAAAAAATAAGAAAAAATCTTCTCACACGTCACATCACTCCAATAATAGAACAAAAGTAATCACTATACTCTAAAGGGCAAAATGGAAACAAAAGAATGCTAAAAGACAAAACAATTTCAAGTCAAAGAATATTTGTGCCTATTCAAGAATTTTTTATCTATGGTTGTGTTTTGGGGAAGAAGAACACTATAGTTGTACTTATTCGGGAAATTACCCAATTTAAAAATGTCTTGAATAAATTTTTATCATTTCTTCATTTTACATATACCAGGACATGGTCGTCTACAATGAACATTTATAAAGTGGCCTGGTAGCAATGTTTAATCAATAACAAGAGAAAAAAATGTATCCCAAGAATCTAAAAAATAATTATTCATAAAAATTTGAGGATTTATAGAAAGTTAGAGGACAAGCACGCTACAAACTGCGGTGCAAGCCTTTTTGAATGTTTCTCTAGAATCTAGATACCATTGACTTATTGAGATGGAAAAAAAAATGTGGCAGACTGTAATTTTGGGTCTCAGTGGTGTTGTAAACCTATACACATTGCCAATGGTTAGATGGTTAAAGTTTTCACTTTTTAATTTTACATAGAGAAATGTGGCAGAAATGTGGCGACCTAAATAATACGGGCATATAAATAAGTAAAACCCTAGTTGTGCTTTCCATAGAGAATTGTCATTTGCCCCTTTCAACTCTACACAGTTTCAGTCTGCTTACACTGGTTAACGAGATTGAAGTTTGAACACAAACTTTTAAGATTAAACTTCAATCATGCGATTTTGATTACCATTGTGAATTAAATTACAGATGTTTTGCCCTGTTCAGTGTTCACCACCTTTTTGTTTTTGCTGGGTAGGTTGAATAAACCAGAAAAAAGTCGGGGCATAACTTCAATAAACCAGAAAAAAGATTAGCTTGTACTAGTAACAAGAGCATCGTAGCTCCTAACATTGAAATTACTAGTATCATTTCAAGGCAATTCGAAGTTCTTAAATCAACTAAAAAAATGGCATATTTCAAGAATAACAGCTAACAATAATGTTTTGATCATTACATCATACAAGATAAAATGCTCTATCATGTACATGATAATGTTTTGGTCCCAAATCTTTCGAAATGTTTGCAAAATGGTCACCTGTTATCTAGCCGTTTCGAAGCATTTAACAGAGTTGCCCAGTGGCAGTTAACTATCATACGTGTCTGTTAAGTCTAAATTTTAATATTTTTTTATCAGGTCAGCAGATCACATGAGTGACACGGGCAACAACTCCCCCATACCCCCACGAGTTCAACACGTGACCTAAACATCATGTGATATCAAATGGGTTTTTTTGCCCAAATGTGCTCTGCTGACCTGGCAAAAAATATTAAAATTTGAATTTAACAGACCACGTGTGATAGTAAACTGCCACTAGACAACTCAGTTAAATGCTTGGTAACGGTGAGACCATTTTGCAACCATTTTGAAAGATTTGGGACCAAATTGAGCCATTTAAACTTTGAGGACTCAACTGAAAATTTGAACAAAGTTAGGGGACCAAAATAGCTAATTGTTCTATATAATTGTTGCACAACCCTTCTGGTGTATAGTTTCATATGAAACCTATCGGGATTGTAGCTAATCATCTATCTCTTTTGCCTCTTGAATAAGCTCAATTAACCACATTCCCCTGCAGTATCCATTGTTGATGCTCTACACACCAATCCCACAATCATTGCACGGCTATCTTAACTCTTTGCTCAAATCTTCAATTTCTCTTCTGATATAATCTCAATCAAAGTAACTCTTTGCTCTACTTTGGCTTGCGAATGGCAGCATAGGGTTTTATGAGGATGACAACAAGAAGATTGTTACTCGTTGTTACAGTTCCAAAGGACTACTGAGAATGCATACCCAGTGTTACAGTTCCCATACATTCATTGCCCTTGCCATTGTGAGGAGTTCATCACATATAGAGTTTTCACATATTCTGCGACTTAATCACATATAGAGTTTTCACATATTTTGTGACTTGATCTGCAAAAAAATAAATAAAAATAACATCTTCTAGATCTTAATCCACATTGTAGGATTTTTGTGAAGTTAACTCTATAGCTAAAACTGTGTAACTGTGTAGTGAATGGTCACGGTGTGAACTCCATGCCCGCAAAACAGCAGCTTCACCTTCCTATGTACCTAAAACAACCCAATAAGCTAAGATCAGATTATACAAGCAAATGCAATAGATTGTGTGCATAATAACTTCAAATGGAATTGAATGCAATAAGCTACAAAAAAAAAAAAAAATTGTTTGCTTGGTTTCTAGCAATTGTAACCCTTTCTTTAAGATTATCAAACCATGGTCTATAGGCAAAATAGACAGATTTTAATTTAGAATAGTTGAATCTGGAAACAACAAATCTATACTCTCTATTAAAGTTGGGCATGCCCTTAAGAAAGTATTCTCTATCCAAATTAGAGAAAAATTAATGCTCTAATTAAGAGAATTATTAAAACTTAAAATTTAAGGGTTATTTTAGAACTTTTACACAATATTTAATTAGTAAGCCAATTTAAGTAATTTAACTCTAAATTAAATATTAAAAGTTAACCGATATAATGTAAGCACTAATTTGTAAACATCAAAAGTTGACCCATATAAAAATACGAGAATATGGTTAAACCAAAATTAAAAGATTATCTCTTAAAATCGGATAACTAAATTTATCCAAAATATGTTCAAAATGAGTAAACATTATAGCTTGATTGTATCAATATATTTCCAAATAATTTGAAAGCAACTGAACATCTTATCCAAAATATTAGTTAAAAGTTGAAATAAGATTTTTGTTAAAAAAAAAAAGAAAAAATACAACAACATAAACAGAATAATGTCAACAATTTGGATTGTGAGTTTGGATGAACAACCCAATAAGCTATGATCAGATTATACAAGCAAATGCAATAGTTTGTGTACATAATAGATAGGCAAAAAAGACAAATTCAAAAGAATTTTTTTTTTTTTTTTTAATTTAGAATAGTTGAATCTGGAAACAACAAATTGATTAATCGTGCCCAACAAAATAGCCAGAGAAATAAGTCGAGACAAACCAAATCTTTTTTTCGATACCACCCATTCTCACTTTATCATCAATTCATCATGTATCTAAGTGAAAACTCCATTCTTTCAAGATATATTTCTCTAAAACTATCTAGATCTAAAATTGTGTAGTGATATTGGTTCAGCCTATACTCTGTCTTTGATTAACTAGGGTTTTACTTGTGCATTTATATAGGGCTTTATTGATGTTCCTTTTCAACCTAAAATTACAAAATGCCCCATTTATTAGTAGGTATGAATCATTCATTCATCATAGCCTAGTTCAAAATTTAGTTACATTTCGCGAAATTTCAACTATATTGATATTTGAGAATTTAAAATCACGAATTTCACCTACCCTCTCTTCATCTTCTACTTTCTCTTTCTCTCTGTTACTCTTCATCCTTCTCTGTTACTTTTCCTCTTCATCTTCCTTCATCTATTCTCTCTAAGTTTGCTTTTCTTACCTTCTTCATCTTTCACAAGACTTTGTTGCTTTTCTAATCTACATAGAACAGCCATGGCTTCAGCTTCAACAACTTCAACAAATGGTGCGTGTATTACTATTTTGTAATCTTCAAATTCAGTTGATGAATGCTAGAAATTGACTTTGATAAAAGGCAATCAACATTGTTACTTGTCCCCTTTTATTCTGTATAAAATGTGTTTTATATATATCTATATAACAAATCATAGTTTTCTCTAACACAAGGACCGTCGGATTTATGTCTAAGACAACCGAGTACGTAGATTTTTCTCAAGACAACTAAGGCCTTAGATCAATCTTTCTCAAGATATAGAATCTTATTTAATAAATAACCATTAATTTTAATAAATTAATAAATATAATTAATGTTTAGAACTAACTACATTAGTAACCCCCTTCTAATAATTACATGAAATACTCATTTGTAACTCCTCTCTAATATAATCAATATACACCATTTGTATTCCCAAAAACAATTTTCTATTTTGATTTAACCCATAATTTTATTTAATTACCCATGTAAAAAAAATTAATGTAACCATTATATTAACCAACCAATAACTTTTGTAACTCACTAATTCATCATAACCCCCAATTTTAATAAATTAATAAATATAATTAATGCTTAGAACTAACTACATTAGTAACCCCCTTCATTAATTACATGAAATACTCATTTTTAACCCCTCTTTAATATAATCAATATACATCATTTGTATTCCCAAAAATAATTCTATTTTGATTTAACCCATATTTTTATTTAATTACCCATATAAAAAAAAATTAATGTAACCATTATATTAACCAACCAATAACTTTTGCAACTCACTAATTCAACATATCACTCCATAATTTTTTTTTCATTTCAAATTAACTCATGTTTTTATTTAATTACCATGTGTAAGAACCATCAATATATAATATTACAAAGCGGTCTCATAAACACAACCGTTAGATGTCTATAGAGACAACTATAACCATCAGATGTAAATTAAATTATATAATCGATGTAATAATAATCTTTAGATGTGGATAATCAATCCTAACCTTTAGTTGTTTGTTGAGACAATCGTAGCCATAGGAAGAAGAGAATCTTATGTAATATTTGTAGAAAAGTGACATGTGGAGGTTACAAGAGTAATGGATTCCTATTAGGAATCGGTTTCCTTATTTGGCAACAAGTGTGGTGGAATTCTATTAGGATTCAATAATAAGACTTTCTAATCTATTAGAAATCTAAGTTGTTGTTGATTTAGGAATTGGGTTACCAATTGGATTAACCAAGGAGGTTATAAATATTGGTGTTGTGTAACTATAAGAATTTGAGCAAAGAAGAAAGTATGTGTGAGGAAACCTAAACTAAGGTTTCATTAGTTATTGTGTAGTTCACTTCTCAATTATCAATAAAGCTATCTCTCTTTGTCCCGTGGATATAGGCATATTGCCGAACCACGTATATTATTGTGTTTCCGTATTTCTGCTTTAGTTTAGATCTTTTGTGTTTGTTTCTTCATTAATCATATCAAGATCCTGTGTATTTATCATAACAATTGGTATCAAGAGCCAAAGGTTATTCCTTTGGGTTGAAGACGGGATTTCGGAACGGTTTTGTTGGGTTTTAGGAATCTGTCCAGATTCGACACCCTGTAGTAAAACGGCCATAACGTTGTGCTCGGATATTGAAACGTCGATCCGTTTTTTGGGTTGGAAAGTCGACTCTTCAGGCTTTCTAACAGTATATGGTACGTTCTGTGGTTCGAAGTATTCTGTTCTCAGTACTTCGTTGAAGTTGACGGTTCCGATTTTCTTAGTTTGTTGAAAATCCAATCTTGGGTTTTTTTTAGTGGTATTGATTATTGAAGAGAAGATGGCTGATTCAAATTCTTCGGATTTCAGCAGTGAGTACACAAAGGTGCATGGATTTGATATTATCAAATTCAATGGGAAGAATAACTTCACATCGTGGCAAACGGATGTGAAAGATATTCTTGTTAGTATGAAGCAGATCAAAGCACTAAAGGGGAAACCTGAAACGGCAAAGTTGCCAACAGGTTGGACGAATGATGATTGGGAAGAGTTTGATCAACAGGCCTGCAGTACGATTAGGTTATGTTTGACGAGGGATATCACACACAATTTTGCCGGTGAAACCTCGGCAAAGGAGTTATGGGAGAAGTTAGAGAAGCTCTATCTTAGTAAGGACTTGACGTCAGAACTCTATCTAAAGAGGCGTTTGTATTCGACAAGATTTACACCTGGTAAGTCTGTGATTGATCATATTAATGATTTTAATAAGATCTGTTTTGATTTAGCAAACATTGATGTGATACTACCTGATGGTGAGAAAGCTATAATTTTATTATGTTCATTACCATCTTCGTGGGAAACAACAGTTGATTATTTTATTGCAAACAAAAAGACCACAAAACAGTTGGTCTATGATGATGTTGTTTCGATGTTACAATCCAAAGCCATTAGAAAAAAGAAAGCTGATGATGAAGTTCAGGCTGAGGGTATGTATGTTAGAGGTAGATCATCACATAGAGATTCGTCGAGTTCTAGAAGTCGCTCGAAATCTCAGAAAAGAGATTTGAAGGATGTTGAGTGTTATTATTGTCATAACATGGGTCATTATAGTAAAGATTGTCCTAAGGTTAAGGTTAAAGAAGAGAAGAAGAAGAAGAAATCTAATCCGAACACTGAAGTTGCTAACATTGCTCAAAGTAGTGATGAGGTAGCAAAGTCTATTGGAGACAATGAGGATGGAGTGTTAACAGTTACATCAAATAGCTACTTAGCTGAAGGATGGTGTCTTGATTCAGCTGCTTCGTATCATATGTGTCCCGATAGGGAGTCTTTCACAACTTACAGAGAAGTAAGTGGTGGTAAAGTCTTTATGGGCAATTCGAATGCCTGCAAGACAGTTGGTGTTGGTACAGTACGGATCAAGGCACATGATGGAGCTGTAAGAACCTTGACAGAAGTCAGGCATGTTCCTGATTTGAGAAAGGGTTTGATTTCGTTAGGTGTACTTGAAGATAGTGGTTTCAAGTTTACCGGTGAGAATGGTCTCTTGAAGGTTTACTATGATGACAAGTTATATTTCATGGGCGAAAGACATGGAAACTTATATTTTCTTATTGGAGATATAGTTTCAGGTGGAGCTATGGCTATGGTTTTTCAAGCGGTTGATGAAAAACAATTAACTTCTACTCAGTTATGGCATATGCGGCTAGGGCATATGAGTTAAAAAGGTTTGTCTATATTGAGTAAAAAAGGTTTGCTTGGTGGCCAGAAAACTTGCAAGCTCGATTTTTGTGAGCATTGTGTATTTGGCAAGCAGTGCAGAGTTCGTTTTGGTACCGCTGTTCACCGCACTACGGGTACTTTAGATTATATACATTCAGATGTATGGGGTCCCTCTAGAACAGTTTCTAAGGGAGGAGCAAGGTGGTTTGTGACCTTTATCGATGATTTCTCGCGGAGAGTTTGGTTGTACACCATGAAGCACAAAAACGAAGTCACCGATTTGTTTAAGAAGTGGAAAGTTATGGTTGAAAAACAGACTGGTCGTATTGTGAAAAGGATACGTTCTGACAATGGTGGAGAATACACTGAAGACCCATTGAAAGTTTATTGTGCAGAACAAGGTATCGTTAGACACTTCACAGTAAAAGGTACACCACAGCAGAATGGGGTAGCTGAGCGTATGAATCGCACACTACTAGAGAAAGCACGGTGCATGTTATCCAATGCAGGTTTGGGTAAAGTATGGTGGGCTGAAGCAGTAAATACGGCGTGCTATCTCGTGAATCGATCACCATCTACAACCATTGATTGTAAGACACCTATGGAAGTTTGGTCTGGTACACCTCTTGATTATTCAGATTTGAAGGTGTTTGGTTGTCCTGCTTATTTTCATATCAGAGAAGATAAGTTAGGAGTCAGGGCCAAGAAAGCTATTTTCTTGGGATATCCACAAGGTATTAAGGGTTATCGTTTATGGTGCCCAGAGTTGAATAAATTCCAGATCAGTCGTGATGTGACCTTTAATGAGAAAGCAATGCTTGATTCAAAAAAGTTCACAGGTTGGGACTCTCAACATGAGGGTGATGATAATGACAGTGATGGTGAAGATACCATGCAGGTGGAGCATAATGTTCCATATTCATCTACAATAGATAAAGAGGTGACTGTTGTACAGGTACCTACAAGTTCAGAGGTTACACAGGTAACTACAGACACATATCCAGACACAGAGAGTGTAGATGATGAGATTGAAGAGGAGGTTCCTCTTGAAGATACTTTACAGCAACAACAATTAGAGCAGCATCATGAGTGGCCATCTTTAGCATCTCAACGTGAACCACGTTTGAGAAAAACACCAGTTCGACTTGGTTTTAAGGATAGTGCATCTTTTGCATTATCAGTATTTTGTGATGATGAGCCTTCTACCTTTAAGGGGGCAATGAGGAGTTCTCATTCTCATGAATGGAATCCAGCGATAGATGAAGAGATGAAATCTCTTCACAAGAACAATACCTGGGAACTTGTAAAGTTGCCTAAGGGTCAGAAGTCGATTGGATGCAAGTGGGTTTTCACAGTGAAAGATGGTATTCTAGACTCCAAGGGTACGACTAGTGGTGTACGTTATAAGGCAAGATTAGTGGCTAAGGGATATGCACAAACGGAAGGTGTGGATTATAATGAAGTTTTCTCTCCGGTTGTTAAACACACTTCCATCCGAGTCTTGTTAGCTTTGGTGACGCGGTTTGATTTAGAGCTCGAGCAACTAGATGTCAAAACTGCTTTCTTGCATGGAGATTTAGAGGAGGACATATATATGTTACAGCCCGACGGTTATAAAGTTGTTGGTAAAGAAGACTATGTGTGCAAACTGATGATGTCCTTATATGGATTGAGGCAAACACCACGACAGTGTTATAAGAAGTTTGACACATTTATGTTGAAGCAGGGGTACTCTAGAAGTGAATATGATCTGTGTGTCTATTTCATAAAGCTTCGAGATGGGTCCGTTATATTTCTCTTACTCTATGTGGATGACATGCTTGTAGCTGCAAAGAGCAAGTCATGTATTGTTTCTTTAAAGAAACAATTAAGTAAAGAGTTTGAGAATAAAGTTTTAGAAGAGGTGTTCACTGAGGTGGTTTTCGGGGTCAAGTTTAGGCATTGCCTTAACTTGATCAATCTCTCCAAATGTTGAGGCCCTTCGGGGTAGTGGCCCTTATGGGTGTGTGGGGGCAAAGATGGGATGACGCTTTTGTGGTGCAGGAGAAGTACGTATGGGTTCATTATGGTCGGCTCAGTTTTTTACAATCTTCGCCGAGGTGGAGAATTGTAGAAAAGTGACATGTGGAGGTTACAAGAGTAATGGATTCCTATTAGGAATCGGTTTCCTTATTTGGCAACAAGTGTGGTGGAATTCTATTAGGATTCAATAATAAGACTTTCTAATCTATTAGAAATCTAAGTTGTTGTTGATTTAGGAATTGGGTTACCAATTGGATTAACCAAGGAGGTTATAAATATTGGTGTTGTGTAACCATAAGAATTTGAGCAAAGAAGAAAGTATGTGTGAGGAAACCTAAACTAAGGTTTCATTAGTTATTGTGTAGTTCACTTCTCAATTATCAATAAAGCTATCTCTCTTTGTCCCGTGGATGTAGGCATATTGCCGAACCACGTATATTATTGTGTTTCCGTATTTCTGATTTAGTTTAAATCTTTTGTGTTTGTTTCTTCATTAATCATATCAAGATCCTGTGTATTTATCATAACAATATTAATTATAAAAATGAATACCAATAATAAATGGACATATTTATTAATAGATTTGTAACCCTTATTTACAAGAGTTAGTTATAGTTGGTGTAACCCTTATTTATTAATAGATTTATTTGTTACCCCTATTTAATTATAAATAGCCCTCTCATTTTTTATTTTGTTAATGAGCCCTCACCCATCTTTCCCCTCACCAAATATACCTCTCCAAATATATGTTTTCTAATATATCTTCATTTCTCATTCTAATGAGTTTTTTTTCCTGTTATCTAATAGGATTAATGGAAAAATAAATTTTTTTTTTTGTTTTCATATTTGATGGTTTATCATTGTTTGATTTATTTATTTTTTTTTAAAAAATTATTAGAAGTATATGTATCACACCAGTTGATACTTTCTCAATGATTTCGATGCTGACAATTCTTTTTTCTCATCTTTATTTAACCTTTTCACTCATATTAAATTTGTTGTATTGCCTATAGCAAAATAACCAACTATGCAAACATACAACAAATGATTTGACAAATTTTATTTATTGAGAGTCGAGCTAATGTTTTTTTAAGAGATCGATGTTATATAGTTGACGACAAATTTTATTTACTGTATGTCTATAGGTATCTTGAGAGTCGAGGTAATATTTTTTGAAGAGATCAATGTTATGTCGTTGACCTTTTGGAAGTAACGCGTTATCGCCCCCTACGTACATATCGTCAAGTAGAAAACTATAGTGACTCATTTGGTTAAACTATTGAGAAGAAATGTCTTACATGCATTTTTTTTCCTTGCTCTATGTGTACGTGTATTGAGATATAATATGTAATTCTTTTTATGATAGATACAATATCATGTTTGGTTTGTAAAATCTTTTGTTCCTAGAAAACCTTCATGTTATCTATTTGGCATATGCAATAATAGTTGTTTTACTCCACTAACAGTTTTCAAATCATTTTATATATGTTTATTAAATTAATTTGAAAATTACAAATTCTACTCAACTCTATGTAGATTGTAGAGGGATGAGAGGAACAAAAAATACTCTTAAAAATATTATGTATATTACTATACATATATAATGTTATGACAATTTTTTGTGCTTAAAAAATTTAACCCTAGGAATTAAAATAAACCAAAATTTGTTTGATTTTTAGAATAAATCAAAAGCATCATTTGTAATCCCATTTCTTATATAACAAAAAAAAAAAAAAATTTACAACCCACTCCACTAAAATAATCGTGCCGTAGGCACGGGTTATCACTAGTATATATATATATAATATAACTAACGTGTCGGTGTCCTACTTTTAAAAAATTACGTGTCGGTGTCGGTGTCCGTGCTTCATAGTCCACAAAAATGTCCAAGAGAAGAAAAATGATTACACTCTACATGGATGTATTTTTGGCTTTCATGATTTGGGCATACCAACACATTTTAACTCTGGGGCCTAGAAGAGATGATATTGTTAAGTTCTCAAGATTGTTGGAATGAAGGGATCTGCCCTTGAAATAAAGAAAAGAAAAAACTATTGATAAATTGTTGGGGAATAAGAAGCACAAAAAACCAAAAAAAAAAAAAGATTATCTTTAGTATCCAAGGAAACCCAGCGCGATGGAGATTTATAATCAAAGCAACGACACTTGCATATAGTCTAGAGTTTATTAATTTAGAAAATGAAGACACGTTTTTACTGTTGACATGTTGCATATAATCCAATGGTAAAAAAAAATTGAAATCAACCCAACGGTTGAGAACTCGCTACTGACATTTAATGAAGAGAGAAAAGATAAAATATTTGCTACAAAATAAAATATGATGGTGACAGGGTACAGAATAGTAGAATGGGTATGAAAATTGAGAAAAATCAATTTGGTGAACAATGTTGTTCTTGGTCATGGACTCATGGGCCAGCAAAAGGAGGGCAACTTTGGTAAATTGTAGCATTAAGTTATTTTGCCAAATGGCAACTTCTGATAAGTGATGATGTTTAGATCTAAAGAAAACATTGAGCTAAGGTTATAAATACACATTTATAAACCCTATCTAGATCTAGCTCAACTTAATATAGAAGAGAGAGCGGCTATTAAATAAAGTTTGTGAAAGTAGTGAGTTCAGATGAATTCAGAATGGGTGGTGTCGGAAAATATCAAGGGGAATGGTGGCTCGGTTCGGTTTTTTTGTTATTCATAAGAATGGAGAACCTTACACGCAGCTTGATCAGAAATTCGGCTGCTATGTGAACAGCCCTAATGTTTGCCTTGTTTTTACACTTGCACTCTGCTTGTTTGACATACTCAACTAAATTGCAGAAATTAGTAAAGAGACTGCTAAACCCTACTCGATTCCGAGGAAAATAAGGAAGAAACACGTTTATAGTGGTGAGTATAAACTATTGGTAGGAGTATTTGTCCTCACATTTCTGATTATCAAACAACTCTTTGTATAAAATCATTTTTTCCTTGTAGTTTTTCAGGGAAAAGTGTGAGCTTGGATTGGAAGATTAGAATGGGTGGTAACGGAAATTCTCATGGACAAATTAGTGATCAAAATATTGTAATGGTAAAGACTCGAAATGAAAGAAAAAACTATGTCTCCAATATTGGGTGTAACTTATCAAATCATGACAGTCCAATATCAAGGTTCTCCAATATTGAGTGATGGATATTATTGTTGAATGTGTCCTCTTAGATTTCCATTTGTGAACAATAATTGTACGTTTGATGTTGGATCTGTATCAAAATTGTTTTTAATATCAGAGCATGTCGATCAGTGGTGAGGAGTTTATTTTAGGTGAAACCATTGATCTCAAGGAGCCAGGAAACTGCAAGTAGTTTGGTCACTTGGTGAATGCCTGCCCTGCTCATTCGAATTTGATGGTGGGTAAATTAATTATTGTATAATTTGTTGACATTTTTGCAGAACCTAAGGGTTTACCTCCCGAGAGACTCTTTTAAGTGTCTCAGGGAAGGTGTTGAAGTCATCCACATCACACTTTACAATACACTTGTGCAGGCAGATGCATTTGAACCAAAAGTGAAGACTCTTGGACCCAAATTTACTTAACGTTAACGGTATGGCGGCTTAGTTTTTCCCTACCACGGTTACAAACTCTACATAGTTTTCTGGTTCTTACTGGGTATTCTACCTACTCCAAAGAGCTATGTATTATCATCACAGCTATTCCTAAATAGAGCTAGTGAACACCTTCTTGCAACAAACATGGATGTCAATACTTCATGAGCAGGACTGTAGGATATATGGTCAACTTGGATTTTTTTTTTTTTTTAATGATCAACTTATACAGAACATTTGGTCTAAATTTAGATAGTTGGTGCTACCAAATGAGAAATAGGGACCCTCAAACTAAGATCTGCACTATGTGCAATCATATGTGCAGCTTCATTCCCTGTTCGGTTACAAAATAAGATAACAAACTTGTCGAAAAAACCTATAATTCAGAGTGTTCAGCCAAGTTGGACTGGTGTCCCTTCAAATATTCAGCTGCACCTCTGCAATATGTTTCAAGTTCCAGGTGCTTCACTTTGGCTCTGATAGCACATTGCACTGCACTAACAAGACCTTCGCATTCAGCTTCCTCGGAGGTTCCAATTATTTCTGATTCTGTGCCTGCACTTAGAAATTTAATACTGTGATCATGCAATAGGTATCCTATGCCAACTCTTGCATCTGCAGTTGTTACTCTTGCATCTGCAGTTGTTAATGTAATATCCACATTTAGCTTAAGATTTGATGGATTTGGAGGTATCGATACAATTCCTTGTAACTTTCCTGCTGCCCAATGTCTGGTTTATAGATTAGGTTCATATGTTAGGCACAATAATAAGTCCATTAATGTAACCAAATGATAATGGGTAGGAGTCAATTTGAGAATACACCCCCTATGTTTCTAACGTTTGGCCAATACATCCCATTAGTTCAAAATTTGTCTTTTTCACCTCTTTAACTGCTTGACTCTGTGAAGATAAACAGTCAAATTTCTTTGACTCAGTCAAAACCCCAAAGTTACATATATATCCCTCAATTTTTAAAATACCTAAGTTACCCTCCCCCATCAATCCATCTCTTCCTCTCAAGGGCGATTTTGTTAAAACCCCACAAGTCTATGTTCATATTTGCATTTACCCCACTAAAGAATTTTTTTTTGTCTTATCACTAGCAAGTTAACGATTCTGTCTCATGACCGTTTGCAGATGCTGACGTGGTTAGAACTTAAAAACTCTGGCTTATTTAAAACGCAAAAATGCTGATGTGGTTTAAACTTAAAAACAGAGGACAGGTGTGATGATCTAACGGTCGAGATTTATCTTTAATCCAACGGTTCTAATATGTTTTTAATGTTACCGTTGGACCCGACTGAACCAGGCTTTTAAATAGTGTCTTCTTCCCCAATTTTAATATCTGTCCTCTGAAAACCCAAACGATATGAATATGATACTATGCTTTGGCATTTCAGGTATTGTAACGGTTTAATTGGCTATTGTAATAAAGTGAATGAATTATGCCTGAGTAACCCTACCACTGATGAAGATATTGAAGTACATTCACCCACCCAGGAAGCTATAATGTCTTGTCCCTATGAGTTGGGTTTCGATCCTTCTTCAAACAAGTATAAAATTTTAATCTGGAAGCGAAAGAAAGGTATCAATAAAGCGGGTATCGTGTATCCTCCTATAGATTGTTATGTCCGTACACTTGAAGAGGGTAGCTCCTGGAAACCAGTAAACAACATACCTCACGTCTTGTCACGCCTAGAAAAACCATCAGATGACTTTGATAGACCAAATTTTTCTAGTGCAAACGGGACACTATTTTGGTTTATTGTTAAAGAAGCTACTGTGGTCTCATTCAACCTGGCTGATGAGCAATTCGGGACAGTTAAAATCCATATGAAGATCGAGAAAGAAAAATTCACATATTTTCTATTCGAATTTAAAGGCTGTTTGTGCTTGGTACAACAACCGCGTTTTGGTCAAGAAAAGTGTCATTTGGAGAACATTAACGTGTGGATGCTAAATGATATTGACACAAGCAACTGGGTCATATTGATTATGAACAAGAAGTTGCCCTTGGAAGGTACAAACTTGCAGAATTACTTCATGCACACGGAGGTTAATCTTGATGTCTATCCTGCTCACTTCTTGTCTCAAAATGGTGAAGTTCTGATTGGAGTTGTTGACAATGAACATAAATATATCTTTTTGTATGACTTTCTGGGTGGATGCTTTAAGAGAATAAAACTCACTGGAAAGCTAAGAGGTTTTGGACATCTCCGGTTGAACAATTATGCAGAGACCGATCTCAGGTTAGAAGAATTTGGTACTATTTTTTAGAAGTTCTTTTGAAAGTGTCTTCTCTTCTCAGCTATTTTAATTTGCCTCTACAAACAATCACAATGCTGTTAAGCCTGACCATTTCTCTAGATATGGAGACGACCTGGGCGAGTTACGTTCAATAATAGAGGATCATCACACCTGTCCTCTGTTTTTTTAAGTTTAAACCACGTCAGCATTTTTGCGTTTTAAATAAGCCAGAGTTTTTAAGTTCTAACCACGTCAGCATCTGCAAACGGTCATGAGACAGAATCGTTAACTTGCTAGTGATAAGACAAAAAAAAATTCTTTAGTGGGGTAAACGCAAATATTAACATAAACTTCTGGGGTTTACACAAAATGGCCCCAAATCTAATCTAAAGAGTTAACTTTTATCTGTCACTGATCTCTTTGCCTCCCTTTGGTTTCACTTCTTCACTTTATGTAAAGAGAAAAGAAGAAATTCTTTACATTATGTATGTATCTTTGATGATAATTCAAACAATCTAAAACCAAGCCATCACTTTTCATTCCCCTTCCTTCCTTTAACAACTTGAACACCTATTTCAATCATAATCTTAATAATCTTCTAAGTACCCAAAAGAACATAAAATACAGTAGCAAAGAAGGGTGTAATATCTTTTTATCTTAATGGGTATTCGAGATTTTTCATGGATTTGTAATGTAAGTGAAGGTTTAATGAAGAATGGGTGGAGAAAGTTTGGGTAAACAACCTTGTTTTTTTTTTTTTTTGTATTTGCAACAAATTAAAGAGAAGAAGAACATTAAAGATAAAATCTTTCAATTTCAGTAACAACTAAATTGGTCTTAGACTCTATATAATTTTCGGTGAAAGTTTGGTTACGGTATAAAGGATTCACAGTAGTAACAATAACACCAATAACAACACTTCTAATAAAAAAAATCAGAATTTAATTGAATTAGGTGCAATTATAAGAACAACATCACCTTTCTTACACCTTAATTGAGTTAATCCATGAGAATTTAATAACAAATGACTTCAATTGACTAAATGTTAGGTTTTCTTTAAAATCATTATTGATGAGTGCAAGCTTATTGAATTAAGAATTGCAATTTCAAAAGATAAAAGAAATTATAGAGATGTTAAGATCTTAGAATAAATTCAATGGTGGTTGAAGGGATCTATATATTCTCTCTCTTCCATAACCTAACATCTCCATTAATGGAGGAAAAATATGTTGCACATTGAAGAAGATGATGATAAGAAGAATGGGTGTAAGGGTAATATAGTCTATTCCTATACAAGAATCAATGGCTTATATTAGACCTAAAAAAAAGCTTGGATTGACGGTTTAGATTAAGTTTGACAATTTAAGTATTTAAAAGATAAGTGTAAATATGTAACTTAAATTTTTTGATTATGTCAAAGAAAGTTGACTGTTTCTCTTCACAAGTGTATTCTCAAATTGACCCTAAGAGCATCTCTAATGCACGATCTAAATTTAGCATGCCACATAGGTGACACATCAGCATTTATAGCATATTTTAAGATTTTGCAACCTTCTAAATTTAGAACTTTTATTATAAGACAAATGCACATAAATTTTGCAACCTTCTATTGATGTAAAAAGAATAAAACAAATGGGGAAGAAAGAGATTATTGATGTACTTTCCAAATTATATAATAAAGAAATCATTTGTTAGAATAAATTTTTTTTATTAGAGATAGAAGGTTGCATATTTTGTTCCAAAATGAACCATGTTTATTGCAGATGCATTTATAGCATGACTTATAACATATGCAATTATAGGAAAAACTATTTTTAGACCGTGCATTAGAGATGCTCTAATTGGTATAAGTAGTCGTGTATTGAGATGGAAAGTAAAACAAAAGGCTGAAACCTGATACAAGGCCCATTTGGCTGAAAGGGAAACAAAACAAACAAATACAATAAGAGCCCAAAGTGTTGAAGAATACAAAGCGTCAAGGAGCCAAGATGGGTTGACTTTGCTGTTTAAAAGAGGTCTTGGAAGTTGTAGCGCGAAGCAAAAGCAACACCATCCATCAGAGCCATAAAGTTTCTTCGAGCACAGAGCTTGGTTCAAAGTTGGAAAAGCTTAAGAGAGAGTGAAGAGAACAACCATGGCTACTCCAACCTTAGAGAAGATGAAGGGTGTGAAGATTGAACAGGAGGAGGAAACCCCTGAGATCATGGTTACCTCTGTGGGAGAGACCCTGTGCCGAGAGCATTGGAACAGGTAATGGAGCTAATTCAGAAGAGCAAAGGCGAGTGTATTGCATGTAAAGCTTGCAAGGGAGTGGAGAAGCTAATTCCATTAAGTGAAGGGAAGAAGGAAGTCAAGGTCGAAGAGGGCAATGGATCATCATTTGTCTGCATTCCGAAGGTGGAGCCAACTGATAGTGTGATTCCGGCGATTGACGCTCCCATGGCTGGAGATCCAGAGATTCTTCCCATGATGGATGAAGAAGAGGCAAATCAGGCTCTGGATGATCCTTTGATTGCTGATGAAGTTGAAGAATCTGGTAAGTATCAAGAACCCTAATCTGCAAGGAAATAATTCCATAAAATTCCAGTCTGTAGTAATAAGGGGATGACAAAATTTATTAATTTGACATCCCTTTAACATATGGTGAAGAAACCGACGAGGAGGAAGATGATGATGATGAGGATCAGGAAGAGGAGGCTGATGATGATATGGATGATCTCTCTGGCTCTGACTCCTCCTATACTAATTCTGCTGGTGGAGATGATGAAGAGATGCTCGATATGGGACCAGATTCTGAAGAGGAGTACAGGACACCTTCAGAGGATGAATGGGAGGATGAGGAGCAGGAGTATGAGCCCACTGACTCCAATGCCGAGGAGGACTAGCAACCAGGCAAGAGAATTAGAAAAAAACTTTTAAAATGCATGAATATGTAATCTATCTGGCTATCTATTAGAACTGAAGTAAGAAGTAGAACAATGTCTATCTATCTATCTATATATTAATGGGCAGAGGAAAGCCTAAGGATGCTAAACTATTATCTAGTGAGAAATTTAAAGTCTAATGATATATGCTTCTGAAGATGTAAGAATACATAGAAAGTTAGAAATAGAGCATGTAAGAATGAATGATGGTATGATAGAAATAAGACATAAGAATCTTAGCTATACGAGATGAGAGGAAGAAAACTTCATTAGATGGAGTGGTAGTTAGGGGTGGATTCTTAGGTTAGAAATCTGCATTTTGTCCCCAAGTAGAAATTGCTTGAGCTTTGAATGAAAGGACACATGTGCATCCCCATCTGATTTGTGCTTCATCCCCAAACTTGCTAAAAAATCAGCTGCCTTATTCTCTTCCCTAAAAATGTGTTGAACTTGAATGTTGAGTGAGTAGGCAAGGTCCCATATCTTGTTACACCAAACAACCAGATGCCAAGGAGTAGGAATAGACTTGGAGAACCAATTTGAAGCTAACATAGAATCCGTATAGATGACAATGTTATGATGGCCTAAAGCTTGACAGAGCATGATCCCATCTAGAATTGCTCTACTTTCCGCAGAGTTATTAGAACCCTCTCCATAGAAGGAAAAGAAATTAGCAATATGATTACCAAGATGGTCCCTGATTAGACCTCCACCAGAAGAGAGGCCATTTCTGGCAGATCCATCAGTGTTCAGGGCTACGAAGGAATCAGGGAGTCTAGTCCAATAGACAAGAGTAGGAGGTTTTATGGGGGGTGGGGGGGGGGGGGGTTATGGAGAGCAATACCAAGGTTAAGGGCTGTTGAATGGAAGTTGTGGCTAGACCTGACCGTAGCAATTCCTTGTAACTTTCTTGCTGCAACAATCAATTCTTTCTCTTTAGTGGCTTTGCTCTTCAAGATGTTTGATCAGTAATCTAAAGCTCCTGAAGACATGTTATGAGAATTTTTGAAGAGGGAAGGAATGTCAGGATATGTATTTAGGAGATGAGTGGGCTAGGCCCAATGTCTGGTTTATAGATTAGGTTCATATGTTAGGCACAATAATAAGTCCATTAATGTAACCAAATGATAATGGGTAGGGTCAATTTGAGAATACACCCCCTATGTTCCTCACGTTTGGCTAATACATCTCATTAGTTCAAAATTTGTCTTTTCCACCTCTTTAACTGCTTGACTCAGTGAAGATAAACAGTCAATTTTTTTTGACTCAGTCAAAACCCCAAAGTTACATATATATCCCTCAATTTTTAAAATACCTAAGTTACCCTCCCCCATCAATCCACCTCTTCCTCTCAAATCTAATCTAAAGAGTTAACTTTTATCTCTCACTGATCTCTTTGCCTCCCTTTGCTTTCACTTCTTCACTTTATGTAAAGAGAAAAGAAGAAATTCTTTACATTATGTATGTATCTTTGATGATAATTCAGACAAATCTTCAACCAAGCCATCACTTTTCATTCCCCTTCCTTCCATTAACAACTTGAATACCTATTTCAATCATAATCTTAATAATCTTCTACGTACCCAAAAGAACATAAAATACAGTAGCAAGAAGGGTGTAATATCTTTTTATCTTAATGGGTATTTGAGATTTTTCATGGATTTGTAATGTAAGTGGAGGTTTAATGAAGAATGGGTGGAGAAAGTTTGGGTAAACAACCTTGTTTTTTTTTTGTATTTGCAACAAATTAAAGAGAAGAAGAACATTAAAGATAAAATCTTTCAATTTCAGTAACAACTAAATTGGTCTTAGACAGTTAGACTCTATATAATTTTCTGTGAAAGTTTGGTTATGGTATAAAGGATTCACAGTAATAACAATAACACCAATAGCAACACTTCTAATAAACAAATTCAGAATTGAATTGAATTAGGTGCAATTATAAGAACAACATCACCTTTCTTACACCCTAATTGAGTTAATCCATGGGAATTTAATAACAAATGACTTCAATTGACTAAAAGTTAGGTTTTCTTCAAAATCATCATTGATGAGTGCAAGCTTATTGAATTAAGAATTGCAATTTCAAAAGATAAAAGAAATTATAGGGGAATTTTAGACTTAACCCCCCCTTTTGTGGTCACGTGTTGAGTAAACCTCCCTATTTGTCCAAGTTTGGACTTTACCCCCTCTCCGTCTACTTCTGTCAAATTTAACATCTATTTTTATTTTTTCTTCCTAAAATACCCCTCTCTCATTTTTGTAGGGGGTTAAGTCTAAAGCAGCAATCGAGGGCATTTTGGGAAGTTACAAACAAAATTAACATTAAATTTGACAGAAACAGGCGGGGAGGGGGTAAAGTCCAAACTTGGACAAATGGGGGGGTTTACTCAAAACGTGACCATAAAGGGGGTGGGGGTGGGGGGGTTAAGTCTAAAAATCCCAAATTATAGAGATGTTAAGATCTTAGAATAAATTCAATGGTGGTTGAAGGGATCTATATATTCTCTCTCTTCCATAACCTAACATCTCCATTAATGGAGGAAAAATATGTTACACATTGAAGAAGATGATGATGAGAAGAATGGGTGTAAGGGTAATATAGTCTATTCCTATACAAGAATCAATGGCTTATATTAGATCTAAAAAAAAGCTTGGATTGACGGTTTAGATTAAGTTTGGCAATTTAAGTATTTGAAAGATGAGTGTAAATATGTAACTTAAATTTTTTGATTAAGTCAAAGAAAGTTGACTGTTTCTCTTCACAGGTGTATTCTCAAATTGACCCTAATGGGTATAAGTAGTAGTGTATTGAGATGGAAAGTAATCAATGAATTCTTTGTATCTTGCTTTCTCTCTCTCGTTATTTCTATCGAATCAAACAAGTCAGTTTTTTGTGTAGTTCAGATCAAGATCTAAAATCCATGGAGATGAAATTAGAATGGATGGTATCGGAAAATATCAGGGTGAATGGAGACAATTCCACACAGCTTCCTCAGAAAGTCTTTATAAGAGTTTTCCTTGTTATACAAGGATAAGAATTTTAGGAAATAGGAAATCCTTTTCCTTGGCCAACTACAAGTTGTCCAAAGCCTATAAATATTGATGTTTTGGTATAAACCAAAACATAGACCGACATAGAGAAACAACTATTTATTAGCTTGTTTAGAGAAACCACTAAGGTTTAGTGTGTTTAGAAATATTGAGACAACTAGGGTTTAGTTTGTCTAGAGAGTATTGTGAGGCAGAGATTCTTGTAATCTTCATAATATTCGGTAAAGAAGATAGTTTTCTTCGAGATCTTGTGTTTTGTTCATCTTTATTTACTGCTATTGTTTAATTCCGCACTCAATAGTACCTTTACCTAGTAATTTGTATCATTAAGTGATCCATTCTGCCAAATTTTAAGTCTGAATGACTTAACTGAATTTTTAGTTGATGAAATAGATTAAGGCGCTGTTTGTTTTTTTATCTACTAGCTTATAGCTTATAAGCTACTAGCTAAGTACTTAATGGTTAGTAGAAAACAAACAGTTTGAAGACTGAATACGGTAGTCCACCCACTTAATTTCTGTCATTCAGACTGCTGAATGAAAAATAAACGACACCTAAGGGTAATTAAGAGCCGACTTCAAAACCGACTTGGAACCTAATTATAAATCGACTTGTACTCAATTAGGTACTTAAACTAAGTATCTTTATTGTAACAGTATTATATGACTGTTAATTTATGCAATTGATGACACTTTCTGAAATTTTGGTAAACATGACTTTTATAGACTTGAATGTGCTGGAAAGCTAAAAAGTTGAGCTCAAAGCATATTACTTTGTCTAGTTTGTTGGTGTGACAATCATATCCAGGTTACCGGTGAGCCTGAATATGCAGATGATGCACCAATGCCGCCAAATGGTTTACATACCACTTTGGTTTTAAGTACAAAACTGCATGCCCTTATGGTCTCTATGGATAAATCAGGAGCAAAATATTCTCCAGGGTTTTGCAAATATGTTTTCAACGTATACATGAAATGAATATAATTTATTTATTTATTCATTTTTTTTTTGCAGTATCTTAATACAGCTAATGGGTGGTTTCAGAAAATATCAAGGAAAGGAGAAAACAAAAGGTTGCGCTAACTGCTAAGTAATAATGTACCTGTGCATATATGTATTAACCATATTTGTGAGGTTGGTCAATACATTAATAAAAGTTGATGTGTAAATGATATGAACAATGATAATAAAGTAGAGACATGAACACCATTGCATACGTGGTTCGGCAATTGTGCCTAGATCCACGGAGAGAGGGAACTTTATTATTGTAGTGGTGATACAAAATGGGAGCTCGATGATGAGGAGAGTTCAAGAGAGATGAGACCTGAGAGGTGAGGTCTCATCATGAGAGTGGGGAGGTCATTGACCATGAGACTATGAGAAGATTCTGTAGAATGAGTGGTTTGCCTTCATATTTATAGGCTTACAATGTAACTCCATTCCTAACATTTATTGAGGTAATGATGAGAGAATATCTTTGTAGTAATTGGCTTTAACTTTGTAACTTGTGCAATCAAGAGAGAGCCCATTAGATGTTGACACGTGGCACCATGATGGACGGTTGAGATGGTGCCACATGTATGTTGTATATAGTACCCCTACATAAGCCCCCTCTTTTTAGGTTGAACGGAGTTCGGGCTGAAAAGAAGTAATCGAACCGATCTAGCCCCCAAGATGAATGAAATATGGGGTTCTTTAACGAAGTCGATCCGCCCCAAATTTTGATGAGCTTGATCATTGAGATTTGCAGGACGCGATGAAGGTCCCTTGTGGTAATGGCAACTCGATCATGACTTTGTGTACAACGAGCTAGTTAGTTCCAGGGAGACCTGGTAGCTCGTTCAGAAGGCATGTAGACGGGATGGACGGCTGCAAGCAGGTCGTACTGAAGTGGGTCTTCTTGTATGCATGGGTTGTTGGTCTCGGTCATGCTTTAAGGTGGTCGCCTTTTTGTGATCGAGTTTCATAGACCTGATAATGTTAGCATGTGAAACATTATAAAATTCAATAAAAGACTTACATGGAATTGTACGTCTTCCTTATGACTTTTGTGTGTACTATCTTTGTCGCCTTGTGATTGGACATTCCGATAGATGTGGCACTTTGGAGTGCAAATGTAGCTCGTTTGAGAAAGAGCATTGGTTGACCAAGTGTTTTGAGAGTTACTTGGAACCTTTTGGCGCCCAATCTAGTGAATGGTCGCAGCGTGGAGACCTGTTTGACAATTCTCGGGCATGTGGCCTTTGTGGGTCTGCATTGCGTTGAGAGTGAATGCGTTCGACCAGGCGTGTGGCTAGAGAATTGTGGTTAAGGTCGTCCCGCGTACGAGTGACTCACTAGTCTGGCCATATTTGATATCAAGCATTTCACTTGTAAAGAGTTCAGTGAAAGCAATGTGGCACATTTGTACAAAAATAGCTCATGGGGAGTGAGGTCGTGATTATGTGACCTGCACACAGAGAGAGCTGTGGAAAAAATATCATTAATAGCTAATTGTGTTAATAATAAGTTAAAAAAATTAGATGAAGTGAGAATAGCCCCCTGTATGGCATAAATATTCTTGAGGTCGTTGGAAGACCTAGTGAGGTCCCAATTAGAGACCTGAACATAAAATGAGGTCGCGACGAGACCTGAGTGTTGGAGAGGTCGTGATTAGGGACCTGGTGATGTCTTGATGAGGGACCTGGTGAGGTCGTGATGAGGGACCTGGTGAGGTCGCGATGAGACCTGAGAGGTCGTTGGTAGACCTGCCGAGGTCACGATGAGAGACCTGAATTTGAGGTCGCGACGAGACCTGGGAGGTCGTTGGCTTAGAGACCTGGACGTGAAGTGAGGTCGCGACGAGACCTGAGAGGTTGTTGGTAGACCTGGCATGAGGGACCTGGTGAGGTCGCGACGAGACCTGAGAGGTATTTGGTAGGCCTGTCGAGGTCACGATGAGAGACCTGAACTTGAAAGACCATATGACCACGGTAAAAAATGTGAATCAGTAACTGAATCCATTCCATGGTTTTTTGTAAATAACCACGAGAATTGATGTGGCATGGAAAATAGATCTGAAATAAGTTGTTGAACCATGGCCACATGTTGAATTGATAATTAAACATATCAATATAATGAGAATGTAAACTGATATTTGTACATGAAAATATGTCACCAGATAAATATATGTGAAACTGTGTAGAATAAACAGTAGATGATGAGGTCGCTCCTTGATAGCTCGGTGCCTCATTTTAATCACCAAAAAATATTAAAGTGATACTTATTTTGCTTCTGTCGAGCCCAGTAATTGTGTAAACAATTTGTTCCAAGCCCCCAACTGTGAGTTGCAATTCTATCTTTTCAAATTCAATGAATTTCTTGAAAATCACCATCTGAGAACCTTAGAACAATGGTGTTCGGTGGGGTTGGTGGGTGGAATTCGCTTGAGAAAATCCCAAGTCCCTGTAGTCGGCGCCTAATGTATTAACCATATTTGTGAGGTTGGTCAATACATTAATAAAAGATGATGTGTAAATGATATGAACAATGATAATAAAGTAGAGACATAAACACCATTGCATACGTGGTTCGGCAATTGTGCCTACATCCACGGAGAGAGGGAACTTTATTATTGTAGTGGTGATACAAAATGGGAGCTCGATGATGAGGGGAGCTCAAGAGAGATGAGACCTGAGAGGTGAGGTCTCATCATGAGAGTGGGGAGGTCATTGACCATGAGACCATGAGAAGATTCTGTAGAATGAGTGGTTTGCCTTCATATTTATAGGCTTACAATGTAACTCCATTCCTAACATTTATTGAGGTAATGATGAGAGAATATCTTTGTAGTAATTGGCTTTAACTTTGTACCTTGTGCCATCAAGAGAGAGCCCATTAGATGTTGACATGTGGCACCATGATGAACGGTAGAGATGGTGCCACATGTATGTTGTATATAGTATCCCTACAATATACAATTCAGTGGAAGGTATACAATTCAGTGGAAGGTCTCAGTTAGAGTAGGCTAGCTACCCAGTATGCGAAAATACAATCATGTAAAGGAAAATTCATTGGAGACTAAGCGCAACAAACTGTTCATACATATTAAAACTGAACACAGTCAAATATTGATTATCAATGCCATTGGGTATGTAACACTATGACTTCTACAATTGGGATTGGTCGTGTACATAGTCGTCCCCCGTGAAACCTAAGTGGGTAGAGCAGAGATTGTTCCTGTATTGTAATTACTAAGAGGTGACTGATGATCATAGATGGTAGGAATATGATACAGAGATGTGCACAAAAGCTTTTTTTACCACTTTGACAAGGATATTATTCCCTACTCCTTTTTAAAGGAGAGTACAAAGTATCGTATTCAGCATTAATTGTTTATCTTCAATCATGGTTCTATTAAATAAGTTATAGGCAGTGATATGGTGCTTAACAGTGTATGAATATCAGATCATGAGTGTGTAAAAGATTGCTCATGCACTTAAAAATACATTTTTATGCATTTGTGTTTGAAGTTTTTGTTGCCAATGGTTGGATTAAAGCCGCTGTGAGGGTTGCATATTCTTATGGTTACGAGCATGTCCAAATTTAGAAGGGTAATTATCGAATAAGCACAACTTTAGTGTGTTTGTTCCCAAAAACACAACAAGATAACTTTTGTTCTCAAACAAGCACAATATCTAGTCAACAAAATTTTAAGGACACTTCTACCCTTCCTACATTTTCACCTAATATTCCACCCATAAACATTAAAACAAATTTCTCTCTCCTATATGATTATCATTAAACTCTCTCTCTCTCTCCACCATGAAAATGACATTCACAACAAGCTTATTCCTTTGATCTTTCACATTTTTATCTTAACCGTTGATCTTGTTAAACCTTAAGACAACCCATCTTCTTTTTCCTCGTTCACTTTATTTTTTTTCTTATTTTTTCTTCCTAAAACCTTAAAACCATTTTTCTATTTCAATTTTTTTTTTCTCTTTCACTTTGTTCTTACCATTTCTTTGTCCTTCATCATTTCTTCTTTACTTTGTATTTCTTGTTTTTACCATCATCAAGTAACAACAAGTTCTCATTGTATAATCTATTTCTTACTCTTCAATGTGCATTTAACACACAAATTCGTATTAAATTTATTGTGGTTCAAATCCATTCAATTGTTTTGTCCTTCAATTGTTTTGCTCTTCGATTACTTTTGTTCTTTTCTATTGTTTTGTTCCCTTATTATAATCTGGTACTGGGGTATTCTACAGTAGCTTTAAATGTGTAATGTAGCAGATAGAGTGAGTATTGTATAGTAGCAGTTCTTGACAGTAGCAAATTATATTGTGTTTGTAGCAGATAGTGCTATGAAACCAGTAATACCTTAAATATCTACTATAAAGTTGTGAACGTGTGATACTAATCCAACTATGTGGATGCAAAAATAATAAATTCAATGCAATTTTTTGATTTGGTGGTCAAAGAAAAAAGAGCTTGGATATATGTGGAGGCTCAAGAATAAGGATTGATGATTACTCCTCTCATCATACATCTACCAAACTTATTCATATTCTAAAAGAATATAGGTTGGAGAAACTCCTACTCAAGACCCAAGTTATGAGATGATAGTCAAGGGAAAGGGACATGCAAACGACCCTGTAGTTTTGGAAACCCCTCCTCCTAATGGTGTGTACATTCTTGAACCTCCAGTCCACTTTACTCCATTGTTTGCTAGAATTCCAAGTACATCTATTAGAATTTAAAGCACATCTGCTACATATACACCACTATCTGCTAAAAGTAATGGTTTTATAGAAGCAGATGAGATTTTTTTTTGCCATGTAAAGAGATAATGGTTTTTGGGATTCAAATGAATTACAAGAAGTTGATCTTGTTTTTCAAGCTTCACAGGGGTTCCAAACAATAGTTTTTTTTTTTTTTTTTTTGATAAGTAAAAATTTATTGATGTAATGATCCAAACAATAGTTGATGATGTTCTTCAAGGTTCTTAGTTAAACTGTGATTTTTCGATTTTGTTAAACTGTTTAAGAGAAATAGATAACACGATCATGGTTGTGAAGTCAAATAATGAGTGCTAATGGTTAGGGACGTAAGAAATAAAAATAAAAATAAATGAGAGGGATCGATTGTGGAGTGAAATTGAAAAGAGTTTTGAAGTTGTTTGTTTGATATCCCCAAAAACTCGCCCAAAAATTTTACTGCTTTAATAACTCGCTTATTAATTCATCAAACAACTACTGCCACGTGTACAAGTGATTGTAGCAGATATTTAAGGTTTTATAGTAGATATTAGCAACCAACCTATAGGGTTAGAAATATCAAAGGTGATCCTTCTTAATTTGACTAGGTGGCACATCAGTCCAAAATCCAAGAATAATCATAATTAATTAACTACTCTAATTATAGTAGAAAAAATTTAATTTAAAAGACAAAAGAAAAAAATAAGAAAAAATCTTCTCACACGTCACATCACTCCAATAATAGAACAAAAGTAATCACTATACTCTAAAGGGCAAAATAGAAACAAAAGAATGCTAAAAGTCAAAACAATTTCAAGTCAAAGAATATTTGTGCCTATTCAAGAATTTTTTATCTATGGTTGTGTTTTGGGGAAGAAGAACACTATAGTTGTACTTATTCGGGAAATTACCCAATTTAAAAATGTCTTGAATAAATTTTTATCATTTCTTCATTTTACATATACCAGGACATGGTCGTCTACAATGAACATTTATAAAGTGGCCTGGTAGCAATGTTTAATCAATAACAAGAGAAAAAAATGTATCCCAAGAATCTAAAAAATAATTATTCATAAAAATTTGAGGATTTATAGAAAGTTAGAGGACAAGCACGCTACAAACTGCGGTGCAAGCCTTTTTGAATGTTTCTCTAGAATCTAGATACTATTGACTTATTGAGATGGAAAAAAAAATGTGGCAGACTGTAATTTTGGGTCTCAGTGGTGTTGAAGTTTGAACACAAACTTTAACATTAAACTTCAATCATGCGATTTTGATTACCATTGTGAATTAAATTACAGATGTTTTGCCCTGTTCAGTGTTCACCACCTTTTTGTTTTTGCTGGGTAAGTTGAACAAACCAGAAAAAAGTCGCGGCATAACTTCAATAAACAAGAAAAAAGATTAGCTTGTACTAGTAACACAAGCATCGTAGCTCCTAACATTGAAATTACTAGTATGCAATTTGAAGTTCTTAAATCAACTAAAAAAATGGCAATTTCAAGAATAACAGCTAACAATAATAATGTTTTGATCATTACATCAGGCAAGATAAAATGCTCTATCATGTACATGATAAATTGGATTCTATATATAATTGTGGTACAACCCTTCTTGTGTATAGTTTCATATGAAACCTATCGGGATTGCAGCTAATCATCTATCTCTTTTGCCTCTTGAATAAGTTCAATTAACCACATTCCCCTGTAGTATCCATTGTTGATGCTCTACATACCAATCCCACAATCATTGCACGGCCATCGATCTTAACTCTTTGCTCAAATCTTCAATTTCTCTTCTGATATAATCTCAATCCAAGTAACTCTTTGCTCTACTTTGGCTTGCGAATAGCAGCATAGGGTTTTATGCGGATGACAACAAGAAGATTGTTACTCGTTGTTACAGTTCCAAAGGACTACCGAGAAGGCATACCCAGTGTTACAGTTCCCATACATCCATTGCCCTTGCCATTGTGAGGATAGAGTTTTCACATATTCTGCGACTTAATCACATATAGGCTGTGTTTGATAGGATAGTGGGCAATAGCAAAATAAATTTTGATTTGCCATGGTAAATAATATTGGATAATGGCAAACTAATAGTGGGTGTTTTAAATTTGCCGTTGTTTGATAACAAAGTGGGCGAATACTATTTAGTTTGCCTCATTTAATTACTATTTGTTTGTTGGTTTAAGAATGACAATTTAAAGTAAAAGCAATGAAACAGAGAACTTTGAATGACAATTGAATACTTGTATTGATAAAACTCAACTCAATTAACTTGAATAACAAATGATCTGATTACAACTATTTATAGACTAAGAACTCTTAGTGGATAACCCCACTTCACATACCATTAATCCATAACTTCACTTCCCTCAACTCTAAACTGTAAACTGAAAATAAGGAACACAACTCCTGTAGCTAATACACTACTTAGACTTAGTCATAGGACTAATGACATGGACTCTGACCTGGACAAATAACTGACTAGGACTGACCTGTAGAAACTAATCTGACATGGACGATGACGATGCATCAATTCTTAACACTCCCCCTTGATGCAAAATCTAAAACTTCAAGAGAACATCTGAATATAGCAAATTTCGGATATGAAAGTGCCTTAGTGAATCCATCAGCAACTTGTTCATTTGTTGGACAATACTTCATCACCGTTATGTCTTTGGAAACGAGATCTCGAATGTAGTGATGATAGATCTCAATGTATTTTGTCCTGCCATGAAAAACTGGATTCTTTGTCATTGCTATGGTAGCTATGTAGTGATGATAGATCTTCTTGAACATGCTTCAAGTCTTCCAAAATTCTCCGCATCCAAATAGATTGACAAGCAGCTGAAGTAGCTGCTGCATATTCAGCTTCTGATGACGAGAGTGCAACTATTGCTTGCTTCTTCGAACTCCATGATATAGCACCCGAACCAAGACTGAAAATGAAGCCACTAGTGCTCTTCCTGTCATCTACAAAACCTGCCCAATCGCTGTCAGTAAACCCAAGCAAACTGAATTTCTCTCCTGGTTTATACCAAATACCGTAATTGCTTGTTGCCCGAACATAACGAAGAATTCTCTTTGCAGCTCCAAGATGATGAATACAAGGATTATGCATAAACCTTGACACCAACCTGATTGGAAACATGATATCTGGTCGCGAGTTTGTTAAGTACATTAATCCTCCAACAATACCGCGAAACAATGTCTCATTAGCCTTTGCAGTTCCATCATTCATTGATAACTTCTCACTTGTGTTCATAGGAGTGGATGAGGTTTTACAATTCAGCATGTTATACTTCTTAAGTAAATCAAGTGCATACTTTTCTTGACAAATAAATATGCCACAATCAGATTGTCGAATTTGAAGACCGAGAAAGTAATGCAACAAACCCAAGTCAGACATATCAAATTCATGCATCATGCTCTCCTTAAACTTTTCGATAAGAACACTAGATGATCTAGTGTATATAATATCATCCACATAAACACAAACGACCAGAATTTCCTTACCTTTCACCTTCACATACAATGTTGGCTCACTATCACTTCGCTGAAAATCTGATTTCTGAAAATAAGAGTCAAGGCGGCTGTACCATGCTCTCGGGGCTTGCTTAAGTCCATACAATGCTTTCTTCAATTTGTAAACATTTTCCTTCTGTCCGTCCACAACGAATCCCTATGGATGTTCGACATACACATCTTCTTCTAATAACCCATTAAAAAAAGCAGACTTGACATCAAATTGAAATACTTGCCATTTCATTTGAGCAGCAAAAGCCAAAATAAACCGAACAGTTTCAAATCGAGCAACAGGAGAGTGAGTGTCAAAGAAATCTACCCCATACTGTTGCACATAACCTTTAGCGAAGAGCCTATATTTCAATTTCTGCACACTGCCATCCTCATTGTACTTCACCTTGTAGACCCACTTGATGCCAATTGCTTTTTTTTCGGGTGGCAAATCCACTAGCTCCCATGTCTGATTTTTTTCAATAGCGTCAATTTCTGCTTGAATAGAGGTTTCCCATTCTTCTTTGCCTTCAGCCTCGTCATAACTCATAGGTTCTGCAATCATAAGAGCAAAGGTGCAAGATTCATAAACATCTTTTAAAGATTGATACCTTAGCGGAAGTGAATCAGTATCAAGAGTGGGATCGGAACTGCTGCTGCCTTCACTACTTGGACTGCATGGAGAGTTCATTCTTGGTGATGATTGAGGAGAGACAATAATTTCCTTCGAATTTGGAGGTTCGCCTTCACCTTCGACAAATGGAGCATGCTGAATTTTTGAGACATTCCAGGCCCAAACACTGCCTTCATCAAAAACAATATCTCGACGAATAATCAATTTCTTAGTTTCTGGATTATACAACCTATAACCCTTTGTCTCATCGCTATACCCAACAAAGATGCATTTTTCACTTTTCTTATCAAGCTTGGTGCGCTCATTAGAACCGATCAAGGAATAAGCAATGCATCCAAAAACTTTTAAATGACTCACAATGGGTTTTCGCTGCCACCACGCCTCATATGGAGTCATGTTGGGTACCGCCTTATTGGAGAGATGTTTAGAAGGAAAACTGATGTTGTAACTGCCTCAGCCCAGAAATCATTTGGAAGTTGTTTCTCATTAAGCATACTTCGAGCCATTTCTACCACGGTTCTATTCTTCCTTTCTGCGACCCCATTCTGTTCAGGTGTTCTTCTCACTGTTAGATGCCTACGAATGCCATGCCTCGTGCAGAAAGAAATGAAATCAGCAGATAAGAACTCTCCTCCTCTGTCTGTTCTAAGAATTTTGACGACTTCGCCACTTTCTTTCTCTGCAAAAGCTTTAAATTCCTGAAATTTCTCAAATGCTTCAATCTTATAAGTAAGAAAATAAACCCAACTCATGCGAGTACAATCATCAATAAGGAGCAAGAAGTATCTACTCTTATTGAATGAAAGAGTATTTGTCGGACCACCAATATCTGCATGAATGAGTTCAAGAGGCCTTTTTGCACACCAAGATTTGCCAACAGGAAATGATAACCGGTGTTGCTTCCCATACACACAACCTTCACAAACATCATCAATACCAGCAATAAAAGGCAAACGAAACACCCAATTTTTCTGTCTCAATAACTTCAGCCCATTAAAATGTAAATGACCATAACGTAAGTGCCAAATCTTTGATTCATCATTAATACTAGCAGCGAATGCACAAGCATCAAGACATGAGAAAACAATAGGAAACATTTTGTTTTGAGTCATACGAATCTTAATAGGAAGCACATCTGAATTTCGCTTCTTAATTTCACACATATCACTATCAAACATAACGGAAAAACCACTTTCAATCAACTGTCCCACGTTAAGCAAGTTATGAGCTAAACCATGAATGTAATAAACATCATGAATTATGTTTTTGATACCTGATTTAGTCGGGACTACAGCTGTCCCTTTTCCTTCAATTTGAACTTGCTTATTATCTCCAAGTCGAACTTGCAACTTTACTGATTCGTGAAGACTACGAAAAATGCTTCTTTCACCTGTCATATGGTTACTACAACCACTATCTAGAAACTAAATATCAATCTTACTTTCTTGAGCCATAAGACAAGTAAAAAACAAATTACTTTTTTCCTGTTTTTCATCACAGAAATTAGCTTGCGGCTTCTCCTTTTCCCAACAATTCCCTTCAATATGGCCCCACTTCTTACAGAAATGGCATTGCTTGCTTTTGTAATTCTTCTTGTGATTTTCTCTATCACCATAATCTGAATTGTGACTACCAAAATCAGATCTTCCACGACCACGAAAACCACCTCTTCCTCGGCCACGATCTGCAAATCTATTAGAGGAAGAACCATCAAATTTCTTTTCTTTGTCAGAAATCTCTACCTTTGACTGGAAAGCTTGCTCAATATTCTTCTCCGATGATCTGTTTTGCATCCTTTCTTCATTAGCAGACAGAGAACCCATCAATTCATTAAGAAAATAATCAGACAAATCCTTAGACTCTTCAATGGCAGTAACTACATGATCAAATTTAGACGACAGACTCCTCAAAACCTTCTCTACAACTTTCTGATCATCAATATTTTCACCAAAACTCTTCAATTGATTAACAATAGTTGAAACTCTAGAGAAACAATCTTGAACAGATTCACTACCTTTAATGAAGAGAGTCTCAAATTCTCTTCGAAGAGTTTGAAGTTTCACCGTGGTTACCTTAGCGTCGCCATGGAACTCCTACTTCAAAATTCTCCAAGCTTCCTTCGATTTGGTGGCATTTGCTAGTCTTGGGAAGATAGACTCCGCCACAGCCTGCTGTAGAACAAGTTAGGCTTTTGCATCCTTCTTGCGATTCTCTTTCAAATTCTTTACACTCTTAGAACTTTCAGTATTTGTATAGCCATTCTCAACCAAATCCCAAAGATCTTGAGAAATAAAAAATGTTCTCATCTTGATACTCCAAAATTCATAATTTTCACCATTAAAAATAGGCACCAAATTTTGTGAGAGGTTTAGAGTATTCATACCGTTTGACATGATGAATTACCCAAAAGCAACAAATTCTGAAAACACCTCTTCCACCAATGATCGATACGCGTCGACTCCAATTGAAAGATCTTTGCTACAGCAACAAAATCTTTCAACGCCCAATTGAAAGAACTTGGCTCTGATACTAAAACTATTGGTTTAAGAATGACAATTTAAAGTAAAAGCAATGAAACAGAAAACTTTGAATGACAATTGAATACTTGTATTGATAAAACTCAACTCAATTAACTTGAATAACAAATGATCTGATTACAACTATTTATAGACTAAGAACTCTTAGTGGATAACCCCACTTCACAGACCATTAATCCATAACTCCACTTCCCTCAACTCTAAACTGAAAATAAGAAACACAACTCATGTAGCTAATACACTACTTAGACTTAGTCATAGGACTAATGACATGGACTCTGACCTGGACAAATAACTGACTAGGACTGATCTGTAGAAACTAATCTGACATGGACGATGACGATGCATAAATTCTTAACATTGTTCTTCTTTGATTCACAATATTTGCCATGGCAAAACATCAGTTTTTGCCGTGGATCAAAACTATTGCCTATATACATAACCCAAAACTATGTGCATATCAATGGCCCAAAATAAAATACACATACATGGCCTAATACAATATACTAAACAATTCAACCAATTTTTTATTAGATAATGAGTACCTTAAGCCAAACTAAATAATCAAAAGTTAACCGAAATAAAACCAAACAAAAAAATCCAGCCAACTTCTAATCCACATAGCTAAGAAATTAACTCATTCAATGAAATCATTGTCGTAATCATGCACAAGATATTGTGGGTGCAAAAATTTGATCCACAAACTCGAGATACGTATAGATTAATCGAACAGTTACAATGAAAGCCTTGTATAGACAGAGGTAAGATGTGGGGGTATACAATGAGACTGGACCTGATCGGGATCAGGCTGCCTACGTATCCAAGAAGATGAACTTGGAATCAAGTATCTTCTTCCGCTAAGCTCTAATGGAGTTGCTCAGTGGATTCAGGAGGTTTAGAACTCTTGTATTTGTAGTAGGCCGGAGGAGGTTGGCTCAACCACCCCTTCGGTTTTGACTCCATGAACTCAGGTAGTTCAACTGTGAAGATGCCTTCCGTGGAGATAGCTTGCATGTTGCCGAGCGGTTATCTTCTTGGTTTGAATTCCCTTTGACCAGGATGACTGCCACATAGCATCCTCTGATAGGTCCTGGTTCAACATGGGTCTTCCTTTATCTTCTCCAGCGGGCTAGAACCGTGGGTTCTGTTAGCCTGGAATCTCGCTGGACTTATTCAGTTGGTTGGGACTTGGATTGACCAAGCCTGAAAGCAAAGACTTGGGTTGGACTCCTCTGACCGGAGGCCCAATCTTCATTGCATACACCCTGGCCAGGTCCTCTGGACTTCTGTGTTAAGCCTTCGGATGAGCATCTGTCGTTGTTGGACTTTACTGGGCCGGACCCGACCTACTTGGCTGAGGTGGGCCAGGTCAATGTATGAGAGTCCACGGTTCAACGTCTTATACAGTAACCGGGGCTCCACCATTTGGTCGTGGACTATCCAGTCGATCAAGGTCCATAGAGCGTATGTGGACTCCTTGAGACCGGGTTGGGCTCTACCCGATAGCCCAGGCTTGGCTGGCTAATGCTCAGGTGCTCCTGGTTTAGCTTCTTATACATCCATCGGTAACACCTGTCAGGTTTTTTACCTAGGGTACACACAGATATATATACTTCATTAACCCTAGTTTGGCTTATTAAACCCTAACTAGTGTCTAAGCCCAAAACCTCCTTATTTTTATAACACAAAATAATACAGGCCTAAACCCAAATCCTTCTTAATTGAACTACGCAAAGTCCAAAGCCCTTATTTTATTCTTTGCCACAATACTGGGCAAAACTTGGTGGCAAACAAAATCCACCTAATAGGTGGAACTTTTTATCCAGTATATAGTGGACAAATCTTCCATACTGGGCAAAAGTTGAAAATATTTGCCACATCATAAAAAACGTATCAAACACTAACAAATACTATTTTAGTGGGCAAATATATTCACTATAGCCATTTGCCATGCCAAATGATGCCTATCAAACACAGCCATGGAGTTTTCACATATTTTGTGACTTGATCTGCAAAAAAATAAATAAAAATAACATCTTCTAGATCTTAATCTACATTGTAGGATTTTTGTGAAGTTAACTCTATAGCTAAACCTGTGTAACTGTGTAGTGAATGGCCACGGTGTGAACTCCATGCCTGCAAAACAGCAGCTTCACCTTCCTATGTACCTAAAACAACCCAATAAGCTATGATCAGATTATACATGCAATAGATTGTGTACATAATGACTTCAAATGAAATTGAACGCAATAAGCTACAAAAAAAAATTGTTTGGTTTCTAGCAATTGTAACCCTTTCTTTAAAATTATCAAACCATGGTCTATAGGCAAAATAGACAGATTTTAATTTAGAATAGTTGAATCTGGAAACAACAAATCTATACTCTCTATTAAAGTTGGGCATGCCCTTAAGGAAATATTCTCTATCCAAATTAGAGAAAAATTAATGCTCTAATTAAGAGAATTTGATTAAAACTTAAAATTTAAGGGTTATTTTAGAACTTTTACACAATATTTAATTAGTAAGCCAATTTAAGTAATTTAACTCTAAATTAAATATTAAAAGTTAACCGATATAATGTAAGCACTAATTTGTAAACATCAAAAGTTGACCCATATAAAAATACGAGAATATGGTTAAACCAAAATTAAAAGATTATCTCTTAAAATTGGATAACTAAATTTATCCAAAATATGTTCAAAATGAGTAAACATTATAGCTTGATTATATCAATATATTTCCAAATAATTTGAAAACAACTGAACATCTTATCCAAAATAATAGTTAAAAGTTGAAATAAATATTTTGTTAAAAAAATAAAATAAAAAATACAACAACATAAACAGAATAATGTCAACAATTTGGATTGTGAGTTTGGATGAACAACCCAATAAGCTATGATCAGATTATACAAGCAAATGCAATAGTTTGTATACATAATAGATAAGCAAAAAAGACAAATTCAAAAGAATTTTTTTTTTTTTTAATTTAGAATAGTTGAATCTGGAAACAACAAATTGATTAATCGTGCCCAACAAAATAGCCAGAGAAATAAGTCGAGACAAACCAAATCTTGTTTTCGATTCCACCCATTCTCACTTTATCATCAATTCATCATGTATCTAAGTGAAAACTCCATTCTTTCAAGATATATTTCTCTAAAACTATCTAGATCTAAAACTGTGTAGTGATATTGGTTCGGCCATACTCTGTCTTTGATTAACTAGGGTTTTTACTTGTGCATTTATATAGGGCTTTATTGATGTTCCTTTTCAACCTAAAATTACAAAATGCCCCATTTATTAGTAGGCATGAATCATTCATTCATCATAGCCTAGTTCAAAATTTAGTTACATTTCGCGAAATTTCAACTATATTGATATTTGAGAATTTAAAATCACGAATATCCACAAAATTTTGCGAAACTAGCTTGGTTTACAAATTGATTTCCAATGCGGAACCTTGGCATTTTAAAATCTGGGAATATCTGAGATTATTCCCGATATTTCGGGTGACATTTTTGTTTCGAGTGTCGGAATGTTGGAATATACCATTTTTTTCACATTTCGCCGGATTCAGAATTTTTAACTATGCATGTGGCTACAATCGAACAACAAACTGTTGTAAAAGCAAAAGCCACATACATACGCTGCCTAAAGTAACAAACATTACAATCTACGAGTCAAGAGTGCATGTATACTCAGCAGATACTTGTCCTTTTTTTATGAATTAGCTATTTTGGTCCACAAACTTTCACCAAATTTTCACTTGAGTCCACAAAGTTGTATTTGGTCAATTTGGTCCGCAAAGTTTCATTCCGTTTGCAATTTGGTCTCAAGTTAGGTTTTCGTTTTGGATCACTTAACGTAGGGTGATTTGGCAGTTAAAAATTCTATGTTAAATTTAAATTTTAAATTTTCTTTTATTGCTTCTGTGATAGGTCAACATATGAGAAGCTCGTAAGATTTTAAATTTAGATTTAACTGAGCATATACGATTTTAACTGCCAAATCACCTTCTATGTTATGTGATTCGAAACAAAGACTTAATCTGAGACCAAATTGCAAACAAAATGAAACTTTGGAGACCAAATTGACCAGATACAACTTTGTGGACTCAAATGAAAATTTGTAGACTAAAATAGCTAATTTATCGTCCTTTTTTTAACGCAAATTTTCAATATGTGAGGAGACTACAATGGTACTATTTCCAAAGAATTACAAGTTACAAGAAAGCATGTTTAAGCAGAATATATATGTCCAACATCTTTTTCAAATATGCGAGGAGACTACAATGGTACTATTTCCAAAGAATTACAAGTTACAAGAAAGCATGTTTAAGCAGAATATATATGTCCAACATTTTTTTCAAATATGCGAGGAGACTACAATGGTACTATTTCCAAAGAATTACAAGTTAACAAGAAAGCATTTTTAAGCAGAATATATATGTCCAACATTTTTTTCATTATTGGTTACGTTACAAATAAAGCTATTGGGTTGTCCAAACGCATCACACTTAACAGTAAAGGCCCCAGTTCCGGCACATATCAGGAACAGTGTATATCGCTCGTGCACAAACCCAGCTTTTTACAGTGGCCTGCTTCTTCTTTTGTTCCCTCTCTCATATTTGATGAAGGGTCAAAACTGCAGGTATTCATTTACACCTGGATAGCCTTAGTGAAATCGAGACCTTCTATTGAATTGTATTTGCACGGTTGCACCCTACATGATTCATACCAGTTAACAGGTTACACAAATGCGTTGACAAAGATCAAATGTTTTTTAACTGACTTTATTTCGAAAACATATTTGCAATTCATACCGGTTAACAGGTTACACAAATTCGTTGACAAAGATCAAATTTTACTTAGGTAAGAAGCTAGAAAGACAACATAATTAATTATCTTAAAAGTCACCAAAGAACCAGATAATGCATCAAACTGTGAAGACAAGCATAAGAAAAGTAGTCTTCATCTAGTTGCCATATCCGAACTGTTGGAGATAACAAAAAATCGGGAATAATCTTATAAAATTCTGAAATTTTATAATTTATAACACATATAAGTAGGCTACACATATAACACAAAAAATCGGATAACAGTTCGAATTTTATACCAACAAATAGAAATCCTGAAATTATAATTTATAATGACTTCTAAATAAACACTAACCCAAATAGAAAACCAATTAGTTTAGGTAGGTTGTCCTAAATCTTATGAAAACCACATTGCTAAGTCATCTACTCTGCCATACACCTCCACTAAAGTCTAAAAATGCCTTCCACGATCCAAAGTCTGGTCTGTAAAAGGTCAAGGTATATCTGCTTGAATGAACCATTCTATTCAAGAGCTACAAATGTTAACGTATAGGTCAAGGTATATCTGTTGCCTCCATCGAGGTTAGTCAGGTATGCTTTCATTAACCATCATGTGTAAATGAAATTCAATAATGACAAAATTGTCAGAAGCCATAAAGGATGACAGCCTACTCAATTTTTAGGACTTTAAGAACACTACTGTGAGCCAGGAAGGAGCATTCTCGTTATCTTTGCCAAGAATGGGAACATACCAATTGCATACATTACACACTATGGTAAAAAAACAAATAGACAAAATAAACAGATTCATAATAAAATTGTCGAATTCATGCATGTTACATATCATTTTTACTTTAAAATAGTTGAATCATTCTATCTTATCTAAAAAAGAAAATAAAAATTTTACCATTAGGAAGGAGGAAGATGTTTCCCAATGTCGTGTCCGAAATGAATTCCCCTCAACAGCAATGGTGAAGAAGAACAATCCCAGTTTATTGAGTAGACATCCACTTTTTAAATAAACCTCTCTGATGATCAAGATGCCGCAGAACATTGTTATTCCAAGAAATATCCTAATAAGGCAATTGGGTTGTCCAAATGTATTGCCCTCAACAACAATGGTGGTGACCTCCTTCCAATAAGTGGTTTCGAACCAAGAAAGGTCTTTTCCATTGTTCTTAATCAAACTTTTTTTTTCGATATCACCCATTCCCATAGTCCATTCTGGGAAAAAAAATACAACTGAGGAGAAGGCCTAGGGTTTTCATAGTGGCAAGAAAAAACAAAATTTGTACTCAAATTTAAGGTTACCCTCCTCAAGAAAGATGTTGCCCTCCGTTGATGATATTTTTATTACTGGAGTAATTTTGTCACTTGATGAAAGTTCAGGAAAAAAAAAAGGAGAAGGGTGTCAGATGTGAAGGGTTTGGGCGGATACAGGAAAGGCGAGGGATCCCCTATTATTTGGGTATCAACCGATAGTACAGATTACGATTGTGTCAAAGCTGTATTGAAAAATTGCTCGCTCATATAAGCACTCCAATTGTTGAAGAGTAAGAACTGATGAGCCCAAATCTGTGAACTCCTATTGTGGGATATCAGTTACGACATCTGCCCCCAAATAGTTCCCTGTTTTAAATTCAGCAAAAAACTCTGAACATCAACAGTTGTTTCGATTAACTTCCCCAAGCAATTGTGTATTTCTCAAAAATTAATTTTGTATCAAATAATTATTTATTTCTTTTATTTTTCATTTTTTGTATCGTTTCTATTTTTGTTAAAATCTTTTAGCTTTTAATAGTTGAAAGTAAAGTTTGAAATCCATTGAGGAAGGTTATAAATTTGTTTGACACCTATATATATATATATATATATAAGCAACGTGCTTGTCCTCCATTTTTGTGTAATTCTTTGAGCTGGTCAAATATTAAAATAAATAAATAAATAAGAATTAATCGGTTAAAACAAATTGGATTGTTTTGTTCCCAGAAAGCCTAACTGTTTTATCTTTAACTATCTTTATCTTATTTGTGTTTCATCTTGTAATTATTATGGTTTTGACTTTTGCCACTTTTATGTTTACAACTAAACAATATAATAAACACCAAAGACAATATATATAGTACTAATAGTAAGTGAATCTGGAGATAAACAAAATCTTTATACTTGTAGACACATTACGAATGTTTAACATTAAATCTAATAATGGATCTTGCACTTCATGTTCTTTCTAGCAATTATTTTCTAAATAGATCTGAGTTTTGATCAACTAATTTTGAACTATGTTACTCGGTTTATTGTCAGATTGTTTGCAATTAATATGTCAAGAATTCTTATGCCTTCATCCATATCGATTCTCAGATAATTTACCTGCAATATCTGCCAGATCTCGAATTTGACAAAATTCAGAAATCTCCCAAGTAATAGTAAAGGTTTTTTTTTTTAATTAATTAATTTATTTATTTACGCTAAAACTAAACCATTATATACGCAACAACAAATATCAATAGAAAAAAAATCAACAATAAAAACAAGAATGTTAGAGTAGGATTTTACCATTATTCAGTATGACGACAACATTGGTAGATTTTGTCAAGACAATGCCTTTTTTTCCGATACCACTTATTCCCACATAATATATTTTTCCAACAAAATCACCTAAAAGTTTTAAGAACATTATAAAAAACTTGAAAGCTTTCATCTTATACTACAGATAAATCTTTTGAGATATCCAGTAGAAGAAGAAATGTTTGCTATTTATAACAGCAAAATACAAACGTAAGCGATGATCACAAAGAAATCATGACGTGTGGAAGCTGTCCATGACGAGATGATACCAATGAAATCAGAACACGTGTATGTAAATGGTAAATCACATATATGCATATAGTAGGCAAGCTATGATGCGGTGATACCAATAAAATTATGGCACGTGTATATAAATGGTAGAGACCAAATAAATTATGACACGTGTATGTACATGGTAGGGATTTAGAGATAACCATGGCGCGTGGATGTATTTATTAATTATGTAAACCACTTCGAACCTTTCATATTTATATTCTTGTATCATTCATCTCAAAAATCAAATAGGTAGTGGAATTCCATAAATACCTTCACATGTTTGACAATACGCTTGTCAATTGTAAATAAAATAATTATATATTCAACTTACTTCAACACCGCTATAAATTCTTTAATCTTTCATCCCAACTGACGTGGGATGAGGAGTAAGCAGAAGTGCCAAGAGACATGAAATTGTTTCATTGAACCCTTTCTTTCTGATATCACTGATAAGTGTCAAAACGTGAGTTTTGCACCCTCAATTAACATAGAATTAGTATCTCTTTTACGGTGAATTATGGTTGGAAATAGGTATTTGTGTATATTTTGTAAGAGAAGATCTCAAAGTCAAGAAACAATGGAAAAAGCTACAAAAGACACATTTTGGGAGTTTTTACAAAAGAATCGAAAATACTGTGGAGTGATTACTTTTCAAAGTTTGATTTCTAAGGCTATGAAGAGTTCTGGAGCGTATATTATGGTGTATGGAGGAGTACTTGATTATCTTAGAGCAATTAGAGTCCATTTGGGCTTGGTCAAAACCCAAATACCACTTAGTCAACTTGGGTCAACCCAATTTGACCAGAAAGCAACTTAGTTTTTCTCGGTCATATCTCCTTATCCAAAAAGTCAAATTGGGCCCATTTTATACCAAAAATTAAGAAAACAACGTGGTGTATCTAATGGAGGTGGGCCCAAGGCCCAATTCACTGCCAAAATTCCAAAATACTCTACGACATTCTAAAAGGCAAATTTAGGGTTTATAATGGGTGTTATTCTTCCCACCCAAACAAGTTGTCAAAAACCCAAATTTTAGAAATAGTTAAAAGTTGTCAAAAAAACCCAATACTAATTTACACTATTGTCCTTATTTACATAATTAATTATTTGTTAAATTTTGTCAAAAAACCCAAAGCTAATTTACACAAAAGTAACTACTTCAAAGAAACATCCTTCCCATATTCTTCTACTTGCAATTGTGTATCAAAATCATCTAAAGAAAGAATTTTATTGAGGTCTATATCCATTATCATATTGAAAAGTATGATATGATTTTTGGACGAGTATTTATTTAGCCGTTTAGAAGAAGAAAACTATTATGTTGTGTGTTCCTCATAGTGAAAAATCTGTTTTGTGTTCATCTTGTCCACCAAAACCCTAAAAATTATATTTAGAAACTTCTTTTCATTAAATTCTGTAAGTGGGCTTTTTCTCATAATATGCAGTGGGCTTTTTCTCTAAATAAGTTAGGTTTTTTTGACAAAATTTTGTTATTAAGTTTATTCAAAAATAGGGGTACAATAGTAAATTAATATTGGGTTTTTTGATAACTTTTAACTATTTCTAAAATTTGGGTTTTTTGACGACTTGTTTGGGTGGGAAGAATAACACCCTTTATAATCTTATTCAAAGGCAAGGTCTTCAAGGGATGACTTGAATCACAAGAAGGAAGCTTCGTGAAAATAAGGATCAAAGAGTTTCTAAAGAATTCTATGAGCCCGAATTCCATCTAGATTCAATGAATCTTTACCCCAAACCCTAATCCAAATTATGTGACTAAAGCCCAAATCCTTGTATTTTCACCTATAAATGGGGGTCTCCACCTCTCATTCTCTTCAATAAATATTTTTTTTCTTCAATTGTTGTCTTATAGTTCAAGAGAGGAGATGAAGGTTATTTAATTTATTGTTTTAGAATTTTCTTCATATAAATCTTAGATTTGCAGTTCTTTAGAGATAGGACGAACATTAGGTAATCACTTCGATGGGATACTTTTTGCTTCGGTCGATTCTCACATATGTTTGATAAGAAGGATTATAATATATTTAAATTTATACTAGGAGCAAGTAATACATGTTTTGTTGATTATATCTAGGATTTTGATCTCTTTAACGGTTTGCTTGTTTGATTATTAAAATTAGTTTAAGTTAATTCTACTGCATGGTAATTAGGTGGATTCAAATCTCTGAACTTTATTATCATATTCTTCAATATCTGCAGTAGTAGTTTTAGTTTAAATTAATTCAATAAATTTTCTTAATTACTTTTCGATTAGTTCTGTTTAGTTCCTTTCTTTAGTTTTACTTCAATGACTTGATCCTCGGTTGATTTGGTTCGATACCCTACACCACTATACTCTTCATTGAGTTGAGAAGGTTTTGATTAAGGTGTAAGTTGTATTCACAATTTATGTTATATCAACCACCTATTCCCATAGTTATCACCAAGTACCTAAGCAAAGAAGACTCCATTAATTCGACACTAAAACCACTCCAGATCTAAAAGTTTGTGTTCAAAGTTCTTAACCAGTGTAGTAGACTAATTTGGCCATTTTCTTTGAAAATTAGGGTTTTAATGATATGCCTTTATTATTGAGGTCCGCTTTTGACCCAAAATTACAATCTGCCACATTCTTTTTCCAAAATAACATTCAAAGAGAATCTTTAATAGCATGTACGAATGTGGTATTGATTAAACATTGTTAACAAGATGAATTGACAAAGATATAACCAAGATGGTTAAAACTTAATTGGAAATATAATGTGAAACTACCACTCTGTTATTGGACATTATTTCGTGAATAGGTTACAACAGACTCGCCTTGACAATAATGTTAGGTTGAACCTTAATGCATGTGTCTACGCGTCGTAAAAGGACAGATCCAGGAATCTGAGTTGGGGGTGCAGAATTACATGTAACCTATATGCTCAGATTCTGGGGGGTGCGATTCTATGTATTTTAGCAAAAAATAAAATAAAATAATGAATATACAAAAAACAAAGGGAAAATAAACCAAAACACTAATTTTGCAACCAGGGTTTTTGGGGTTTGCAATGTTTATTCAGCGTTACAAATTTGCAAAGAGTTTTTTTTCGTTGCAAAGAGTTTTTTTTTGTTGCAAACCAGTATAAAATAAAATTATTTATTCCTAAACGGTTCAAGTTATTTTAGCAACGGCATCTGGCGTGGCATAAGCTATATTAAAAAAAATAAAAATAAATCGTGGGTCACGTTAATAGCACGTGCAAGTTTTATTGAGTAAAGAGAAGCTAAAACCTCAGTACACTTCGACGTCTCTACAATTTTTTATCACACCTTCCCTCGCCGCCTCTCTCCGTCTGACCCTATTACATCTGCCATTTTAATTTTCGAGTAAGTTTTATTTCTCTACTCCATTATTATTACATCTTCTTCCTCTATTAAATAATGGTTTTTCTACTCTCTTTTGCCTTCTCTTATTGTTTCTTTATTTGGTATTTGGGATTTGCATCAAACAGTTAGGAGTTTGGTTACGATTGAAAGAAGTAGTGTTAATCATAAGTACATGTTCTTTTCTTTCTTACTCAACACGATTATAATAACTTTTTCTCGTCTTCTTCTCCAACAAACTTGAAAGCTTTAAATTTAATTTTTGTTTTAATTTATTTTGAGTGGTTAAGGTTGGAGAGATCTGCAGAATCATGGATAGTGCTGTTGAGATCAAATATTGTTTTTTTTTAACCTTGACCCACCAGATCTACTCTGTATGTCTTCTTCTTCTTTTTAATGTTCATGGATGGGTGTTATTGGTGCGCATGTTGAGGAGGATTGTTATTTTATAGCGATTAATTTGTTGTGCTTTGAGTATAAAAGTTTGGATTCAAATATTTTGATTGAATTTAGAGTACATTGCTAGCCTTTTAATTGATTGATTGGTTCCGTTGGATTGATCTTAAAAACAATTCTATCTGATTACTCTGCCATGTCAGGTGTCTAATAATTCTACGTGTCGCAGAATTATAGTCAACTCATTGTTGATTGGAGTCCTTTTGAGTTCTTCTATACTTTAGGAACATAATGTTTGTCATTAGAATGGTGGTTAAAATGTTGTCCCTAGCTCACTTTAGTTGCATTGTTCTTCATGTTTGTATAATATGCTGCAAATTGAACCAAGCAGATTGTTATCATAACTCATAAGCTTTACTGAAGTTTTTTTTACAAAGAAGCAAGCTGGGGTTTGGCTGACCCCTACCATTTTATAAAGGATAAAAAATGTTTACTCCCTAAACATATAATTCACCTAGAGCATCCTAGCCAAGGTAGTTGACCAGTAGCTCTTCACATGGACCTATAAACATATTAAGTTCATCCTTCCTGTTAGGGCTGTTAAACGAACTGAACAGCTCGAGCTCGGCTCGTTAAAAGCTCGGCTCGAGCTCGTTCGTATAGCTAAACGAGCTGAGCTTGAACATAAAGTAAAGCTCGTATAAAATTTGTGCTCGGCTCGAGCTTGGCTTGTTTATAAACGAACCGAGCTCGAACATACCAAAGCTCGGCTCGTTTAGATAAAATCCTACTTTTATGTGTAATTTAATCGAGTAGAGCTCGAGCTCGTTCGTATAACTAAATGAGCCAAGCTTGAACATAAAATAAAGCTCGTATAAAATTTGGGCTCAAGTTTGACCTCGGCTCGTTTGTAAACGAACCGAGCTTGAACATACAAAGCTCGGCTCCTTCGGCTCGTTTAACATCCCTACTTCCTGTTACATTTTCCTGCCACAAATCTGCACACCTATTTGCTTCTCTAAAAATGTGCCTGAATGTGATGCTTTTAAACTCTTGTTCCAAATGCTTAATCTTGTTGAATGTGGCCTTGCCCTCCATGATGCCCCAATCTTGCCTTGAATGGTGTCTATAGCTTGTTTGGAGTCTTCTCCCACTAGAATTCTTCTAAATCCTTGATGTAGATTTACTTATGTTTAAATGGAGATAAGAATAACAAGACTTAAGTGTAGTAATACGAAATTTGATATTGAATCTATGACAAAGAAAATACATCTGAGAATGCATTATATAAAAAAAAAATCGAACACAAAAATTCTTGCTATTTAGTCATCAGTTGTTGCCAACAACTCTTCTCATTGGATTATCTTGACCTGACAATCTGAGCGAGGATATGTTACACACACATAATAGTTGTATAACCTTATTCCACAATGTCATCACTCAGCATACCATCATCTTGATCAACTGAGCTGCTCAATACACACACCAAGCTTGCAATCATTTGGACCAAACAAACATAGTTATCTAATACCTTCTCAAGAATTTACTGATCTGGTCTAGATCAAGTGCTGTATTATCCCTTTCATGTTCAATCACCACTCTGTTTGTATTTTATTTTATTTTTCTGGACTTAACACACAAACATAGTGATCTATACATACCAATTCCCATATCTGATTTCTATTTCCATAGAGTTTTTATTTTTACTTTATTTTATTTATATTATTCTTTTTAGCTATGAAAATTGAGTTGTTATTAATTGATAAATGTGACTACACTCTTATTCACATTTTATTTTATAATATGAATGAGCTATTCAGAACTTTTTTATGCATCAACCTATCCTTATTTGGGGTGTTGGCTTTTCTGGCTTTATAGAATTTTGTACATGTAGCACACTTTTATCTTTTAATTTTCAAAGTGTTATATAACTCTTAGCTTTGTCTTGTTAGAATCACATGATAGAATTGGTGGCCGAGTTGCACACGTACTCTTTGGTTTTCCTGTTGGTATGAATTTCATTTTACTTTAATTAGGTGGAATTCATGCTTTTGGTTCACACCTCAGATGCCACTTGTCAGTGTGAAACTCAGTTAGATTTTTTATTGAGGTTTGTGTGATATGTTCATCAAAATAAATTTTATGGTTTCTAGTTATTTGAATTTCTAGTTAGCTAAATCTTATTAAATTTTTACTACTGCTCTGCACTTAATGTTGGTTTCTCATATACCTTCTAAATTTTTCTATGACAGGACATTTTCAAATTGGTTCGTAGGCGTCAGCTGCCTTTTTCTATCATTTTATTTTGTGTTGGGACACATTGATACATCACTTGAAGCCCTGTGGCAATTTGTTGACATGTGTTGCTTAACCATTTGTTACAACTTAAAGCCCTACGATAATGTCATTGTAAAGCTTTTTGAGGTTAAGGATTCTGAATCTAGAATTAAAAGGACTAAATAGATCTTGTTATGGTGAAAAGATCAGGTATGTGAAACCAGAGTCACAAGTACACAAACATACCTATAAATTTTTAATATAGTTTTCATATTGCTCTACCCGAAAGCATCTAAGTAACAGTGAAAAGAAAAATGTTAGACTAAGCAATATTTTCTGACAACCAATGTTTCTTTTATATATGATGCAGTTATCAGTCTCTTGTGGATCATTCACCTCGTTGAGCAACAAGTTACATGAGTTGATGATTAGTACAGCCTGCTCTCTGAGTGTATGTCATTACATGTCAAATAAACTTTTTTTTTTATTCTTTTGGAATTGCCCAAATTTGTAATAGTCAGTTGTTATGAGTTTAATGTATTATCGGTAGAAGAATTGAATTTGCCTATACTGTAGATAACTAGAATGCATGTATTGATGTTATCTTGTGTTAGAAATGAGATTTTAGTACTATATTAACAATCTCAACCATCCTTATGGCATCATGAAATTTCTTTTTGCTGACATTATTATTTTTTGAATTGCAGTATGAAACCAGTAGTATGTATTCTTGTTATTGCTGCCATCTTTAACTCAAGAAATTAATTTTCTGAATGATCTTGTTGAATATTTAAATGCAGGAAAGGTCGAAAAATATGGATATACCAACAGTCAGATCTGCTTATATATTATGTCTATATATCCATTTTCAAGCACACATGGCATGGATTGAAAGGTTTGTAAATCCTTGACTGTTAGAGTAGGATTCCACAACTGCGCACAGACTGGGCGGATGGTCCAGCATATATCCCACACTAACAAAATGGCTCGCACATTGAACTAAATTTTATTAATGGACTGCAGATCTACTATTGTAATGATCTGGAGAATGGAGGCATTCAAGACATAGTGTTAATTGTGGAATGATGCCCGCCAGGTTGCCAGGTTTCCCCCCTCCTTTTTTTCATACTCTATTGAAGTGAGATGTGTATATGTTGATTATGATTTATTTCTCTCTTTGAAGGATCGAGTCTTGGATCATTGAACAATATTGAAAAGAGCATTAATGGAGTTCCATTGGTATGCTCTTGTGTCATATTTTAAACTCTCCATCCTAATTTCTAGTAAAGTTTTTGTTGATATTAGTAATTTTTTTTTTCCAGAATGCATATGGGTTGTGATGGAAATTTTTGACATGTCAGGTTAGTAGAAACTGAACCTGCATTCAAGGTGAGTGGTCTGTGATCACTTTGGTTTTCTTCTTCTTGGTTTGGTTTCTCAATACTACCAATCTACCATACTATGTGCATCACACCTGTTTGTTACCTTTAACATGATAATCTGAAGCAATGTTTGTATACCCTTGATTTTTATTTAGTTTGTAATTCGTACACGATGGGACTAAAAAGGAAAGGAATAGTATTTAGAAAGTAGGATTTAGGCACAAATTTTTCTTGAAAAATGGGAAAACTTGGAAATACTTTAACATGTTACTTGCAGATCACTTATAGCTTAAAAACCTTCATCTTTGATTTTGCAGGTTCACTTTAATCTTAGCACATGAAGTAGAGCTAGAGAATCCATTGAAAGCGTTATGATTCAGATAGAGTTGACAAATTCCGTGAAAGCGTTCTTGCCATGGTATTTGAAGTTTGAAATTAAAATTTGAATTCATTAAATAAAGGTATTCTTTCAATTAAACTTTTACTTGTAGTATGTTATGTACATAAATCTGAAAAATAATACGGAAAATCCCAGTTTCTATATATCAAAAATGAGATTTATATATTTGAAGTTGCAATGCAGACCATTTTTTTTTCTAGAAGTAAATAAGCATTAAGAACTTTGAATCACAATGATTCGTTAAAAACAAAGATGGTGTTTTTGCATCATCTAGAGTGCTTCCACCATCCCCCTAAGGAGATTTAGCTACTCATCCTTGATGATGACACCATGGAATAAATAAATAAATCACAAGACATCATAATAGAAAAGATAATGGAATTGATATTGAATATTGAGTTTGATACAAAAGAAGAAGAAGATGAACTTTTCTCTTCAATCTTCAATTCATAAAAAGCTACCTAAACCTTAGCTACTACTTCTCTTATATAGAAAATTCAAAGTAGAATACTTGTATGCAAAGATTTCCAAATTAGGTCAAATTCGTGGCTTCTTCTGTTGGTCTTCTAGAAGTATTAGGTCTTTAGCAAAACCTAATTCTCTTATGCTTAAGTTGTAGCTTGGACCAAGACCTTCAGTTTGATAGCTCATGGGCCCAAATCAGACGTCTGGATCTTCTTGTGGAGCCTTTTTAAGTTTGGACTTAAATAAGGCCCTAAATAGAAATTCTGACTTGTGGGCTCCAATAGGACCTGGTTTGGGCTGAGAATTGGACCGCCCGACTTTGACATAAAGTCAAGTCAACAGAGTTGACCTTGGGGTGCCCTCAGCAGATCTTGTGGGTGCAAATATCAATTCTCCTTCCCATGTGCAAATAACACATTTTTTCTTGTTTTTCTTGATTTTCGCGGGCTTTTACATAATATTCGCATTTTGGCTCATGAAACCTACACAAAGACAAGAAAGTACTAATCAATAGATATAACACAATAATATAAGCTAAGTGCTAGATAAACAAGGTGTTATTCGGGGGATAAATATACACTTTTGAGGACTTATCAATTACGTCTGTAGAATCACGGTGGATTTTAATTAAGGAACGTTGCTCATCCACAGAAAACCTCCCACACTGGTTATTCGCTACCCGACTCTCAAAATATAGGGAGAATTCACAACGAAAACTTGGGAAGAACTCATTGACTTTGGTGGACACAAAATCGAGTCAGTTTTGAGCCCCTTGTTAGATGTTTTTTGAATGGTTAGGACTTTTCTTGCATATATAATGTGCATCATGCATGCATCTTAGATCTAGAAAAATCTTGTGCAATCTTATTCAAGTTTACACAAATAGCACAATCGTACCACACTTGTTTTGAGGAAGAGTTGAACGACTCAACCTCCATTCCTTCTTTTGAGGAAGAGTTCAACGACTCAACCTCATTTACAGAAGTAAATCCTGCACCTATGACTCACGAAGCTACCCTTCGGGATTACTTTTCACCTTTAGTTACTGGGCCACCTACCTGCATAGTCTTGCCTGCGACAACAACAGATAGCTATGGCATTCGCCCTCAGATTGTGGGCATGTTGCCTAAGTTCCATGGACTTCCACGGGAAGATCCATATCAAAACCTGAATAAGTTTCTGACCGTCCTTAATACTTTCAAGGAGAAACATTTGTCTGAAGAGGAAGTTAGCTTGAGATTGTTCCTTTTTTCTCTTGAGGATCGTGCATCTCACTGGTTACATAGCTTTCCTTCCAATTCTATTGACACCTGGGCTCAACTAAACAATAAGTCCTCAAAAGTGTATATTTATCCCCCTAACAACACCTTGTTTGCATAGCACTTTAGCTTATATTATTTTGTTATATCTATTGATTAGTGCTTGTCATTTGTGTCGGTTTCATGAGCCAAAATGCGAATATTGTGTTAAAGCCCGCCAAAAGTCAAGGAAAACCACAAAAATGTGTTATTTGCACTAGGAAGGAGAATTAATACTTGCACGCACCCACAGAGTTGCTGAGGGCACCCCGCGGACTGGTCCTGTGGACTTGAGTTATTGTCTAAGATGGGTGGCCCAAATCTCAGCCCAATCCGAGTTATATTGAAGCCCACAAGTCAGAATTTCTATTTGAGGCCTTTATTAAATCTCAATCTTAAAAAGGCTCTACATGAAGATCCCGATGTCTGATTTGGGGCCATGAGCTGTCTAATTGAAGGTCTTGATCCAAGCTACAATTTAAGCTCAAGAAGATTAGGTTTTGCTGAAGTCCTAATGCCTCTAGAAGACCAACAGCAGCAGCCACGAATTTGACCTAACTTGGAAGACTTTATTAACAAGTAATATGTTTTGTATTCTCTATATAAGAGAATTAGTAGCTAGGGTTTAGGTTAGTTCATGTTTTAGAAGTCAATGCTTGAGAGATAAAACTTCATCTTACTTTTTTGTATTGAACTCAAATTTTTTTATTCTCAATATCAATCCAATTACTTTTCCTTTATGATATTGTTCTGTTATTTATTTACTTATTACATGGTGTCATTATCAAAGATGAGTAGCTAAATTCTCTTAGGGGGATGGTTGAAACACTTTAGATAATGCAAAAGCATCATGTTTGTTCTTAATGTTCATTGTGATTTAATTTCTTAATGCTTATTTATTTCAATTCTAGATAGAAGAAAGCATGATTATTTATGAGTTATTGGTATCCATGGTGATTAAATACTATTGTTAGAGTATAGGGTGACCTAGCTATAATGGTTGTATTAGATTAATTAAAGATATGTGATGGAATTGCTGAGAGGTGACTATCATATATCTAGAATTAATCTCTTTTATTGGACCCCTTTTGTAATCAAATTGAATAGCTGAGAGGTGAAAGTTTGATTATAAATTAATATATTGAGTTAATTGAATTGAATAGCTGAGAGGTGACGGTTTAATTAATGAGATATATTCAATAGCACAAATAAAGAACTCTGTTTTAATTGAGTGAAATAGCTGAGAGGTGACTACTTGATTATTATAGGATAGGTATTGATGATTAATTGAAATAGCTGAGAGGTGACTAATTAATTGTTATAGATTGAACATGAAAGGATGACATGTATGTTTGCATGAATTAGTTTGTGGATACCAACTCTTCCCCCAATTCATCATAAGATCTTCTTTACATCTCTATCCATCTTCCTAAGTTAGTTTAATTATTAGTTTATTTATTATTACCTGTAAGAAGTAGAATCAATCTCCATCTTATTTGTTGATTCCCTTGGTGTTCTTTAACCATTGTTTTCTATTGTCTTTGAGCTAAGATCTTCACCATTGAGGTGGCCACGACCCTTGCTTGTTACTTGTATACATTGATAACCAATATTTATAGGCACAAGAAAAAAATCATTATAAATCTAACTTTTGCATAGAGGTTGCACAAATATCTGACTATCAAAATGGTGTCGTTGCCGCTTTAAGGAACGGAGCTCATTCAAACATAAGCGAGAATAGTAGTTTCGGGACATCATCCCACTTCTATCCCTCCCACCCTTTTATTTCTATTTTTTTTAATATTTTTTTTAAATGTCTTGTTGCTTAGTCCTCTTACCGATCTTACAACGAAGACGGATCGAAAAAAGCACAAGGAACGAAACCAATATCTCAATTTCAAAAAGATCGCACAAACATGAATTTTTCCAAAAAGTTACTGGTGCTTACTTATCTCGAATTCGAGTCTAGTTCCTTAGTGCACAAACTAATCTCGAGTCGAGTTCCCAGTTCGAATTTGACACGTGTTTGTGGGTCCTACAGAAGACATTCCAGAGCACTTTTTGATTTATTTATTTTGTATTAAGTGATTGTGAGGCTGAACTAAGTAGTTTAATTTTTCCAGCATTTTTAAAGTCTTGTAAGATATTTAGTTTTTTGATCCACGAAGGGGTCGCGGTTGTAATATTTTTAAAGTAGGTGTTGCTAGGATTTATTTATTTGTGTATTTGCGGCGAATAGTAGAGCAAGGTTGTGGAGCTATCCTTGAGTCTACTTAGGAACGACTCCTAAGGACGATTGAAACCTAAGGAGCGGTTTCCTCTTAGTCGACTTCAACTCGTCTTCTCCCCACTTTTGTGTGCTTGTTTGGCAATTTTATTTTTAGCACAAAATGGGAGGTAAGTATCCTTCTAACCCTCCTTGAATCCCCTGCAAAAAGAGTTTCTATAAGGATTAGCATGACCTTGATTGTTGCTTGATTTTAATTCAATTTTTACTTTTTGCTTGATTGTTGCTTGATTGTTACCTGGCCTAAGGAAAGTGAAACTTAATATCAATTGATTACAATATCTTAAACTATAAAATTGAATCAACTAAAGCCATGCTATCACGATGTTCATTTGAGGCTTTGAGCAGATATTTGAACTAGTACCGCGTGAACCATTCTTTGACTGGAGCACAATCTAGGAATTGGGTATGAAACCCTACAGATTACATTTGTAAAATCACTGTGGTTTTTTAATTAAGGAACGTTACTTATACACGGAAAACCTCCCATACTGGTTATTTGCTACTTGACTCTCAAAATATAGCGAGAATTCACAATGGAAACTTGGGAAGAACTCATTGACTTCGGTGGACACAAAGTCGAGTCAGTTTTGAGCCCCTTATTAGATGTTTTTGAATGGTTAAGACTTCTATGGCATATGTAATGTGCATGTTGCATGCATCTTAGATCCGGTAAAATCTTGTCCAATCCTATTCAAGTCTACACAAAGAGCACAATCACGGGCCACACTCCTTCTGAGGAAAAGTTCAACGACACAACCTCACTTACTGAAGTAAATCATGCACCTATGGCTCAAGAAGCTACCCTTCGGGAGTACTTTTCACCTTTGGCCACTGGGCCACCTACCTGGATAGTCTAGCCCTCAGACAACTACAGATAGCTATGGAATTCCATGGGCTTCCGCTGGAAGATCCATCTCAGCAGCTCAATAAGCTTCTTACTGTGTTAATACTTTAATGGAGAAACATTTGCCTGAAGAGGAAGTTAGCTTGAGATTGTTCCCTTTTTCTCTTGAGGATTGTGCGTCTCTGGTTACATGGCCTTCTTCCCAATTCTATCAACACCTGGGCTCAACTAAGCAAAAAGTTCTTGACCAAATTTCTTCCAATTACCAGAACCAATTATATTGTTGATGCTATCAGAAATTTTCGGCAGAAAAAATGTGAGGTTTTCTTTCATGCATGGGAGAGGTATCAAGACATATTTCTTCGGTGTCCATACCACAGAGTTGATGACACAGAAAAAGTCAGGATCCTGTATAGAGGCCTCAATTATACAACTAGGAACATGGTTGAAGGAATGAGCGGTGGAGGCTTTCTTGACCTATCCACCACCAAGGCTATTACATTCTTTGAAAAATTAGCTAATAATAGCCAACAATGGGACTTACCTGGACCAACCCCGAGAAACACTACCCCGGACTCATATGATAAACCTAGAGGCATGTATGAGGTCAAATCTGACCTCGAGCTTAAAACATTACTCAATGGTTTAGTACAAAAGGTAGAAGCACTTGAGGTATCCTTAAAGCCTATGTCACCTGTCATGAGTGCCTCCACTCTCCAATGTGATGTTTGTCATCACCAATCCCATATTGACGAAGTTTGCCCTATTCTTTATAATTCACCAGAAACTGAGGAAGCCTTTGTATTTAACTACGCCATGAAGACCATCTTTACAATGGGCAATGCTACGTACCCATACATGGACAGTTCTAATTTGTTTTACTCAAATAATAATTATACGACTCCACCTGGTTTTAATAACTATTATGGGCAACGTAACAATGGAACCTATGCTGGTAATTATGATAATCAGAACAGGGTGTTGATCCCCCCTTATTCGAACAATGCTCATCACATGAGTAGTTCCAGGGACACGGTTCCTACTAATCAGCCTGTCTCTCAAAAGTCCTCCCTTGAGGATGTTCTTCCCCGTTACATTCAACAGACGCAAGCGTCCATTGAAATGAACACCCAAGCCATAGAACGGATAAAACAAAAACTTGACGAGAAGGGTAAATTTTCGGGACAGGCTATCCCGAATCCCATGGCAAAGAAATTGCCTTGGTGACGGAAACTCCGTCTATTTCTCCACTGATTGGAGAAGTTAAATCGGTATCCACACTTAGGTCAGGTAAACAGGTTGATAATTAGATTAATTATACACCAAGTCCTAACATTGTGACCCCGGTTACCACAACACCTGATGCACCACCTAAAGGTCCAGCTTTAGAGGCTACCGCCTCTAAGCTAAGGAAGCATCCCCGTAAGATTGTGGATTCTCCACAAACTTATAATCCGCCCGTGCCTTACCCCCAGAGACTCACAAGGTCTCTGAAGGAAGTCCAAGCAGAGGAGGTACTTGATGTGTTCAAGCATATAAATATTAATTGATGTAGGACATAGTAGGAGTTACTATTTTATTTCTAAGTTTCAAGTAGGTTCTAGAATATGCTATTTTAGGTCTAAGTCATATTATATTAGGAGTTATTATATTTTTTTAGAAGTCGTTTTAATTTAGAACTCTTTTACTTGTTAAACAAGCTTCTTGCTCTATAAAAGAAGCTCTAGGTTATTGTAACAATTAGTTTGATTATTAATGAATTGAATAGAAGAATTGCTTCTTGAGTTATCCTTGTTTTCTTGCTAGATTATTCATCGTTTCCTTCTTTTTACTTGGTGGATTCCAAGCTTCTCGTTCGTCTAGGTTCCTAACCCTATCTTCTCATCGTTTTTGAGAGATTCTTATCTCTTTCTTCTAAGTTCTATATTAAGTTGTATCAAAGCTTCACTTTCTAGATCCTAATCTAGAAAGCGGTCCGTCGTCACCTTCCGTTCAAACAATTTTCATCCATCCAGATTCAGGAATTTCATCAACTTTGCGGGCTTGTACAGAACAGAATACTTTGAACCAGTGTGCGTGCTATATCTTGTTGGAAATATTTGTTAGTCTTCTTTCTTACCCAATCAACGGTTTGCAATTCGGAATTTTGAGAAGGGAGATACACACGTTCTTCTAAAAGATCTCGGATCGGGTTTTTTCTGCAATAGCATTTTTTTAAGATCCAATGGCACCTAATCAACAAGATTTTGTTTAAAGGAAAGATTTTGATGAAGCCATCAATTCCCTTAAATAAAATCAGACTTTGATGCAAGCTACCATGAAAACAGAGTTGAAAACTTCGCATGATTCATTGAAAAATTCTATTGATCAACTCACCCGTCAAATTTCTCAACTTCTCAAAGGTAAGGACAAGATAGATGAAAATATTCCAGTATCTACATCCAATATTCCAACCACCAACATCTCTCTTCCCTCTACACCTATGGTTTCCTCCACCATCCAATCGATTTCGTATTTTTCTAAGCCCGTTCTTCAAACCCCTAAAGATTCCATTCATCTCACCCACACCAAAACCCCTCAACATGGATCTTTTCTTAACCAACATGTTTGTGATGATGAGGATGACGATAATATTTGTGAATATGTGAATATGCGTCGTTATCCGCATCGTCGAAATCAACACAAAAGGTATGTTGACGATAATAGGATTCGTGATAAAAGTGAGTACAAGCTTAAGGTTGATCTTCCAACTTTTAATGGAAATTTGCATATCAAAGATTTTCTTGATTGGTTTCATGATGTCGAAACTTTCTTCGATTTTACATATGTTGTGGAAGAAAAAAAAACCAAACTTGTAGCTTACAAACTGAAGGGAGCGGCAGCTGCTTGGTGGGATCAACTTCAACATCAACGATTTAGGACTAATAAGAAACCAATTCGCTCTTGGTCGAAGATAAAACAACTTTTTAAAGCTCAGTTTTTGCCTACTGGTTATGATCAACTTCTCTACCAAGAACTTCAAGCTTCCCATCAAAGAGATCGTTCTGTGGATGATTATGCTTTAGAATTCAATCGCCTTATATATCGTAATGATCTTCATGAAACAGATTCTCAACTTGTTGCAAAGTTTTGTTATGGTTTAAGGGAGGATATTCAAGAACGCTTCACCAACGTTGTCTACACTTTACAAGAGGCAACCCAACAAGCAAGGAGAATTGAGAGACAGTTAGCACGACGTCAATCTTTGCACTCTTTTGCTAATAATTATTCTCCATCTTTTCATCCTCCAACTAAGGTAAATTCCGATGGTCTTCTTCCCACCCCTCCAGCTGGTTTACTACCATCACCATCATATACTAAACCTTCGTCTTCGTTTAGTAAACCATCCACCACAATAGCACCGAAACCCAATGGTGCGCCTTCACTAAAACAATCTCATGTTCCCGCAAAAACAAATTCATATGGTAAACCTGATCTTGGTAAGTGTTTTAAGTGTTTGCAACATGGACATAAGAAACATGAATGCCCTCTTCAACACCTTAATCTTATCAATCAAGAGCATGACAACTATAATGAAGAAGTTGATGAAATCATATACGGTGATGAAGAAGGCGGTGAAGTTTTGGGTTTCGATTAAACTCGGGGACGAGTTCATTTTTCAAAGCAGAGGAGGCTGATGTAGGACATACTAGGAGTTACTATTTTATTTCTAAGTTTCAAGTAGGTTCTAAAATATGCTATTTTAGGTCTAAGTCATATTATATTAGGAGTTATTATATTTTTAGAAGTCATTTTAATTTAGAAGTCCTTTACTTGTTGAACAAGTTTCTTGCTCTATAAATAAAAGCTCTAGGTTATTGTAATAGTTAGGTTGATTATTATTGAATTGAATAGAAGAATTGCTTCTTGAGTTATCCTTGTTTTCTTGCTAGATTATTCATCTTTTCCTTCTTTTTACTTGGTGGATTCCAAGCTTCTCGTTCGTCTAGGTTCCTAACCCTATCTTCTCATCTTCTTTGAGAGATTTTTATCTCTTTCTTCTAAGTTCTACATTATTAATATACCTTTCGTCACGGCTATTAAACAAATACCTTCCTACGCCAAGGTTTTGAAGGACTTGTGCACCATTAAGAGGAAAACAAATGTACCCAAACGGTGTGGTAAAATATAAGGACTTGTGGCGGAAGAATTCTCTGCACTTGTCCAACATAACGGTGTCGTAAAATACAAGGACCCTGGAAAACCGACCATACCCTGGAAGCTTGGTGGAAAGTTCATGGGAAAAGCTTTGTTAGACCTGAGAGCGAGTGTCAATCTCTTTTCTTACGCCCTATACACCAGTTTAGGTCTAACAAACATGAAACTCACGAGCATGTCTTTACAACTGGCCGACAGATCACTGAAAGTACTTAGAGGAATAGTTGAGGATCTCTTAGTCAAAGTGTCCGACTTTTACTATCCTGTTGATTTTGTGGTGTTGGATACTGAACCTACTACCGATAGATCACTGAAAGTACCTAGAGGAATAGTTGAGGATCTCTTAGTCAAAGTGTCCGACTTTTACTATCCTACTCTATGGTTCTCACTTTTTGTTCTATTACCGTTCAAGTTAATATCTTTAGCCTTGGCCAACAACCCCCTAATCTTGCTTTCACTAAAGATGTCTGCATTATTGACTCTTTACCTTATGAGATGGTGCATAGTTGTTACCCAGAACATCCGCTTGTTTATTGCCTTGCCATGCATAATGTTGTCTTTGACATCGACCAATCTATTGCCCAAACCAATGCTCTTCTTGATTTCGTGCCTATCTTTGAACCTAAAGACCTTGAGGCCCTTGACTCGGTTTGTTGCATTGATTCTGAGTCCCAAGTCGAGACCATCACTCCACCTTGATTTGGACGGTAGTCATCCTGTTATCATTTTTTCATCTCTTACTACCGAACATGAGAGTCACCTGTTAAAAGTTATTCAAGAGCATCGTTCTGCTATTGGCTAGTCTATCCATGACATTAAGGGCATTAGCCCTTCTGTGTTTGTTCTCACCGTATTCATCTTGAGGACGATGATAAAACTTCTCGTGAACCAAAGATGTCTTAATCCTGCTATGAAAGAAGTTGTTCAAGCTGAAATTCTAAAACTCTTAGATATAGGTGTGATTTACCCCATTTCTGACAGTCCTTGGGTTAGTCCTATTCATGTGGTTCCTAAGAAAGCCGGTATGACTGTAATTACTAATGATAAGAACGAACAAGTCGCCACTAGAGTTCCAACCAAGTGGCGTGTTTGTATCGACTATAGAAAGTTTAATACAGTCACCCGGAAGGACCATTTTCATCTTCCCTTCATAGACCAAATGTTGGAACGTCTGGTTGGTCATTCCTTTTATTGTTTCTTAGATTGTTAATCCGATTACAATCAGATTCCGATCGCCCCTGAAGATCAAGAGAAGGCGACTTTCACCTGTCCTTTCGGCACTTTCACTTATGCCCGTATGCCTTTCGGTCTGTGTAATGCACCTGCTACCTTCCAGAGGTGTATGTTACACATCTTTGGTGATATGGTAGAACGATTTATGGAGGTGTTTATGGATGACTTCTCCATATATGGTTCGTCTTTTAAAGAGTGTCTTAGTCATCTTTCTTTGGTTTTCAAGCGTTGCATTGAGAAGAATTTGGTGCTTAACTGGGAAAAGTGCCATTTCATGGTTAGAAAGGGAATAGTTCTGGGTCATGTAGTCTCTTCTGAGGGTATCCAGGTCGATAAAGCTAAAGTAGATCTTGTTTCATCCTTGCCTATTTCTAAGTCTATTAGGGATATTTGAGCCTTTCTAGGCCATGCAGGATTCTATCGACGCTTTATCCACGATTTTTCGAAGAAAGCTCCCCCCTTAACCAATTTATTGCTTAAGGATGCATTTTTTGATTTCACAAAAGAATGCATGATTGCCTTTGAAAATCTTAAGACCACCCTCACGACTGCACCCATTATTAGACCGCCTGATTGGAGTAAACCCTTTGAGCTGATGTGCAATGCATCAAACTTTGGTGTTGGGGATGTTTTAGGTCAACGTCTAAATGGTAAACCCCACGTCATATATTATGCTAGCAAAACTCTTAATGATGCTCAACGTAATTACACTACGACTGAGAAAGAGCTGTTAGCCATAGTATATGCTCTTGATAAGTTTCGTTCCTACCTTTTAGGTACCCATACTGTCATCTTCACGGATCATGCATGCTGCCCTTAGATTCCTACTCTCCAAGAAATAAACTAAACAACGCCTTATTCGTTAGATTATGTTGCTTCAAGAATTTGACAATGAAATTAAAGATAAAAAAGGGAACCGAAATGTAGTAGCTGACCACTTATCTAGACTCGACCGTCGTGAGGATTCTAGTGTCATTTTTGTGAACTTTCCTGATGAGCTTTTTTTCGCAATATCGAATGCTCCATGGTTCGCAGATATAGTTAATTACTTAGCTAGCAACAAGTTTTCGTGTCATTGAAACAAACAACACAAATTCAAATTTCTTGCTAATGCCAAACATTATTTCTGGGATGACCCTTATCTTTTTAAGTACTGTCCTGACTAGATTATCCGTCGTTGCATTCCCGACTGGGAGCAACAAGAGGTCATTAAGTTCTGCCATGAGCATGCTTGTGGTTGACACTTTAGTGGCAAAAAGACAGCTGCTAAAGTATTGTAGTGTGATTTTTATTGGCCAACTCTCTTCAAGGACACTCACATGCATTGTACAGTCTGCACTCGTTGTCAATAACTAGGAAAAATCACTAGGCAACACATGATGCCTTTACACCCAATTCTTCCTGTAGAAGTTTTTGATGTTTGGGGCATTGATTTCATGGGTCCTTTTCCTGGTTGTCATAGTTTTTTGTACATTCTGGTTGTAGTAGATATGTTTCTAAATGGATCGAGACCATTCCCATAAGGCACAACGACTAAGAAACTGTAGTAAAATTTCTCAAAGAGTATATATTTGCCAGATTTGGCTCTCCTCGTGCGATCATTAGTGATGGGGGAACCATTTCTGCAATAAAGCTTTTCAAAAACTTGTCCAAAAGTATGGAGTAACTCACAACGTGGCCCTTGCTTATCATCTGGAAACCAATGTCCAAGCTAAGATTTCCAATAGAGAGATTAAAAATATTTTGCAGAAAACAGTTGACCCTGATAAGATTGATTGGTCTCGTAGAGTCAGTGATGCATTATGGGTTTATTGTACTGCTTTTAAAACTCCCATAAGCATGTCTCACTTTCGTCATGTATTTGGAAAACCTTGTCACCTACCTGCCGAGTTTTAGCACCGAGCCTACTGGGCAATGACAAAGCTCAACTATAATCTCGACCAGGCGGGTAAGAGGAGAAAACTCCATCTTTTTGAGCTTGAGGAACTTCGGAATGAAGCTTATGATCTTTCCAAGTCCTATAAAGCTAATATGAAAAAACTACATGATCGTCAGATCTTACGTAGAGATTTTCAAATTGGGGACAAAGTTTTACTGTATAACTCTCGTTTGCATTTATTTTCTGGTAAACTACAGTCTCGTTGGTCGGGTTCTTTTGTTGTGTCTGAAGTAACTCCTTATGGTGCTATTTGATATAAGATATTTGTGTATCCTAATCAAAAGATAGATTTATATTTGATTTTCCTTCTTATGCCTGTATAAATTGGTTATCAAAGTAGACAAGTAACAAGCAAGGGTCACCTCAGAGGGGGAGATCTTAGCTCAAACATAATAGAAAACAATTATTCAGAAACACCAAGGGAATCAATAATAAGAATTGAGATTGATTCTAACTTCCTACAGGCAATAATTAAATAAACCCTAACTTAAGAATATGGTAGAAATGAAAAAACGATTTATGATGACGAAAGGGGGAGAATTGGTATTCACAAACTAAATCATGCAAACATAGCATGTTGTTCCTTCATGTTCAATCTATAATAATTAATTAGTCACCTCTCAGTTGTTCCAATTAGTCATTAATACCTATAAGAATCAAGTAGTCACCTCTTAGTTATTCCACTCAATTAAAACGGGATTCTCTTATGCATGTTATTGAATATGTCTCATTAATCAAACTGTCACCTCTCAGTTATTCAATTTAATTAACTCAACATATTTATTCATAACTAAATCATCACCTCTCGGCTATTTGACTTAATTACAAAAGGGTTCCAATAAAAGATATCAACTGCAGATATGTAATAATCACCTCTCAACTATTTTACTACACATCTTCAATCAATATAAATAAAACCATTAAAGCTAGGTCTCCCTAAACCCTAACAATAGTATTTTAATAACATGGATAACAATAACATGCAAATAATCATACTTACCTCATACTGCAGCTAGAAGTAAATAAGCATTAAGTACTTTGAATCACAATGGACATTAAGAACAAACATGGTGCTTTTGCATTATCTAGAGTGCTTCAACAATCCCCCTAAGAGAATTTAGCTACTCATCCTTGATGATGACACCATGGAATAAATAAATAAATAACAAAACATCATAATGGAAAAGTGATTTGATTTGATTGATATGAATAAAGCTTGATACAAAGAAGAAGAAGATGAACTTTCTCTCACCTTTTTAAGTTTGGACTTAAATAAGGCCTAAAATCGAAATTCTAACTTGTGGGCCCCAATAGGACCCGGTTTGGGCTGAGAATTGGACCGCCACACTTTGACCTAAACTCAAGTCAACAGAGCTGACTGTGGGGTGCCCTCAGGAGATCTTGTGGGTGCAAATATCGATTCTTCTTCCCATGTGCAAATAACACCTTTTTGTTTGCTTTTCTTGACTTTTCACGGGCTTTTACACAATATTTGCATTTCGGCTCATAAAACCTACACAATAGACAAGAAAACACTAATCAATAGATATAACGCAATAATATAAGCTAAGTGCTATACAAACAAGGTGTTACTCGGGGGATAAATATACAGTTTTGAGGACTGATCACTATTACATGTGTAAACCCTGCAGACAACTCTGAATTTCAAGTCAATGGTCAACGTCTTAAGCATTTCCATGAATTAAGGTCCCCTGAAGTTGTAGAAACTCTCTTAGAGGACCCTACTTATTTAGACTGACCTTTGACCTGCTGGTATCCGGACCCTCTCTTGTTCCGTTGTCTCTTTTCAGAGGTGTGGTTCAAAGTGTCGGGACTGTTAGTCCACGAACTCTTATTGGCTGAGTATAGTTGATCCAGTGCACGCTTTTCTCTTGAGGGTCACCACCAAACAGACCTGTTTCCCGCTCTGTTTGGGGGTGGGAAAGTCATTTTCCATCTTCCTTTAAGTCTCGAGTATCTGACTTTAAAAGACTCTTTGTTGTATTTTAGACATCAAGATCTCGCGCATTCCATTTTAGCGTTTCATCTCTCATATACCTTTCTTTTGAGTAGCGTTTATCTAGGGAGTGAGTTCTCTTTGTCCTCCTGACTGGCTGAAGATGTTAAACTTAATGCTTCATAGAGGCAACCTTGTGTATCTTCTAAGCCCGATTTATTGCTTCTTAATTGTTGTCGGGTTTAGTTGCTTTTTGGCTGATAAACTACCCTTGTTGAATCTGTGTGCTAGTTCTGTTTGGGGGTGAGCACGACCCACCCACTCTCTGTTGAGGTTTGGTTGGTTAAATAATTATTGCGGTTACAAATTTGAATTTATTTCAATTTTTTGATTTTCGATAATTATTGCTTGATTTTTGGAAGAATATGACATTTTAATGGCACTTATATTCGCGAGAATATATTTAACCATTATCACGAAATTTTCAAAATAAAATTTGAATTATTTTGTCCGGTTACGCATCCTGAGGGTAAAACCGTCATTTCCACTGGGGGTTGCGTAACGAGCAAATGCCTGGCTATTTATACGCCGTAGTATGATAGAAATGTCACAAGTCATAATTTTTCCTTTTGTTTAAACTGGGTCAAACCTAGTCAACAGAAAGTCTTTTCCCTTCCAAAAGTCGAGTTGAGATCCCTTAAGAGCATTTAAAACTCGACTCAAGATCCCTCCAGATCTGGTTTCTCTCTCTTCGATTCTCCCTCATTTCTTAATCATTTTTAATAATTTTTGTTGGGTTTTGTTCCTATCTTCACCCTCTTCAATTTCATATCAATTTCTAGTTGAATCACACCTCCTAGAGTTAGATCTCGAGTGGTAGTTCGCGAACGCGATTATTCTCGTCTCTTTGATGATAATCGTTTCAGGAGTGGATTTGTGGAAATGTTATATGCTAGAGGTTGGGATGCACTCCCTGGCTTGGATTATGAACCGTTTGATGCTCAAATGGTTCGTCGATTCTACGAGTCAATAGAGTCAACCGATAATGGCATTTTCATAAATTAGGACAGAGATGATCAATTTTCAATCGCGTCCGAGACCCTTTCTGCAGTCATGGGCCTCGATCTCGATGAAGTTCCTCTTCAGCAGGAGGCTGCACTGGTGACCCCTGACATCATCGAAGCTGTTCTAGTCGATGATCGGGCGGCGCACCGGTATAGCAGCCATCTTTCCATCGGTTGGCTCCGAGTCAACCAAGGCTTGGTGGCTCACTGGTTGACCACCAATGTCCTAGGGACGACGAGGACGAGCGAGCTGTTCTCGGAGGGCATCCACATCCTGCGACTTCTCCAGGAGGATCTCCACGGCTACTGCATGGTCTGCCGCCTGTTTCAGACTATCACCTGCTCCCTTTCTAGTTCTGCCCCTCTTCCTAGCCTGGTGCTGAGCATTCTACGCTATTGGGGGGTGCCTCTTCCTTCTGGCTTGTCTCTGGAGTCAGTTGTCCGTCCTGAGGTCTACAACCCCGGTCTGTCTGTCTGTTGACAGCTGTTGTGGGACCCGTAGAAGGAGCCGCCAGTTCACTAAAGACCCGACGATCAACGGGTGTTAGAGCAGATTCATTCAAATGAGGAGCGGTTCCAACTACTTTGGAGGGGGATGGGAGAGATTATGGATGTCGTTGAGGACATCTAGCGTCGTTTGGACGAAGGTCAGGGCAGCCTCGTCGGGGACATGGTTGAGAGAGTAGTCAGCCATTGTAGTTTTATTTTTCTTGTATTTTTTTTTTTTTTTTTTAGTCCTTTTGCTCTTTTGTATTAAATTTCAATCCATGTACTTAATTTTAAATATTTTAATGAAATGGATGAAATTTTATTTTCCAAACTAGTTGTCCTTTTTTTGAAATTTTTAGTCATTCATGGGCTTTATTGCAAAATCTGGACTTGTGGAGTTATTTTTTAATTTTTTGGTCCTAGTGACGGAAGTCCAAATATTTTAAAATATTTAGGGTTTTGATTTTTGGAAACCCTAAAGGATATAGGCAATATTTTGAGTCGTAATTGGGTTCAAACTCTTTTCTTTTTGCCTATAAATACCAAAACAACCTGAGGAGGCCATCACTTTTCAAAAATTAAAAAGAATTTTATTTTTTGGAAACCGCTCAATCTCGAATCGAGTTCCAGTAAGGCCATCCTGATCTCGAGTCAAGTTCGAGTCTGTCTAAGTTTGTTGCTTTGGTTTTTGTACGGATTTTCTGGATTTTCGTGCTGATTTTTGATGTTTTCTGTTTTTCTTTGCAATGGCTGATGTTCAGAATGAGTTGTGGATGCCTAATGGTGGATATTGTTCCTAAGATGGATTTTCTGGTATTTTGAACAGTCCTTATGGAGCTTCTTTTCGGGATGAGATTTTTGACAAGGGTTGGGAAGGTTTTTCTTTTTGATCCTACTGCTGATTACTCACCTTCTATGGTAAGAGACTTTTACCTCATGTTACCCTTTGCAGATGATCTTCTCTTTGATGGTTTCCAGGTTTACATCCATGGATCTATAGTCATTTTTAATGCTATCACCATCTCTCTTGTCTTTTATAATCCTTTTGTCTTCCATCCTGTCGTACCTTATCAGAATTATATTGTTGACAATGATGTTGAAGTCTTGGAAACTACCTTCATCACTTTGGTTCTTGCACCTTTTGCTTGTACCCCGATCCCCACATTGCTGTTTCACCCACTACCTCTCTTCCTGCTAATGTTGCTACTACTGTTTTATGGGTCATGAGCAATTTGTTAGGTTGTGAGAAGTTGGAGTATGTTAATGATATTACTATGCATGCGGTGTACGGTGCAGCTACGGATTCTTATGCACTTGATATATCTACTTGGATTCTGGATGGTATCCGTAATGTGTACATGTTAGGACGGGATATGCTAGTGTTCCCTACTGCTACCTGTAAGATTATCCTTAATAGTTATCCTGAATGGCGAGACAGGTACACTGATTGGACTCGTCTCATACCTATGGATCCAACTCATCGGTATATTAGGAGAAGTCGCCAATTCACTTGGGTGGTTGATTCCGATAATGATGTTTACACTATTCTACATAGGGATGATGAGTTTTTGAAGTATGGTGAAGGTGCCTGGGGTGTAATGATGAATGCACTCATTGATTGGTGTGATAAATTGGATGGTTTCCCTCGAAGCCAAGTTTGGGTACCAATAGAGTAGAATAAGATTTCCTTTATGTTGAGTCAGTCCTTTATTTCAGTTGTCTCTTAGTATGGAATTCCTTGTAATCTCTATGTATGTGGAGATAATTTTGTTTGGCAGGAATTTATACAAGCGGTTTGAATATTTAGTACATTCATGGTAATATCTTTCTTTCTCTCTTTCCAATGCTTAGTATGAGCCTTAAGGACAAAGCAAGTTTTTGTTTGGGGGTGGGGGAGTATTACAACCTTTTTGCAAAAGATTTTCAAACTTCTTTTTCCATACTTGTGTAAAAATTTTAAAAAATTGAAAAAGCTCAAAATCTTTTTTTTCCATACTTGTGTAAAAATTTGAAAATTTTGAAAAATCTCAAAATCTTTGTTACAAAGACTTTTCAAAGAAATAGGATAAGTACACAATCAATGATGAGTATAATGGTTGAATTCTATCTTTTTCAAGTTTAAGGACATTTATTAATTGCTTCACCAAGTAGTTGAGTCTCATACTACAGTTGCATGAGCATAAGCATGGCATTCACTTGCATTTATGATAGATTATATGTGCAAATACAATTACACCTTGAGAAACTTGAGGAATAAGTGTGAAGACTTAACCCAGTGAGCTTTTGAGACCCGTCCTTTTTTTGGAGAGTTATTATGTACATCTGGAGTCAAAAGACACAACCTCTCAGTTTTGTCTGTTTTTAGTCTCATATTCATTTTTTAGTTAGCCTTGAGATGACATCAAGTGGGTGTAATATAAACTTGGGTCTTGTAGCTTATTCAAGATGTAATCGCCATATCAGTACTTAGAAATGATACAAAACATTTAGTTAAACCTTGTTTACCTTAGCCTATCTTGTGTTGTTTTATCCCTTAGGTTAACCATTCTGAGCCTTTCTTGTTACTTAGCCTTTTTATTGAGCCCATTATCCTTACCCAACTCCATTGTGGGAGTAAGTACCCTTAGAATGTGTAGGTCATTTTACCCTCTGTTTTTGGAACATGAGGATGATTGTTTCTGTGGTTACAAAGAAGAAAGGAGAAATAGAAAGAAATCTCCAAACTAGTGAGATAACCAAATATTGAAAATCAAAAAGTTTGAAGAATTCTAGAAAAGCCAGAATCTTCCAAAAAAATCAAGAAATCCAAAAGAAAGGAAGATTCCAAAATATTTGGCTAGAGTTTCATTGAATTTTCCCAAAGAAGATATAAAACATAAGTACTGAAGGCCCGAATGTTCCAAAAATATTTTCCAAAATTTCTCTAAGTGTTGTCATTACAAATCAGAAGTATTGAAAGCCCGAATGTTCCAAAAATATTTCACAAAAGCCTTTCTATTTTCCTGTCCTAATAAACCCAGTTACAACCTATTACTGTCTTTTGTAGATCTAAGCTGATATGGTAGGATGTGGCGAATAAGTGAGAAGGTGCTAAGGTGAAAAGCTAGACATCTCAAGCAAGGCTAATTTTTCCATTTTTGAGACTAAGTTCATTCCATTACACTAGTCCGTTCTTATTAATATATGTGATATGCTTGTCCATCTTCTTTCCTCACATAGAGCTAAAATGATAAACACCATCTTCTTCTTTTGTATTGAACTCAATCTTCTTATTCTCAATATTAATCCAATCACTTTTCCTTTATGATGTTGTGTTATTTATATACTTATTCCATGGTGTCCTTATCAAGGATGAGTAGTTAAATTCCCTTAGGGGGATGGTTGAAGCACTCTAGATGATGCAAAAACACCATGTTTGTTCTTAATGTTCATGTGATTCAAAGTACTTAATGTTTGTTTACTTCTATTTCGCGACATGATCTAAGTATGATTATTTACATGTTATTGATATCCATGTTATTAAAATACAATTGTTAGAGTATAGGGAGACCTAGCTATAATAGTTGTATTTAGATTGATTAGAGATATGTGATGGAATAGCTGAGATGTGACTATCATATATACATTTAGAATCAATCTCTTTTATTGGAACCTTTTGTAATTAAATTGAATAACCGAGAGGTGATGGTTTGATTATGAATTAATATGTTGATTTAATTAAATTGAATAGCTGAGAGGTGACAGTTTGATTAACAAAGCATATTTAATGGTATGCATAAGAGAATCTCATTTTAATTGAGTGGAGTAGCTGAGAGGTGACTACTTCTTTATTATAGATATTGATGATTAATTGGAATAGCTGAGAGGTGACTAATTAATTGTTATAGATTGAACATGAAATGATGACATGTATGTTTGCATGATTTAGTTTGTGGATACCAACTCTTCCCCCTATTTATCATAAGATCTTCATTACATCTATATCCATCTTCTTAAGTTAGTTTAAGTATTAGTTTATTTATTTATTGCCTGTAGGAAGTAGAATCAATCACTATCTTATTTGTTGATTCCCTTGGTATTCTTTAACCATTGTTTTCTATTGTGTTTGAGCTAAGATCTTCGCCGGAATCTTTGGCGTCAACAAGTTTCTCACATATAATTCACAGAACATCTTTAGGAAGATCCGACCAATTACTACTCCCTTGGGAAGTCATCGTCATGGCCAGGTTTTTGGGTTGCTTAGGCGTGTACGTGTGGATTTTACTATAAAGCAAGCTAAGTAAGGCGGCTTAAAAGATTTCAATTAGAAGTTGATTTCAATTAGAAATCAAATTTGGTAATACACAACACGTGTTTTCTAAAAGGAGTTGAATTAGTTTGTAATATGGAAATTGAATCCATTGGTAGCCGGGTAACACATAGAGAACATGGGAAAATTGAATTAAGAATTGAAAGTTGATTAATGTTAACATTTTCACTAACCTTCTCTGGCTCCTCATCAAATTGTTTTTTTTTCTTTTAATGACATGTTTCGCTCTTACCCGAAAATATAGGTTCAACCCCCATAGGAGATGCAAGTTTTGTAGCTTCAGCCTTGGCTTCCTCAATTCCAGTGTCTCTATACTTCTGCAAAAAAGAAATCAGCCCTTTCAGCTGAACAATAGCAACATCAATATCCATATCTTCTGATTGCAAGCTTTTGCTAACAGTGTTGATAGCAAATAAAAAAATCATGCCAAATAATCATACCAAACAAGAACTCAAAATTCTCAAAATCATTTACCGCAAGAGATTCTGCTTCACTCCGTGTTTTGGGATCGCCACTATTTTCCGCCAAGTGAATCAAAGCCTTTTTTTATTTGTGGAGCTTAAAATCTTACTGCTTTGACACTTTCAATATGACTTTCCCATCGAGTTTGTGACAATGGTTTTAATGTGAGACTTTTCACAAACTCTTCCAATACACTTCATCGCTTTGTCGAAGAGGCAAACAAACAATAAATGAGTAGTGCAAAAAAGACTACTACTTGATAAAAATCTATCAATAATGATAATAGACTCACTTTTAAATCTATTAGTCCCTTGGTGTAGTCGTAATTTTGTCACTCACCATACCAAGTATTAAACTCATCACCAGCTGACTTGACACGTTAGGATTATCATAATCTTTACAAGCATTGCCACAAGTATGTTTTTCCCCCATCTCCTTCAACCACATACATCCACCATTTATACTAAAGGACTTTGCATAGATCATCCACTTGCATTTATCTTTTTCATCAACACATTTATCTTCTTCCATAGTCTGTTTACAAACAACTTTCACTCTAGTTGACGAATTCTTCAAAACCCCATATTTGAGCCCAATTTCAATAGAAAACTGTCGAAGTTTATTTCGGACCTCAACAGCTCCTCCTTCAAATACCTGGCCAACACCAGTAAAGTAAAGACAAACTCCCAATCCCTAGCCTTTAAAGCTAGCAAAAAAATTTCATCATCATAATCAATGCAAGAAGAACTACTACTTGGTCCTACATCACAATGAACAATGTCAATAGATATCTTCTTCAAACAAACTAAAAATTCAACAACTCTCTGTCCATTCTTATTGCAAAACCACACCAAAGATTGAAGCTCGGCATCACCAAAAATTTCATGACGTTTACCATAACGATCGTAGGTGAGAACAAACACTAAAGGAGACAAATCCTTAAATTTTTGGCAAATAACATCGTTTAAACTAGCCAATGTACTATCACACGTGAGCTCATAGGAGAAAAAGAATTTCTTATACTTGATTACCCCTAGAACACCACCATTACCAACCTCAGTTGAAACAACACCATCACATAATTGCACATCTGTATAAAAAAACACCATGTACAGTTGATCAATACATTAATCAACACATTAATAAATAATATAACATTTATTTTTTATTAGTACATTAATCAACACATTAACATAGTACTCAGATAGTTGATTTAACCTATTAATCAACCCAAATACTCAAAGCAGCAGAGTATTTTGATCGCATCATTCGGACAACCCTTCAGGGTATCATAGTTTCTGATGGTCCGAGTTTTGGTGACCTTCAGTGGCGCATAACAACCATGACGTTACTCCTTGGTGGGTTGTGCATTTATTTCCTATAGAAGGGCTAGGACAACGCATGATAGCAGTGGAGTATCGTGCCATTTTCCGGTACCGTCTCACGATCCCGTTATTTACAGATGAGGACTTATGTCCTGTATGTAAGAAGAGTCGACTGGACGCTTTTCGGGACCATGTTGTACATTGTAAGTATTACCCCGGTTATAAATACAGACATGATCATGTGTGTGATATACGGTATGATGTGGTATGGCGAGCAAGAATACAGGTAAAGAAAGAGGCTCCGGTTAATTTTCTAACAGACCCGTCAGAAGGCAGATCAACACTACGTCCAGCTGATGTTTGAAACCGGCATGAAGTTGTTTGACATCAATTTTGTGACATAGTGTCCATGGTTATCTCGCCTTGAAATCATTGTTAGGAAAGCCAAAGATGTACGCACGCTCGTCTCGTGTCCGTGTCTCTATGTCGTTTGTCTTTGTATGTTTTGGGTACTGGACGTACGTACCTAGTTAGGACGTTCGTACGTCCATTAAGGCAGCAAGCTTCCTTTCGGTCAGGACGTACGTACGTTGTTAGGACGTTCGTACGTCCAAGCAGGCAGCAAACTTTTCACCGTGTGGAGACGTACGAACGTTGATTCGACGTACGTACGTCCAATATGGATTTCGTCCAATCAGGCCCATTTTCTGTGTATTCCAACCCTAGGTTTAAATAGCCTTCTTCTTCAATGAGAGAGGCAGTTCTTCAGCCGTCTATTGTTCTTCTTGTGTTGGTGTTTTGGTTTAGGTTTTGGTATTGAAAGTGTTTGTGGCTATTGAACTCAATCCCCTTTCTTCCCCCTTCTCTCAATTCTTAACTTTGTGATCTTCCAAGTTTGATTGTGTTTTCGGCTTCGAGTCTTCTTGTGTGTTCATCAAGAAGTCGAGTGTCTTGTGCGTACATCAAGGTGCTCTGGTGAAGTCAAGGTGTTAGAGATAACCAGGAGTATCAACTCGCAGTGAGTGCAGGTAGTTGATAGGTTTGTACATCTCTATTTCATCTAGTGGATTTTTTTTGTTGTCGCGAGGACAACCGTGGACGTTTCCCTGGTTGGGTTTTACCACGTTAAAAATTTCTGTGTGTTCTTTACTTTCTGCGTATTGTTTGATTGGTTGAATATTCAATTGTTATATTAGCACTATTTGTAGTTTTTCAATTGGTATCAGTCGCTGGGGGCTGGTTAAGGAGCGTAAAGGCTCACGCTAACGATCAACAGTGTTATGAGTTACTCTGGTAAAACACATGTCTCGGTTGTTGCTCGATTGTCTGATGAACAATCGACTGCTAGTAAAGAATACTCTAGTGATTGTGACAGGGATTTGATTCTGGTTGACAATAATGATTGGGCTACCTTATATCGGTTATCCAGAAAGGAATGTCTAAGGTTGGAGGCACAAAATAGTATTCTTCAGAATAGACTTGAATTACTCTCTGTTAGTTCCTCGTCTATGTCAACTTTGGACAAGGAACCTGAATCTTGGCAGGTTGATAAGGTGACCTTATTGAGCAATCTTGTTGCTCTTGAGCACGACAAGGTCGAATGGGAAGCCCGGTGTAATATTTTGTCTACTGAACTAGACTATGTCAAAAAGGAACTGATTCGTCTTCAGTCGCTCGAAAACTGCAATGGGTTGTCATCCTCTGAACTACCTCCGCTGTTGCCCCATCCTCCTACCAAAAAGTCTGACAGTCATGACTCTGTGGCCACGGTAGGCATCCGACGTAAATGGAAACCATTTAGGCGTGCTCCTCCTCAGGGAAGAAAACGTCAAATGCCTTGCTCAGCATGCGGACAGTTTGGACATTGGGCCTCGCAGTGTGTTGTTGCTGCTCATGCCCCACAACCATGGAAACTGTTTCCACAGCCGTCGTATTTTTATCCGTCTTATCAATATGCTTCTTACTCTCCTCCTTGTAACTTTGCAGGAAATCTTTCAAATGTGGCGATTACTGCCCTTCATGTCTCAAGCTCAGATAGTGAGTGGTTACTTGATAGTGGTGCTTCGAAACATATGTCAGGTAATGCCAAACTTTTCTCCTCTGTTACGGCTATAGATGGTGGAAGTGTTACGTTTGGTAATGGTAAGCGCTCTCCTGTGATTGGTAAGGGATTTGTTGCTGGTATTGGTTTATCTTCAAATGATGTTTGTTTGTTAGTTGATGGGTTGCGTGTTAATTTGATCAGTATCAGTCAACTGTGTGATACTGATCATACTGTTAATTTTTCTAAAAATACATGTACTGTGCTTGATAGTTCGGGTAAGTGTATCATGACAGGTAAACGTACAGTGGATAATTGCTATGCCATTCAGCCTGTTGCATCCGGCATAAACTGCTTACCTAGCAAATTAAATGAGGGTCTGTTGTGGCATCAACGACTAGGTCATGTCAACTTTGAACACCTGGACAATCTAACTCGGAATGAATATATCAAGGGAGTTCCTAGACTTGGTAGAAATCGTGACGCTGTGTGTGGTGGGTGTCAACTAGGTAAACAGATACGTAGTCCACATTCCAAGAAGAAGTCCATAACCACATCCTCTCCTTTAGAACTCATACACATGGATCTGATGGGTCCTACTCGTACTCCTAGCTTAGGAGGCAAACGATACATCTTGGTTATGGTTGATGATTACACCCGCTTTACCTGGGTATCATTCTTTCGTGAAAAATCTGATGCTTTTCTTGAGTTTCAGGGGATATGTCTTCGTATTCAGAATGAGAAAGATACTCAAATTAAACATGTCAGAAGTGACAGAGGCGGTGAGTTCACAGACACAGGTGTTATTGAGTATTGCATTGCAAATGGAACGTGGCAAGAATTTTCGGCTCCATACACTCCGCAACAAAACGGAGTCGCTGAAAGGAAAAACCGTGTTATTCAGGAGATGGCTCGTGCTATGTTGCATGCAAAGGATGTTCCTGCCAAGTTCTGGGCGGAAGCGGTTCATACTGCTTGTTACATCATGAACCGTGTGTATCTGAGATCTGGTACTACACAAACTGCTTATGAGCTATGGTATGGTAAGAAGCCAAATCTCAAATATATGCGTGTCTTTGGAAGTGTTTGCTATGTGTGCAAGGACAGACAAAGTCTGTCCAAGTTTGATAGTCGAGGTGATGTTGCTCTTTTACTTGGTTATTCCTCTAATAGTAGGGCCTTTCGAGTATTTAACTACACCACTCGCAAGGTCATGGAATCCTTTAATGTTGTTGTTAATGACTCGATTATATCTGACTCTTCTGTTTCTACTGGTACACAGGATGTCACAGTTCTCTCACCCATGTCAGACTCTGTTGACATGTCTCCCATATCGTCACCATTACCTGATAAAGGCGATTCTGATACTAAACCGTCTGTTGCTGCAGAGGAATTGCCTGGTAGGACAAGTGTTGTGCCCACACAGGATGACGTTGTTCCATCATCAGGAGTGACTGATGTGTCTCCAGAACTCTCCACTGTCCCTGCTGATCCTGAAGGGATATTTAATCAAGCATCACCTCGTGTTAAACAATATCACTCCTTAGGTGATATCATTGGGGATGTTAATGATCAACGTCTGACCCGTCGGAGGGCCAAGGAGATGAATTGTGTTCACTATGTTTGCTATCTCTCTTCTTTGGAACCTAAAAATGTTACTGATGCTCTTACTGATGATGATTGGCTGGTTGCTATGCAGGACGAACTCTGTCAGTTTAAGCGTAGTGATGTTTGGACGTTAGTTCCTAGACCCACTCACACTAATGTGGTTGGCACCAAGTGGATCTTTAAAAACAAATTGGATGAGTTTGGGCAGATTGTGCGCAACAAGGCTAGGCTTGTAGCTCAGGGCTATAGTCAGATTGAGGGTATTGACTACGGAGAAACTTTTGCTCCTGTGGCTAGGTTGGAATCTGTCAGGCTTCTTCTTGCTATGGCATGTCACCTGAATTTCAAGTTGTACCAAATGGATGTCAAGAGTGCGTTCCTCAATGGTATTCTCAACGAAGAGGTCTATGTTGAACAACCAAAGGGGTTTGTGGATCACACCTTTCCTAATCATGTCTTCATACTGCAAAAAGCATTATATGGGTTAAAACAGGCTCCTCGAGCTTGGTATGAACGTCTGACATCTTTTCTACTAGGGAAAGGATTTGTTCGTGGGAGTGTTGATCGGACTCTGTTTATACTGAGAAAGAATGATGAGATTCTTCTCGCTCAAGTCTATGTGGATGATATAGTGTTTGGATCCACGTGCTCCAGTCTTTCTGAATCTTTCTCTCGGTTAATGAGTTCTGAATTTGAAATGAGCTTAATGGGAGAACTAAATTTCTTTCTTGGGTTGCAGGTAAAGCAGTTCGATCATGGAGCTTTCATCTCTCAAACAAAGTATGCCAAAGAACTGGTTAAAAAGTTCGGTTTCGGCACTTCAAGTGGTCACGATATTCCTGACCAAATGTTTGGTTCCCCATGTAGCTTTAGTTCTTCCTATGATACATTCAACTGCCTCCTTTGAGTCCGATCCCACTTGGATTTTCTTCCAACCCATGGAAGTACATAGTTTGATGCCCATCTGTATGGCTTGAAGTTCAGTATACCCAGCCGTCTTTCCCTTTGAGCTGCCTCCATAAGTCATCAGAACTTCGCCTCTATAATCCATTAGAATTCCAGCATAACTGCTAGCTTCCTCCCTCATGCATCCATCAGAGTTGATAAGCACATACCCCTGTTCAGGGGGTTCCCAAGCAACATATCTGATTTGTCTTGTAACCAGTTCCACCTGCGCATTAATTTTTCCCATAGCAGCTCTATTGCCAATAGTATCTGCAATCTTCAGTTTCAGACCCTCAAATCGCATCTTGACTTCCTCTTTAATAACCTGGATGACCATATTGCTTCAGTACTAAACTTCTGTGAGTACAGTCTGTTATTCCTTTCTCTCCATAACTCATAGACAGTGGCACAAAAAGTTATTCTAGCTATGTCTTCACACAGAGAGCCCCCTTTCAGTGTTGAAGTAGCCCAAGACCATTCAGCAACTGCATCCAAAGGATTTCTATTGTGCTCACACCAAGACATAACCTCTTTCCACACCAGCTTAGAGAATTTTCATTCAAACCATAAGTGCCAGTGGTTTTCCTGGGCTTTATAGTGACTTGAGTTCTGCCCAACTACTCCAGAGTTCATCACTTGTGAGTAATGGTCCCTGTTACAGATAGGAGGAAGACTTGAGCTAGTCCACTGAACCTTGTAATAGTTTATAAGTCCATAGCTAGTTCCTGTAGCAAGGAGGGAATCTCTAGCGTATTTAGTGTTGATTCTTCTCGGGGTTGCATGATTTGGTTGCAGATGTATTGAACTTTCTAAAGGCAGATCATTAAAAGTAATATAAGTAGAGTCAACCAGAAGACATGTTTGAACAATGTCTGTTGCAGTCAGCTCGCTCATTCAGTATCTTTTCTCATTGCTCTCTCCAACAACTTCAGGACATAGTTTTTCTGATTTACGCTAAATCAACAACCCTTTGAGTTTTGACAACCAACAACCAAAAGATGAAAATTACGATGAACTACTAAGCTGATAGTAGATAGATCACTTTCAATAAGATTTTTATCGCTAAATAATCAATCATCTTTTTCAAAGAATGTAATACTAATGGTTGGAATGCCAGAATTTGCAGAACTCAACGAGTCTGAGGACGGTGGAGACTCTTGGCTTCATGGAGATACAGAGGACGAGCCATAAGCCAATAGAACCAGTTAATGGTGATGTCAAGACTCGAACCCATCAAATTCATCCTTAGCTCCAATCCTCTACCCAATGTGATATCGAGAAAAAAGAAGGATGAAAATGCATTAATAAACTTACTATCAAAAGAAAACATTCAGACCTACTAAAGCACATAACAATAAAACTCAATCTAAATCTATATATCCTTACAGAGAAAATGGCAAACAGAGATGATGACAGATGAGAAGTTTATTACTTCATTAAGCCTTTCTGACCAAACAGTCCATATTGAACACTATTTGAACACAATCTGAATGATTGATTCCAAATCTGAACATCAATCATACTTTGATTCACTTCAAGAATGCGCACCACATTGAACACTATTTCCTCCACATATACCACTGGACTCTGTCCCCATAGTCATCCTTTCCATTTTGTACACAAACTCCAGCTCCTATAGGCTATAACATTATCATAATGCTGCTTTATGTGATCGTCATCCTGGAGACCATCTTCTCAAAATGAAACGTTCCATGGCTCCTTAGCACGGCCTTTTGTTTTCGTTGACACCAACAGCCCTTCAAAAATGAATTATCGAGTTAGCAACTTGAAATTGAAAGATTATTTATCAACGTGAAGTAAAATGGATCAACCAAACAAAAAAAGAGTTTTACAAGTCGCATGTACTTTTCAACAAAACTTTGTGCGTAAATATTTGTAATTATTTTGAGCATGTAAATTAGAGAGTCCCATCACCACTGTTTTCTCTTTCCCTTAATAATTTCCAACACCAACCATTCACACATATGTTGAAAACATATTTGGAATTCATGCCAGAAAACAGGTAACACAAAGAATTTTCACAAGAACTACAAATCTTACAGTTATGTCAAGGTATATCTGTTGATATTCTGAAGGTTAATTAGGTTACAGTTATGTTTTCAGTAACCATGCATCATTGGCTTTGTCTCTCTTATAAATTCTAAAATAATAAAAAATATTGACAAGCAACCCTATCCTAGATTTGCAACGGTGCTACCAAGTAACAACTACCCAACTATCGAAATAATGATTTAATGGTTGAGCAAGTTCAACGGGATGAAGAACACGATGATGGGGAAGGGGAGCAAAAACGAGAATAGAAAAAAAAAAGACGAAGAGAAAGGAGAGAGAAGAGCAATTAGAAAAAAAAAATAGAGAGGAAAATATGGAAGGTGATTATGATGGTAGAGAGGAAAATATGAAAGGTGACAATGTTGGTAGAGAGGAAAATATGGAAGAGGAGAACGAAAGTGGCGTTGAAGAAAATATGGATGAGGAGAGCGAAAGTGGTGAAGAAAATATAGAAGATGATAATAGTTTTCCTTTTCTTGGTGGTCCCATGGTGAATGATGTTTTGGTTGATTATAAAGAACATTTTGCGTATAGGGTGTGGCAAGGAGAGGTATACATGATAATATTGATTTAATTATTTTGTACAGAGGCTAATATTTGTAAAATTTTATTTTAGTGGTACCAGACATCACTAACATATTAATTCTATATCTTGACTTTTATTCAGGAACGCGGTGTGCAGAGGCTTGTTTGCCACCTTACTCAGTTGAAAAATGGCCCTTAGAGAAAAAGGATCCAAAGTTTATAAACAAACTAAAGGAAACTGGATTGTATTGGGTAGCTGTTTTCCCTTATAAACACATGAATCCGACGTTGGTGTGTGCATTTGTCGAGCGTTGGTATCCAGAAACAAACACTTTCCACCTTCCTTTTGGAGAGATGGCAATCACACTTGATGATGTGGAACAACTACTTGGAATTCCTATTGTTGGTATCCCAATAGTTAGTGAGCAAAACAAACTTGATTTGAATAGGTAATGTACTTGACAAGATCTACTGTGTTATTAAGTATATTTTATTTACCATTATTTGATATATATATATATATATATATATATATCTTAGCAGGGCTATAAAATTGCTCAAGAGAGGGCTTGGCGTCAACGATAAGGAAGCTAAATTAGAATTGAGTAAGCACAGTCAAACAAATGTAAGCACTACCTAACAGTGTAGCATCTTTCATTAAAAAATGAAAACCCTAACAAGTCACAGACACGTTGATCATGCAGTTAGAGCGTATTTAATGTTTCTCTTTCCATGTGTCATGTTCCCTGACAAAATTGGTACTGATGTAAATGTTTGTTACATTATACCTCTTATGACGTTTTCTAAGATCAAAGATTTTGCTTGGGGTGCGGCTGTTTTTGCCCATATTTATAGATCTCTTGGAAAAGCTTCGCGAGCAGAGTGTAAACAATTTTCTGGATTTATAACTTTAATTCAGGTAATATTTTTCAGTTGGTAATGTTTACTAAAATAAATTATATCTACAAGTCTAACTCTCCTAAATGTGTATGCATGGATTTACGACCATTTCTCCAACTTTAGTGTTATTCCTAATCTGGATTACACGGATACAATACCACGCATGATGAGGTGGTCACCTTTTCCAATCAGCTATACTGACAATGTGCAAGCTTTGAGGTGGCATAGAGAGACGATTGATCGTATGGCAGCTATGGAGGTAAGTGTTTTCAATTTTTTTTTTTTTTTTTTTGGCAAATTTTATTGATAAGCTCAACGAATTTCACAAACGTAGAGGACAAACACGCTACAAACTGGGCGGCAAGTACTTTCTGGATAGCAAACCCGATTCTCCTAATAAAATATTCGTTCGAACCTGCAGTCATCACGTTGCTATCCATTACTTTCTGCACTCTCTTGAGGAGCTCAATTACTTCTGAACCTAGCAATCCAAATGTGTCAAATGCAAAAGGGACGAAACTATGTTGGTTAGCCCTACAAGCTCCGTCATGTTTCTCCACTTTTGCTACTGCTGCATTCCTAGCTGCTAGCCCCACCTCAAAAATCCGAGCACCCAGCCCAACCATCGGAGACACTCCTGTAACATCAACACACGCATATTTACCTTCAGACAAGTAGTAGACCAGAATATCAGCAGGACGTAATGTCGACCTTCCTTCCTTAGGATCAGTAAGAAAGTCAACAGGAGCCTCTTTCTTAACCTGTACTCCAGCCCACTAGAACACATCACACAAGATATCTCTAACGTGGTCATGCCTGTTGTGGGTGAAAAACTTTGATCCACAAACTCGAGATGTGTATATATTAATCGAACAGTTACAATGAAAGCCTTGTACAAACAAAGATAGGATGGGGGGTATACAGTGAGACTGGACCTGATCGGGATCAGACTGCCTACGTATCCAAGATGGTGAACTTGGAATCAATTTTATGGTTCCACTAAGCTCTAATGGAGTTGCTCAGTGAAAGACTCGTAGTTCAGGAGGTCTAGAACTCCTATATTTGTAGTAGGCCGGAGGAAGCTGGCTCCACCACCCCTCCGGTTTTGACTCCACGAACTCAGGTAGTTCAACTGTGAAGATGTTTTCCATGGAGATAGCTTGCATGCTGCCGAGCGGTTATCCCCTTGGTTTGAATCCCCTTCGACCAGGATGACTGCCACGTGGCATCCTCTGATAGGTCCTGGTTCAACATGGGTTTTTTTTATCTTCTCCAGCGGGCTAGAACCATGGGTTCTGTTGGCCTGGAATCTCGCTGGACTTATCCAGTTGGTTGGGACTTGGATTGACCAAGCCTGAAAGTAAAGACTTGGGCTTGACTCCTCTGACCGGAGGCCCAATTTCCACTACATACTCCCTGGCTAGGTCCTCTGGACTTCTGTGCTAAACCTTTGGATGAGCCCCGGTCGCTGTTGGACCTTACTGGGCCGGACCTTGCCTACTTGACTGAGGTGTGCCTGGTCGATGTATAGGAGCCCACGGTTCAACTTCTTATACAGTAATCGGGGATCCACCCATTGGTCGTGGACTATCCGGTGAGTCAAGGTCCACAGAACGTATGTGGATCCCTTGCAACCGGGTTGGGCCCTACCCGATAGCCCAAGCTTGGCTGGCTAATGCTCAAGTGCTCCCGGTTTAGCTTCTTATACAGCCATCGGTGACACCTATCGGGTTTTTTAGCTAGGGTACACACATCACCCCCTCTTTGTTAAGTAAAAAATCTGCTTGGGAAAGATCTTCGCTATATCTTCCCCGGCTGTTGATATTCGGAGGATTCCTTCCTTGACACGGTTCTTGATGACGATTCCGTATCCCTTGGATCAAGGATTAGGGTTTTCTTCCTCCTCTATAAATAGGGAGCCGGAGGTGTAGAAAGATGTCCACTTCTCTGTCAGTCACTATTACTGAAGGAGTTAAATCACCTAATAAAAGTCGAAACCTTTTTAACGCCCAAGTGAAGTCAGCTTCTTTCTCTGGACACATCAAAACTTGACAGGCGGTGAATGTCTTAGAGGTCGAAGTGACACCAACAATTTGGAGAAATGACCAATGATACTTATTAGTTTTGTATGTCGCATCCATCATGAATACTTTAGGGAAACATTTACACAAATCGACTGAACCCGGATGTGCCCAAAACAACAACAATATCCTCAGGATTTTTAGCAATTTCCTCAAAGTTTTTAGTAGTTTCCTCAGAGATTTCAACATTTTCCTTAGACTTATTAGAATTTTCTTGAGATTCATCAGAACCACTGTGTCTACACCAATCAATCAAATATCTCTCCTTAGCCAACTTAATTATGTAATAAGTTTTGCATTTGAGTCAAGTCCCCCTTGTCGTTTGCCCTAACCTGCTGTCTTGCATTGTAAACTTGTTTAAGGCTAGAAGTATTCATAGGAAAACTTTCACTGATAAACGCCATGACTTGTTTTGCCTTCACCCCGCACTTTGTCACCTTTATAACATGATCCATTTCTTCCTTTTTAAACCTTCCTGCGTAGGGATGGCCTTCTAAAGTTGAAGTCAATGGATGATTGTGAGAACCGCATACCACCTCTAACCTCCAAGAATCATGGCTTCCCAATACAAATTTTTCTTTTAATTCAAATGGACATTATATTTTTTTAGTTCCAGACTATCGATGAAATAGTTGTTGGTTGTCCGATTTTTTCTTGTGAGAGCGATACTTTCCACCACGGTCGCACATTAGGATCAACCATGGTGATTTAGTCCCACTCCTACCTTGGGAGCTCTTTGTGGTAATAACAACTTTGTGATTTTTTCCAGTATTTTGGACTCAAGTAATTAACTCACTCCGACTATTAAAAACCTCTTCGGTGGTAAAAAACTTTGTCAAATCAACAACCGTCTGATTGTTACACCCATTATCATCATTGACGACATCGGGGACAACATGTTCACTTGAAGCATTAGGAGCATTTCTTACATCTTCCTGCAATTTAAATAACATGGAAATGAATGCAGTCCCCCATTAAGAGCCCTATAAGCAACATTTCCCCACCTATGATCAAAAATGAAAAAAATGCCCCATTCTTATGTTGAAACAAAGCATTGAGTTCTTGGCATTATATGCATTCATCTCTTGGCAACCATTTCCCTGATCTATGTGCTAACATTTGACTTCAAAATGGGGCCTTTTTTACATTTCGTTTCTTAGATAGGAAAATGTTTCTTTTCGGTCCCTTATGGGGGTCCATTTTTTTTTTCCCTGATTAAATAATGCTATTTGAGATATTTGTTTGTTTTAAAAATGAAAAATGTAGCAAAATTACACCTATATAACATTCAGACCTCTTCAAATTCATTGGGAGTAACTTCAGATTCGTCGAGAGTGTTTGAATTGAGTTCATTAAGTACCTCGTCCTGCAATTGTTTAAGAAAAATAAAATAGAAAAAATAGTAAAATAAAATTGTATATATTATTTTTCCAATTTGAAAAAAAAACAATCTTGAAAAAAAAGAAAGATGAGGAGTCATCCAAACCTCTTGAGATTGATGGAGAGTCGTTGGAAATTCATTATCAGCAACAAAAATGGAATCACTTGAAATCTCATCCTACAATTTTAGTATTTACATAAAAATTCAAAAATTCAAAAATTAACACTACATGGAGTCGTCACCAACGTGGTGCTGACTGGTGCATTTTATCTTTTAAGGTAAATGGAAAAAAACACACCCACACACAACTACTTCAGATAATAATACAAAAATATAATGACATTCTAACCTCTTGAACTTCATCTAGATTTTTTGAATTGAAATTACTAGGAACTTCTTCCTGCACTTACAAATAAATTATCCAAATGTATATTTACACCCAAAAAAAAATATCACAAAAAAATAATAATAATAATAATATTGAACTTTATCAATATGGCACCATGGTGGTACTGCCCATTGAGTGTAGTCGACGGTGTAAAGTTGTTATACCATGGTGTTGTATTGGGTGGCACACCCCAATTAAACAAGTCAGCACCCATATGCTGACGATTAAGTTTAGTAGTCAGCATTGTCATGATGACCATTGAGTACAACGGGCAACACTCTACCGTTGGCTTAAAAGGGGGCACACCCTAATTAAATATGTCAACACACATACGCTGACCATTAAGTGTAGTCGTCAGCATTGTAGTGCTAGTGTAGTGATCAGTATCATAGTGATGTCTTAAAGGGGCACACCCAATTAAACATGTCAACGCCCATATAATGACCATTTAGTGTAGTGGTCAGCATTGTAGTGCTGACCCTTGAGCTAGTACTGTGATTAGCATCGTGGTGCTGACCTAAAAATCGTCTTTTTTTTTTCGTTTTAATTGAAAATATCATTAAAATTACAGTTTACCTTTGATGATGGCGCAAGATTTTCCCATGAATGTTTTTTTATCAGATCAGGCTAATCTTCTTGTGGCGCGTACAAATCTAGTGGTCTCTTTAATATACCACTTTGTAATTTTTCTCAGCTAATTTCTTCGTTATCAAGTCTAACAAATGGAGCAACATCCGAATTTCCTAAAACCTTAATAAATGCATCAAATGTTTTATTTAATTTCTCGTGCTTTTTATCGAATTCATCATCATCACTACTTTCATTAATGATAGCCATTAATGAACAAAGTAAAAAAAAAAAATTTAGATGTTTAATGGTGGTTGTAAAAGGAAACACTCAATTTTAAATGAAGAAATTGAAGTAAAATAAATGTTAATAATGATAACAGGGAAAAAAAAAATGGACCCCCATAAGGGACCGAAAAGTAACATTTTCCTATCTAAGGAACTAAATGCAAAAAAGGCCCCATTTTAAAGTCCAAGAGGTGAATGCTTACTATGCCAAGAGGAATGCTTACTATGCCAAGAGATGAATGCTTACTATGCCAAGAACTCAATGCTTTGTTTCAACACAATTTTGGGGCCTTTTTTGCATTTAGTTCCTTAGATAGGAAAATGTTGCTTTTCGGGCTCTTAATGGGGGCCTGCAATCATTTCCATGTAATGATAATAAGACTTTAATGGTGGGCACACACCTATTGGAATGAGTGATAAAACCATACCGAGAAATGCTAGCGTCACTGCAGAGGTGACGCTCTAGGCTTACCTCCTCACCAAATCTCGCCACGTACATCTCTTGAAATTTGTTAAGTTTTCAACCGGTTTGCATATAATACAAAGAGATTTTAGGAGAGAGAAATAGTGGAGAAAAAATAGGAAAAAAATAAAAAAAAGAATCCTAATAATTACAACAACCTCCTTCACTTATCTTCTCTTTTCTTTGACTGTTTACTTGTCTTCCTTCACTTGTCTTCTCTTTTCTTTGCTCTTTTCTTTGACTGTTCACTTGTCTTCTCTTTTTTTTGACTGTTCGTCTACCCATCTCAATCTTCCTGTAGAACATAAAACAATAAAAAAACCAGAAAATTCAATGGAAACAAATCACCATGTAAGTAATTCTTTTTCTATTTGTGATTTTAGTATATCTATTATGACAAAAAAAACAATCTTAGAATAAGAAGTGTTGCACAGCTGAATCATATTGCTACAACTATATTCCTTTTTATGTTTCTTTTTATATTTGTCTAGAAGACAATCTGAACTTTTTTTTTTCTCTGCATTCCTTTTTATGTTTCTTTTTATATTTGTCTAGAAGACAATCTGAACTTTTTTTTTTCTCTGGAAAACCCTCGTTTTATTTATTCTGGTTTGAAATGAACTCTGTTTATTATAACAGGCGATCTTGGCAAGAGAGCGTGCTAGAGCCGAATTTCAGGATTGGGAAAAGAAAGAAGAAGAGGTTTGAACTGATCTCACTTTAATTTCATGTCACTGACTTGTTTGGTCATGCGTAGTGCATAATGCGTGCATAATAACATCATAAGTGTTGCTATAATCCTGTAACAATACATATGAGTAGCTAGTGCTTGCCATGAGTATCTTTACTTGGTAAAAACTGTAATGTAGCGATATCTGAGCTGAATTGTATTGGTTGAAATGATTGTGTGCAAATAATTTTCACTACTGCTCTTTCAGTAGTAGTGGAAGAATCTTTGCCTTTATCTTCTCAATTTATCTGTCTACTAGAGTTACAGGATGATGGTGCCTTTAGTTGATTGTTAAAAAAGTGAAAAGAAGTGAGCCTTCAGTTCATATCTCACATGAAAAACTTTAATATTAATTGAAACAAGCTCAGACCTAAGCATTCTTTGATTCATATATGCTTTTATTTCGACAAACAGCAACTAGTCAGTTTTCCATCCAAGCTGAACACTTCTTATGGTATGGGTGCATTCTTGTTTACCTGGACAATATCAACTTTGCCAAAGATTTATGTTCAAAAAATTCAAATCAATACATAGACATTGGACTCCAATGTATGATGAAACAACCAAACAATTACATTCTCTTATAAAATACATTGGACTCCAATGTATTTTAGTTTATCATTTTTTTAACTTATAATATCAACCAATTACATTCTCTTATGAAATATGTGTAGGTGATGAATGATACTCAACCAATGTCAGAGGATGAATACGAAGATTGTGAGTTTGCAGATCAAGATATAGAACCAAAAACTGGAATGACATTCCCAACTTACGAAGATGCAAAAAACTTTTATAATCGTCATGCTATGCGAAAGGGTTTTGGTACTAGAGTGAAGAGATCATGTATAGATAGAAAAACAAAGGAAAAGAACTTTGTTTGGCTTTCATGCTCTAAAGAAGGATTTAAAATTGAAAAGGAAGGAGTCGTCCACAAAAGGCCTAACACAAGGGTTGGTTGTGATGCACATCTGAAGGTGAAGATGGATTCAAATAAATGGAAGATAATTAGTTTTGAGTCAGAGCATAATCATGTTTGCAGCCCATCCAAATCACATCGGTTCAGATCACATAAGCATATGGAGTCTGGAAGCAAAAAAAGATTAGAATTGCACTGTGATGCAGGAATTAGAGTAAACAAATCATTCCATAGTATGGTAGTTGATGCAGGAGGGCATGAAAATGTTCCCTTCGGACAAAAAGATGCAAGAAACTATGTTAACAAGTACAAGAGGTTAAAGCTTCAAGAAGGAGATGCAGAAGCAATGCATAAATACTTCACACGCATGCAACAAAAGAATCCAAATTTCTTTTACTTGGTTGATCTTGATCCAGAAGGACGCTTGAGGAATGTATTTTGGGCTGATGCTAGGTCTAGAGATGCATACAAGTATTTTGGGGATGTAGTGACGTTTGACACAACATACTTAACAAATCGATATGATCTGAAGTTTGCCCCATTTGTCGGAGTGAATCATCATGGACAATCAATATTGCTTGGTTGTGGTTTGCTTGCAGATGAGACATCAGAAACATTTGAATGGGTATTCAATGCTTGGTTGGAAGCAATGTTTAAGCACTCCCCTCGTGCTATTATTACTGACCAAAGTAAAGCTATGGAAAATGCTATCATCAAAGTTTTTCCAGCTGCGCGACACCGTTTATGCTTATGGCATATTATGAAAAAAATTCCGTATAAGTTGGGTAGCATGACAGAATACAAAGCAATAAAAAAGGCAATGAAGAATGCAGTGTATGAGTCTTTGAGAATCAATGAATTCGAAGAAGTATGGGCATCTATGGTAGAAAAACACAAACTACAACAAAATAAATGGCTTACCAAGTTATACAACTTGAGACAAAAATGGGTTCCTGTATTCTTAAAAGATATTTTTTTCGCAGGAATGTCTACAACTCAGCGTAGTGAAAGTATGAATGCATTTTTTGATGGTTATGTACATGCAAAGACATCTTTGAAGGAATTTGTAGATCAATACGAAATGGCTTTGGAGGATAAATATGAGAAAGAAAGTCAAGCAGATTTTGATTCATTCAATGCAAGTCCCCCTTTGAAGACAAGTTGTCTGTTTGAAAGCCAACTTGTAAAAGTTTATACAAAAGCGATGTTTTTGAAGTTTCAAAGTGAACTTTATGGTATGGCTTCTTGCTCAAAGTCCCAATTGAGGGTTGATCGAGAAATCACCACATACGCAGTTAAAGAGCGTGTTTTGGATAAGAATGGAAATTTGCTACCTCCAAAGACTTATGAAGTTTATTTCAATAATGGTGAAATTGAAGTTTCTTGCATTTGTCGTTTATTTCAACATAAAGGAATTTTGTGCAAGCATGCTTTACATGTTCTCAATGAGTTTGTTGATGAGATTCCATCTCAATACATACTACCAAGATGGAGAAAAGATTTCAAGCGCACATATAATGACAACTGCTGCTCTCGTAAAATTGATGCTCATAACCCTGTGCAACGCTATGATGTTTTATATCCTTGTGCACTTCAAATTCTAGAGGAAGGGATGTTATTCGACTCCAAGTTCAAAACTGTTCTTGATGGTTTTATGGAATTAAAGAAAAAGGTGTTGAATGAAAACAAAGATATGTGTGATGGTGACAACGAGTTATCTGCAACCCCTTCGAATGAGCAGCCCAACACTTTTCAATCAGAGAATGTGAAGTACTTGGATCCACTTCAAGCAAAAAAGATTGGACGCCCAAAAGAACGATTGAAGCACCCATCAGAATTAGGATATAAAGCGAGCACCAAACAGGTAATTATAATGGTTAATTTACATGGTTTGTTATTCAACATACTAGTTTCTATCATTATTTATTATCTGATCTCATTGTGCCACTAAATAAGACAGTAGGGATGATATTCATCTTAATCTGCCCAATCCAAAGTTCAGTTTGACACCTTCTGACAAAATCGTCATATCTTTTACTAGAAATATCCGTTTTGCAAACCGTAAATTGTACTGGAAAGTAGACTTCTATATCTTTCTAGTGGGATGTGGTTTGTTTATTGAAACGTCACGAGCATATTCAGTTTTTACTGTGAACATAAGCGAAATTTCTGAAAATTTCATAAGACTGTCATAGTTAAGTGAATTTAAGTGAATGTACATATTGTGTATTTACCGAACCTCGATCACATGTGACTGTCAAATGTAGGACTAGCTATTGTACTACATTTTGGAACCGATCTGCCTTATTATTAGTGTCCATTGTGGTGTTTTTTCTCATTACTAAATTATGAATTTTTTTGTAGCGAAAAGAGAAATCATCTAAGACAAAACCTCCAAAGTTAGGTTTCAAAAAATCAGCCACCAACAAGATACCGAAGCAGAACTATGAGAAAGAATCAAACATACCATGTAGCCAATCTGTTGGAGTAAGTAAAGTTTCTGCCTTTTTTTTTCATAAATTTTTAATATGTATATACACAAAAATTTAAAACTTGAATAATATAGGATGATATGCCTGGAGGATCTACAAATGATGTCGTCACTAGTCCATTATTTGGATCACAAAGTGTACACACGGAATGCTAACCTATTTTGTATTGTAATCTCTTTGCATTTTTATTCAACACACTATGTTTCGATCGACTTATTTGAGACTATATCAGGATATCCCTTTCAGTGGATCTGGGAATGGTTCTTTTACAAGTTTATTGTTTGGATTTCAAAGTGGACTTGAGGTATGTAAGTAGGGAAAGAAAACAAAGTATGTCCCATTCCATTGTATGATATATTGATTAACTTATTTGAGATGATATTAGGATGAATCATTTGGCAATTCTACATTCTTGGGGAACAATTTCGACTTAAACAATCCTTAAGTGGTATGTATAGTTATTTGCGATTTCCAATGACTCCCTTGTTTATGTGTTTTTACTAACTTTGTTATTTGCGTGTAGGTTGCAAAGGATTTTTTTCACTACGGCGTTCAGTATTATCATGTTGGCACCAAAACCGTGTGTAGGAGAAGCCATGGATCATAGGCGAGTCACAATGAATTGAAGAATGAACATGTATTTGTCTTCATACAGTGGAGGCGTTTTTTGTTAATTTAATTCATGTATTTTGCTATTTATAGTTGAAGTGCTATGGAATACATTTTTTTATTGAAGTATAGACAACCATTTGAACAAGAAAGGATCCTTGACAAACTTGTTCTATATTTGTTTGGTAATGACTGGTCTCTATTTGTAGGATTCGATAATATTGAGTTTATATATTAATTTAATTTTTTTTTTTTTGAAAAGATGAAGTGCGCACATTATATGAATGTTTTTTTTTTAATTATTTTCTATGAATTATATAAACTATAGTAATCTCATCACGCAAAGGGTTACTGATACTAGTCAAAAACTCAATTGGCAGTTGATCATTTGATTAAGTTTGGGGATGGCTGTAGGGACTGTCCTCCTGATACTGCGTATGGAAAAACCTGCCAGGATTTGTAAGAGTTGAGATAAAAAAGGAGAACCCTGCCAAGACTTTGTTAAGAGTTGAGATAGACAATGATCTAGATTTAATAAGGAGGTAGTTGTAATTATTGGAAAAAAAGAGGTGGTTGTAATTATTAGGATTCTTTTTTTATTTTTTTCCTATTTTTTCTCCCACTATTTCTCTCTCCTAAAATCTCTTTGTATTATATGCAAACCGGCTGAAAACTTAACCAATTTCAAGAGATGTACGTGGCGAGATTTGGTGAAGAGGTAAGCCTAGAGCGTCACCTCTGCAGTGACGCTAGCATTTCTCAACCATACCATACAGACCAGTACAGTATAATGTTTCTCACTTCTTGATTTTCCCCCAAATCACTTCTCCAGCCCTAGTTTTCCATAGCGAGTGGCCGTTCTTCAACATTACAGATCTGGAGTAAGTGATTTTGAGCTTTGAATCGATGGGTTATTTGAAGCTGAAGTAATAAATGATGGGAATGGGTGGTATCGGAAATAATTGGTTCAATAATTGAGATTATGTGAGGTCTGATTTGATGATCTGGAAGAAGGTATTTTCAGGTTTATTTTCTTTTGTTTCGAAATTCTACTTTTCTATGGTTTTAATTTTCTCTTTGATCACTTGAATCGACTGATCATTTTTATGTTTGAAATGAAACCAAAATCATTTTTAGTAAGTTAGTAATCACAGTTTGAGCCACTCCATAATTGTGATTGTTCGTGACTTGGTTAAAAATTTATATATTCTCGATCAAAATAATCAGGTGTATACAAAAATATATTCACCTACTCATTTGAATTGAGTCGCGTGGAAGTTAAGTAGTTTTGGATTGTATATGCGGAAGTATGAAGGAGTTGGTATTTGCTTTTGGGGTTTTAATTAGCTTGTGTGGCTATGAATTACTAAATAGGTGGGCACATATAATGTGATGGTAGCAGCTTATGTAAATTTCTTTTTATCTTCTTTTGAAACAAGGAAGAAACAGATTTGTGACCAAGCTGCAGAGCTTGATAAATGGATGAGTGATATCCAAAATAGGTACACTTCTCCCACACACCTTAAAAACCATTCTCCTGAGTACAATATATATAGCCTCTTGTTAAAATGTTGGTCAATCTGACTGTAGATTTTATTTTGTGGTATTAATAGGTTGTAGGATAGATTGGTCTATACTCCATCATCTTCCCCAAGGGCATCCCTTTATGTAGAGAATGGGACTTTTATGTCCTCGTTCTCGGCATTTTGTGCTTTTGAAGCAGTAATCCTCCTTGGATACACAGTCAAAGAGGTAGGGAAGATACGTAACAGGCAAGTTGAGCTCAGAGGTCAAGATCAGAGCTTGCAAAATTCAGCAGTGACATTTGGAGATATGTGCTTAGAAATGGACTCAGAGAATATTGTCGAATCCGTCAGAGCAGGAAGGCCGGCTGACTTTCAAAGGATGGACATCTTCAACAGCATCATTCGGAAGCCGTTAGAATTAATATCATGTTCGTGGTGGTATCTACTTTTAATTGTGCTTCCCTTTTTAGGTTTTCTGGTAATGGGTATCGTGGGATACTTGGTTGGAATGCCAGACTCATCAGGAGGTAGCTGAGGACAAGCTTCGTGTTTTGGTTGAAGATATTGTGTCACAGATGGTCTCAGGAGATGATCGTGCTAGGTCCCCTTAATTAATTAGCTCCCCTTAGCAGTTGTCTTGCATGCAGTTGTCTAATAGGGATTGGTTTACTACTGGTATTTTTGTGGAAGCCTGTCATGGCAGTTACTGATAATTTTATGTGTTCTAAGCAACTCCACATATTAGCAGCATGTCTTTTATGATTTGATACAAATTGACTTTTATGATTTGATGCAATTGTCTAATATTAGTAGTGCTTCTTTGACTGGTATTTATGTTGAAGTTGGACATGGTAGTTCACTGATAATGTACATTATTGTGAAATGTATACTATCAGTGCCAGCTATTTAGTTAGTGTAGTTCTAACACTAGTACTTGCTCCTAGATTGTGTAATGTGTTTCTCAAAGTTGTCTTCAAATTTTGCTACACTGCCATGATTATCTGGTGCACAACGTACAGAAAATTAATGATCTCCTCTGTCAACTTGCGCTACAAAAAACTGTAGGGGGGCATACTCACATTTGACATGATAAAGGTAATGTTTGTGCCCTATTTGTTGCAAATCTTTGGAAACCCTCCATGTATAACATGCTCATTGCACCATTTGCAATGTATTGCACCCAGGAGGCCAGGAGATTAGAATAAACTCCTCCAGGAAAATCTCCACCCATATATTTGCACTTCAACCCAATCATTGTGGCATATTACATTGACCATCCACTACATGTGACACTTCCCTCTTTAAAACTCAGGAGCAAAGTGTTCAGTCACATTTCTCAATCATTAAAGTTGGAAGTCTTCTCTAAAGAAAGGGGTATTTAGGGTTTAGTCACCATAGGTATATACTATTTAAGAAAAAGACACATAAGTTATGTTAATTAGGTTTTGGATCACTTGATATATTTGAACAGCTTATTAAATTTAATTTGTCTAGTGTTTTTATTTGGAAGATTCAAAACATATCTAAATATTAAATTAAAGGGACTGATATAAAACAAAGAATAGGGCCAAAAGGCCAAATTCCAACCCTGAGCCAAAAGGACATTTTAAAAAAAGTGGCTGTCAAAAGCACAAATTTATATATCTTATGTAAAGGACATAAGATTTTCTTAGGCCCAAGGACATGCCCGTAATATCTGCCCGACATATGATCCAACAATATTTTATAATGATATTTTTACCCTTACATAGATATAGTAAATAAATCATCAAATTTGAAACGTTTGATTTGTTTGAAACTCCATTTTCTTTTATCTCTCTGTTTCTAGATCTCTTGGAGATTTTTTTCCATTTTTGTTTATCATCTCTCTATTCGTTTGGAAAATCAAAGAAGTTTGATTTGCTAAATTCTTCAAGTTTGATTTTTCGAATTGAAGAATTTCATTTGAAATCTCGTTAGAAGTTTGAATTCATTTGGTTTTCGATCTACAACACTAATTATTAATGGAGAACAATCTGTGGATATTGAAGAAAGCACATATATGGGTTGTGATAATGTACTAAATACATTATCATGTGGGTATTGAAGAAATGGTTATTAATGGAGAACCATCTGATTTTCAATTGTAATTATGAACATGGGAACTATTGTAATTATTAATTGTGATTGTCATTTTCAATTGTCGACAAGCTACGGATTTTACAGTTTTCTTATAGAGAAGAAAATTGAGTCAACTCAGTTTCTTGAGTCAACTCGGTTATTATTATAATTGTGATCACATCATGTTGCCACTGTAGTTATCTTTGAAAATTAAACATGATAACATCATGTTATCGTTGAACATGTATGATAACATGATGTTATCAGTAGACTTATCCTTGATAACATCATGTTATCACAATATACTATTTCAGAATTCCAGTAAAAGTTTACTATGGAAAATATGTTTCAAGTAGTGACAAAGAAGATGAAAAAGAAAGGAACCTAACCAAAAACCACAAGTAGAGGATAAAAAAACTTACTTCTTTGTTGTTGATTATATGTGATCAGAGAGTATGTAATGTTATAAGATATATGATAACATTATGTTATCAGTTTCAGATTTATGATAACATGATGTTATGACTGATGTTATCATTGAAAATGTGTGATAATATGATGTTATCACTACACTTGTCTTTGATAACATGAGCTCTAAATATATGGTAACATGATGTTATCACTGCACTTATGCTTAAGAACATCATTTTATTATCATTATTTAGGTTTTAGGGTTTTTGTTTAGTGTTAATGGTCGATAACTTATACAAATCCTACTAGGGTTAACAACACCCATACGTTATAGTGTTTTAGATGTATCATATGTGTACGTAAAATTACTTCCACAAGTTTAGATTTAAATGTGTTTAAAAGTAAGTCGATAACTTGTACAAATCCTACTAGGGTTAACAACACCCATACATGGTAGTGTTTTAGATGTATCATACGTGTACGTAAAATTAGTTCCACTAGGGTTAACAACACTCATACGTGGTAGTGTTTTAAATGTGCCATACGTATGCGTAAAATACTGGAAAAAAAAAATGTGATACCAAGATATAAATGTAGAATAAATTTAACATTCATGACCTTAGCAATAGCTAAAACAATTTATAACAAACAGTACATGTTTGTACTTATCAAAATATGTGAGTGTAACATACATGTACTTAACAATAGCAAAGTATGTCTTCTATCCATAATTTATAACAACCATAGTTATTATCAAAACACTACTACTTTTCCAAAGTAAGTCTTCTATCCACAAGATTTTGATATTCTTCAGTCCAATTCTTGAGGAGTCATTCAGGATCAAAACTGCACATTGAACACGTGTTTTTTGTCCCAATTTCTCATCTACAATATCTGGTACAAAATTCATAAGGGTCAAAACTTCCATGATCAACCCAACATAAATAGCACAGTCACTAGTTTGACCTTGTCGTGGTGTTGTAGCTTCTTCCAATGGCAGATCCAAATTTAATGATTCGTTTTGCAGCTCCATCCTAAACCTTTTGTTGATTAGGACTACAAGATTGTTTTTCTAATTTTCAAGCAAAATTAATTTGCTATCAGTTTTTGTTTTCTTAGAAAACAAAAATATAAATAAAAATTAATATGTTATCAACATAAACCTATATTGGCCATAGTGATAACATGATGTTATTAGAGATACCAAAGCTGATGACATGATGTTATCAGGGAAACCTACACTGGCCATATTGATAACATGATGTTATCAGATATACCAAAACTGACAACATTATGTTATCAGGGAAACCTACACTGGTCATAGTGATAAAATGATGTTATCAGAGATACCAAAACTGATAACATCATATTATCAGACAAAGCCACGAATGATAACATGATGTTATCACCTTTAGTTTAATTTCATGTAAAATAAAAGTAAAAAATAGGTGATAACATTATGTTATCAAGGGACAAGCCCATTAATAATATGATGTTGTCATCATCAGTTTCACTCCAAAGTAAAAAAAAAAATGGGATAACATCATATTATCACAGTACAAGCCCACTGATAACATCATGTAAAATTTTACTAGAGATTGAACGACCATTCTATCTGTTTTGGGAAACGGTCAAAATTACGATCCACTATACTAGAGGTATAAATTTTTGCCGATTTTTCTGATTTTCGATCTAATCTTTTTTCAAATTTGGAATGGATTATTGTAGTTCCGATTTTCGAATTTTCGATTTTCGAATTTTTAGAAAAAAAAATGGAACAGAATTGGAACTACTCCCGTGAATTTGATTTTTCCGATTTGTAATCCGATCCGATTTTTCGATAAATATTCCAAAACTTTTGATAATTTAAAGAGATATAAATTATTCTCATTTTTTAAAATATACGTACATATAGACATAAATACAAAGTTTAAAATCACACGAGGACTCAATAGAAAATTATAGTTAATCTGAAATCTTAATTTAATCAAATACATACATTCAACAAAAATTAATGTAATAGTAAATTATTAGTTAGTTTATAGTTTCGAATGAAGATCCATGCTTATTAGTAAGATTATAATTTCTTTCTTGTTCATGCAATTATATTATTATATAAAGTTTACAGTATAATTGTGTTTTGTAAAATGTAATACTTCAGAACTTTGATATATCATTAGGGCATGTTACACAAAAATACCCTAATGAGCAAATATAGTGTATCATCTAAGTATAAAGAGTGTAGGATTTTAAAGTATTCAAATCGGATCACATCTACCATTTCGATTTGGGGAATTTCAATTAATTTCGATAAATTTTGAAGTTGGAATTCCGATTTTTTATCTTGAAATTCTAATTGACCAAAATTTATTTGTTTTTAATTTTTTTCGATATTCCGAATTTGGAATAAATTTTGTTGTCCAAAAAAAAATTAGAATAAAATTGGAAGAATTTGTTTGATTTTGATTTTCGATTTATTTTTCCTGAACATGCCATTTCCGATCGGTTCAATTACTCTGTATTGTACTTTTTTACCAAATTCATCTTGATTAATTCTCTTTTGCCTCTTGATTAAGCTTCTTTAATCACATTATCCTGCAGTATCATTGTTGATACTCAAGCTCTACATACCGGTCCCACAACCACTGCATCCCAGTATCCATGAGATTGTGATTGCCATTATTTTAAACGTGTACAATCTTCTACCCACAGCCAAGAGCCTACATTGTTACTAAAATATCACCGAAAACTTATTTAATAGAAGAGATTTTTGGATATACCTAGGGCATGAAACGGATCAGATACAGATACGGAGCGGATATGTAGTAATTTTAGTATTCCGTTTTTGTATTCATATTCAAGTCGGACTGAATTTTTCGTACCATATCCGTATTCAATTATACGGATTCGATAATCCATTTTTAATTCGGATCGAATATCCAAATCTATTTTCGGTTTGATTTTCTGTAACTAAAATCTAAATATGAGAAATTATAATAAAAAGGTTTTGGATATATCAGAATTTTATAAATTAAAAATTTTAATTGTTAGATTTTTTGTTTTTATATATAATTTGATGACCATATTAGCCCTGTAAAAATGGTATATTATTTGTATTAAAATATAAATCTGGATATATCCGGATTTTATCAGTATCCGATCGTATTCGAACCGGTCAAAATATTATAACCGTATCTGTATCTGAATTAAAATCCGGATAATTTTTTTGAACCATATCCACTATACTCAGATTTCAGTCGGTCGGATATTCAGATAAATCTAACCCGATTTCCTGCCCTAGACGTACCCGCATTTGAAGACAACCATAGGTTAGTTTTATGATGGATGGCTAAGATAACACAACATCCTAAAATGGGGTATCTCAAATTTCGACTTTCAAATAAAGTATGTCCAAAAATCTATTAATAAAATTACAGAAATATAATAAAAAATAACAGAGGCTGAAATATTGAATAGATTGCTAAAATTTGTAGTTCGTGTTTAATAAAGAATAGCGAATAAGATAAAAATTATATATATATGAAAGATATAAACACGAAAGCAATTATGATATAAGTCACCTCTTAGAAATTAACATCTGTAAAGCATAGCAGATGACACCCAATTCTCTGACTAGGCACTCGTAAGAGTGTCCCACCTAATAAACCCCCTTTATACTACCTTTCCAAATTGGTTGTCCAACTGTTCAACCTCTGACTATAACTATATGCAGTTCTAATATCCATGTCCAGTTTGCAGGCAGCGCCTACAGTGTGTTTTTCCCAAGTTCCTTTACATGATCCTGGTAGCCTACAGAATTGTCTTGATACCCTCATAATCCCTTACTACCATCTTTTGTTTTGGTTGACGTTACATCCCTTCAAAATAGAATTATCGTATTAATAACATGAAAGCATATTTATCACAGTGATGATAAATGGATAATCAGAAAGAATGTTATATGTACTCCCAAAGATACCTTGTAAGCAAGTATTTGTGATTAATTTGACGATGTAAATTAGAGACTCCATCATCACTGTTTTCTCTTTCCATATTCTATTTCTAACAGATTCAGAAGGGTTCAACTAATTGCAGAGAGCTTGAACAATGAACAACCATTCTATTCATGAGCTACAAATTACAATGTTTGCGTTGAGGACTTGAGGTCAATGTATATCTAAGTCAATGTATATCTGCAGTAGTTCTAAAAGTTAGTCAACAGGTACGGTTTCATTAACCATCACATATTCACATGTAATTAATAATAAAATTGTCAGAAATCATAAATGATGACAATCTACAATCTTTTAAGACAATTACTGAAAATACTGTGAGCCGGGATGGGGCTTTCTCTTTATTACTTTGTACTCAATCGGGTGCATATCGTTGTGTGTCCGGGTTATAGTGCACTAGTTAGTATAAATAAAAAGCTAGTCTTCTTTTTATATGTACTTCATAAGTAATTCAGTAAACACTAAATCAACAGTTTCCTTATTTTGTTCTTCATTACTTTTAATTAAGTACTGTACTCTGTTATATGTTTCTTGGTCTATTTATTTTTTATAAGGTGAGTTATAAGGCGAGTTACCAATGTGTTCCTCCAGTTTATAAGGCGAGTTACCAATAAACAGGCCATTTATAGAATTTGAAAGTAGATGGATGTAACTCGAAAGTTGTACAATTATGTTATGGAAACAAAAGTTTTTGTCAATCATAAGATGATTAGAAAAAACATTATTCAAATTCATAACTCTAATCATACCCTTATAACGTTTACCAGTGATGTGAAAATTATTAATAATATTTGGAAAACTTCTTGAACCACATTTGGTTGAAAATAAGATAGTAAGAAAATCTTACCCCAGCAGAATGTACAAATAATAGGTTTTCCACTAAAACCAAAAGAAAATAGTAATAATAATGTTTATACCTTTGTTCCATTAGTGCTTCCTAAAACACATGGATTTGCCGTAATGGCCATTCTCCAAGAAAGCCCAATTTCAATCTGAGGAGAATTAATCAGAATAGTTTAATCTAGAAACTTTCCAGAAATTTATAATAAATAGTTATAATTAAACATGTAACTTACCAAAATTAAGAATAACTGGTACCACAGTCTACAGATGCTAAAAACAAGCAAGCGATGGTTATAAGATGAGGAGAAGGACCGACTTAGGAGAACACCACCTTTTGGATGTTTCATTACCTTCTTTTCCGATACCACCTCTTCCCAGTTCAAGAAATAAGTACAGTAAAGAATCAACAAATTCATGATTTTTTTTTTTTTCTAGATCCAGAACTTTGTTTATAAAATTCTTAACCATTGAGCGGCCATTCTCTCTGTACCTGGAAAACTAGGTTTTAGTTGTGACTATATATATATATATATATTTACTTTCAACCAAAAATTACAATCTGCCCCAAGAGGATCTTTCATTTGACATTTGATATGAGATTTGCTTTTGGTCTTGATCTGATCTGAAAATATGTCAAAGATCAAACCATAGTACAAAATATCGTTATCGACTAATGTATCGATCTCCAAAAAATAGATATATCGGGATATATTGGAATCTATCGGTGGATATTTTACATGAAATATATCGACTAATATATCAATTTGTTATACAAAATATATATAAAATCAAATTTGGAAGTATATTTTCATAGTATTTACCTAAAAAACATCATATCTACTAAAAATAGAATAAAAAAATTATTTCCAAAAAAAAAAAATTGAAAAAAAATAATATTTCCAGAAAATTTCGGAAAATATCAGTAAATATCGGAAAATATCGAATATATCGGGAAATATCGGCCGATATTTTACAGATACTTCAAGGCGAAAATTTCGGGAATATATCGTATCGTTTTCTCTGAAAACCGATAAATATCGCGATATATCGTGATATATCGCGATATTTTGTACTATGGATCAAACATGGCTATTTCAATATGGACAAGCAAGTTGCAAGCCCATTGGTTGAAAATGGGGTAACCAGTTTTGGATTTGGGCAACAAGAAATCTTTGGTAAAGAATATGGCCATTTTGATAATACACCCTTTTTTGTGTCACGTTTGGCTAATACACCCTATTAGTCCAGGAATTAGTTGGTCCACTAGTTGGTCCACTGATTCAAGACCTTGACTCTGTTAATATAGACATTCAACTTCTTATAACTCGGTCAAACCCCTTAAGTTACATAAACACCCTTATCTTTCAAAATACCCTAGTTACCACTATTTGATTTAAATAGTTAATCTAACGTTTGTTGGTAGATGTAATCTAAGTCGTTGATTAAAAGTGTAAATATACAAAATTATCCTTTGCTTGTCAACGATACACCTAAGAGATCGTTCTGCTTTTAAGTTGATCATATGGATGGTGATAATGGACTTTTTCCTTTAGCTATTTATATTTGTGTGAGAGAGAACCTGGATAGTTGGAAGGACAAGGAGTGCACCACATCTATCTGGTAGGAGGTTAACAATCATGTCTGACAGACAGAAAGGTTTAGATGCAGCTGTAAATGAAGTTTTTCCTGGATGTGATCAAAGGTTTTGTATAAGACACATAGCTGCAAATATGACACAATATCATAGGGTTGTTTAAAGGTATATATGGTGTAAAACCCCGGGATTTCATCCTCGCTCATCCCGGTGCGTCAAGCTCCATACCGCTAGCTAATGTCAATATTTTCCCCCTTTAGTCACTGCGGATATCCAGCAGTAGAGGGTTTTGGATCAGGGCCCACCCACTAGGTTTCCCCCGAAAGGCCTTAACAGTAGTTAGAGTATGGTTAAGCTCTATATACTACCAATACAACCACTTCTTTGGTAATGTGTGACTAACACCAACTCATGGGTGTTACACAAAAGGGTTAGTACACAGAAAAATGTAAAATTTTGAAATTTTTTAATTACACCACAAATGTATCTGATACACAATTTACAAAATATTGTAACAATAAGAAGTGATTATAGGAGTTTTGAATAAAAGTTTTACAAAAAAGATGCATTTCGAAAAATGCTCAATACTTGCATTCAGCCAAAGGGGTTAGATCACAATAAAATCTAAAATTTTGAAATTTTATAATTACACCACAAATGTATCTGATACACAATTTACAAAATATTCTAACAATAAAAAGTGATTATACGAGTTTTGAAAAAAAAAATTGACTAAAAAAGGGTATTTTCGAAAATGCTCAATATTGGCATTCGGCTAAACGGGTAAGTACACAGAAAAATGTAAAATTTTGAAACATCTTAATTACACCACAAATGTATCTGATACACAATTTACGAAATATTGTATCAATAAGAAGTGATTATATGAGTTTTGAACAAAAATTTCACCTAAAAAAATGAATTTTGAAAAATGCTTACAATCGATACACAATTTATAAAATATTGTTACAACAAAAAGTGATTATATGAGTTTTGAACAAAAATTTCACTAAAAAAGTTTCATTTCGGAAAATGCCCAATATTGGCACTCGAATCAAGCGGTAAACAAAAAAAAAATGTAAAATTTTAAATTTTTTTAATTACACCAGAAATATATCCGATACACAATTTACAAAATATTGTAATAATAATAAGCGATTATATGAGTTTTGAACAAAAAATTCACCTCAAAAGATGCATTTGGAAAAATACTCAATATTGAAAAATACAAAAAAATTTAAAATTTTGAAATTTTTTAATTACACCACAAATGTGTCCGATACATAATTTACAAAATATTGTAACAATAAGAAATGATTATATGAGGAACAAAAATTTCACTTAAAAACATCATTTCGAAAAATGCTCAATATTGGCATTCGGCCAAAGGGGTAGTACATAAAAAAAATATAAAATTTAAATTTTTTTAATTACACCACAAATGTATGTGATACACAATTTACAAAATATTGTAACAATAAGAAGTGATTATATGAGTTTTGAACAAAAAATTCACATTAAAAGAGCATTTCAAAAAATGTTCAATATTGGCATTTGTCCAAAAGGTTACTACACAGAAAAATGTAAAATTTTAAAATTTTTTAATTACACCACAAATGTATCCGATACACAATTTACAAAATATTGTAACAATAAGAAGTGATTATATGAGTAGTGGTTATATGAGTAGTGGTTATATGAGTTTTGAACAAAAATTTTACCTTAAAAGATGCATTTCAGAAAATTACACCACAAATGTATCCGATACACAATTTAAAAAATATTGTAACAATAAGAAGTGATTATATATGTTTTGAACAAAAATTTCATCAAAAAGGTTTCATTTCGGAAAATGCTCAATATTGGCATTCGGCTAACCACGTACATAGAAAATGTAAAAATTTTAAATTTTTTAACTAAACCACAAATATTTTCGATAAACAATTTATAAAATATATTAACAATAAAAAGTGGTTATATGAGTTTTGAACAAAATTTTCACCTAAAAAAATGTATTTCGAAAAATACTCAATATTCGGCCAAAGGGGTTAGTACAAAAAAATATATAAAATTTATAAAATTTTAAATTACACCATAAATATATCCGATCCACAATTTACAAAATATTGTAACAATAATAAGTGATTATTTGAGTTTTGAACAAAAATTTCACCTAAAAAGATGTATTTCAAAAAATGCTTAATATTAGCATTCGGCCAAAGGGGTTGGTACACAAAAAAATGTAAAATTTTAAATTTTTTTAATTACACCATAAATGTGTCCGATACACACTTTACAAAATATTGTAAGAATAAGAAGTGATTATATGGGTTTTGAAGAAAAACTTCATCTTAAAAGATGTATTTCGAAAAATGCTCAATATTAGCATTCAGCCAACGTACACAGAAAAATGTAAAATTGTTAGCTTTATTAAACTTTTCTTGCAAATCAATATTAGCTTTTTGTAATCTTTCACATTCTTTTGCAGAAAGCCTGTAAAGAATAGTCACTATTGCTAACAACATACAAATTATCATCCTTCTCAAAATCAGATTTTGGTTTTGTGAATTTAGACAATTTAGCAATAAAATTATTATAAGCAGACTCATGAACCATTATTGCACTCATAGGATCTACGCGTGAGCCATTACGCTCCATAACAAGCGTCCCGCTCTGATACCAATTGAGAATCCAATATATGTGCAATATAACAATAGTAAAGCAAACAAGAATAAAACAATAAAGAAGTAAAGAACACACAGGAATTTTTAACGTGGTAAAACCCAATATGGGAAACGTCCACGGTTGTCCTCACGACAACAAATAAATCCACTAGATGAAAAGAGATTTACAAACCTATCAACTACCTGCAATCACTGCGAGTTGACACTACTGGTTATCTCTAACACCTTGACTTCACCGGAGCACCTTGATGTACGCACAAGACACTCGACTTCTTGATGAACACACAAGAAGACTCGAAGCCGAACTATGAAACAAGCTTACACCAGAGTTCCTTGATGAACACACAAGGATACTCGACTTCTTGATGAACACACAAGAAGACTCGAAGCTAAATCACTATTCAATAATGAAGAAGAAGATGAATGGGGAAGAAGGAAGAAAAAGATGAATGGGGAAGAAGAAGATGAGTTCAATCACCAAAACAACCTCAAACCAAAACCTCAACAAACTCCAAGACTAGATGAATTGGACGGCCAAAGAACTAAATTGTTCTTTGGTTGAGAAACCCTATATATAGTTAGGGTTGGAAGACACACAAAATGGGCCGGAATTGCTGAAATCCACATTGGACGTACGTACGTCGAAACAACGTCCGTACGTCCCCACACTGTAAAAGTTCGCTGCCTGCTTGGACGTACGAACGCCCTAACTAGGTACGTACGTCCTGACCAAAACATGTTTGCTGCCTAACATGACGTACGTACGCCCTAACTAGGTACGTACGTCCTAAACCCAAAAACTCACTTTTGACAAAAGGACGCGAGGACACAGACTCGGGACGATGCGCGTACAACTTGGTTTTCCTAACAATGAACTCAAGGCGAGATAACCATGGACATCCAATGTCACAAAATTAATGTCAAACAACCGAGTGCCGGTTTCAGTACATAGAAAAATTTAAAATTTAAATTTTTTTTAATTACACCACAAATGTATCCGATACACAATTTACAAAATATTGTAACAATAAGAAGTGATTATATAAGTAGTGGTTATATGAGTTTTGAAGAAAAATTTCACCTTAAAAGATACATTTTGAAAAATGCTCAATATTGGCATTCGACAAAAAGGTAAGGAGACAGAAAAATGTAAAATTGTGAAATTTTTTAATTACACCACAAATGTATCCGATATACAATTTATAAATTAGATTAACAATAAGAAGTGGTTATATGAGTTTTGAACGAAAATTTTACCTAAAAATATGCATTTCGGAAAATGCTCAATATTGGCATTCAGCCAAAAGGTTAGGACACAGAAAAATGTAAAATTTTAAAGTTTTAAATTACACCACAAATTTATCCGATACACAATTTACAAAATATTGTAACAATAAGAAGTGATTATATGAGTTTTGAAGAAATATTTTACTTGAAAAGATGCATTTCAAAAAATACTTAGTATTGGCATTCAACCAAAGGGGTTAGTACACAGAAAAATGTAAAATATTAAATGTTTTTAATTACACCACAAATGTATCCGTTACACAATTTACAAACTATTGTAACAATAAGAAGTGATTATATGTCTTTTGAACAAAAATTTCACCTAAAAAGATGCATTTCGAAAAATACTCAATGTTAGTATTCAGCCAAAGGGTACACAGGAAAATGTAAAATTTTCAAATTTTTTAGTTACACCACAAATGTATCTGAAACACAATTTATAAAATATTGTATCAATAAGAAGTGATTATATGATTTTTGAACAAAAAAATCACCTAAAAAAATGCATTTCAAAAAATGCTCAATATAGGCATTCGACCAAAGGGGTTAGTACACTGAAAAATATAAAAAACTTTAATTTTCAATTACACCGCAAATGTATCCGATACACAATTTACAAAATATTCTAACAATAAGTAGTGGTTATATGAGTATTGAAAAAATATTTCACTTTAAAATATGTATTTCGAAAAATGCCCAATATTGGCATTCGACCAAAGTGTTAGTACACAGAAAACTGTAAAATTTTGTGGACACCTTGAACATTTATAATAGCTTTGTGGACATTAAAGCGGGAAAATATATTTGTTCTAGGGAATCGTGCAACTACTTTTTTGTTATTCTTTTTAGTAGGAATGTCTTCTATGCATTCAGATACATAATCAATGGCTACTAGTATGTAAAGATAACAATTAGAGTTAGGTAATAGACATAAGAGATTTATACCCCAAAAATAAAAAATGTTAACTACCAAAATATATTTTTGTTGCATTTCTTTTCTTTTAGAAATTCTACCTAATTATTGACCCCGGTGGCAATTTTTACAATATATATTAGAATCGTGAAATAAAGTAGGCCAATAAAATCCACATTGTAGTACCTTTGTGGCCGTTTCATTTGCACTAAACTTTCCACCACATGCATGATCATGACAAAAAGACAAAGTTTCTATTTGTTCCCAATTTGGTATACATCTTTTAATTATTTGGTCGGGGCAATATTTAAATAAGTATGGTACATCTTTTAAATATTTTTATTTCATTTTCACTCTATTGTGTAAGTATATTAAGGTAATTAACTATATCAACATACCATGGAGTTTCTAAGATAGCAAATAATTCTTCATCTAGAAAAGTGTCACTAATTTCCCCTTCTTACTTATCTTCTATATTTAACCTAAAAAGGTGGTCGGCTACTACATTTTCACATCCGTTTTTAACTTTTATTTCTAAAGAATTTTTTTGTAAGAGTAATACCCACCTAATTAGTCTTATTTTGTTTTTTTTTTAGAAAGAAGATGTTTAAGAGCGGCATAGTCCGTGAAGATAGTTTTTTAGGAACCTAATAGGTATGGCTAGAATTTCTTTTTTTTTTGTAGTTGTATAATTACGTTGAAGTGTTGAACATCATTCAAAGTCTTACTGGCATAGTATATAACACTTGGTTTATTCTCTTTACGTTGTCCTAAAACCGTACCAACGGCATAGTCTGAAGCATCATACATTAACTCAAAGGGGAGAAACCAATTCGGAGGTTGGATTGTTGGAGCGGACGTCAAGTTGGGTTTTAGTTGATTAAAGGCCGACATACATTCTTCATTAAATCAAAAGGTTGTATCTTTAGTTAATAAATTTATAAGTGGTCGGGCAATTTTAGAAAAATCTTTAATAAACCTTCTATAAAAATCGCCATGGCTTAAAATGCTATAATGTCTCTTATTTTTTAGGAATAGGAAGGGAGGATATAATTGAAAGTTTAGCTTCATCTATTTCTATTCCTTTAGGAGTTATAACATGACCTAGAACTATTCTTTTAGTTACTATGAAATGACATTTTTTCCAATTTTACACTAAGTTCTTTTCTCCACATCTTATTAAGATTTTTTTTTAGATTTTCTAAACATGTATCGAATGATTCTCCATAAATGGAAAAATCATGTATAAATACTTCCATAAATATTTCTACCATGTCACTAAATATATGTAGCATACACCTTTGAAAGGTGGCGGGTGCATTACAAAATCCAAAGAACATTCTCTTATAAGCATATGTTCCCTAAGGGTATGTAAAGGTTGTCTTTTCTTGGTCCTCGGGAGCTAAAAGAATTTGATTATAACCAGAGTAACCATCTAAGAAACAATAATATGAATGACCGCCTAACATGTCTAACATTTGATCTATAAAGGGAAGAGAAAAATGATATTTTTTAGTGACTTTATTTAGACGCCTATAGTCGATACACACTTTCCATTTAGTAGGTGTTCTAGTTGTTATTAATTTGTCTTCCTCCTCTTTTAAAACCGTGAAACTGGCCTTTTTAGGCACTACATTGATAGGACTTAGTTATTTACTATCGAAGATAGGATAAATTAGACCCGCGCCTAGTAATTTAAGAATTTTATTCCTTATTATTTCTTGCATTATAGAATTTAGATATCTTTGAGGTTCTCTAGATGTTTTAGCACTTCCTTCTAAGTATATATGATAAGAGCAAACCTCATGGTCAATACTCTTAATATCATCTAATGACCACCCGATTGTCGAACGGTGTTTTTAAATAACACCGATTAAATTTTTCTCTTGCTCGGACGTTAAGGTCGATAATATTTTTATTGGGTGTTTACCATTTTCATCTAAATAAACATATTTAAGATCGGAAGATAAAAATTTTAATTCTAGACTTGGCGGTATATGAATTAAAGTTTCATTAGGAATCATTTCACTTTCACATACGAGAAGAGCAATAATAGAAGTCTGATCTTTTAAAGTAAAGTTAATATCTATATCATAATTTTCATTATTAATTCATGCGGAATAAGCTAATTATTTTTTATTTCATCTTGACATATATTTTCCGTAATAATTTCTTCTAGATAATAAACTTCCTCAACTTGAGATATATCATTAGGTTGATTCATTAATTTAAAAATATTGACTTCAATTTTTAAGTTTCCAAATATTAATAACATACAACCGTTTTTACAATTAATTAAGGCATTGGCGATAACTAAAAATGGTCTATCTAAAATGATTGGTGTAGAAACATCTATTGAGTGTTGAGTATTTAAAATAACAAAATCCACCCGGTAAAAGATATCGGCAACCTTAACCAAAACATCCTCCCCAACTCCTCGTGGGGTTTTTACGGACTTATCCGCTAGCTAAAGTGTCATACGAGTAGGCTTAATTACTTTTAATCCGAGTTTTTGGTACAAATAATAAGGGAGTAAGTTAACACTAGCTGCTAAATCTAAAAGCGCGGTACCTTGAAAACCATCACCTAGTGTACAATTAATTGTAGGTTTACCAGGATCTTTATATTTTACTACTCCATTTTGTTCAACAAATGGAGGGATTTGCTCCTAAACATTAGTTCTTCTTTTAATAGTACGTACAAATTTCTTTAAGAAACTTAGTATGTTGAGGCATATTTCTAACAGTGGTGAGAAAATGTATATTAATAGTAAGAGTTTTGAAAATTTTCTTAATCTCATTAAATTGTTCTTCACTTTGCGGACCTAAAAACCTATGTTGATAGGGTGCTTTAGGTATATATTTCCGAACTTTTTCATCTTTTCATTATTTTTATTATTATTTTTACTTGAAGAAGCTACATTTTTATCCTTAGGATAAGTAGAATTTTTATCCTTAGATATTTCTCTAGAAATAGGTTTATAAACATTAACAGGTTGACTATCTAAACTCGAATCATGAGAAATGACAACATTAGTTTTAGTTGATTTAGAATTATTAGTTTGAAGTAAGTCATTTTCGGGAGGCATTATTACTTTATTATCATATTCTTTTCCAGAGCGTAAAGTAGTTATGACCTTAACTTCTTCTCTTTGAATTACATTATCCTTGGTTTAGACTTAAAAAACTTTTTGGTTTTGTTTAGGATTGACAATAGGTTGGCCCAGGAATTTTCCTTTTTCAAGTTCTGCATCTACTTTAGCAACTTTTTGTTCAAGTCTTTCAATCATTTTATTTTGTTTATCTTGTTGGTGTAAGTTTTTCATTGAAAAAGCTTCATAACTAGACTTAGGTTGCTCATTATTATGTTGATTTTGAACCAGAGGCGCATTATTAGCTTTTTGCATTTGATTTCCATACTTTTGAAAATAGTGTTTTGCCACACAAACTTATTAGGACCTTGATTTTTAGCATTTTGGTTACCATAATATGGTCTAGTATTTTGATTGAAAGGTTTAGGTTCATTAGGATTACTCCATCTAAAACCGGGATCGTCACCATATCTAGGATTAAAATTAGGCCATGATAATTATTAGATCTATTTTCCCAAATATCGTTTGCTTGTTCTTGTTCATAAGGAACAAAAGGACATGTGTTTTCATTATGATCGGTTTCTGAACAAGTTTAACATACTTCGTTAATATTCATTACGAGATTTGGTTGGTTATTTTGAATAGAGAGAGCATCGACCTTTTTAACTAGATTTTTAATTAAGGTTTTAACTTCACCGTCTTCTTCTAATCTAGCCGTGGGTTTAACTTCATAGATTTCGGGAATAGGATTAGGATTATTTCCCCAATGTTGAAAATTATCAGCTAACTTAATAAGGAAATCATTTTTTTTTTTTATTCGCAACCGGGGTTGAGGGGAACTCTACCCCTTTAAATTACGCATGAAAACTTATATCAACAATCATTTGTTGATGTGTTTCGAAGCCGCAACCTCCGCACTATGTGAGAGGGGTGCTACCATTGCGCCACAGGCTCATTCGCAAAAAAATGTTGTGGTAAGCCTATTTTTAATGAGATCAGTAATTCAGTAATGCTAATAAAAAAAATCATTGGCTTGGGTTGCGGTTGCACGTGTGGTGGGATTAAAACCATTGTAAAAACATTGAACTAAAGTTTTCATAGAGATTTGATGATGTGGGTATTGTAACTGTAATTTTCCAAATCTTTTCTAAGCTTCAAAAAATTCTTCATTAGTGGTTGAGGGAGAGAGAAAGAGATTTCACTGTCTTTTTTTTTAGAAGTTGGAGAGAAATAGAGTTAGCAGTTGTGTTTGATAATTTGAGGGAGTATAGTTTAGGAGAAATACTACCAACTTTCCAATTTCGATAGATTCAGCTCATATCTTGATTAATATGACAGTATCTAAAAGTGGTTTAATGTATATGGAAACCAGATATTTATAAAAATTTATTCCCACCTAACCACGTATAGAAAACAAAAATTATGAAAAATTTCTGAAATCTAATGGTGCGTCCCCCCTGTAACGCCCCGGGATTTCGTCCTCGCTCATCCCGGTGCGTCGAGCACCATACCGCTCGCTAATGTCAATATTGTCCCCCTTTAGTCACTGTGGATATCCGGCAATAGAGGGTTTTGGATCAGGGCCCACCCATGTGGTTCACTCCAAAAGGCCTTGACATTAGTTAGAATATGGTTAAGCTCTATATACTACCCAAACAACCACTTCTTTGGCAATGTGGGACTAACACCAACTCATGGGTGTTACAATCTCACCACCTTAGAAATAGAGCCGTCCTCGGCTCTGCAGTACACTCAGTACAGTCCCAAAATCTCCGACGTTCCCTGCCAAGTGAGACAAGTACCTGGCGCTCCCTGGGCCTTTCCAACGTACTTTCCCACCTGCAACAGGCGACCCGTCGTCGGCTTTGATACCAACTGTAACGCCCCGGGATTTCGTCATCACTCATCCCGGTGCGTCGAGCACCATACCGCTCGCTAATGTCAATATTGTCCTCCTTTAGTCACTGCGGATATCTAGCAGTAGAGGGTTTTGGATCAGGGCCCACCCATGGGGTTCACCCTAAAAGGCATTGACATTAGATAGAGTATGGTTAAGCTCCTTACCCAATTTGCAAACACACGTATTGATTGGAAGGAAACTCCTGAAGCTCATATATTCAAAGAAGATCTTTCAAGATATAAGAAAGAAGAAGTGAAGGTTGATATTGAAGAAGGTAGAATATTGAATAAAAGAGAGAGATTGATGATAAAATAGATCTGTTTTGAATTCATTGCTGGAAAAATCTTACATCAAATTGCTTTAATGCATCAACTTATAAGAAGATTAGTTATTTTGGAGAATGAAAACTAGCAGAACCGCTAGCAATGGTGGTGGAGACCTGGAGATGTTGAAAGAGAGAGAAACCTTAGTTGACTTTCTATTTCATCTCTTAAAATTAAGTAATTAATAATAAAAATAATTAATAAAAATAGAATATAGAATATATATATATATTTGTGATACTCTAGGAATAACCTCTCTATATAATTATAAAAAATTTCATTGGGCAAGTTATAAATAGGAATAATATTCATATTGTCATAAGTTATAATTTTTTTAGGTCCCATCTAGAAGAAAATTGCCTCTACATAGTTATAGTTAAGTATATATTAACAAATAATATATTACAGATTGAGAAAAATATTAAAGAAAATATAAAATTTTAGACATTTAATATGTTTTTTCAATTTCTAACACTTCCCATCACTAAGTTAGTATACGTTCACTATATATTTTGAAGGTATATTATTTTATTGAAACTATACTATTATTGAAATTATACGATAATTTTCTTACGTAAAACTCTATTAAGTTATAACCTCTCTATAGTAGTAATTTATTTTAGTCCCAAGAGTATAACTATAAAGAGGTTTTACTCATAGGTGAAAAAATCGAAAATGCAGGGCGGATATTTACGAAATATTCCGGTTTTTGGGAATTCGGAGCGGTACGGCATACGAATAATAAACGAAATATAAACCTCCCCATACCGCTCGGAGTTTTATGAATATTTGCGAAATATTCGGCAAAATACGAAATTTACGAAATTTTCGATTCTGAAATTAACACATTTATTTTTAATTCCCACCAAACTAGAACTTTCGATGAGGTTATCAAAAAAAGGTCCAAACGCGGATCGTCAACGAAGATGGACCGATAAGGATGATGCACCGATGGATTGGATCGTCAACGAAGATGGACTTGATCTCGAACTAGATCAAGCACCTCGAATCCCAAACGCGGAAATTGCTGCGAGGCTTAATGTGAGCGTTGAAGACAATATTTTGCCCGAAGAACCACGACACTCAATGTTTGGCGTCCGCGATTCTCCTGATGACCCCGTTGGCAACCATCCCAATATTCGTGGTGATGGTAGTGACCTGTTCAGAAGTAACTCAATTCCACGTTCACGTTCACCTTCCGATAATGATGATGATGGAGGTGGTGACCAAAACGTAGATGTTGGTCGTTAAAGGGGAAGATCAGAAGCCAGTGATTCACTAAGAGAGCGCACCCCAGAAGCGATCCGTTTCACGGGGGAGTCTCAATTTCTTTTTGCCACCCAAGATGAAGACCATGCTGGATGGCAACAACCAAGAGAAGGAAAACGACCTCGACAGAAAAGACCGCATCCTAAAACAGAAACAAAATCATCTAGGGTATCTTCCCAAGGTTCGTGGAACCTCCCTTACTCTCAAGGCAACATCCAACCTACCTATGTTTACCCTCATTACATGGGAACCTCCCAAAGTGATGATTCCAGTGTACCATCCTACCAAACACAACCAGATTCCAGTGGTTCTTGGTTTCCTAATATAGGGAGTTGGTTGGCCCCAATGACAAGTGGGTCAGACGTGCCAGTCAGCCGATACATTAATGTCGGTTCAACAATACTCGGGATTTCCTATCTTTGAATCATTTGCTCCGTATTGTATGGATCGATCAAGATGCATATGATATGCATATTGACCAATTTAGGTCGTACGAGCAAACAATGTCATGGGAATATTACTGTACTGAGTTCATCCCCACACGTATGCGACTCGAAGCTCATCGGTTTGACTTGGGGCGTCTATCATTCTGGGGTTAGCATGTCTTTTATTTTGATTATTAAAATAAAACTATGGGTTGAGTTGTTATGAGGTTGTTTGTGTTTAGTTTTTATATTAGAAACAAATAAAAGTTCCGTGAATATCCGCCCGATATTTACGATTTTTTCACCTATGAGTAAAACTATCTTGTGTAATAGTTCCGTCTTAGCTTCCTTGTATGATTTGTCGCGTGTTTAATTTGCAATGTATGTTTTTCTTTTAATTATAAGTTTATACATTGAAACCAGAAGAAAAACATGACAATAGCAGAAACCTCCCAATTTTTCGAATTTTTCACGAATATTCGCGAAATATTTCTTGAGAAACATTTTTGCCAAACCTCCCATATCCGACATTGGGGTCCGGATATTCGCGGAATATTCCGGTTTTTCCAAGGTCGGATATTCGGATATATTCAAAATTTTCACCTATGGTTTTACTATATATATATATATATATATATATATACACTAGTTATTTAACGCGTGTGATCCGCGGTTGTTAGTTTATATGTTGTAATTTAATTTTCATTTTTCTACAAAAAAATTAATCTTAATTTTTGATTGAAAGTAAAAAAAAAAAAATTCTAAAGTTTTGCAATTCGAATTTTATATATTTGGGAGTAATCAATAATCATATCAACTTATATTTTATTCCGTATACGTATATTTAATTTCAAGTTCTCCATAAATTTACTATTGTCTAGTTTTATGCGACTCCTAAGAAAAAAAAATTAATATTATTATATTTGAGGAATTTTTCTTTTTTGGTATAATGTTGTCGTTAACTGATGTATTGTGTCAAGGATTACAATGTTGACTATATGAATGTAATGGACTAATGGTTGTTAGATCAATTGTTTTTCAGTACTGTGTTGAATATCGCTTTATTAATTTTGTAGCCCCCCCACTCCGCCCCCCCCAAAAAAAATTCACTCTTTTTTCTTTTTCAAAGGTTTTACATTTAATTTTTAGATTAAATCTATCTAAATTTGGTTTTTCATTTTTGGTGTATTCATTAAAGAAGAGATGTGAAATTAATAATAAAATTACTCTATCATTTTATAATATATTTTGAGGATTTATTATTTGAATTTGTTTTCCCATACAAATTTTTAACCATTTCAATAATATAAATTAAAGTGTAAACTATGTCTCCGAACTTACAATCGAGATTTTTATAACCATATTTGCTTAGGTTATATAGTTGTTGACGTTACTTTGAATTTTTTTATGGTGTATAATTTTTCTTATTATTATTTACAATAAATTTTAATATTTTGGATAAGATGTTCAATTGAATTGGTTTCAAATTATTTGCAAACATATTGATTTAAGTTAATTATGTGATTTTCAGAAAATACCCATAATTTATGTGTTCACAAATTAGTGTTTATGAAGTTATAAAAAAATAAAAATAAATAAATAAATTAGTGTTTATGTTATCAGGGAAAAAAAAATGGACCCCCATAAGGGACCGAAAAGCAACATTTTCCTATCTAAGGAACTAAATGCAAAAAAGGCCCCATTTTAAAGTCCAAGAGGTGAATGCTTACTATGCCAAGAGATGAATGCTTACTATGCCAAGAACTCAATGCTTTGTTTCAACACAATTTTGGGGCCTTTTTTGCATTTAGTTCCTTAGATAGGAAAATGTTGCTTTTCGGGCTCTTAATGGGGGCCTGCAATCATTTCCATGTTATCTTATTAAGTTAACTTTAAATATTTAATTTAGAGTTAAATTACTTTAATAGGCATACCAATTAAGTATTATTTAAAAGTTCTAAAACAACCTTTCAATTTCAAGATTTAATCAAATTCTCTTCAATTAGAGCATCAATTTTTCTCTAATTTGGAGAGAGAATATTTTCTTAAGGGCATGCCCAACTTTAATAGAAAGTATAGATATGTAAATAAATTTTTGGTTCGGTTCGGTTAAATGAATTTATTAGAATGGAAATTGGAACTGGACTGTTGTATACTCTGTTCAGTCCGATTTTGGTTCGGGTTTGACCAGTTCTGGTCAACACAGTTTTGTCCAGTTTTTTCCCGTTTTTTTTCGGTTCTACCTTTTTTTACCCACCCCTAACTACAATCTCAAAGCAAACTTCTAGTTACCAAATCATGCAGCCCCTAGAAGAATTAACACCAAATACGCTTTTGAATGGGCAATATATGACTGCGAGTAGTGTAGTAGTGTCGTAATGGCAACATCTTTGTTTGATTAAACATCCCAAAACAAGGAAACATACCTAGTTTTAGCTTCAAATTCAAGTTTATGAAGCAATGTCACCTATGTAATCATTATGAAAATATTGGGTAATTTTCCAGATGGAACCAAGATTATGGTGCCTCTTCCCAAATGGGACCAAACAAACCGAAAATATCCAAAATTAGAATTGTTTACCCAAAAAGTGAGTTTAAAAAGTGATATTTTGCATACCTATTATACTTTATTGTCTGTATCTGATGTGACCTTTTGATAGTAAATGGTTACCAATTAAACACCATTGATTTTTTAGATAACATCTTGACCATTAGATTAAGCCATTCTACATAGAATTTTATATCTTTTAAATTATACAATATGGTCCTCTCCATGTTTACATGGAACTTAAATGTTGGGTATGTATACATTGCAAGATACATTGTAACATATTATCAATACTGTTATTGTTGACCTTAGAAAAGGTTAAAAACAATATAAAAAAATAATTGATGAGGGGTAACATTACTTGATTTGTAAATATTGTTTCTACACTGTCATCATCATTTTCTATAATGTCCTCTAAATGCTCAATGAATAATAAGGTGAGAGAACATTTTATTAAGAAACTTAAACGAATGGAAAAGACCGCATCCAATTTTTTTGCTTTGGCCAATTATTCTTGAATCTCCAAGCTTCACAATTTAGAATATATGTTGATTCCAATCGTGTTTGAAGTGGTGAAATGGATAGATAGTTGATTGGTGCAAGTAAAGAATAGGGTGTAAAGTTACGAGCTTTACACCATTAGATGATGTTACTCTGATTCTTGGGTTAAGGATTGGTTAATTGAAGTGAATTTGGGTTGAGGAAGAAGAAAGATGATCCTAATTCTTTTAGGACAAAATACTTTGGTAAAAAAGAGAGTATTAACAATAAAGACATCAAGGAAGCAATTAAGAAAGTAAAGGATTTAAAAAATGTTTATATGATGTTATTGAACAAACTCTATCTGCTTCTAATTTACTTGCTTCCTGAAAAAACAAAAAATATTGATCTCAAGTATGTGCAAAATAAATTTGTTTTTTTCTTCATAATTTATTCTCTAGATTTACAATTGTGTTTGCTCTAATATCCATTATTTCCTCTCGATGAAATTTAATGTCCTCTGAGTGGTTTAATTTAGTGTAAACTCTGAATGTTGAATATAGTTTTATCATTTTCTCTGGATGGACAGATATATCGGCTCCATTACACATTATGTCATATATGTTACTATAATGTCTTCTCACTTTATTGTTATGTCCTTACCCTGACAATAATTATCCTCTGGATTTATTAATCCTAGGTATGTTGTATATGAATGTTTTGCGGGTTCATTGGAGAATGTACACAAGCTATGATGCATGGATACCTCTCCCTAAATCTTACGCACCGGTGTTCGACACCGACACGCTGGGACACGTGTCGGACACTTCAAATTAAGTGTCCTACCTGAGAAAATAAAAATTTCTAAACTGGACACTGCTGGACACTTTCGAACACTGCATTAGGACACTACTGACACCTTAGTTAAGGGATAATTTTATAATTTTAGTTTTTTTATAAATAAAGTGGGTCAGAGATAGAATAAAAAACATATTTGTGGAGAGAGAAACAAGTAAAAGATGAAACTTCTCTCACAAGCCTCAAGGTCTCACCTACCCTCTCTTCATCTTCTACTTTCTCTTTCTCTCTATTACTCTTCATTCTTCTCTGTTACTTTTCCTCTTCATCTTCCTTCATCTATTCTCTCTAAGTTTGCTTTTCTTACCTTCTTCATCTTTCACAAGACTTTGTTGCTTCTCTAATCTACATAGAACAACCATGGCTTCAGCTTCAACAACTTCAACAAATGGTGCGTGTATTGCTATTTTGTAATCTTCAAATTCAGTTGATGAATGGTAGAAATTGACTTTGATAAAAGCCAATCAACATTGTTACTTGTCCCCTTTTATTCTCTATAAAATGTGTTTTATATATATCTATATAACAAATCATAGTTTTCTCTAACACAAGGACCATCGGATTTATGTCTAAGACAACCGAGTACGTAGATTTGTCTCAAGACAACTAAGGCCTTAGATCAATCTTTCTCTAGATATAGAATCTTATTTAATAAATAACCCCTAATTTTAATAAATTAATAAATATAATTAATATTTAGAACTAACTACATTAGTAACCCCCTTCTAATAATTACATGAAATACTCATTTGTAACCCCTCTCTAATATAATCAATATACACCATTTGTATTCCCAAAAATAATTTTCTATTTTGATTTAACCCATATTTTTATTTAATTACCCATGTAAAAAAAATTAATGTAACCATTATATTAACCAACCAATAACTTTTGTAACTCACTAATTCATCATAACCCCCAATTTTAATAAATTAATAAATATAATTAATGCTTAGAACTAACTACATTAGTAACCCCCTTCATTAATTACATGAAATACTCATTTGTAACCCCTCTTTAATATAATCAATATACACCATTTGTATTCCCAAAAATAATTTTCTATTTTGATTTAACACATATTTTTATTTAATTACCCATATAAAAAAAATTAATGTAACCATTATATTAACCAACCAATAACTTTTGTAACTCACTAATTCAACATATCACTCCATAATTTTTTTTTCATTTTAAATTAACTCATGTTTTTATTTAATTACCATGTGTAAGAACCATCAATATATAATATTACAAAGCGGTCTCATAAACCCAATCGTTAGATGTCTATGGAGACAACTATAACCATCAGATTTAAATTAAATTATATAATCGATATAATAATAATCTTTAGATGTGGAAAATCAATCCTAACCTTTAGTTGTCTGTTGAGACAATCGTAGCCATAGGATGAAGAGAGTCTTATGTAATATTAATTATAAAAATGAATACCAATAATAAATGGACATATTTATTAATAGATTTGTAACCTTTATTTACAAGAGTTGGTTATAGTTGGTGCAACCCTTATTTATTAATAGATTTATTTGTTACCCCTATTTAATTATAAATAACCCTCTCATTTTTTATTTTTTTAATGAGCCCTCCTCCATCATTCCCCTCACCAAATATACCTCTCCAAATATATGTTTTCTAATATATCTTCCTTTCTCATTCTAATGTTTTTTCCTGTTATCTAATAGGATTAATGGAAAAATAATTTTTTTTTTGTTTTCATATTTGATGGTTTATCATTGTTTGATTTATTTATTTATTTTTTTAAATTATTGGAAGTATATGTATCACACCAGTTGATACTTTCTCAATGATTTCGATGCTGGCAATTCTTTTTTCTCATCTTTATTTAACATTTTTACTCATATTAAATTTGTTGTATGGCCTATAGCAAATGAACCAACTATGCAAACATACAACAAATGATTTGACAAATTTTATTTACTGTATGTCTATAGGTATCTTGAGAGTCGAGCTAATTTTTTTTGAAGAGATCGATGTTATATAGTTGACGACAAATTTTATTTACTGTATGTCTATAGGTATCTTGAGAGTCGTAATTTTTTTGAAGATATCGATGTTATATAGTTGACCTTTTGGAAGTAACGCGTTATCGCCCCCTACGTACATATCGTCAAGTAGAAAACTACAGTGACTCATTTGGTTAAACTATTGAGAAGAAATGTCTTACATGCATTTTTTTTTCTTTGCTCTATGTGTACGTGTATCTATATTATAACCGGCACTTATAAATTTGGTAAAAAGACAAAAAAAGGTCAAGATTTGCACATGAGATTATAGAGATTGGGTTTAATGAGATTATAGAGATTGGGTTATTTAACCCGTGCAATGCACGGGTGTTATTTTATATGTAAGTTTTACATGTTATAATTTGATTTTGATTTTTGCTATTGAACTTGATTGAAAGTAGAATTTTATTACGTATATGTATATTTATTTTCTAAGTCCTCCATAAAATTATTGTTGTCCTGATTTAAAGGTTTTATTTTTAAGTTTTAGATCAAATTAATTTAAATTGTATTCTCATTTTTTGTGTAGTCATCGAAGATATAATGTGAAATATTAATAATAATAATAAATTACTATCAAATGGTTGAATGAATGTCGTAACTTCTTTGTTGCAGCCACACAAAATCAAGAAGTAATAAAACCGATATTTAGGAATTCAAATGAGCTTATGAAATCAGCAGAACAACTATTCTGAATGATAAATGAACCATCAGATTCACCAAGCAATCTTTCAAGCTCTTTGAAAACGGCCTTTGAAATTTCTGACTATAGCTATGAATCTAATAAACAATGAAGCACAAAGGTCAGCCAGTTCATTTTTGCCCATAGTATAAATAGTCTTTCACAACCTCTACAAAGTTTTATCAGAATATGATTAATTGAATACTTTCAGTACCACAGGTTGGTTGGGTTTGCATGCAAAGACGTTCTTATAGGATAAAGAACTCATGCAAAGGGTTGGTTGACAAATTTTTGCACGCCAGACACATTGCCATTCTTAGGTTGTGCGATGTCTGCAAGACCTATCATTAATATTCAAACTGGTCTTCTGAAAAAAAATTCATCAGAAAATAAACAATTTTCGTCACCGTGTTTGGTGATCTGTGGTTTAGGCAATATTTGGTTACACTTAAATTTGTATGTTGGGCCTTGGATACATTCATGAATTAATCTACTGCATCTTACCAGCCTATTTTATCCCCAATAACACAATTCTTGCCCAAAGTTAATTGTGCATGATAACTTCCATTGAATTAATTTTAGGGCAAATATGTGTACATTTTAGCTAACTGATATTGATTTTGAATTTAGTGTCTACAAATTTTACTTTGTTGTTTATACAATTTAATCAAAGAACACCTCCATGTTACTATCACTTTACTATAAGTCCCAGAATTACCGGCCATTTGGCTTGATTACTATCATTTTGTTCCTTAATTAAACATTATATTTCAGTGTATGTAGCAAGGGGTGAGTGGTACTGACGTACTGTCAAAAAAATTCAAGGAATTGTGTGGCATTGTTCTGAAAGTTCATAGGATCAGAAAATATACCAGTTTAAGGGATGCATACTAAATTATGACAGAATGATTGTATCCTTCAAGATGATTGGGTGGTAAGAGTATATTCTACAGATAGATCTGATATAGAAATAATATTGTAGAGCAAATTGTGTTGTAGGGAAGAACAAATGATTGGACGGGCAAGACGTAAACAGTTACTGAAGTTGGTTTATGGTTGTTATTTTTCTTTGTATTTTGCAGTCATTGGGTCATACCTGATGGTGCGTCAGCCATGCTGACCAAGAACTGCATCATGCTTTGATGAGATTAATGTTATACGTACCATCAGTGTAAAGTTGAGACTGCTGACAATTATAGATAGGTGTTTCTGAGTTTGTAGATATATGATTATGCTCCTTAATATAAGTGACAGTAAACATCTTTAGCACAAAATTTGTAAGAGTAAAATTAAATCTGTGCTTCATGAGTTTATGCTACAATGGTATTATGATGATTCAGAAGAAGCTTAAAAGTAGACAAAGTAGCAGTCTAAGACTGTATGTGTTGAATGTATACATGTACAACAATAGATAAAGCAAGAGAATAACCTAACCGAGCAACCAAAACAAGTAGGTACTAAATATCTCGCACGTAGTGGAAATTATGATGGAGATTTGGAATAACAGAAACATAGCATTAGAACCTTGAATTCAACTTCGTCAGAATGACGAATACCAATTTTAATTTTGTTGTGCAATGTGAAGTTAGTTTATGGGAAACTCAATCATTTCAGTTAGGCTTCTAGCCATGGTTTAGAAAATTACAGAAGGTGGGACTGAAAAATATACAAGGAATTCAACAGGGTGGTTGACACCTTGCAAAGAATGATATTCATGAACCTCTTCTTATTCGAACTTTTAGATCATTAAACCACGATATGAGGACTATTTTATCGTACAATGTGATGAGGATTGTTTGACCAAGTTGATCAACCTTCATATATGGAATATGACATGAGGACTATTCTATCAAACAGTTGTACAAGTCATACTTGGAGGCATATTTTCCAGATTTTCCAAAGAAGATAACACCTACACATTCCTTCATTAATCATGGCATAGGAAATGACCTTCAAAATACATCTAGGAAATGGAATGACTATGCAAACATCACAATAAGACGTTGCAAATGGTGTAAAGGTAGGTTCATCATCAAAAGAAGGTGATCCACATATATCCTATGCTATGGTTTAGGGTCAAATGCTCAACTCAGGGATTTTCTTGACAAAAAATGAAGTCCAAAAATAGCCTAACAACTATTTTCAAGAAAGAATGGAATATGTGAAACTAATAGAAAAGATTCGTGCAGCTGCAATTGAAATATCAATTCAGAAGACAGAAGTCACGAAGATGAAGGTATGAAAATTTAATATATTCTTTATTTTATCTGTTAAATTTATTTCTGTCTACAACAAATAATAGTATAGGATTTATTTTTCAGTAACAAAAAGGTTTAATTATCTCTATGATTTACATATAGAGGACTTTGCAAATTATATTAGAGCAATCACAATTTTTTGGCGTTTATTATCATTGAGTTACTCAATACAGGTATAAAAATAAATTCAAATTAACTATTTTAATCAATTTAACTATCAATTGTCTATTTTAATCATTTAGATTTTAGATTTGTGTCCAGATATAAAAATTAGTAATTTAAATATAATTAAAAATAAGCGCCCTGGAGGGACGGGTCATACCTAGTTGAGATATAATATGTAATTCTTTTTATGATAGATACAATATTATGTTTGGTTTGTAAAATCTTTTGTTCCTAGAAAACCTTCATGTTATCTATTTGGCATATGCAATAATAGTTGTTTTACTCCACTAACAGTTTTCAAATCATTTTATATATGTTTGTTAAATTAATTTCAAAATTACAAATTCTATTCAACTCTATGTAGATTGTAGAGGAACAAAAAATACTCTTAAAAATATTATGTATATTACTATACATATATAATGTTATGACAATTTTTTGTGCTTAAAAAATTTAACCCTAGGAATTAAAATAAACCAAAATTTGTTTGATTTTTAGAATAAATCAAAAATATTATTTGTAATCCCATTTCTCTTATAACCAAAAAAAAAAAAAAAAATTTACAACCCACTCCACTAAAATAATCGTGCGGTAGACACGGGTTATCAGTAGTATATATATATATAATATAACTAACGTGTCAGTGTCCTACTTTTTAAAAAAAATTACGTGTCGGCGTGTCTGTGTCGATGCCCGTGCTTCATAGTCCACAAGTATATCCAAGAGAAAAAAATGATTACGCTCTACATGGATGTATTTTTGGCTTTCATGATTTAGGCATACCAACACATTTAACTCTGGGGCCTAGAAGAGATGATATTGTTAAGTTCTCAAGATTGTTGGAATGAAGGGATCTCCCCTTGAAATAAAGAAAAGAAAAAATATTGATAAATTGTTGGGGAATAAGAAGCACAAAAAAAAAAAAAAAAAAAAAAAGATATCTTTATTATCCAAGGAAACCCAGCGCGACGGAGATTTATAATCAAAGCAACGACAGTTGCATATAGTCTAGAGTTTATTAATTTAGAAAATGAAGACATGTTTTTACTGTTGACATGTTGCATATAATCCAATGGTAAAGAAAATTGAAATCAACCCAACGGTTGAGAACTCGCTACTGACATTTAATGAAGAGAGAAAAGATAAAATATTTGCTACAAAATAAAATATGATGGTGACAGGGTACAGAATAGTAGAATGGGTATGAAAATTCAGAAAAATCAATTTGGTGAACAATGTTGTTCTTGGTCATGGACTCATGGGCCAGCAAAAGGAGGGCAACTTTGGTAAATTGTAGCATTAAGTTATTTTGCCAAATGGCAACTTCTGATAAGTGATGATGTTTAGATCTAAATAAGAACATTGAGCTAAGGTTATAAATAAACATTTATAAACCCTATCTAGATCTAGCTCAACTTAATATAGAGGAGAGAGCGGCTATTAAATAAAGTTTGAAAGTAGTGAGTTCAGATGAATTCAGAATGGGTGGTGTCGGAAAATATCAAGGGGAATGGTGGCTCGGTTCGGTTTTTTTGTTATTCATAAGAATGGAGAACCTTACACGCAGCTTGATCAGAAATTCGGCTGCTATGTGAACAGCCCTAATGTTTTCCTTGTTTTTACACTTGCACTCTGTTTGTTTGACATACTCAACCAAATTGCAGAAATTAGTAAAGAGACTGCTAAACCCTACTCGATTCCGAGGAAAATAAGGAAGAAACACGTTTATAGTGGTGAGTATAAACTATTGGTAGGAGTATTTGTTTTTATTATTGATGAAAATATTGTAATGGTAAAGACTCGAAATGAAAGAAAAAACGAGGTCTCCAATATTGGGTGTAACTTATCAAATCATGACAGTCTAGTATCAAGGTTCTCCAATATTGAGTGATGTATATGGTGGCAATTATTTGGCTTCCGCTAGACCTCTATGAACTGCTCCTATATTCTGTTTTATATGTATATATATTAAAATTCATTAAATACTCAACCATATATTTGTGTATTCTCTTTTAAGCAACATGTATGTGGTGACACTTCTAGTAAGAGAAGGTGAACACCTTACTGGGTATTCTACCTACTCCAAAGAGCTATGTATTATCATCACAGCTATTCCTAAATAGAGCTAGTGAACACCTTCTTGCAACAAACATGGATGTCAATACTTCATGAGCAGGACTGTAGGATATATGGTCAACTTGGATTTTTATTTTTTTTTATTTTTTTTTAATGATCAACTTATACAGAACATTTGGTCTAACTTTAGATAGTTGGTGCTACCAAATGAGAAATAGGGACCCTCAAACTAAGATCTGCACTATGTGCAATCATATGTGCAGCTTCATTCCCTGTTTGGTTACAAAATAAGATAACAAACTTGTCGAAAAAACCTATACTTCAGAGTGTTCAGCCAAGTTGGACTGGTGTCCCTTCAAATATTCAGCTGCACCTCTGCAATATGTTTCAAGTTCCAGGTGCTTCACTTTGGCTCTGATAGCACATTGCACTGCTCTAGCAAGACCTTCGCATTCAGCTTCCTCGGAGGTTCCAATTATTTCTGATTCTGTGCCTGCACTTAGAAATTTAATACTGTGATCATGCAATAGGTATCCTATGCCAGCTCTTGCATCTGCAGTTGTTAATGTAATATCCACATTTAGCTTAAGATTTGATGGATTTGGAGGTATCCATTTTTATTTATTTTTTTTAATATAATATATGGGGTTTGGCCTGGACCCTACCTGTATATTAAAACAAAAGGCTGAAACCTGATACAAGGCCCATTTGACTGAAAGGGAAACAAAACAAACAAATACAATAAGAGCCCAAAGTGCTGAAGAATACAAAGCGTCAAGGAGCCAAGATGGGTTGACTTTGCTGTTTAAAAGAGGTCTTGGAAGTTGTAGCGCGAAGCAAAAGCAGCACCATCCATCAGAGCCATAAAGTTTCTTCGAGCACAGAGCTTGGTTCAAAGTTGGAAAAGCTTAAGAGAGAGTGAAGAGAACAACCATGGCTACTCCAACCTTAGAGAAGATGAAGGGTGTGAAGATTGAACAGGAGGAGGAAACCCCTGAGATCATGGTTACCTCTGTGGGAGAGACCCTGTGCCGAGAGCATTGGAAGCAGGTAATGGAGCTAATTCAGAAGAGCAAAGGCGAGTGTATTGCATGTAAAGCTTGCAAGGGAGTAGAGAAGCTAATTCCATTAAGTGAAGTGAAGAAGGAAGTCAAGGTCGAAGAGGGCAATGAATCATCATTTGTCTGCATTCCGAAGGTGGAGCCAACTGATAGTGTGATTCCGGCGATCGACGCTCCCATGGCTGGAGATCCAGAGATTCTTCCCATGATGGATGAAGAAGAGGCAAATCAAGCTCTGGATGATCTTTTGATTGCTGATGAAGTTGAAGAACCTGGTAAGTATCAAGAACCCTAATCTGCAAGGAAAGAATTCCATAAAATTCCAGTCTGTAGTAATAAGGGGATGACAAAATTTATTAATTTGACTTCCCTTTAACATATGGTGAAGAAACCGACGAGGAGGAAGATGATGATGATGAGGATCAGGAAGAGGAGGCTGATGATGATATGGATGATCTCTCTGGCTCTGACTCCTCCTATAATAATTCTGCTGGTGGAGATGATGAAGAGATGCTCGATATGGGACCAGATTCTGAAGAGGAGTACAGGACACCTTCAGAGGATGAATGGGAGGAGGAGGAGCAGGAGTATGAGCCCACTGTCTCCAATGCCGAGGAGGACTAGCAACTAGGCAAGAGAATTAGAAAAAAACTTTTAAAATGCATGAATATGTAATCTATTTTTATCAAATTTAACATCTATTTTTATTTTTTCTTCCTAAAATACCCCTCTCTCATTTTTGTAGGGGATTAAGTCTAAAGCAGCAATCGAGGGCATTTTGGGAAGTTATAAACAAAATTAACATTAAATTTGACAGAAACAGGCGGAGAGGGGGTAAAGTCCAAACTTGGACAAATGGGGGGGTTTACTCAAAACGTGACCATAAAGGGGGGGGGGGGGTTAAGTCTAAAAATCCCAAATTATAGAGATGTTAAGATCTTAGAATAAATTCAATGGTGGTTGAAGGGATCTATATATTCTCTCTCTTCCATAACCTAACATCTCCATTAATGGAGGAAAAATATGTTACACATTGAAGAAGATGATGATGAGAAGAATGGGTGTAAGGGTAATATAGTCTATTCCTATACAAGAATCAACGGCTTATATTAGATTTAAAAAAAATCTTGGATTGACGGTTTAGATTACGTTTGGCAATTTAAGTATTTGAAAGATGAGTCTAAATATGTAACTTAAATTTTTTGATTAAGTCAAAGAAAGTTGACTATTTCTCTTCACAGGTGTATTCTCAAATTGACCCTAATGGGTATAAGTAGTAGTGCATTGAGATGGAAAGTAATCAATGAATTCTTTGTATCTTGCTCTCTCTCTCGTTCTTCCCCTTTCTTCCCAATTTCTATCGAATCAAACAAGTCAGTTTTTTGTGTAGTTCAGATCAAGATCTAAAATCCATGGAGATGAAATTAGAATGGATGGTATCGGAAAATATTAGGGTGAATGGAGACAATTCCACATAGCTTCCTCAGAAAGTTTTTATAAGAGTTTTCCTTGTTATATAAGGATAAGAATTTTAGGAAATAGGAAATCCTTTTCCTTGGCCAACTACAAGTTGTCCAAAGCCTATAAATATTGATGTTTTGGTATAAACCAAAACATAGACCAAGACATAGAGAGACAACTATTTATTAGCTTGTTAAGAGAAACCACTAAGGTTTAGTGTGTTTAGAAATATTGAGACAACTAGGGTTTAGTTTGTCTAGAGAGTATTGTGAGGCAGAGATTCTTGTAATCTTCATAATATTCAGTAAAGAAGATAGTTTTCTTCGAGATCTTGTGTTTTGTTCATCTTTATTTACTGCTATTGTTTAATGGGTTTAATTCCGCACTCAATAGTACCTTTACCTAGTAATTTGTATCATTAAGTGATCCATTCTGCCAAATTTTAAGTATGAATGACTTAACTGAATTTTTAGTTGATGAGATAGATTAAGGCACTGTTTGTTTTTTTATCTACTAGCTTATAGCTTATAAGCTACTAGCTAAGTACTTAATGGTTAGTAGAAAACAAACAGTTTGAAGACTGAATACGGTAGTCCACCCACTTAAGTTCTATCATTCAGACTGTTGAATGAAAAACAAACGACACCTAAGGGCAATTAAGAGCCGACTTCAAAACCGACTTGGAACCTAATTATAAACCGACTTGTACTCAATTAGGTACTTAAACTAAGTATCTTTACTGTAACAGTATTATATGACTGTTAATTTATGCAATTGATGACACTTTCTGAAATTTTGGTAAACATGACTTTTATAGACTTGAATGTGCTGGAAAGCTAAAAAGTTGAGCTCAAAGCATATTACTTTGTGTAGTTTGTTGGTGTGACAATCATATCCAGGTTACCGGTGAGCCTGAATATGCAGATGATGCACCAATGCTGCCAAATGGTTTACATACCACTTTGGTTTTAAGTACAAAACTGCATGCCCTTATGGTCTCTATGGATGAATCAGGAGCAAAATATTCTCCAGGGTTTTGCAAATATGTTTTCAACATATACATGAGATCAATATAATTTATTTATTTATTCATTTTTTTGGCAGTATCTGAGAAACTACAAATAGTGCTAATATGCTAATTGACTATTCAACCAAACAAAACAATACGCAGAAAGTAAGGAACACACAAAGATTTTTAACGTGGTAAAACCCAACAGGGAAACGTCCACGGTTGTCCTCGCGACAACAAATAATCCACTAGATGAAATAGAGATGTACAAACCTACCAACTACCTGCACTCACTGCGAGTTGATACTCCTGGTTATCTCTAACACCTTGACTTCACCAGAGCACCTTGATGTACGCACAAGACACTCGACTCCTTGATGAACACACAAGAAGACTCGAAGCCGAAATCACAATAACACTCTTAGAATCACAAAGTTATGAATTGATTGAAAGGGGGAAGAAGGGAATTGAGTTCTATGGCCACAAACGATTTCAATATCAAAACCTACACCAAAACACCACAACTAGAAGAACAATGGACGGCCAAAGAACTACCTTCTCAATGGAAGAGAAACCCTATTTAAACCTAGGGTTGGAAACCAAGGTAATTGGGCCGAAAACGAGAAAAGCCTATACGGGACGTACGTACGTCGATATGACGTTCGTACGTCTCTGAACGAAAACACGCTGCTGCCTACTTGGACGTACGAACGTCCTGAACAGGTACGTACGTCCAGACCACGACCAATCTTGCTGCCATACGAAGCGTACGTACGTCCTTAAGAGGTACGTACGTCCTGACCCAATTTATTACTCTGGACACACAACGCGAAATCAAAGACACGGGACGACACGCGTACACCAAGGTTTTCTTAACAATGAACTCAAGGCGAAATAACCAAGGACACTTTGTCGCAAAATTGATGTCAAACCACTTAATGGCGGTTTCAATCTCCCCCTTTGACATTGATTTTGTGACAAAAACCTATGACTCTAATAGCACTTATAAAACGTGCTTACAATCCCAAACCATGGCATTTATAAATCATGCCTACAAAATCACTCAAGGTAGAACACAAACCAAATCACCAATTCTTGATATCCAACTTGATCAAGAAGCTTCAACCATCAGAGATCAAACGGAAGCAACTAAAAATGTCCAAGGTAATCGAGGTTTTAACAGAAATCCCTTCAAGCAACTCCCCCATACATCATGAGCTCCAAGGTTCTGACCCTCGAGCTTCCCATTACTGTACCATGCCTAAAGCATCAACATGTTCACTCCCCCATTCGTGTAGCATACCTGAAACATGACCCAAAAATACACTAACAAAGGAAGAGAAGAGTGTTAGTATTAGAGTCAACATCTCCCCCTTTTTGTCACAACAAGTGAGCAATAAACTAAATAGACAAAAGTACCAACAAACAAAAAAAAAATAATCAGGATAAGCAACCAATACCAACCAATTAAAACAGCTCTCAAGGATAAGAAATAAACCTAACCAAACTCTTAAAGTTCATGAAACCAACTACATCCCAAACATAGGAATCCATAAACATAGGAAACAATAAAGACAGAACATAACAAAACTGAAGTTAACGAATTCGAAAAACTCGTTCCCAATGCCCTGGAGGAAGCTTAGAGAAATAAGCTTCCGCACGAGCCGAGGGTCTGTTCCACCGAGCTATCACATTCTCACCATCATAATCTTCCATCCATTCACTCGTACAAAATAACTCCTCAATTCTGCTGTCCAAGCCACAGTCGGTAAGAGGAGCAGCAAGCCCTGGAACCTTCGGGTATCCAACCAACTCCAAGATGTGATTTTGAAGATGACCCGGTAGTCTCTCCCAATGATTGACATGAACCAAACATGGATTAAGGAAAGGTTTATGAATATAGTCATACCCATGGGGAACACGACACAAACGACAAACCTTTGCATTGTTTTTGTACTCCATCACCATAAACGACACATAACCAACAGCCGGAACAAAAACCCCATGAAGTTCATACTCTGCCATTGAGTAATTCTGAAGAGCAAAAAGAAAAAAAAACTAGAGGGAGGTAAGAGAGCACAATATGAGAAAAAAAAGAGAGAACCGCCCTATATATAGAAAATCAAAATCAACCCCAACATGGGCCCAAGGGAAGGGTCCATTACCTAATTAGCAAGAATTTACTGCAACACAGAAAGATTCTAGAACTAACTTTAAAATGGCAGTATCCAATAACATGCACACTTCCAAAGATAGAAGCAGACCGATATAACAAAAAAAAAAAAAGAAGAAAAAAATAATGTTAAGTACAAGAGTATGAAGAGTAAACCCAAAGAAGAACTACTCGGACTCCGAGTCATCACCACTGTGTTCACCATCACCCTCTTCCTCACTCTCTCCAACAGAGTCATCACCATCACTGTCACCGGGACCTGGAGGTGCCTCTTCCGGGAATGAAGGCAAGTCAATGGGAGTGAAGTCCAGCTGTAGGTGATGCATCTGGGCGACATTCATCCTGTGAATATCACGCAGCATAGCATCATGCTGAGAGAGAATGACTTCAACACGATCTATCCGAGTACCCATGTGATCTTGGCGACGTCGAATAGAAGAAACCCGAGCGTCAACTGCTGCAACCGCCCGATTTCCCCTAGCCGGGGCTGAGACGGGGCGTCCAGGGGTCAGAGCCTGATCAAAGTCATCATCACGAACAAGAGCCCGGCCTCCCCAGATTAGGTGGTGTGTTAGACGCGCACCCACAGACTCAAAAGCAGCCTTTCTAGACTGGCAGCCCTTCTTGATGGCATTGACCCAGTCATGGCCAACAAACCTAGGAGGGCTCACCTCCACATATCGTCCCTGAAATCCCAAGTGCTTAAGAATGGTCATTATAAAACTAGGGAAAGGAAGAGTACCCTTAGTAGCATCGATTTGAAGCATCCGTGTGTAGATGACTTCAGAGAGATGGAGATGGTGCACCGACATACAAACTATCAATTTGATCATGTCGTCGGTCATGATGATCTTGTTGCCTTTGGTGGGGTAGATGTTGGAATGAGCAACCATATGCAGAAGGATGGCACTGTAGAATTTGGCGTGGTATCTCTCCGTGACACCATCGATGAACATCCTTTGTACTTGATCGACAAAATCAATTTGAATTTCCTCCGGAATGGGCCACCTAACATGAATGCCATCTTCAGAGAGAAGATCATTATCAATTCCCAATGCCTCACGAATCACCTTTGGAGAGATAGTGTACCTCCGACCCTCAATCAAAACAGAGAAACTCGAGCGATTTTGGGAAGGTGTCTTTGTCTCATAAAAGGCAATCGTGTGCTCAACCGAGTACTTGGTGATTGGTTGAGCCACCCTTAGCCAATTCCGAGTCTCAAAGAAGAGGGTTCTGTCGCCGAGTTGAGAAGCCCCCAGAGGAGTGGCAGCGATCTCTCTCAAGTCGAAGAACCGCTCCGGAACAATGGCTTTTGCTCGAGGATGAGCACCAAGAGATGTGGGGTGAGTCGACACGCCCGGAGTGGAACCTCTGCCCCTAGGAGCACGAGAAGTGGATGCCGTGGTGGAGGGAGTGATGCGTGCGCGCTTAGATGCCATTGTCTACACAAACACAACAGCAAACAACTCAAAAATGTAAGAGAAGTGACTTAAAAACCAACAACAAACTCATTGAGGCATTTAAACAAACACTTGGTGTGCAGAAACAGAACACATGCTCTCGACAACATTGAAGCAATGGTAAACCCCCAAAGACAATAATAACAACCATAACCAACAACAAAAATAGGAACCAATCCTCAAGGTTGTCCAAAACTAAAAATAATGTGAATTCAAGTATCGAAACATCAAATCCCATGAAGTCATGTTAAAAGCATACAACCTTAACTACCAAACTATCAATCAAAACCAGAAATCAACAAGAACATCACAATTGTAGAAGGAAAGATCATAAGACAAACTTACAAGAGAGTGATTGAGGATGACCAACAAGATTCCCAACCAACACACGGAACCAACACAACGACAAACACCACTATGGAAGAGCAGCACAAATCCAAAAGGAAAAGAGCAAGAAGAAGGTCGACAAGAATAAATGAGAGAGAAAGAAAGGGAAGAGCAAGAAAAATCGTTATGTTCGTGCAAGAGGGAATAGAGAGCACGTTTTGAATGTAACAGTTGGCCTTTGGTTTAACAAAAGTTGAGTTTAAACAACAAATGGGCCGGACTGTTTCAGGAACGTACGTACGTTCTAGAAACGTTCGAACGTCGGGACCCAAAAAAAAAACATCTGCCAAACACTACGTTCGTACGTCTTAGGGACGTTCGTACGTTGCAAAAAGATCTGTCCCCCTCCACGTACGCACGTCTTCAAGGCGTACGTACGAACCCCTTTTTTTTTTTTTTTTTTTTTTTTTAAACAAAAAGGAAAAGAGAAAAAAAAGAAAAAAAACGAGAAGCCATCCTAACAGCCAGATAATAAATCAAATCACGACCAAAGACAAGCATTGAGAGACATCACAAGAAAAAATTTCTACTTATTGTAGGGATTCCACTTTTAGACAAATTACAAGTGAAGCAAATCTCAACCACAAGTAAATGCAAAACCGAAGAACAACATCATACACCAAGTCATGATACTTCCTAGAATAATGCAAACATGCAAAAGAAACGGACAGACACAAATCCACATCCAGAACCAAAAGGATAACCATGAACATCGAATATATGTAAATGCACGTGCAACTAGACCAATGTGAACGTTAACCGAATCACAACTAAACCAAGAAGGCACAGGATATTGTTTTTCTTCCTGTTGCACCACCAGACAAGAGTGAAAGTCACCTATAATTTCATTTTTTTTTTTTATTTTATTTTTTTATTTTGTCTGTAAGACCATTTGAAACAAATGCCATTCCCGTGTGGGAGTATATAACAACTCCATCTTTTACCAGAACACGAGGGTAGGGTGTAGCCTACATCTTTTCGGCAAAACACACTCAAGAAGTGCAATACCATGATAACGTGCAACACAAGAACTAACATCTCTTGAGTGCATCCGTCAGAGCATGACCCTCACAGCCCCAACGGGTTCTTAGCCAAATGAGTATGCTCTCAAGACATTCAAATGGCTGGGGATTTTGTGAGTCATTGACCACTTACAAGAGGTATATAACCATGAACGACAATGATGACCATGAAGGAAAACCATACAATGCTGGAGATAAAACGAAAATTCAAAATGACAATCCAACTATATGTAACTGCATCATGTAGAAACAACCAAGACAGAGAGAGTATGATGTAACCCTACGACACTGCATGACCAAATATAGTTGAGAACGCCAAACAAGAACCATTTGTAAGAGGAATCCACACAATAGAGAAAGTAGTATGTCCACAATACCAACAATAATAACAAAATTAACCAAACCTAAACATCCTAAACACGACCAGTTCCAACGGACACATTAGGTATATAAATGCGGAAGGGGTGTAGTGACAATAAAACAGTTATCAGATGAGCGACTACCAGTTAACACTAAAACATGATTTGAATCAAAAACATCACACTTATCATCCTCAAACACAACCTTAAACTTAGCATCACATAACTGACTAATACTCAATAAATTGGACTTAAGGCCCTTAACAAAAAGAAGCTCATGACTATTGAGCGATCCAACCTCAGAAAAGTTACCTTTACCTGCAACCGGAAGCATTTTACCATTCCCAAAACTAACCTTACCTCCATACCCAAGAGTCAGATTATCAATTAGAGTCTTATCACCTGTCATATGACGCGAACAACCACTATCAAGATACCATGATGAAGGTATTTGTTCAACCAAACGAGCCATGTGAGACACAATCTTCCTGGACACATCCATACTCCTATCCCAGAAATGTGGTGGTGGAGTAGGCATGGGTGTTGCTTGAGGGCGATTCCCATAAGGAGAGGTTCTGGGTAATCTCCACGGAGCATAACCATTCCACATGTATGGAGCCTGCATGGAGAAGGTGGAGGACTTGTTCCAATATGAGTTACCTGCAAAAGAATGACGGTGAGCAGGATACAAATTATTCCAACAAAAAGCAGACGTGTGACCAATGCGACCACAGGTTAGACATTTAAAGCCTTTATGTCTAGAATTCCTTTTTGGAACATGCTTCACATGAGTACCCTTGGTTGGTGAAACCACACCAGACACCTGCACAGTAGCCGGAACAGCAACACCTGTAGGTCGGACAAAAGTAGTACGAGAGGTGCTAGCAGTAGAAACAGGAACAGATGTGTCATAACCTAAACCAGATTTATCCGAATGGAATTTACCAATTCCCAGCAGAGAGTTTAGATTATCACTAGCTTTACCAAACCCAACCAATTGTTTGTTAGCAGCAAACAACTCAGCTTTTACTTTCTCATGTTCCAATACAAGAGATCGATACCGTGTCTCCAAATCATTATTCAGTTTTTCCAGAGTGGCAATACGCACTTGGAAATCTTCCTTTTCCTTCACAAATTCTTCCTTCAACATGTTGGAGTCACCTGCAAGATTACATATATCCTGCCCAAGACTATCTACCTGTTCCTGCAAGACGGTGTTAGTCTTTTCAAGCAACTTTACTTGTTGCATGGAAAACTTATACATATCACATAATTCACTAGTAGTAGCATGCACACCAGAATCAGAAACATTAATATCATCAGTAGAGGATACAATACCTCCTGGATGCTCATCCAGGGATGCACTGAAGACCACATAGTTGGAGACAACATTTGAGGAATTTCCATCCTCATCTTCATCTGAATCATCCCACGTCACCGTGAGGTTTGCTTTGGAATCATCACCAGGTTTGCGATCCACCTTCTTGTCACATTCATTAGCAAAATGCCCGTATTCACGACACTTGTAACATTGGACATCTTTACGATCAACTCGAGCTCTTCTTCCATCCACAGAAAATCTCTCAAAACCACGACTCCTAGGAGCATTTGAAGTGTCAGGAAATCGCTTTCGAGGGTCTCGATTCTGTTGATATCTCAGAATCTTCTGAAAGCTTCGTGACAGAAACGCATAGTTATCATCCACAGTCTGTCCTTCATCATCAGAAAGTTCTGTGGAAGTTTCTTTAGACGATGTAGCCTTGAATGCCACAGACTTGTTCTTCAACGGTTCTTCCAAGGCCTGTTCCATCTCACATGTCCGTAGTTTCCCAGCAAGTGTCTCAATGGACATGTTCTTGATCACATTACTCTCAGTGATGGCATCCTTACGTGAACGAAACCGAGGAGGCAAGGCACGCAATATCTTACGTACCACCTGAGTGTCAGTATATGCATGACCAATAGCAGCACTACAGTTTATGATGTCTTGGAGACGGATAAAGAAGTCATCAAAAGTCTCAGAATTATCCATCCTTAGATTTTCAAACTGAGAAGTTAACAGTTCTAACTTGCTTTCTTTGACAGTTTCATCACCTTCATGTGTACAGATAAGTCTGTTCCATGCATCTCTAGCCTCTTCACAGCCTTGCACACGACGAAACTCACTGGCATTTAATGCCATGAAAATAGCATTGAGTGCCTTGTTGTTGTAATTTGCCAACAACTTTTGTTCAGGCGTCCACTTTTCACGTGGCGTCAGTGATGTAACAGCAGCATCATCAGTACCTGTAGTAGTAATTGGTTCTTTCCACCCTGTGACAACAGAAAGCCAAACTTCTTCTCCTAATGCTTGGAGATAAGCTCGCATCCTTACTTTCCAATGACCAAAGTCTTTTCCACTAAATTGTGGAGGAAGACTTGAAGTAGCAAACTTGTTGGATTCCATAACGCACTAATGATCGATAGCGTGAGCCTTTACGCTCCTTAACCAGCCCCCAGCGACTGATACCAATTGAGAAACTACAAATAGTGCTAATATGCTAATTGACTATTCAACCAAACAAAACAATACGCAGAAAGTAAGGAACACACAAAGATTTTTAACGTGGTAAAACCCAACAGGGAAACGTCCACGGTTGTCCTCGCGACAACAAATAATCCACTAGATGAAATAGAGATGTACAAACCTACCAACTACCTGCACTCACTGCGAGTTGATACTCCTGGTTATCTCTAACACCTTGACTTCACCAGAGCACCTTGATGTACGCACAAGACACTCGACTCCTTGATGAACACACAAGAAGACTCGAAGCCGAAATCACAATAACACTCTTAGAATCACAAAGTTATGAATTGATTGAAAGGGGGAAGAAGGGAATTGAGTTCTATGGCCACAAACGATTTCAATATCAAAACCTACACCAAAACACCACAACTAGAAGAACAATGGACGGCCAAAGAACTACCTTCTCAATGGAAGAGAAACCCTATTTAAACCTAGGGTTGGAAACCAAGGTAATTGGGCCGAAAACGAGAAAAGCCTATACGGGACGTACGTACGTCGATATGACGTTCGTACGTCTCTGAACGAAAACACGCTGCTGCCTACTTGGACGTACGAACGTCCTGAACAGGTACGTACGTCCAGACCACGACCAATCTTGCTGCCATACGAAGCGTACGTACGTCCTTAAGAGGTACGTACGTCCTGACCCAATTTATTACTCTGGACACACAACGCGAAATCAAAGACACGGGACGACACGCGTACACCAAGGTTTTCTTAACAATGAACTCAAGGCGAAATAACCAAGGACACTTTGTCGCAAAATTGATGTCAAACCACTTAATGGCGGTTTCAGTATCTTAATACAGCTAATGGGTGGTTTCAGAAAATATCAAGGAAGGGAGAAAACAAAAGGTTGCGCTAACTGCTAAGTAATAATGTACCTGTGCATATACAATTCAGTGGAAGGTCTCAGTTAGAGTAGGCTAGCTACCCAGTATGCGAAAATACAATCATGTAAAGGAAAATTCATTGGATACTAAGCGCAACAAACTGTTCATGCATGTTAAAACTGAACACAGTCAAATATTGATTATCAATGCCATTGGGTATGTAACACTATGACTTCTACAGTTTATCGTATTCAGCATTAATTGTTTATCTTCAATCATGGTTCTGTTAAATAAGTTATAGGCAGTGATATGGTGCTTAACAGTGTATGAATATCAGATCATGAGTGTGTAAAAGATTGCTCATGCACTTAAAAATACATTTTTATGCATTTGTGTTTGAAGTTTTTGTTGCCAATGGTTGGATTAAAGCCGCTGTGAGGGTTGCATATTCTTATGGTTATGAGCATGTCCAAATTTAGAAGGGTAATTTATCGAATAAGCACAACTTTAGTGAGTTTGTTCCCAAAAACACAACAAGATAATTTTTGTTCTCAAACAAGCACAATATCTAGTCAATAAAATTTTAAGGACACTTCTACCCTTCCTACATTTTCACCTAATATTCCACCCATAAATATCAAAACAAATTTCTCTCTCCTATATGATTATCATTAAACTCACTCTCTCTCCACCATGAAAATGACATTCACAACAAGCTTATTCCTTTGATCTTTCACATTTTTATTTTAACCGTTGATCTTGTTAAACCTTAAGACAACCCATCTTCTTTTTCCTCGTTCACTTTATTTTTTTTCTTCTTTGTTCTTCCTAAAACCTTAAAACCATTTTTTTATTTCAATTTTTTTTCTCTTTCACTTTGTTCTTACCATTTCTTTGTCCTTCATCATTTCTTCTTTACTTTGTATTTCTTGTTTTTACCATCATCAAGTAACAAAAAGTTCTCATTGTACAATCTATTTCTTACTCTTCAATGGGCATTTAATACACAAATTCGTATTAAATTTATTGTGGTTCAAATCCATTCAATTGTTTTGTCCTTCAATTGTTTTGTTCTTTGATTACTTTTGTTCTTTTCTATTGTTTTGTTCCCTTATTATAATCTGGTACTGGGGTATTCTACAGTAGCTTTAAATGTGTAATGTAGTAGATAGAGTGAGTATTGTATAGTAGCAGTTCTTGACAGTAGCAAATTATATTGTGTTTGTAGCAGATAGTGCTATGAAACCAGTAATACCTTAAATATCTACTATAAAGTTGTGAACGTGTGATACTAATCCAACTATGTGGATGCAAAAATAATAAATTCAATGCAATTTTTTGATTTGGTGGTCAAAGGAAAAAGAGCTTGGATATATGTGGAGGCTCAAGAATAAGGATTGATGATTACTCCTCTCACCGTACATCTACCAAACTTATTCATATTCTAAAAGAATATAGGTTGGAGAAACTTCTACTCAAGACCCAAGTTATGAGATGATAGTCAAGAGAAAGGGACATGCAAACGACCCTGTAGTTTTGGAAACCTCTCCTCCTAATGGTGTGTACATTCTTGAACCTCTAGTCCACTTTACTCCATTGTTTGCTAGAATTCCAAGTACATCTATTAGAATTTAAAGTACATCTGCTACACATACACCACTATCTGCTAAAAGTAATGGTTTTATAGAAGCAGATGAGATTTTTTTTGCCATGTAAAGATATAATGGTTTTTGGGATTCAAATGAATTACAAGAAGTTGATGTTGTTTTTCAAGCTTCACAGAGGTTCCAAACAATAGTTTTTTTTTTTTTTTTTTTGATAAGTAAAAATTTATTGATGTAATGATCCAAACAATAGTTGATGATGTTCTTCAAGGTTCTTGGTTAAACTGTGATTTTTCGATTTTGTTAAACTGTTTAAGAGAAATAGATAACACAATCATGGTTGTGAAGTCAAATAATGAGTGCTAATGGTTAGGGACGTAAGAAATAAAAATAAAAATAAATGAGAGGGATCGATTGTGGAGTGAAATTGAAAAGAGTTTTGAAGTTGTTCGTTTGATATCCCAAAAAACTCGCCCAAAAATGTTACTGCTTTAATAACTCGCTTATTAATTCATCAAACAACTACTGCCACGTGTACAAGTGATTGTAGCAGATATTTAAGGTTTTATAGTAGATATTAGCAACCAACCTATAGGGTTAGAAATATCAAAGGTGATCCTTCTTAATTTGACTAGGTGGCACATCAGTCCAAAATCCAAGAATAATCATAATTAATTAACTACTCTAATTATAGTAGAAAAAATTTAATTTAAAAGACAAAAGAAAAAAATAAGAAAAAATCTTCTCACGCGTCACATCACTCCAATAATAGAACAAAAGTAATCACTATACTCTAAAGGGCAAAATGGAAACAAAAGAATGCTAAAAGACAAAACAATTTTAAGTCAAAGAATATTTGTGCCTATTCAAGAATTTTTTATCTATGGTTGTGTTTTTGGGAAGAAGAACACTATAGTTGTACTTATTCGGGAAATTACCCAATTTAAAATCGCCTTGAATAAATTTTTATCATTTCTTCATTTTACATATACCAGGACATGGTCGTCTACGATGAACATTTATAAAGTGGCCTGGTAGCAATGTTTAATCAATAACAAGAGAAAACTATGTATCTCAAGAAACTAAAAAATAATTATTCATAAAAATTTGAGGATTTATAGAAAGTTAGAGGACAAGCACGCTACAAACTGCGGTGCAAGCCTTTTTGAATGTTTCTCTAGAATCTAGATACTATTGACTTATTGAGATGAAAAAAAAAATGTGGCAGACTGTAATTTTGGGTCTCAGTGGTGTTGTAAACCTATACACATTGCCAATGGTTAGATGGTTAAAGTTTTTACTTTTTAATTTTACATAGAGAAATGTGGCAGAAATGTGGCGACCTAAATAATGCGGGCATATAAATAAGTAAAACCCTAGTTGTGCTTTCCATAGAGAATTGTCATTTGCCCCTTTCAACTCTACACAGTTTCAGTCTGCTTACACTGGTTAACGAGATTGAAGTTTGAACACAAACTTTAAGATTAAACTTTAATCATGCGATTTTGATTACCATTGGGAATTAAATTACAGATGTTTTGCCCTGTTCAGTCTTCACCACCTTTTTGTTTTTGCTGGGTAAGTTGAACAAACCAGAAAAAAGTCGCGGCATAACTTCAATAAACAAGAAAAAAGATTAGCTTGTACTAGTAACACAAGCATCGTAGCTCCTAACATTGAAATTACTAGTATGCAATTTGAAGTTCTTAAATCAACTAAAAAAATGGCAATTTCAAGAATAACAGCTAACAATAATAATGTTTTGATCATTACATCAGGCAAGATAAAATGCTCTATCATGTACATGATAAATTGGATTCTATATATAATTGTGGTACAACCCTTCTTGTGTATAGTTTCATATGAAACCTATCGGGATTGCAGCTAATCATCTATCTCTTTTGCCTCTTGAATAAGTTCAATTAACCACATTCCCCTGTAGTATCCATTGTTGATGCTCTACATACCAATCCCACAATCATTGCACGGCCATCGATCTTAACTCTTTGCTCAAATCTTCAATTTCTCTTCTGATATAATCTCAATCCAAGTAACTCTTTGCTCTACTTTGGCTTGCGAATAGCAGCATAGGGTTTTATGCGGATGACAACAAGAAGATTGTTACTCGTTGTTACAGTTCCAAAGGACTACCGAGAAGGCATACCCAGTGTTACAGTTCCCATACATCCATTGCCCTTGCCATTGTGAGGATAGAGTTTTCACATATTCTGCGACTTAATCACATATAGGCTGTGTTTGATAGGATAGTGGGCAATAGCAAAATAAATTTTGATTTGCCATGGTAAATAATAATGGATAATGGCAAACTAATAGTGGGTGTTTTAAATTTGCCGTTGTTTGATAACAAAGTGGGCGAATACTATTTAGTTTGCCTCATTTAACAAAGTGGACTTGACATCGAATTGAAATACTTGCCATTTCATTTGAGAAGCAAAAGCCAAAATAAACCGAACAGTTTCAAATCGAGCAACAGGAGAGTGAGTGTCAAAGAAATCTACCCCATACTGTTGCACATAACCTTTAGCGACGAGCCTATATTTCAATTTCTGCACACTGCCATCCTCATTGTACTTCACCTTGTAGACCCACTTGATGCCAATTGCTTTTTTTTCGGGTGGCAAATCCACTAGCTCCCATGTCTGATTTTTTTCAATAGTGTCAATTTCTGCTTGAATAGAGGTTTCCCATTCTTCTTTGCCTTCAGCCTCGTCATAACTCATAGGTTCTGCAATCATAAGAGCAAAGGTGCAAGATTCATAAACATCTTTTAAAGATTGATACCTTAGCGGAAGTGAATCAGTATCAAGAGTGGGATCGGAACTGCTGCTGCCTTCACTACTTGGACTGCATGGAGAGTTCATTCTTGGTGATGATTGAGGAGAGACAATAATTTCCTTCGAATTTGGAGGTTCGCCTTCATCTTCGACAATTGGAGCATGCTGATTTTTCGAGACATTCCAGGCCCAAACACTGCCTTCATCAAAAACAATATCTCGACGAATAATCAATTTCTTAGTTTCTGGATTATACAACCTATAACCCTTTGTCTCATCGCTATACCCAACAAAGATGCATTTTTCACTTTTCTTATCAAGCTTGGTGCGCTCATTAGAACCGATCAAGGAATAAGCAATGCATCCAAAAACTTTTAAATGACTCATAATGGGTTTTCGCTGCCACCACGCCTCATATGGAGTCATGTTGGGTACCGCCTTAGTTGGAGAGATGTTTAGAAGGAAAACTGATGTTGTAACTGCCTCAGCCCAAAAATCATTTGGAAGTTGTTTCTCATTAAGCATACTTCGAGCCATTTCTACCACGGTTCTATTCTTCCTTTCTGCGACCCCATTCTGTGTTCTTCTCACTGTTAGATGCCTACGAATGCCATGCCTCGTGCAGAAAGAAATGAAATCAGCAGATAAGAACTCTCCTCCTCTGTCTGTTCTAAGAATTTTGACGACTTCGCCACTTTCTTTCTCTGCAAAAGCTTTAAATTCCTGAAATTTCTCAAATGCTCCATACTTATAAGTAAGAAAATAAACCCAACTCATGCGAGTACAATCATCAATAAAGAGCAAGAAGTATCTACTCTTATTGAATGAAAGAGTATTTGTCGGACCACCAATATCTGCATGAATGAGTTCAAGAGGCCTTTTTGCACACCAAGATTTGCCAACAGGAAATGATAACCGGTGTTGCTTCCCATACACACAACCTTCACAAACATCATCAATACCAGCAATAAAAGGCAAACCAAACACACAATTTTTCTGTCTCAACAACTTCAGCCCATTATAATGTAAATGACCATAACGTAAGTGCCAAATCTTTGATTCATCATTAATACTAGCAGCGAATGCACAAGCATCAAGACATGAGAAAACAATAGGAAACATTTTGTTTTGAGTCATACGAATCTTAATAGGAGGAACATCTGAATTTCGCTTCTTAATTTCACACATATCACCATCAAACATAACGGAAAAACCACTTTCGATCAACTGTCCCACGTTAAGCAAGTTATGAGCTAAACCATGAATGTAATAAACATCATGAATTATGTTTTTGATACCTGATTTAGTCGGGACTGCAACTGTCCATTTTCCTTCAATTTGAACTTGCTTATTATCTCCAAGTCGAACTTGCAACTTTACTGATTCGTGAAGACTACGAAAAGTGCTTCTTTCACCTGTCATATGGTTACTACAACCACTATCTAGAAACTAAATATCAATCTTACTTTCTTGAGCCATAAGACAAGTAAAAAACAAATTACTTTTTTCCTGTTTTTCATCACAGAAATTAGCTTGCGGCTTCTCCTTTTCCCACCAATTCCCTTCAATATGGCCCCACTTCTTACAGAAATGGCATTGCTTGCTTTTGTAATTCTTCTTGTGATTTTCTCTATCACCATAATCAGAATTGTGACTACCAAAATCAGATCTTCCACGGCCTCTTCCACGACCACGAAAACCACCTCTTCCTCGGCCACGACCTGGAAATCTATTAGAGGAAGAACCATCAAATTTCTTTTCTTTGTCAAAAATCTCTACCTTTGACTGGAAAGCTTGCTCAATATTCTTCTCCGATGATCTGTTTTGCATCCTTTCTTCATTAACAGACAGAGAACCCATCAATTCATTAAGAGAATAATCAGACAAATCCTTAGACTCTTCAATGGCAGTAACTACATGATCAAATTTAGACGACAGACTCCTCAAAACCTTCTCTACAACTTTCTGATCATCAATATTTTCACCAAAACTCTTCATTTGATTAACAATAGTTGAAACTCTAGAGAAAAAATCTTGAACAGATTCACTACCTTTCAAGAAGAGAGTCTCAAATTCTCTTCGAAGAGTTTGAAGTTTCACCGTGGTTACCGTAGCGTCACCATGGAACTCCTACTTCAAAATTCTCCAAGCTTCCTTCGATTTGGTGGCATTTGCTAGTCTTGGGAAGATAGACTCCGCCACAGCCTGCTGTAGAACAAGTTATGCTTTTGCATCCTTCTTGCGATTCTCTTTCAAATTCTTTACACTCCTAGAACTTTCAGTATTTGTATAGCCATTCTCAACCAAATCCCAAAGATCTTGAGAAATAAAATATGTTCTCATCTTGATACTCCAAAATTCATAATTTTCACCATTAAAAATAGGCACCAAATTTTGTGAGAGGTTTAGAGTATTCATACCGTTTGACATGATGAATTACCCAAAAGCAACAAATTCTGAAAACACCTCTTCCACCAATGATCGATACGCGTCGACTCCAATTGAAAGATCTTTCCTACAGCAACAAAATCTTTCAACTCCCAATTGAAAGAACTTGGCTCTGATACCAAAACTGTTGCTTTAAGAATGACAATTTAAAGTAAAAGCAATGAAACAAAAAACTTTGAATGACAATTGAATACTTGTATTGATAAAACTAAACTCAATTAAGTTGAATAACAAATGATCTGATTACAACTATTTATAGACTAAGAACTCTTACTGGATAATGAAAAGTCCCACTAAGATGTCAAGAATGACTAGAGGGGGGGTGAATAGTCCAATAAAAATTATCTAGGTCAAGTGAACAATTATACAAGAGAGGAACACACTTAACACAAGATAAATAAACTAAACAGGAACATCCATCACCCAAAAACCCAAACTAAGCCAACACTAGTCTCAGTCTGATAGGGTCCAGTTAACTGGGGTCCAGTCGACTCAGCCTTGTCAGACAGAGAGGTCAAATTCTAGATTAGAAGAGAACCAACAAGAAGAAGATGATGAGAGTAAGAAGAGATGCTGGTATGATTATGAATTAAATATTATAAGCATAAAGGTGAAGTCTTTGTGTGATAGACCCAACCCCACACCTACACATACAACTAACAACAAGGAATGTGTGTGTGCTTAATGTTGAGACATGAATATGATGGATAGATAGAGATATTTAGAGAGCAAGCAAACCACACAAGAGACACTTGGTTTATAGTGGTTCGGCAAGGTTGCCTACGTCCACTCTTCAAGGAGGCTTTCTTAGCCTTTAGAAATTCCAAGCAAAGCAAGGTAGTCACACCTAGTACACCACTTCTTCACCACAAGCACTTTTTGTTGAATCTCTAATGAATCCTTCAACCTTGAATATTGTAGAGATACCTAACCTCTAACCTAGCCTACTAGGATTTCTTCTCACAAATCACTTTTAACAAAGTGGGTTTTGTTTCTCTTAATGATTCCTCTCAAAGGATGAATAGAGAAAGAAATTAAAAGCACTCAAGGTTGGTTTATAGAACACCAACTACAATAACTCTCACTCTCATAAATAAGGAAGCATTCAATGTAGTGAGTGAAGTTAATTCAATGGAATGGGATGGATTTCAATGAAGCTCTTCACTTAGGGTTTCACTTTTGAGTAGATAATAGAGCTAACACCATCAAACTTTTCTTTAGCCTTCTCTTGCTAGATATACTCCATAAAGTGCAATAGATCCGTTGGTCAAACCTGTGTTGACTAGATCTGAAAAACTTTAGTGGATCATGGATCGGGTCATAAACCATGTCGGTTGGTAATGTCGCCAGTTGACTGAGGTCCAGTCGACTGGAGCAAGGAAACCTGGAGGTTCTGTCTGGTCTTCATTTTCAGCTTCGTTTTCAGCTACATAATCTTCAAGTCTTCAGCTCTTCATGTTCTCCAAGACACAAGATATACTTACAAGACTTGTTAGAAACTCTTTTAGGGTTTACATGTGTTTTTACAAAATTACCCTTTGTCATAATACACAACACAAAAACCATAGCTTTACAATCTCCCCCTTTGTGAACTTATGACAAAAAAAAAACACATGTAAATAAAACAAATAAAAATACATCATGAAGATCCACTTCCCCTGAATACACAATTCCTCCTATAGAGTAGTTTCCTGGAAAAAGAAATAAATACCAAACACAAGCATAATACTATACAACATTCTCCCCCTTAGTATGTGTCCATCCCAGTACAACATTCTCCCCCTTAGTATGTGTCCATCCCAACATCAATCATTCTCCCCCTTTTTGTCAACAGTTGGCAAAAGGAAAGAATATAGCATATAAAGGATATAAACGAGTATAAACATGCTCAACCTAACAAGATACTACAAAAAGAGATATAAGGATATATGAAACGGTAATATCAAACAGACAACTATGCCTCCCCCTAAAAATCATACAATGGCAAATGAGAGACATCTAAGAGCATCTAAAAAAGGATACAACAATAGAAAAAGCTCTTGAGGTAAAATATGCATAATGATAAGATATAACAAGTACAGCTAGCAATGCATTACTACCAACGAAACTCCCCTAAAAACAAACGCGAAGATGAGGAGCATGCCAAGAAGAAATATAGCATGAAAGACCAAAAACAATTTAGGCATGTTGTGTAAACAAATCAGATATCCTATAAAAGGTATGGTATATAACTACCAATCAATTATGAGAAACCCTGCAAAAACAGTTAGTACAATCACGTACACATAGAAGAACACACGGCAAAAAAAAAATACTATTCAGTCAACTGAACACAAAGGCCATTCAGTCCACTGGTCAAACAGGTTCTCTCAGTCGACTCAAACTCTGAACCAAAGTAATATAATGTAATGTCAACCTACAGACACCCAACAATGACGGATACACAATGATGTATGAAACGACAAGATAAATCATATAACATCCATACATGGATCACATAGATATGATAAGCCTATGAAAACAATGATCTATAAACAAACATCAAACATCCATAACAAGGATAAACTAGTCAGACAAGGATAAACATGATAAGCAGGACTGATCGATATGTAACAGAATAAAAAATAGACTCATAAAAGGACTCGAGACCTCCACAAGAGGACATAGATAAGGCTATGTCGATCATCATTGGTCTTGTATGTGTGTCCTGCTCTCAGCAGCATGTCTACTGTCTAGCATAGTTACCCTCAGTAGCAGCACTTCCCAAAAACTGAACACCGCGAATAAAATCTGCAGTGAGCTTTAAATCTTTTCCTTGTTCTTCAACCTTATCCTCAAGAATACAAAGTCTGTGATTCTGATCCGCTAAGGACTCCTCAATCCTGAACAGACTTGCTAAAACTTCATCCTCATGAGAAGGAATACTAGGACCATCCGGGAATTTCACATATCGAAAGATCTTGTATCCAATGGGTGCCTTGCTGGGTAGCATAGAGGTAAAAGCTGTAAACACACCCCCAGGAACCAACTCTGTAATCAAAGCATAGACACGTGTTGATGTTCCTGAATGAGCGTCTACCATCTGACTCCATATCATCATGGGCATGTCCAATCTCTCACCTAGCATAGCTTTCCACACACAGAAGGCATGATGCTTAGGTATCTCAGTAAAATTACCAGCTTTGCAAAGAACAGTACTAACCATGATACGATTAAGTACTCTAGCCATGGGTATCATATTCATCGTGGAAACGACTACAGTATACTCAAAAGTCTTGCCGCAAATAGCAAATAAGCCAATGTTAATCAAAGTATCAACCAAAATCTTGAGGTGTACTTAGGGCAGGATCATTTGGGACAGACGGACCAGTTCGTTTCCTCTTGGATGCCATGATCGACAAGCTCTTGGCTGATGAGAAACACTACAACTTGAAAACAAGGAACTTGCCACTTCAGAATTTTCGACAGCTTCTTCAATCATCAAACATAATTTCCTTCACCCTATTGGTTAAGAAGGAAATCTTAACCAATTTAGAAACTAACCAAAAACTTTTAAACCCCAACCAGATAAATTATCTGAGCTTTGGTGCTAGATGAGATCAAATTCTTCTTCTCCGTCAGATGAAGAGAAAGATGGAGTCAATTCAATTTAGAACCCTAGCTGCTGCTGTTACTCGAAATGGAGACATATGATTTCTCTCTTTTCCATCTATGAAGTGAGTTTTCAGGTTGTTGGGTTTTGCCCGATCCAAGATTATATGGTCTGATCTGATCCATCAAAATGGCCGAAACAAATCCATAGGCCCATCAACCAATACACCCAGTCCACAGTTCTGGTTTCTAAGTCAGATCCTATTGATTCTTCGTCCAGTTGACTCTGCTCTTCACATATCTAAATCCTTCCAGGTTACTAACAGATCTCCAAAAAAAATTCCATACATTGATTGAATCCACTTAATAGTGACACCAATTAAGAGAGAGGACACACACATAGAACCTCAGATATGGGATGTAAGTTACAACCAAGACCTCGACAAAACGCACGACAACAAGGTTACCAGGTGCAAGTATGAAACAAATAATAAACGATGAATACTTCATACAAAATGCACCAAAAATACATATTGTGAGAACACAAATACTAGACTTGTCAGAAAAAATATAGACATGATGCGCAGCAGTAGACAAAACAAGATAGCAATATCAAAAAAAAAAAAAAACCGCATCGCACCACTTGATGTCAAGTGATTGCCTACGTACCCCACTAAAATAGATATGCAAAGGGGTACAGGGGATCAGACGCCTCGTAGTTCTGTCAACGGGCCCACTTAGCACATAAGTACAAATGAACCCAAGGTAACTCACCTAGAGACTAGGTGGACGTGAAAGTACTAGAACTCACCCTCAAACACAAAAGAGAAATAGGGTCGGGTGTTCTAGTAACATGGACAGGTAGGCTATCACATAAAGAATTGTAAGATAGTTCAAGAGCCATACCTGGGACACTCAAGCTAGATGAGCGTCCATTACCGTCAGGAGAACATACTTGGACCTTAGAAGCTTGATCATTTTGCTCTACGCGAATAGTAGCTTTCTTAGGTCTCCATACTTGCACAATTCTCTTAGGAGGCATACATCTCTTAAGTGTATACTCGAGATCCCTCTTTTTGGCTTCAAGACTAGCCAAGGTCTTCTTAATCTCTACTTCTTTCTTAGCCCTTTCATCGGCTTGTTTGTGCTTGCACTGCCTTTGGATATGACCCTTCTTTCCACAATAGTAGCAAATGGGAGATAAGGTAAAGCTAGGAGTGTGCGGCCTTCTAGGAAGTGTAGCTTTAGGAGGAAGAGAAGTCTTTGACTTTGCCTTGTAACCAAGTCTGGACTTGTCATAAGGACTTTGAGATCTCTCAAGAAGGTCATCCACCTTCATAGAAAGATTGTCATATATTACTTCTTTACCCTGAGTGATCTCTTTCTTCAACTTAGTCTTTAGATCTTCATTCTCTCTCTTGAGGCTTTTGATTTCGACTTCAAGATCACTAGACTTAAGTAAAGCTCCATCTCTTTCTTCTTTCAATTTCGCACATTCTTCGCTCAATTCTTTTACACTTGCTTTGCTAAGATCCAGGCGTTTGGCAATTTCATAGCTCTTCTCATAGAGATCATTGTAGGCCTTTTGTATAGCATCAACATCATACTCACATTCACTACTTTCATCACCACTGTCACTATCCGAGGTCTCACATTCGGTAGTGTTCTTTACTTGAGTTGAGCGAACCATGAGTGCACGACGAGTAGGAGTGTCATCACAATCAGAGGAGTCATAATCACTGTCAGAAGAAGAGTCACATACTAGAGATGCTTTCATAGCTTTAGCATTGGTTGCATTGTTTGGACACACTGTAGATAGGTGCCCAATGCCACCACAAGTGAATCATTCTCTATTATCTTTGGTTTTAGCTTTTATTCCTTCATGCTTGTGTGAATCTTCATCATCACTATTGGAATATTTGAAAGATTATCCATGCTTGTCGAAGAATTTCTTTCCTTTCTTGTAGAACCTGTTGAACTTCCTAGCCATCATAGCAAGATCATCACATTCACTAGAATAAGAAGATTTTAAAGCAATAGATTTTTCAGGTTTTTCATCTTTACCATTCCTAGTTACAAATTTTAACTCATAGGTTTGAATAGAGCCAACTAGCTCCTTAAGGTCAAGAGAGTTAAGATCTTTGGCTTTTTCAACAGCCGTGATCTTCGGGTCAAATCTATATGGTAAAGACCTGAGGATCTTTCGCACAATAACAGTGTCATGAATCTCCTCACGTAATCCCCACATTGAATTGGTGCAGTCTTGGAGCCTTAGCCAAAACTGTCCAAAAGTTTCTTTTTCTTCCATCCTCATATTTTCAAACTGACTAGACAACATTTGAAGTTTTGAGTCATTGACTTGGGACGTCCCCTCATGAGACAATTCAAGGATGTCCCAAGCCTCTTTTGCAGTCACGCAAGTCATAATGGATTTGTATTCCTCAACAGAAACACCACAATGGATAGCATTCAGAGCTCGATTATTTGCATGGTCAAGGTCTTTTTGTTTCGGAGTACACATATCAGGAGGAGAGGGTGTGGCCGTGACAACATCATTAACAATAGCAGTGATGATAGGTTCCTTATATCCAAATTCAGTGACGTGCCAACAATTTCGGTCTAAAGACTTGAGGAAAATCCTCATTCTAGTTTTCCAAAACATATAATTTTTTCCATCAAACAAGGGTGGTTTATTTATCGCACCACCCTCTTTCCCATTCGACATCATTGTGGATCGTAGCTCGGGATGTTAAGCCCAGTGTAAGCAACCTGCTCTGATACCAATTGAAAAGTCCCACTAAGATGTCAAGAATGACTAGAGGAGGGGTGAATAGTCCAATAAAAATTATCTAGGTCAAGTGAACAATTATACAAGAGAGGAACACACTTAACACAAGATAAATAAACTAAACAGGAACATCCATCACCCAAAAACCCAAACTAAGCCAACACTAGTCTCAGTCTGATAGGGTCCAGTTAACTGGGGTCCAGTCGACTCAGCCTTGTCAGACAGAGAGGTCAAATTCAAGATTAGAAGAGAACCAACAAGAAGAAGATGATGAGAGTAAGAAGAGATGCTGGTATGATTATGAATTAAATATTATAAGCATAAAGGTGAAATCTTTGCGTGATAGACCCAACCCCACACCTACACATACAACTAACAACAAGGAATGTGTGTGTGCTTAATGTTGAGACATGAATATGATGGATAGATAGAGATATTTAGAGAGCAAGCAAACCACACAAGAGACACTTGGTTTGTAGTGGTTCGGCAAGGTTGCCTACGTCCACTCTTCAAGGAGGCTTTCTTAGCCTTTAGAAATTACAAACAAAGCAAGGTAGTCACACCTAGTACACCACTTCTTCACCACAAGCACTTCTTGTTGAATCTCTAATGAATCCTTCAACCTTGAATATTGTAGAGATACCTAACCTCTAACCTAGCCTACTAGGATTTCTTCTCACAAATCACTTTTAACAAAGTGGGTTTTGTTTCTCTTAATGATTCCTCTCAAAGGATGAATAGAGAAAGAAATTAAAAACACTCAAGGTTGGTTTATAGAACGCCAACTACAATAACTTTCACTCTCATAAATAAGGAAGCATTCAATGTAGTGAGTGAAGTTAATTCGATGGAATGGGATGGATTTCAATGAAGCTCTCCACTTAGGGTTTCACTTTTGAGTAGATAATAGAGCTAACACCATCAAACTTTTCTTTAGCCTTCTCTTGCTAGATATACTCCATAAAGTGCAATAGATCCGTTGGTCAAACTTGTGTTGACTAGATCTGAAAACTTTAGTGGATCATGGATCGGGTCATAAACCATGTCGCTTGGTAATGTCGCTGGTTGCTGAAAATAATAAGTCCCGTCTAGTCGACTGAGGTCCAGTCGACTGGAGCAAGGAAACCTGGAGGTTCTGTCTGGTCTTCATTTTCAGCTTCCTTTTCAGCTACAGAATCTTCAAGTCTTCAGCTCTTCATGTTCTCCAAGACACAAGATATACTTACAAGACTTGTTAGAAACTCTTTTACGGTTTACATGTGTTTTTACAAAATTACCCTTTGTCATAATACACAACACAAAAACCATAGCTTTACAGATAACCCCACTTCACAGACCATTAATCCATAACTCCACTTCCCTCAACTCTAAACTGAAAATAAGAAACACAACTCATGTAGCTAATACACTACTTAGACTTAGTCATAGGACTAATGACATGGACTCTGACCTGGACAAATAACTGACTAGGACTGATCTGTAGAAACTAATCTGACATGGACGATGACGATGCATAAATTCTTAACATTGTTGTTGTTTGATTCACAATATTTGCCATGGCAAAACATCAATTTTTGCCGTGGATCAAAACTATTGCCTATATACATAACCCAAAACTATGTGCATATCAATGGCCTAAAATAAAATACACATACATGGCCTAATACAATATACTAAACAATTCAACCAATTTTTTATTAGATAATGAGTACCTTAAGCCAAACTAAATAATCAAAAGTTAACCGAAATAAAACCAAACAAAAAAATCCAGCCAACTTCTAATCCACATAGCTAAGAAATTAACTCATTCAATGAAATCATTGTCGTAATCATGCACAGGATATTCTGGGTGCAAAAATTTGATCCACAAACTCGAGATACGTATAGATTATTCGAACAGTTACAATGAAAGCCTTCTATAGACAGAGGTAAGATGTGGGGGTATACAATGAAACTGGACCTGATCGGGATCAGGCTGCCTACGTATCCAAGAAGATGAACTTGGAATCAAGTATCTTCTTCCACTAAGCTCTAATGGAGTTGCTCAGTGGAAGACTCGTAGTTTAGGAGGTTTAGAACTCTTGTATTTGTAGTAGGCCGGAGGAGGCTGGCTCAACCACCCCTTCGGTTTTGACTCCATGAACTCAGGTAGTTCAACTGTGAATATGCCTTCCGTGGAGATAGCTTGCATGTTGCCGAGCGGTTATCTTCTTGGTTTGAATTCCCTTTGACCAGGATGACTGCCACATAGCATCCTCTGATAGGTCCTGGTTCAACATGAGTCTTCCTTTATCTTCTCCAGCGGGCTAGAACTGTGGGTTCTGTTAGCCTGGAATCTCGCTGGACTTATTCAGTTGGTTGGGACTTGGATTGACCAAGCCTAAAAGCAAAGACTTGGGTTGGACTCCTCTGACCGGAGGCCCAATCTCCATTGTATACACCCTGGCCAGGTCCTCTGGACTTCTGTGTTAAGCCTTGGGATGAGCCTCTGTCGTTGTTGGACTTTACTGGGCCGGACCTGACCTACTTGGCTGAGGTGGGCCAGGTCAATGTATGAGAGTCCACGGTTCAACGTCTTATACAGTAACCGGGGCTCCACCCTTTGGTCGTGGACTATCCAGTGGATCAAGGTCCATAGAGCGTATGTGGACCCCTTGAGATCGGGTTGGGCTCTACCCGATAGCCCAGGCTTGGCTGGCTAATGCTCAGGTGCTCCCGGTTTAGCTTCTTATACATCCATCGGTAACACCTGTCGGGTTTTTTACCTAGGGTACACACAGATATATATACTTCATTAACCCTAGTTTGGCTTATTAAAACCTAACAGGTGTCTAAGCCCAAAACCTCCTTATTTTTATAACACAAAATAATACAGGCCTAAACCCAAATCCTTCTTAATTGAACTACGCAAAGTCCAAAGCCCTTATATTGTTTTTTGCCACAATACTGGGCAAAACTTGGTGGCAAACAAAATCCACCTAATAGGTGGAACTTTTTATCCAGTATATAGTGGACAAATCTTCCATACTGGGCAAAAGTTGAAAATATTTGCCACATCATAAAAAACGTATCAAACACTAACAAATACTATTTTAGTGGGCAAATATATTCACTATGGCCATTTGCCATGCCAAATGCTGCCTATCAAACACAGCCATGGAGTTTTCACATATTTTGTGACTTGATCTGCAAAAAAATAAATAAAAATAACATCTTCTACTAGATCTTAATCTACATTGTAGGATTTTTGTGAAGTTAACTCTATAGCTAAACCTGTGTAACTGTGTAGTGAATGGCCACGGTGTGAACTCCATCCCTGCAAACAGCAGCTTCACCTTCCTATGTACCTAAAACAACCCAATAAGCTATGATCAGATTATACATGCAATAGATTGTGTACATAATGACTTCAAATGAAATTGAATGCAATAAGCTACAAAAAAAATTGTTTGGTTTCTAGCAATTGTAACCCTTTCTTTAAAATTATCAAACCATGGTCTATAGGCAAAATAGACAGATTTTAATTTAGAATAGTTGAATCTGGAAATAACAAATCTATACTCTCTATTAAAGTTGGGCATGCCCTTAAGGAAATATTCTCTATCCAAATTAGAGAAAAATTAATGCTCTAATTAAGAGAATTTGATTAAAACTTAAAATTTAAGGGTTATTTTAGAACTTTTACACAATATTTAATTAGTAAGCCAATTTAAGTAATTAACTCTAAATTAAATATTAAAAGTTAACCGATATAATGTAAGCACTAATTTGTAAACATCAAAAGTTGACCCATATAAAAATACGAGAATATGGTTAAACCAAAATTAAAAGATTATCTCTTAAAATCGGATAACTAAATTTATCCAAAATATGTTCAAAATGAGTAAACATTATAGCTTGATTATATCAATATATTTCCAAATAATTTGAAAACAACTGAACATCTTATCCAAAATATTAGTTAAAAGTTGAAATAAAATTTTTGTTAAAAAATAAAAATAAAAAATACAACAACATAAACAGAATAATGTCAACAATTTGGATTGTGAGTTTGGATGAACAACCCAATAAGCTATGATCAGATTATACAAGCAAATGCAATAGTTTGTATACATAATAGATAAGCAAAAAGGACAAATTCAAAAGAACTTTTTTTTTTTTTTAATTTAGAATAGTTGAATCTGGAAACAACAAATTGATTAATCGTGCCCAACAAAATAGCCAGAGAAATAAGTCGAGACAAACCAAATCTTGTTTTCGATACCACTCATTCTCACTTTATCATCAATTCATCATGTATCTAAGTGAAAACTCCATTCTTTCAAGATCTATGCTGTCAGGGGCGCCGCCTGAGCGCCGCTTAGCGCCGCCTAAGCGCTATTTCTAAAGAAGGTCGCTCCGCTCAGCAAAATTAGCGCTTAAAACACCTTGGGCCGCCTGGGCGGCGCTCAGGTCCAACGCTCTGTTAAGAGCGGCCCATACAAAAGCGCTCAAAGCGGCCCAAATAAAAAAAAGCCCAAAACTTAAGCTAAAAAAAAAAAAAAACCTAAATCTAACGTTCTCTCTCACGTTCTCTCTCTACCTCCGGCTCTGCTGCTGCTGCTACTGCTACTTCTTCTCCGGCTCCGATGCTGCTGCTGCTGTAAAGTGTCTACTGTGTGGTCTGATCAGAGCGCCGCCGGAGCGGTTGAGGCGGTCCCCAGAAATCTGAGCGCCTGGCGCTCCGCTCCGCCCTTGACAGCATAGTTCAAGATATATTTCTCTAAAACTATCTAGATCTAAACCCGTGTAGTGATATTGGTTCGGCCATACTCTGTCTTTGATTAACTAGGGTTTTTACTTGTGCATTTATATAGGGCTTTATTGATGTTCCTTTTCAACCTAAAATTACAAAATGCCCCATTTATTAGTAGGCATGAATCATTCATTCATCATAGCCTAGTTCAAAATTTAGTTACATTTCGCGAAATTTCAACTATATTGATATTTGAGAATTTAAAATCACGAATATCCACAAAATTTTGCGAAACTTGGCTTACAAATTGATTTCCAATGCGGAACCTTGGCATTTTAAAATCTGGGAATATCTGAGATTATTCCCGATATTTCAGGTGACATTTTTGTTTCGAGTGTCGGAATGTTGGAATATACCATTTTTTTCACATTTCGCCGGATTCAGAATTTTTAACTATGCATGTGGCTACAATGGAACAACAAACTGTTGTAAAAGCAAAAGCCACATACATACGCTGCCTAAAGTAACAAACATTACAATCTACGAGTTAAGAGTGCATGTATACTCAGCAGATACTTGTCCTTTTTTTATAAATTAGCTATTTTGGTCCACAAACTTTCACCAAATTTTCACTTGAGTCCACAAAGTTGTATTTGGTCAATTTGGTCCGCAAAGTTTCATTCCGTTTGCAATTTGGTCTCAAGTTAAGTTTTCGTTTTGGATCACTTAACGTAGGGTGATTTGGCAGTTAAAAATTCTATGTTAAATTTAAATTTTAAATTTTCTTTTATTGCTTTCTGTGATAGGTCAACATATGAGAAGCTCGTAAGATTTTAAATTTAGATTTAACTGAGCATATACGATTTCAACTGCCAAATCACCTTCTATGTTATGTGATTCGAAACAAAGACTTAATCTGAGACCAAATTGCAAACAAAATGAAACTTTGGAGACCAAATTGACCAAATACAACTTTGTGGACTCAAATGAAAATTTGTGGACTAAAATAGCTAATTTATCGTCCTTTTTTCAATGCAAATTTTCAATATGTGAGGAGACTACAATGGTACTATTTCCAAAGAATTACAAGTTACAAGAAAGCATGTTTAAGCAGAATATATATATGTCCAACATCTTTTTTAAATATGCGAGGAGACTACAATGGTACTATTTCCAAAGAATTACAAGTTACAAGAAAGCATGTTTAAGCAGAATATATATGTCCAACATTTTTTTCAAATATGCGAGGAGACTACAATGGTACTATTTCCAAAGAATTACAAGTTAACAAGAAAGCATGTTTAAGCAGAATATATATGTCCAACATTTTTTTCATTATTGGTTACGTTACAAATAAAGCTATTGGGTTGTCCAAACGCATCACACTTAACAGTGAAGGCCCCAGTTCCGGCACATATCAGGAACAGTGTATATCGCTCGTGCACAAACCCAGCTTTTTACAGTGGCCTGCTTCTTCTTTTGTACCTAAGCCATTTGGTATTGGAATATGACTTCCAATTTGATTAAGTTTGGTATTCCTATTAGGAATTTGTTTTGAACACCCTAAAGGCTATAAATATAAGGTCTTTGTTGGGTTTTATGTGCAAATCAGAGACGGAGGGAAGTTTTTGAATCAGGAACGTACGTACGCTTTTAGGACGTTCGTACGTTCAAGGTGGCAGATGAATTTTTTGTTCAGGAACGCACGTACGCTGTTAGGACGTTCGTACGTCCCGTGAGGCAGATCTTTGTTCAGGGAAGGAACGTACGAACGTGATTAGGACGTTCGAACGTCCCGTATGCCAGATGACGAATAACGTGTTGAAACGTACGTACGTGATTTCGACGTACGTACGTCCTCCTCTAGTTTTGTGCAATGGGTCTGTTTTTGAGCCCAATTCGTGGCTATTGTAAGGCTATACTATAAAGCCAAATAGAAGTGATACAAAACCTTAACTTTTCAGAGAGAGAGATTGTGAGAAGCCATTAGAGAGTTTGAGAGAACTTTTGTGAGGAAGAAGACTTAGGTTTTCTTTGTGAGAGCTTGTACAATTGTCTTGTGAAGAAAAGCATCATCCTTTCTCCCCGTGGACGTAGGCAAATTGCCGAACCACGTATATCTTGTGTCTTGTGTGGTTGCTTGTTTACTTTTGTCGTTTTCGTTTTACTTTCTTACACTAGTTCAATCATCATATTTGTGCATTAGCATCCGCTGCGCACAACAAGTGGCATCAGAGCTTAGGTTAGAACTTGAGCATCTAGAAGGTGTTTGTTGAAATTCCGGTGTGAATTTCATATTTGTTTGGTGATTGTTTAGTATTTTGAAAGTTGGAGAAAAGATGTCAAAAGAAGGGAGTTCGAAGAGTTCGAAGGGGGAAACCAAATCTGTGGTTTACCATCAAGCAAAAATTGATGTAGAGAAGTTTACTGGCACCAATAACTTTGGTATGTGGAGGTGTGAGGTAATGGATGCTCTATGTCAACTAGACCTAGAAGATGTTCTGGAGGATAAGCCAGAAGATGTGGAAGAGAAGGATTGGAAGAAGATGAACAAACGAGCTTGTGGAATCATAAGATCGTGTTTGGCTCAAAACATTAAATACCTTGTGATGAATGATGCTTCTGCAAAGGAGATGTGGCAAAAACTGGAGGAGAAGTACATGACAAAGACTATCCACAGTAAAAACTATCTACTTCGAAAGTTTTATCGAATAGATATGAGAAGAGGTATTTCAATGGAGGAGCATCTTAATGATTTTACCAAAGTAATTGCCGACTTGGTGAATCTTGGAGCAGATGTAAGTGATGAAAGCAAGGCAGTGTGTCTCCTCAATTCGTTACCGGACGAATATGAACACTTGGCTATCACACTTACATATGGAAAAGATAAGTTGGTGTATAGTGAGATTTCTGCAGCATTGTTAACTCATGCGTGTATGAAGAAGGACAAAGAAGAGTCCAAAAGCTCAACACCAGAGGTCTTAGTGGCAAGGGGAAGCTACAATAGTGGGGGTGAGTCTCGTTCAGAGCCGAAGAGCAGGTTTCTAGCAGAAGATGAATGTTCCTTTTGTCATGAGAAAGGGCATTGGAAGAAAGATTGTCTTCAAGCCAAGGCAAAGGACAAGAAGAATAACTCTGAGGTAAATATTGCACGTAATAATATAGATGAAGATGATGGTTCTGATTACTCTTTATGTGTTTCATCCATTGATTGTTCCACTAATGCTAATGAGTGTCCCATAAGGGAATGGTTTTCTAGCTTTAAAAGGCTAAATAATGGTGCAGTAGTGATGGGGAATGATCAACCTTGTCATGTATTGGGGATAGGTACTATTCGATTGAAGATGTTTGATGGAAAGATAAGAGAGCTGAGGAATGTAAGATATGTTCCTGATTTGAAAAAGAACCTTATTTCACTTGGTACCTTAGAAGCTAAAGGTTACAAGGTAGTAGCTCAGAATGGTGTTCTAAAGGTTATGGTTGGTGCAATGGTATTACTAAAGGGTACTCGACGAAGTAACTTGTACTTCTTGCAGGGTAGTACAGTTACATGTGATGTGGCCATATCAGAGGCTACAACGAAGTTTGCTAGAGAGACTACCAAATTGTGGCATATGCGGTTGACGCATGAATGTGAAAAAGCTTTGCAGACATTGACGGAGCAAAGGTTTTTTATGGGTGCTATCGCCTGTGAGTTAGAGTTCGGTGAGCATTGTGATCTGGGCAAGCAGACAAGAACAAAGTTTGGCACAACTATCCATTGTATGAGTGGAGTTCTTAATTATGTTCACATGAATGTCTGGAGACCTACCAAGTACACAGCTTGGAGAGGTAAGTCTTATTGTGTGTCTTTAGTTGATGAGTTTTCTAGGCGTGCGTGGATGTACATCATGAAGCATAAGGATGAAGTCCTAGAAATATTGAAGTGGAAGAAGCTAGTTGAGGCCCGAATTGACAGAAAGATCATGATATTGTGCTTAGATAATAGCATAGAGTACAAAGATGATCCGGTCTTGCAAGTATGTCAGACTGAGGGTATTGAGCGTCACTTCACTGTGAGAAAGACACCGCAACAGAATAGGGTGGCAGAACACATGTTGTCTATGGCTGGATTAGACGAAGTGTTTCAGGTTGAGACATGTCATCTTATTAACAGGTTGCATTTGATTGTGACAAGTGGTAAAACTCTTATGGAGGTTTCTATGTTGGAGCCTGAGAGTTCTCAGCAGGTGGAGAACAAGACCAAAGAGGTTTTGCAGTGGGTGGAGATTTGCATATCTCCATATGTTCCAGTGGGTTCTGTATCTAATGTGGAAACTCTTGTAAGGGTTTTGGGTGTTTCAAATTCTGATGGCATGACAGATGATGAGACGATTGGAGATGCAGAAAATGGTGATCCTTATGATGAGGGTCCAATTGCAACTAGATTATCTAAGAAGAAAGAAGAATCTCCAGGTAAAGATGTGCACTTGAAGGTAAACGTTTGCATCCTTATGGCGTTGGTAGTGCGATCTGATTGTGTATTAGCTCTGTTTGATGTGAAAACGGTTGTTTTACATGGTGAGCTAGATGAGGAGATCTATATATCTCAGCCTAGTGGTTTTGGGGTTGCAAAGTATGATGAGTTGGTGTGTTTCAAACCATATATTTCACGAGCAGTGGGCATTGTAGGTAGATACATGCATGATCCTGATGTGAGACATTGGGAAGCTGTGAAATGGATGCTCCACTACATTCAAGGTAGTGTGGAGGTTGGTTTGTTAGTCTCAAATGGAAGGACTTTGAGTCTGCGGTGTGTTGGTTATGTGGCTGTTGAGTATGATTGTCACTTTGATAGACGTTGGTCTACTCCTGGATATGTGTTTACATTGGCAGTGAGATCTATCAGCAGGTTGTCTACATTACATTCTATGGTTACTTTGTCTCCGACAGAAGCTTGGAATATTTCCGTGACTAAAGTGGTGTATGGGACTAAGTTCTATTGCTTAGAATTGGTCCATATTCTTCCTTTGAGTGGATAGTAGATTTTGGAGTGAACTACGATGGCTTGATCCCTTAGAAGAAGGGTACGTAGGCAACCATGAGGTGGTGCAGCCGAGGTGGTCCTTCGGGACATGTGTGGGAGTTTGTGACTTGTGATTCTTGGTGTCGGCTTAGATTTATTGAATCTTCGCCAAGGTGGAGAATTGTTGGGTTTTATGTGCAAATCAGAGACGGAGGGAAGTTTTTGAATCAGGAACGTACGTACGCTTTTAGGACGTTCGTACGTTCAAGGTGGCAGATGAATTTTTTGTTCAGGAACGTACGTACGCTGTTAGGACGTTCGTACGTCCCGTGAGGCAGATCTTTGTTCAAGGAAGGAACGTACGAACGTGATTAGGACGTTCGAACGTCCCGTATGCCAGATGACGAATAACGTGTTGAAACGTACGTACGTGATTTCGACGTACGTACGTCCTCCTCTAGTTTTGTGCAATGGGTCTGTTTTTGAGCCCAATTCGTGGCTATTGTAAGGCTATACTATAAAGCCAAATAGAAGTGATACAAAACCTTAACTTTTCAGAGAGAGAGATTGTGAGAAGCCATTAGAGAGTTTGAGAGAACTTTTGTGAGGAAGAAGACTTAGGTTTTCTTTGTGAGAGCTTGTACAATTGTCTTGTGAAGAAAAGCATCATCCTTTCTCCCCGTGGACGTAGGCAAATTGCCGAACCACGTATATCTTGTGTCTTGTGTGGTTGCTTGTTTACTTTTGTCGTTTTCGTTTTACTTTCTTACACTAGTTCAATCATCATATTTGTGCATTAGCATCCGCTGCGCACAACAGTCTTAGGGATTGGTTTAGTATCCTCAATCCATATTTGTTGTTTGTCTCCTTGTGAGAGTTGTGAGGATCTTGGATGTGAGTGAGAGTTTGTATCCTCAATTTGTGATTGTCTCTTTGAGAGATTTGGTGAGGATTTGAGAAGGGAAGAAACCTAGGGTTTCTCCATTTGTTTGAGAGCTTTGTACTATCTTCTCCAATAGTAAAAGTTCTATTTGTTTGTCCGTGGACGTAGGCAATCGCCGAACCACGTAAATCTTGTGTTTTGTGTTTATTTTATTTTGTTTGTTTGATTCATACACTATTCCAATCTTGGGCATTGGTGCATAAGTTTCCGCTGCGCACAACAATCGAGACCTTCTATTGAATTGTATTTGCACGGTTGCACCCTACATGATTCATACCAGTTAACAGGTTACACAAATGCGTTGACAAAGATCAAATGTTTTTTAACTGACTTTTTATCGAAAACATATTTGCAATTCATACCTGTTAACAGGTTACACAAATTTGTTGACAAAGATCAAATTTTACTTAGTTAAGAAGCTAGAAAGACAACATAATTAATTATCTAAAAAGTCACCAAAGAACCAGATAATGCATCAAGCTGTGAAGACAAGCATAAGAAAAGTAGTCTTCATCTAGTTGCCATATCCGAACTGTTGGAGATAACAAAAAATCAAAGAAACATACATGGTAAGAAAACAAAACTTTAATTGTAGCAAAATAAATTGGTTGTTACTATTCAAAATTTCAAAAATTGTACAAACAATTAGGCATTATTGTGATGTGACGTAGCGGAAGCAATTTAAAACCAAACCTTTAATAACCCAAGGGGAGGATTGTCTTGAAACAAAGAAGAACTAAAAGAAAAATAAAGAAAAATAAATTGTAGAAACAAATTTTAATTGTATTTATTGAATAATTGTTAATTAGTTATACAAGGCTTGTCTCTTTATATAGAATAAAGATCTAAATCAACTAGCACTAGAAATTCCTAAAAAAAAAAAATTTAAAATAGAAATCCTGAAATTATAATTTATAATGACTTCTAAATAAACACTAACCTAAATAAAAAACCAATTGATTCAGGTAGGTTGTCATAAACATTGCTAAGTCATCTACTCTGCCATACACCTCCACTAAAGTCTAAAAATGCCTTCCACGGTGCAAAGTCTGGTCTGTAAAAGGTCAAGGTATATCTATTCAAGAGCTACAAATGTTAACGTATAGGTCAAGGTATAACTGTTGCCTCCATCGAGGTTAGTCAGGTCTGCTTTCATTAACCATCATCTGTAAAAGAAATTCAATAATGATAAAATTATCAGAAGCCATAAAGGATGACAGCCTACTCAATTTTTAGGACATTAAGAACACTACTATGAGCCAGGAAGGAGCATTCTCTTTATCTTTGCCAAGAATGGGAACATACCAATTGCATACGTTACACTATGGTAAAAAACAAATAGACAAAATAAACAGATTCATAATAAAATTGTCGAATTCATGCATGTTACATATCATTTTTACTTTAAAATAGTTGAATCATTCTATCTTATCTAAAAAAGAAAATAAAAATTTTACCATTAGGAAGGAGGAAGATGTTTCCCAATGTCGTGTCCGAAATGAATTCCCCTCAACAGCAATGGCGAACAAGAACAATCCCAGTTTATTGAGTAGACATCCACTTTTTAAATAAACCTCTCTGATGATCAAGATGCCGCAGAACATTCTTATTCCAAGAAATATCCTAATAAGACAATTGGGTTGTCCAAATGTATTGCCCTCAACAACAATGGTGGTGACCTCCTTCCAATAAGTGGTTTCCAACCAAGAAAGGTCTTTTCGATTGTTCTTAATCATACTTTTTTTTCCGATATCACCCATTCCCATAGTCCATTCTGAAAAAAAAATTTGTACTCAAATGTAAGGTTACCCTCCTCAAGAAAGATGTTGCCCTCCGTTGATGATATTTTTATTACTGGAGTAATTTTGTCACTTGATGAAAGTTCAGGAGAAAAAAAAAGGAGAAAGGTGTCAGATGTGAAGGGTTTGGGCGGATAGAGGAAAGGCGAGGGATCCCCTATTATTTGGGTATCAACCGATATTACAGATTACGATTGTGTCAAAGCTGTATTGACAAATTGCTCGCTCATATAAGCACTCCAATTGTTGAAGGGTAAGAACTGATGAGCCCAAATCTGTGAACTCCTATTGTGGGATATCAGTTACGACATCTGCCCCCAAATAGTTCCCTGTTTTAAATTCAGCAAAAAACTCTGAACATCAACAGTTGTTTCAATTAACTTCCCCAAGCAATTGTGTATTTCTCAAAAATTAATTCATGGAAATGAATGCAGGCCCCCATTAAGAGCCCAAAAAGCAAGATTTTCCTATCTAAGGAACAAAATGTAAAAAAGGCCCCAAAATTGTGTTGAAACAAAGCATTGAGTTCTTGGCATAGTAAGCATTCATCTCTTGGCATAGTAAGCATTCCTCTTGGCATAGTAAGCATTCATCTCTTGGCATAGTAAGCATTCCTCTTGGCATAGTAAGCATTCACCTCTTGGATTTTAAAATGGGGCATTTTTTACATTTTGTTCCTTAGATAGGAAAATGTTGCTTTTTGGGCTCTTATGGGGGTCTGTTTTTTTTTTCCCTGAAATTAATTTTGTATCAAATAATCATTTATATCTTTTATTTTTTATTTTTTGTATCGTTTCTATTTTTGTTAAAATCTTTTAGCTTTTAATAGTTGAAAGTAAAGTTGAAATCCATTGAGGAAGGTTATAAATTTGTTTAACACCTATCTATCTATCTATCTATCTATCTATCTATCTATCTATCTATAGTAGCGTGTTTGTCCTCCATTTTTGTGTAATTCTTTGAGCTGGTCAAATATTAAAATAAATAAATAAATAAGAATTATTCGGTTCGAACAAATTGGATTGTTTTGTCCCAAAAAAGCCTAAGTGTTTTATCTTTAACCATCTCTACTTTACCTTATTTGTGTTTCATCTTGTAATTATTATGGTTTTGACTTTTGCCACTTTTATGTTTACAACTAAACAATGTAATAAACACCAAAGAAAATATATAATAACAATAGTAAGTGAATCTGGAGATAAACCAAATCTTTATACTTGTAGACACATTACGAATGTTTAACATTAAATCTAATAATGGATCTTGCACTTCATGTTCTTTCTAGCAATTATTTTCTAAATAGATCTGAGTTTTGATCAACTAATTTTGAACTATGTTACTCGGTTATTGTCAGATTGTTTGCAATTAATATGTCAAGAATTCTTATGCCTTCATCCATATCGATTCCCAGATAATTTACCTGCAATGTCTGCCAGATCTCGACCATTATATTTATTTACGCTAAAACTAAACCATTATATACGCAACAACAAATATCAATAGAAAAAAAATCAACAATAAAAACAAGAATGTTAGAGTAGGATTTTACCATTATTCAGTATGACGACAACATTGGTAGATCTTGTCAAGACAATGCCTTTTTTTCCGATACCACTTATTCCCACATAATATATTTTTCCAACAAAATCACCTAAAAGTTTTAAGAACATTATGAAAAACTTGAAAGCTTTCATCTTATACTAAAGATAAATCTTTTGAGATATCCAGTAGAAGAAGAAATCTTTGCTATTTATAACAGCAAAATGCAAATGTAAGCGATGATCACAAAGAAATCATGACGTGTGGAAGCTGTCCATGACGAGATGATACCAATGAAATCACGACGTGTGTATGTAAATGGTAAATCACATATATGCATATAGTAGGCTAGCTATGACGCGGTGATACCAATAAAATTATGGCACGTGTATGTAAATGGTAGAAACCAAATAAATTATGACACGTGTATGTACATGGTAGGGATTTAGGGATAACCATGGCGCGTGGATGTATTTATTAATTATGTAAACCACTTTGAACCTTTGATATTTAAAGTCTTGTATCATTCATCTCAAAAATCAAATAGAGAGTGGAATTCCATAAATACCTTCACATGTTTGACAATATGCTTGTCAATTGTAAATAAAATAATTATATATTCAACTTACTTCAAGACCGCTATAAATTCCTTAATCTTTCAGCCCAACTAACGTGGGATGAGGAGCAAGCAGAAGTGCCAGGAGACATGGAATTGTTTAATTGAACCCTTTGTTTCTGATACCACTGATAACGTGAGTTTTGCACCCTTAATTAACATGGAATTAGTATCTCTTTTACGGTGAATTATGCTTGGAAATAGGTATTTGTGTATATTTTGTAAGAAAAGATCTCAAAGTCAAGAAACAATGGAAAAAGCTACAAAAGACACATTTTGGGACTTTTTACAAAAGAATCGAAAATACTGTGGAGTGATTACTTTTCAAAGTGTGATTTCTAAGGCTATGAAGAGTTCTGGAGCGTATATTATGGTGTATGGAGGAGTACTTGATTATATTAGAGCATTGGAGTCCATTTGGGCTTGGTCAAAAGCCAAATACCACTTAGTCAACTCGATTCAACCCAATTTAACCAGAACGCAACTTAGTTTTTCTCGGTCATATCTCCTTATCCAAAAAGTCAAATTGGGCCCATTTTATACCAAAAATTAAGAAAACGACGTGGTGTATCTAATGAAGGTGGTCCCAAGGCCCAATCCATTACCAAAATTCCAAAATACTCTACGACATTCTAGAAGGCAAAATTAGGGTTTTTAATCTTATTCAAAGGCAAGGTCTTCAAGGGATGACTTGAATCATAAGAAGGAAGCTTCGTGAAAATAAAGATCAAAGAGTTTCTAAAGAACTCTATGGGCCCGAATTCCATCTAGATTCAATGAACCTTTACCCCAAACCCTAATCCAAATTATGTGACTAAAGCCCAAATTCTTGTATTTTCACCTATAAATGGGGGTCTCCACCTCTCATTCTCTTCGATAAATATTTTTTTCTTCAATTGTTGTCTTATAGTTCAAGAGAGGAGATGAAGGTTATTTAATTTATTGTTTTACAATTTTCTTCATATAAATCTTAGATTTGTAGTTCTTCAGAGATAAAGACGAACATTAGGTAATCACTTCGATGGGATACTTTTTGCTTCGGTTGACTCTCACATATGTTTGATAAGAAGGATTATAATATATTTAGATTTATACTAGGAGCAAGTAATACATGCTTTGTTGATTATATCTAGGATTTTGATCTCTTTAACGGTTTACTTGTTTGATTATTAGAATTAGTTTAAGTTAATTCTACTGCATGGTAATTAGGTGGATTCAAATCTCTGAACTTTCTTATCATATTCTTCAATATATGTAGTAGTAGTTTTAGTTTAAATTAATTCAATAAATTTTTTTTAATTTCTTCTCGATTAGTTCTGTTTAGTTCTTTTCTTTAGTTTTTACTTCAATGACTTGATCGTCGGTTGATTTGGTTCGATACCCTACACCATTATACTCTTCATTGAGTCGAGAAGGTTTTGATTAAGGTGTAAGTTGTATTCACAATTTATGTTATATCAACCACCTATTCCCATAGTTATCACCAAGTACCTAAGCAAAGAAGACTCCATTGATTCGACGCTAAAACCACTTCAGATCTAAAAGTTTGTGTTCAAAGTTCTTAACCAGTGTAGTAGACTAATTTGGCCATTCTCTTTGGAAATATAATGTGAATAGGTTACAGCAGACTTGCCTTGACAATAATGTTAGGTTGAACCTTAATGCATGTGTCTACGCATCGTAAAGGGACGGATTCAGGAATCTGAGTTGGGGGTGCAGAATTACATGTAACCTATATGCTCATATTCTGGGGGGTGCGATTCTATGTATTTTAGCAAAAATAAAATAAAATAATGAATATACAAAAACATAGGGAAAATAATGAAAATTTCCAATTTTGGGGGGTGCGCACACCCTGGATCCATCCTTGGCGTCGTTGAAGTCCACCTCCGGTCTCTTCTTGTGAAACCTTGTCAAAAAATATGTTTTTTTACAATTGTTCAGGACGTCCGTATGTCTCTCCAATGTCCAAACGTCTACTGCACACATGGCAACAAGGTAGTGTAGGTAGCGGTGAAAAATACTATTGATTGTAAAGAAAAGAAAAAAAAATGTACGAATAAAGGGAAAAAAAATGAGAAAGAAAGAGAGGGAAGGAGAGATAACTCAGTATATAAAAAGATATTTGGAAAAAATTTAGAAGGAAAGATGGTAAAGCTGAATCAAATAAAGAGGAAAGGAAGCAGCGATTGGTAGCAGATTTGGATAGCGGAAATTGCAAGAGTTGAGGTGAGTGGATTTCTAATAAGATACCTTCTTATCGAAAGAATTCCTTGAGGGAATCCAACTCCAACACATAATTCCTTAAGGGAATAACCCTCTAAACATCATACATAATTCTTCTTTGCCTTATTCATAATGCCTATTGGCTATATATACAAACATCAATCTCCATTACATTGGTGAGATACAGAGAATAACTGCCTAGTAGTTACATAACCACTCAACTAAGATAAAGATTGTAGGAGTGATACCATACAACAACTATTACTTATTTATATAACACACACTAATCAATTAATAATAATAACAAGATGAGATTAGATCTCATCATTCAACTCCCCTTGAAACTAAGGTTGGCCTCATGCGATGAAACCCGGAACTTTTCTTAATAACAAGTGGCGGCTGCACAATTGGAATTGCTTCTTTGGTAGAGAATGAAAATGATTCCACAATTGATCCAATTCGGAAACATTCAAACAGTATGTTTGGTCAGCTTGTTTGAATGACATAGTAAGAGCATCAAAGTCCCAAGTAATGGGACCAAGAGAATATAACCAATCAGTACCCAACACAATATCACAACCTGTTACCGCCATCAGAAAATAATCAGTCCTGAATGAGAATCCTTGAAGAGTTAACAATACATTGGAACACTTTCCGAGTCCCGAGACACAACATCCATCTGCAAGTATCACTCGAAAATCACTAGTGTCGACACTTGATTGTTTTGAAGAAATGCTCGTTGGAATATGGGAACTACTTGCCTCTAAAAGACGAACTAAATGCCCTGGATCCCTCGGGAAATTTATTTAGATGATAATCTATGTTGGGATATGGGATTGGGGAACTAAATGGCCTAAGTGTTAGGAACTACCTACCTCATCCGTGTGGTCCTGTTTATTGGACGATAATGTATTATATGTTTTTCTGTAAAAGTTTCTAAGTTAGGAATCACTCATCTCGATCGACTTTGTGCTGACCTTAGTTTGTGTTGTTTTGCATCCTTGGGTATACCCCCATTGGGGTCTAGATGGCGAGCAACAGTAGCAGTTGGACCAGTAGAGACTTCAGCTGAGAAATGATGCTGGATATTGTAAAGTTTTGTTATAATCTTATATATCTATGTGTGTGTTGTACTTTTTTGTTATAGAAAATGTGGGTGTTGGAAGTAATGTATCATATTTTGCGTATACAATAATATTTTGTGAATGTTGGGTTATCTAACATAAAACGATTTTATTAATGTTAGAAGAGCTTGGTTATACATTTATGCTCCGTGCCAGATGAATGGGAATTTCTGGAGGAACATGAGGGTTGTAGACGATCTGAACATGTTGCATAAGTGGGGGGTTACTGTGGGTGATGTTTTAGGTCAATTTTGTTTCAAGCGATCTGCAAAGCAGGAGGGGGGAGGCTATAATATGTAGGCCAGGCCTGAACGTTTGCCCTTGATTTACCCTGTTAGTAGTGAGCTGGTGGTAGGAGCCCATGTTGCTCACTGGTCAAGTTACTGAAGATAACGCTCTTTTGTTGTACGTCACTAGAAATTTGTCTGACGAACGTAAGTTTACGGTCGTTTGTTTTAGGTCGTTTAGGAGTGAACTGTTTTGGTTGTTCTAGTCGTTGACTTGTTTTTTTTTGTTTTTTTTTTTTTTTTTTTTGCAGCAATTAGAGACGACCACCTTGTGAAGAAAAACGATTTAGATTCTGTCTTGAACGTGTTTGGTTCTTGGTCTGATGAGAGAAAGTTGCGGCTTCTTCCTCACCTGAAGAACTATTTCACTCCTAAAGGTGGTCCCAAGACTGTTTCAGACGAGTTGGAGAGGAGAAAAGCTTTGAGGAAGAATTTTTTGGCTTTGATGAAGAGATCTGGTGCAAGTGACAAATCCCGAGCTGGTGGTAGCTTGAGGCCTAGCGATCTTGTTTCGAGTCCACAGATCGTTACTCCTCCGACCTCTCTTCCGAAGGTGCCTTCTCGGTCGAGCAGGAAGAGGTCGTCTTCTGGGAATTTGAAGTTGATAGAGCAACCACCAGTCATTCCTTCCTCTGCTCCTTCGAAAGTTTTGAAACCTCCTAAACCTACTCCCTTGTCGAGAAAGTATGCTATCCGTTACTCTGGTAAAGGTAACGGTGTTTCATCTGAATTCCGACCTGGTCCCTTTGAATATCTAGACGGCCAGGGAGGGAAGCACGTGGTTTATGATAATGAAAGTGCAATAGATAACCCTTGTGTTGCCCGAGCTGTTAACGAGGGCACTGTTCTGGATGTTGATGCTCGAATGGTCAAGTCCCAAAGTGTTCTTGTAACCTGCTCGAAGATTAATTCTGCTTTCTTTGGTGAGTTAAAGAATAATGTTTGATTCCTTTAACTTTGTGTTGATTGCTTTCTGACTATGTTTTTTGTGTAGCTCAATGCTAGTTTCCAGGAGGTGCGTCTGGTCGCTGAGGTTGGGGCGAGAGCTGAGATCGAGCAGAACATTCTAAACGAAAAACTCGAGCAAGCCAAGAATGTTGTTGTTATTGCTGAGATGATGGTGAGGGATAGGGATATGGAGGTTTGCAGCTTTAAGGAAGGAGATGGAGGGGCTACGAGGAGAGGTTACTGCTGCTAAAGAGTCTGCTGCGTACTGGGAAGGCTTCTGCAGAAAGAATGGTGCTGAATGGCAAGAGTACTGTGATAATCTAAAGAAACAGTTGTTGGGGTCACCCGAGGGAGAGGAGACGCCGGTTGTTGATGAGTCTACTCCAGCTGCAACGCAGGACGCCTTGATGGGCCCTAATGAGGAAGTAGGATAACTCCAGAATGAGCAGGTCGATCAAGATGACCAAATGCAGCTAGGTCTGTAAAAATGGCCCTTTGACCATAAACCCAGCCCGGCCCGCCCGGCCCATTCAACGAAAAAAAACCCTTAAAACTTGACCCTTATGATTTTAAGGGTAGGGTCGGCTCGACCCTCTCTTTTTAAGGGTCGGGGTTTAGCTTTGGAAATCTTAGACCCTACCCTTAGCCCGACCCTAATTAACCCTCTCAAAGCCCTCCTACGGCCCTCATAAATATATGTATAATTTTTAATATATTTCTCTATATATCAAAATTTGAACCTTTTCTTAGAGTTTAATCGTAAAGATTTTTCCAATTAGACATAGATGTCACTTTTGTTTAAGTTATATGACATTTATCAAATGTTTATCGAATATTTCCCGAACTAGTTGTTAAAAAACTATTATATAACTAAAATAAATTGATTCTCAATAGAATATTTTTTTATTAACCATATATTTCATTATTGAGCATTGAATAAACGTGGTAATTAGATTATTATTTTAAATGTGTATTTTATACTTATCATGCTAGAATTTTATAAATTTAGGATTAAATTTCTGAAGTTTGAAATGTTAGTAATAAGATAACATCTAACTACGAGTTCTTTGTATTTATTAATTGTAATGCTTTTAGATAAAATAATATCATATACTATAACAAATTTTATGGTGAAAAAATATATTTGTACATTTAAGAATTGAAACATATTATACGTATTTTCAAAAATATTAAAATGATATTAATAAAAACACGATCGCATATTTTTTTTTCAAGTAAAACATAATTCTATGTATCGACCCTATCAACCGGGCCCGTTAGCCCGACCCTCAACCCTTTAAAATAAAGGGCTAAGGGTCGGGTGAGGTTTTTATAATTTTTGTGGTGGCCCACCCTAACCCGATCCTCATCATCTTTTAGGGTAGGGTTGGCCCGTCCCTTAAAATGTGAGGGCACGAGGGTTCAAGGGCCGGGCTAGCCCTACCTGGCCCATTTTACAGGCCTAGATGCAGCAACAGTGACCTTCTTCTTTTTCTTTATCTTGAGTGATTGTGAGGTTTAAACAATTGTTCGTGAAAGTTGTTTTTGTTGATGATTTGTGGTTGCCCTGCGTGGCATAAACACTTTAGTCTTGAATGGACTTGGTTTCGACCTCGTCTATTCTTGGCGCTCTGGTTCCCTTGGTGATGGTTTAAAATAATAGTCTTAGATGAGTCTGACTTTGGTTGGGCTGATCTTTGGCGACCTGGTCGTTTGTTGGTTTGGGCTTGAGGCCGTAAACAATAGTGATCGATCTACTTCGGTAGGTCGATTGCGCTTTTACTTTCTGCACTTTTATTTTTTGTTGCGGATAATGTCACCTGTCTCTTTGGGCGACTAGTTTCCAGGGAGTCCTGGTAGCTCGTTCGGAAGGCAGGTAGACGAGATGAATGGCTGCAAGCAGGGCGGACTGAAATGTTTCCTCTTGCATGCCTTTGTATAATAAATTTGCTTTTGTTAGATATCTGTATGCTTATCTTATTTTAACTTTTGCAGGTGCTATGATTGGCGAGCTGTAGCTAGGGATTGCTGAAGTAGCCCCCGAGTAGTATAGGTTGTTGATGTAACATAGCAAGTAGTTCGTTTTTCCTGTAATAGTTAGCTTATTTGAAATAAATGAATAAAATGAACTTTTATTTGATTACCTTGCTTGTAATTTATTTTCCACTATTTGTATTGTCTGCGTTGCTAGATGGCAAACATCAAATAATAAAGTTAAGTGTAAAATTCGACCTGGGATGAGAGTTGTCGTTAGATTATGAGCTCGAGTTTACTTAGGTCGTGGGATAGTTATGACTTAGGTAGGAAAGTGTTAGTTGGAGTAATGATGTCAACTTAACACTTATAAAAATTATCAAAGGGACTAGAGTATTGATAATTTAAAGGTCTAGTGATTGATTTTGACCTGTTCAAGACATTCATGTATGAAATGAGATGAAGGCAAAATCAAGCTCGTTTGTTAACATATGAGAACGCATGCTTATATTTTACTGGTAGAATTTCTTCAAATGATAAGCATTCTAGGGATTCTTGACATCCTCTCCTTTTGGAGTCTGGAGGCGATAGGATTCGTTGCTTTGAACCTTTGTGATGATGTAAGGTCCTTCCCAATTAGCGTTAAGTTTTCCAATATTCGCCTTTATCTTATTATGGAACATTCTTCTTAGTACGAGCTCTCCTAGTTGAAAAGCTCGAGGCCGTACTCCTTTGTTGGTATTGCTCGAGCTTGATGCTAGCATGATTCCTTCTTTCTTCAGCCAGATCTATGCCAAATGACCAAGCTTGATTGTTGAGCTCGGTGTCGACCAGTAGTGACTTGGTTGTACCAAATGTCAGCTCAGTTGGGATGACAACTTCTACTCCATAGCAAAGACTAAATGGAGACATTCCTGTTGATGTTCTTGGAGTTGTTCTGTAGGCCCAAAGGATGTTTTCTAGATGCAATGGCCATTGATCTTCTTGATCTTCAAGTTTTTTCTTCAAGTTAGAAAGAATTTGTCTGTTCGCAGCTTCGACCTGACCATTACTCTGTGGGTATCGAGGAGCTGACCTGGAGTGCTCGATCTTCCATAGTTCGTAGAAAGTTGTAATGTTCTTTCCAACGAACTGAGTTCCATTATCAGTTACAACTCGTTTGGGCAAACCAAATCTTGTAATGATGTTTTCCCATAAAAATCTTCTCACATCTGCTTGAGTGACATTGGTGAGAGCAATGATTCCACCCATTTCATGAAGTAGTCAACAGCGACTAGAACAAATCTTTTTTCGGACTTCTTCTCTTTAATCAATAAGCCCATGACGTCGAGCCCCCACATTTGAAATGGCCAAGGAGCAGTGATGTTGATGAGGTCGTTGGGGTGTTGATGAGTGTGATCGGCAAAACGTTGACACTCCTTGCACTTTAAAACGAATTTCTTTGCATCCTCCTTCATTCTTGGCCAGAAATACCCTTGTGAGATCGCTTTGTGAGCTAGTGTTCGACCTCCATAATGATTTCCACATTCTCCTTCATGAATCTCCTGAAAGATAATTTGCCCATGCTTCGATACCCCTCTTTGTGACTAAATAACCAAGAAATTTTCCTGATGCCACTCCGAATAGACATTTTTCTGGATTAAGTCTCATCTTGAATTGTTTTAACCTTTGAAATGTCTGATCGAGATTGGCCAAGTGAACTTGCTCGAGGTTGCTCTTGACCAGCATGTCATCGATGTAGACCTCCATTGTTCGACCTAGTAGGTCGTCGAACATTTTGGTGACAAGTCGCTGGTAGGTGGCTCCAGCATTTCTGAGGCCAAAAGGCATGACTTTGTAACAGAAAATTCCTTGTTCAGTAGTGAATGAAGTCTTTTCTTGATCTGGCTCATGCATTGGTATCTAATTGTACCCTAAGTATGCATCCATGAATGATAGTAGCTCAAAACCACAAGTCTGATCGACTAACCTATCGATTCGTGGGAGTGGGAATGAATCTTTAGGACAAGCTTTGTTCAAGCTTGTAAAGTCGATGGAAACTCTTGTCTTCCCATTCTTTTTCAAGAGTGGAACTATGTTGGCCAACCAATCTGGTGTGTCAACTTCTTTGATGAATCCTACCTGCTTGAGTCTACTAATTTCATCATTGACGGCCTGATGAAATTTTGGGGCAAGTCGTCTTGGTTTTTGCTTAACAGGTCGGTAATTAGGATTTACTCGTAATTTGTGGCATGCTATTGATGGATCCATCCCAGGCATATCAGTGTACGACCAAACAAAATCATCTTTATTGAGAGAAATAAAGTTTACAAAATCATGAATGATAGTCGCTCGAAACCACAAGTCTGATCGACTAACCTATCGATTCGTGGGAGTGGGAATGAATCTTTAGGACAAGCTTTGTTCAAGTTTGTAAAGTCGATGCAAACTCTTATCTTCCCATTCTTTTTGAAGACTGGAACTATGTTGGCCAACCAATCTAATGTGTCAACTTCTTTGATGAATCCTACCTACTTAAGTCTACTAATTTCATCATTGACGGCTTGATGAAATTTTGGGGCAAGTCGTCTTGGTTTTTGCTTAACAGGTCGGTAATTGGGATTTACTCGTAATTTGTGGCATGCTATTGATGGATCTATCCCAGGCATATCAGTGTATGACCAAGCAAAAACATCTTTATTGAGAGAAAGAAAGTTTACAAAATCATTATACTTATCTGTTCCTAACTCTGAGCCCCCATAAACATACTTGGGATCGTCCTCTGACCCTAAGTTCACTTGCACTCCTGCATCTGTGCTTCCAAGTGATAGTTGAGGGGAGCTCGCTTGCTCCTTCTGTAATTACTATTTTGCCGCGTCTGTGGCCTCAGTTTTTCCCTTCGATGGACTCTTCGCCTGATTTTTGACCTCCTTGGTTCCTGAGGTCGTTGCCTTGTCAGTCGCCACAGCTTCAAGAATTCCATGACATTCCTGTGCAGCGTTCTGGTTGCCTCTGAGCTCCATTATCCCATTGGGGCCAGGATAACGGAATACTTGATGGTAAGTTGAAGGGACTCCTCGCATGGCATGGATCCATTTGCGATCAAGTATTGTATTGTACTTGTTTGCAATATTGAGGACGCTGAACTTTGCTGTTACTGAAATTTTATCTTCCCTTTCGCCCACAGAAACGGGCAGTAATATCTCTCCTTTCGGTTCTTCTCTCGAGCTATTGAAGCCCAAGATTGGAGTGAAGTCGGGAATGAGGACTGAATCAGGTAGCCTCATATCCTTGAAAGTCTTATACATCAATATGTTACAAGATGCTCCTGGGTCGATGAGGACCCTCTTAACAATGTAATCTGCAATTCTTAATTCAACGACCAGGACGTCGTTGTGTGGAGTAACGACCTTGTTGAGGTCGTCTTCGGTGAAACTAATATATGTTTCTTGTCGAGCTGCTCGACTTGTGATTGAGTAGACGTGGTGCAGGTGTTCTACTCGCGTTTTCTTTTCCCTTGAGACTGGTGTAGAGCTAGACTCATAGATCAAGTCGACCACATGACTTTCTGTCTCACTTTCTTCATCTATTTTATTCGCGACCTTCTTGTTGATTTGGTCGCGAAGGTCGCCAGTGGGACCTAATCTTCTTGAGAGGCTTCGCCCTTTGCTGCGTGCTGGACTTGTCGAGGCATTTCTTGCCTTGGTTTGAGATCGTTTGGCAGAACGTGGTGGTGTTCTTGATCTCTTCTTGGTTTTCTTTTCACTGGATTCTTCTTCCCTTCCGTAGATCCAGTTATTCAGCCTTTTCTCATCAGCCCATGTCTGAAGGGATCGCTTCAGTATGCGGCAATCATCTGTTTGGTGACATCGCACCTTGTGGACTTTCCAGTAAGGACGACCAGATGTGTCTTCAAGTGGAGTGAAATCGGTGATACTCACGTTGCTCTGTGGGCAACACCTTAGCCTTGAATCTCCTGTTGTTGTCTGATCGAGGTCCTTTGGTGGAGCCCCCTTCTACGTTTGAAATAACATGGCTTTTCACCCTTCCGGCCAGGGCTTCTTCCAGTTTGATATAATGATCTACCTTGAGATAAAGGTCGTCGAGAGAGGTTGGCCTCTTCATTGCCAAAGACTTATGAAGGTTTGATCCAAGGATCAGACCGTGGGAGAACGCAATTGTTGCAAAGGGTTCATGCTCCTTTGCGAAGTCTTGAATAGAGTGTAGCTTGGTTTTGAATGAATCGAGCGAAGAAATCGCTCAGCAGCTCACCGTCCCGTTGTTTGACTTTAAACATTGCGTCGATGGTGACTGGATATTTTTTGTTATGGATATAGAAAATAACGAACTGCTTTTCCAGGTCGCTGAACGAGCTGATCGAACCTGGCTTGATACGGTGGAACCAATCGAGAGCTGGTCCTGTGAGGCTGGATTGAAACAATAGGTAGAGTAGATGATCCTCTTTTATAAGAGGTAGTGATTTGCGGAAACCCTTGATGTGATCTGTTGGATCTCCAACGCCTAAGTACTGATCAAATTTAGGAGCATTGAGTTTGTTGGGCAACTCTTGCTCCAAGATCTCCTTAGTGAATGGAGATTCCTGGAAGTGCTGCAAAGACTGGACAATGAGTTGTTCGGCTGTGTGACCTTTGCTTAATTGTATGGCGGCCTGAGAGGCCTTGAACTCAGCGAGTTGTTGACTGAGTTCTTCATACTTGTGATTGCTGTCATTTGCAATGACTGCTCCTTGTTCAGTGTTTGTATCGACGTCGCTTGCCGCCTTTAGTTGCGCATTTTCTTCTTGGAGACGATTTAGTTAGTCTCGCAGTTCCAGGATGATTTGTTCCTGAGTAGCCATTTGATGGACAGATGTATGAGTATGACTTTTATTTGGTGGGAGGGCTGGTTTTTCGATATAATCGATTCCTTATAGTCGGCGCCAAATGTATTAACCTGTTTCCAGATTAATGCATTAACTAGGCCAGGTCGTTGTTTGACTGACCAAGGTGGAGATTTGGGATCGGGGGTGGCTGCACCTCGATGAGATCGAGATTGCCTACGTATTCTAGCTCGGGGGAGTGGAACTTAGAGATTAAGCCATCGTAGTTCTGTTCTTATAGAAGGTGAAATGGCGCAGATCATGGGATCTTGCAGATTCTCCGACATCATAATGAGAGCGTAATCATGGCATTGATTATGTAACGGGCGAGGATATTCTCTGTGCATTGATCGATTAAACAACGGGCGAGGATATTTTGTGCATTGATTAAGGGCACGTGTGTATGAGGAGGTCGCCATACGGTTGTATAGTCGAGCTACTCTGGTCAGTCTTTAGCTGGGTCGTGTAGTGGGCGACCTGATGGGATATTGGGCAGGCCACGTGTCGTGTTTGATTGGCTAGAGTATGTAGTACCCCTACACATAACAATGGCGGATGAAGAAGAAGAAGATAAAGATGAAGTACTGGAACGTTTCTTAAAAAAAAATAATTGATTTACAGTTCCACGCAGGTTGAACCAGCGTGGAACGTACTTGGGCCTAAGTTAAAACAGGTCCATTCAATTTAAACAGATCCATAGTGGGCTTGGTCTAGAATTAAATCCAGCCCCCCCCCCCCCACACACACACAAAAACAACTTCCACGCTGGTTGAACCTGCGTGGAAGATTAAATTATAGAAAAAAACAATCAATGTGCGTTAGGGATGCCCCTGATATAGGTTTGAACGACGTTCATAAATTTTTTTTTTGGAAAAAGACGTGGCACCTATGTGTCGTTCATAACGGTCTATGTGTCGTTCAAATATAGAAGACCCATTAAAGATGCTCTTAGGTTGTTGTATGGGTTTCAGGGTTATATACAATCCTTTTCAACCTTTATACTATAATTATTCTTTCTATTAGCATTTTTAAGTAAAAATATCAGGGAAAAAAAAAAACAGACCCCCATAAGAGCCCAAAAAGCAACATTTTCCTATCTAAGGAACAAAATGTAAAAAAGGCCCCATTTTAAAATCCAAGAGGTGAATGCTTACTATGCCAAGAGATGAATGCTTACTATGCCAAGAACTCAATGCTTTGTTTCAACACAATTTTGGGGCCTTTTTTACATTTTGTTCCTTACATAGGAAAATCTTGCTTTTTGGGCTCTTAATGGGGGCCTGCATTCATTTCCATGTAAAAATATTTACAAATTTGTAAACTAGTCGTGGCGAAACCACGGGTACAACTCGTATATATATAAACAACATAACAGAGATTTAATTCAGAAATTGATAATAAGCCAAGGAGCCAGATGAAAGTAGCTAGGTTGGCCTTGGTATTATTTATTATGACATACATATCTTGTTACTATCAGCAATCATCCTCAGCTCTTACTATCAGAATATATATTTGCCAGAGATAGATATAAGTGGAGCATCTATAAGTTGTATAAGGTTCCCTCTGTGTGTATGTTGCCATATGGGTCAGGAGTCACTTCCGGGTTATTTTATGGGTGTTTTGTATGTATCACATTATCAGGTGACACAAAAACCTCATCTACCAACTCAATGTTTTTGCCACAACATTTTCTGATCAAATATTTTTTATAGAAAGTTAGAAGGTTGTAGATGAGTTTGGTTTGCACGTACAAGGACTTCATCAATGTGTTTGTTTGTCCGTTTTTTTCTCCCCTTAGTCTATTTTCCCGCAAAACACTGTCTCCTTTCTCCTTCCCCATATCTTGCCCTCACAACCTTAAGTTGGTCTTCCCCGCGATAGTTCTATATTTGTTTTTATATAAAAAATAATTTAACTAGTTTGCATACTTATCACGTTAATTTGAAACATTTAAGATGATCTGATTAGCGACCCCCTTCAACCGTAAGTTCACATAACTTTTTATACTTCAGTGTTCCTTATGAGATAATTTGAAGCACATTATCAACAAACACACCAACCAATGTTGAAATTATTAATCACACAAACAGATAATATAAAAAGTGAAAATTATACATCAAATTTGTTACAAAGTTAGATTATTCCATTTTTAGAACATCTCTAATGGGTCTTCTATATCCAAAATGATAGAAAATCTATAAAAACCCAGCCCTAACGTGTCGTTTATGCAAAAAGCAGTCGTCCATCCACGTAGGACGTGGTGGGCTGGTCTGCTAAAAGATTGAGTAAAATTGCTGGAGAGATAGGATTATACACAAATTCTAAAATCAATTGTTCCACGCAAGTCTAACCAACGTGGAACCATTTTAACTAAATTTTGTTGGTACCGTGCTGGTTCCACCAGCGCGGAACATAATTTTCAAATGAAAAATTTTGAGACGCCTATAAGAAGAAGATAAAGAAGAAGAAGATTTTCAAAAATTTTAGAGCTAGAACAAGCATAACAATGGCGGATGAAGAAGAAGAAGATAAAGATGAAGTACTGGAACGTTCCTTAAAAAAAAAAAGATTTACAGTTCCACGCGGGTTGAACCAGCGTGCCCGCGTGGAACGCACTTGGGCCTAAGTTAAAACAGATCCATAGTGGGCTTGGTCTAGAATTAAATCCAGCCCCCCCCCCCCCCCCAACAAAAAAAACCTGATCTCATGACCCCCCAAAAGATTTACATTCAATTTAAACAGATCCATAGTTAAAACAGATCCATTCAATTTAAACAGATACATATCTTGTTACTATCAGCAATCATCCTCAGCTCTTACTATCAGCAATCATCCTCCTACTATTATTATATTGCTGGTTCAGTTGCTCGCACGTAACCTGGGAGCCAGACATTAGCTGTGCAAGCTGATTGAGAATTGCCATTGTTTTGAAATCCAGCAGTAGTCCAAATAAACCTGATCTCATGTAGTTGCTTCACGATCTTTCCATTGACTCGTTGCTCATTGCATACAAATTTTGGGGTCTTAAATACCGATCTTGTAAACTCTTGACGTAAAAGATTGAGGTCTATCATTGAATTTGGTTTAATAAATTTAAGCTTGTCATCCCAGTATTTGATAATTGCTTTGGCCTGATTCACAGCTCTTTGAAAATATGTTTTTTGAGACATGTCACACAAGGAGCCATGCTTCCTCCATTCTTCTATCCAAAAGATAAATCCAGGGATATTTTCTTTCTCTTTCAAATTGGGCCAGTACTTCCGCATTTCAGATAATTTTGGGAGCTGTTACATTATATATTTAAATGAATGAATCAAATATAATTAGAACTTGGAAAGCTGACAAAAAATAAGAATAAGAACAATATACAGTAGTTAGCTAGTTGAAATAAAATAACAAAGATTGGAGGTTATATATACCTGATTAGAGATAAATTCGCGTTTTGTTTGATTACCAATTAGTTCAGGATCATGACCCCCAAACATTTTGGGCCAAAACCCATGAAGGGTCAAATGGAGTGGGATGGCAGTTGGATTAGTTCTTTGTGTACATTTGTTGGTATGTATTGTGTTTCTGCAGAAGGAGTATGGCCACTGAAGAGCCAACAAGTAGTAATCTGGGGTTGGTAGAGGGGGTGGTGGTGTCTTTTGACTCAAGATGACTCGATATAAACATTGAATCTTGCAGAGTAAGAAATTGATGCATTTACCAGAACTTGCAGAGTAGGGAAAAGAATCAGAAGGCTTGAAGTGGGAAGCATTGGTTACCCTGTGTTGGTGAGTCTTGGATCTAATAAGATAGCCGTGGCATTGTCCCATGACATCAAGTTTCCCTGTAGAACATTAATTTTATGCGTTAAACTTTTAAGAAAAAAGAACTTGTGCATCTAATCCACTAAAACGAAACAACTTCAAGACCTTCCTTCCTCAATTAAATAATTCAAATCACAATAATTATCAAGCTCTTAGCATGGTTTACATATTTTAGGAAACCAAGTCTTCCTTTTAATTAATTCTGAGTTACAATATTTAACACCAAAATTAAAACAAAAAATTACTTACAAATGATTTGGATCGGCCACAAAATCTAACAAAAAAAATCGAAAATTACATTATCAAATTATAGTCTATATTAGTTAATTTTTAAATTTAAGTATATAACCGGGTCGGGTCCGGGTTTGGAGGCCATAATATTCGTCCCCGCTTCAAAACCTAACCGGGTTTCAAAATGACCTCCATACCCCCCCGATCCCCATATATACCCCTCCATATCCGCCCCGTTCGGGTCGGTTCTCCGCGGGAATCCGCCTCCACGGGTTTTTTTTACATCCACTAGAAGTTATGAGTTGAGATGATTAGAAGTAGAATATTAGGGTGAAAAGTTATATATCTCAATGTGAGACATAACTTGTATATATAATGAAAGAAGTGTGTTAGACAAGTCACCACTACTAGTAGTGTGTTAGACAAGTCACTACTATTACAATACTCCCCCTCAAGCTGGTGCGAAGATATCGCGAAGACCCAGCTTGCGAATAAAAATTTGAAGATCAGTAGGACCCACTGATTTCGTGAGAGTATCAGCAATTTGTGCCTTCGTCCCAACAAAGGATGGAGACACGATACCAGAGCGAACCTTCTCTCTCAAGAAATGCACATCGAGGTTCAGTAACAGGGATGACCAGCTGCGAGAAACACCGTCTATAGGAATGTCCAGCTGCAGAGACAATAAAGGAGCAGGGATTACCAGCTGCTCAACCAAGAAAGACGTCGGCGATAGTGGTGGTGAATGGGTTCATGCTCTTATCGGTGGGTAGGAGTAACAAAGCCGTTGAAACGGCTGACGGGAACGGTAAAGCTGTAGAGGGATGGCGGCGCATGACAAGAATAGCGCATGACATCAACAACGCAAACAAGGACTTCGAAAAGGCTGAACAAGAGCGGCGCACTACGGCAACATCGCATACAAGGCCCTAGAAAAGGCTGGACAAGTCGCGTATGACATCAACAACGCACACAAAACCCTAGAAAGGGTTAGACATGAATGGCGCATACCAACAAGAGAAACAACAAACCTGGATCTTAAAAAGAAACCTTGATGAACAGTGATTCCGGTGAACGACACTGATGAACAGTAGCCGTGAACAGTACTCAAGAACAGTACTTGGAAAAAAAAGCAGCACACAAGGCGCAGAAAAACAGCGGAACACAAGAACACAAAATGGACTAAATGACTTTGCCGGATATCCGGCCACCGGCACCTAAGTTAGAATGGCCGGTGGCCAAAAACCATGACCTAACTTGGCTTTGATACCAACTAGAAGTTATGAGTTGAGATGACTAGAAGTAGAATATTAGGGTGAAAAGTTATATATCTCAATGTGAGACATAACTTGTATATATAATGAAAGAAGTGTGTTAGACAAGTCACTACTACTAGTAGTGTGTTAGACAAGTCACTACTAGTAGTGTGTTAGACAAGTCACTACTATTACAATACATCCCTATACAAATCCCAACAGTAAGAGCATTCCCAATGGTAAAAGTTTTAGTGGTGCGACGTAAGATGGTTTTAATGAATTTTGGTGTTTCCAATGGTTTTAGCAATAAAAAGGTTTTAGTGTTTCCAATGGTGGATTATTGAAACCACAATTTGTCTAGGGTATGGATCCATACCACACTAATTGTGGCGGATGGATCTTTCTATAGATGAGTCTATACCACATTAATTGTGGCGAATGGATGTTCCTATAGATGAGTCCATACCACACTAATTGTGCGGTCCGAATTCCTACATGGCATTTTTAACTCTTTAGCAAATTTGCCGAGTTAAAAGTGTTTTGCTTGAAAAGTGTGTTAAAAGCTACTATTGACAAGTGTTTTCACTAAAAGTTTACTAAAAATGTGCTAAAACTTATCATTGAGAATGCTCTAAAAGATACAAGATCCCGATTCTACAAACAACAAACGATTGACAAACAATTTTATTCAAATAAATCCAGCTAGACAAGATCAAGTCACGCAGTCGTAACACAACTTTTTTCCAAAACTAAACAGATAAGCCGATATTAATAATAGTTGGACTAAATCAGCAAGAAACTCAATTTAAACAAATCACAATAATTATAATTTAAAAGAAATAAAAATAAAACCTAATTTAATCTACTCAAATTCAATTATACTGTACATGACAACAAAAAAACAAAAAAAAAACCCAAATTACCTGAACTCACTCTACTAATTCCATGAGCTTGAGCAAATGAAGCACCTTTAGCTTTATCTTTCTTGCCACTTGAATCTTTTACATCTTGTTTATTCTCTTTTCTTGAAGATCCAAAGCAGGGAAAACACTTCCCCATCTTGAATCAAAACAAAACCCAAACTTCAAAACAACAAACTAATCAATAAAAACACAATCTTGACACTTTTAACACTTAGAAATTCATAATTAAAAACAACCCATCTAAGAAAATTTGAATTCTATCATATAAGTAGTGGGTATTGATATGTGAATTTGATCAAGAATAGAATAATTAAGCTTTGAAGATGTAAACAGATAGGGAAGAAAGACAAGAAGATCAACATCGCTATAAGAGCAGATCAACAACAAATGGAAGACTGTGATGGATAAAAGAAAGAAGAAAAGTAGTAAAGAAGAACAAAATATTTTATTTTTATTATACTACATATTTATTTAAAGAAGAGAAAGAGAGAGAGAGTGAAAGTGAAAGAGGTGGGTTGAATTGGAAAGAAAAGAAAAATTACAGTATCTGTAAAAAATATGCAAAAGGTCTGCCACTTAAATACACAAATTAAAACTGCAATAAATAAAGACCAAAGCATTGAGACATATAGCTTCCAGGTGCAGATATCAGTTTAACACTGTTTCCTTCCTTTTAGTACACCGTTGATACCCAAGGTCATCGTTGCTTGGTTGATTCCACCAAAGCTTCCCAGTTTAATTCAGAAATAAAACCATATAGGGAGCTAGCTGCAGTATAGTTACTTCAGCAACAAAATGGTAGCTGTGTTTAGTAGAAAATTTATAAATATACTAATACGGTGCGTGCGGTGTGTTATACTAATACAAAGAAAAAACCCGAAAAAGACACAAATATATGAATGTAGACATGCATATGTTGTAGTCATACCTGGAATTCAATTGGCTTAATGCTTTGGAAATGTAGACCCTTCAGAATCAATGTGTATACTGAAGTGTAATTTTCACTGAATTTTTGCAACCATCTGAATTCGATGTAACTTCACATTGACTGAAACCACAAAACTTATATTCCCACAAATGCTCCAACAACAAAAGTACTAAACAATACGTACATAAGTGTACATAAGTATATAAGAGATATGGACAGATCAAGCGTAGTTGTTGTAGATTCGCAAGACTTATACTCCCGTAGTTGCTTCAATATGTTGATTAAGATAGTTCTTTAGAATGTATTGCATAGTATTTTAGTAATATATCAATTTCAAAGAAATAGATGAAGACATATATATGGATATTAGTGAAATATGAGTGTCTAATGCAAAGTTAGAAACATACGAAGAACACGAAAACTTAGTAGAATAACAGATGATGTTCAAAAATACCTATGTACCATGGATGACTTGGGAAAATGGACGTAGAATCTCAGTGAATACAACATTTCTTGTGTGAACACCGACAACACCCTCAAGAACACCATTCTTCACTAAAATCTTAGTAGTTTGTCTGGTTTTTCCTCGTGGAAGGGCAACATATAGTTGTCATGTGTGAAAACATGTTATGGGAGATATACGCCCACATTAGGTATAGTTTGCCCTTGAGATTTGTTAATTGTAAGCGTAAAACTCAAACGGACGGGAAATTGCTTTCTTGTGAGAATAAAACGGATCTTAATATCCTCTAAAGATTTCAACGGTATACGGGGAATCAAAACAGGTTGACCACTGAAACTTCCAGTTATAATTTCAGCATAGATAAAATTAATATAAAAACCACGACATAGTAATCTGGTTCCATTAATTGCACATACCATTTTTAGGATCCACATTCCTTAAGGGCCTGTTTGATAACATTCACCAGATTAGCCACAAAAAGTGGTAAATCCCAAAATGTGGTGTATTTGTTATTTGCCATTATTTTTTGCCATCATTCACCGAGATTCGCCAATTCGCCGTGTTTGATAACCAATCTGGCAAATTCGTGAAAAACTCATTTGCCATAATATTTCTGTTTGATAACAACTTCAGTGAACATGGTAAAACTGATTTGCCATTTTCTCTTGTGTTTGATAACTTTTGTGAATATGATAAAGTGGCAAATCCATTTTTATAAAAAACCCATTATGTAGCATTGGGTCCATGGAAGCCCATGAAACTTTTTTTTTTTTTTCATTTTTCTATATCCACAAGAGAGTAAACCAAGATCAACCATGGCATCATCCCAAGTCCCAGCCAGAGAAGATGAAACAAGTGAAAGTGGAGGAGGAAGAGGCACCCGAAATTATGGTGACTTCTGTAGGCGAGACCTTGTGTAAAGAGCATTGGTTGGAAATTATAGAGTTGATCCAAAAGAAGAAGCAGGAATGTTCTGCATGCAGGGCTTGCAAAGGTGTTGAAAAGCAAGTCCCTTCGGTGAACGGTAAGGTAGAAGAAGCTTAGAATTGTTGTATTACTTGCCAAATCCTGGTTGCACTAAGCTTTGACAGGTATAGAATTGTACCTAAATAGAGTCTAATACAATCTGTTTCTGAAATCCAGAATTGCTTCTTCGCAGAATGCCTTAACATTTTCCTGTATTTTAAATTTTTAACAGATAAGACATCATTGTGATTGACCATTTTTCATACCTTCAAAGTGGGTTTTACTGAAAACAGCCAGTATGACAACTCATGAAGGAGCAACCAGTTTCATTTCTAGTAAGCAAAGCAAAAACAAAGTCAATTGAGTATTCATATTAATATCAACTAGCTAATGGGCGTAACTATTACATGCTCATGGAATGAATATAAATAGTTGATCTAAAACTGCATAACAAAGTCCAAAAGGAATTCAGCAGCCTGCAACTTATTAGCTTCTTCGGCATCTCTAACTAAGATTTTCTAATTTCCTACTTATCAAAGAAAAAAACTACAAGCCACCAATGAAGGAATACAACTTGCTATTGTGCACAACATTCCGAACCTGCTGGTCTGCTCAGACTCAGAGATTGCAATTGAACTATGGTGACTGTGATTGTCTCATGAAGATGTAAGCCTTTGGTCCACCGCATCTGTTAAGCTGCAATACAATTTGCAAGCATCTCTTTCAAGCATGTCTTCAGGAAAATGACTTATGTTGCTGACTACTTCAAAAGTCTGGCTAAATATGGAGATCCTCGATTGCTTTACTGTAAACCGTTTAATGAGGCTTTGGACACGCTACCCACTACAGATGCCCAGGGTGCATGGTAGATGTGGGATGAGTCAATGCCAAACCCCTGCTTACTCGCTGCAAAAAATTAAGTAAAATTGAAAAGGTACATTACGAGTTGCGACTTAAAATTTCTCAACGCAAACTCTTACTAAAATTCTAAAACTTCACTCTGATGTTCCCAAAAGCAATTAAAAAGAGCAAGAAAAGCTTACCTTGGTACAACTTCACAAGCTCAGGAGCTTTGTCCTTGTTTTCGGTAAGAAATTTATTGATGAAGTCGGAATCTTTTACAAACAGTGGACGAACAATGTGTGTGCTACTCGGAATTAGGCCCTTTGACATCAGAAATTCAAGAACTTTCAACCTTGGCAAAACTCTTTTTCTCCAAACTAAGCCCAAGTATGTTGGGAGCTTTTGCAAGACGCTCAGGCTCCCAATTCAATTTGTTCATGAAGAAGTCCAATCCAACCCTAAGCTTATCTTCCGAAAAACATATGCAAGTTGGTTGATTTCTAATTGCCAATCGAATTTCATCGTCAGACCATCCAAAATTCCTATATATTTCAAGTTTTGCTATTCGTTTAGCCTTACTCATCCCTAAGAATGCACGCATTGCATAATTAAACATTTTGCTCGAAGGATCAATACCCAGTTCAATAACTTCATTAACCACCTTATTAAAGTGGTCATCATCTGCTGACACCACACTTCGTCCAAAGAAGAACAATGTGGAGATATTAAAATTTGATACTCGATGATCTTTCAAGATTTTTAGTTTTGGTGGTATATGTTTCTGAAGGTCCAATTGAAGAACATCAGCAGAAGATACGCGATTTAAAGCACACACAATACTTTTATCGTCGTGATGCAAAGTTTTGAGAAAATTGTAAGATGGAATTATACATATTCAAATTTGTAAGATGGACTAATTAAATACACACAGGGTCAAATTTATACATATTCAAATTTTACATTTAACAGTAATCAAGTAGAATTTTATAACAGGGTCAAATTTATACATATTGAAAGCTATTATAGTTACTGGGAAAATAGAAATTAAGTACCACAATGTGCCAGGGTTTAGCAGGACTGGAGCTGCCATAATTTAAAAACTAATTCACATGATTGAAACCCTAGAAAACTAAAATGATGAATTAAATTTAAATTTCAATAATTTGAACTATAAATCATCAAAAAATTTAGGGTTTGTTCAAAATTTACAGCCAATTAATCATATTCAAGTTAATTAAACAACAGAAGAAGATAAAAGAGTAAGGGTGAGTCTTCAGATGCTTACCCAGCGAGAAGAAGATGAGATGACGCCACGACGTGAAGAATCACAGCGGTGGTGGTGGTGGTGGTGGTGGGTAGTGGTGGTGGTGGATACTAATAAAAATAGAGAGGGAGAAGAGTTGTGAGAGAGAGAGAGAGAGATAGATCTAGTTGCGGTGGTGAGGGTGAGAGAGAGAGATGGAGTTTTCGGTTGCGGCAGCCATTATCGAAAGAGAGAGATCGAGTTAGGTTGTGTTTTCTCTTTTTGTTATGTTATATAGTCTGGCGAATAATTTTGGCGAATTCACGGTGAATGAAAAAACACCTATTTGGGTGGGCGAAAAAATGGTGGATTCGCCGAGTTTTTTCGGTGAATGGGTGTATTTTGACCAAAAAGTCCGGTGTATAGATAGTTGACTCCAAATACGCCAAATTCGCCGAAACTTTATCAAACATCAACAAATACGGTGAAACGCGGAGAATCAGCTATTCGCCACGGCGAACCGGTTATCAAACAGGCCCTAAGAGTATTATGGGCAATCCTAACTTCAAAGTAAGCTTATGTGGAGGAAGCTCACCCGGAGATATATATAGAGTGAAGGAATTCTAGCGATTACAAACCATGCATATCGTTTTCAAAATAATCAAAAGAATAATATGCATGTTGTTCACATGAGAAGATCTGAATCACTTGATGATTAAGTAGATTAACATGTTTGTTCTTTGGTGTCAGCAAAGCTCTTTCAATCATGTAGCTTCTATCTTGTGCATTATCTGATAGTCTTGGAAACACTTGATTTATGAAATGGTTTACGGAGTGCTCATTTTCCCAAGGTATCACCAAATCATCTGGAAGTCTGATCATATCCTCCGATACATGTGGTATATATAATTCCATCGCCAATATTAAAAGTAGCTCCGAGAAGGAAGGATCCGTTTTTGCACGCATATTTTCATGTAGTTGCAGGACTTGGACATGTTGCCATATAGGTGAGTAGGTGATACATGCGCCAATTGTTTGAGACCTTGTACCGTGGGTTACAACTGGCAGCACTTGTCAAAAACACCTCCTAATATAAATATCTTACCTCCAAAGGGTAAATCAATATCAAATATATCTCGGAGAGTTCAAAAGCATAACGGTGGGCCATGGTTACTTCATCCCAGATAATTACACTTGATTTTCGTAGTAATGCAGCCAAATCAGACTTTTTACTAATCTTGCATGTCGATGTTGACAGTGTAGGTACAAGAATTTTAAAATGGGAATGAGTTGTACGTCCACCTGGCATCATGATGGCTGCGATTCGGTATAAGAAAGTTTTCCCGGTACCACCTGGACCATTAATAAAGAAAACTGCACTTCGATTATCACAAACAACATTCATTATTGTTGAAAAGGCATGCAACTGATCACAATTTAATTTTTGAACTCCTAATAAATCGTCTACAGGTATTGGGACTGACTGCTCTTCAAGAATTGTATTGGGGAGATCTGTGTGTTCGATGGGGTAGTCGTGAATGTTTGGTAAATCAAAATCAGATAGAGATTTACCAAGTTCATCTAAAGAGAACTCAAGATCAGTAAGTAAGCAATTAATTCTATGGTTACCCGAGCTTGATGAAGGGTACTCTTCCATCATGTATGAGTGGAATTCTGCCCAAAGATCACGAACACCTATTGGATTACAGTAAATCAACATGATAACAAATAAATTTCGTAAAACAGAAGGCATACATACAGATGAAGCTAAGCGGATAGCGTTGTCTCTTTCTAGCAAACCCATCGCCTCTGTTGTTTCTTTAAAAATTCTATATCTCACAGAGTTGACAGTTTTCACATCTGTGTGTACCCTAGGCAAAAAACCCGAAAGGTGTAATCGATGGCTGTAAAAGAAGCTAAACCGAGAGCACCTGGGCATTAGCCAGCCAGCCTGGGCTATCGGTAGGGCCCAACCCGGTCTCAAGGGATCCGCATACGCTCTGTGGACCTTGACCCACCGGATAGCCCCCGTTCAATGGGTGGAGCCTCGATTACTGTATAAGAAGTTGAACTGTGGGCTCTCATACATCGACCAGGCCCACCTCAGTCAAGTAAACATGGTCCGACCCAGTAAAGTCCAGCAACGATAGAGGCTCATCTAAAGGCTTATCATAGAAGCCCAAAGGACCTGGCCAGGGTGTATGCAATGAAGATTGGGCCTCCGGTCAGAGGAGTCTAGCCCAAGTCCTTGCTTCCAGACTTCGTCAATCCAAGTCCCAACCAACTGGATAAGTCTAGCTAGATTCCAGGCTAAAAAAACCCATTGTTCTAGTCCGCTGGAGATGATAAGGGAATATCCAAGTTGAACCAGAGCCTATTAAAAGATGCCATGTGGCAGTCATCCTGGTCAATGGGAATTCAAACCAAAGGTATAACCGCTCAGCAACATGCAAGCTATCTCTACGGAAAGTATCTTCACAGTTGAACTACCTGAGTTCATGGAGTAAAAACCGGAGGGGTGATTGAGCCAACGTCCTCCGACCTACTACAAATACAGAAGTTCTTAACCTTCTGAACTACGAGTTTTTCACTGAGCAACTCCATTAGAGCTTAGTGGAAGTAGATACTTAATCCCAAGTTCATCTTCTTGGATACGTAGGCAGCCTGATCCTCATCAGGTCCAGTCTCATTGTATACCCCCATCTAATCTTTGTCTATACAAGGATTTCATTGTAACTGTTCGATTAATCAATACACATCTCGAGTTTGTGGATCAAATTTTTGCACCCACACTCCTTGGAGCCCACCGTGGGGCTGAATCTCCCATCAGTTCCAGAGCCTTGCAAGAAATCTCAATCCAGTCATACCGGAGTTGCAGCAGCAATGGATGGAAGTAAGAGATGTCCAACCCGTGTGGACCGTGTTGGCGATCCTGAACTTGTAACTGATGGTGTTGATATTTGTGGAACCGTTCCCCCTTTCTTCACTCCTTTGATTAATAATAAGTCATCGGCCGTTCGTTCTTTCAGATCAGTAAAAATAGCCACTGTAGCTAAGAAATTTGTTCCCGAGGAACCAGCTTGCCCTCTACCATCTTCAGTAAAAACATAATGATTCCTAATATAATATACTTAGACTTAAAACAATATATTTTAAAACCTATTTCATACTTAGAATTAAAATAGTAACTCCTAACATGTCCTACATCAATCTCCTCTTCTTTAAAATAACTCGCCCTCGAGTTATGCATTGGAATCACAAGGGAGTCACTTCCTGAAGACGAGAGTATAATACTTCCATGATCCTCCCACTTCTTCTTTTGGCTTCGAGAAGGGAAATAAATCCAAGGATAGCATATCAATTTGAAGTGTGTGTCGCCAAACAAAACTTTAACATTCCCTTTGTAATTAATGGATATCGAACAAAAACACTCAAAAGGGTCTTCATAAGTAGGAAAGGTAGAACATGCAATAAACTCCTCTTCTTTAAAGAAGTCGGCTAGGTTAAAATCAACACTCTCCTCTTGAGAAAAAGACGAAATTGGTTGGATGGTGGAGGGAACCATAGGTGTAGAGGGGAGAGAGATGATGGTGGCTGGAATATTGGATGTAGATACGGGGATCTCTTCATCTATCTTGTCTTTACCTTAAAGAATAAGAAATTTGACGGGTGAGTTTATCAATAGAATTTTTCAGCGAAATTTGAGTAGCTTGAAAAGAATCTAGTGAAGCTTTCATCTCTTCTTGAGTTTCTTTAAAAGAATTGATGGCTGCATCAAACTCTTTCATTGAAACGAAATCTTGTTGATTAGGTGCTATTGGATCTTAAGAAAAGTGTTGCTGCAGAAAACCTTATTCGCACCTTTTAGTAGAACGTGTGTATCTCCCTTATAAGAATTCCGAATTGCAAACCGTTGATTGAGTTAGAAAGAAGACTCGAAGATATTTCCAACAAGCTATAGCACGCACACTGGTTCAAAGTATTCTGTCCTGTAGAAGCCTGCAAAGTTGACGTAACTCCTGAATCTGGATGGACGAAAATTGCTTGAACGGAAGGTGACGACGGACCGCTTTCTAGATTAGGATCTAGAAAGTGAAGCTCTTGATACCACTTAATGTAGAACTTAGAAGAAAGAGTTAAGAATCTCTCAAAGAAGATGAGAAGATAGGGTTAGGAACCTAGACGAACGAGAAGCTTGGAATCCACCAAGTAAAAAGAAGGAAAAGATGAATAATTCTAGCAAGAAAACAAGGATAACTCAAGAAACAATTCTTCTATTCAATTCAATAATAATCAACCTCTAACTATTACAATAATCTAGAGCTTCTTTTATAGAGCAAGAAGCTTGTTTAACAAGTAAAGGACTTCTAAATTAAACGACTTCTAAAAACATAATGATTCCTAATATAATATATTTAGACCTAAAAACATATATTAGAACCTATTTCATATTTAGAATTAAAATAGTAACTCCTAACATGTCCTACATCAAGGAAGAAAGTGACTCCGACCACGTTCCATTGGTACGAAGAAAATCGAAGAGTGGCAAAGGGAGAAGAAAGGGAAGATGGCTCAAGTTGGTGTTGTTTGAAGTATCTAATGCTTCCTTACCTTTGCAGTTGATCGCTGTTAACATGGATCTCAATGATCGTATCACAATTATGCTGGAAGAGAAGAAGAAGTCTGGAAGAACTGTTTCTGAAGCTAGGGCCAAGGAAGCTGATGAATACCACAACAAGTATATTGAGGAGTTGAAGGCACATAAGGAATCCGTCAAGAAGTTCCAAACCCAGTTGGGGGACCAGCAACAATCTCATGAACGCAGCGTAGATGAGTTGAAGAAAAACCATGTTGAAGTCGTTACCACCTTGAAGCACGGATTTATTGATGACCGAGAGAAGGCCATGCCAGAATTGCGAGCTCGAATGGAAAAAGAGAAAGAAGAGGCTCTGGCCGCCAAGGATGTCGCCTGGAAAGTACAAGTGCCTCACATCGTGATGAAACAAGTAGACCGGATCTTGGTCAAGAAATCTGGAAAAGGCTGATTCCGGTGCTACTCAACATCCTTGATCTTTTTCTCTTTTCTAAGTGTCTTGTGAGGGTTATATTCTTCTTTCCTTATTTGTTGATAAACAATTGTTTGCCCTCTCTACGAGCCTAGCTGTTGTTGCGGGGCTGATGCCCAAGATACATTAGGTTCTTCCTTGGGCCTGGTTTTCTTTTCCTTTTTCATTTTATCGGCTAAGGGCCTGGTTTCTCGCTCCGTGGTGGACGATCCGGTCGCCTAGATACCTCAACTTATATATATATGCATGATTTTCTTTCCATATGCTCTTGATATTACATGGTTTCTCAGTCCGTGGTGGATGAGCAGGCATTGTATTCTTTGGTTAGATAGACTTTGAATATTTTTCTTTTATAGTCGTTGCGATTGACTATTCTGCATGAGCGCTCGGCTCTTTGAGTATTGAGACTCATTGTCATTCAATCGCGTTACAAATGTTAGCCTAACCATGTCGTCACAGAGGTTAGGTACATTGTCGGCATTGACATGATTGACCTGTCGGTCCTACTTCCATACTGGAAGGCTTCCCGTAATGCTGCGACATCACGGGGTGTGAGTAAGGGGGTAAGAGCTGCTAGGCGGGGCTAGCGTCCTCCTAAGACTTCTCTCTTACCAGCCTTAGTCGCCCCCAAGCATTTAACTTGCTTCCTAAACAGGGTGCCCCGACAAGACCGTTAGCATGGCTCTTGTCGGGATTGTAGTTATGAATCATAAGTGTATTAAGTGATACATAAATGTATGCCAGAGTGCGCAAACTCCAAGATAATTATATATATTATAATTAAAATTTGTATGTCGGAGTGCAAAAACTCCAAGATAATTATATCATTTATAACTCACATGTATGACAGAGTGCGAAAACTCCAATAACCATCTCCATTATAATTCTCAAAGTAGCACATGTAATTGACTGCTCATACGGAATTGTCTGATTGCAAAAAGAGCTTTCCAATGAAACAAAATATTTCTTTTTAAGTTAGAAATATTCCAAGGCTTAGTGATAGCCTCTCCATCGACAATCTTGAGGTAATAAGATCCGTTAGTTCCAACGCGATCTACTACGTATGGTCTTTCCCAGTTTGGACGAGCTTCAATGGTGCGTGGTACTGCCTGCGCAAGACTAGATCGCCTTCATTAAGTGTTCGTGGTCTGACTCTGTTGTAGGACTTTTGCATGCTTCGCTGATAACTCTCGAGTTTAGTTCTTGCCATATCTCTTTTTTCTTCTGCCAACACCAATTTTCTCTCAATGATTTCTCCATTGTTCCAAGATCTACCACAGTCTTTCGGGTTGACGGTGTTATCATGTCTGGTGGGATTGCTGCCTCCATCCCATATGTTAAGAGAAAGGTGTTGCCCCAGTTGACCTTCTTGGCGCAGTCCGATATGCCCATAGCACTTCTAATAGCTGTTCCGACCAATTCGTGCCTCTATCTTCTAACTTCTTTTGAATTGTTTCCAGAATAAACTTGTTTGTTGATTCGGCTTGGCCATTAGATTGCAGATAGAAAGGTGATGGGAAGTATTGCTTGATTTTGTAACTGTCAAGGAACCTTTTCATTTCCCCATCACGAAATTGAGGACCGTTAGCAGTTACCACTGCTTTTGGAAGACTGAATCGGCAAACAATGTATTCCCGGATAAAGTCTTTTATCTGCTCTTCTTTGACTTGCTGCAGCGGAATTGCCTCTACCCACTTTGTGAAATATTCAGTAGTCACCAAGAGGAATTCTAGCCCTCTTCCTGAAGTTGGTAGTTTACCAATGATGTAAATTCCCCACATTGTGAATGGCCACGGACTCCCGACTAGATGCAATTCTTCAGCTGGAGAATGAATAAGTCTGCCATGGATTTGACAGCCTCTGCACTTCTTGGCGTATTCCACGCAGTCACGGAATAGACGAGGCCACAAATACCCATGAATCATAACTCTGTGTGCCATTGCCCTTCCAGGAGAGTGGCTGCCGCAACTGCCATCGTGAATCTCTGCCATTACCTGTTCTGTGAGATCTGGGTTTACACACTTCAAGAGTGGAGCATGGTGGGATTTCATGTATAGTTCACCTTCCAATAGAGTGTATCGTTTGGAATTTTCGATTACCTTTCGTGCTTCTGCCTTCTCGGCTGGGAGCTCTTGATCTCTGAGATACCGGATTATTGGATCCATCCAGCTTGCCCCCAGTTCAGAATTAACGGCCATTACAACATCAAAAATATCGTCCATGGAGTTCATTTGCGCAGCGAAGACTAGGTTTTGCATTTTTTACCCAGTTTAATTACAGTACCCCAACTATCTCGAAAGGAACTGTGATGTCTTGAAGAAATTTACTATTATTTCTTTTTTGACTAAGAAGTTTACTCAATTAAAATGAAAACGTGGAAATATTTTCATAGCAAAAATGTGACAAATTAAGTCCATCATAATAAGTTTTCAGATACCACCCCTTCCAAAATAATTTCAGTACTTTGTTGTTAACTTGTTATCATTGCAGTTTCTTAGAGTATAATGCGACACTACAGATGTTAACCATTTACATATAAATGGCTCCATCAACTTTCAAGTCTTGTACTAATGAATCTCTCACAATTTTTAAATGATGCAACCCATTCACATATTCTGTATGTTGAGTTTATGAGTCATAAAGAATGAGCAGGGGAGACAATCACACCCTACTTATCCTATGCCACTTCACTAAACTACTGTCAGTTACCCTGCTCAATACTTACAATAAACTACTTGACATTAGTATAGACTTCACTAGTTATATTCATGTAACAGACCAGGTATACTAGTATAGTTGCACCACAATCATCTATATGAAATGCTCTGACATTAACATCAACCTGTCAGAAATTTAGACATGACCTAAGGACACTTGTTACAAACCCAAACTTCTGTCTCTCTTGGAGTGCAATAGATGTAAAACATACAATAGTTTCTGATTCAAGGTGAAACTTCAATTGACGATAATGTTAAGAACATCCCCCCTGATATCTTACAAGCTTGACCTCTGTAAATTATACATTAACCTTCCAACTCTTCAACATACAACTCTTACAAAGGAAAACCTAATAGAACTATGATCTCCATCCTCAGACTGCTGGAAGTGTTTACATGTTGTTAAGAGTCCACAACTGCTTTGGTGCTTTGCAGCCAAAGTGCATTTACTCTTATCTGGAGAAGTTGTACTTTGCCAGCAGCTGATGATATACCGATTACAGATTACAACCACATGGATCAAAGCTAAAAGATTGTGCAACCAAATAGAAAATCCTGATCTGTTTTCACTTGGTTTGAATTATAGGACATGAATAAGGGTGAACAGGAGTTGCCACACGTAAGTATAAACTATAAAGTGAGCTGTAAATAACATTACTACACATGAAAACACTAGTTCTTCTGACAATTTCTCTATATAAGATACAAACGATCGCACTCTCTATATAACATTTTTTTTTTTTTGATAAGTACAGACGATCCCACTCTCAATATAAGATGAAAACAGATCACTCAAGAGTGTCAGAGTCAAATTTCATGCCAAGCCTTGTCCAAATCAAGCATCATCTCTAAACGGTGCCTTCTGAATATCAATTACATCCGACTGTCTATCAGGAACGGTCACAAAATAACAAGTACCGTTGCTTTTGCCTTTTCATTGGTCTCGTTAGGATGACAATAAGAATAACTTGAGAATGACCACAACAAATCTGTGAAACTGCTCAGCCAAATGTGAGTACCCCATGGTATATACAATAGCAGATTTCTTGGTCCATTGTTGATGTCCTCATTTACAATGATTTTCCCACCTTACCTGCCATGATTGTCATCCTTGTTGACATACTGGATTGTCTACAATATAATTTCTTTTGCTGGCTTCTACCCTCTATCACTCATTGCGACCTCTTAATTGAGTAGACAAGAACATCCCTATAGATATATACAACTTGTCACTATTCAAACCATCGAAAACACAATAAAGTCCTATATTTGAACTGATCTCAAAGGAAAAGAGTTTGAAACAAGGAACCCACTTTTAAGATTCACTACAATTACTGCAAACTCCAAAGCCAATGAAATTCCATCATCTACTATTAATAAGATTCACTACATATAAGTTTGAAACTTGTCATTTCAGGTTTATACACAATTACACTTGTTCAGTAGTTTGAGCGTAGAATGGTAGTTAATTCACTACAATGACAATTACATATAGAACAGGATACCGGAACACTATACTGCTATAGAAGTAGGAAGCTTAATTTTTTCCAGCATATACACTTCATCTCATCGTAAACCATAAATATATAGAACTTTGACATTGACTGCCATAATTTGATAAGTTCCTCTTTTTTACAGAACAACCTTTTGTATTTCTTTCGCTTCAAGTCTTTACAACCTTTTCACAAAGCATAACCAATTTCAGCAATACACAAATGTTCTAAATCCACAGTATCACAAATTACGACCAATTTCATTTCCAATTTTTTTACTAAATAACGTAAGTACAACCTAATTAATTACCTCAGCCGAGGAGAAGAACTCCACCATCTCCATCATCACTATTTTGTCCTTGACAATTTCCGATACCAGCCATTCTAGTCTTCCAATCCATGCTCTTGTTTTTTTTCCCAAGAAACTACAAGAAAAAAAATGATTTAGTATTTGATACTAAATCAAATACCAGCCATTCTAGTCATCCAATCCATGCTCTTGTTTGATACTTAGAAATGTGAAGACATTACGTATTTGCAAATGAACCTAGTACAATATACTAACATACTTCCTATTACTTATTAATTTTTTTTTTTAAAAAAAACTAGAAATGAGCAATTAAGAACAAAATAATTTGTTTCTAGCTTACCATTTTCAATTGTGGGAATTCTAGAACAAAATGATTATACTCAATGAGTAATTTCTTTGTAATTTCTTTCAAACCACCACAATTCAATAAGTAAGATCTAACAGAAAAAAGAATAGACACTTACATTTTATAAGAACATCCAGCAATGTGATTTTTAAGCAAAAATGTTCTCGCAGTCACAGCACTTAATCTGGTTCGAATAGACGAGCCTTTGCAGAAGAGAAAAAGCATCCATTGTCACAGTGTACATAATAAAATCTGGGACCTTCCTCAACAAAATCCGATGATTGGTTAGAATTCAATTTTGAATTCACAGTGGAATTAAAATACGGAATAATCCACAAAGGGAAGGAAGGGCAAAGAAGCTATAATTTCTGCTTTCCCTCAAATATTTTCCGATACCACACATTCTCATTTCTTCACAACAGTGCAACACACAAACACTCCATAGATTTTGAAGCGTTTTCTGTGAGATCTAGATCTAAAAAACTCAGTGCTTTCCATCTTCTAGTATGAGCCACTCTCTATGAAATTGAAAACAGATACTAGGGTTTGATAGTATTTATAAAATCTCAATTACAGTTTCCATTCGGGCTAACCATCAACACCCCCCCCCCTCCCCTCTTTACCAAATGTTGCCATTTGGCATTATATATTTATCTAAGTCAACTTACCAATGTTGCCCTTCATTGTTATGGATCAACTTTCTTATAGACATAGTTGAAAAAATCGTAAAAAATCGTGAATATCCAGCGGATAGGTATGAATCATGGATCATGATCGAATCACAAATCCCACCATTCCGACCGAAATTTTCGATGTTTTCTAAAATGGTAAATCTTCTAGATCGTGTATATCTGTGTATTTTGGAGAATATCTTCTTAGAACTTCGTCGATCTGTAAAACACACCCCATAATTGGTTAAATTGATTGAAATTTTCCATATATTTAACACAGTTTAGAGAAAACAGATGATTTAAATTTATTTTATTTTTTAAAACAAGGTTGTTTAATTAAGAAGAGGGATTAAGGAACAACTCAGAGAGAGTCAGAGAGGAAATACTTTTTTTCTTAAGTTTTGATTAAGAATGAAGAGAATTTCCTTCTAGCAGATATAGAAGAAACTCAACAAGGGAAAGGAGAAGAAAATCTTCAGTGTATAGGGATTCCTTGAAAATCTAGATTTTCTAATTATATTACTGTACGTGTTGAAATTTTCAGGGAAAAAAAAAAACGGACCCCTTTAAGATGTTTAAATATAAGATTGGACCAGTTAGGGAACTAATGGTAAAATAGGCCCAACCGCTGATTTCCGTGTCTTATGGACTAGTTTACCCTTCGACTGATGCAAAGACTTGTTTGCATATCATAAACATATAAACATACTTATTTATATCAGTCACAATACAAATATAAAATGCAAAGACTTGTTTGCATACTTGCAAACAACAACATAAACCATAAAATGTAAAGATTTGTTTGCATCAGTTACAACACACATAAACATTAAATGCAAAGAATTGTTTGCATACTCGAAACGACAACAAGATAAACTAGAAAATGTAAAGACTTGTTTGCATCAGTCACAACACTTGCATAAACCAGAAGGGTATTATCGGTAGTGAAAGGGCCGTTTTTACAATATCAACGTTAAATGGGTCTTTTCTTATTTTACAAATGCTTAATGAGGGCCAATATTATAAACCGGGCCTTAGTTGGGCCAATTGTGTTTTATAGGTGCTTAATGAGGGCCCTGAGCCATTTCCATGTGAAATTTTAGTAGTAGAAGTCACCACGTTTTTTTTTTTTTTTTTTTTTTTATGAAAACAAATTTTATTGATAAGCTCAACGAATTACACAAAAGTAGAGGACAAACACTATTTTTTTTTTTTTTGATAAGTAATATTTATTGATAAAAGCCAAGGCTAAAGAATACAGAAAAACCTAGGTCAATGTCAGTGATTTGAAATCACCAACACTACCCTCTTCCATTATATTAAACTGGTTGTATTTGTCCATTCAGGACGTCCTCCCATCTTTCCATCAGATCCATAAATCTGAACCTCTTCCTCCCATGCCAATTAGCACACCAGAACCATATTATCGCTTTAAATTCCATGAGGAGGTTGTCTTCCTTGACCTGTTTATTCCTAAAAATTCTATGGTTCCTTGTCTTCCAGATTGTCCATATTGTAGCATATGGTAAAAGTTTCCAAACTTTCTGACCCCATTCTTGTGGGCATCCTACAGGCCACGACTGTAACCAACCTTCCACAGCATCTACACAAGCTAAATTAACAAACATTCCTGGCATTGGCTGAAGCAAAGTTTTCTAAATCCTCAGAGTGACAAAGCAGTGGAGAAATAAGTGGGAAGCACTTTCATTAAGGGTCTCACACAAAATACACACTGGTGCCACCATAGTCGATCCCTCTGCGAATCAATCGATCCTTCGTCAGTATCCTGTTCAGCAGCAGTGTCCAGAAAAAAGAATTTCACAGAAGCTGGCATATTGATCTTCCAAACAAGCTTACAAGGAAACATAGGTCTGACAATGCCTTGTTGTATGTACTCCTCCTCTCTCAACTGGTTGTAAAGTGATTTCACCGAGAATCTACCCTTCTTGTCCCATTTCCATCTCCAATAATCATCACCTTCCTCTGCCACCTGAGAGTTGAGAATATTCAGTAAAGCCATGTATTGGTCTTCCTCCCAATCATATCTGCACCTTCTCAAATTCAAATTCCATGTAACAATAGAATTCAAGACCTGCCTGACTTCACTAATGGTTCTCTCTTTCGCCAAAGAAATATTAAAGATAAGTGGGAACCGAATCTGTAGTGAAGTGTCCCCTTGCCAAACATCTTTCCAGAATTTGATCTTAGTCCCATCCCCCACTCCACACTGAATGTTATTTCTGAGAAGTCAGAATCTTGAAGTAATCCTTTCCAGAGACCCCTGCCATGGCTTAGAGTGACATTACAAAGCCACCACCCAAACTCCCCAGCTCCATGCTTAGATTCAATGACAGACTTCCATAACGTACCATTTTCAGTTCCATACCTCCATAACCATTTCCTTCTCAATGCTCTATTCATAGAAAACAAGTCTTTGACATTTAAACCCCCTTCTCTTTTCTGCTTGCAGACCTGCTGCTAATTCACTAAATGATATTTCCTCTTCTCCATTGTTGACCCCCATAGGAAGTTCTTCATTCTCGTTTCAATTCTTTGGATAACACCTTTAGGAATAACAAAAAGAGACATCTGATATACTGGGAGGTTTGCGAGTGTACTCTGCAGCAACACCAAACGACCACCTTTGGACAGATGTTTACGCTGCCAAGTTCCCAGTCTTCTTTGAACTGTCTCAATCACAGGTTCCCACACAAATTTGTTCTTAAAAGAAGCCTCAAGAGGCATCCCAAGATACTTACTTGGCAGACTGCCTTGATTACACCCAAAGACTCTAGCCAGTGTTGAGATATCCTGCACATCCCAATTGGTGTAATAGTAGGTTTTTCCAGGTTACACTTCAGGCCAGAGACTGCATAGAACATCAGTAGAATGGCTCTAGCCATCGACAATCGACATACCTTAGGTTCCATCAAAAGAAGCGTGTCATCAGCAAACTGCAGTAAACACACCTCTGGTCCTTGATCTGAACATCTGAATCCCTTGATAAAGCCCATCTCTTGTGCTTTCAAAAACAATCTACTCAACACCTCCATAACTAGATTGAAGAGAAAGGGGGTTAGAGGATCTCCTTGACGGAGACCTTTTTGGCTTTTAAAATGACCTTTCGGCGTTCCATTAATCAGAATTGAAAACGAAGCTGTAGAGACACAAGTTCTAATCCACCCTCTCCATTTCTGAGAGAAACCCATTCGATCTAAAACATAGTACCGAAAAGACCAATGGACATTGTCGCACGCCTTCATAAGATCAACCTTACAAAGCACACCTGGATCCTTACAATCAACTCATTAGCAATGAGGACACCATCTGTAATCTGTCTACCACCAATAAACGCACTTTGTGTCATGGGGATTAAGCCTGGAAGAACCACCTTCAATCTTGAAGCCAAAACTTTAGAAATAATTTTATACAATCCACCTACAAGACTGATAGGCCTACAGTCGGCAATTGACAGCGCCCCTTTCTTTTTTGGAATGACTGTAACAAAAGTGGTATTGAGTCTCCAATCTAGGAAACCAGAGGCATAGAACTCATCCACCACAGCCATAATATTTGCTCAAAAAATATGCCAACATTTTTTGTAGACCTCCATTGGCATGCCATCGGGGCCTGGGGATCTATCTCCTCCCATCTCTTTCAAAGCTGCATCCACTTCCTCTATTGTTATCTGTTTTTCAAGGTCTTCTGTTTGTAAACCAGACAGACAGTTCAATTGCAAGTTGTCGACCTGAGGACGCACCAAGAAATCATCTGCATACAGGTTATCATAATAATTCACCACGTGATCTTCTATGGCCTTAGGGTCCTTTTCTTCTCTTCCTTCAATATACCGTGACTCCATGTTGTTCACTATATTTTTCGCATTAGATACTTTATGATAGAAAGCTGTATTGCCATCACCATCTACTCTCCACACCACTCGAGACTTCTGCCGCCACTTAATTTCAATTTTTCTAATCAGATACACCATTTCCAGTTTTAGAGTAGTCCTATACACTTCTTCAACTTCTCTTAGATCAGCAGATTCCTCCTTTAAGTCAATCTGATCAATTTTCTTTAATTTTTCTTCCAGTAACGTATCCACCCTGCCGAAACATTCCCGGTTCCACACTTTCAGTTTATCTTTCAGTACTTTTAGTTTAGACCACCAAACAAAACTGGGAGTTCCATGAACCTCCATTTCTTCCCACCAACCTTTAATAAGTTGAATAAGGCATTCCTCCTCAAACCATCTCAGTTCAAACCTGAAGCGAATAGGCCCCCATTTGAGAACTTTACTTTCTAGGACAACTACCCTATGATCATCAAAAACATATTTTGGCATTGCCACTTCTTTTGCAAAAGGAAATTCCTCATCCCATTTCGCTGAAGCCAAAAATCTGTCGATTCGACTTGCACTCCTTGAGTTTGACCATGTATACTGAGCTCCTACTAGATGGTAGTCCACAAGTTCATGTCGCATAACGAATTCATCAAAACCTCTCATGTAGCTTGTCAGAGAACTATCTCCTTTCCTTTCTTCAGTAAATCAGGTTATGTTAAAATCTCCGGCTAAACACCACGGAAGGTCACTCCACACCCTAACATTCTCTAGTTCCTCCAAAAAATCATTTTTGTACGCATCCACGCTTGGACCATAGACTATTGTCATTAGCCATTTGAATCCACTAGCACGAATGGTACAAACCAAAGACAGAGAGTAAGCCCCTTCCAACTTATCACTTACCTCTATTAAATCAGAATTCCATACCGCTTCAATTCCTCCTAATAACCCAATAGTTGGGATTTCTTGAAAGGCCCATGGAGCTCTCCATATATCCCTCATCTCTGAGTCTGCAATACTACTCAGTTTAGTCTCCTGCAACAATAACATTTCTGGTTTTTGTGTTTCCATCATATCAAAATACGAACTCTACTACTAGTTTCAATATTGCCTAATCCTTGCACATTCCACGTCAGTAATTTAATCGCCATTATTCACTGACTCTTCTCCTCCAATTACTGCAACTTCTTTATTAACAAGCTCTCTTTCTTCCTTCCGTAACCTTGGCACCTCAGCCAGCTTCTCGTAAAACATTACTTGTCCTTCCACCTCCATTGAGGATGTTACTCCAAGCTCCCCTGCTATTGGTATTACCATTCATCTGATCGATTTACTGAAATCACGGGCACTTTTACAGTTGTATAAGCTTTCAGCAATGGCACACAACCTTCCTTTTTCTAAACCACTGATTTCTTGTTCCCCTTCTGCAATCTCATTCACTGGAACCCCTTCTCGTTCGCTCTCCCTCTCTACATTTGTTTCCTTCACCAGCGACTCAGTTGGGGTTGATAATGTAATATTACCATTAACTGACCCACTTTCCCCTTCCGATAAACTGTTTTTGTCTTTCAACTGGGATCTCTCTTTTAACCGAGTTGTGCTCTTCCTCCGTTCGGGAGCTATCCTCCAAAAGTGCTTGTTTAAACCCATAGTCAAAGGAGTTCTGCCTCTCTTTCTTGACCTACTTCTCGGCCTATGATCCTTACCTGGCTTATAGATCGGCTGGATTGAATTGTGATTCAGATCCATACCTTCTTCAAACAAAATCAAGGAGAGTTAAGGTGCTCTAAAGGACCCCGTTGTTCCTCCTCTAGAAAGTGCATTTAATCCACCTCCTCTTCAGGATCATAGATTTCAATCTCCAGTCCTTCAAATTGATTAGGTGAAATCGTATTTGAGTTAGCTTCACTCATCAACACCTTTTCTGTCGGACCCACCGGTCGATTATTATTTAGTGCCCTTGACTCCTCAGCTAGGCCAGTAGTGTGGACTACTACAATTGGGCTTTGTCTTTCAAAACCTGGAGGGCTTTGAGGAGTTTGACTTACCCCTTCTCTCCTGACACCCCATGGGTGACGTGCTACCACATCTCTTCCCTTAACCATGTGACCACCACCTATCGTGCCACCTCCTACTGCCGCGCCATTCATCCGAAACCTCTTAGCTAGGGTTTCAAGCTTCTCTTCCACCACATCAATCCAAATTAAGAATTTTTGGCCCTTTTCATCCAAAATGATAGAACAAGGAATATCATTCAGGACACAATTGTGAATCCTTACAAAGCAATGAGTTGAACTGAAGTCTGCTTCACCTTCTATGTTATCCACCTTCACACCACACTAGCTTCCTTGCAAGAAGTTCAATGATGGACTTTAATCTGAGATGGTAAGGAATTCCTCCAAACGCCACCGTTACATCACATCTAGCCCCTGGCTTGACTTGGAGAGCCCCTGCCAATGGATTCCATTTCGAAAAGAAATAACTTCCTTCCCAACCAGATAGAGGAGGCATCCCTAAGAGCTTGAACAAATCCTCTTCAAAGTTGAGGAAGACCAACGCATAATCACCCCCAGTCACCTTCACATTACAACCATTAAAGACTTCAGCACATTTCAACTTGACCCAATTCCAGTTTGGGTTAATCATAGAAGGTTTACAGATAGCCACCGCCTTCCACCATGAATGGCTAAACCTTGGTGGTACTACCTTTAGATTTGAACCCCCTTCCCATACTGTTTCAGCGAACGTTTGTCTTTTTTCTGGTCTAAAAGAAGCGGCCGGAAAGTCCTCTCTTCTTGGCACCCTTTGTTGAGCTTGATCTCCTCTACCACTAAGTAAAGATAGGATTTTTCCCCCAAGAACCGACCAGCCAAATCGTTTCTCGCCTGCCGGAAAACAAGTTACCCATCTCCTTCTTGTATTTTGCTTTGGGATAAACTGGATTTGAAAGAATAAGCCTCTTTTATTCACCTTCACTGTTCCTATCATAGAAAGGAACTTATCTACAAATCTGAAAACAGATCCCACCATAGTTGTACCAAGAGACAACTGATTCAAAAGATTCCCGATCCACTTCCCTCCTTCCGTCGAAGTTTGACATCTGAACACTTTTCCCCCAACTTTCTCCGTACATATCACCTTCTCCCATGTTGCTGCTGAACCCTAGTATTCGATCTCAATGGATTTCCCTTCAATCCATTCAAAGCACCTAGATCTATCTCCGACCACCATTAGTGCTCGATCATCGATTACCCACCGAAACTACCTCAACCCCACCAGATCGACCATCTGAGAAAGGAAACAAGGTACAGTGGTAGGGATTGTCCGGGATTCTCTCTCCCTCGGTCTTCCTCTACCCCTGCAGTCTGTAAGCTCAATCTCGAGCTTGGTCACCGATCTGGGTTGCTGAACTCCTTCACTTCTATCTCCTTGTGATACCTGCAATGACCACCGGCTATAATCCGGTGGGAAAGCTCCAACGCCCAAATCAGTCATGGAGGCCAACTTAGAAATTAGCTTAAGTAAAGAGTGAATAGTTCTCTTGTGTGAACCCTAATGTTTTCCTTATATAGCGGTATTAACCGTCTTCTTCTGACCGTAGGATTCCCCTCTGCATCCTACGGTCCTTCTATTTCCTTCGTGGCTCATCCTCCATCACATACTATAGGGTAAGTGCTTGACAGCTAGGTATCACGTGTTTTGTCCGTGATGCTCTAGAATGTTCTAAGCTATTATCAGGTAGTTCTCGGTTTTCCTTACTTGGCGTACTCCTACGTTCTTTACACGCCACCTAGTATGGTACTTACATCGCCCCCTCTCTGGAGCGTTAGCCGTGAAGGTTTCACTTTCCTTTCATGGTGCTAACGTTCCAGAGAAACTCTTCTTATGAATATCAATCGCCATGGGGGTCTCCTTTGCTAGCTTTCACTGCTTCAGCTTTCCCGTCGGTATTCAATTTCTCTTTTTTTTCTAAGTCTGACCATATATGTCAGAACTGGTTTTAGCATCACCATCATTCCGTGACTGCCTTGGCTCACGGTTTCTGTGGAATCTCATCCTTTTCATGTGACTGCCTGAGCTCACGGTTTATGTTCAATCTCATCACCTTCGCATGACTGCCTAAACTCACGATTTCTAATTCAATCTTGTCATCTTCCCGTGACTGCCTAAGCTCACAGTTCTTTGGAGTAAGATATTGGCTGCGCTACCTAGTAGCTGCCTACGTACCCAAGTTGGGATCAAGCCATCGTAGTTCTTTTTCCTATGTAACGAAAGATTTTGAAATATTAACTTCTGAAAGAATAATAGTAATTCTCTCAAAGAGATAGACATAAAACTACTAGCCTACTCGCCCCCAAGTCTGTTATTTACAAAATAACAAAGACAACTGAGAATAACAAACGATTCTCATGCTACTAAGGAATTCTGAGATGAAAAGATCATGCATAAGATTTCCAAGAAAGAATCTTCACATGTGGAAGGTCCTCCATCCCACAAAAAAGAAACTAAATAAACTAAAAGTCATCACGGTTGAGGGTACTGTCACTATCGTGAACTTGTTCACTCACATACATTCCCCATCACGGTATAATTCTCATCCCGGTATGGTTCTTATACTAGTATTCTCACCACAACATGCTCATGATGATACTCTCATTTCTTGAGGTTGCATCATTTCTTATACTGGTATATTCTCACTTCTGTTTTTGATATCTCATTATCTATCATGTCGATCGTTTTTCTGTCTTTCAAATCACTTGAGATTACTTTAAGTACTGTAGTTACTTATCTATCTGGGGCTCCTTCTATGGGCATCCTATTTATGTTTTTAGCCTAACCTAAAAGTGAGGCATCTCACGTGTTTCTACCGTGAGGCACGAGTAGACTTGCGGGGATTTGCTGGCGGCTTGCTAGGCCAAATCCTTCCGCCATAGCTACTCGCCCTTCCCAATCTATTTGGGCTTCCTCTGTGGGCATGCCACCTTTGCTTTTAGCCTAGCCTAAAGGTGAGGCATCTCACGTGTTTCTACCGTGAGGCACGAGTAGACTTGTGGGGATTTGCTGGCGGTTTGCTAGGCCAAATCCCTCCGCCATAACTACTCGCCCTTCCCAATCTATTTGGGCTTCCTCTGTGGGCATCCCACCTTTGCTTTTAGCCTAGCCTAAAGGTGAGGCATCTCACGTGTTTCTACCGTGAGGCACGAGTAGACTTGCGGGGATTTGCTAGCGGCTTGCTAGGTCAAATCGCTTCGCCATAGCTACTCGCCCTTCCCAATCTATTTGGGCTTCCTCTGTGGGCATCCCACATTTGCTTTTAGCCTAGCCTAAAGGTGAGGCATCTCACGTGTTTCTACCGTGAGGCACGAGTAGACTTGCGGGGATTTGCTGGTGGTTTGCTAGGCCAAATCCCTCCGCCATAGCTACTCGCTATTCCCAATCTATTTGGGCTTCCTCTGTGGGCATCCCACCTTTGCTTTTAGCCTAGCTTAAAGGTGAGGCATCTCACGTGTTTCTACCGCGAGGCACGAGTAGACTTGCGGGGATTTGCTGGCGGTTTGCTAGGCCAAATCCCTCCGCCATAGCTACTCGCCCTTCCCAATCTATTTGGGCTTCCTCTGTCGGCATCCCACCTTTGCTTTTAGTCTAGCCTAAAGGTGAGGCACCTCACGTGTTTCTACCGTGAGGCACGAGTAGATTTGCGGGGATTTGCTGGCAGTTTGCTAGGCCAAATCCCTCCGCCATAGCTACTCGCCGTTCCCAATCTATTTGGGCTTCCTCTATGGGCATCCCACCTTTGCTTTTAGCCTAGCCTAAAGGTGAGGAATCTCACGTGTTTCTACCGTGAGGCACGAGTAGACTTGCGGGGATTTGCTAGCGGCTTGTTAGGCCAAATCCCTCTGCCATAGCTACTCGCCCTTCCCAATCTATATGGGCTTCCTCTGTGGGCATCCCACCTTTGCCTTTAGCCTAGCCTAAAGGTGAGGCATCTCTCACAGTCTTCACGGTATACAATTATGTGAACTGTGAGAGGCTTACTTGTCGTTGTTACCTCACGGAACTCATGACTGTTCTTAGGGGGCTCAGATCGTCAGCAACGAATATCAGATCGTCCAGGCTTACAGAAACCCTGACGCTATTGAAGTCTAGATCGTTAGGAAGATCTATGGAATCACCTTCTTCTTGGCGACGCGAACCTTTACGCCCAAATACTTTGGGGCTTACTTGTTCCTTTCTTTCTTCTAGCATCTTATCAAACCGCTATGGGAACTTACCTATGTAATCAAGTTACATAGCGTGTCCCCTTTATTGGTGAAATTTTCTCGTGTGTTAACATTAGGTCTACTACCTCAGTTCACGTCGTCACGTTGAACTCGTAGTGAAGACCCCGTTAATACACTAGCACTATTGCTCTTCTCTCTTGAGGCACCCCACTGCGTTGGCTATCTCAACCTCAGTGAGGAGGAAACAATACATGGAGATTGTCAACGTATAGTTAACGGCATGCCAAGCCGAATCTACCCTTATATATTGTTCCCCACCAATCTAAATTGGGTTTTACACTTTGTCTTCTTAACTGATCTTTAGCCTGATCTCAGCCAAGGTATCTTATCTATATGATGTCGTCACCCGCTATGAGTGCACTAACACCTGGCGGTATACTCAAGTTGCTCTTGACTGTATACTCACCCCCAATAGTAAAATGTCCGCAATACCTTAACATCTTTGGGTCAATACTCATTTGTAACATCTCGTTTTCATGTGAGACATGTTACCTCCAACGCAGCAACTATGCAAAAACAATCATATATAATCTACTACATGCCGCAGGCGAAACTTTTCAACCATTTTAAGGGTCGGGCTCATGCTTGCGTGCTCAGTGTCAGTATAATGAAAATTAACATTGTAAGCACAAACTAACACCGGTATCACAGTTTCACTTCTACACCGCTTACCACTAGCATTCAACTTATTGTCTACAAACTTAGAGTACACGCAAAATCAGATTTTGTAATAATCAACAGTTTATGTCCCCTTAAAGGCAAGCTCCAAGGTCATCCAATACTTAATATGAAATCAGATCATGCTAGAAGGACTATATCAAAATTACTTAATATGAAATCAGATCATGCTATTGTCACACTACTAGCAACATTGCTAGGACCAGGAACATCTTGACATTCTTATGCTTGTGTCGGCTCTTATATGCGAAACTAGAAGGACTATATCCTATATTCCAAGCCTGGTATGCTCAGTACTTATTATACTAGCAGTGATGCATTTCATAGTAGCATGCTATAGGCCTCACCCAATAGTATGTGCACTCCTTATTATGCAAATTCCTCGCTAAGTGTAAAATAATGTGTTCCTACATCTTACTTGAATACTATTGCCATTCAACCAACTGGTTAAATACAACAACTATTGGCCATCTTTCCAATCTTTGATTCCTTCCGCCAAGTTCTCTAAATCTTCTTTTAGAGAAGTGGCGCTGCCCTCCTTCTAGCGCCAAATATAAGCTCAATCTCGAGTTTGGTCACCGATCTGGGTTGCTGAACTCCTTCACTTCTATCTCCTTGTGATACCTGCAAAGACCACCGGCTATAATCCGGTGGGGAAAGCTCCAACGCCCAAGTCAGTAATGGAGGCCAACTTAGAAATTAGCTTAAGTAAAGAGTGAATAGTTCTCTTGTGCGAACCCTAATGTTTTCCTTATATAGCGGTATTAACCGCCTTCTTCTGACCGTAGGATTCCCCTCTGCATCCTACGGTCCTTCTATTTCCTTCGTGGCTCATCCTCCATCACATATTATAGGGTAAGTGCTTGACAGCTAGGTATCACGTGTTTTGTCCGTGATGCTCTAGAATGTTCTAAGCTATTATCAGGTAGTTCTCGGTTTTCCTTACTTGGCGTACTCCTACGTTCTTTACACGCCACCTAGTATGGTACTTACACAGTCACCACGTGTTAGCTAAATGATATCATACATACATTTAAAAAGGAATTTTTTTTTATAAAAATCGAAGTCAAACCACAAATATTTGACACAGGTGAACGGATATCCTCCGTTAAATCCGTTTTTTAACAAAACGAATATTTGCCAAAAATCGATTTTTTCACCTATGCTTATAGATACAGGTAACAATGGACAATCAAAATAGAGACTAGTTGGCTTCTTTCACCGTATATAAGTTCCAAGATGTGGCATAGCGCCACCAGCAGCGGATCCACGGTTTAGCAAAAAAGGCACGTGTCTAAGCCCTAAGGCCCCAACATCTCGTAGAGGCCACATTTCAAGTTAGATTCGATGAAATGACAAAAAAAAAAAAAAAAAATCAAATGGACGTCTAATGGAATCAATACAATTTTGGCAACTCGGGTTAAAGTTCAACAACCAGCTATTAATGGCTAACAATCTGTTCGAAGAAATGCGGAAGCCGAAATTCTGGAAGCACGTCAAGAAGGAATCAGCCATGGTGCAAAAGCCCATTTTTTCATTCTGTCGGATTTCTCTACCTTCGAGAGGATGAGCGTCAACTAGGGGTGTAAAATTTTGCCGATTTTTCTGATTTCTGATCCGATTTTTCCGATTGTTAATCCGATTTAATTTTTTGATAAATTTTCTGAAATCTCCGATAATTTAAAGAGATTTAATTATTCTAAGTTTTGAAAATATACATACTTATGGACATAAAAATGATATACCAAGTTTAAAATTACACGAGGACTTAATAACAAATTGTACTTAGTCTCAAATCTTAATGTAATCAAATATCAATCTATGATTCAACAAAAAAAAAATGTAATAGTAAATTATTGGTTAGTTTATATTTCCGATTGAAGGTACATGCTTATTAGTTAAATAATTAATTCTTTTCTCGTTCATCTAATTATAAAAAATGGTAAAATATTTTAATTAAAATACAGATCAAAAGATTAAATCAAGTGATTATTAATTTAGACTAAAAATACTCACTCTTTACAGATTACAGATTGAGAGATTGTTGATCAAAAGATTACAGATCGAGAGATTGTTGATCGAAGATTTTTGATTGAGAGATTGATATTACAGATCAAGAGATCATAGATCGATAAATTACAGATTGGGAAATTGAATAACAAAGTTTAAAATTAATTGAATAACATAGTTTAAAATCAATAGATTATAAAGAAGATGATGTGTTTGAAGAAGATGAAGTGTTGGTGGTGGTGTTGTGTTGAACACTTGAACTTGAATCATATTTATACGTCTTCAATTTAGCTGTTGAGAGGAGTCAGAGAGAGGCGTTGAGAGAGTTGTTGGTGTTGCAGAGAGCCGTTGAGAGAGAGGAGAGAGAGAGAGAGTTAAAGCTTGATAATCGGGTAAAGGAGATAGGTAAAGTAGATGGGAATTCCGAATTGGGGCGGACAACGGGTCAGGGATTGGGGTGGGGAATGGGGCAGGAAACGGTCCGGGGAGTAAATCTAAAGTGTGAAGCCCAGGCCTGCCCTGCTACTAGCTGGGTCGGGGACAGGGCGGGCTGGAAGATGGGGCAGGTCGGGAAGTCAAAATGGTACCGGGCGGGGCGGGCAACCAGGCAAGTTTCCCACCCCTAGTTTAAAGCATAGCATGGCATTGGTGGTAGATTTTTTTTTTCAGTATGGGGCAGATTGTAATTTCGCGTCAAAAGTTTGGTTATATAAACTCACAACTGTAGTCTAAAACCCTTGTTTTCCAAGGAAAGAACGGCCGTTCAATCTTTTCGCAGTTGAACAAACAGTATAAGATCTACTAGAGAAATTTTATGGAAAATAATCTTAAAACCATTTAGTTACTTAGATTTTAAGGTGGGAATGGGTGGTATAGGAAATAATAATTATTTCTACTTCAAATAACACACTGAAGGAATGAAAGTAAGATCCAAATTTTGAAGGTAAGTTAAAATTTTGATTTCTCTTGTTCATTAGGGCATTTTACCAAAGAGTTTTGTTTTTTGTTTATTTGGGTTTTGATTATGTTTAATTTATGTGGGGTTTTGTTTTGTAGTTTGTTAACTATTTTTTGGAGGCGCTTGTGTTTTATTGCCAGAGACCACAAATTTAAAATCTGAGCAACCATCTCATATGGAGGAGGTTTCACAGTCCTAGAGCTGTAGTATGAGGTACATTAATTCTTGTTTTCTTCTCTGTCTTTTGCCCAAAAAAAATTAGAATGACCTGCCATATTACAAAAGCGAATTTTGTAATATGGGACTGATCCTTGTTGTGTTTCATTAGATTATTTTGGATTGGCAATATGGGATGAAAATGGAGATGTTTAAAGTTTAAACGAGTTTCACACAAGAATTCTAGTCGCTTTTTTGGAGTTATCTGGTGTCCCTGATACATAGAGAGAAGCAAGAATTCTAGTCGCTTTTTTGGAGTGATAAGATGAATTGACAAAAGATTTTCGTCAAGCTGCTCTTCTTATTACTGAAGAGGATTATGCCTCGTCTGGTGAGGTAAACCTTTATAATGCTTGAATGATGGAATAAAAATATATTCTAATATGTTTACTGGTCTGAATTTCTAATATGTTTTCAACATAAAAGTGAGATAAAATACTTTTTCTTTCTTGCAGTTCCTTGATGGTGAGAATAGGTGGTATCGGAAAATATTAAGTGATAAAAAAAATGGAGCCCTGATGGAGTCTCTAATTTTCATGTCCAAAATGACCACAATGTATAGCTGAAACTACATGCTTTGAGTCTTAACTAATTCATTTAACTTCACAGTGATAAATAGTATTTGAGGTTAACTAGATTATTCTCTATTGCAGGAATGATGTCAACCAATTTCATAGGTGTGCTCAGGAATCATGTAGGGTCAACTGTGCAAATACAATTCAGTGGAAGATCGGATCCCAGGTTCCAATAAGGCTATCCAGGCTATCCAGGATGATGATGATGTAAAGGAACATGCCAACAATATAAGTGCATCACAATACAAGTTCAATGACATAATATAACTCGAAGGTCATGCTATTTTGACCCTTCATAGAGTTAAGAGTGGGAACAGTAGTTAAGACTTGGTTCTTCACAAATTGGTATTTATGTTGCGTAATTGATATGTTTCTCGAGGCAGCATTGTTTTGCTGCTTCTTGATCTGAGAGAGATCTATTTATTTTAATAGAAGTTGATGGCTACTCAGTATTCTGGGATTGTCTATTGCAGTGCTTTTGTTTTCATAATAATATATACGTTATGGAGCTGCACGATTAAATTTCTAGGCCATAATAAAGACATGTTTGACAAGTATTTCCTGTCGTTTTCGTGTTAGCTGTAATTGTCTGAAATGGTTGTATCGGGCTAAGACAGCTTGGCATGTGTAAATTGGCTTTGGTCGCTACAGTATGATTGTTCACCTGGAATACACGACATCCTTCACATCTTTTGCTTGATTTGAATGACCTCACAACGATGACTAACCTTGGCTATAGTTGATATAAAGGCACTAAAACCCTAGTTATCCAAGCGAAAATGGCTGAATGGGCGACTAAAATTTTTCAATATTTTCAGTTTCTCAATGGTTATAGATAAATAGATTTGTGCAAACTGTTTAAACAGATTTGTTGAATAACAATCCTGATAGAATGTTATAAATGAATTGAAAAACAGACACACTTATCAAACGTTCTGTGAGTAGAGCAGATATAAACATCTGGAAAAGGAAATAATTCAATAATTGATAGGATAGAATAACATGAAGAGATGAATGAAAGGATAACATGAACTTCATGAACTAATAATTGATAGGATAGGATAACATGAAGAGATGAATGGAGTAGTTATTGGAACCAGTACCTAAAGATGTGAAGCGATTGTTGCAACTCGGAATTGCCAGGAAACAACAGTATTTGGCCTATCTGTTCTTTACCATGGTCTGATACAATTGCTCGAAATCAACCATTTTTTTTTTCTTACTTGCTTAAAAGTTGTGTCATCTTAGATTTATGTATATGTAATGAGCTTTTAGCATGTTTATTTGCGAAATGTTATTTCTCTCCCTCACATTAGTTCATACATATGATTAGTGTCTTGTCGTTTTCCACAATTTTGGCTTTATTTCACTTGAATCACTCTTAATGGATAGCCTATAACCAGACACTTTGCCCTGCTTCTCATAAATTATTATGCTCTGGATAAGCAGATTGTGTAATCAGTTAATTAGTATAACTGTAGGGTGAAACATTGCACATACATCACTATCCTCCTTGTGAAGTTGTAAATGATATAAGCATTTCAGCAGTCTGAGGATGGACGGAGACCATAGTTCTGTTAGATTTTCCTTTGTATGTTGAAGAGTTGGAAGGTTATGGTATAATTTACAGAGGTCAAGCTTGTAAACTATCAGGGGGAATGTTCTTAACATTATCGTCAATTGAAGTTTCACCTTGAATTCAGAAACTATTGTATTGAGCAGGGTAACTGACAGTAGTTTAGTGAAGTGGCATAGGATAAGTAGGGTGTGATTGTCTCCCCTGTTCATTCTTTATGAGTCATGCAACTTGGATTTTATTCAAATGGTCAGTCTTAAATACTGTTGATGGAGATGAATTGCGACTATTTTCAGCTCTTTAGTATAATCTGACCACTGGCATGAATTGCAAATATTTTCTTGAGATCTACTCTGTAATTTATCAGTATTCCTGTTTGATACTACCTCTCTAATGAACGCTGACCTCAAATGTGCTGTCAATACTATGTGACAATATCGCATCAGGCTGCCTTAGCATGTTACCTCGTATTATATGAAGTGTTTGTGTTACTGGTGACCCCTCTACTTCTGATACCCAACTAATGGTGAGACCTCCTAGATTACAAGTAATGGTGAGACCTTCAGTAACCTTGAACTTCCCTCTAATGATGAGACCCCCTAGATTATAACTAATAGTGAGACCTCCTAGATTACAAGTAATGGTGAGACCTTCAGTAACCCGGAACTTACCTCTAATGGTGAGACCTTCAGTAACCCAAAACCACCTTTTAATGGACATCAACATTCCATGCAAACTCAGCCTGATGCTTGTACCATTTCCTGATAACTAGGAACATTACTCTGTTTGCAATAAACCGTGCACTATAATCAGGACAAGCATGTTATCATTTATGACCATGTATGTGGGCGTTTGAGCCTTCCTCGCAGATGCACATGTATGTGGGCGTTTTTCGGCTTTTCATATAGGCCCCTATTGTGATAAAAGGATGTCAGAGTGCTATTTACACTATGCGAGCAGCGACACAGGTGACAACCTTGTCCGCTGCTTCCTAGCAAATTGTGTTCCTGAGTTCCTCTCTGAGTCATCCCAAACTGTGCAGCCGACTGAGTTAATGGCTTATTATTAGAAAAACAACAGAGTTTTGTTCATGGCATGTACTGTCAAATCTGAGGCATCGTCGAGATTAGCCTGAGTCCTAAGATGTATCAACAGTTAACACTTAACACCATACTTCAAGATGCCCAATCTGGGGGAAATTTTGAGGTCTAGAAAACCGGCATATGCTTCGAAATTTTGATGGTCTGTGTCGAAATGGTGAAGTTTTAAAATCTGACATTTCGTGGTATTTGACGGAATTTTGAGAATATCGGAGAATATTTAACTTAAAAACCAACATAATTAACATATAAACAATTAAAATTAAATAAATTCTAAAATATTTGATACAATGGTCCAAGTTTAAGATAACATATAGACAATTAGAATTAAAGTTAGCACGTGACTACATCTCATTAAATCTGATGGTACAAATATAAATATTCCAACAACCAGGAAGACGGAAATAAGGAAGGGTATATTTGAAAATATACCATCGTCTTCTCCAACAAAACCGACGAAAACTTTAATCTTTTCGTCTTTCATTATCTGTTTGTCCTCTTTCAACAAAGATAACTTATATTTAAAGTTTAGATATAAATTTTGGGAAACTAAACTACGGATATCGATGAAAGGCCATTAATATTGAATCACAAAATGAAGATGAATCTTTGAGGATATTCTTCTCCTAACCATCGGATCCGAAACAACCATTAATATTGACTCACGAATTGAAGATGAATCTTTACAAAATTTTTTTTTCCTAACTATTGAATCCATACAAAATCCGAAGATTCGACGAATATCCTTGATTTTCTTGAAAATCTGGGCGAAATCAATATGGTTCTGGACCGAACCAAATTCGACCTGCTTATCCGATCCGACCTGCCAAATTCGATATGGTTCTGGACCGAACCAAACCGGCATAGTCTACCGAAATTTCGCGGATTTTCTCGGCATTTTGAACTATGGTTAACACTACATTAATAACCTTAGGAGTAGCTGTTGTCCTTTCTGAAGCACCGTAATGAAAATTTATTTATACATCACGACTGGCATAAAATCAATGGAAAAATCTCAAACAATCAACACCACTTGATTCTTTCTTTCCAAGCTTCATGCATGAGTCTTTGTTTTGTTCAGAATTCAGATCTGTTTCTGGCTTTTTTCCAGAGAGTATTTCTGCAATTCTGACCTTAGCTACATCACCTTTGATTCTGTTGTACTTTGACTTTAGTTTGCTAATAAGCAACCCATTTAAGTGCAAAATCTCAAATAATCTACTAATTGTATTCTCATGTCATGTGTTGAAAGATAATTAAGAACCATAATCACAAACTTGCTCAGTTTGATTCAGTAATCAGACCTGTTATGTTCAGAAATTAGACCTGTTTCTGGCTTATTCACAGAGTATCTTGTTGTGCGCAGCGGAAGCTTATGCACCAATACCCAATATTGAAATAGTGTGTGAATCAAACAAAACAAAAACAAAACAAACAAAACACAAGATTTACGTGGTTCGGCAAATATTGCCTACGTCCACGGACAAAACAACAATCTTTCAAATAGAGACGATTATACAAGCCCTCACGAAGAAACCAAAGTGTTTTTCCTCCCAAGAGTTCTCTCAACTCACCAATGGCTTCTCACAATCTCTCTCTCAAACAAAGATTAGGTTTTCCAACCTTCTCAATTGGCTTTATAACATAGCCATACAAACACACACGAAATGGGCTTAAACAGGCCCATATACACGAAACAAAGATAGGACGTACGTACGTCGAATTGACGTTCGTACGTTCAGCCACAAAACCAACATCTGTCGAATGGAACGTACGAACGTCCTAAAAGCGTACGTACGTTCCTGAACCAAAAAATTCCAACAATTAGCTACCAAATACTATCTCCACTTTATGACCATAACCAACTGAAGATGAGTATGAATCAACACCCCGAAACCTACAAAGGTCTCCAAACAACGGCTTCACAGCTCCAATTGGCTCATGGGCTTGAGCCTTCAAACAAACATCTGTGGCTACCAAACTAACATCAGCTGTGTTACCAGACAAACTTTCATGAGGAGCGGCATCAATCTCCACCTGCTGAGATATCTCTTCCAACTTCAAACTATCATTCAAACAAGGATGCCCAAAACAAACTTTACGTACCTTACCACCATTCAACAAGCCATGCTTGCCGGTACGCCTACCAAAGCCACAATCAACCAAACAATCTGACAAACTGGGAGGAGTCAAACAATCCACCAAATGTGAAGAAGAATCTCCACTACAACCAACAACACTACCGTTAAGATAGTACAAATTTCGTTGTCTTGTCCCTCTCATAACAACCAAAGCACCAGAAACAACCTTTAAAGCCCCATTTTGCAGAACAATCTTCATACCTTCGGACTCTAAAGTACCAAGTGAGATAAGATTCATCTTCAACTCCGGAACATACCGGACACCAACTAATTCTTTAACTGTACCATTCTCCAACTTCAACTTGACAGTTCCCACACCAAGTGTTTCCATGTGACGACCATCACCTAACACAACATCTTCACAGTCTAGCTTTTGAAAACTAGCAAACAAATCTCTACTGTGACATAAATGGTGAAAACATGCAGAATCCATAATCCACCCTTGAGTGGAGCAATCAACCATGACAGCCAAAGAATAATTTGAATCATCATCATCACTACCAGCATGTGCGACATTTACCTTATTATCTTTGGAAGACCCAGAATCTCCCTTCTTTGACAACTCGGGACAATCTACCTTCCAATGGCCTTTTCCATGACAAAAGGCACACTCATCCTTTGCTAGAGGTCTACCTCTAGACTTTGATCGAGATCTTCCTCCGCTACCAGTAGTACGATCATTGGATCGTCCCCTTACCATCAAAGCCTCGGACGTTGAACCTGAACCCCTATGGACTTCTTTGTCCTTGCGCCTGCATTCATAGTTCAGTAACGTCGCTGCTACATCAGCATACTTAACAGATTCTTTCCCCGTCAACAAAGTGGTGGACAAATGGTCATATTCATCGGGGAGAGAGTTCAAAAGACATAGAGACTTGTCATTATCACTGACAACCTCATCCAAGTTCAATAGGTCAGCAATAAGCCTATTGAATTCATCCAGATGTTCGGACAAAGAAATACCAGGTCTCATATCAATGCGGAAGATCCTCTTCTTCAGAAACAGTTTGGTTTCTAAACTTTTCTTCATATACATATTAGCCAATTTCTTCCACAACTCCTTAGCAGACGTCTCTTTCATCACAGAGTATTTCTGGTCCTTTTCCAAACAAAGGCGAATCACGCCACAAACTTGCCTATTCAATTTCAACCAATCATCTTCTTTCATCTTTTCGGGTTTATCACCCAAAGCATCTTCCAAACCTTGTTGAGCCAACAAGTCCAGAACTTCGCATTGCCACATGCCGAAGTTGTTTCTACCATTAAATTTCTCGATGTCAAACTTCAAAGATGACACTCTTCCATTCTTACTCGAAGATGGGTCTGACATTAGTAATCAATTTCACACACTAAACAATCACCAATCGAAGGTAAACAAATCTGAAATTCACACGGGAATTTCACCAAACACCTTCTTGACAACAAAGGTAGAACTTTTGCCTTGACACACAAATAAGAAACTTGCAGAATTTCTTCAAACACCTTCAAGGCTCTCAAGATCTAGCCTGCAGCTCTGATGCCACTTGTTGTGCGCAGCGGAAGCTTATGCACCAATACCCAATATTGAAATAGTGTGTGAATCAAACAAAACCAAAACAAAACAAACAAAACACAAGATTTACGTGGTTCGGCAAATATTGCCTACGTCCACGGACAAAACAACAATCTTTCAAATAGAGACGATTATACAAGCCCTCACGAAGAAACCAAAGTGTTCTTCCTCCCAAGAGTTCTCTCAACTCACCAATGGCTTCTCACAATCTCTCTCTCAAACAAAGATTAGGTTTTCCAACCTTCTCAATTGGCTTTATAACATAGCCATACAAACACACACGAAATGGGCTTAAACAGGTCCATATACACGAAACCAAGATAGGACGTACGTACGTCGAATTGACGTTCGTACGTTCAGCCACAAAACCAACATCTGTCGAATGGAACGTACGAACGTCCTAAAAGCGTACGTACGTTCCTGAACCAAAAAATTCCAACATATCTCTGCATCTATTAGACTTTAAACTACATCAGCTTTGATTTTGTTGTACATAGTGAATATCTTTGACTTTAGGTTTAAGAGCTTAATGTGTCATTAGTTGGATACAACATATCTTCTATAAAAACCTAGAGACATAATCCAATACAAATGTGATTTCAAAGCATATATCCAAATATACTTTTAAACAACCCAATAGTTGTAAACATTTGTTAGGTTGCTTAAAGTGTCCTCACATAAATTTGGGTTCCCTGATTACATTCTTTCATTATGGTACTCTAAAACTGATCAGATTTAAGGGAAAATTAGACTTAACCCCCCTATTATGTCCACGTTTTGAATAAATCCCCCATTTGTCCAAGTTTGGACGTTACCCCTCCTCCGTCAGCTCCCGTCCAAGTTGACACCTATTTATATTTTTTCTTCCGAAAATACCTTTCCCTCATTCTTTTGGAGGGGTTAAGTCTAATGAAGGAACGAGGGGTATTTTAGAAAGAAAAAATGTAAATAAGCGTTAATTTAGATGAGAGCTGACGGAGAGAGGACATAAGGGGGGAGGGGGGGGGGGGGGGAGGGGTAAGTCAAAATTTCGAAATGGCTCCAAGCATACTCAATCCAACCCAATAGATCGTGGTAGATGGTACCTAATGGCATCTCCCCACTTTCATTATAGTATTGTAAATTGATGTACTTGGATAAACATGAACAAGTTACCAAATGTCATCATCCCAAATTTTAAGAAACATAAGCTCACTAAGAGAAAAACTCGTAGCTCAATATTTTCCGATACCACCTAATCCCATTATCCCGACTCCAGAAATCCTAGCAAAAACAAGCTGAAAAGAACTCGTGTTTGAATTTTTCTAATAGCAATGTCTTCTTTAAGCTTATGGATGAGAACAAGACCACAGAACTCATGTTTGTTGGCATTAACATATCTTTAGTATCCTTTTAACCCTTTCGGCCAAACATCCAGGAGTTCAATTTCTGCTTTAAACTAAAAATGCTTGAAGAACGCTGTGTTGTAAACGTACAAATTTTTGCTTTTAAGAGACCTAAGTTCGTCATCACTGTCCTCTGGCTTCAGCTCAGATTCATAGGCAACTTTCCTGCAATTCATGAATAACAAATTACTCCATTTCTTTGCAGACAGAACACTGTTAAGCAAAATTCTCAGGCCATGGTAAAGCAACAATGGCCTGAACTATATGATGTACTAGGATAAACATGAACTATATGCGACACAAACTCTCTCCCACGAACTACAGTTAAACACATTTGAGCTAGGGAACATTGACAGGAAACCAGTGAATCAAGTCAGCTAGCAAATGTTCATTGGGCTCACATCAGTGAAACCGGCATTAAGTGGTTTGACATCAATTTTGTGACAAAGTGTCCGTGGTTATTTCGCCTTGAGTTCATTGTTAAGAAAACCTTGGTGTACGCGTGTCGTCTTGTGTCATTGCCTTCGCGTCGTGTGTCTCGAATATAAATTGGGTCAGGACGTACGTACCTCTTAAGGACGTACGTACGCTTCGTATGTCAGCAGGTTTGTTTTGGGTACTGGACGTACGTACCTAGTTAGGACGTTCGTACGTCCATTGAGGCAGCAAGCTTCCTTTTGGTCAGGACGTACGTACGTTGTTAGGACGTTCGTACGTCCAAGCAGGCAGCAAACTTTTCACCGTGTGGGGACGTCCAAGCAGGGAAGAAAACGTCAAATGCCTTGCTCATTATGCGGACAGTTTGGACATTGGGCCTCGCAGTGTGTTGTGGCTGTTCCTGCTTCACAACCATGGAAGCTGCTTTCACAGCCATCGTATTTTTATTCATCTTATCCATATGCATCTTACTCTTCTCCTTGTAATTTTGCAGGACATGTTTCAAATGTGGCGATTACTGCCCTTCATGTCTCAAGCTCGGATAGTGAGTGGTTACTTGATAGTGGTGCTTCAAAACATATGTCAGGTAATGCCAAACTTTTCTCCTCAGTTACTGCTATAGATGGTGGAAGTGTTACTTTTGGCAATGGTAAGCGCTCTCCTGTGATTGGTAAGGGTTTTGTTGCTGGTATTGGTCTATCTTCGAATGATGTGTGTTTGCTAGTTGATGGGTTGCGTGTTAATTTGATCAGTATTAGCCAACTGTGTGATACTGATCATACTGTTAATTTTTCTAAAAATATATGTACTGTGCTTGATAGTTCGGGTAAGTGTATCATGACAGGTAAGCGTACATTAGACAATTGCTATGCCATTCAGCCTGTTGCATCTGGCATAAAATGCTTACTTAGTAAACTAAATGAGGACATGTTGTGGCATCAACGACTAGGTCATGTCAACTTTGAACACCTGGACAATTTAACTCGAAATGAATATATCAAGGGAGTTCCTAGACTTGGACGAAATCGTGACACTGTATGTGGTGGGTGTCAACTGGGTAAACAGATACGTAGTCCACACTCCAAGAAAAAGTCTGTAACGACATCCTCTCCTTTAGAACTCATACACATGGATCTGATGGGTCCTACTCGCACACCTAGCTTAGGAGGCAAACGATACATTTTGGTTATGGTTGATGATTACACTCGCTTTACCTGGGTATCATTCTTGCGTGAAAAATCTGATGCTTTTCTTGAATTTCAGGGGATATGTCTTCGTGTTCAGAATGAGAAAGATACTCAAATTAAACATGTCAGAAGTGACAGAGGCGGTGAGTTCACAGACACAGGTGTTATTGAGTATTGTGTTGCAAATGGTACGTGGCAAGAATTTTTAGCCCCATACACTCCGCAACAAAACGGAGTCGCTGAAAGGAAAAACCGTGTTATTCAGGAGATGGCTCGTGCTATGTTGCATGCAAAGAATGTTCCAATCAAGTTCTGGGCGGAAGCGGTTCATACTGCCTGTTACATTATGAACCGTGTATATCTGAGATCTGGTACTACACAAACTGCTTATGAGCTATGGTATGGTAAGAAACCAAATCTCAAATATATGCGAGTTTTTTGCAGTGTTTGCTATGTGTGCAAGGACAGACAAAGTCTGTCCAAATTTGATAGTCGAGGTGATGTTGCTCTTTTACTTGGTTATTCCTCTAATAGTAGGGCCTTTCGAGTATTTAACCACACCACTCGCAAGGTCATGGAATCCTTTAATGTTGTTGTTGATGACACTATTGTATCTGACTCTTCTGTTTCTACTGGTACACAGGATGTCACAGTTCTCTCACCCGTGTCAGACTCTGTTGACATGTCTCCCATATCGTCATCATTATCTGATGAAGGCGATGATGATGCTAAACCTTCTGGTGCTGCAGAGGAATTGCCTGGTAGGACCAGTGTTGTGCCCACACAGGATGATGTTGTTCCATCCCAAGGAGTGACTGATGTCTCTTCAGAACTATCCACTGTCCCTGCTGACCCTGAAGAGATGTTTAATCTAGCATCACCTCGTGTTAAACAATATCACTCCTTAGGTGATATCATTGGGGATGTTAATGATCAGCGTCTGACCCGCCGAAGAGCCAAGGAGATGAATTGTGTTCATTATGTTTGCTATCTCTCTTCTCTTGAACCTAAAAATGTTACCGATGCTCTTACTGACGATGATTGGTTGGTTGCTATGCAGGAAGAACTTGGTCAGTTTAAGCGTAGTGATGTTTGGACGTTGGTTCCTAGACCCACTCACACTAATGTGGTTGGTACTAAGTGGATCTTTAAAAACAAATTGGATGAATTTGGGCAGATTGTGCGCAACAAGGCAAGGCTTGTAGCTCAGGGCTATAGTCAGATTGAAGGTATCGACTACGGAGAGACTTTTGCTCCTGTGGCTAGGTTGGAATCTGTCAGGCTTCTTCTTGCTATGGCATGTCACCTGAATTTCAAGTTGTATCAAATGGATGTCAAGAGTGCGTTCCTCAATGGTATTCTTAATGAGGAGGTCTATGTTGAACAACCTAAGGGGTTTGTGGATCATACTTTTCCGAATCATGTTTTCAAACTGCAAAAAGCATTATATGGGTTAAAACAGGCTCCTCGAGCTTGGTATGAACGTCTGACATCTTTTCTACTAGGGAAAGGATTTGTTCGTGGGAGTGTTGATCGGACTCTGTTCATACTGAGAAAGAATAATGATGTTCTTCTAGCCCAAGTCTATGTGGATGATATAGTGTTTGGATCCACGTGCTCCAGTCTTTCTGAATCTTTCTCTCGGTTAATGAGTTCTGAATTTGAAATGAGCTTAATGGGAGAACTAAATTTCTTTCTTGGGTTGCAGGTAAAGCAGTTCGATCATGGAGCTTTCATCTCTCAAACAAAGTATGCCAAAGAACTGGTTAAAAAGTTCGGTTTCGGCACTTCAAGTGGTCACGATACTCCCATGGGCGAGAGGGTACGTCTTGGTAAGGATGTTATGGGTAAGTCTGTTGATATTCGTGAATATCGGAGTATGATTGGTAGTCTCCTGTATCTCACTGCTAGTCGCCCAGATATTTCTTATAGTGTTGGGGTGTGTGCAAGATTTCAGGCTAACCCTAAGGAATCTCATCTCACTGCTGTTAAGCGTATCATTCGGTATGTAGCTAGCACACTTGACTATGGGTTATGGTTCACCAGAGATACAAATAGTGTTGTGGCAGGTTATTGTGATGCTGATTGGGGTGGTAATCTTGATGATCGTCATAGTACCAGTGGTGGCTGTTTCTATGTTGGGAATAATCTTGTTTCCTGGCATAGCAAGAAGCAATCATCTGTATCCATCTCCTCGTGTGAAGCTGAGTATATAGCTGCAGCTAGTGCATGTACACAACTTCTGTGGATGCGTCAGATGCTTCGGGACTATGGCATTCAACAACAGGCGATGGACTTGTTCTGTGATAACACCAGTACCATTAGCATCTCCAAAAATCCTGTTCAACACTCACGAACAAAGCATATCGACATTCGTCATCATTTCCTACGTGAGGCAGTTGAAAAGGGTGATATAGCAATGGAATTCATTCCTACTGAACACCAGCTAGCGGACATTCTTACGAAACCTCTTGATGGAGCTCGTTTTCATTCCTTGCGTAAGTCTATTGGGGTTGTATCTCTTTCCTAATTGGCTCTGGTATTTCTCTTCTCTTCTCTCTGTTATTATCTCTATGGTCATGTTTGGTTTGTTATTGGTTGGGTGTGTTATTCTTTCTAAATCTGTTGTCGGTTAAGGTACTTTTCTGGGGTTGGATGGCTCAGTGGTCTGAGCGTCGCTTTGTTAAGGGTCTTAAGTTTATTCTATTGCGCATTGGTCAGTTGTAATGCTAAGTCTAGCTTTGTGTTTAGGATGTGTAGGTTAAGTTTTTCCTTGTTGTTGATATTGAGGACATACTAATCTCCTTATTGTGTGGATTTCATTTTACAGTTATTTCTAGTTTGGCGTCTTCAACTGTGGTGTTTTGTCATGCATTGTTGTAGGGTTACATCATACTCTCTTTGTCTTGGTAGTTATTACATGATGCAGTTACATGTAGTTGGGTTTTCTTGTCTTCATGGTCATCGTCTTCTTTTATAGTTATATACCTCTTGTAAGTGGTCAATGACTCACAAAATCCCCAGCCATTTGAATGTCTTGAGAGCATACTCATTTGGCTAAGAACCCGTTGGGGCTGTGAGGGTCATGCTCTGACGGATGCACTCAGGAGATGTTAGTTCCTGTGTTGCACGTTATCATGGTATTGCACTTCTTGAGTGTGTTTTTGCCGAAAAGATGTAGGCTACACCCTACCCTCGTGTTCTGGTAAAAGATGGAGATATTATATACTCCCACACGGGAATGGCAGTTGTTTCAAATGGTTTTACAAAAAAAAAAAAAAAAAAAAAAATGATAAGTGTCTTTCACATGTGCCTAGTGGTAAGACAAGAAGAAAACAATTTCTGTGTTTCCTTGATTTTGTTGTGATCCGGTTAATGATCTCATTGGTCTAGTTGCACGTGCCTTCCCATATATTAAATGATCATGGCTTTTACTCTGGTTCCGGAGGCTGTTTTTGGTCTATCAGTTCCTTCTGCATGCCTGCATTATGCTAGGAAGTATCATGGCTTGGTGTATGATGTAGCTCTTCGATCTTGCATTTACTTGTGGTTGAGGGTTGTTTAACTTGTAACTTTCTTCATTTGGAATCCCTACAATAAGTAGAAGTGTTTCGTTGTGATGTTTCTCAATGGTTGTTCGGGTTGTTTTTCTGGTTCTTAGGTTGGTCCCTCATCTTTTTATATTTTCTTTCAAAAAAAAAAAAAAAAAAAAAAAAAAAAGGGGTTCGTACGTACGCTTTCAAGACGTCCGTACGTGGAGGGGGACAGATCTTTTTGCAACGTACGAACGTCCCTAAGACGTACGAACGTAGTGTTTGGCAGATGTTTTTTTTGGGTCCCGACGTTCGAACGTTCTTAGAACGTACGTACGTTCCTGATACAGTTCGGCCCAATTGCTGTTTAACCTCAAAATTCTGTTTAAACCAAAGGCCAACTGTTAGATCAATTGTGTTTCCTTCTTTTTGTGACACTATAAGCTGTTTTTTTTTGGATCTTCCTCTCTTTTCTTGCGTGCACCTGTTCTCCTTCTCTTGTCGTTTGTTCCCCTGTTTCTATTTCCACACTTAGATCCTTGTGTGTTCTTGGATATTGCTATTTTGTTATTCCTACTTGTTCTATTCTGGTTTGCAGTAAATTACTGCTGGTCCTTTCTTATTGGGCCAAAGTTAGGTTTCTTCTTGTTGTTCTATATATATGGAGACTACTCTTCTTTTCCTAAAATTGTGTTTCTTATCTTCTTCTAGTTCTCTCGTTGTTCTTCAGATTTTTCTTCAATGGCAGAATATGACCTTCATGGAGTTTTTGTTCCGACTGTTGGGTATGTGTCGTTTATGATGATGGAATACAAAAACAATGCAAAGGTTTGTCGCTTATGTCGTGTTCCCCATGGGTATGACTATGTTCATCCACCGTTCCTTCGTCCATGCATAGCTCATGTCAATCATTGGGAGAGACTACCGGGACATCTTCAAAATTATATTTTGGAGTTGGTTGGATATCCGAAGGTTCCTGGACTTGCTGCTCCTCTCACCGACTGTGGTTTGGATAGCAGAATTGAGAAGTTGTTTTGTACGAGTGCATGGCAGGAGGACTATGATGGCCATGTGACAGCTCGGTGGATTAGATCTTCGGCTCGTGCGGAGGAATTTTGTTTTATCTTAAGCTTTATGTTCATGTGATTATGACTTCTTATGTTTGGTTATGCGTTGCTTTCATGATCCTTAACAGTTGAGATAGGAGTTATATTTTTTTTATCTGTTTTGTCTTAATTGTTTGGTTTTGATTTCTCTTTCTGGTTATTTTTGTTTATTGGTTCGTCTGTTTATTATTGTTGGTTCACTTGTTGTGACAAAAAGGGGGAGACTTATGACTCTGATTACTAACAAATGTCTCTTTATTGTTAGGGTATTCTTGGGTCATGTTTCAGGTATGCTACAAGTATGGGGGAGTGAACGTGTTGATGTTTTTAGAAGATTGTGCAGTTATGGGGGAGCTCAAGTGTCAAAATTCATGAGCTCATGAAGTATGGGGGAGTTGCTCGAAGGAACTTATGTTACTTCGAAAATTCTTAGTTACTTCCGTTCGATCTCTGATGGTTGAAGTGTCTTGATCAAGCTGGATATCAAGAATTGGTGACTTGGTATGTGTTCTAACTTGAGTGATTTTGTAGGCATGATTTATAAATGCCATGGGTTGGTGTTGTAAGCACGTTTTATAAGTGCTATTAGAGTCATAGGTTTTTGTCACAAAATCAATGTCAAAGGGGGAGATTGAAACCGGCATTAAGTGGTTTGACATCAATTTTGTGACAAAGTGTCCGTGGTTATTTCGCCTTGAGTTCATTGTTAAGAAAACCTTGGTGTACGCGTGTCGTCTTGTGTCATTGCCTTCGCGTCGTGTGTCTCGAATATAAATTGGGTCAGGACGTACGTACCTCTTAAGGACGTACGTACGCTTCGTATGTCAGCAGGTTTGTTTTGGGTACTGGACGTACGTACCTAGTTAGGACGTTCGTACGTCCATTGAGGCAGCAAGCTTCCTTTTGGTCAGGACGTACGTACGTTGTTAGGACGTTCGTACGTCCAAGCAGGCAGCAAACTTTTCACCGTGTGGGGACGTACGAACGTTGATTCGACGTACGTACGTCCAATATGGATTTCGTCCAATCAGGCCCATTTTCGGTGTATTCCAACCCTAGGTTTAAATAGCTTTCCTCTTCAATGAGAGAAGTAGTTCTGGAGCCGTTTTGGTTATTCTTCTAGTGGTGGTGTTTTGGTTTAGGTCTTGGTATTCAAAGTGTTTGTGGCTATTGAACTCAATTCCCTTTCTTCCCCTTTTTCTCAATTCATAACTTTGTGATTCTAAAGAGTGGTATTGTGATTTCGGCTTCGAGTCTTCTTGTGGGTTTATCAAGAAGTCGAGTGTCTTGTGCGTACATCAAGGTGCTCTGGTGAAGTCAAGGTGTTAGAGATAACCAGGAGTATCAACTCGCAGTGAGTGCAGGTAGTTGATAGGTTTGTAAATCTCTTTTCATCTAGTGGATTATTTGTTGTCGTGAGGACAACCGTGGACGTTTCCCTTATTGGGTTTTACCACGTTAAAACTTCTGTGTGTTCTTTACTTTCTGCATATTGTTTGTTTGGTTGAATATTCAATTGGTATATTAGCACTATTTGTAGTTTCTCAATCAGATTCGGATAAACTCACATGTCTAAGTAAACGATAGACAGAACCTAATTGTTTTCATTACTGAAAGTAGCTATTACATATAATATGACTTAATGCTTTAATTGATAATATAATGATATTATCAAATAGTATTTCATAGTGATCTTAGAGTATATAACAATGTCACTAGTTAAAGAACAATTACTGAACTACGTTACAAACCAACACAGATGTTTAATGATCTCTCGTCTACCAATATGTGTTGATCCATCCAAACTCCAAAGGGGAACATCACTACCGATTTTTTGAATAAATGTATACCTATTGGCTATTGCAATAATAAATGTTTCAGTTTTGTAATTTCAAATGTCAATAAGTTCAGAACAACAGGTAAATGCAGGATATATGTTCAGCTTAAAATAATTGCATTGCCCATGAGTCATGACAAAGGTGATAACCCAATATTTGTGCAATATAACAATAGTAAAGCAAACAATAAAGTAATAAACAAATAAAGAACACACGATATTTTTAACGTGGTAAAACCCAATATGGGAAACGTCCACGGTTGTCCTTGCGACAACAAATAAATCCACTAGATGAAAAGAGATTTACAAACCTATCAACTACCTGCAATCACTGCAAGTGGACACTCCTGGTTATCTCTAACACCTTGACTTCACCGGAGCACCTTGATGTACGCACAAGACACTCGACTTCTTGATGAACACACAAGAAGACTCGAAGCCGATCTATGTAACAAGCTTACACCAGAGTTCCTTGATGAACACACAAGGATACTCGACTTCTTGATGAACACACAAGAAGACTCGAAGCTAAATCAATATAAACAATAATGAAGAAGAAGATGAATGGGGAAGAAGGAAGAAGATGATGAGTTCAATCACCAAAACAACCTAAACCAAAACCTAAACAAACTCCAAGACTAGAGATGAATTGGACGGCCAAAGAACTCAATTGTTCTTTGGTGGAGAAACCCTATATATAGTTAGGGTTGGAAGACACACAAAATGGGCCGGAATTGCTGAAATCCACATTGGACGTACGTACGTCTAAACAACGTTCGTACGTCTCCACACTGTAAACGTTCGCTGCCTGCTTGGACGTACGAACGCCCTAACTAAGTACGTACGTCCTGACCAAAACATGTTTGCTGCCTAACATGACGTACGTACGCCCTAACTAGACCCAAAAACTCACTTTTGATAAAAGGACGCGAGGACACAGACTCGGGACGATGCGCGTACAACTTGGTTTTCCTAACAATGAACTCAAGGCGAGATAACCATGGACATCCAATGTCACAAAATTAATGTCAAACAACCGAGTGCCGGTTTCAAAAAGGACTAACCTGCCCGAATTGCTGCCTTACATTTTTGATAGGTTCCTTAACTTGTTCTACAGTCAAAAGATCCATCTTTGGGTAAATACGCAAAAATTGTATTCAGGCATTTGGTCTTATATTTCAAATTTTATCTCTATGGGCACATTTGCTTCACGATGCTTTATGCACCTTCAGGATCTGATTTAACCTTTAGGTAGATGAAACTAGTATGGTCAAACCTAGTACCGCATTGCTCTATGTATATATAACTTTTTTCACAATTTTGCAGTCCTGATCATAAAAATGTGCTCTTGCAGTACTGCTCATAATTTTGTCTTGAAGATGATCAGACTGCTAGACTCTATTGAGAAGTGTTGCCTTCCAAGCCATCAAGATCATTGAGACAGCGGTTTCAATTAAGTAAATAAAATTTTAAGAAGACGACCATCCATTTTATGGACACCAACCACACTTATGAGAAACTACAAATAGTGCTTATATAACAATTGGATAATCAATCAAACCAAACAATACGCAGAAAGTAAATAACACACCAGAATTTTTAACGTGGTAAAACCCAATAAGGGAAACGTCCACGGTTGCCTTGATGACAACAAATAATCCACTAGATTAAAGAGATGTACAAACCTATCAACTACCTGCAATCACTGCGAGTTGAGACTCCTGGTTATCTCTAACACCTTGACTTCACCAAAGCACCTTGATGTACGCACAAGACACTCGACTTCTTGATGAACACACAAGAAGACTCGAAGTCGAATTCACAATGAAACTCGAAAGATCACAAAGTTATGAATTGAGAGAAGGGGGAAGGAAGGGAATTGAGTTCAATAGCCACAAACACTTTCAATACCAAAACCTAAACCAAAACACCAGAACAAAAGGAACAATGGACGGCCAAAGAACTAACTTGTTCTTTGGAAGAGAAATCCTATTTATACTTAGGGTTGAAAACAAAGGAAAATGGGCCGAAATAGTGAAAACCAACATTGGACGTACGTACGTCGATAGGACGTTCGTACGTCTCAAACCGAAATAAACCTGCTGACTACTTGGACTTACGAACGTCCTAAGAAGGTACGTACGTCCAGACCAAACAAACTTTCTGCTGACAAACCATACGTACGTACGTCCTTAAGAGGTACGTACGTCCTGACCCAAACACTATACTTGAGACTCACATCGCGAAGACAAGGACACGGGACGACACGCGTACAACAAGGTTTTCTTAACAATGAACTCAAGGCGAAATAACCAAGGACACTTTGTCACAAAATTGATGTCAAACCACTTCGTGCCGGTTTCAATCTCCCCCTTTGACATTGATTTTGTGACAAAAACCTATGACTCTAATAGCACTTATAAAAACGTGCCTACAAACCCAAACCATGGCATTTATAAAACATGCCTACAAAATCACTCAAGATAAAACACATACCGAGTCACCAATTCTTGATATCCAGCTTGAGTAAGATGCTTTAACCATCAGAGACCGAACGGAAGCAACTAAGAATTTCCGAAGCAATCAAGGAATCAACAGAAGTTCCTTCGAGCAACTCCCCCATACTTCATGAGCTCCAAAATTCTGACACTTGAGCTCCCCCATAACTGTACAACCTCTAAAAGCATCAACACGTTCACTCCCCCATACGTGTAGCATACCTGAAACATGACCCAAAAATAACCTAACAACAAAGAGACGATTGTTAGTAATTAGAGTCATAAATCTCCCCCTTTTTGTCACAATAAGTGATCAAAAGAACTAGCCAACAAAAGAACCGACAAATAGGAAATAGATAGATAGAGAAAATACTAAGATAAGAATGCAACGCCAAACAATCAAGACAAAACGGATTAAACAAAATAACACCTATCCCAATTCTTAAAGTTCAATAAAACAACTAATAACCAAACATAGAAATCGATAAACAGAAGAAACATTAAAGACAGAACATGAAACTTAAGTTAACGAATTCGAAAAACTCGTTCCCAATGACCTGGAGGAAGCTTGGAAAAATAAGCTTCCGCACGAGCCGAAGATCTATTCCACCGAGCTATCACATGATCATCATAATCCTCCAACCATTCACTCGTACAAAATAACTCCTCAATTCTGCTGTCCAAGCCACAGTCGGTAAGAGGAGCAGCAAGTCCTGGAACTTTCGGGTAGCCAACCAATTCCAAGATGTGATTTTGAAGATGTCCAGGTAGTCTCTCCCAATGATTGACAAGAACCAAACATGGATTGAGAAAAGGTCGATGAATATAGTCATACCCATGTGGGACACGACATAAACGACAAACCTTTGCAATGTTTTTGTACTCCATCACCATAAACGACACATAACCAACAGCCGGAACAAAAACGCCATGAAGTTCATATTCTGCCATTGAATAATTCTGAAGAACAAAGAGAGTACTAGAAAGAGGTAAGAAGACACAATAGGAGTAAAAGAATAGAAGACTCCCCTATATATATAGGAAAAACAAGAATAAACCTAACTTGGGCCCAATAAGAAAGGTCCATTACCTAATTAGTAGGAATTTACTACAAAACAGAAAAGAACTAGAACTAATACCAAAATAGCAATATCCAATAACATGCTCAACATCTAAATGTAGAAACATAAACAAAATAACAAAACTAGTGTAAGTACAAAAATTCAGAAAATGAACCAGAACAAAACTACTCGGACTCCGAGTCACCATCACTGTGTTCACCAACACCCTCGTCCTCACTCTCTCTATCAGAGTCATCACCATCACTGTCACCTGGAACTGGAGGTACCTCTTCCGGAAATGGAGGCAAGTCGATGGGAGTGAAGTCGAGCTGAGGATGACGCATCTGGGCAACGTTCATCCTGTGAAGATCACGGAGCATAGCATCGTGCTGAGAGAGGATGACTTCGAAACGATCGAACCGAGCACCCATGTGATCTTGACGACGTCGAATAGAGGAAACCCGAGCGTCAACTGCTGCAACTGCCCGATTGCCCCTAGCTGAGGCTGAGACGGGGCGTCCAGGGGTCAAAGCCCGATCAAAGTCATCATCACGAACAAGAACCCGACCTCCCCAGATTAGGTGATGCGTCAGACGCGCACCCACGGACTCAAAAGCAGCCTTCCTAGACTGGCAGCCCTTCTTGATCGCATTTACCCAGTCATGACCAACAAACCTTGGAGGGCTCACCTCCGTGTATCTTCCCTGAAAACCCAAATGCTTAAGAATTGTCATAATAAAGCTAGGGAAAGGAAGAGTACCCTTAGCTGCATCGATCTGAAGCATCCGTGTGTAGATGACCTCAGAGAGATGAAGATGGTGCACCGACATACAAACTACCAATTTGACCATGTCGTCGGTCATGATAATCTTGTTGCCCTTGGTGGGGTAGATGTTGGAATGGGCAACCATGTGCAGAAGGATGGCGCTGTAGAACTTGGCGTGATATCGTTCCGTGACCCCATCGATAAACATCCTCTGAACTTGATCGACAAAGTCAATCTGAATTGCATCCGGAATGGGCCACCTAACATGAATAGCATCTTCAGAGAGAAGATCATTATCAATCCCCAACGCCTCACGAATCACCTTCGGAGAAATAGTGTATCTCCGACCTTCAATCAACACTGAGAAACTCGAGCGATTCTGGGAGGGTGTCTTCGACTCATAAAAGGCAATCGTATGCTCAACCGAGTACTTGGTGATTGGTTGAGCCACCCTTAACCAATTCCTAGTCTCAAAGAACAAAGCTATGTTGCCAAGTTGGGAAGCCCCTAGGGGGGTGGCAGCAATGTTTCCCAAGTCGAAGAAACGCTCTGGAACAATAGCCTTGGCTCGAGGATGAGCACCAAGGGATGTGGGATGAGACAACAAGCCCGGAGTGGAACCTCTACCCCGCGGAGCGCGAGAGGATGATGCACCCTTTGATGCGGATGCCGAGATGGTGGGAGTGGTGCGTGCGCGCTTTGAAGCCATTGTCTACACAAGCACAACAGGAAACAAACCAAAAATGTAAGAGAATTGACACAAAAACCAATAGCAAGTTCATTGAGGCATTTTAAGAAACACTTGATGTGCAGAATCGTGATATATGCTATTGACAACAATGGAGCAATGGCAAGCACCCAAACACAAGACAAAGAACATAAATAACAAGAGAGAAGAAAGAAATAATCCTCAAGGTCGCCCACAACCAAAAGTAAGGCGAATCAAGTGTCGAAACACCGAGTTCCATGACGACAAAATATAAGCAAACAACCTTAACTAACAATACTATAAAGCAAGCCAAATAACCAACAAAGCATGACAATAGAGAAGAAGGAAAGAACACAAGAAAAACTTACAAGTGATAGTGAATGAGGATACCCAACAACTTTGCCGACTAAAACCCGGAACAAGCACAATGACAAGAGAAAGAGAACAAATGCAAAGCAAGAGAAGAGAGAAGAAGATCTTCTAAGACAATCAGGGAATCCCAAAATACTAACTGCTTGTAGTGTGCCAAAAATGAAGGAACACGATTGATATAACAGTTGGCTTTGTGTTTAACAAAAGAAAATTTTGAATTTAAACAGCAAATGGGCCGGACTGTATCAGGGACGTTCGTACGTCCTAAAGACGTTCGTACGTCGGGACTCTTTAAAAAAAAAACATCTGTCAGACCCAACGTTCGTACGTTCTAATAACGTTCGTACGTTGGAAAAAGATCTGACCACCTCAACGTTCGAACGTCATGACAGCGTTGGTACGACCCCCTTTTTTTTTTTTTTTTTTTATTAAAAAAAAAAAAATGAAGAACCAACCTAAGGAACAGAAAACAGCCCGAATAACAACCCAAACCAAAATTGAGAGACATCACAAAAAAAACATTTCTACTTAGTGTAAAGATTCCAATTATAGAAGATTACAAGGTAGACAAACCTCAACCACAAGTAACTGCAAGATCGAAGAACTACATCATACACCAAGCCATGGTTGTTACTAGAATAATGCAAGCATGCAGAAGAACGGGATAGACCTATACCAACCTCCGGAAACAAACTAGAAACATGATCATTGAACATATTGAAAGTCTCTTGCAACCAGACCAATGTGAAAGAGAACCGTACCACAACAAAAACCAAGGAAACACAAAACATTGTTTTTCTTCTCGTCTTTCAACTAGACAAGTGGGAAAGTCATTTATCATTCATTTTTTTTTTTTTATAAAACCATTTCAAACAAAATGCCATTCCCGTGTGGGAGTATATAATATCTCCATCTTTTACCAGAACACGAGGGTAGGGTGAAGCCTACATCTTTTCGGCAAAAACACACTCAAGAAGTGCAATACCATGGTAACGTGCAACACAAGAACTAACATCTCCTGAGTGCATCCGTCAGAGCATGACCCTCACAGCCCCAACGGGTTCTTAGCCAAATGAGTATGCTCTCAAGACAGTCAAATGGCTGGGGATTTTGTGAGTCATTGACCACTTACAAGAGGTAAATAAATATACAAGAATACGATGATCATGAAAGGAAACCATAGAAGACTGGAGATATACAGGTATTAAAAAAAATGAGAATCCAACTACATGTAAATGCATCATGCAAGAAACTACCAAGACGAAGAGAGTATGATGTAACCCTACAACTATGCATGACACAAAAACAGTCGAGGCCCCCAAACTAGAACATCTGTAAAATGAAATCCACACAATAGAGAAAGTAGTATGTCCTCAATACCAACAACAATAAAACAAAACCAAACTTAAACATCCTAAACACAGACAGTTCCAATGAACAAATTAGGTATATAGACGCGGAAGGGGTGTAGTGACAATGAAACAGTTATCAGATGAGCGACTACCAGTTAACACCAAGACATGATTGGAATAAAAAACATCACACTTATCATCCTCAAACACAACCTTAAACTTAGCATCACATAGCTGACTAATACTCAATAGATTGGACTTAAGACCCTTAACAAAAAGAAGCACATGACTATTGAGCGATCCAACCTCAGAAAAGTTACCTTTACCTTCAACCGGAAGCATTTTACCATTTCCAAAACTAACCTTACCTCCATAACCAAGAGTCAGATTATCAATTAGAGTCTTATCACCTGTCATATGACGCGAACAACCGCTGTCAAGATACCATGATGAAGGCATTGGTTCAACCAAACGAGCCATGTGAGATACCATTTTTCTGGATGCATCCGTACTCCTATCCCAAAAATGTGGTGGTGGAGTAGGCATGGTTGTTGCTTGAGGGCGATTACCATAAGGAGAAGTTCTGGGTAATCCCCATGGAGCATAGCCATTCCACATGTATGGAGCCTGCATGGAGAAGGTGGAAGACTTGTTCCAATATGAATTACCTGCAAAAGAAGGATGGTGAGCAGGATACAAATTATTCCAACAAAAAGCAGAGGTGTGACCCATGCGACCACAGGTTACACATTTAAAGCCTTTGTGTCTAAAATTCTTTTTCGGGATATGCTTTACACGAGTGACCTTGGGTGGGGAAACCACACCAGACACTTGCACAGGAGCAGGAGAAGCGACACCTGTTGGTCTGACAAAAGTAGTACAGGGGGTGCTAGCAGTAGAAATAGGAACAGATGTGTCATAACCTAAGCCAGATTTATCTGAATGGGATTTACCAATTCCCAAAAGAGAGTTTAGATTATCACTAGCTTTACCAAACCCAACCAATTGTTTGTTAGCAGCAAACAACTCAGCTTTTACTTTCTCATGTTCCAAAACAAGAGATCGATACCGTGTCTCCAGTTCATTATTCAGTTTTTTCAGAGTGGCAATACGCACTTGGAAATCCTCCTTTTCCTTCACAAATTTTTCCTTCAACATGTTGGAGTCACCTGCAAGATTACAAATATCCTGCCCAAGACTATCTACCTGTTCCTGTAAGACAGTGTTAGTTTTTTCAAGCAACTTTACTTGTTGCATGGAAAACTTATACATATCACATAATTCACTAGTAGTAGCATGAACACCAGAATAAGAAACATTAATATCATCAGTAGAGGATACAATACCTCCTGGATGCTCATCCAGGGATGCACTGAAGACCACATAGTTGGAGACAACATTTGAGGGATTGCCATCATCATCTTCATCTGAATCATCCCATGTCACTGTGAGGTTCGCTTTGGAATTATCACCAGGTTTGCGATCCACCTTCTTGTCACATTCATTTGCAAAGTGTCCATATTCACGACACTTGTAACATTGGACATCTTTACGATCAACTCGAGCTCTTCTCCCATCCACAGAGAACCGCTCAAAACCACGACTCCTAGGAGCATTTGAGGAGTCAGGAAATCGCTTTCGAGGGTCTCGATTCTGTTGATATTTCAGAATCTTCTGAAAGCTACGTGACAGAAACGCATAGTTATCATCCACATCCTGTTCTTCATCATCAGAAGGTCCTGTAGAAGTTTCTTTAGACGATGTGGCTTTGAATGCCACAGATTTGTTCTTCAAGGGTTCTTCCAAGGCCTGTTCCATCTCACATGTTTTTAGTTTCCCAGCAAGTGTCTCAATGGACATATTCTTAATCACATTACTCTCAGTAATGGCATCCTTACAAGAACGAAACCGAGGAGGGAGAGCACGCAATATCTTACGTACCACTTGTGTGTCAGTATATGCATGACCAATAGCAGCACTGCAGTTTATGATGTCTTGAAGACGAATAAAGAAATCATCAAAAGTCTCAGAATTATCCATCCGCAGATTTTCAAACTGAGATGTTAACAGTTCCAGCTTGCTTTCTTTGACAGTTTCGTCACCTTCATGTGTACAGATAAGCCTGTTCCATGCATCTTTAGCCTCTTCACAGCCTTGCACACGACGAAACTCACTGGCATTTAATGCCATGAAAATAGCATTGAGTGCCTTGTTGTTATAATTTGCCAACAACTTCTGTTCAGGCGTCCACTTTTCACGTGGCGTCAGTGATGTAACAACAGTATCATCAGTACCTGTAGTAGTCAGTGGTTCTTTCCACCCTGTAACAACAGAAAGCCAGACTTCTTCTCCTAATGCTTGGAGATAAGCTCGCATCCGTACCTTCCAATGACCAAAATCTTTTCCACTGAATTGTGGAGGAAGACTTGAAGTAGCAAACTTGTGAGGTTCCATAAAGCATTATAGATCGTTAGCGTGAGCTTTTACGCTCCTTAACCAGCCCCCAGCGACTGATACCAATTAAGAAACTACAAATAGTGCTTATATAACAATTGAATAATCAATCAAACCAAACAATACGCAGAAAGTAAATAACACACCAGAATTTTTAACGTGGTAAAACCCAATAAGGGAAACGTCCACGGTTGCCTTGATGACAACAAATAATCCACTAGATAAAAGAGATGTACAAACCTATCAACTACCTACAATCACTGCGAGTTGACACTCCTGGTTATCTCTAACACCTTGACTTCACCAGAGCACCTTGATGTACGCACAAGACACTCGACTTCTTGATGAACACACAAGAAGACTCGAAGTCGAATTCACAATGAAACTCGAAAGATCACAAAGTTATGAATTGAGAGAAGGGGGAAGGAAGGGAATTGAGTTCAATAGCCACAAACACTTTCAATACCAAAACCTAAACCAAAACACCAGAACAAAAGGAACAATGGACGGCCAAAGAACTAACTTGTTCTTTGGAAGAGAAACCCTATTTATACTTAGGGTTGAAAACAAAGGAAAATGGGCCGAAATAGTGAAAACCAACATTGGACGTACGTACGTCGATATGACGTTCGTACGTCTCAAACCGAAATAAACCTGCTGACTACTTGGACGTACGAACGTCCTAAGAAGGTACGTACGTCCAGACCAAACAAACTTTCTGCTGACAAACCATACGTACGTACGTCCTTAAGACGTACGTACGTCCTGACCCAAACACTATACTTGAGACTCACATCGCGAAGACAAGGACACGGGACGACACGCGTACAACAAAGTTTTCTTAACAATGAACTCAAGGCGAAATAACCAAGGACACTTTGTCACAAAATTGATGTCAAACCACTTCGTGCCGGTTTCAACTTAGCCATTAAAAACACTGCAGATATATGAATTATACTTACCAGAAGAATTATACTTACCATAATGGGAATACGAAATCATAATGGTTAATATTGTATTACTTTGCAAATCAAATCAGATGCTTGGTCTACTTAAAAATTGTTCTGGTTTACAAAGACACTATACAAACTGACCTTGGATGCAATTGAATATATGAATTATACTTACCAAAAGAAACCTTTGGAAGGGGAGGGGCACGTAGTGAAGACAGAAATATTGATCTACCCTGACCACAAATTTCTAAAATACATTCAGATGGTAGACTTATATGTTTCTTTTTTTTTGATTAAGTAAAGCCTTATCTGAATGGAACACATTCAAGCATTCAACGCCGATAATCTTCCTTTGGTATATCAGTAAATCCACCTAGGTCGTCACATTCAATGCAGGAAAAAGTAGCCATTGCTTCGAAGTAATAAAACAAACATATCAGACAATATAATTATGATGCTCTATTATATAATTAATGAAGTACACAATTAGGGTTTAATTAGCAAAAATAAAGTTTCAAAACCTTAAAGCAGAAATTAACCAAACATGAGATGAATCAAATACAACATGGAATTATTGTTCTAGCAAAAGATAGAAATGAAGCTAGAAAAAGCAATTAATTAAATGAAAAAATAATTAGGGTTTACGAAACCCTAATTAAAAAAACTATAAATGAATTGCAGAAATTATCGATTCAATTAGGGTTTACGAAACACTAATTAAGTGCAAACTTTATATTGATAACAACCAAGTAATAATTAAGTGGAAGTAATCAAAAGAAGTGAAGTGAAGAAAAAGAAGAAAAGTTACCTTTCTTAGCTCGCGAGTGAAATTAAATTTTTCCCACAGTTGAATATATGAACTACATACACAGATTCCTGTCCAGAGATGAGAAAGTTTGCCCGGCCTTATTTCTTCCAAGGCGACACTCATGGGACATGATACAAATAAAATGATGGTAAGACTCACTTTGGAGTATAGTCTTACCTATTCTTGTTCCATGTTGCCTATATATATATATAGAGAGAGAGAGAGAGGTTTTGTTTGAAAATTTCATTTCTGAACGAATCTTTATTAATAATGTTATGTTCAGAATTCAGACCAGTTCTGGCTTTTTCAGAGTATTTCTGTATCTGATATTTGCATCACCTTTGATTTTGTTGTACATAGAATATAATATCTTTGACAGTTTGACTATAGTCTATAGTGTTTTTTTTTTTTTTTTTTTTTTCACTATTTTAAATAAATTTTATTGATAAGCTCAACGAATTACACAAAAGTAGAGGACAAACGCACTACAAACTGCGCAGCAAGTTCTTTATGAAACCGGCACTCGGTTGTTTGACATTAATTTTGTGACATTGGTTGTCCATGGTTATCTCGCCTTGAGTTCATTGTTAGGAAAACCAAGTTGTACGCACATCGTCCCGGGTCTGTGTCCTCGCGTCCATGTGTCAAAAGTAAGTTTTGGGTTTAGGACGTACGTACCTAGTTAGGGCGTACGTACGTCATGTTAGGCAGCAAACATGTTTTGGTCAGGACGTACGTACCTAGTTAGGGCGTTCGTACGTCCAAGCAGGCAGCGAACGTTTACAGTGTGGAGACGTACGAACGTTGTTTCGACGTACGTACGTCCAATGTGGATTTCAGCAATTCCGGCCCATTTTGTGTGTCTTCCAACCCTAACTATATATAGGGTTTCTCCACCAAAGAACAATTTAGTTCTTTGGCCGTCCAATTCATCTAGTCTTGGAGTTTGTTTAGGTTTTGGTTTAGGTTGTTTTGGTGATTGAACTCATCTTCTTCTTCCCATTCATCTTCTTCTTCCTTCTTCCCCATTCATCTTCTTCTTCATTATTGAATAGTGATTTAGCTTCGAGTCTTCTTGTGTGTCCATCAAGAAGTCGAGTGTCTTGTGCGTACATCAAGGTGCTCCGGTGAAGTCAAGGTGTTAGAGATAACCAGTAGTGTCAACTCGCAGTGATTGCAGGTAGTTGATAGGTTTGTACATCTCTTTTCATCTAGTGGATTTATTTGTTGTCGCAAGGACAACCGTGGACGTTTCCCATATTGGGTTTTACCACGTTAAAAATATTGTCTGTTCTTTACTTCTTTATTGTTTTATTCTTGTTTGATTTACTATTGTTATATTGCACATATATTGGGTTCTCAATTGGTATCAGTCACAGCGCGCTTGTTATGGAGCGTAATGGCTCACGCGTAGATCCTATGAGTGCAATAATGGTTCATGAGTCTGGTCATAATAATTTTATTGCTAAATCGTCCAAATCTACAAAACCAAAATCTGATTTTGAAAAGGATAATAGTTTGTATGTTGTTAGCAATAGTTATTGGGCTCTTCTTTACAGGCTTTCTGCAAAAGAATGAAAGATTACAAAAAGCTAATATTGATTTGCAGGAAAAATTTAATAAAGCTAATTGTAATTTGTGTACTATTTCTGATAATTTTTGTTTTGAAGATAATGGTGTTTTACAGACTAAGGTTGATTATCTAGAACAACGACTCAGACATTGTGCAGAGGACTATATGCTTCAAGGGGAAGTTTATGAATCCAAAATTGAAAATTTGGAAAAGGCTAATCTTTCTTTGCAGGATAAAATTGAGATTCTTGAAAAACAAATTTCTTGTGCTGCAGATGATACAATTTCTATTTCTCAATTATTTGACAAAGAAAAACTTGACTTGTTATGTAGAATTGCAGCTTTAGAGAAGGCCAATCAGGAGGTCGATGAGAAATACAAATCTCTATTGGTGGAGTATGAGGTAACAAAGAACGATTTAACGTCTACTCAACTCCAATTGCAAGTTTTGGACAAAACTAGATTTGATTCTCCTATTGCTAGTTCTACTAGTTCATCTAGTGTGATTACTCCTGTAAAATCTAGTTTGCCTGCCCTTTTGCCTACCCCACCTATTGAGACTAGACTTAATACTAATACTTTTCAGCATGTTTCTGGCAAAAAGTTTAAGTCTAAGGCTAATGGTACGGGTGTTTTTACTGATAAGCCATATTGTTCTCATAATGGAGGTATAGGTCTTGTTAAGGCACCATGTCACAAATACAATGGTGACATACATGTTTCATCTTCTACTACCACATCTCCTTATAAGTATTCTTTGAGTAAGTCTAATGTTTTTCATTGTTCTTATTGTGGTAGAGTTGGTCATTTGAATATCTTTTGTTGGGATTTTAATCAACATGTTGCATCCTATTCTCGTGTTCCTCATCGTTTTAATCATGTTGATTCTTATGTTCCTTCTTGTGCATTTTCTAGACCTCAGACTTTTAATGCTTCTTCTCATAGGTTAAGAAAAACAGGCACTCCAACAAAAGGAAGTCAAAGACTAAGGTGGAATTAGTTAAGGACAAGTCTATTGAAAAGCTTGTTAAAGGGAAATCTCATATCTTTTCAACTTCCAAAGTGTGCACGCCTAGTGTTAAACAAGTATGGGTAAGAAAAAATAAGTTGCAGGTTTTTCTGGACTTGCAAAAGTCTGGTGGTGTCCCATATTTGGGATGATGTAGTTTGTTTCTAGCCTTGTGTTATTTGAATTGCATATTTCTCTAACTACATAGGCTATTTGTTTGGTGTTTCTATTTTTTATGCTTTGTTTGTTGAGCTTGCAGATCTTGTTGCATGTCTGAATACATTGTTAATAAAAAAAAAAGGGTTGTTGGTTATTCCTTCTATGTTTTGTTTTTATTTATTTATTCCATGTATGTGTTGTTGGATGCATCTTTTCTGAGATATTGGTTTAATTCAATTGTCTTAAATAAGTTGCAATATGTTTGGGTGTTTTCTCTTTCTGAACTCTTAAGTATGTTTTGGTATGTATCATGCATTTTTCCTTGCTTGTTTGCACAGTGCACGACATGCTTGCATGATGGGAGTTTTTGGAAACTACTTACATATTCTTTGAGCTCATAGAACTTCTCTATCTCTCGAGTATTTATGTTATCTTGAGCTATCTCTCCTTTGTGTTGGTTAATGTTCATCTTGTTGTTCGTGTTATTGAGCATTCTTATCTTCCTATTACAACTCTTGTTAGTGGTCAATGACTCACTTTATCCCCAGCCATTTGATTGTCTTTAAAGCAATATCAGTTGGCTAAGAACCCGTTGGGGTTGTGAGGGTCATGCTCTGACGGATGCACTCAAGAGATGTTAGTTCTTGTGTTGCACGTTATCATGGTATTGCACTTCTTGAGTTTGTGTTTGTCAAAAAGATGTAGGCTACACCCTACCCTCGTGTATTTGAAAAGATGGAGGCAAAAATCCCTCCCACGCGGGAATGACATTAGAGTGATGTAGACTAAACTCCACCACATGCGGCAAACTAAAAAAATCCAAGCGCATGTTCATTGTTTTTATGTAAGACATACAAAGATTATATTCCTTTGCCTTTTAGATGTCTTGGTTTTCATTTGAAAGATCATATTTATATTCGTTTGCCTTCTATTCATAACGTTTGTTTCAAAGGGGGTTGACGTTTGTTTCTTCTATGCTCACTTACTAATCGTATGTCTCTTGTTGATGGTTCTATATTCTAGGTCTTCAAAGGGTGTGTTCTAGTGGTGAACTTTCTCTCTCTTTATGCATTGCATTGCATCTATACACCGAGGTTTAGTTTATGATGCACTTCAATTATCTTAATTGTTCAATATTTTGTTTATCCCAACATATTGCCTCTTGTTTTTGTACGGATTGGGATTGGCTACTTCTTTTGGAAGTTCATGATGTGTTCTTTTTCACTTCTATGGTACATCGGTTCTTTTCCTTTTATCTTCTTATTAATGTTTGTTGCTTTAGTTAAGGATGTTTCTCATGTTAATGGTGTTTGTGTTGTGTTGACAAGAGTTTGTTCTATATCTTCTATTCAATATCTATTTCTTGTTAACATGTTTTATTCTTCTCTTCTTTTTTTTTCTTTGTTATGGTTTTGTTTTTCTTACTTCACTAGGGTGGGCTTACAGGGTTATTCCTTTTATGTTTCTAGTCCATTGTGTTTGGGATAATATTTTCTTCTCTTTGTTTATAAGATTCTCTAATTTTTTTTTGTGGTTGGCTGAGTTGTTTCAGGAACATGTACAGATTGGATTTTCCCATGGATTCTCAATGGATTTTCTTATACTTTACATATCTCTTCCTGCAGATACTCATATTCTTGTAGTTTTGTCATGGGATATTGTTGGATGTGTCTAGTATGCATGGTTTCCCTATTCTCTTTCATATCTCCTACTAACTATTGTTTATCTCTTCTTCTTTGTCCTTTCGCATATTCTTTTCTTGCACATTTCTCACAGGTTTGACTATTTGGTTCGTGGTCATTATTGTTAGTTGCCGATTTCATCGGGTATGGTATTTCTTCCTTTTTGTTTGTTTGCTATTTTTCTCTTGATATTTTCCTACTATGAAGTCGTTTCTCTGGAGTCTATCTCAGGTGGTTATGGTCGGTTGATTAAAGTGATATTCTAGTGAATCATTTGTTCCGATTGATGGTGTCCTGACTCTTTCTTCTATGTATAGGATTCTCTTGGTTTCTATCAGGGATTCATGTTATGTTTTCTTTTCTTCCCTTTGTTACCTATATAAGTATTCAGTGTCTTTTCACTATCTCCTTCTTATCTCGTTTTGGTTCTTATCTAATCTCCCTTCTTGTGTCTGTTTTGGTACTCTTTCTTCTTCATTTATATGCCTAGATCTCTCTCATGTCTTTTAGTTTTGTGTGTCATGGATTCCAGATCTATGGTATGGTTTTCTCTTTCCTCTCTTCTTCTATTCCTTGGTTCATTTTGCTTTATTCTCGTTTTGATTTATGTCACCCCTTTGCATCATTTGTGACAAAAAGGGGGAGATTTATGACTCTAATACTAACACATTCTTCTTCCTTGTTAGTGTATTTTTGGGTCATGTTTCAGGTATGCTACACGTATGGGGGAGTGAACGTGTTGATGTTTAGAGGTTGTACAGTTTTGGGTCATGTTTCAGGTATACTAGATGTATGGGGGAGTGAACATATATGATGGAGTGAAAGCGATGATGATCACAAAGTGTATGTACAGTTTTGGGTAAGCTCGAGTATTAAACCTTGGAGCTCATGAAGTATGGGGGAGTTGTTCGAGGAACTTCCGTTGGCTCTTTGATTGGTTCAGAATTTCTTGTTGCTTCCGTTCGGTCTCGGATGGTTAAAACGTCTTACTCAAGCTGTATATCATGTGTTGGTGACTTGGTATGTACTCTACCATGAGTGTTTTTGTAGGCATGTTTTATAAATGCCATGGTTTGGGTTTGTAAGCACGTTTTATAAGTGCTATTAGAGTCATAGGTTTTTGTCACAAAATCAATGTCAAAGGGGGAGATTGAAACAGGCACTCGGTTGTTTGACATTAATTTTGTGACATTGGTTGTCCATGGTTATCTCGCCTTGAGTTCATTGTTAGGAAAACCAAGTTGTACGCACATCGTCCCGGGTCTGTGTCCTCGCGTCCATGTGTCAAAAGTAAGTTTTGGGTTTAGGACGTACGTACCTAGTTAGGGCGTACGTACGTCATGTTAGGCAGCAAACATGTTTTGGTCAGGACGTACGTACCTAGTTAGGGCGTTCGTACGTCCAAGCAGGCAGCGAACGTTTACAGTGTGGAGACGTACGAACGTTGTTTCGACGTACGTACGTCCAATGTGGATTTCAGCAATTCCGGCCCATTTTGTGTGTCTTCCAACCCTAACTATATATAGGGTTTCTCCACCAAAGAACAATTTAGTTCTTTGGCCGTCCAATTCATCTAGTCTTGGAGTTTGTTTAGGTTTTGGTTTAGGTTGTTTTGCTGATTGAACTCATCTTCTTCTTCCCATTCATCTTCTTCTTCCTTCTTCCCCATTCATCTTCTTCTTCTTATTGAATAGTGATTTAGCTTCGAGTCTTCTTGTGTGTCCATCAAGAAGTCGAGTATCCTTGTGTGTTCATCAAGGAACTCTGGTGTAAGCTTGTTACATAGATCCGCTTCGAGTCTTCTTGTGTGTTCATCAAGAAGTCGAGTGTCTTGTGCGTACATCAAGGTGCTCCGGTGAAGTCAAGGTGTTAGAGATAACCAGTAGTGTCAACTCGCAGTGATTGCAGGTAGTTGATAGGTTTGTACATCTCTTTTCATCTAGTGGATTTATTTGTTGTCGCAAGGACAACCGTGGACGTTTCCCATATTGGGTTTTACCACGTTAAAAATATTGTGTGTTCTTTACTTCTTTATTGTTTTATTCTTGTTTGCTTTACTATTGTTATATTGCACATATATTGGGTTCTCACTTTATGGATAGCAAACCCAATTCTCCTAAATACATATTCGTTCGAACCCGCAGTCATCACGTTGCTATCCATTATCTTCTGCACTTTCCTGAGGAGCTCAACTGCTTCTAAGCCTAGCAATCCAAATGTGTAAAAAGCAAATGGGATGAAACTATGTTGGTTAGCCCTACAAGCTCCGTCATGTTTCTCCACTTTTGCTGCTGCTGCATTGCTAGCTGCTAGCCCCACCTCAAAAATCCCAACACCCAGCCCAACCATCGGAGACGCCCTTGTAACATCAACACACGCATGTTTACCTTCAGATCGAACAGTTGTAGACCAAAATATCAGCAATCAGCTGTTGACGTGTTTCGAATCCACAACCTCTCCACTTTGTGAGAGGGGTGCTACCATTGAGCCACAGGCCCATTCGCTAGTCTATAGGTATTGGTAATAAGCAACCCATTTAATAAGAATTGCATCTGTGCCAAACTGCCATCATAGCAATGAAGTTCTACATCACTAATAGCTTATGTTGAGTAACTACGTCGCCCGTGTCTATAATAATTCCTATAAGTCCAAAACCTCCCATGCATAGATCAATGAATATGACTAGACGGATCAGTGTGTATAGCCTCTTTACGGTTCGAAAATGAAAATGTAAATCTTTTACTGGTTGGTGAACTACGTTCTGGCAATACATTTCTTTACGGTGTTAAAGGCGATTCATTTGTTGAAACTGTAGAGATCGAAAACCTATGAAGAATGATTGTGATGGTACAGTTGATGGGGCAGTTGTACTTGGTTGTTGCAATGGAATAGTTTGTTTAGGTCAGACTTTTTCTATATGTTTAGCAAAGATGCAATTCTTCTTGTAATTTTGTGGAAAGTAGCTCGAAACCATCTTAATAGAAAAGTAATGGATTTCAAAATCATGGCCATAAAACTATGGAAAATTTGAGTCCAAGGCTTACACAAATACACAATGGAGATTTTCCAGCTAAACAAATGTTAGGACATCTCCAACCTAATCTTCCTGTTGCACTAGTACTGCTGCAAAAAAGAGGCAGAAATCTTAGGCGATATTGGGATTAGTTGAAAAAATTGGAGAGAGACTAGGTAATTTGGGTTTGTAAATGAGATAATTGTTCAACTGCTAAGGGGATTACTAGAAGAAAGAAATTTCAAGGCCAAGAAAATCTGAAGAGTGCTGAATGTTTTTCGATACCATCTAACCCCATCTAAAATCTTTCTTCCCCTCATCAAAGACCTGATAAAATGTTTTCAAGTTTTGTGTGAATCTTTCTTGTTTGTTTACTATACATATAAAAACCTGTGTTTGATACCTTCTTTCAAGTCTTGTGTGTATCAATCAAAGTTAATGTTCTGAATTCTGACCTGTTTCTCAGAGAATCTCTGAATCTGAACATAGGTATAACACCTTTGATTCTGTTGCATGTACACAGTGAGTATCTGTAAAAGTGGTTTCCCGTTCTCCCTCGAGATTTGTGAACCCAAAAGATCTATCAACATTCTTTAGCTTTTCATCTCCTCCATACTAGAACAGAAGGACTGTTGTGCGCAGCGGAAGCTTATGCACCAATATCCAAAATTGAAATAGTGTGTGAATCAAACAAATCAAAAAACAAAACAAAAAACAAACACAAGATTTACGTGGTTCGGCTAATATTGCCTACGTCCACGGACAAAACAACAATCTTCCAAATAGAGACGATTATACAAGCCCTCACGAAGAAACCAAAGTGTTCTTCCTCACAAGAGTTCTCTCTCAACTCACCAATGGCTTCTCACAATCTCTCTCTCAAATACACATGAAGATTAGGTTTTCCAACCTTCTCAATTGGCTTTATAACATAGCCATACAAACACACACGAAATGGGCTTAAACAGGCCCATATGCACAAAACCAAGATAGGACGTACGTACGTCGAATTGACGTTCGTACGTTCAGCCACAAAACCAACATCTGTGATACGGGACGTACGTACGCCCTAACTACGTACGTACGTTTCTTCTCACCAAAAGTCATCTGTCGAATGAAACGTACGAACGTCCTAAAAGCGTACGTACGTTCCTGAACCAAAAAATTCCCTGCATCCAAAAAAATTCCAACAATTCTCCACCTCGGCGAAGATTCAATAAATCTAAGCCGATACCAAGTTACAAACTCCCACACATGTCCCGAAGGACCAAAACGGTTGCACCACCTCATGGTTGCCTACGTACCCTTGTTCTAAAGGATCAAACCACCGTAGTTCACTTCAATGGCATCTATGCGATGCCCATCATACCCCGAAGGGTCAAATTCCCACAAGGGACCAAATCAAATCAAATGCCCACCAATGCCCGTAGAGGGCCAACAACCATAATTCAAAACAATGGGGTCCAAGCTACCAAATACTATCTCCACTTTATGACCATAACCGACTGAAGATGAGTATGAATCAACACCCCGAAACCTACAAAGGTCTCCAAACAACGGCTTCACAGCTCCAATTGGCTCATGGGCTTGAGCCTTCAAACAAACATCTGTGGCTAGCAAACTAACATCAGCTGTGTTACCAGACAAACTTTCATAAGGAGCGGCATCAATCTCCACCTGCTGAGATATCTCTTCCAACTTCAAACTATCATTCAAACAAGGATGCCCAAAACAAACTTTACGTACCTTACCACCATTCAACAAGCCATGCTTGCCGGTACGCCTACCAAAGCCACAATCAACCAAACAATCTGACAAACTAGGAGGAGTCAAACAATCCACCAAATGTGAAGAAGAATCTCCACCACAACCAACAACACTACCATTCAGATAGTACAAATTTCGTTGCCTTGTCCCTCTCATGACAATCAAAGCACCAGAAACAACCTTTAAAGCCCCATTTTGCAGAACGATCTTCATACCTTCGGACTCTAAAGTACCAAGTGAGATGAGATTCATCTTCAACTCCGGAACATACCGGACACCAACTAATTCTTTAACTGTACCATTTTCCAACTTCAACTTGACAGTTCCCACACCAAGTGTTTTCATGTGACGACCATCACCTAACACAACATCATCACAGTCTAGCTTTTGAAAACTAGCAAACAAATCTCTACTGTGACACAAATGGTGAAAACATGCAGAATCCATAATCCACCCTTGAGTGGAGCAATCAACCATAACAGCCAAAGAATAATTTGAATCATCATCACTATCAACATCATGTGCGACATTTACCTTATTATCTTTGGAAGACACAGAATCTCCCTTCTTTGACAACTCGGGACAATCAACCTTCCAATGGCCTTTTCCATGACAAAAGGCACACTCATCCTTTGCTAGAGGTTTACCTCTAGACTTTGATCGAGATCTTCCTCCGCTACCAGTAGAACGATCATTGGACCGTCCCCTTACCATCAAAGCCTCGGACGTTGAACCTGAACCCTTATGGACTTCTTTGTCCTTGCGCCTGCATTCATAGTTCAGTAACGCCGTTGCTACATCAGCATACTTAACAGATTCTTTCCCCGTCAACAAAGTGGTGGACAAATGGTCATATTCATCGGGGAGAGAGTTCAAAAGACATAGAGACTTGTCATTATCACTGACAACCTCATCTAAGTTCAATAGGTCAGCAATAAGCCTATTGAATTCATCCAGATGTTCGGACAAAGAAATACCAGATCTCATATCAATGCGGAAGATCCTCTTCTTCAGAAACAGCTTGGTTTCTAAACTTTTCTTCATATACATATCAGCCAACTTCTTCCACAACTCCTTAGCAGACGTCTCTTTCATCACCGAGTATTTCTGGTCCTTTTCCAAACAAAGTCGAATCACACCACAAACTTGCCTATTCAACTTCAACCAATCATCTTCTTTCATCTTTTCGGGTTTATCACCCAAAGCATCTTCCAAACCTTGCTGAGCAAGCAAGTCCAGAACTTCGCATTGCCACATGCCGAAGTTGTTTCTACCATTAAATTTCTCGATGTCAAACTTCAAAGATGACACTCTTCCATTCTTACTCGAAGATGGGTCTGACATCACTAATCACTTTCACACACTAAACAATCACCAATCGAAGGTAAGCAAATCTGAAATTCACACGGGAATTTCACCAAACACCTTCTTGACAACAAAGGTAGAACTTTTGCCTTAAACCACAAATAAGAAACCTGCAGAATTTCTTCAAACACCTTCAAGGCTCTCAAGATCTAGCCTGCAGCTCTGATGCCACTTGTTGTGCGCAGCGGAAGCTTATGCACCAATATCCAAAATTGAAATAGTGTGTGAATCAAACAAATCAAAAAACAAAACAAAAAACAAACACAAGATTTACGTGGTTCGGCTAATATTGCCTACGTCCACGGACAAAACAACAATCTTCCAAATAGAGACGATTATACAAGCCCTCACGAAGAAACCAAAGTGTTCTTCCTCACAAGAGTTCTCTCTCAACTCACCAATGGCTTCTCACAATCTCTCTCTCAAATACACATGAAGATTAGGTTTTCCAACCTTCTCAATTGGCTTTATAACATAGCCATACAAACACACACGAAATGGGCTTAAACAGGCCAATATGCACAAAACCAAGATAGGACGTACGTACGTCGAATTGACGTTCGTACGTTCAGCCACAAAACCAACATCTGTGATACGGGACGTACGTACGCCCTAACTACGTACGTACGTTTCTTCTCACCAAAAGTCATCTGTCGAATGAAACGTACGAACGTCCTAAAAGCGTACGTACGTTCCTGAACCAAAAAAATTCCCTGCATCCAAAAAAATTCCAACAAGGACAACAGTCAATGGAGAAGAAATTTTTTTGTGCATGCTGTGTTGTGAACTTGTTCTATTCTCATTTTTTTTTCCGTGGTTGTCTGTGTCATGGTTGTTGATCGGTAGACTTGGAATTTTTTTTTTTTGGGAAAATTTGTTGATTTGGTCAGTGATCAGTGAACTTTATTTCTTATCAATTTGGTTAGTGAACTTCTTAATTTCATACAATGTGGTCAGACATTAAGCTACCATCTAAATTTTATTAACGGGAATCTGATGTGGTAGTTAAATAATTAAAAAAAAACAATATTTTCGCCACCTAGAAAAAAATAAGTACCACATGATATACTCAAATATGTATACGCCATCTCTTTTAACCCATTAATACCATCTCTTTGACCCGGTTCGACCTATTTTTTACCCGATTTGCAGATAACACCCATAATAAGATTTTGATGAAATTAAACCAAACTAAACAGAATTTGAATACATTCACTTTACTAATACATATAACACTAGTGCCTTAGCCGGTGCTACACACCGGTTAATTTTAAGTTATCCATGTGTAATTAGCATTCGAGTTTTAAGTTATTAATTTTATTAAATATTACAAATTACTCTAATTTATTAAATCATGAAATAATTATTTCTTAAGTAACTAAATTATTCTCATTGTATTTTGTTAATTAATTTTTTTTTTTAATTATTGGATTTTTTGCTCATAAATAAAAATTCAGTCCATAAATAATAATATGTTAAATTACAATAAAACTATTATTTAAAAGGTATTATGTAAATTTACCAAAAAACTATGATTAAAAGGGTATTTTAATCAAAATTAAGTGACAAAATTCTAAAGCTCATTTCTCATTAACCGGGACTTATCCCTGAATTTTATTCAGGTTTATAATAGTAGTATAGATTAAATACAACACAAAACTAAAACCCCATTTCTTCAAAATGTTGAATTTTTCTTCGAATCTAGCATACTTAACCTTCATTTCCTCCATAGTCACCTTCTAATTGCTCGACATCATCATACCCATGGAGAACTTCAAGTTCTCGTGGTAGCGTTTTAGGCTTTCATTGTATGCATTGTGCATTGAGTACTCACATTTCAACTTACAAGTTCTTTTTCTCAGTTTAAACATTTGGGGTACTAAAAAACACTTCAAATCCCTTTTCAATATTTCTTCTGAATCATTCAACACTTTAAAGACAATCTAACCATAAAATAAGTATACCTACATTAAAATTCATTGCAACACTTGACAATCTAACCTTAACGTTTCTGATTTTTAAAATCTTCTATTATACATCATTTTTTCCAAAAGAAATCTTGATAACCACAAAAAGAAGTTAAAAGATAAATATAAAGGGAAGTGGTAACAAAAAATAGTGGTGAAATTGAACAAGTGCAAAATCTCAAACAATTTCCAGCGTTGTTGTTGTTGTCAGCAACTTGATCGTCCAGTGGGATCAACTAATCTCAGTGGTTCTTCCAAAACAAAGGAACGAACCCTTTTCAATTTGTTTGTAAAGCAAATTAAACAAAAGAATGTAGCTTAATTTTCAGATACCACCTAATCCCATCATCCCACTTCAGAAATCGATTATGAGTTCTAAAATCTTTATTTCCCTCATCGATTATATCAAATAACTCAAGATGAACTGGGGTTTTGTTTGCACCAATGTCTTTCCAGTTTGCCCTAAGCAAATCAAAGGAATGGAAAGAAGACAGAAATACATAGAAGTGGACTTCACTTTTGTTGCACTTGCCCTATGTACTTGTTAAGTTCATTGCCCTATATACTTGTTAAGTTCTTTTCCTATATGCTTTGTATTTGCATCTCAACCTGTTAGTTTTTGGCTTTTGCAGAGAGTATCTCTGATTAATCTGAACTTAGCTACATCACCTTTGATTCTGTTGTACAAAACTAACACATAATTTCAAACCTGCTTTTGTCCTTGATTCTTTCTTCTCATTCTTCATGAATGAGTCTTTGTTATGTTCAGAAATCAGACCTGTTTCTGGCTTTTGCAGAGAGAATCTCTGAATCTGACCATAGCTACATCACCTTTAATTCTGTTGTACATATATACAGTGAGTATCTTTGACTTTAGGTTACTAATAAACAACCCATTGAAGAAGACCAAGTGTGAGTATCTCTGTTGTGCAAACCAGAGTTCAAAAACTCGAAAACTCAGCTCGCTCGAAATCTTATTGGGTCGAGTTTAATCGAAAACTCGGGAGTCGACTCGGTGAGTCGTAAATATACTAATACTTGAATATATGGTAGTCTCATATGTATATTTAGTCCATATTAATACCAAGAAAAAATAGTTGTTGGTGATTTTAGTTTTTACACGTTTTTTTTAATGAAAATGGAATTACTAATATGCAATTCACACTAGATTAAAATTTTAACAGTGATTTAACTCGGACTAACTCGCCCGAGTTTCTCATTCAACTCGGCGAGTCATGACTACCGGGTAATGTAAGCGAGTCTGCCCAATTTTCAGTTGAGTCGAGTTGGCTCGGCCGAGTTCCGAGTCAACTCGACGAGTTTTTGAACCCTGGTGCAAACCAAGTTCAAAGACCAAGTGACAGTGTGACACCATGCTCTCTGACTAGGACCAAGTGACCAACCATACGCAAGCAATACTTCCCTGGATTTAGCATCATCTCCTGGGGAAATATGAAGTTTTCACTCAGTGTATTTGAGTTTGAAACTCCACAAATAGTGCTATTACCACATTTACAACTAATCAAGCAAGCAAATTAACGAACAGAAAGTAAATAAATACACGATAAAAATATCATGGTAAAACCCAATATGGGAAACGTCCACGGTTGTCCTCGGGACAACAAATAAATCCACTACATAAAAAGAGATCTACGAACCTATCTACTACCTGCAATCATTGTGAGTTGACACTCCTGGTTATCTCTAACACCTTGACTTCACCAGAGTACCTTGATGTACGCACAAGACACTTGACTTATTGATGAACACACACAAGAAGACTCGAAGCCGATCTCAATATTCACTAAGGAAGAAGAAAATGAATGGGGAAGAAGATAATGAGTTCAATCTCCAAAACAAACCTAAACAAACTCAAGGAGAAGAGTTGGAATTGGACGGCCAAAGAACTGACTTGTTCTTCTTTGAAAACCTATTTATACTTAGGGTTTAGTAGAGAGGACAAATGGGCCGAAAACACAAAAAAATCACGATGACGTACGTACGCCCTAACTAGGTACGTACGTCCCTGAACCAAAACGTAACCTCGACACTTCAACTTATGTACGTCCTAACTAGGTACGTATGTTTCATAACAAGAGAAAAGATCTGCCTAACTTTATGTACGTCCTAACTAGGTACGTACGTACCTGAACAAGAGAAAAGATCTGCGTAAGTTTACGTATGTAGGTCCTAACTAGGTACGTACGTTCCTGAACAAACTGCAACCTGATAGTCTTTAGAACGATGAGTAAAAAGACATGAGACTACAGTCACACATCAAGGTACTTCCTAACAATGACGTCAAGGCGAGATAACCTCGGACACTCCTAACCTAGTCACAAAATGATGTCAAACAACCGAATGCCGGTTTGAATCTCCCCCTTTGACATTCATTTTGGGACAAAATCCTATGACTCTAAACGCACTTATAATATGTGCTTACAAAACCCAAACCAATCACAACGGCATTTATAATACATGCCTACAAGAACACTCACACTCAATACTAACCAATATGCACCAAGCCACCATCATGTGATATTCAACTCGAGCATGAAGCTTTGACCATCGGAGACGAGACGAAAGCAAGAAAAACCATAAACCAATCAGAGAATTAATGGAAGCTTGTAGAACTGCTCCCCCATATTTCATGAACTCCAAATTTGAATACTTGAGCTCCCCTATAACTGTACAACCTCTAATCATCAACTCGTTCACTCCCCCATAAGTGTAGCATATCTGAAATATGACCCAAAAATACACTAACAGAGAAGAGAAGAGTGTTAGTATTATAGAGTCATAAATCTCCTTCTTTTTGTTACAAAAAGTAACAAAGTAACGATGAAAAATAACCTACCAACAAAAATTAAACAAGAAACAAGGTAGACAATGGAATACCAAAAAGAATAACAAGATTGAATATTTCCGTAACAATTAAAGATTCACGAAAAGAATAACAACCACAAACAATAAGACAAAGATAACAAAGAGAATAAGAATCTAGAAGAACATATATCCAAAAAAAATTAAACAACGCGAAAAATGTGTTCCCAATGACCAAAAGGAAGCGTCGGGGACCAACTAAACCAGAAACCTTTGCGAAGCCAACTAACTCCAAGATGTGAAATTGGAGATGCTTAGGCAAGCGCTCTCAATGATTCACATGAACCATACAAGGATTAAGAAACTGTCGATGAATAAAGTCACAACCATGAGGTACACGACAGAGACGCCAAACCTTTATGGGATTCTTGTATTCCATCACCATGAAAGAGACATAATTAGCAAGAGAAACAACAACACCATGAAGCTCATATCCCGCCATTGAAGAGTTCTGTAGAAGAAGAGGGACACTAGAAGAGAAGTAAAAACCATAGAAAAAGAAACCAAACGTGGAGCAATAAATAGGCAAAAGAAAACGTAACAATAATTGGGCCTGAAAGAAGCCCAAAATACATAATCTAACAATAAACTCTTTAACACAAATTAAATAAAGTCATCAAAATACCCAAACAAACAGAATTAATCTAACAAGTTAACCACGAACAGACAAAATAGAAAATAGAAAAGAAAGTAAAATAGAAACATCAAGAACTACTCCTCAGAACCAGAACTACCATCACCATATTCATCATCAGAATCAACTGCTTCTCCCTCGACACTAGCGTCACCATCAGCCTCACTATCTTCCTCAGACTTGTCACCACCATCATCACTTGCACTCAGTGCATCCTCAGCCGGAAAGGGAGGCAAGGTGATGGGTGTGTAGTCAATCAAGAGATGCCTAATCTGTGCAGCGTTCATCCTAGGAATGTCACGAAGAATGGCATCATGTTGAGTAAGCATAGTACCATGACGAGCAACACGTGCATCAGTGTGACTTTGATGATGTCAAAAAGAGACACGAGCTTCGACAGCAGCCACAACTCGGTTACTACAAACCGAGAAAGTTGAAGGTCTCTGATAAGTCCTCAAAAATGTATATTTATCCCCCGAATAACACCTTGTTTGTTTAGCACTTAGGTTATATTATTGTGTTCTATCTATTGATTAGTGTTTTCGTGTCATTTATGTAGGTTTCATGAGCCGAAATGCGAATATTGTTTTAAAGCCCACCAAAAGTCAAGAAAAACAACAAAAAAGTGTTATTTGCACAAGAGGAGAAGAATTGATATTTGCACCAACAGATCTACTTAGGGCACTCCACGGTTAGTCATATGGACTTGACTTTATGTCAAAGTAGGGCGGTCTGAATCTCATCCCAAACCGGGTCCTATTGAAGCCCACAAGTCAGAATTTCTATTTTGGGCCTTATTTAAAGTCCAATCTTAAAAATGCTCTACAAGGAGATCCAGAAGTCTGATTTGGACCCAAGAGCTGTCCAATTGAAGGTTTTGATCCAAACTACAACTTAAGCCTAAGAAGATTAGGTTTTGCTGAAGACCTAATGCCTCTAGAAGACCAACAACAGCAGCCATGAATTTGACCTAATTTGAAAGTCTTTGCATGTAAGTATTATGCTTTGTATTTACTATATAAGAGAAGTAATAGCTATTGTTTAGGTAGTTTTTACATAGAGAGAAAAGTGAATGCTTGAGAGAGAAAAGTTCATCTTCTTCTTCTTTTGTGTTAAACTCAATTCATATCAATATCAATCCATTACTTTTCCTTTATGATGTTTTGTTATTTAATATTTATTCCATGGTGTCATCATCAAGGATGAGTAGCTAAATCTCCTTAGGGGGATGGTTGAAGCACTCTAGATGATGCAAAAGCACCATGTTTGTTCTTAATGTTCATTGTGATTCAAAGTTATTAATGCTTATTTACTTCTAATTCGCGATATGAGGTAAATATGATTATTTGCATGTTATTGTTATCCATGTTGTTAAAATACTATTGTTAGAGTTTAGGGATACCTAGTTTTAATGGTTGTATTTATATTGATTGGAGGTGTGTGATGGAATAGCTGAGAGGTGACTATTACATATCTGCAATTTATATCTTTTATTGGAATCTTTTTGTAATTAAATTTATATCCGAGAGGTGACGGTTTAGTTATGAATTAATATGTTGAATTAATTAGATTAAATAGCTGAGAGGTGACAATTTAATTAATAAAACATATTCAATAGCATGCATAAGAGAATCTCGTTTTAATTGAGTGGAATAGCTGAGAGGTGACTAATTAATTGTTATAGTTTGTGGATACCAACTCTTCCCCCTTTGTCATCATAAGATCTTCTTTACATCTCTACCATCTTCTTAAGTTAGGTTATGTACAGTTTATTTATTATTGTCTGTAGGAAGGAGAATCATATCTATCTATTGTTTGTGATTCCTTTGGTGTTTCTTAATTATTGTTTTCTATTGTGTTTGAGCTAAGATCTTCACCTTTGAGGTGGGTACGACCCTTGCTTGTTACTTGTCTACTTTGATAATTAATATATACAGACACAAGATGGAACTTCAATAAAAATATAATCTTTTGACTAGGTAGTAAGCAATTACCATCTATCAAAATATGGCTCCGCTGCCGCTCTATGGAACGGAGTTTATTCAAACACAAGCGAGAATAGTAGTCTCAGGACATCATCCCACTTTTATCCCTCCCACTCTTCTATTTTTATTTTTTTTTAATTATTGTTTTTAAGAGTCTTGTTACTTAGTCCTCTTATTGATTTTGCAGCGGAGACGGTTTGAAAAAAGCTCAAGGAACCAAGCCAAAATCAAAATTTGAAAAAGATCGCACATTCAGGAATTTTTCCTGAAAGTTACTGGTTTGATCTGGTCCTTATTTCGAGTCGAGTTCATATTGTCCTGTAGCAATCTCGAGTCGAGTTCTCGGCTGGAATTTGACACGTGTTGCGTGATTTTTAGAAGACATTCCAGAGCACTTTAATTTTCAATTAATTTTTTTTTCTGTTGAGTGATTGTGAGGTTGAACTAAGTACTCTAACTTTTCCAGCATTTTTAGAGACTTGTAAGTTATTTAATTTTTTGATCCACGAAGGGGTCGCGGTTGTAATATTTTTAAAGTAGGTGTTGCTAGGATTATTTATTTGTGTGTTTGCGGCGGATAGTAGAACAAGGTTATGGAGCACAAGGGGGACTTGGCCTAAAAGCGAAACCTAATATCAATTCAAGGCAATATCCTAAGCTTTAAAATTGAATCAACTAAAGCCATGCTATCACGTTGTTTATTTGAGACCTTGAGCAGATATTTCAACTAGTACCACATGAACCATTCTTTGATTGGAGCACAAGCTAGGAATTGGGTCTGGAACCCCTACAGATTACGTCTGTAGAATCACTGTGGTTTTTTAATTAAGGAACATTGCTTACGCACGGAAAACCTCTCACACTGGTTATTCACTACTTGACTCTCAAAATATAAGGAGAATTCACAACGGAAGCTTGGAAAGAACTCATTGACTTGGGTGAACACAAAATTGAGTCAGTTTTTGAGCCCCTTGTTAGATGATTTTGAATAGTTAGGACTTCTGTGGCATATGTAATGCGCATGTTGCATGCATCTTAGATCAGGTAAAAATCTTGTCCGAACCTATTCCAATCTACACAAAGAGCACAATCACGGAGCTCACTCCTTCTCTTGAGGAAGAGTTTAATGACTCAACCTCCATACCTTGTGAGGAAGAGTTCAACGACTCAACCTCACTTTCTGAAGTAACTCCTGCTCCTATGGCTCAAAAAGCTACCCTTCGGGATTACTTTTCACCTTTGGCCACTGGGCCACCTACCTGCATAGTATTGCCTGAGACAACTCCAGATAGCTATGGCATTCGCCCTCAGATTGTGGGCATGTTGCCTACGTTCCATGAACTTCCACGGGAAGGTCCATATCAGCACCTCAATAAGTTTCTGACCATACTTAATACCTTAAAGGAAAAAAAAAGGTCTGAAGAGGAAGTTAGCCTGAGATTGTTCCTGTAACGCCCCGGGATTTCGTCCTCGCTCATCCCGGTGCGTTGAGCACCATACCGCTCGCTAATGTCAATATTGTCCCCCTTTAGTCACTGCGGATATCCAACAATAGAGGGTTTTGGATCAGGGCCCACCCATGTGGTTTACCCCAAAAGGCGTTGACATTAGTTAGAGTATGGTTAAGCTCTATATACTACCGAAACAACCACTTCTTTGGCAATGTGGGACTGACACCAACTCATGGGTGTTACAATATCTGTAACACCCCGGGATTTCGTCCTCGCTCATCCCGGTGCGTCGAGCACCATATCGCTGGCTAATGTCAATATTCTCCCCCTTTAGTTACTGTGGATATCCAGCAGTAGAGGGTTTTGGGTCAGGGCCCACCCATGTGGTTTACCCCAAAAGGCCTTGACATTAGTTAGAGTATGGTTAAGCTCTATATACTACCGAAACAACCACTTTCTTGGCAATGTGGGACTAACACCAATTCATGGGTGTTACAATCTCACCACCTTAGAAATAGAGTCGTTCTCGGCTCTGCAGTACACTCAGTACAGTCCCAAAATCTCTGACGTTTCCTGCCAAGTGGGACAAGTACCTGGCGCTCCCTGGGCCTTTCCAGCGTACTTTCCACCTGCAACAGGCGACCCGTCGTCGGCTCTGATACCATCTGTAATGCCCCAGGATTTCGTCCTCGCTCATCCCGGTGCGTCGAGCACCATACCTCTCGCTAATGTCAATATTGTCCCCCTTTAGTCACTGCGGATATCCAGCAGTAAATGTAAAACCCCATTTATATTATAAATTTTTGTTCGTTAAATTTTATTGGATTATGAAATATTGCATACATGTCTTTAAGGGTTTAGAGTTAATTTTCTATTAAGTTAAAGGATGATTTATTAATTATTAAAATTAAAGAAGAAGATGGAATTGGGTTGGGTAGCAGATTCATTTATGGTCCTAAAATAAAGCCCATTAACTTCTCCATAATATTTATATTAAAATCTTAGGGTTTTCATTCATTTTTTTATAACCCCATATTTGGGAGAAGAAGAAAAAGAAGAATTGGAAGAAAGCTAGAAGAAGATTTGGATTTTTATGCTTATACAAGTGAGTAGACGTTTTTGTTTTTGTTTCTATTTCTGTTTTCTGTAATTTCAGATTGTTGACTCATCTTTGAAAAATCATAGAAAATTCGTTTGAAAAGCTTTTTAATTGATTCCAAAAACCCTGAACACTAGATTGAAAGGTCTAGTTAAGACCAATTTACGAAAGTTATGTTAATTTGGTGAAACATGACTTGCAAGTATGACAACCGTTACAGTTTTTGGTTTCTGTACCGTTTTAGTATCGCAAGGTTTTGATCCCTCTAGACTTAATAATTTTTATTGAAAATTTTATGGTAGTTAGAATACTCAATGTATAACAACATATATAAATTTAGAAATTTACTGTTGGGTAATTAATTCTAAATAATTTATTCAATGTAGTTATTTTCAGATATCCAGTATAATTTTACTGCTACCTTTCTGTTTGCGTGGCTGTCATAGAAAAATCATAGAAGACTCGTTATTCAACATATCTTGATGAATTTACTTGTTTTAGAAAAGAGACATTCTGAAATATAATTTCTATGTTTAGAAATACTTTAAATTATGAGGCTAATATGGTGAAAAATAGTCAGGAAGTCTGACGTAGATTGTTTTGGGATTTCTTTCTGAAATCTGGTAGGATTGAGTAAAACAATTGTTTAATTATTTTCTATATATCGAAACGATTCCATATTTTTATTCCAAGTAATATTTTCATAGTAAAAGGTTGTATTAAATATTTATGAGATTTGAGTAATTATTTTTATATGTTTTCTTTTGGGTTTGTCCTTTTGTTTGATTATCAAGTTGAAATAGACATGTACTAAAGTGTGAAGCCCAGGCCTGCCCTGCTATTAGCTGGGTCTGGGACAGGGCGGGCTGGAAAATGGGGCAGGTTGGGAAGTCAAAATGGTACCGGGGCGGGGCGGGCAACCAGGCAAGTTTCCCACCCCTAGTTTAAAGCATAGCATGGCATCGGTGGTAGATTTTTTTTTCAATATGGGGCAGATTGTAATTTTGCGTCAAAAGTTTGGTTATATAACTCACAACTGAAGTCTAAAACCCTTGTTTTCTAAGGAAAGAACGGCCGTTCAATATTTTCACAGTTGAACAAACAGTATAAGATCTACTAGAGAAATTTTATGGAAAATAATCTTAAAACCATTTAGTTACTTGGATTTTAAGGTGGGAATGGGTGGTATCGGAAATAATAATTATTTCTACTTCAAATAACACACTGAAGGAATGAAAGTAAGATCCAAATTTTGAAGGTAAGTTAAAATTTTGATTTCTCTTGTTCATTAGGGCATTTTACCAAAGAGTTTTGTTTTTTGTTTATTTGGGTTTTGATTATGTTTAATTTATGTGGGGTTTTGTTTTGTAGTTTGTTAACTATTTTTTGGAGGCGCTTGTGTTTTATTGCCAGAGACCACAAATTTAAAATCTGAGCAACCATCACATATGGAGGAGGTTTCACAGTCCTAGAGCTGTAGTATGAGGTACATTAATTCTTGTTTTCTTCTCTCTCTTTTGCCCAAAAGAAATTAGAATGACCTGCCATATTACAAAAGCTAATTTTGTAATATGGGACTGATCCTTGTTGTGTTTCATTAGGTTATTGGCAATATGAGATGAAAATGGAGAAGGTTAAAGTTTAAACGAGTTTCACACAAGAATTCTAGTCGCTTTTTTCGATTTGTCTGGTGTCCCTGATACATAGAGAGAAGCAAGAATTCTAGTCGCTTTTTTGGAGTTATCTGGGGTTTTGTTTTGTAGTTTGTTAACTTGATCAACGAGATGAGATGAATTGACAAAAGATTTTCGTCAAGCTGCTGTTCTTATTACTGAAGAGGATTATGCCTCCTCTGGTGAGGTAAACCTTTATAATGCTTGAATGATGGAATCAAAATATATTCTAATATGTTTACTGGTCTGAATTTCTAGTATGTTTTCAACATAAAAGTGAGATAAAATACTTTTTCTTTCTTGCAGTTCCTTGATGGTGAGAATAGGTGGTATCGGAAAATATTAAGTGATAAAATAAATGAAGCCGTGATGGAGTCTCTAATTTTCATGTGCAAAATGACCACAATGTATAGCTGAAACCACATGCTTTGAGTCTTAAACTAAATCATTTAACTTCACAGTGATAAATAGTATTTGAGGTTAACTAGATTATTCTCTATTGCAGGAATGATGTCAACCAATTTCATAGGTGTGCTCAGGAATCATGTAGGGTCAACTGTGCAAATACAATTCAGTGGAAGATCGGATCTCAGGTTCCAATAAGGCTATCCAGGATGATGATGTAAAGGAACATGCCAACAATATAAGTGCATCACAATACAAGTTCAATGACATAATATAACTCGAAGGTCATCAGGTCATGCTATTTTGACCCTTCATTGAGTTAAGAGTGGGAACAGTAGTTAAGACTTGGTTCTTCCTAAATTGGTATTTATGTTGCTTAATTGATATGTTTCTCGAGGCAGCAATGTTTTGCTGCTTCTTGATCTGAGAGAGATGTATTTACTTTAATAGAAGTTGATGGCTACTCAGTATTCTGGGATTGTCTATTGCAGTGCTTTTGTTTTCATAATAATATATACGTTATGCAGCTGCACGATTAAATTTCTAGGCCATAATAAAGACATGTTGGACAAGTATTTCCTGTCTCTTTCGTGTTAGCTGTAATTGTCTGAAATGGTTGTATCGGGCTAAGACAGCTCGGCATGTGTAAATTGCCTTTGGTCACTACAGTATGATTGTTCACTTGGAATACACGACATCCTTCACATCTTTTGCTTGATTTGAATGACAACTCACAACGATGACTAGGTTATAGAAAAATAGATTTGTGCAAACTGTTTAAACAGATTTGGTGAATAACAATCCTGATAGAATGTTATAAATGAATTGAAGAACAGACACACTTATCAAACGTTCTGTGAGTAGAGCAGATATAAACATCTGGAAAAGGAAATTGCTGGTAAATAATTCAATAATTGATAGGATAGAATAACATGAAGAGATGAATGAAAGGATAACATGAACTTCATGAACTAATAATTGATAGGATAGGATAACATGAAGAGATGAATGAATGGAGTAGTTATTGGAACCAGTACCTAAAGATGTGAAGCGATTGTTGCAACTCGGAATTGCCAGGAAACAACAGTATTTGGCCTATCTGTTCTTTACGCCTATCTGTTCTTTACCATGGTCTGATACAATTGCTCGAAATCAACCAATTTTTTTTTCTTACTTGCTTAAAAGCTGTGTTATCTTAGATTTATGTATATGTAATGAGCTTTTAGCATGTTTATTTGCGAAATGTTATTTCTCTCCCTCACATTAGTTCATACATATGATTAGTGTCTTGTCGTTTTCCACAATTTTGGCTTTATTTCACTTGAATCACTCTTAATGGATAGCCTATAACCAGACACTTTGCCCTGCTTTTCATAAATTATTATGCTCTGGATAAGCAGATTGTGTAATCAGTTAATTAGTATAACTGTCGGGTGAAACATTGCACATACATCACTATCCTCCTTGTGAAGTTGTAAATGATATAAGCATTTCAGCAGTCTGAGGATGGACGGAGACCATAGTTCTGTTAGATTTTCCTTTGTATGTTGAAGAGTTGGAAGGTTAAGGTATAATTTACAGAGGTCAAGCTTGTAAAATATCAGGGGGAATGTTCTTAACATTATCGTCAATTGAAGTTTCACCTTGAATTCAGAAACTATTGTATTGAGCAGGGTAACTGACAGTAGTTTAGTGAAGTGGCATAGGATAAGTAGGGTGTGATTGTCTCACCCTGTTCATTCTTTATGAGTCATGCAACTTGGATTTTATTCAAATGGTCAGTCTTAAATACTGTTGATGGAGATGAATTGCAACTATTTTCAGCTCTTTAGTATAATCTGTCCACTGGCATGCATTGCAACTATATTCTTGAGATCTACTCTGTAATTTATCAGTATTCCTGTTTGATACTACCTCTCTAATGAACACTGACCTCAAATGTGCTGTCAATACTATGTGACAATATCGCATCAGGCTGCCTTAGCATGTTACCTCGTATTGTATGAAGTGTTTGTGTTACTGGTGACCCCTCTACTTCTGATACCCAACTAATGGTGAGACCTCCTAGATTACAAGTAATGGTGAGACCTTCAGTAACCTTGAACTTCCCTCTAATGGTGAGACCTCCTAGATTATAACTAATAGTGAGACCTCCTAGATTACAAGTAATGGTGAGACCTTCAGTAACCCGGAACTTACCTCTAATGGTGAGACCTTCAGTAACCCAAAACCACCTTTTAATGGACATCAACATTCCATGCAAACTCAGCCTGATGCTTGTACCATTTCCTGATAACTAGGAACATTGCTCTGTTTGCAATAAACCGTGCACTATAATCAGGACAAGCATGTTATCATTTATGACCATGTATGTGGGCGTTTGAGCCTTCCCCGCAGATGCACATGTATGTGGGCGTTTTTCGGCTTTTCATATAGGCCCCTATTGTGATAAAAGGATGTCAGAGTGCTATTTACACTATGCGCGCAGCGACGCAGGTGACAACCTTGTCCGCTGCTTCCTAGCAAATTGTGTTCCTGAGTTCCTCTCTGAATCATCCCAAACTGTGCAGCCGACTGAGTTAATGGCTTATTATTAGAAAAACAACAGAGTTTTGTTCATGGCATGTACTGTCAAATCTGAGGCATGGTTGAGATTAGCCTGAGTCCTGAGATGTATCAACAGTTAACACTTAACACCATACTTCAAGATGCCGAATCTGGGCGAAATTTCGAGGTCTAGAAAACCGGCATATGCCTCGAAATTTCGATGGTCTGTGTCGAAATGGTGAAGTTTTAAAATCCGACATTTCGTGGTAAAATCCGACATTTCGTGGAATTTTGAGAATATCCGAGAATATCTAACTTAAAAACCAACATAATTAACGATTAAAATTAAATAAATTCTAAAATATTTGATACAATGGTCCAAGTTTTAGATAACATATAGACAATTAGAATTAAAGTTACAACGTGACTACATCTCATTAAATCTGATGGTACAAACAACCAGGAAGACTTGGGAAATAAGGAAGGGTATATTTGGAAATATACCATTATCTTCTCCAACAAAACCGACAAAAACTTTAATCTTTTCGTCTTTCATTATCTGTTTGTCCTCTTTCAACAAAGATAACTTATATTTAAAGTTTAGATATAAACTTTAGGAAACTAAACTACGGATATTGATGAAAGACCATTAATATTGAATCACAAAATGAAGATGAATCTTTGAGGATATTCTTCTTCTAACCATCGGATCCAAAACAACCATTAATATTGAATCACAAATTGAAGATGAATCTTTACAAAAACAAATTTCCTAACTATTGAATCCATACAAAATCCGAAGATTCGACGAATATCCGTGATTTTTTTGAAAATCCGGGCGAAATCGATATGGTTCTGGACCGAACCAAATTCGACCTGCTTATCCGATTCGACCTACCAAATTCGATATGGTTCTGGACCGAACCAAACCGGCATAGTCCGCCGAAATTTCGCGGATTTTCTCGGCATTTTGAACTATGGTTAACACTACATTAATAACCTTAGGAGTAGCTGTTGTCCTTTCTGAAGCACTGTAATGAAAATTTATTTATACATCACGACTGGCATAAGATCAATGGAAAAATCTCAAACAATCAACACCACTTGATTCTTTCTTTCCAAGCTTCATGCATGAGTCTTTGTTTTGTTCAGAATTCAGATCTGTTTCTGGCTTTTTTCCAGAGAGTATTTCTGCAATTCTGACCTTAGCTACATCACCTTTGATTCTGTTGTACTTTGACTTTAGTTTGCTAATAAGCAACCCATTTAAGTGCAAAATCTCAAATAATCTACTAATTGTATTCTCATGTCATGTGTTGAAAGATAATTAAGAACCATAATCACAAACTTGCTCAGTTTGATTCAGAAATCAGACCTGTTATGTTCAGAAATTAGACCTGTTTCTGGCTTATTCACAGAGTATCTCTGCATCTATTCGACTTCTAACTACATCAGCTTTGATTATGGTACTCTAAAACTGATCAGATTTAAGGGAAAATTAGACTTAACCCCCCTATTATGTTCACGTTTTGAATAAACCCCCCATTTGTCCAAGTTTGGACTTTACCCCTCCTCCGTCAGCTCCCGTCCAAGTTAACACCTATTTATATTTTTTCTTCCAAAAATACCCTTCCCTCATTCTTTTGGAGGGGTTAAGTCTAATGAAGGAATGAGGGGTATTTTAGAAAGAAAAAATGTAAATAAGCGTTAACTTAGATGAGAGCTGACGGAGAGAGGGTAAAGAAATAGAGGGGTTTATTCGAAACGTGGACATAAGAGAGGGGGGGGAGGGGGTTAAGTCAAAATTTCGAAATGGCTCCAAGCATACTCAATCCAACCCAATAGATCGGGGTAGATGCCTAGATGGTACCTAATGGCATCTCCCCACTTTCATTATAGTATTGTAAATTGATGTACTTGGATAAACATGAATAAGTTACCAAATGTCATCATCCCAAATTTTAAGAAACATAAGCTCACTAAGAGAAAAACTCGTAGCTCAATATTTTCCGATACCACGTTGTAAAGGTAGGTAAAATGTTGATGAGAAATAAAGTCGGAGAAGATGATCTGAAAACAAAAGAGGAGAAAAAGAGTTTATGAAATTGGCTGAGCTATCTGGTTTAGATAGTTGCCTACGTATCTGAGAGTGGCCAAGTCCCAGAATCAAGCCTACGTAGTTCATATATATAGGTGATTGGGACAACGGATAACTCATTAATTGCCCAACGGTGTAGTCAATTAATGAGTGGATATTTTGGATCTGAGAATATATTGTAACTGAAGAGGATCGAAACGTATAGAGTTTGAATGAGGACGATGTAGGTCGAATAAAAATAGCTCCACGTCGCGTGAGCTCGAATAAAAATAGGCCTACGCCGAGTGAAAGCATTTCAAGGTCGGATTGGGTTTGTATTTATGGTCACGGAGTGAGCTCGAATAAAAATAGGCTTACGCCGAGGTAGTGGGTGTATACATAGCCCTTTTTTTATTTGAGTTGAGGCGAGGAATTAAGGTCTTTGGATGTATTGAACTCAAGTCGAATAAAAAATGGATAAGGTAATAAGGTCTAATTGGTTGTTCTCTCTCTATTTACGATGCAAGCAAAGATTTCATTGCGTGCTGCAGTAAGTAAGTGTGGGTTTTCGAGACAAGAGAAATGATTGCATGTATGGGGGGATGTGCTATGTAAGCCACGTAGATTGTATTTTGAAATTGGATTGAAGACAGGTGTAACCGAAAGTGGGGGGAAACCCAAAGGTTAAGCTGCTAGGTTTAATCCTTCTCATCTGGCCGTTGAGAAGGATACGATTGAACGGTGTGGATTGTTTGTTAGGTTTTATAAAACCTAACTGACGTGGTTGGAAAACCAATGGTTGCTTGGAGATTGTTTTTAAAGAAGAAAAATTCGGCATTTCTCTAAGGTATTTTTCTGCAACTGGGTATTCTTCTTCTTCTTCGGCTTTCTTATTTCTGTTCTTGCTGCTTTATTATTTATTTGCCGTATATTCTGAGTTGATCAATCAACTAGTGCTTGAAATCTTGTTCTGGTGTTGAGAACTGTCAAATATCTGAGAAGTCTTGTGATGTTTGGTTGTGTTCTGAGTGTTTTCCGCCATTGTTGAAGCTTTTTGTGTCTGTAATTGCTATTTATTCTTGCCGGAAAGTGTTTTTCCGTTGATTTATCATAGCTGTAATTATATATCCATCGGAAAAATGAGTGATAGGGGGTCGGAAAATATAAGTGAGAATGAGGAAGAGGTTCAGGTTAGTGTAAGTGGTAGTCGAGCTGAGTTGAATGAGGGGGAAATCACAAGTGGAAGGGTCCTTTCTGTAGAGGAAGCTCGTAGGTCATTTCCCGAAATTCGGGCTGAGTTCAATATAAGGATACCCGACCTTGAGATGCATAGGGTCAATGATAGGTTATTCGATTTGTGTGGAGATACAACATCGACCCTGATTTGTCTTGTGCAGCTTAGGGGTGGTATGCGCCTTCCTTTTAGCAAATTCGTGTGTGATGTGCTCAATCACTACGACGTAGCTCCCATTATGATGCCCACTAGTTTTTGGACATCTATGTTAATATTTGAAGAGTTAAATAGGCTATACCAGGCTGATATAGTGAAGTCGGACGTCGTGGCCTATTTTATGTGTGTAACTGGTCGTAGTATGGATTATGTGTGTTCCCTAAATAGGAGGCGAAGTTGTGGGCCAGCGAAACTTTTTAACCCTCCCACCTCGAATAATGGGTGGAAAAACTCGCCAGTGTTCCGAATCCGTTGTCAGTTTGTACAGCCCAGTGCGTACTTGTGTCGATATGCCATCCCCCGCATAGGTGAACGTATGTCTGTAACTTTTCTCTTATCTTGTGAAGTCGAATATGTGTCTAATCTTTAGACTTATGTAATTTGCCACAGGTCAAACGAAAGATTATAACGAGCACATAGATGGTCGCTTGCATCCAGGTAACATCATCGACTTTGCCGAAAAATCGTGGGAAGAAAAACGGAAGCTGTTGCCCCACCTTGCCCACTTATTTCGTGAACCTCGAGCAAAATTGCCCAAAGGTTCTCAGGTCGAGGTTGGTGGAACGAGTGCTAGTGTTCCCAAAAGGAAGAGGAGAAAGAGGAGTGAGCTCGCAGTAGCCATTCCAGTTGTTGAGTTGGTTTCAGGTCGACCTGGTGACTTGATTGTTGAAGCTTTGCTAGCACTACCCATGTCTCCACCAAATAATTCACTTGAATTTCCGTTGACCGGTGGTGTAGTTCCTCTACCGAGTAAGATCCCCAATGCACCTAATATGAGTGACATTTTTGGGTCGAGGTCTCTTGCTCCTGCCCCTCAGTCTAAGAAGAGGAAAGCCCCGGCTAGGGCATCTGAGCCTGTGACCACATCGAAGGTCGATAAACCAGTTCAGAATAAGGGGAAAGGAAAAGCCCAAGTCCCTTCCTCGAAGTCGACTAAGCATTCGGCTATCGACGTGAGTGAAGATTTTTCAGCCGGTGAGGCGAATTGGTTTTCGCCGGTGTTTCCTTGCCGTGAGGCTTACGTGAAGGCCGATGACTCGGCTTGGGATGATAAAGAGATGAGCCTTTCGCTGATGGAGAACTGTTTTGTCTTTGAAGATGCGAAGAAGATCCAGCCCCGATCTCTTGAGGAGGATTCCCAAGATTTTGCGTCTTGCACGTATAGGGTGAGTTTTACTTACAAAGTTATGATCTGGTTTATCCTTTTGTTTGTCATTTACTTGGTTTTTTTATGCTTCCTTTGCTGTATGTCAGATGAATGTGATCCATAACAAGTGGGTGACGAAGCTCGAGAATGCAAGGAAGAAGGCTGAGGCTCTGCAAAAGGCCAATGTTGAGAACAAGGCATTGCGAGCTGAAGTCCAGAGTCTGAAGGGCAAGCTCGATGCTTCCCAGAAAGAGTGTGCCGAATACGGTGCCAATCTGGATGAGGCCCAAAGGTTTGTGATGACTCTTCAAGGTCAGCTTGCCGGGGTGAATGCGAGCTGGGAAGCTGATGCCCAGAAGTCTATCGAGAGTATATCGGGGTGGCGGCAGATATCTTATGCCTGGGAAGAGAGGTGCCTACGTCGTGAGGCTCACCTTGCATCCTTTGTAGAAAACTTTGATGCCTCTGCTTACAAGGAGGCCATCAAAGTTGTTGCCCTTGATCGTTCTGGTCGTGACGTGGAAGAGGAGAAGAACTCTGAAGTTCCTTCTTCTAACGCCGAGGCTGAAAAAGAACCCTCTCCCCTGGTTGAAGAGAACGTTGGTGCAGCGACACAGGATCCTCCCGAAGAGCAAGCTTGAGAGTGTTGTTGCATTGTATTCTGTTGAGCGTTGTGAGGCTTTTGTTTGTTTTGGAAAATGTAAAACATAAGTAGGGAATTCCGACTTCGGTTGGCCCTACGCTCTTTATATGTTGTATGCAACCTATTTTGACTTTACATTTGAAGGAATACATGTTTAACTGAAAGTGCTTGTTTTTCATTACAACTTGTTATTCAACATAGATCAAAATAGATTGTCTGGTAGCGTAATTGTCGTGTGGCTTTGTTGCTTAACCTTGATGAAAACAAATGAAAAATGTCAACCCTTGAAGATGGTCAGGGTATATAAATTTTTAGAAATTTGGAGTTCCAAGGTCGAGGCACCTGTTCTCCTTCGGCATCAATGAGTGTATATGCACCATTACCTAAGTTGTTTTTGACAATATATGGTCCTTCCCAGTTAGGATTTAGCTTTCCATCGCCAGACTTCTTAGTATTGGAAAAAACTTGTCTAAGTACGAGGTCACCACTTTGAAATTCCCTTGATCGGACCTTTTGGTTGTAGCTTCTTTTTAAAACCTGTTTGTAACGAGCAGTTGTGATTATGGTTTGGTCTCGTTTTTCTTCGAGCATGTCTACCTCGTGGGCCCATAACTCTTCGTTTTCCTTCGATTGTACGAGCTCGGATCGAGTAGTGAGGAAATTTAGCTCAATTGGTATTATAGCTTCTGTGCCATAGCATAAGGCAAATGGAGACATTCCTGTAGATGTGCGTGGTGTCGTTCTGTGAGCTCATAGGACCCGATCGAGTTCCTCTATCCATTTCTCTTTGTGTACCTCAAGTTTTTTCTTTAGGTTATTCATGATGGTCTTATTGGTGGCTTCAGCCTGACCGTTGCTTTGAGCATAGCGAGGTGTGGAGAGTGTGTGGTTGATTCTCCAATCGAGGTAGAATTCCTCGATTATGGTTCCACAAAATTGTTGACCATTGTCAGTGACTAGAGTATGTGGGAGTCCGAATCGAGTGATAATGAATTTCCAGATGAAGTTTTTGACATCTTGTTGCCGGATGCGTCGTAAGGGTATTGCCTCAACCCATTTCGTGAAGTAGTCAGTTGCCACAAGGAGGAACCTTTTCTTAGACTTGTCTTTTAAGATTGCGCCCACGATGTCGAGGCCCCAAATTGCAAAGGGCCACGGGCTGGAGATTGTCTTGAGTTCTCTAGCTGGTCGGTGGATCAATGGTGCAAATCTTTGGCACTTGTCACAGTGTTGGATAAACTTTTTTGAATCGGACTGCATGTATGGCCAAAAGTAGCCTTGATTTCTTGCTTTTTGGGCTAAGGATCTAGCCCCTGCATGGTTTCCACATTCTCCATGGTGGATCTCAGCGAGAATTGTGTGTGCTTGCTTTGGTGTGAGGCACCGCAGATATGGTCCTCGAGTGGACTTTCGGTAGAGTCTTTTGTCGAGTAAGATGTAGCTTTTAGCTTTTCGCTCGAGCTTTCTGAACACGAAATCATCATCTGGGTATGTTCCCTTTAAGTAATTGATGATTGGTCCCATCCAAGAGTTTTCCACTTCACTTGGTGGGATAACTATGAAATCTGACACCTCATTTACCTGATGTATCGATGTCTCATATGCCGGGGCTGACTGTATGGCGATTTGTATTGTTCTAGGTGACTCGGTGTCGATTTTCGAGGCTAGATAGGCCAAGCTATCGGCATGACGATTGTCATCTCGTGGGACATGTTGAATTTCCCATTTATTGAAATAACTTAATAATTTTTTTGTACGCTCCAAGTATAGTTTCAGAGTCTTTTCCCTTGTTTCATAGTCGAAAAGGATTTGTCTAACTACCAACTGTGAGTCACTGAGAATTCGGAATTCTTTGACCTGTAATGTTATGGCCATTTGTATGCCAGTGAGGAGTGCCTCGTATTCTGCATCATTGTTGGATGAGGTGAAATTTAATCTGACTGACTTTTCTAGGACGGCTTCGTCTGGTGAGATTAGCGTTGCCCCACTTCGGAGCCATTGAGGTTTTTTGAGCCGTCAACGTAGAGTGTCCAAATTGGGGCTTTTATTATTGATTGTTCATTGACCTCATTTTCAGGTATCCATGTGGTGTCATTAATGGCGTAATCGACCAAGAGGTCAGCCACTATCTGACCCTTTCTGCTACTTCGTGGTGTAAAAATGAGCTCATGATCTCCGAGTTCTTGAGCCCATTTTGCCATTCGTGTAGACTTGTTTTTGTTTTCCAATACTTGCCTAAGAGGTGCATCTGTGATGACTCTTATTTTGTGTGATTGGAAGTAAGGCTTCAACTTTTGTGAGGCGAAGAGTAAAGCTAGGCCTACTTTTTCGAGGCTTGAGTACCGAGCTTCGGAGCACAGTAATGTTTTACTGATGAAGTATAGTGGTCTTTCTATACCTCTTTCGTCTCGGAATAATACTCCACTAATTGCATGTTCTGACGTTCCGAGGTAAAGCCCCAGTATTTCGCCGTCTTGTGGTACCGTGATTACCGGTGGAGTAGCCAGATTTAGCTTAAGTTCGTCAAATGCTTGCTGGCATTCAGGGGTCCAGCTGTAGGTTGACTCTTTCTTTAGTAGTTGAAGTAGTGGGCGTTGCTTGTCTGATGCACGAGCTATGAACCTGTTTAAGGCTGCTAACATGCCGTTAAGTTTTTGAACCTGTTTCTTTGTTTTTGGGCTCGGCATCTCGATTATAGCTTTGATTTTTTCTGGGTTGGCTTCGATACCCTTTGCGTGATGAGGTAGCCCAAGAATTTTCCAGATGCGACGCCGAATAAACATTTTTCCGGGTTGAGTTTCATGTTGTACTCATGAAGTCGGAGGAACGTTTTTTCGAGGTCGGTGACATGGGTTGATATGTGCTTGCTTTTGACAATCATATCATCCACGTATACTTCCATTGTGTTACCAATCATATCTTGGAACATTTTGGTTGCAAGTCGCTGATATGTTGCTCCTGCATTTCTTAATCCAAATGGCATGACTGTGTAACAAAAGGTACCTTGTTCAGTGATGAACGCAGTTTTCTCTTGATCTTCATCGGCTAGTTTTATTTGATTGTAGCCTGAATAGCTCTTTTAAGAAAATGAGTTCGTGACCGGCGGTTGAGTCAACGAGCTTGTCTATTCGAGGGAGGGGGAAGTTATCCTTTGGGCAAGCTTTATTGAGGTCGGTGAAGTCGATGCATACTCTGACTTTACCATTAGGTTTTATGACTGCGACAATGTTAGCGAGCCATTCAGGGTATGCAACCTCACGAATGAACTTTGCATCTTTTAACTTTTGTATCTCTGCATTAACTGCATTGGCGAGATGAGCTGCTAGTTTGCGAGCTTTTTGTTTCACAGGCTTTTTGTTGGTATCTACATTTAACTTATGGCATGCAATATTGGGATTGATCCCTGGCATATCGGTATAAGCAAAAGCAAAAACATTTTTATTCATCTTGAGAGTAGCAATAAGTTGCTGTTTTACAATGGGGTCCAAGTTAGCCCCTACATAGACATATTTAGGATCGTCATCCGATCCTATGTTGATCTTTTCACCTTGTTCAATGACAGGTGGGTCGGATGGATGAACAATAGCCTTGTCTTTTTCAGGTTGTGAGATCTCATCCGCAGTGGGTTGAGTAGATTTTTCAACTGTATTGCAAGTTGCAGAGATCATATTGACAGTGGGCTTAGATGAGCTCGCCACTGCTGTGGAGGTATCCTCTTTATTAGGGAGTGGGATGACCTCGGGGATGGCATGGCATCCATGTGCTTTGATCTGGTCACCTCGTAATTCCATGATGCCTCTGGGGTCAGGAAATTTGATGACTTGGTGATATGTCGATGGTACTGCTTTCATTTTATGAATCAATTTTCGTTTGAGAATTGCATTGAACTGAGCAGGGACGTCAAGGACGAAAAAGGTGCAGTACATAGTTACCTCGTCTTCATTTTCACCAGTTGCCACAGAAAGGCAAATTTCACCTTTCGCCTCAGTTTCAGTCGAGTTAAAGGCAAAAAGGGTGACTTGAGGTTTTTGAAGTACTGAGTCAGGCATTTGCATTTGACTATATGCTTTGTTAAATATCACGTCACATGAACTTCCGGGGTCAATAAGAACTTTTTTCATTATCCATCCCCCAATGTTGATGTGGACAACCAGTGCGTCATTGTGAGGAAGACACACTTTTTTGAGGTCAAAGTCAGAGAATATCAGAGCATTGTTCCCGGTGACTTGTTTAGCCACGATCGCCTTGTGAGTCAAGTGGAAAGTATGATGGATGTGATGAACCTTCTGTTTCTTAGAACGAGCTGACCATTCTGGGGGTCGAGCATCCATGATCATGTTGATGGTTCCTTTTGGTTTTTTACCAGTCTCACTTGAAGTCTTTTGCCGTTTGGCCTCTAATTTGTTGCGGAGGTCTGTCTCATTTTCGGAGAGGAAGTCATCGAGGTGACCCTCCTCCTTAAGCTTGTGACAGTAAGCTCATAGGATACGGCAATCGTCAGTGAGGTGGTGTCGACGCTTATGTAATTTGTAGTATGGTTTTCCTTCAATCAGTTCCAGGTCATGGACTTGAGGCTGGAAGTAATCCTCATCTTTGATTAAATCAAAGAGTTGATTGTATGAGCACTTGAAGGGATTTGGGAACTTGGATTTGGCATTGGATGTGGGCTTCCGTTTGTAATCTGATCGAGTCGCCTTTGGTTTGGGGTAGGTGGACTGTGTTGTTTGAACAACAGCCACTCGTTCTTTGGATTTTGTGAAGGCCTCTTCCAGTTTGATGTACTTGTCAGCGCATACATACAACTCTTCCAACGTTGCAGGGGCGTCTAGGATAATATTCTTTCCTAGTGCCGTATTGGGGTTGACAGCGGAGATAAAGGCCAAGAGACATGAATATTCATCCGGATTCTCGGCTCGCAAGCACTCCTTTTTGAATCTTGACATAAATTTCTTTGTTGTCTCAGTTTCGTCCTGCTTACCAGTTAATTAAAATTTTCAATAAAAAAAAGAGGGGGACATTGGGACCGAACCAAACATGTTGTTATATACTGTACACACATTTCAAACCAAAAAAAAAAAATTGAAACGAAATTGAAACTCACCAATGAAAGTTGAAGAACAAAGATGGATTATCTTAAATGGAGCATAGTTGATGTCTTGATTAACTGATTTGAAGTGGAAGCGAAAAACGTGTAGTAGTGAAGAAAGAAAGATGAAGATGAAGAAACAAGAAAGAATACGTGAAAGTTAACCCTAGGTCCCTTAGAATTTCGTCAATAGTGGGTTGGACTATAGAGTGTTAGCATGTTATTAGTGGGTTGGACTCTATAGTGTTGGCTTGTTATTAGTGGGCCAAAATTTAATGGGAGATACATGTTTGGTTCGGTTTAACGTGTTTAGGAATTTTAAAACCGAAGCCATTTCTAAAACCGAAGCCAAACATGTTACTTCGGTTTTGGAAAAAAATCCAACCGAAACCAAACACTTAAACATCCTAACACCTTCTAACATGTTCGGTTCGATTGTGTTCGGGTCGGTTTGTTCGGTTCGGTTTGTCGGTTTTAGTGTTATGTTCAGGGATTTCACAGTTTTATGTTCTGCCATCCAATCCAGATCGATGTGCAGCCACAGTGACAGGAAGAAAGAAAGAAAGACTAAAATTCATAGTTAATACTATACAGTTATAAGCACAATCATTTGTAAATGCATGTGTGAAAGGACAAACTTTGGTATATCGCGATAACAAAAGATAAGCATCCACTTGAAATAATAACGGTACGATGAACTGCTTAAAAACAACCATTGAAATGCCAACAATATGAGGCAAGGTGAAAAACAACCATTGCTATGACATTGCATAAAATCAAAAAATGTCCTGCAAAAATCACTTCTATGTGATATACCCAAGCCATCTTCGCCCTAAGAATTACAAATGAAATGTCTTCTGCATCCTTGATTTTCCCACATGACAACAAACAGTAAAGAATTGGTGAGTTGGGTATCAGAAGTAGAGGGGTCGCCAATAACACAAAAACTTCATATAATACGAGCTAACATACTAAGGCAGCCTGAAGTGATATTGTCACATAGACGCATAGTATTGACAGTACATTTGAGGGAAGTGTTCATTGGAACTGTAGTAGCAAACAGGTATACTGGATAAAGTACAGAGTAGATCTCGAGAATATATTTGCAATTCATGCCAGTGGTCAGATTATACTAAAGAGCTGAAAATAGTTGGAAAATACAACCTATTTAAGTACCTTGGCTGAGGAGCCAAACTCAACCATCTCCACCATCAGTAATATCCCTAAATGCATTTAAATATTGACAAGAAATTTTTCTTTGAAAAGTTTTCATTGAAAGTTGAGTGAAAACTTTCACTTAAATGCATCGAAAATTTTCATATAGTGGATTATTTATCGTCGTGAGTTTATGACCCATAAAGAATGAGCAGGGCAGACAATCACACCCTACTTATCCTATGCCACTTCACTAAACTACTTTCAGTTCCCTGCTCAATACTTACAATAAACTACTTGACATTAGTGTAGACTTCTCTAGTTATATTCATGTAACATACCAGGTATACTAGTATAGTATGTTCCACAATCAATCTATATGAAATGCTCTGACATTAACATCTACCTGTTAGAAACTTATACATGACCTAAGGACGTTTATTACAAACCCAAACTTCTGTCTCTCTTGGGAGTGCAATAGATGGAAAACATACAATTGACTGTAATGTTAAGAACTTACTCATCACTTATCACCAAACCTTCAAACTCCTCAACTTACAGCTCATACAAAGGAAAATCTAACAGAACTATGAAGTGTCCACATGTTGTTAAGAGTCCACAACTGCTTTGGTGCTTCGCAGCAAAGGTATTACTCTTATCTGGAGAAGTTGTACTTTGCTAGCAGCTGATGATATACGGGTTACAGATTACAGCCACATGGATCACAGCTAAAACATTGTGTAACCAAATAGAAAATCCTGATCTGTTTTCACTTGGTTTGAATTACAGGACATGAATAAAGGTGAACAGAAGTTGCCTCACATAAAACGTCAGCTGTAAATAACATTACACATGAAAAATTGAAAACCCAAGTTCTTCTGACAATTTCTCTATATAAGATACAGACGATCCCACTCTCTATATGACATGAAAACAGATCACTCAAGAGTCTGAGAGTCAAAGTTCACGCCAAGCCTTGCCCAAAACAAGCATCATCTCCAAACGGTGTCTTCGGAATATCAATTACATCCAACTGTCTATCAGGAACAGTCACAAAATAACATAGTACCGTTGCTTTTGCCTTTTCATTGGTCTCGCTACGATGACAATAAGAATAACTTGAGAATGACCACAACACTTCTGTGAAACTGCCCAGCCATGTGAGTACCCCATGGTATATACAATAGCTGATTTTCCCACATTACCTGCCACGGTCGTCATCCTTGTTGGCATACTGGATTCTCTACAGAATAATTTACATCCACCCTCCATGGTTTTTTCATTTGCTGGCATCCACCCTCTATGTTACTCATTGCGACCTCTTAATTGAGTAGACAATAACATTTCTACTATCAATAATAACATTTCTACTATCAATAAGATTCAATATATCTAAGTTCAAATATTCAATATATCTAAGTTCAAATATTGTCATTTCAGGTGAATACACAATTATACTTCTTCAGTAGTTTGAGAAAACAATGGTAATTGATTTACATACATAGAGAGAGAGCGCAAATGAGTAACCAACATAAGGAGGTGGTAACAACTAAAGGGAGCCAATGAGGTGTTAAACAAAGTCAAATGAAGAATTGGTTTTATTGTTACCAAAGATAAATTATTGAAATGTTTCATAAGCTAAAGACTTTTAAGTTGTCACATGCAAACAACCAGACCAAAGAAAGAATTTCAATAACTTAAATATGAATTTAAACTTCTACTATAAAATATGGTAGACATCTCTCCATAAACAGGTTTTAAGTAATGTCTCATGTCTTAAAATCTTCTAGATGAATTAGCAAAGTAAAACCTTTTGTAAATGAACAAGTCACAGCAACAATATTACACTTAAATGGGCTTAAGACATGAGACTTTGGTTACAACCTATTTATGGAGAGGTGTCTACTATATTTTATGGTAGAAGTTCAATTTCAAATTTTAAATTATTGAAATTCTTCATTTGTATATGCAACACAACTTATTTAGCTTAGGAAACATTTCAATTCTTCATTTATAACAACAAAGTCAATTCTTCATTTAACTTTGTTTAGCACCGCATTACCTTATTAGCTCCCTTTGGTTGCTACCACCTCTATATATCACTCCTGTGAGAAATGAAAACATAAACATATCCTGTTAAATAAATCACATAATAACTTCTCTTTAACATATCTCTTACATACTGTGTTAATCAACATATCTCACACTATACTAGTTGTAATATGTGTGAGTCAATGAGTTGTTTCAATCAATTCTCCTAGTGTTGTATTTTCATTCAAATCAATTCTCCTAGTGTTGTATTTTCAATTCCATCTCGCCAGAGAAATATAGTATTGTTGTTCAAATAGGAATCTATATTTAGGAGGGCACCTTTATAGATTCATTGTCGTTGAATCTTGGAGTAAAGACGTCGTGAAGCCTATTTGCACCAAGATACTATCTCTGAGGGACGAAATCTTTTCTTAAGAACAAGGACAATGCCTCACACGCCTTAGCAACATCCTTTCTAAGCCCATTAGAACATCATTTTTGTATCCTACAACAACAATTACAACATCATTTTTGTATCCTACAACAATTACAACATCATTTTTGTATACTACAACAACAGTATCTAGCTCCAGTACCCAAGTTTCCAGTCAGAAAGCTAATGAGGAAACTCTGTTTGTTGTTGACCAAATTTAAGGCACCCTGAAGATCTACTTGCATGAATTTCCACTCTTTCTAGTCTGTCAAAAGATGCATGAGAAGTATAACTAACAAGTACATACAATGTTTTCAACTTTTTCATATCCCCAATATTGGGAATGTTTCCAACTTTCCATTGTTCAAACATTTCCTCAGTTTGAAGAAAATAATACATAATCTAAGAACTTCAACTAAAGTATTTTCAAGGATTTCATTTACCTGACCCTCTTTTCTTTAAATCACATATTCTCCTAAACAATAGAAAACACTTTCTATCACATGACAATCAAGTTCAAAAAACAAAAGGTTTTTCAAAAGCAACTCCTGCAAGTGCACAAGGCCGCATTCCTGCAGATTTTGCAATTCATACAAATCAAAGATTAAACAAATGGGTGGAAGAACAATCATAGTTATCTACAAACTACTGTAAGAAGTCGCAACAAACCACAAATTAAAAATTCTTCAAAATGTGGCATATAAATTACCAATTGCTTGTCAAATCTTACCACAAATATTGTCACAACAATATAACAGCCGCAATAAGATTTGAGTCGATCCTCATAATTAAGTGAATGACCACACTGTTACATTCTGTCACTCATCGTCCCCAACACTTTTTGATGTCATCCATATTGCGGCTCAGTGGTCTGGACTACAACTTAGCAAATTATATATCTAATAATATGTGGAGTTTCAATTAACTGAACAGAGGTGCCATTCTGAAGGTTCGTTGACAGTTATGCTGTCATTAAAAACACTGTCTCTGTTCTCTATAAAATATAATAGTAACAAGAAACACTGCAATAGATTTGCATCGAAAGCTTTGTTTTAAAAAATACGGGAGTATCTATTAAAAGGTCGACACCCAAGTACTCAACTAAGATGCCATGTGACCTAGGAAGGAGATGTTAAATCAGCCAACCTCATGTCAGACACATTATTCATGTAAATGTCATTGAATAGACATCTTACATGGATGACCATGTAAGTCATAGTGTTGTGATAGACTTGAAATTTATAGCAAATTATAAATATCCATCAAGAACAATCCACTTTAGAAATCAAACTCGAAAACCTGTTGATATACTCAAAAAATCAGCATACGCAATCTTCTCATTATATTTGTATTCAAAAAAATGTGATAACTGATATATTGAAACAGTTCTATTTATCATTTTTGAACTTCAAGACACATAAATAAACACATATAATTCACAATAACTATTCAATTCAAAACATCAATATTATGATTTGAATTCTCCAAAACATAAACAGTAGATAAAATTTAACATAAAGCAACAAATCAATGAATGAACAACAAATCAGCCAAGTTTGTATGAGGGATTAGCAATGTTGACTGAACAGTATTTTTATCAGATACCAACCATTCCCATTACTTCTTATCACTTCATCACCTTCTTCTAATAAGAAAAAAAAAACCTATGGGAATGGAGAAAAAACTGAAGGAATGGGTGGTATCGGAAAAAATAGTGTAAAAACTATGGGAATGGGTGGTATCGGAAAAAATAGTGTTCAGTCGTAGAGAACTAGAAATAGAGCCGCCATTGCTTGATTAATACAACCACTATTGCTGAATAAAGTTTTGTTGTACAGAGTTGAGAAGCTTATTGTATCTTGACCGTTAGATCTATGATGATCTGACTATATAACTGAATTAGGGTTTTAGAACTCCTAGACATTCTATTTTAAACATGGATTAGAGTATGGCCCAGTCCAAAGCCTTTCAAGAAGATAAAAGGGCCTTTTGAGGAGGCAACACGAACAATCTTTGCTTCTTGTTTATGTGCATCTTTGCTTCTTCCAAATATCTCATCACTTATTTGTTCACGGAGGTTGTCCTTTATGTTCCTCTCCTCTAGAGTCTCAATTTCATGTGTTCTTGTCGTGTAATTTTGCTAGACGGATTTGGCTTACTTGGGTGTCATAACCTTACTACTCAGACAATGACAGACTACACTAACTTCTCAGATGCGATGAAAGGGTTGTTTCTCAAGATGTTAAACTCGGAACAACTAAGAGAAAAGTTACCAGTTATTGGCGTCACCTTATGGTCAATTTGGCTTGCCAGGAATGATTCTCATTTTCGAGGAGTGGTAGTGCAACCTCGGGACTGTATTAGACGAGTTAAGTTCATGCTTGCACAGATGGACATAGTACTATTTACGAAGATACATGGGATTGGTCCTACACTGCAGCAGAGCTTATATTTAACATAGGAGCTTCCTCCTTTTGGATGGTTGAAACTCAATACTGATGGTCCTTCTATTGGAAACCCAGGTCCGGCTGGTGCTGGTTATATCTTGAGAAATCATCTTGGTGGGGTGGTATTTGCAGCTGCAACTCCTATTCCCGTTGCTACCAGCAACTTTGCAGAATTTGCTGCTTTTCTCTATGGTTTAAGAGTAGTATCCAGGTTCAGACCCGACAAGATTATTTTTGAAATGGATTCACAAATTCTTCATAGGGTCCTGGTTAATACGGTTGATGAGCTCCATTGGAACTTGGCAAATATGCTATTGGAGATAAAATCTATCTTGTCTAAGCTAGCAGCACAAGATTCCTGGTTTAGCAACCCTCATGGACAGACTACTTCATGGCCCCCTCATTTGTGTGATGCTCTGCAGGAATTTTCTTTTGCTTGGTGGTCTTGCCAACCTTCTTTTTTGTATAGTAGTACTTTTAAAGATGTAATTGGTGTAGGTTGTAATCGTATTACTCGTTAATAAAATCTTAGTTGCCAACAAAAAAAAAATATCTTGTTTTTGCATAGAACAAAAAAATGTCATAAACAATCTTCATCTTCAAGAGTTTAAGTTCAAAAATTTATAAATTGTGAAGTTTTATAATTTTTTTTTTGTGTAAACATAATAACTCAAGTTGTTTTTGGAAATATATTAAACTAGTGCCTTAGCCGGCACCGGTTAATTTTAATTTATCCATTTTTTATTAGTATTCAAGTTTTAAATTATTAATTTTATTAAGTATTTTTAAGTTTTAAGTTATACTAACTTATTAAATCATATGATATAATTATTTCTTAAGTAAATTCATTATTCTCATAAATCTTATTGTATTTTGTTAATTTAATTTTTTTTTTAATTATTGGACCTTTTGCTCATAAATAAAATTCAGCCCATAAATAATAATATGTCGAATTACAATAAAACCATTATTTAAAAGGTATTATGTAAATTTACTAAAAAAACATGACTAAAAGGATATTTTAGTCAGAATTAGGTGACAAAATTCTAAAGGTCAATTCTCATTAACCGGGATTTACTCCTGAATTTTATTTGGGTTTATAATAGTAGTATAGATTTAAGGATTTTTAGACTTAAACCCCTCAATTTGTCCAAACTTGGACTTAACCCCCTGTCGTCTCCCTTCCGTCCCACTTCGTCCGTTCCTTTTTATAAATTCTAACTAAAATACCCCCAACTCTAACTAAATTTCCTTCTTACCATTAGAGCATCTCTAATGCACGGTCTAAAAATAATTTTTTCTATAATTTTGTCCCTAACGCATATGCTATCACTCATACTATAAATATATCTGCTATAAACATGGTTCAATTTGGAACAAAATATACAACCTTCTATCTCTAACACATCAATTTATTACCATTCAAATGTATTTTTATAAATAGTCTTTTTCTTCCCTTTTTTTTTATTCTTTTTACATCAATAGAAGGTTGCAAAGTTTATGTGCATTAGTCTTAAAATAAAAGTTCTAAATTTAGAAGATTGCAAAATCTTCAAAAATGCTATAAATGCTGATGTGTCGCCTATGTGGCATGCTAAGTTTAAACCATGCATTAGAGATGCTCTTAATAAAGAACCGGTAAGTTCTCTCTCTTCCAAACATGTTACACTTCCTCCAACTCTTCATTCTCTTCATCATCTACTTCTTCATCAACATCACTTCAACTCATGTTGGTACTGATCTTAATAACATTGAATCTCAAGAAACCCAATCTGCTAGTTATTATGATTCATCAAATGGGATTTTTGTCCATATAAATACGAAGAATGGTCAAAATATTCGAGCTTGGATCAAATTCGATTACCCATTTTTCGATTAACGTTAGTATGTTACAATAACTCTTTTAAGTGCTTCTAAACCTTCAAGACCTTTGATTAGTTTTAGAAATCTTGTGATTACTAATTATGTTTCTAGTGAAATGTTTGTTGGGTTTTAACTTTTATGCTTCTAAAGTAGATTGGGTTTTCTTAAAGAGTTCTTGCTATAGATATTGGTATAACCAAATTGCCGGTTTTTTTACCGAAATCTTCACCGTTGGGGTTATAACTCGAATTGTCATTACTTTTGTTGTTAGTACTGTACAATACTTTGGGTTTTTTTTTTTTGTGTGTGTGTTAATTGGTTTTGGTGGAAAAAAATGCAGAAATGAGGATGAAGAAGAAGATAAAATCGAAGATTAAGAACTTGATTATTGGTTGCATAGATTTTTCTTACGAAGAGCTCTATGAAAAGAACAAAGGGATGAGCTTTTGGGATCAGAGGGATTTGGTAGTGTATAAAGGTGGAATTTTCATTGCTTGTGTGTGTGGCAAAACAATATATATAAAAAAATGAAAGCTTATAACTAGAGTTGGGGGTATTTTGGTCAGAAAAAAAAAGAAAGAGAAACGGAAGGGAGACGACATGGGGTTAAGTCCTAGTTTGGACAAATGGGGTGGTTTAATCCAATCATGACTGTGTGTACCTTAGGTAAAATACCCGACAGGTGTCAACGGTGGTTGTATAAGAAGCCAAACCGAGAACACCTGAACGATAGCCAGGCAGATCTAGACTATCGGGTAGGGCCCAACCCGGTCTCAAGAAGTCAACATACGCTCTGTGGATCTTGACCCATTGGATGGTCCACGATCAGTAGGTGGAGCCCCGGTTACTGTATAATAAGTTGAACCGTGGGCTCCCATACATCAGCCAGGCCCGCCTTAATCAAGTAAGTCAGGTCTGGCCCATTAAAGTCCATCAGCGACGAAGGCTCATCCAAAGGCTTATCATAGAAGTCCAAAGGACCTGGCTAGGGAGTGCAATGCAGATTGGGCCTCCGGCCTGAGGAGTCTAGCACAAGTCTTTGCTTTCAGACTTGGTCGAATCCAAGTCCCAACTAACTGGATAAGTCCAACAAGATTCCAGGCCAACAAAACCCACGGTTCTAGCCTGCAGGAGAAGATAAATGAAGACCCAAGTTGAACCAGAGCCTATCAGAAAATGCCATGTGGCAGTCGCCCTAGTCAAGGGGGATTCAAACCTAGGGATAACCGCCAAGCAGCACATATGCTATCTCTACGGGAGCATCTTCACAGTTTGAACTGTCCGAGTTCATGGAGTCAAAACCGAAACAGCAATTGAGTCAGTTTCCTCCAGTCCACTATAAATGCAGGAGTTCTCAACCTCCTGAACTACGAGTCTTTAACTGAGAAACCTCCATTACTGCTTCATGGAAGCAGAAACTTGATTCCAAGTTCATCACCTTGGATACGTAGGCAACCTGATCTTATCAAGTCCAGTCTCATTGTATACCCCATCCCATCTCAGTCTACTCTAGGCTTTCATTGTAACTTTATGATCAATCAATAAATCTCGAGTTTGTGGGACTGAATCTCCCATCAGTTCCAGAGCCTTGAAAAGATCTCGATCCAGTCATACCGGAGAACTGCTGCAGCAATGGCTGGAAGTATGAGACGACCAACTCGATCCAACATCGAAATGAGTCAAGTCACTGAAAGTCAAACTGAGAACCTTTCTCCTCTCAGACTGAGAACCTTTCTCCTCTGTCCCCGGTCCTTGAAATACAAAAACCCGTCAATCAGGAATCAGTTCTTGGGAGTGAGGGCCATGATCATGGCTGACAAAACTCCGAAAGTGGATAGTCGAAGGCAGGGAACTTAGTGGCACCACTAACAATCTTGGTGATCCGAATGCAGTTAACCGGACTATCGGGATACCAGTATCGGAAGATCCTGAACCATCCAGAGTAGCCACCGCAAGAAGGGATCAGCGAACCATTCCCCAGACTGCGGGAGGTGGCTTCACTGAGCAGCAAAAAGGGAAAGGACCAGCGGTCGAATCCTCAACTGCAGTCATCAAACGACTGACAAATGAGAATGAAGAGCTGAGAAGAAAGAAGAGAACCAGGGCTGGAGATAGTCAAGCGTCTTCAGCCCTAACTTCAAGTTCGTCTCCCCAAAAGAAGATAAGGTCACGATCAGGAAGTGACCAGGGTCTTACCCCTTATAGCCGCGATTCCCGCCTTGTATGGGATAGGCTTGCACCGGGGAGAGATAGAATGTCCGTCTCTCCGGTTCAGAAACATCACTGCGGCCGTGCAAGAACACCCGAGCCACGTCATGGCCGCAAGGTGACCCGTAACAGGTCTGTAGAAGAAGTTACTCCACCAGAGGGACTGCGGCGGAGAAGGCACCAAAGCACTCCTCCCGTCCGCAATGATCGAAGGGGAAGAAATCCCCGAAGGGTTCGCACCCATCAGAGACAACATGAGCTGAACGTGGAATAGATGAATCAGCTTAAGCTACAGAAAATGATTGATTTAGCTGTCACCAATAAGGCTAACCGGGAAGAATCAGGAAGCTCACTATCTCAAGGCTGGCTGTCTCACCTTTGGCAGAAGAGATCAGGAACCACACAGTCCCGACCAGCTTCAAGCAACCACCCTTGGAACAATATGATGAGATGAGCGGTTGCCCGGTCTAGCATGTCATGAACTACAAGAGCATCATGACCATCTGGGATCATGATGACAAGCTTCTCGCGAAGATGTTCGTTGTTTCACTTAAGGGCGAAGCGCAGACTTGGTATCACAATCTGCCACCCGCATCCGTCCATACATTCGTGAAACTGGTAGAGTTATTTGAGGAGAAGTACCAGTTCAACGTCAAGATAAAGAAGGGAGTTGAAGTCTTATTCTCCCTGCAGATGGATTGGAGCGAAACACTCAGGAACTTCGCTAGAAGGTTCTGAACTCTATTGTCAGAAGTACATGACGCATCTGATAGCGTCGTAGTTCAAGCTTTCGAATATGCCTTGAACATCAACCATGAAGAACTGTACCAGTCACTGGCAAGGAAGCATCCATCCTCTGTTTCAGCCTTGTTCTAGAAAAAAGAAAGATACGCTCAGGAAGAGGACGATCTGAAAGCTAAGAGAAAGAGACTTGCCGGAGGCCAGACTTCTGAAAAGCCGTAGAGGACAAAAGAAGAAAGCTCCGGAAGGGATCGCAAGGAAGAAAAAGCCCCTGACAGTAACAAAGACAGGAAGGGAAAGGCACCAGCTCAGCAGCCCGACCGCCGGTCAGAAAAACCCGGAAGACAAGAGAGATAAGTCCAAAAAGTGGGACTATCACAATGATTATGGTCACGAGCTGAAGAGCTGCAGACCATTGAAGTATGAAATGCAACGCTTGGTTGACGTCGGGCTCATCCTTGACATGGTGCAGACTGGAGCAGTCGAACAAGTGAAGGTTGGAGATCATATCGTGTATGTCTGACACGTTCAGGCACCCAGTTCTTCCAAGACAGGAAGGAAGAATTGTGCGCGATAGAAGCTCCGATGGATAAGACATGTTCATGAAATCTATGTGAATATAGTATACGTAAATCAAAAAATTATCTTGTAGCCTCAATATTAAATTTGTTTGCACAGAGTTTTGTATACGGTTAGAAATCAACTTTATTTAAGAAGCTTTCTCGATATTTTGCGTCATATAGGCCTAAGAAGATATGGAAATTACCGATTCTACCCAATTTTACCAAGTTGACTAATAGATTCATGCAGTAATAAGCTATGTCCTTAAGGGCAAATGGGTCATCTAATAAAAAATACTAACTCTGAGTGACACTGGCTCACTGTTCCGGCCAAGCCCTTTTAATAAGTAGTAAGATGTACCACCTAAGTTCATATATGTTACTTTCAATTCACCACGGTTTCCCACTGTTGCAAAAGATCGACAAGGGTATGACTCTTCTTTAGCTCTGTTCCCCTGCTCCAAACATGAAACATCCAACCAATTTCAAATACTGAATTGAATTCTACCCACCACTTTGTCGATTGTTTAAAAAACATAAATACAGACAAAAACAAGCAATGCTTGCGAAAGTGGAAAAAAAGATTTGGTACAAATTCACATCTCATTCCTAGGAGTCTCGGGCGAGGCTCCTGAGCGGTAAGCCCTAGCATCTATGATCAGTCACTGATTAGTATTTATAAGTGTCTGGGTTTCATCGGAATAACACGTATACAATCCTATCAAATTAGTTGTTCTTGAAATCCAAGAGTTACAGTGACAATGGCATTAGCAACCAATGATGGCGTTCACGTCTTGATAAGGAAAGTGAAGAGCAAGCCAACAACACCTGAGACAGACATAGTCAACAAAGCACTCTGTCCAGGGCAAAATGATAACTGGATCAGTTTCTATTGACCGTTAGAAAACTAGTTTTAGTTCAAGCATTGCATTGCTCGCATGGAGTGAGAAAACAATTTTACTCCAACCAGGGCTTTGATAACTTATTGACTGACCAATACAGATTTACAGACTACAGAGTTGGGCAGTTGGCAAATTCGCTGTGCGAGATTCAATGAAACAGGCCAATTTACATCAAGCTGCCACTATTTCAGAAAATTACAAACTTACAAGAGAGGATGTTTACACAGAATATACTTGTCCAACATTAACATATATTCTTATTATCGCCTGCGTACAAATTAAATTGATAAAAAACATTAAGATGAACAACTCCCAGAATACAGAGTAGGCACCACTTCATTCAAAATAAATACATTTCTGATGATCAAGAGGCAGCAGAACACTGTTGCTCCAAGAACTGAGACTTTCCACTGAAATGGCCAATTGTTCAAATGTGTTGCACCTAACATCATGAACATCATCCTGTGTAGCCAACAAGAACTGAGACTTTCTACTGAATTGTATATGCAGGCGCCTATTGTTCTTTAACGCAACCACCACCGGTTTTTTTGGTTGCAAAAACATCCCTTACAACATCAACTAGACTCAATCACCACTGCTTTGGCCTCTTTCCCAAATATTTTCTGGTACGACCTATTCTTTGTTTTGATTAGCTACTACTATATCAACACTATCAGGTCTTCAAATCCCAATAAAACAAAGGGTTGTGCCCTTTGTTATAAAATTATCACTTTTTCTAGACTCCAGTTTCTTCCCATTAGAATAAGATATTTCTAGAAAGATTTAGTGCAGAAGTCTTTTTGTTGGCCTTGGTCGTGATTCAAACAACAGCTAATTTTTGTTTTCCAGATACCACCCATTCCTATCATTCTCACTATGTATCCAAATATATTTCTCTGAAGTTATATTTCCTTAGCCTAAAACTGTGTAGTGATTGGCGTCGTTGGTGACCATAGTGGTGGCGGTGCTGGACACCAACACCTTTTTCTATACCTATAATAACATGTAGGTGCCATAATGTGATTTACGCTTGGAAATAAAACAAAGAGCACTGGATAAGATATTCAGATAAGACGAGAAGTCGCAAGCAAAGCACGTGAGACAGTTGTCAAGCACACACGGGAAAGTAGTGGCAAGCAGATAGCTACGTGGCTAAATCTGGGATAATCGGATTTCACTGTAAAATCCAGCGGTCACAATTAGATAACCAAATCTATAAATAACAAGCTGCAATTCAAACAAAAGTATTGATATTTTACTCTAAAACTCTACTAAAACTCTTTCACTTCATTTCCTTACCTGAATCAACTTGATCATCGGAGTAATGACATCTGAGTTTCTCTACAATTCATCTTGCAGGTGTCTCAGGTGAGATTCCATGGATCAATTAAAGTTGCCAGTCTGAGAGATCCTAGGATCTGGACCAACACAACCCAACAAAATATGATCAGATTATACATGCAAATACAAAGATGTGTAAATAATGATATTTTCCTCCATTCATCCGGTACATAATTATGATTTTGGATGAAATTATTCATTCTTGAATGCAATAAGCTACATAAAAGTTTAATAAAATTCGGTAGGGCTCTGCCCAAATGACAGAACCCAGGTTGCTTTAAAAAAAAAATAATAATAATGGATAGCAACATGATGACTGAGGGTTCGAAAGAATATGTATAGAGAATTGGGTTCGCTATTCAAAAAGGACTTGCAACGCAGTTTGTAGGGCTATTGTCCTTTACTTTTGTGTAATTTTTGAGCTTATCAATAAAATAAAATAAAAACCCTCATAAATCATTGTGATGTACAATTAATCATCATATAATTTAAAATAGATTTCAACAGAAAACCCCATATACATTTTAAGATATCCTAACTTTTAAGGAAAGTTAAAATTGCTTGAATAAACAGATTATTCAAACCATGGTCAACAACAGATGGGCAGAATAAACAGATTATTCAAAGATATGAAGAACAACAAATTGATTAATGGCCATCCTCGTAACAAAATGGAGTTACCTTTGCAAGGAAAGGCAATTGATCATTCAGTCTTGTCAGCCAGAAACTTATCAAGAACAACCAACACTTTTTTTCCGATACCACCCATTCTAAACATATCATGCAAACATTCAAGTAAAAACTCCAATTTTTTCTTTGAAGCTATATCTACTTGTCCAGATCTGAAACTGTGCAGTGATACTGATTGAACGGCCATACTCTCTCTCTCTGCGGAAATAGGGTTTTACCTTTTACTTGTGCCTTTATATGGCTTCACTGATGTCTCTTTTCAATGTGAAATCACTATCTGCCCCATTTATCCGAGTATGCATTTTTTATTTTTATATTTTGGTAAAGTATCATTCATTTTAATCAATCACTGCGCTGCAAAAATAAAATTTCGGTGAAAAAACACAAAGGAAAATAGTGTACATGGCTTTTCAAAGCCCAAAAAGAAAGACCACAACCAGCTATGTACTAGACACATCTAGGCCTGTCAATGGATCGGTTTGGTTTGGTTTTCCACTGATCCAAAACCGATCCAAAATATTTATGATCCAAACCGATCCAATCCAATATAGAATGGATCGTACTCTTTGGATAGTGAACCGATCCATTTGATATTATTGGATATCCGATCCGAACCGATCGGAACCGAAAATCTCTCTTTGTATTTTTTTTCTTGAGATTTTGGCATTTACCCCCCAAATGAAAGTCGAAATTTGCGTTACCCCCCTATTTGAAAAAATATAGCAGTTACCCCCCCCTCCCTAATTGGACGAAAAAAGGAGATGACGTTACAAAAATTAATTTTTGAATTTTCGTAAAATAAAATATTTTAATAATACCAAAACTACCCTTCTTTAAACATGTAAATAATAAACATAATTAGTAACCCCCCCTGAAACATACATAATTAACAATACCCCCAAATCGATTTGCAAGAAAAATTGAAGGAAAAAGATGAATTTTTAGGAAAGAAGATGAAATTTGTTTGAGAAATTTGTTAAAAATAATAGTATTACTACTTATATATATTTGTTAGAAATTTGCTAATTATATATATATTTCAGTGGAGGTATTACTACTTATATATGTTTCAAGGGGGGGGGGGTATTACTAATATATGTTTCAAAAACAGAGGGGTAGTTTTGGTATTGTGAAAATATTTTATATAAATAAAAATCAAAAATTGATTTTCCTAACTCTGTCTCTTTTTTCCGTCCAATGGGGGGGGGGAACTGCTATATATTTTAAATTGGGGGGGTAATGCAAATTTCGACTTTCATTTAGGGGGGTAAGTGCCAAAATAGTAAAAAATCTTTACTCTAAACTTGGGGTTTTCGGGTTCTTTGATAATGTTTTTGAAAAGCTTAAGAACAATGTCCACTGATACTCCCCCCAGAAACAAAAGCAGAAATACAATCGGAAAGTTGTTGATTAGAAACGGTGTAAGAAGAATGAAATGAATCTGATTCGTTGGTGGAAATAAGGGTATTATTAGAATCGGATAATATGTGAGAATCAGAAGAAGAAGAAGAAGAAGAAGAAGAAGTTGGTAGTGGAGCTGATAGGGGTGGGGATAGGGGTGTTCTTTTTCCATGGTCAGAATTGGAAAGTAGGGATGAAGAAGCAGAAGAAGGTTTAAAAGTAGCAACAGAAGAAGAAGAAGAAGAATGTGGCTTTGATTCGGGTATGCGGGGGCGAATCGAATTGGAAGAAGGTGGTTCAATAGAGGAGGAGGAGAAACCCAAGACTCTACCTTGGCCTTTGAATTTGCCAGAAGAAGAAGAATTGGAAGAGAAAGGATTGTTGATTTTCTCCATCAACCCTTTGACTTTGTCTTTAACGTCATCCATGTTCAGCTCCAGAGAGAGAGAGAGAGGAATTGTGTTGAAAGGAGAAATTAAAGGTAACAACTACTGCTCTAACTCTCTTTGATGAACAACGAAAAGAAATTTCTGGTTAATTGATGAACAACGATGACAAATCAACGATGGAGGTTTTTGGCAAAGAAACACCATCGATAGAGAAGAAGAGAGTTTTCAGTTTTCACAGTGTTTTGGATCGGATCGGTCTTATGTTAGGAATTATCCAAACCAAACCGAAATTAAAATTATCCAAACCAAACCATTTTAAGTGATCTGAAATCCGAATGGATATGCAAAACTAAAAACTAATGGATTAGATCGGTTTGGATCACGGATCGGTTCGGATAGTTGACAGGCCTAGACACATCGATGTTGGTTGTAAAACTGACAACATAATACAAACCTGGTAACGAATTTTGAGTCTTGACTAACAATGAGAAAGTCTTCGGTTGTTTTTTCTGTTGAACTGGCTGACGTGGAAGAATATGTATGACGTGTCTTAATAAACAATAGCACGTAAGTAACTAGAAAAAAATTTAACCCCTAAATAACATTAAATTAACTTAATTTTACAAAACCCCCAAGAAAAACCCTAACTTTTGAAAACCCCCAAATTGCAGAGAATAAATCAATTTCAAACAATAGAAAGCTTTAAAACAAACAGATTCTACCAATATTATATGTTGGAGAAGAGAATATTGGTGAGAAGTGAAGAGAATAGATGAACAAGGCATCACAATAGAGTTTTTGTCTAAAAGAATAGATATTTAATTAAAGTTGTTGGGTTGTTTGTAAGATTAAATTAGTTTTTATTTTATTTTAATGAAAATATGTGCCTACCACAAGCATGATATTGTGCAAACGTGGCAATGATTAATGACACCGTGTATCAGTCAACGCCACGTGTTCAAAAAATTTACACGCCAGTCAGTGCGCTGACGAAAATAAACGGATTTCTTTCCCAATGTTATTTATGAAAGTTATATCAAAATTCGTTGTTAAGTTTGTAATACATTGTCAGTTTTGCAACTAACATCAAAGTTTGTTGTCAAAGTAAGTATTTAGGTCATTTTTATTTTGATGTAGTTTGCTTATTTGCTTGTCCAAAGTTAGTTAGCATGTGGGTACAATGAAAGGTGCAGGCCAACAATGTGTGCGGGCCAATGTACATTTGTCGAGCTAAGTAAGATATCGGTTGAGGCGGGCATCCAAGTGCCACTTAACTGAAGCGAGCCTTGGAGTGCCACTTGAAGCGGCACTTCATTACCCGCTTTAAGTGAAGCGGTCTTCTTTTGCCCGCCTCAACCCAATATCAAATTTGATGTTTTTCATCAAAATTTTACCAAATTTGGTGAACTTTTGATGATTTTTGGTGAAATATCAAATTTGATGAACTTTTGATGATCCATTAGTATTAAATCAGAAACAGTAATGGAAATTAAGAGATTGATTTGAGAAGAACTCGATGTCTTTCTTGTTATTCATAGAAACTATATATACAGAAGATATTTGTTATCTAAGTTACAAGAGATAAGTATCTTGGTGCTTAAACTACGGGAGTAATTTCTATCTACAATAACAGATCCTGATACAAGCAAACGTGTGTGTTGTGGAGTCTGATACTCCCCCTCAAGTTGGGGTGTGAATGTCGAGAACACCTAACTTGCGAATCAATCTTAAGAAGTCATCTTTGCCAAGAGGCTTAGTAAAAACATCGGCAATTTGGGATGAAGATGGAATATATCGAGTCTGCAACAACCTGTCTTGAACCTTTTCACGGACAAAATGACAATCTAATTCAATATGCTTAGTTCTTTCATGAAAGACAGGATTTTGAGCAATATGGAGAGCGGTCTGATTATCACAATACATAGACATTGGAGAGGGATGTGGAATACGTAAATCTGCAAGAATGTATTTCAACCACTGCAATTCACAAGATAGATTGGCCATTGAACGATATTCGGCTTCAGCAGAAGAACGAGAGACAGATGTTTGTTTCTTTGTCTTCCAAGAGATAGGACTAGAACCTACGAAAATACAGTAACCAGTAGTAGACCGACGAGTAATACGACAACCCCCCCAATCTGAATCACAAAAACCTGTAATTGGTAGAGAACTAGAAGATGATAATAATATGCCTTTGTTGATGGAACCTTTGAGATAATAAAGAATACGATCAGCAGCATCCTTGTGAATAGAACGTGGTGATTGCATGAAACGACTAAGATAATGAACAACATAATTGATATCTGGCCTTGTAACTGTGAGGTATAAAAGACGACCAATAAGACGACGATATTTGGTAGGATCAGGTAATAACGTACCATCATTTGTTGCAAGATTAATGTGTTGTTCCATAGGAAATTCAGAAGTCCGACAACCTGTTAAGCCTGAATAAGATAAAATATCCATAATGTACTTCCTTTGAGTAAGAAACATGCCTTCCTTGGAGCGTGCAATTTCAATGCCTAGAAAATATTTTAATCGACCTAGATCTTTGATGAAGAAAGCATCCTTCAAAACTTGCTTGAAGTTCTGAATAGAAAGGAGATTATTTCCTGTGATAAGAATATCATCAACATATACAAGAACATATGTATAATCAGATCCATGAATATGAGTAAATAAAGAATAATCAGATTTGGATTGAATGAACCCTGCTGTGACCAATGTTGTAGATAATTTAGCAAACCACTGTCGAGAAGCTTGTTTGAGTCCATACAAGGATTTATTGAGTTTACATACGCGATGCTCCCCCTGTCTTGAAAACCCAGGTGGAATAGTCATGTAAATTGTCTCATCTAAATCCCCATGTAAAAAAGCATTAGTAACATCCAACTGATAAATATACCAATGTCGAACAGTAGCAACTGAAAGAAGTAAACGAAGAGTGACTAACTTAGCCACAGGAGCAAAAGTATCATGATAATCAATACCTTCAATTTGTTTATACCCTTTGGCAACCAAACGAGCCTTGTAACGCTCTATAGAACCGTCAGCATGATATTTGATTTTATAAACCCATTTACAGCCAATGGGCTTCTGATCTGAAGGCAATGGAACAAGGGTCCATGTATGATTTTTTTCTAATGCTGCAATCTCTACAGCCATAGCTTCCTTCCACTGGGGTATTTTGATAGCTTGAGAGAAAGATTTTGGCTCAATGCTAGAGGATACTTTGGATAAAAAAACTCTATGTGACTGAGAAAAATTAGTATTAGAAACATAACAAGCCATAGGAAAATGAGTAGAAACTTTTGTTACCTTAGAGTCCGATTGGATGAGATTAGCCGAATGAGGGAGAGTAGGACAATGAAAATCATTAAGATGAGATGGTGGTTTTCGAGATCTAGATGGTCTAGAAGATTCGTGTAAAATTGGTGGTGGAGTTGGTTGAGCACTATCATATGTGGTGATAGAAGGATGTTGGGTAGGTGATTGAACAGAAGAATGTGATGTAGGAGAAGATTCAGGAACCCGTTGTGATTCATTTGAAGTTGGCGAAGGATTGGAAGGTGAAACTGGACATGCATCATGATTAGTTGCATCTAGAGATGGTGAATAATTGAAACTACCATTATCATTGATAGGCAAAGGATAAACTGGAGGATTAGATGGAGAAACTGAAATATTTTTATATGGAAAAACATTTTCATGGAATATGACATCACGAGATGTATAAATTTGTTTTGAAGTGAGATAAAAAATGCGATACCCTTTTTGAGCATAAGGATATCCAACAAAAACACCAGGTTTACCCCTTTGATCAAATTTGTTTTTGATGTGAGTATTTCGACCAAAACATAAACAACCAAATATACGAAGGTTTGTATAGATAGGTGGTTTTTTGAAAAATATTTCATGTGGAGATTTGCCTTATAACAAAGGAGTAGGAAGTTTATTTATGAGATATGCTGCAGTAAGTATACACTCACCCCAAAATGATAATGGTAAATGAGATTGGAAAAGTAAGGCACGCGCCACATTGAGTAAGTGACGATGTTTTCTTTCCACTACACCATTTTGTTGTGGTGTATAAACACAACTTCGTTGATGTATGATTCCATGGGTTGAATAAAAATTTTGCATTGTAAGAGATAAGAATTCAGATCCATTATCAGATCGAATAACTTGGATATAATTGAAATGTTCATCAATATCACCAATGCCAGAAATAATTGAATAAATTTTTGAATGAAATTGAGTTTTGACCATGGCATGAAAAGATTGTATGATTTTTGCAGTTTCAGATTTGACAGTCATCAAGTAGATCCAAGTAGCACGACTAAAATCATCAACAATAGTTAAGAAAAATCTAGCATTTGAATGTGATGGTGATGAAAAAAGACCCCAAATATCACAATGAATCATTTGAAAAGGTCGACTAGTTTTGATAGAACTAGAAGAAAAACTTAAACGAGTTTGCTTAGCTTGTGGACAAATAGTACAAAGACTACTATCAGAACAAGTAATAAAAGGAAATTGTTTATTCAAAATTTGCAAACGACTAGAAGAAATATGTCCTAAACGACAATGCCACAAATTATTAGCAATAGGAGATGGTTTAAAAGAGTAAACGGAAGCGAGTTGTAGATAATAGAGTCCCAATGGGGACCTGGTTTATAACAAGTACTCTTGTAGTGACCTGGTTTGTCACAATAGTCACAATGGGGACGTCTGTTGCCTGTCCCTTTAGAATCAGTGGATACCTTGCTATTGTTTTGTGGTGCAAAATTGCGAGAACCTGGTTTCCCTTTAGGATTCCAATTGGTATCTTTGCGAAATTGAGTACTCAATGCAGCAGCTTCAGGAACTGGAATAGACAATACATTGATTTCTTGTTGTTTTTCCTCTTGTCGCACCATGTTATAAATTCTTGCTACACTAGGAAGTGGATCCATTAGCAAAATTTGGCTACGAGTATTAGCAAAACGATCATGAAGACCTTGTAAGAATTCCATTGCACGATCGTCTTGAAGGCGACGTGCAATAGCAACACCATGTCCACAAGTACAAACAGGAAGAACAGATAAAGAATTTAATTCATCCAATAAAGACTTGAGTGCAGTAAAATAAAGTGATACCGGTGTTCTTTCTTGCTTCAAGGAGGAAATAGATTGCTTGAGCTGATATATCTTGGGTGCATTAGATTGTGCAAATCGTTCTTTAAGATCCTTCCATATATCCAAAGCAGTTTCAGCATAAAGAATGCTTCCACGAATCTCCTGTGAGACAGAATTCAGAATCCAAGAAGCAACAAGATCATCACAACGAGACCATTTTGCTTTCTCAATTGAATCAGTAGGAGTCTGAATAGAACCATCAACAAAACCAAATTTATTTTTGGCTCGAAGTGCTCTTGAAATAGATTGTAGCCATGTACCATAGTTGTCACCTGTTAAGGCTGGAGAAACCAGGATAGCACTAGGACTATCTGAGTGATGAACAAAGAAAGGATCATAAGATCCTTGAGATTCAGAATTGGAATCAGGGGTCTTGACTGGATCGACCATTGTTGGAGAAAGATTTTTCTTTTGTTTGATGTAAACACGAAGACGAAGAGAAAAGAAATCCTAAGAAGATGACTTTGATACCATATTAAATCAGAAACAGTAATGGAAATTAAGAGATTGATTTGAGAAGAACTCGATGTCTTTCTTGTTATTCATAGAAACTATATATACAGAAGATATTTGTTATCTAAGTTACAAGAGATAAGTATCTTGGTGCTTAAACTACGGGAGTAATTTCTATCTACAATAACAGATCCTGATACAAGCAAACGTGTGTGTTGTGGAGTCTGATAATTAGACGAAGTTTTTTTCACTTTCTCATCAAATTTGAGTTTGATGGTAGATTTGATGAACCATTAGAGATGCCCTAAGCAAGTAGTTGTATCATTTTGCTCATGAAAAGTAGACTCCATTATTCACTTTATATTTTCCAATACCATCCACTCAAGTTCACTGTATATGGAACTGCAAGAAAGAAAAAGTTTTCGTTCTCACTTATACATTGAAAACATACAGTATTTGTAATTCACACCAGTCAACAGATTACAGAAATGAGCTGACGAAGATCAAATTTTTACCAGTCAAGTAACATAATTATCAAAAAAATCACCACGAAACGGCATAATGCATAAAACTAGCCTCAGCATTGTGAGTCTTCAAAATGCATTGACAATCATAATAAAGTCTTCATCCAGTGCCATATCCGAACCATCTGAGATAACAAAGTTTCAAAGAAACATACATGGTAACTACATGGATGGGTCTAAGAACCAAGTCTTATGAAAACCACACTGCTATGTTATAGACTGCCATCCATCTTAGAAGAGCTTGAAGAAATCATTTAATTATATTCCAGAGTTACGAATGTTAATGTATAGGTTAAAGTATATCTGCGGCCGCTATCGGACATTAACAGCAGCTGCTACTGTGGGACAGGAAGGGGCATTCTTTTATCAATTCATTTGGTCAAGAATGGGAACACACCAATTGCATCTCTGTAAATTCACCTGCTCGTGCTGATTATAGAGCATAATGTTGGAGAAACAGGGCAACATTCCCTGTTATTAGAAATTTGCATAAGCTGTCTATTAAGAGTGGTATAATTAAACCATAACTTTATCAAAAGTATCGCGGACATAGAACTCATTGACACAAGTATTTATATCTTTCCTGATTTATTCACCATAATAAAGAACTATGCCATTGACATTTATTTGAACATTTTCTAAGTATGTTCTGTCTTTCATATAGTGAAGTGAAACTATTTTGTTTGTTAGAACTAAAAGCAAGAAGAAACACTTTGCAGAATATAAACCAGATTAGATATAAAGATTGTCAATAAACCATAACTTCACTTGATTCAAACAAAGAAAAAACTTAATAATAAAGATGAGAAATTGAGAATGAGATTTAATTAGATACAAAAATGATATATAAATGAAATTGAAATCTTAGAGCTTACCCTCATCTCAGAGTCTGTATACCTGCTGGGCTGAGATGCTAGGGGGATGAAGATGCCGATCCCAGCTCAGCTAAGGCAGCGTAGTATTCCAAAACGTTTTGGCTTTCTCCATCCCAAGAAAGCGCATTCGCTTGTTCATGCTTGAACAACAGCTCTGACTGTGATGGCAGTCGCAAGGGCATACTTTTCTGCTTGCGAGACGTAAGGTTCCTTTATTTCTTCGCCCACTCCTTTAAGAAACTGTGGTGCAATTGTCCAAACGCGTGTTGTATGTTCACATTTTTGTATATTGTATGATTAATTGGTTAAAGAGTTTGAAGTAAAAATCACATAGATGTTGTTAGAATCAGACTCGGGCGTTCAAAAACTTTGACGTATTAAGGTGCATTTGACAGTACAAACATCCATGCAAGCCAGAAGGCACTGGTAAGGCATTGGCAGTGATTTTTCTGTTTGAGATAGATGTTTTACATATCAAAATCACTCATATATTATTATAAAAGTAATGACTGAAATTTTCAATGTAAATTGCAAACAAATACCTACTAGAACCAATTAGAAATTAAATTTTAGTTTTCTTCCACTGCCGCGAAGTAACAAAGCCTCTGACATGAATTCATATGCCAAGATGGCCCTCCTGGTACAATCATCGTCTTCATTAGTCATATCGATTGGATATGGACAGCCTTTTAGTCATATATTAGGTAATCTAGTAAATTGGAAATAAAACAAAATTGGAAAAAAAAAAAAAAGTCAAATTATACATATAACTTATTATAATAATCTTTATGATCAAAGTAGAATCTTGCATGATTTATTTTCAATCCCAGCTAAATACCTGTCAGATTCTGGCCAACAGTCCAAACCTTTACTACTCCCACCAAAGATAAGAATCGCAAATACCGATCAGATTAGGGGAAAACCAGATTATTTCACCGAAATTGCGTGGATATAATCAAATATGTTTGCTCAGGAAGCTGATAATGAGTTGATTCACCTTGTCTGGGAATTGCTCTTGAACAAAATGAGACCCTTCAGGTAACCATACAGTCTCCAAATCAGGGACATACTCTTTGGCCTTTTCACTTGTTATGTACTCCTCCATTTCTGGGAACTTGACAACATAATCTTTCCCTCCCATAATGAATAATACTGGAGCTAAAATCTTTACATCCATTTTACTTGTGTAATCTTCGACTACTGCCCTGAAGGTGGAGTTAGAAGTTACAACTAAGTCAAAAATCAGAATCTAGACGTACTTCTTAAATTACAAATGAATGATTGTTACCTGTATGGAAACTGTAATGGAGTACGGAATCCAGATTTTTCGTATAAGGTTGCATAGTATGATAGATCTTCCTCTGAGAGCCAAGGTGGTAACGGAGCAGATGGGTCTATCAAGTCCATAATCTCCTCGTTTGTGTCTGCTATAGGGATATCACTTTTGGAGAAGAGAATGTAAATATTCTTCACCACGGTTTTAATATCAAATCGTCCAAAATCCGCTTCAGCTCGTCCTGGTTCCTAAAGAAAGAAAATGCAGATGAAGTTAAAACGAAGAAAAAGGAATCTGACATTTAGCACTTGTAATAGGCCTCAGTAATTTATCAGCTACAAAGAATATAGTAATCGTAGAAAGAAAATTTTTCCGTACCCTCCACCTGAAACTATAGAAGCCTTCAGGGAGTTTCCCTAGGGAGAAGGAATGACCAGGAGGGAAGTATGGTCCACCGAGCGTAACCACTCCTAACACCCTTTCCGGGTGGAGAAGTGAGAAATGGTAAGCAGGTAGCACTCCAACATCTTTGCCAACAACAAAAACCTGTTTAATCAGATTCAGGATTAACATGCCATTTTGAGCTTCCGTATTACTTAAATCTATACTACTATTATAAACCTGAATACAATTCAGGGGTAAGTCCCGGTTAATGAGAAATGAGTTTTACAATTTTGTCACCTAATTTTGACTAAAATACCCTTTTAGTCATGTTTTTTTGATAAATTTACATAATACCCTTTAAATAATGGTTTTATTGTAATTTAACATATTATTATTTATGGGCTGAATTTTATTTATGAGCAAAAGGTCCAATAATTAAAAAATAATTAAGTTAACAAAATACAATGAGAATAATGAATTTACTTAAGGAATAATTATTTCATACTTGATGAGAATTGGGCTTTAGAATTTTGTCACCTAATTCTGACTAAAATACCTTTTTAGTCATGTTTTTTTGGTAAATTTACGTAATACCTTTTAAATAATGGTTTTATTGTAATTTAACATATTATTATTTATGGGTTGAATTTTTATTTATGAACAAAAGGTCCAATAATTAAAAAATAATTAAATTAACAAAATACAATGAGAATAATGAATTTACTTAAGAAATAATTATTTCATACGATTTAATAAATATGTGTAATTTGTAATATTCAATCAAATTAATAATATGCTAATCAGACGTGGATAAATTAAAATTAACCGGTGCGTAGCACCGGCTAATGCATTAGTAGTTTCTAATACTAAATCTCACAGATGCATTATGAAAAACGCTTTGAAAAATGTTATTAATTCATGAATTCAAGTCATCAACTCATGGTGGTATTGTTACGGATTATTTATCTGACATGTTTATAGAGAAATGTTTTGCTGACCACACTCTCCACCCATCTAATATGCTTCCATGTGGCGCAAAAATCTGGCTAAATTTGGTTTATAACTTCCACTATTATTTGTTCCTGATTTGTCCTTGCCAATTAATAGAGTTTTAGAAATAGAAAACACCACCCGTTTGTTCCTTCTTCCCCGATGGACAAAAAAATATTTCCGTATTATCTTCTCCTCTGTCCTCTTCTACAACTGATACCTACAACACAACTTGTTCTTTCTTTGATGAAGACAACTCAACTACTAATAAGAAAAAGTAACATTTGTTAGATTAGTTGTAGTTCTATTAATGTACTTCTATGGCAGACTAAACCTGAACACGTACTTACAGTATGCGGTAATTTGTCTTAAAGCTAATATAATTCTACGTTTTTATCATAAAAAAATAGACCTCAAAGTGCCCAGCTGCTACAACTATGTTTATTTTTATAGTACATATTCAGTCAAATATCAGTATTAGTTGTACTTATGGGCAACAAACTTTTTTTTTATTGTAGTATGTTCTGTGTTTAACGAGTAATGGAGGAGAGTTCAGAATTCAGAATTTTATTGGAGAACAAAGAGATAGGAAAGAGAGAGAAAATCTTGGTATTTTTTCCCACATACTATGGTGTTTTCTATAAATGGTAAGGGCAAATCAGGAACAACAAATAATAGAAGTTACAAAACTGATTTTAGCCCGATTTTTGCGCCACATGGAAGCATCTTAGGTGGGTGGGGAGCATGGTGAGCAAAAAGGTAGTGAGCAAAAAATTTCTCATGTTTATATATGACAGTTATCCAGACTTTTCGAGTTTGCACCTAGAAAGGGGATTTTTGAGAAAAGGAGACAAAAGATATTAATTTGGGTAGCTCTTATTACATATGGACATATGGAATTAGTCATAATTTTGGGATGAGGTATATTTAATTTTTTGGATAGCTCTTTGTAAAGAGTCGAGTGTCAATATGATTTCCCTAAATATTTTAGAACTCTTATATGTAATAGAAACTCTTATTCTATGCCTAACATAAGTTCAATACGGCTAACATAAGTTCAATGTCATACAATATTTTGTTGTTAATTTAGTCCCTTACAAGTCGACATCATTTCTACGACTGATTGATTTCTTGAATATTCAATTTGCAGCGTTTAGTTGAAATGGTTTAAGAAATAGGCCAATCTCTAAATGTCCATCTAATAGACTAGCTAACACAACCAACCAAACTACCAATAACCATGGATCCTGTAGAACTGTTTGGTCAGATTTCAGTGGAGGGTTCTCTTCAAATATAAAATTCTCTAAATTAATGAAAATTAAATGTATTCAATCTTACCTTGGGTATACTAAACAAGTCGAGGATTGCGAGGAGATCATCAAGAAGGTCTTTGAAACTAGTCTTTTCAGGTTCAGAAGGTACTTCAGATAGTCCATATCCCCTGTAATCAGGTGCAATTGCTCTGTATCCAGCATCTGCTAGTGCAATCATTTGATACCTCCAAGAATACCAAATCTCTGGAAATCCATGTAAGAATACCACCACTTTATCACCTGTAAACAACAAGAAACAATCAACCTATATTCTATGAAGCAACACAGATTCATGATTCATGCTAAAAGCAACATATACAAGTATGGTTTCTTTACCTGTTCCAACCTCTGCTATATGAAGCTTAAGACCTCTTATGTCTACATATTTGTGTTGAATTTTCTCCATTTTTAAGAATAAAACTTTCTATGGAAGTTCTGTTCTGTTCTGTTGATGAGAGTTGATATTCCTCTTACTCTTATGGGTTCTTTTATCATGGAAATGAATGCAGGCCCCCATTAAGAGCCCAAAAAGCAACATTTTCCTATCTAAGGAACAAAATGTAAAAAAGGCCCCAAAATTGTGTTGAAACAAAGCATTGAGTTCTTGGCATAGTAAGCATTCATCTCTTGGCATAGTAAGCATTCCTCTTGGCATAGTAAGCATTCACCTCTTGGACTTTAAAATGGGGCCTTTTTTACATTTTGTTCCTTAGATAGGAAAATGTTGCTTTTTGGGCTCTTATGGGGGTCCATTTTTTTTTTCCCTGTTCTTTTATTGACTTAAGAAAATTCAATAAATAGACTTATTTCATAGTAGTTTTGACAATTGTGCTGTAGATTTACTAATTATCTAATGTGTAATTTCCGTTTAATACCCAAATTATGGCATCTCTTCCCGGACCTGACCAAAAACCGCTTCTCAAACCGCTCCAGATTCTAACCAATAATCTTAAGCTCTAGAGGCCAAAGGAGCCTAAGGAACTCGAAGAAAAGAAGCAATTTTTCTGTCAAACGTCCGAACCAAAGTTTGAGATGTTTGAAAGGAAAAATACATGTGTAGGGGCATTACATACAACATACACGTGGCACAATGGTTCCACACGTCATCATCTAATGGATTCTCTCATGAAGGCACAAGTTACAAGTTAATCTCATTTAGTACAAAGATATTCTCTCATCATTACCTCATTAAATGTTTGGAATGGAGTTACATGGTAAGCCTATAAATATGAAGGCAAATCACGCATTCCTCTCATGTTCACATCATCTCATGATCTCATGGTGAGGTCTCATGATCAATGACCTCCCCACTCTCTCATGATGAGACCTCACCTCTCAGGTCTCATCTCTCTCTTGAGCTCTTTTCATTATCGAGCTCCTCTTTGTATCACAATCACCACTATAATAAAGTTCTTTCTCCCTCTCCATCGATGTTGGCACAATTGTCGAACCACGTAAACAATGGTGTTCATTTCTTCTTTACTTCATTATTTATTTGGTCATTACACATTTATTTACATTTTAAATAAACTATTTTTGTCGCGACCTCACTTCATGTTCAGTTATCTAATCGCGACCTCGCCATGTCTCTAATCACGACCTCACCAGGTCTAACAATGACCTCGCAGGTATCGTCGTGACCTCACTTCATGTTTAAGTCTCTAACCATGACCACACCAGGTCTACCAACAACCTCTCCAACACTCAGGTCTCGTCGCGACTTGATTTCATGTTCAGGTATTTAATCGTGACCTCACCAGGTCTATCAACGACCTCTCTAATTTATAGGTCTTTCAAGGACATCAACAATATTTCGGCCATACAGGGGGTTATTTTCACTTTATCAAAATTCTTTAGTTCATTATTAGCATAATTAACTATTAATGATATTTTTGGCGTAGCTCTCTCTATGTGCAGGTGACATGAACATGACCTCACTCCCCATAAGCTATTTTTGCACAAATGTGCCACATTGCTTTCACTTAACTCTTTACAAGTGAAATGTTTGATATCAAATATGGCCACCCTCATACACCAGTGAGTCATTCGTATGCGGGACGACCTCAACCACAATTCTCTAGCCACATGCTTGTTCGAATACATTCACTCTTTAACACCCATAAGTTGGTGTTAGTCCTACATTGCCAAGGAAGTGGTTGTATTGGTAGTATATGGAGTTTAACCATACTCAAAACTAATGTCAAGGCCTTTTGGGAAAAACCTAGATGGGTGGACTCTGATCCAAAACCCTCTACTGCTGGATATAACACCAACTCACGGGTGTTATAATCCTACCACCTTAGAATAGAGTCACCCTCGGCTCTGCAGTACACTCAGTATAGTCCCAAAATCTCTGACATTCCCTGTCAAGTGAGACAAGTACCTGGCGCTCCTTGTACCTTTTCGGCGTACTTCCCACCTGTAACAGACGACCCGTCGTCGGCCCTGATGCCAACTGTAACACCCCGAGATTTTGTCCTCACTCATCCCGGTGCATCGAGCTTCATACCGCTCGCTAATGTCAATATTGTCCTCTTAAGTCAAGGCATTTTGGGGTAAACCACATGGGTGGGCCCTAATCTAAAACTCTCTACTGCTAGATATCCACAGTGACTAAAGAGGACAATATTGATATTAGCGAGCGTTATATGGTGCTCGACGCACCGGGATGAGCAAGGACGAAATCCCGGGGTGTTGCACACTCCTAAAGCAAACCCGACCCACAAAGGTCATATTCTGATCATATAAGGGCTTACACACTCAGTTGAGCTATTGTTTGCTTAAGAATTGTCAAACAGGTCTCCACGCTACGACCATTCACTAGATCGAATACCAAAAGGTTTAAAGTAACTTTCACAACACTTGGTCAACCAACTGCTCGTTCTCAACTAGCTACATTTGCATCCAAAGTGCCACATCTATCGAAGTATCTAATCATAAGGGGACAAAGGTAGTACATACAAAAGTCATAAGAAAGACAATTTCATGTAAGCTTTTTTTATTGAATTTTATAATGTTTCACATGCTAACATTATCAACAAGTATCAGGTCTATGCAAGTTTACCACAAAAAGGCGACCACCCCGAAGCATGATCGAGACCAACCACCCACGCATGCAAAATGACCCACTTCAGTGTACGACCTGCTTGCAGTCGTGCATCTTGTCTACATGTCTCCTGGACGAACTACAAGGTCTCCCTGAAAATTAACTTGTCCTACAAATCCCAATGATCAAGCTCATCAAATTTTGGGGCGGATGTCTTCGTTAAGGAACTCCACATTTCATTCTTCTTAGGGGCTAGTGATAGTCGATATTTGAGTACCTTCTATCAAAAGTTTGATTATTTATTGATATTTTTCTTCTTGTGCCTGTAAATATTGATTATCAATCTAGAACAAGTAACAAGCAAGGGTGGAACCTAACTCGAAGGGGAAATTCTTAGCTCAAATATAATAGAAAACAATAATTAAAGAATACAACATGAACCAATAAATAAGATTGAGATTGATTCTACTTCCTACAGATAATAAATAAATAACTAATAATTAAACTAATATAAGAAGATTAAAGAGATGTAAATAAGATCTTATGATGAATAGGGGAAGAAGTGGTATCCACAAATTAAACAAAGCAAACATACATGTCATTCATTCATGTTCAATCTATAACAATTAATTAGTCACCTCTCAGCTATTCCAATTAATTATTAATGCCTTTAATAATTAAGTAGTCACCTCTCAGCTATTCCATTCAATTAAAACGAGATTCTTTTATATGTGTTATTGAATATGTTTCATTACTTAAACCATCACCTCTCAGCTAATCAATTCAATTAACTCAACATATTAATTCATAGTCAAACCGTCACCTCTCAGTTATTCAATTTGATTACAAAAGGGATCCAATAAAAAAAATTAATTATAGATATATGATAGTCACATCTCAGCTATTCGATCACATATCTCTAATTAATCTAATACAACCATTATAGCTAGGTTTCCCTATACTCTAACAATAGTATTTAATCAACATGGATAACAACAACACATAAATAATTATGCTTACTTCATATCACGAATAGAAATAAACAAGCATTAAGAACTTTCAATCACATTGAACTTAAAGAATAAATATGGTGCTTTTGCATTATCTAGAGTGCTTCAACCATTCCCCCTAAACGGAACTTAGCTAGTCTCATTTTGATAATGACGCCATGAAATAAGTAAATAAAGAACACAACATCATAATGGAAAAAAGAATGGATTATTATTGAGAATAAGAAGATTAAGTTCAATACAATAGAATGAGTTTAAGAGAAAAGATGAACTGGCCTAAACCCTAGCTACTACTTCTCTTTATATAGAGAATACAAAGCATATTACTTGCTCACAAAGTATACTTGCTTTTCAAGTTAGGTAAAATTCGTGGCTGCTTCTGTAGGCCTTCTACAAGCAGCAATACTTTATGAAAACCTAATTCCCTTGGGCCTAATATGTATCTTGGACCAAAACCTTCAGATAGATAGCCCATGGGCCCAAATTAGAGTTCTGGATCTTCATATAAAGCCTTTTTAAGATTGAGCTTCAAGTAAAGGCTTCAATAGATCTTTTGACTTGTGGGTTTCATTATAACTTGGATTGAGCTGGGATTTAGATCACCCATCTTACACATAAAGTCAAAATCCATAGGACCAGTCCACGGGGTGTCCTCAATAACTCTATGGGTGCAAATTGCAATTCTTCTCCTTTGTGCAAATAACACTCTTTTAATGGTTTTTCTTATCTTTTAGCGGGCTTTAACACAATATTCACATTTTGGCTCATGAAACCTACACAAATGACAAGAAAACACTTATCAATAGATATAACGCAATAATATAAGCTAAGTGCTATACAAACAAGGTGTTATTCGTGGGGATAAATATACACTTTTGAGGACTTATCAGTTAGATCGTTTCGTTTACTTCTTTTCAGCCCGAACTTCTTTCGACCTAAAAAGAGGGGACGTATGTAGGGGTACTACATAGAACATACACGTGGGACCATCTTTACCGTCCATCATATAGTGCCATGTGTCATCATCTAATGGATTCTCTCATGAAGGCACAAGTTACAAAGTTAACGCCATTTAGTACAAAGATATTCTCTCATCATTACCTCATTAAATACTTGGAATGGGGTTACATTGTAAGCCTATAAATATAAAGGCAAATCACTCATTCCTCTCATGTTCACATGTTCACATCATCTCATGATCTCATCGTGAGGTCTAATGGTCAATGACCTCCCCACTCTCTCATGATGAGACCTGATCACCTCTCAAGTCTCATCTCTCTCTTGAGCTCTCCTCATTATCGAGCTCTTCTTTGTATCACCATCATCGCTATAATAATTTTTTTCTCCCTTTCCATGGATGTTGGCACAATTATCGAACCACGTAAACAATGGTGTTCATATCTTCCTTACTTTATTATTTATTTGTTAATTACACATTTATTTACATATTTCATTAATGTATTGACCAATCTCACAAATATGGTCAATACATTTGGTGTCGACTATAGGGACTTGAGATTTTCTCAAGCGAATTCCACCCACCAACCCCACCGAACACCATTGTTCTAAGGTTCTCAAACTGGTGCTTTCTAAATGTTCAAGAAATTCTATTCGGTAGAATTGCACTCACAATTTCCAATTGAGGGTTTACTTTCGGTGCTCTCTAGAGTTTAATGAAGGTGTCAGAACGTTTGAACCATTTCGATGGACGTTCAAAGGGAATACAGTATTTTTCTACATAATGGCCATGTATCCGTCTTGTTTTGTAAGGCATGTTATAAAGCCTATAAATAGGAAAACCTAAGGTAGGCAAAAACAGGTCAAGTAAGGCATAGTTCTCGAGAGATTTGAAAGCTTGTTTCTGAGGAGAAGGAGTCGAGTGAGTGCTCTTTGTATCAGTCTTTTCTTCTTCATAGTGAAATTTTATCATCTTGCCCCGTGAACATAGGCTTACGCCGAACCACGCTAAATCTTGTGTTGTGAGTGCTTGAATTTATTTATCTCGCTTTACTTTCTAGTTACATATATATTTGATTGTTATTGTAGTAGTTGTTTCTTTTTGGTATTGTCTACGAGTAATTCTTCAATGTATTATCTTAGACAAAGGTTGCACCTTTATTGGTGTAAATCATAGTTGTGAAAAAATCGCTTTCGCGTTCTATTGTGTTTGATCCCAACAGAACCAGATGCAAAGGATAAGGTAGATGAACCCAATGAACATGAACAAAAGGAGGCTAAAGGGAAGAACAAGGAACCTGATGCAAATGGGCATGAAGAGAATCGTTGCCAATTCATCAGCGCCCTGAGATTTCTTATTTTGATAGATTCAACCCTGTGGTTAAGCCTCTCACTATTCGTCTTTGAGTATTACTCAAAACCTAGTCCCAGATAGAGGCAAAACATAGAAGCATAGCCGAGAAGGACCAATCAGGAGTAGTACTAGTCAGTAGATAGAAAAGTTCCTTCCTTCTAGGAGCATTTATATTATTTAGTAGACGACAAATTGGGCGGTGCAAAAGGAGAAGTCTTTCCGATGAACAACTGTTTTCTCTCGTTGCTTAAAATCCTTTTTTTTTTGGTTTGTTCACCGCAACACGTGAAAAAACAGAATGAATAAAAGACAGAAGCTGAAAGAACTCAGAAAGAGAGTGGCGCCTAGGCGTTGAGAGCGTCTGTTGTCTTTGAACAATACGATCTTGAACTAGCCCCCTCGCAAATGAAGCTGATACCAAAGAAAGATAAATAAAACATTGTTCTAGTATGAATATTTGTTTTAGACTAGTTGTTATAATTCAAATTTATTCTATAACTTTGTGATTGTGGTCAAAGTTTGTGGACAAATATATTTTGGTTGATATATGTTCTTGTTTAAATATTGGTGGGTAAGAATTCACAAATTTAGTTATTTAAAAGGATATGTAACATCATCCAATAGACACATTGGCTAATCGACACATCATGCCTCTTGAAGAGCCTACCAGAAATACTTTTATCATACATTTATGCCTCCTGTAAAGCCAATCAAACATTACTAATTCCTTTTAGAAACATAAAGTTGTTTTAAAAACTTAGTAACATAAAATATAATACCAAAGTTTACATCATCTAGAGGACTCCAGCAGACACTCTAGCTCTTCCAAATAACAAACATTGTCATATAGAAACAAAGTATGAGTCCGCAAATAATATTCAAACATAACTTAGAGGTCATTAACATCACACATAGAGAATGCACAAGTATTAGTCCAAATGACAATGTGTTTCTTTAAGCATATAAAGTATCTCATACAAAATTAAATACACATTAATTAATTTAACTAACAAAGTATCTCATACAGAGCTAAATACACATACTAATTTATTCAGGGGACATTAACAAAACCCGAGAAGATACTAAGGCTCGAAAAGTTGCCACGAGTACACATACAAATAATCCACAATATAGCGTAAATAACTTTTATTATGGACTAGATGGAGGAGGTCCATCCGGAAAGGGAAGACTATCATATACAAAGTCATAAGCAACAACATTACATGTCTTTTGTAGAAGGCATATCCGCTACAAGCAAAACCATATCATCTATCCGAGCAATTCAAAGACATGTCCTCTTTAAGCATAATGTTTCTTACAAGCAAAAACTTATCATTTATCCTCAGTAATTCTAGATGACATGTTTCCTTTTTAAGAGGATATTGATGGCTGCTGACTTTAACTTGTAAGAAATGTCACGTAGAGGATATAGCATGTATAGTAAAATTGTGTATTTATTGTTATTTAAGTTCTAACATATAAAGAAATAGGTATACAATTAAATGTCACGATTATTTTAATTTTGATTTTAAAACTTTGTTTTCAAAATGATTGAAACGTATACAATTAAATGGTATTTTATTTTTTCATAAAAAAAAATAGGTGATACAATAGTATTTTATTTTATTTTTTTGAAGCCATAGTTGTCATACTAATTTTTTATGTAGTAATAGGCGATGAGAAATTTTATGTTTAAAATATTATTTCAATTTTATTTTTAAAAATTATTGAAATAAATTATTGTAAAATAAAAATGATTTTATTGGGGGTTTAAAATTTTGATAGAACTATGCAAAAAATTTGTTCGAAACTTTATTATATAAGTGTTTGTAGTGAGAGGAATAGGAATATTTGGATACTTTGCAACAATTTACTAAGTGTTTTCCAGTTGCAACACCTGAAGTTTAAAAAAGTTGCAAAGTGAAGATACTTTGAAGGTTAAGTTGAATATATAAGCGATAATTTTTTTAAGATCACACACCATTTTTAAGTTTGGATCATTTGACATCGTATGTAGTTGTTCAATTTGATCATTCGCAATGGATATGATAAAACAATATTGACAGTGTATAATTTTGTACAATATTTTCATCTATGCATAAAGTACAATTTTTTATGTAAAAAAATACATCTTATATAAATCAGATGTAAGAAGTTGAAAATGTGAAAAAACATTAGGCGTAACAATTAACAAAAGTCGAATACAATGACCCATGCTTCATCACTACCAATAGAACACTTTATTATGTGTTCGTTTGTACTTTAGCCATATCCAGCCGTCGTTTTCTTCTCCTGTTATGCATAAAATAGAGGTGAAAATGTATGTTGAAAAGACATTGAGAAGAAAGATAATATACCAGTATTTTCACTAAAAAAAGGAGAAAGATAATGTTGTTAATAGATTGAGGGAAGAGACTGACATGTGACCATTCCTGCAAAAAGATTACTAAGGTGCATAACTATATATGCGTAACCCATGTCTGTTGAATCTAAAGATAATATAGCTAATGATAAAAGATTAAGGGAAGAGAGTGGCCAATGACCATTCCTTCAAAAAGATTACAAAGGTGCATGTTCAATATACAAAACATATCAATAATCAATAAAACAACAAAATTGATATAAAAATTGTTGGAACAACCAATATACTCAAGGTTATTGTCCAACAAAAAACTATACATGCTCCAAATTAATTTGATAGAACAACCATATACTTCTTCAGAATAAGCAATGAATCTATTCCTGAAAATCTACAAAGAAAAAAAAAAGAAAAAAATGACTCACCTTAATGAAATGGTGCAAATTAAGCATAGTAAAAGTATTATGAAAATATTTTACTAAAAGAAAACCATACATTGACAAAGAGGCAAGCAACAAAATACAACACAACCAAAAGAATCCAAATGGGATAAATAGAGGTCAAAATTCTTGTGGTTTCATTAGTTTCATTTTTTTAGGTACTCTATTTAAATTTCTCCATCTCACCAATACTTTTTTGGTGGCAAGTTTAACAGTAGTCCATTTTTTATTTATTAGGTGGAAGTTTGTAACAGTCCATTTAGCCAATAGGTTACTCATTAGTTTTTCTGTTAGTGGAATAGAAAATTTATTTGGCGATAATTGAGGGAGTGATTATGCCCCCAAGAATATGGGTTTTCTTGATATTTTCTAATTTCAAACTTTCCATTTATGACATTGTGTTCATAAATGATTAATTTGATAGAACAACCATATACTTCTTCAGACTAAGCAACGAATCTATTCCTGAAAATCTACAAAGAAAAAAAGAAAAGAAAAAATGACTCACCTTAATGAAATAGTGCAAATTAAGCGTAATAAAGGTATTATAGAAAGTATTAATCTTGAGTATATTGGTTGTTCCAATATAAATGTTAATCTACAGAATAAATGGTGATTCGTATTAAGTGTTAATAATTAAAAAAAAAATGATTAAGTATTTATTAATTTTATGCGGAGAAGATGAAAGATACTATATCTAAAAGGAGGTTATTGTGTAGAACCTAATTCAAGCAAAGTATAATGAAGTTATTATGTAATAATTTATTTATGGATTTATTACATTATAGGTTATATAGCTTATATTTGGCACATTATAAAAATCATTTACATAATGTTAATCCTACTGCTACGATTGTGTCAATAGACAACTAAAGGTTATGATCGATTTTCAATATCTAAGGGCTATTATTATATCAATTATATAAATGAATCTACATCCAATGGTTATGGTTATCCCAATAACATCTAACAGCTGTGTTTATGAGACCGCTTTATAATATTATATTACTAGTGATAACCCGTGCCTATGGCACAATTATTTTAATTTTGATTTTGAATTTTTTTTTTAAAAATTATTGAAACATACTTGTCATACTAATTTTTTATGCAGTACTAGGCGATGCAAGTGTTTTCGTAGACATTTTATGTTTAAGATACTATTTTAATTTGGTTTTAGAAAATTATTGAAAAATAATAATGATTTTATTGGGTGCTATTCCTTGATATAATTTTAAAATTTTGATAGAACTGTGCAAAAAGAAATTTCGGAAAACTATTATATAAGTTTTTGTAGTGAGATGTATATGAATATTTGGATACCTTTGCAACAATTTACTAAGTGTTTTTCCAGTCGCAATATCTAAAGTTTAAAGAAGTTGCAAAGTCAACCTACTTTGAAGGTTAACTTGAATCTAACCGATAATATTTTTGAGATCACACGTCATTTTTATGTTTGGATCATTTGACATCATAGTTGTTTAATTTGATCATTTACAATAGTTTGTCTGCCGATGTATACACATAAGTTTCTTCGATCTGTTTTTATCTTATTTTCCAAAAATCAAGGACATGTGTCAATAAATTCAGTTGTGAATGGAAAATATTCACCTAGAAACAGAAGGTAAGAATCAATTAGTCATAACCTTATTTCCTAGACACTGACAGATTGACAGTCCCTGGAATACATTATATTTTTGTGTTAAACTTTTAGTCTAACATTATATGAAACTGAAGAAAAAATAAAAGTAAAAATTATTTGTAATTGAAAGCCAAAATAATTAATTTTATAGCAGCCATTGTAAGCAGAACTTTATAACTACCCCAAAAAGAAAAAAAAATAAAAAAATACAGCTAATGAAAAAGGAATTTACAACAATTGAAAGACTTTTTAGCATTTTGTATCACTAACATATTACCTGGAAACCTATGCGTGAAAGTGGACTGGTTTTGGTGGGTGAGAGAGATGGAACAAATGAAATTTATAACATGAATAAAATCATCTTTCCATTTAAATGTCTGTATTATATTTTTGAGGTTATAAATAAACATTCCTTAATTTAATCCTTAACCAAAGTATAATGAGGTTATTATGTAAAACTTAATTTGTGGAGTTATTACATTATAGGTTATATTTGGTACATTAAATAAAAATTACTTTAATAATATTTTGTAATTGGAAGGCAAAAAATAATAATTTTATAGCAGCCATTGCAAGCAGAACTTTGTTCCTGCCCCAAAAAGAAAAAGGAAAAAAAATACACCTAATGAAAAAGGAATTGAGAACAATTGAAAAACTTTTTAGCATTTTGTATCACTAACATATTACCTGGAAACGTGAAAGTGGACTGGTTTTGGTGGGTGAGATAGATGGAACAAAGTTCAAAGCACGTTTGGTGGCGAAGGGGTACTCACAGAAGGAAGGAGTTGATTATGATGAAATTGTATATAGGTGTATTGGGTTTAAGGTGAGAGATTAAGATCTTGAGAAAAATACTAGGGAGATTATTGTAATCGGTGTTTCTTTTCTTATAGTGAAATCTTCTCATTGTTCCCCGTGGAGGTAGGCATTGCCGAACCACGTATATCTTGGTGTTATCGTTCTTTATTGTTTTGTTCTTCTTATACTATTGTTTATTGTTTAGTAATCTTTGACTTCATTGACAAAACGGATCATGTATTGCAAAGGAGGTGTTCTCACGAATATCTTGGTTGCGGGTTGTTGGCGTTGTTGGGATTAATTAATCACTGCATATAGTTCAACAAGTAGTATCAAGAGCTTAGGTTGGATTTAAGGTTTTTTCAAAGATGACGGAGACTACAGGTGCTCCTACGAATAGTGATGGTAAGAAACCATCGGTTACTACTCTTGGCGGAGGTGTAAAAGTTGAGATTAAACCGTTTGACGGTAGAGATAACTTTACACTATGGCAAAGGAAGATGAGAAACGTTTTGATCCAACAAGATCTTCATGTGGTTCTTGACGGGAAAGATAAGAAGCCAAAAGACATGTCAGATGACGAGTGGAACAAAGTAGATCTCAAAGCCATGAGTTCCATCGAACTACATATCTCGGACGAGGTGATGTTTAATGTGATGGAGGAAACTAACGCCAAAGGAACATGGGAAAAGCTCAAGAAGTTGTATATGTGTAAGTCTTTATCCACTAAACTTTTCTTGAGAGATGAGCTCTTAAATCTTCGGATGGAAGAAGGTGGTGATCTTATGTAACATCTAAACGTGTTCAATAAGTGTATCACAAATTTGCTATGGGTGGATGTGAAGTATGACGATGAAGACAAGTCTCTGTACCTGCTCAGATCTTTGCCTCCATCTTTCAAGCACTTCAGGACCACATTGATGTTCGGCAAGGATACTTTAAAGTATGATGAAGTTGTTCAAGATATAATCTCTCATGTGAAGATGAATAAGAACACATGTGAAGACTCTCTAGCAGAAGGACTATATGTCAAGAATTCTAATGAGAGAGGCCGAACAAATAAGAGAAATAGCAAATCAAAAGGCAAGGGCAGATCTAAATCCAGGGATAAAGAAGGTTGCTTTGAATGTGGTGTGACAGACCACTGGAAACGAGATTGTAAGAAATATAAGGAAAAGAAGAAGAAGGCCGAAAAATTCAAATTCAGCTAGTGTTGTTACAGATGATAGCGATGGAGAAATTTTGGCGACTTCTTCAGGTAATGATATTTCTTTGTCTTGGATTTTAGATTGTGGCACTTCTTATTATATGTGTTCAAACGGAGAATGGTTTGACACGTTTGAGAAAAGAAAAGGCGACGTAGTTTTTATAGGGAATAATTCCAGTTGTAAAGTTTGTGGAATCGGTACAGTAAAGTTGAAGATGCCTAATAGAATTGTTAGGACTCTGGGTAACGTAAAATACGTTCCTGCACTAAGGAAGAATCTTATTTCCCTGGGTTATTTGGATAAGAATGGGTACACATACAAATCCAAAGATGGGAATCTCATAGTCTCAAAGGGTTCACTTGTGGTTATGAGAGGAGTAAGACTTTTTAACAATTTGTACAAGCTTTTGGGAAATACAGTAATTGGTGGAGCTGCAGTTTCTACACAAGAAGATCACACTCAGCTTTGGCACTTGAGGCTAGGGCATATGAGTGAAAGAGCCATGGAAGAACTACACAAACGACAATTGTTGAAGGGTGTAGGAGAGTGTAAACTTGAGTTCTGCAAGTATTGTATTATGGGAAAACAAACTAAAGTACACTTCAAAGTTGCAGATACAAAGAACAGAAGTACAGAAGTACTTAACTATATTCACTCAGATGTGTGGGGGTCTTCACCTACTCAATCAAATGGTGGAGCTCGTTACTTTGTCACTTTCATGGATGATTTTTCGAGGAAAGTTTGGGTCTACTTCATGAAGGAGAAATCTGAAGTTTCACTAAATTCAAGGAGTGGAAGGCAGAGGTAGAAAATCAAACAGGCAGAAAAATCAAGTATCTAAGAACTGACAATGGCAGTGAATATAAGGATAGGAAGTTTCTACAGTACTGCAAAGATAAAGGTATTGCAAGGCATTTTACCGTGAAGAAAAATCCCCAACAGAATGGAGTTGCAGAAATGATGAATAGAACTCTTATGAATAAAGAGAGGTGCATGAGGTTTCATGCAAGTCTGCCAGAGATGTTTTGGGCAGAGTCACTTAACCATGCTTGTCACTTGGTTAATCGTTCACCATCAAAGATGTTTGATTTCAGATGTGCAGAAGAGATATGGTCAGGTAAATCGGTAGACTACTCTACTTTGAAGGTATTTAGATGTAGTGCATATGCTCTTATTCCTAGTGATGAGAGAACCAAACTTAAACCCAAATCTCATGAATGCATTTTCATCGGCTTCGAGAAGGGAGTGAAGGGTTATAAGTTATGGGATCCAGTGAACCGAAAGAAAATCCTTAGTAGAGATGTTGTGTTTGATGAGAAGACTATACCTATGAATGAAGACATGAGGAATGGTGAGAAAAACACTATTGTTAAGAAAACAACTACAGAGATATCTCCTCTTACCAAGGTATCCAACAGAGAGACTCCTATTCAGGTGGAGGAGTCAGATGCAGGGGTTGAAGAGGATGGGCCAGAACAACAACAGTGTGAAAAGGAGGTTGAATCTAATAAAGATAAGCAACAACCTTACAACATAGCAAAGAACCAGGGCCAAAGACAAGTCAAAGTACCTATTAGACTTGGGGTTCGAGGAAGAAGTTCATTATGCTTTAAGCATTAGTGAAGGTGATCCTACTTCTTATCGTGAAGCAGTTGAAAGTAACGAAAGATAATAGTGGATTGAAGCTATGGCTGAAGAGATGGAATCTCTATACAAAAACTCCGTTTGGGAGTTGGTTCTTAAACCTGCAGAAAGAAAAATTGTTGGTTGTAAGTGGGTTTACAGGAAGAAGGAAGGAATGCATGAGAAAGAACCACCAAAGTTCAAAGCACGTTTGGTGGCGAAGGGGTACTCACAGAAGGAAAGAGTTGATTATGATGATATTGTATCTCCAGTAGTGAAACATACTTCTATTAGAGTGTTATTATCACTGATTGTTCAACAGGATATGGAGCTTGAGCAGTTAGATGTCAAAACTGCTTTCTCCATGGTGAATTAGAGGAAGTCATCTACATGGCTCAACCTCAGGGTTTTGTTGAAGCTGGTAAGGAAAATCTGGTTTGTAGGTTGAAGAAGTCTCTTTACGGGCTCAAGCAATCTTCAAGGCAGTGGTACAAACGTTTCGACTCTTATATGCTGAACATTGGGTATAGAAGATGTGACTATGATTGTTGTGTGTACACTCATGTGTTTGATGATGGGATGGTGATCATATTGCTACTTTATGTAGATGACATGCTTATTGCTTGTCGGGATATGTCTAGAATTAAGGAGCTGAAGACGTTGTTAAGCAAGGAATTTGACATGAAGGATCTTGGTCCTGCAGAGAAGATCCTAGGTATGGAGATAAGGAGAGACAGGAAAACGGAAAAGTTATGGCTGTCACAAGTCAAGTATATTCCAAAGGTACTTGAACGCTTCAATATGATTGATGCAGATCCTGTGTCAACTCCTTTGAACAACAGTTTTGTTTTAAACAAAAGTCAATGTCCTTCCACAGATGCTGAAGTGAAAGAGATGAAGAAAAAGCCGTATGCAAGCGCAGTAGGGTGTCTCATGTACTCAATGGTATGCACAAGACCTGATTTAGCTCAAGCACTAAGTGTAGTATCGAGATACATGGCGAATCCGGGAAAACCACACTGGAAAGCTGTGACATGGATTCTCAAGTATCTGAGGGCACTAACACGTTGGGTATCTTTTTTTGAAAGACAGCAAGGGAAAACATGTGTTTCGGGTTATGTGGATGCTGATTATGCAGGAGATTTAGATAAGCGAAGATCCACTACAGGGTACGTCTTCACTTATGGTGGAGGACCGGTTAGTTGGAGATCAATGCTCCAAACGGTTACTGCTTTATCTACTACTGAGGCGGAGTATATGGCGGTAACAGAAGCTTGCAAGGAAGCTATTTGGCTGAAGGGATTAGTAAGCACATTCGGGTTCGATCAAAATTCTATGATGATAAGATGTGACAGTCAGAGTGCTATTTGCCTTGCGAAGAATCATATGTTTCATGCAAGAACGAAACATATTGATATTCGCTATCATCGGATTCGGGATTGGTTGGACTCAGGTGAAATTACAGTTGAGAAGGTTCACACAGATGAGAATGCTTCAGATTGTCTTACTAAGCCAGTTTCAGTTGAGAAGTTTAGACATTGTTTGAAATTGCTCAATCTTTCTACATGCTAAAGATTGGGTGGAGCACCTCCTCACTTGAGGTGCGTTGAGGGAAGAGGATTCTTGCCAATGTGACGGTGCTTGAAGAAATTCAAGCTGCAATGATCTTGTTTTCGGTCGATGGCTCGCCAAGGTGGAGATTGTTGTATATTGGCTCGCCATAGTTGGGTGCACAGGTTCATACCTTATAAGAGGTGTAGTCCATAAAATCAGTTTCCTATATTGGTTAAGGAAACCATATATGTGCAGGAGTTCTATTTGGACTCGGTTTCCTATTTATCTCTATTTTGAGTAAGTAATTCTATATGGATTTGATTTCTATCCATGGGCTATAAATACCCAAGTAACTTGGTATTTGTAAGGGAAGACAAGAGAGTAGAAAACAATAGAAACATAGAGATAAATAGAATAAGTGAGAGAGAACTTTGGGAGCCAAGGGTGTATTGGGTTTAAGGTGAAAGATTAAGATCTTGAGAAAGATACTAGGGAGATTATTGTAATCTGTGTTTCTTTTCTTATAGTGAAATCTTCTCATTGTTCCCCATGGAGGTAGGCATTGCCGAACCACATATATTTTGGTGTTATTGTCTTTATTGTTTTGTTCTTCTTATACTATTGTTTATTGTTTAGTAATCTTTGACTTCGTTGACAAAACGGATCCTGTATTGCAAAGGAGGTGTTCTCACGAATATCTAGGTTGCGGGTTGTTGGCGTTGTTGGGATTAATTAATCACTGCATATAGTTCAACAAGTGGTATCAGGAGCTTAGGTTGGATTTAAGGTTTTGTCAAAGATGACGGAGACTACAGGTGTTCCTGCGAATAGTGATGGTAAGAAACCATCGGTTACTACTCTTGGCGGAGGTGTAAAAGTTGAGATTAAACCGTTCGACGGTAGAGATAACTTTACACTATGGCAAAGGAAGATGAGAAACATTTTGATCCAACAAGATCTTCATGTGGTTCTTGATGGGAAAGACAAGAAGCCAAAAGACATGTCAGATGACGAGTGGAACAAAGCAGATCTCAAAGCCATGAGTTCCATCGAACTACATATCTCGGACGAGGTGATGTTTAATGTGATGGAGGAAACTAACGCCAAAGGAACATGGGAAAAACTCGAGAACTTGTATATGGGTAAGTCTTTATCCAATAAACTTTTCTTGAAAAATGAACTCTTAAATCTTCGGATGGAAGAATGTGGTGATCTTATGGAACATCTAAACGTGTTCAATAAGTGTATCACAAATTTGCTACGGGTGGATGTGAAGTATGACGATGAAGACAAATCTCTGTACCTGCTCAGATCTTTGCCTCAATCTTTCAAACACTTCAGGACCACATTGATGTTCGGCAAGGATACTTTAAAGTATGATGAAGTTGTTCAAGATATAATCTCTCATATGAAGATGAATAAGAACACAGGTGAAGACTCTCAAGCAGAAGTACTATATGTCAAGAATTCTAATGAGAGAGGCCGAACAAATAAGAGAAGTAGCAAATCAAAAGGCAGGGGCAGATCTAAATCCAGGGATAAAGAAGGTTGCTTTGAATGTGGTGCGACAGACCACTGAAAACGAGATTGTAAGAAATATAAGGAAAAGAAGAAGAAGGCCAAAAATTCAAATTCAGCACGTGTTGTTACAGATGATAGCGACGGAGAAATTTGGGCGACTTCTTCAGGTAATGATATTTCTTCGCCTTGGATTTTAGATTGTGGCGCTTCTTATCATATGTGTTCAAACGAAGAATGGTTTGACACGTTTGAGAAAAGAAAAGGTGACGTAATTTTTATGGGGAATAATTCCAGTTGTAAAGTCTGTGGAATCGGTACGGTAAAGTTGAAGATGCATGATGGAATTGTTAGGACTCTGGGTAACGTGAAATACGTTCCTGCACTAAGAAAAAATCTTATTTCCCTGGGTTATTTGGATAAGAATGGGTACACATACAAATCCAAAGATGGGAATCTCATAGTCTCAAAGAGTTCACTTGTGGTTATGAGAGGAGTAACACTTTCTAACAATTTGTACAAGCTTTTGGGAAATACAGTAATTGGTGGAGCTGCAGTTTCTACACAAGAAGATCGCACTCAGCTTTGGCACGTGAGGCTAGGGCATATGAGTGAAAGAGACATGGAAGAACTACACAAACGACAATTGTTGAAGGGTGTAGGAGAGTGTAAACTTGAGTTCTGCAAGTAGTATTATGGGAAAGCAAACTAAAGCACACTTCAAAGCTGTAGATACAAAGAACAGAAGTACTTAACTATATTCACTCAGATTTGTGGGGGCCTTCACGTACTCAATAATCTCCCTAGTATCTTTCTCAAGATCTTAATCTCTCACCTTAAACCCAATACACCCTTGGCTCCCAAAGTTCTCTCTCTCACTTACTCTATCTATCTTTATGTTTCTATTGTTTTCTACTCACCCTTGGCTCCCAAAGTTCTCTCTCCCACTTACTCTATCTATCTCTATGTTTCTATTGTTTTCTACTCACCCTTGGCTCCCAAAGTTCTCTCTCACTTACTCTATCTATCACTTGTTTCTCTCCGGTAGTGAAACATACTTCTATTAGAGTGTTACTATCACCGGTTGCTCAGCAGGATATGGACCTTGAGCAGTTAGATGTCAAAACTACTTTTCTCTATGGTGAATTAGAGGAAGTCATCTACATGGCTCAGTCTCAGGGTTTTGTTGAAGCTGGTAAGGAAAATCTGGTTTGTAGGTTGAAGAAGTCTCTTTACAGGCTCAAGCAATCTTCAAGGTAGTGGTACAAACGTTTCGACTCTTATATGCTGAACATTGGGTATAGAAGATGTGACTATGATTGTTGTGTGTACACTAATGTGTTTGATAATGGGATGGTGATCATATTGCTACTTTATGTAGATGACATGCTTATTGCTTGTCGGGATATGTCTAGAATTAAGGAGCTGAAGACGTTGTTAAGCAAGGAATTCGACATGAAGGATCTTGGTCCTGCATAGAAGATCCTAGGTATGGAGATAAGGAGAGACAGGAAAGCTGGAAAGATATGGCTGTCACAAGTCAAGTACATTCAAAAGGTACTTGAGTGCTTCAATATGATTGATGCAGATCCTGTGTCAACTCCTTTGAACAACAGTTTTGTTTTAAACAAAAGTCAATGTCCTTCCACAGATGCTGAAGTGGAAGAGATGAAGAAAAAGCCGTATGCAAGCGCAGTAGGGTGTCTCGTGTACTCAATGGTATGCACAAGACCTGATTTAGCTCAAACACTAAGTGTAGTATCGAGATACATGGCGAATCCGGGAAAACCACACTGGAAAGCTGTGACATGGATTCTCAAGTATCTGAAGGGCACTTAGACGTTGGGTATCTTGTTTGAAAGACATCAAGGGAAAGAATGTGTTTCGGGTTATGTGGATGCTGATTATGCAGGAGATTTAGATAAGCGAAGATCCACTACAGGGTACGTCTTCACTTATGGTGGAGGACCGGTTAGTTGAAGATCAATGCTCCAAACGGTTACTGCTTTATCTACTACTGAGGCGGAGTATATGGCGGTAACAGAAGTTTGCGAGGAAGTTATTTGGCTGAAGGGATTAGTAAGCACATTCGGGTTAGATCAAAATTCTATGATGATAAGATGTGACAGTCAGAGTGCTATTTGCCTTGCGAAGAATCAAATGTTTCATGATAAGATGTGACAGTCGATGACGAACCCTTGCGCATCAGTCAATGGCTTCCTAACTTCACTCTTGAAACTCAAAAGTAGTCCAATGCCCTGGTATGGGTCAAACTGGCTGGCCTTAGTCAAGAGTATTGGGAGCCGGAAATTCTTATGTCAATTGCTAGGGTTGTTGCACATCCGATGAGGGTTGATGATAAAACCCTCAAGAGGGATTTCGGCTACTTTGCTAATGTTCTTGTTGATGTGGACCTCGCTGAACCTATCCCAGATCAAGTGTATGAGAAACTACAAATAGTGCTAATATACCAATTGAATATTCAACCAAACAAACAATATGCAGAAAGTAAAGAACACACAGAAGTTTTAACGTGGTAAAACCCAATAAGGGAAACGTCCACAGTTGTCCTCACGACAACAAATAATCCACTAGATGAAAAGAGATTTACAAACCTATCAACTACCTGCACTCACTGCGAGTTGATACTCCTGGTTATCTCTAACACCTTGACTTCACCAGAGCACCTTGATGTACGCACAAGACACTCGACTTCTTGATAAACCCACAAGAAGACTCGAAGCCGAAATCACAATACCACTCTTTGGAATCACAAAGTTATGAATTGAGAAAAGGGGGAAGAAAGGGAATTGAGTTCAATAGCCACAAACACTTTGAATACCAAGACCTAACCCAAAACACCACAACTAGAAGAATAACAAACGGCTGAAGAACTGCTTCTCTCATTGAAGAGGAAAGCTATTTAAACCTAGGGTTGGAATACACCGAAAATGGGCCTGATTGAACGAAATCCATATTGGACGTACGTACGTCGAATCAACGTTCGTACGTCCCCACACGGTAAAAAGTTTGCTGCCTGCTTGGACGTACGAACGTCCTAACCACGTACGTACGTCCTGACCAAAAGGAAGCTTGCTGCCTCAATGGACGTACGAACGTCCTAACTAGGTACGTACGTCCAGAACCCAAACCAAACCTGCTGACATACGAAGCGTACGTACGTCCTTAAGAGGTACGTACGTCCTGACCCAATTTATATTCGAAACACACGACGCGAAGGCAATGACACGAGACGACACGCGTACACCAAGGTTTTCTTAACAATGAACTCAAGGCGAAATAACCACGGACACTTTGTCACAAAATTGATGTCAAACCACTTAATGCCGGTTTCAATCTCCCCCTTTGACATTGATTTTGTGACAAAAACCTATGACTCTAATAGCACTTATAAAACATGCTTACAATCCCAAACCATGGCATTTATAAAACATGCCTACAAAATCACTCAAGGTATAACACGTACCGAGTCACCAATTCTTGAACAAGACGCTTTAAACATCAGAGACCGCACGGAAGCAACTAAAAATTTTCGAAGTAACATAAGTTCCTTCGAGCAACTCCCCCATACTTCATGAGCTCAGGAATTTTAACACTTGAGCTCCCCCATAACTGTACAATCCTCTAAAAACATCAACACGTTCACTCCCCCATACTTGTAGCATACCTGAAACATTACCCAAGAATACCCTAACAACAAGGAGACAAATGTTAGTATTAGAGTCATAAATCTCCCCCTTTTTGTCACAACAAGTGAACCAACAATAATATCCAGACTAACCAATAAACACAAATAACCAGAAAGAGGAATCAAAACCAAATAATTAAGACAGAACAGATAAAAATATATAATTCCTATCCAAACTCTTAAGGTTAACGAAAGCAACTCCGAACCAAACTTAATAATTCATCAACATAAAAAAAATAAAAAGAACTCAAGTTAACGAATTCGAAAAACTCGTTCCCAATGGCCAAGAGGAAGCTGGGAGAAGTAAGCTTCCGCACGAGCCGAAGGTCTATTCCACCGAGCTATCACATGCTCATCATAATCCTCCAGCCATTCGCTCGTACAAAACAACTCCTCAATTCTGCTGTCCAAGCCGCAGTCGGTAAGAGGAGCAGCAAGCCCTGGAACCTTCGGGTATCCAACCAACTCCAAGATGTGATTTTGAAGATGACCCGGTAGTCTCTCCCAATGATTGACATGAACCAAACATGGATTAAGGAAAGGTTTATGAATATAGTCATACCCATGGGGAACACGACACAAACGACAAACCTTTGCATTGTTTTTGTACTCCATCACCATAAACGACACATAACCAACAGCCGGAACAAAAACCCCATGAAGTTCATACTCTGCCATTGAGTAATTCTGAAGAACAAAAAGAAAAACTAGAGGGACGTAAGAGGGCACAATATGAGTAAAGTAAGAGAGAACTCCCCTATATATAGAAAAACAAAATCAACCCCAACATGGGCCCAAGGGAAGGGTCCATTACCTAATTAACAAGAATTTACTGCAAAACAGAAAGATTCTAGAACTAATATTAAAATAGCAATATCCAATAACATGCTCACATCCAAAGATAGAAGCAAACCGATATAACAAGCAAAAAGAAGGAAAAAAAAATGTTAAGTACAAGAGTATGAAGAGTAAACCCAAACAAGAACTACCCGGACTCCGAGTCATCACCACTGTGTTCACCATCACCCTCTTCCTCACTCTCTCCAACAGAGTCATCACCATCACTGTCACCTGGACCTGGAGGTGCCTCTTCCGGAAATGAAGGCAAGTCAATGGGAGTGAAGTCCAGCTGTAGGTGATGCATCTGGGCGACATTCATCCTGTGAATATCACGCAGCATAGCATCATGCTGAGAGAGAATGACTTCAACACGATCTATTCGAGTACCCATGTGATCTTGGCGACGTCGAATAGAAGAAACCCGAGCGTCAACTGCTGCAACCGCCCGATTTCCCCTAGCCGGGGCTGAGACGGGGCGTCCAGGGGTCAGAGCCTGATCAAAGTCATCATCACGAACAAGAGCCCGGCCTCCCCAGATTAGGTGGTGTGTCAGACGCGCACCCACAGACTCAAAAGCAGCCTTTCTAGAGTGGCAGCCCTTCTTGATGGCATTGACCCAGTCATGGCCAACAAACCTAGGAGGGCTCACCTCCACATATCGTCCCTGAAATCCCAAGTGCTTAAGAATGGTCATTATAAAACTAGGGAAAGGAAGAGTACCCTTAGTAGCATCGATTTGAAGCATCCGTGTGTAGATGACTTCAGAGAGATGGAGATGGTGCACCGACATACAAACTATCAATTTGATCATGTCGTCGGTCATGATGATCTTGTTGCCTTTGGTGGGGTAGATGTTGGAATGAGCAACCATATGCAGAAGGATGGCACTGTAGAACTTGGCGTGGTATCTCTCCGTGACACCATCGATGAACATTCTTTGTACTTGATCGACAAAATCAATTTGAATTTCCTCCGGAATGGGCCACCTAACATGAATGCCATCTTCAGAGAGAAGATCATTATCAATTCCCAACGCCTCACGAATCACCTTTGGAGAGATAGTGTACCTCCGACCCTCAATCAAAACAGAGAAACTCGAGCGATTTTGGGAAGGTGTCTTTGTCTCATAAAAGGCAATCGTGTGCTCAACCGAGTACTTGGTGATTGGTTGAGCCACCCTTAGCCAATTCCGAGTCTCAAAGAAGAGGGTTCTGTTGCCGAGTTGAGTAGTCCCAAGAGGGGTGGCAGCGATGTCTGCCAAGTCAAAGAATCGCTCCGGAACAATAGCTTTTGCTCGGGGATGAGCACCAAGAGATGTGGGATGAGGCGACAAGGCTGGAGTGGAGCCACGACCCCTAGGAGCGCGAGAAGAGGAAGCCGTGGTGCGTGCGCGCTTTGAAGCCATTGTCTACACAAGCACAACAGAAACCAAGCCAAAAATGTAAGAGAATTAACTCAAAAACCAGTAACAAGCTCATTGAGGCATTTAATCAAACAATTGATGTGCAGAAATTTGAGATATGCTATCGACAACAATGTAGCAAGACCAAACATCCAATCCACAAAACAAAAACATAAAACAGTAATGGAAACCAAGAACAACTACTTCCCAAGGTCATGATCAACTCAATTGAAGACACGATCAAGTATGAAGCCACCAAGAGCCATTAAGACATTTATCAAACATACAACCTTAACAACAATATATGATAAAGCAATTCCAAATAATCAACAAGAACATGACAATTGAAGAAGGAAAGATCATAAGACAAACTTACAAGAGAGTGATTGAGGATGACCAACAAGATTCACCAACCAACACACGGAACCAACACAACGACAAACACCACTATGGAAGAACAGCACAAATCCAATAGGAAAAGAGCAAGAAGAAGGTCGACAAGAATAAATGAGAGAGAAAGAAGGGGAAGAGCAAGAAAAATCGATATGTTCGTGCAAGAGGGAATAGAGAGCACGTTTTGAATGTAACAGTTGGCCTTTGGTTTAACAAAAGTTGAATTTAAACAACAAATGGGCCGGACTGTTTCAGGAACGTACGTACGTTCTAGGAACGTTCGAACGTCGGGACCCAAAAAAAAAACATCTGCCAAACACTACGTTCGTATGTCTTAGGGACGTTCGTACGTTGCTAAAAGATCTGTCCCCCTCCACGTACGAACGTCTTCAAGGCGTACGTACGAACCCTTTTTTTTTTTTTTTTTTTTAACAAAAAGAAAAACCGAGAAGCCATCCTAACAGCCAGACAATAAACCAAAGCATGACCAAAGACAAGCATTGAGAGACATCACAAGAAAAATTTCTACTTATTGTAGGGATTCCAATTTTAGAAAAATTACAAGTGAAGCAAATCTCAACCACAAGAAAATGCAAAACCGAAGAACGACGTCATACACCAAGTCATGATACTTCCTGGAATGATGCAAACATGCAGAAGAAACTGACAGACACAAATCCACCTCCAGACCCAAAGGAAAACCATGATCATTGAATATATGGAAATGCACATGCAACTAGACCAATGTGAACGTTAACCGGATCACAACTAAACAAGTAAGCATAGAATATTGTTTTTTTTTTTGTTTTTTTTTTTTTTTTTTTTCCGGTAAGACCATTTGAAACAAATGCCATTCCCGTGTGGGAGTATATAATATCTCCATCTTTTACCAGAACACGAGGGTAGGGTGTAGCCTACATCTTTTCGGCAAAACACACTCAAGAAGTGCAATACCATGATAACGTGCAACACAAGAACTAACATCTCTTGAGTGCATCCGTCAGAGCATGACCCTCACAGCCCCAACGGGTTCTTAGCCAAATGAGTATGCTCTCAAGACATTCAAATGGCTGGGGATTTTGTGAGTCATTGACCACTTACAAGAGGTATATAACCATGAACGACAATGATGACCATGAAGGAAAACCATACAATGCTGGAGATGTACAGAAAATTCAAAATGACAATCCAACTACATGTAAATGCATCATGTAGAAACCATCAAGACAGAGAGAGTATGATGTAACCCTACTACACTGCACGACCAAAAACAGTTGAGAACGCCAAACAAGAACCATTTGTAAGAGGAATCCACACAATAGAGAAAGTAGTATGTCCCCAATACCAACAACAATAACAAAATTAACCAAACCTAAACATCCTAAACACAACCAGTTCCAACGGATACATTAGGTATATAAATGCGGAAGGGGTGTAGTGACAATGAAACAGTTATCAGATGAGCGACTACCAGTTAACACCAAGACATGATTGGAATAAAAAACGTCACACTTATCATCCTCAAACACAACCCTAAACTTAGCATCACATAACTGACTAATACTCAATAAATTGGACTTAAGACCCTTAACAAAAAGAAGCTCATGACTATTGAGCGATCCAACCTCAGAAAAGTTACCTTTACCCGCAACCGGAAGCATTTTACCATTTCCAAAACTAACCTTACCTCCATAGTCAAGAGTCAGATTATCAATTAGAGTCTTATCACCTGTCATATGATGCGAACAACCACTATCAAGATACCATGATGAAGGTATTGGTTCAACCAAACGAGCCATGTGAGATACCATTTTCCTGGATGCATCCATACTCCTATCCCAGAAGTGTGGTGGTGGAGTGGGCATGGGTGTTGCTTGAGGACGATTTCCATAAGGAGAAGTCCTGGGTAAACCCCACGGAGCATAGCCATTCCACATGTATGGAGCCTGCATGGAGAAAGTGAAAGACTTGTTCCAATATGAATTACCTGCAAAAGAAGAATGATGAGCAGGATACAGATTATTCCAACAGAAAGCAGAGGTGTGACCCATGCGACCACAGGTTAGACATTTAAAGCCTTTGTGTCTAAAGTTCTTTTTCCGGGCATGCTTTACACTAGTGACCTTGGGTGGGGAAAACACACCAGACACCTGCACAGGAGCAGGGGAAGTGACACCTGTTGGTCTGACAAAAGTAGTACAGGAAGTGCTAGCAGTAGAGAGAGGAACAGATGTGTCATAACCTAAACCAGATTTGTCTGAGTGGGATTTACCAATTCCCAGCAGAGAGTTAAGACTATCACTAGCTTTACCAAAGCCAACCAATTGTTTGTTGGCTGCAAACAACTCAGCTTTCACCTTTTCATGTTCCAGTACAAGAGCGCGATACCGTGTCTCCAGATTATTGTTCAGGTTTTCCAGAGAGGCAATACGTGCTTGGAAGTCCTCCTTTTCCTTCGCAAATTCTTCCTTCAACATGTTGGAGTCACCTGCAAGAGTACATATATCCTGACCAAGACTATCTACCTGTTCCTGCAAGACAGTGTTAGTTTTTTCAAGCAACTTTACTTGTTGCATGGAAAACTTATACATGTCACATAATTCACTAGTAGTAGCATGAACACCAGAATCAGAAACATTAATATCATCAGTGAAGGGTACAATACCTCCTGGATGCTCATCCAGGGATGCACTGAAGACCACATAGTTAGAGACAACATTTGAGGAATTTCCATCCTCATCTTCATCTGAATCATCCCACGTCACCGTGAGGTTTGCTTTGGAATCATCACCAGGTTTGCGATCCACCTTCTTGTCACATTCATTAGCAAAATGCCCATATTCACTACACTTGTAACATTGGACATCTTTACGATCAACTCGAGCTCTTCTTCCATCCACAGAGAATCTCTCAAAACCACGACTCCTAGGAGCATTTGAAGTGTCAGGACATCGCTTTCGAGGGTCTCGATTCTGTTGATATCTCAGAATCTTCTGAAAGCTTCGTGACAGAAACGCATAGTTATCATCCACAGTCTGTCCTTCATCATCAGAAAGTTCTGTGGAAGTTTCTTTAGACGGTGTAGCCTTGAATGCCACAGACTTGTTCTTCAACGGTTCTTCCAAGGCCTGTTCCATCTCACATGTCCGTAGTTTCCCAGCAAGTGTCTCAATGGACATGTTCTTGATCACATTACTCTCAGTGATGGCATCCTTACGTGAACGAAACCGAGGAGGCAAGGCACGCAATATCTTACGTACCACTTGAGTGTCAGTATATGCATGACCAATAGCAGCACTACAGTTTATGATGTCTTGGAGACGGATAAAGAAATCATCAAAAGTCTCAGAATTATCCATCCGTAGATTTTCAAACTGAGAAGTTAACAGTTCTAACTTGCTTTCTTTGACAGTTTCATCACCTTCATGTGTACAGATAAGTCTGTTCCATGCATCTTTAGCCTCTTCACAGCCTTGCACACGACGAAACTCACTGGCATTTAATGCCATGAAAATAGCATTGAGTGCCTTGTTGTTGTAATTTGCCAACAACTTCTGTTCAGGCGTCCACTTTTCACGTGGCGTCAGTGATGTAACAGCAGCATCATCAGTACCTGTAGTAGTAATTGGTTCTTTCCACCCTGTGACAACAGAAAGCCAAACTTCTTCTCCTAATGCTTGGAGATAAGCTCGCATCCTTACTTTCCAATGACCAAAGTCTTTTCCACTAAATTGTGGAGGAAGGCTTGAAGTAGCAAACTTGTTGGATTCCATAAAGCACTAATGATCGATAGCGTGAGCCTTTACGCTCCTTAACCAGCCCCCAGCGACTGATACCAATTGAGAAACTACAAATAGTGCTAATATACCAATTGAATATTCAACCAAACAAACAATATGCAGAAAGTAAAGAACACACAGAAGTTTTAACGTGGTAAAACCCAATAAGGGAAACGTCCACGGTTGTCCTCACGACAACAAATAATCCACTAGATGAAAAGAGATTTACAAACCTATCAACTACCTGCACTCACTGCGAGTTGATACTCCTGGTTATCTCTAACACCTTGACTTCACCAGAGCACCTTGATGTACGCACAAGACACTCGACTTCTTGATAAACCCACAAGAAGACTCGAAGCCGAAATCACAATACCACTCTTTGGAATCACAAAGTTATGAATTGAGAAAAGGGGGAAGAAAGGGAATTGAGTTCAATAGCCACAAACACTTTGAATACCAAGACCTAACCCAAAACACCACAACTAGAAGAATAACAAACGGCTGAAGAACTGCTTCTCTCATTGAAGAGGAAAGCTATTTAAACCTAGGGTTGGAATACACCGAAAATGGGCCTGATTGAACGAAATCCATATTGGACGTACGTACGTCGAATCAACGTTCATACGTCCCCACACGGTAAAAAGTTTGCTGCCTGCTTGGACGTACGAACGTCCTAACCACGTACGTACGTCCTGACCAAAAGGAAGCTTGCTGCCTCAATGGACGTACGAACGTCCTAACTAGGTACGTACGTCCAGAACCCAAACCAAACCTGCTGACATACGAAGCGTACGTACGTCCTGACCCAATTTATATTCGAAACACACGACGCGAAGGCAATGACACGAGACGACACGCGTACACCAAGGTTTTCTTAACAATGAACTCAAGGCGAAATAACCACGGACACTTTGTCACAAAATTGATGTCAAACCACTTAATGCCGGTTTCAGTGTACGTTAGAACTCTCTCTTTTGAGTTTTGGCAGGTTGTAAAATTTGCTAAGTATCCTAAATTCTCTGTAACCACTGCAAAGTGGTCGGCCACTTAGTTACAGACTGTAGGAAATTGAAGAGAGTTATGGCAAACAAAGACCAAGTAAAGGCTAAAAGTGTTGCTAATTCAAACTCTAGAGCTAACAATTTTGACAAAAATAAAACACAAAGATCGAGGCCCTGGTTGGGTGAAGAAAGATCAAAGTGTTCAAGAGGCTGGGACAAGTAATGTGAACAGATTTATAATGTACTTGAGAATATCATAGAAGACAATTAGAAGAGAATGCCCAAGAGTCAAGCCCTGCGAATGAAAAGATTCAAACCCCCGAGACAGATGAACGCTCATCTAAAGAGGATGAGGTTGATACAATTGAAGAAAGTGATGAAGATCACATTGAGGTTAATGATGAAACATGCCTATTCCTACCACCCGTTTTAGACCAGAGAGAAGAGATTGCTAACCATACTTCTGAAGGTAATACAATTATTCCAATATCAGAAATTTACATTCAGCTCCCTCCTCTTGAGGAAATTGGCTTAAAGATTGCACCTTTTGTTCAACCATCACAAATTTCACCACTCTCCACCTCTATGCCCCTTGCTCCCATCGATCACAATACCCAATTATCAGTTGTGCCTGCTTGCTCGTCCTCCACTATAACAATTTCTCAAGTCACAGAAACACATGCAGTTCTCAACCTCCACCTATTGAACCCGACTTCACTCTTTCGAAAGATTTCAACCTGCCACCCAAATCTCACCCTATAAATTGGGTAGATCAGGTGGGAACAGTTGAGAAAATTGTAACAAATAAAGCCTCGCAACCTAAGAGCATTAAGTCGACCATCGCACCTCCTGCTACTAGAAATAGGGCAGGAAAGGATAAAACTTCCAAGTGAGTTACTCACACCACCTCCTTTAAGTTTAAAAATGAAGTGCATTTTCTAGAATTTAAGGGGCATAGCCAACACTAAAACACAAACAAGATTGCTTAAATTAGTCAAAGAGTTTAAACCCCATAGTATGGGAATTGTCAAAACCAAAACGGACTCCTCCAACATCCCAGTTTCTCTACTCAACTCCTTAGGTTTTCACTCCTCCATTATCACCAACTCATCTCAGAAATCTCTGGCTAACATTTGGATCATTTGGAGTCTGGACTTCCCCCCACCAGCTGTTATCTCTTGTTCAAACCAGCATATTACAGTTTTTTTTATACTGTTATTTTGTCCTTTGTCCATGCTTTGCATCTTCATATGGATAGAAGATCCCTATGGGCTGAACTGTCCTTAATTCCCAATTAAACCTGCCTTGGCTCATCCTTGGAGATTTCAATGTGGTTTGATCTTCATTGGAAAAGAAGGGAGGCGTGAGACCTTTACCAATAGCTATGAGAGAATTCCAGACTTTCATTGACGCCAATGTTCTCATGGAAACGACGCCAATGTTCTCATGGAAACCCCTTCTAGGGGGCTTACGTTTACTTGGAGCAACAAGCAAGAAGGTATCAGGAGGATTTTAAGCAAACTTGATAGAATTTTGTGCAATCCGGATTGGCTTTGATTGTACCCTGGCTGGGAATACAAAGTTTCCAGTAGGTTGTGCTCTGATCATTGTCCTCTCCTTGGTGTCGTCACCACAGTCTCCAAGCCACAGAACATTCCATTCAAATTCTTTTCTTGATACTGTTAAGCAAAGTTGGAGTCCGTATGTGGTTGGCAATCCTTTTTTTTGTCTTCTCTCATAAACTTAAAAGGCTCAAAGTTCGTTTAAAGAATTGGAACTTTAATACTTTTGGCTTCTTAGAGAAAAACCTTAAAGATAGAGCCGAGAAGTTAAATGCCCTACCATTAAGACTAGAAGACAACCCCCTTGATGATTCTTTAGCTACAAAAATAGAAGAGGCTGAGGAATACTTAGAGAACTCTCTTGAGCAACAGGCCAAGTTTTGGCAACAAAAAGCTGCAGCTCGTGAAATGGCAGAATGAGTTGATAGAAGCACTAGTTATTTCTTTGCCTTAGCTAACACAAGGAGAACAGAATCATTTATCATAGAGTTGAAAGATGACCAAGGAACCATGCTTACTGATCAAAAAGCCATATCTGACTTCATTGTTCAGCATTATACTCAAAAATTCAAGGGCTCTACTAATCAGATAGATGCATCTCTTCTTCAGGATATGCCTGCAATGTTGACTGTAGAGGACACTAGAGCTTTGGAGGCCACTCCTACTGTTGCAGAAGTCAAGCAAGTTGTGTTTGATCTATGCCCTAGTAGTGCTGCAGGGCCTGATGGTTTTAATGGGTTTTTCTATCACTATTGTTGGAAAAGACCTCACTAATGCCATTCTCTACTGTTTCAGAAAATTCAAGCTTCCCGACAACTTCAACAGTAACTTTCTTGTGCTTGTGCCTAAAGAAAAAAATCCTATTTCTATCAATAAATATAGGCCTATTTGTCTCTCCAACTTTGCCTTTAATGTTATTCCCAAAAGCATGGTTTCTAGAATCAGTCCTATTGTTGCCAGAATTGTTACAAAGGCTTAGTATGGTTTCATTCCTGGCAGGAACATTTCTCAAAGTATTGCTCTAGCTTCAGAGCTAACAAGTGACCTGAAAGTTAAAAGATACAGCGGAAGCATTGTAGTTAAACGAGACATTTCTCAAGCCTTCGATACTCTCAATTGGAGCTTTCTTTTATTAGTGCTAGGAAGGCTTGGGTTCCCTCAAATTTGCATAGACTGGATCAGAGCTGCTGTCACGGGTAATAAAATTTCAATTTTGTTTAATGGAGGGCCTGTGGGCTTCTTCACAGCTGAGAGAGGGCTCAGCCAAGGTGACCCCCTTTCTCCGCTTCTTTTTGCTATTGTTGAAGATACTTTAAGTAGGGGTATCCAATTTCTTGTTGACTGCACTAAGTCAAAAGAGTGGTACAATCTACTCATGTATCCAGTCCATCTCATCAGTTCTATGCCGACGATATTTTTTGTTTTTTAAAGCTGACAAGGGCTCCATTAAACATCTTCTTGATTTGTTAAATTGTTACCAAAGCTCTGCAAGTCAGATTGTGAACAAATTAAAATGTAAAAGCTTTCCTCAGCCCCATGAGTGCTGTAAGGAAGGAAAACATCATTGAAATGCTGGGTATTAAAGAAGGGTTTTTTCCAGAGAAGTATTTGGGCATTCTGCTATCTTAAAGAAGAATATCCAGACTTATATTGAGACCTGTTTTGGATAACATAAAGAGTAGAATTTCTGGCTGGGAAGGCAAGGCACTCTTCTTTCAAGGGCGAACAATTCTGGCTCGACAAGTTCTCAATAGCATTCCATTGCACAATTTGTCTCTTTACAAGTGGCCAACTCACTTCATCAAAAAGTGTGAAACTTGTATCAGAAGTTATGTAAACCTTACTTGGAGGGTGGCTTGGGGCTGAGGCAGCTGAGAGACATCAACTTATCCCTCCTACTTAAGTTAGCTTGGGCTCTCATGGGCTCTGAAGATTCTCCTCGGGCAAACTATATGAAAGGCATATACTTTGATAAATTTGGGAACTTCTATGCTTCAAAGTCTTCACCTATCTGGAAAGGTGTCAAATGGGCTCTGGAAATAATTTCTGATCATTATGAATGGAACATTGGCAATGGTGTCTCTATTCATCTCTGGAAAGATAAATGGACTGGTGACTTGGCGATTAAAGATATGCTACAACCTGATGCAACCTTCTGGAAGAAATCACAAGCTACTCTAAGTCCTTTCATAGAAGGCACAACATGGCAATTCCCTGACAGTCTCAAGGCCATTCTGCAAACTGTAATGTAAATTTACAAGCTCTTCCTTCCCCTAATGCAAAAGAACACGATCGAAGGATTTGGAAGCATACAGGCAGTGGTCACTTCACTACTCTAAGTGCCCATGAAGCAATTAGAAAGAAAAATCCTAAGCCACCTTGGGCTCACTTTCTTTAGAAAGCCAGCTTTCATCCAAGCATCAAACCATCAAAAGGTGCCTACCGATGAGATGCTCAAGGCTAGGGGCATCCAATTGATTTCTATTTGCTGCCACTATCAAGATCAAGTGTAGATTTGCCGTCAAGTTTGGAGCCAAGCTTCAGCTTCAAACATGGTTGATTTAGTCTTGGCTTGCAAAGGGAGGAGTACTCTTATTAAGGAACTATGGAGAGCTTACTCTCTAACCGGAATTGTTGGCATCTGGAAAGACAGGAACAAAGTCATCTTTGATAGTAAAAAGCCTAATGCTAGCTGCATTGCTGCCACCGTTACAAGAGAAATCTGGTACACCTTTACAAAAGCTAAAAGTCACCACGATGATACTATTCTGGACAAGAACCCAGTTACAAGTCTTGGATTATCACTCAGGATCAGACCACCTCCTTTTTTTGAATGTTTTCGCTACCCCCTCCTAGGGGAGTCATGAAGCTTAGCTCAGATGGCTCCTCAATGGGCAACCCTAGACCTGCTGGCTGGATCGATGCATATTCAGAGACTACTCTTGTCTAGTGAAGGGTGTCTTAGTTGGAGATCTTGGCACTGAAACTAACAATGCTGCAGAGATGATGGCTATAATGAATGGGTTAGAAAAAGCTGTTGAATGTGGATGGCTTCAACTTTGGGTGGAAAGTGACTCTACCATTGTTGTGAACTCTTTCTGCAAGGACAAAGTGCATTGGAGTATTCGAAAAAGGTGGAATACGGTGAAGAACAAGTTTTCTTGGCTGAACTTCTCAACAACATGGAGAGAAGCCAACTTTGGAGCGAACTGTTGTGCAAAACATGGAGGAACTATGAGTAAAGGCTTTATCAAGAGGTGGAATTGCAGGCCTAGTTTTAGGGAAATTAAATCATAACTTTTAGGGAAATTAAATCATAACTTTTATGTTCTGTATTATGAAGAATGGTGTGTTCTATGAACCACTCTTCTAGTGTTAGATTTTTTTATTCTTTTTCCCTCCTGTACTTTCTTTTTTTCCTTTCTTTATCAATATTAATCACCTTTAAGCAAAAAAAAAAAAATATTAAATTTCAGTGCAGATCAGGTGGAAAAGAGAGGTGCTGGGCTGATGAGAGGAGTGAAAGGATGGCCTTGGGGGGGAGACACCTCAATTCCTGACATGATGGAAGTCTCACACCAAAAGTTAAAAATTACTTCAGGTTTCATGCATTAGGTTTTCTTGTCATCACAATTGATACAGATTTCATGCTATGATTGTTGCCTATTTTGCTTTTAAAGGGATAGACTGTTATTTTGCAACATTGTAACTTGTAACCTGTTCTGCATCCTGATTCTTTTAATACCAATTCACAAATAAGGAAATATAACGGGATTCACGCATCAGCTAAAAAAAGGCTGCATGTTTAACCAGGTTTAAGAACCATTAATAGAATGGTGCTGTGACAATAGAGCAACCCAACAAGCTAAGTAAATGGAAAGAGAAACTATAATGCACTCATTTTACGACTAAATGTACGCACTAATCCTTTTACATTAGCGAAATGAACAGTTGTGTAAAATATTTACCACCGAAAGCTCAATAGATAAGAAATGTATACCACCAACTTTCAAAAGAATTATATTTTATGAAAAAATTCTCATAATTGCATCACAAATTATTTTTATTCACGTATTTGATCAACCCTTAAAGTACAAAGTTGAGAAGTTGAGAGGATATGCATCAAAACGAAGAATAAGGCTATTGGCTATTTTCGAAATAATTAGTAAAGTAAATGATAAAAAATAAAATGTCATATCCAAGACTTAAAATAGGTTTGTTTTTTGAGTCCGGCTAGCACAGGTTATGTCTCACACTTTATCACGTGAAGTCAGTCTATAGTCGTTGGATAGATCTATTAATCTAATCTCGAGAATATATATTGACCAACTAAAAATAGAAAAGAAAAATAAAAATTAATAAAGCAAATCATTAAGTTATAACTCCGTCTCTTTCTCTCTCTCTCCTCTTCGTCTCTTTCTCTCTCTCCTCTTCGTTTTCATTTCTGATCTTTCTCTCCGGAATTCATTATCAAAAACCTTAAATCCTAAATTTGAGATTTCTTATAGTTATCGCGAAATCATCCAAATATTGGAGGTACGTAGAAATTCTTAAAATTACTTCTTAAAATTTAATGAGATTTCTGCTATTGGCCTTTGTTAGATTAGCATTTGTTTTTCAGAATTTAATTCTAGGGCTTTCTGTTTCCATGCTCAAGTTCGAAATTATTTTCTTTCTAGCATTATTTTGTTATAATGGTGTTTTTTTTTAATGTTTACTGAGGATTTGAACACCTCAAACCCAACCCACAACATAAGCCATGAATTTCTTTGTAACCTCTTATTTTTGATAAGTATCACTTTCATTGAAAGAAGGGTAATTGTACAGAGCTCAAGACAGGTTGTACAAGATATTCACAACCACGACAAAAAGCAAATTACATGGGCAATGCCAGAGACAAAAAAAAAATGGAAACTTTGGGTCTTCTTCCTCTTAGCAATCTAAGCATTATAACTCTAATTTTCAGAATGAACAAAGCAGAAAACTGAACCAAAATAAATGTAGCTTTAACTTTTCAAAACCATCTGCTCTAAAACTCAAACAGAGTTATCATGTAATGGAAATTCATACCCTTGTGATGAATTGTGTTTCATATTTGGGTCTGAATTTTGTTTATCTGAAATGCGGTTTGTGTTTTTTTTTATTCAGAAATCAAAATTTCAAGTCAGAGCAGATGGTGGAGATGACCCAGCACAGCAAATGAAGGAAATGGTTGCTACAAGGAAGAGATGCGAAAGTTTGGTAAATTTTGCATAAAACCCATTTCATAAATTTGTTGCTTATAGTTCATCATCATTGAAAACTATACTACATTACTCACTCTGTTACACTTGGTGCTCGGTATGCAACAAAAAAATTCAGTGTTTTGCCGTTAGAGTTTAGTTCACTATATGTAAAGAATACTGGTACCATAAAAGTGCTTTATGTGAATTACTATAAGCTTATTAAATTTGGGAATGTAGGAGCACTAGATTTTGGGGGTTTGTTGTGCTTGCACTGTATGCCAAAATTGAACCATTGAGACAAATTTAAAAAGTGGACAAAATAGGAATTCATATAGAATGATTACTTTATATACTTAAAATGAATCATCTGAATTAGGATGGGAGCATGTGCCGTTTAACTTTTTTGATGGTTTGGTTTGTTGCATATCGCTTGTTAATGGATTTTGTAAGTCGGATCTTTAGCTCAAAGGGTAGAGCACTTGAGAATGGGAGTATGTCTCCAATGCATCTCAAGCGATGGTGGTTCAAATCCACCAAGGTCCTTGATGCCATATTTTATCATTACCGTTGTAATTTGAATTCTAGTGCCTCTAACCTCATTTTTATAATGTTGTTGTTATAATGAAAGAGGAGGTTTGGTCAGTATCATTGCATGGTAAACTAGTGTAATGTGGTGTGGTTTGAACTGGTGTAATCTGTTTGGTTTGGTCGGCATCGTTCCAAATGGTTTGGATAGATATCTTTTGCACACTGTTATGTTAATATTGACAGTATTCATGGATTGATATGGTTATGCCTACATGAGTCCCTGTTCATGGATGTTAAAGAAAACAGACACAACTTTTTTTTTATTTTATATATAAATTCTAATTCTTATTAATAATCATCAGCGGGTTGAAAATACCCCGACAGGTTCTAATCCAAAGAAACACATATGAGCAAAAATCCAAGTAAACAAAATAGAAACACCATAACAAGCCAGTGCACTTTGCTAATCCAAAGCAACATATATGAGCAAAAATCCAAGTAAAGAAAATAGAAACACCATAACAAGCCAGTGCACTTTGCTACTAATGCATACTACTACTATCGTTAACCGAACCCTTTACTTCACTGATGTTGTTGCCAGTTACTTTTGTCGTTGTTACCATCTTTCCTCCATAACACCATGTCACCCAATGAGATCTCTGAACTGATTCCCTCTCTCGTCCAATTCATTGACGGTCGAACTTCACACGAAGGGATCCTAATGAACAATATAGGTGGCATTAGAAGAATTACATTGTGAGCAATTTTATTAATACAAAAAATTAATGAAATACCCACCTGAGGAAAATTATTAAGATCAAACATTACATTGCCATGAGCATGATTGGCTTGAACAGATATCTACAATAAAAAAAAAAATCCAAACGAATCAGGTATTTTTTTTTTTTTTTTGCTAGAATAGATTTTAACAAAGTTATTTTTTTTGCTAGAACAGATTTTTGCTACAATAAAAAAAATCCAAACGATAAATATAAATATGTAAAATTATTTGTCAAACATTCAAAATAATTAGAATAGATTTTAACAAAAGTTAGGTACCTGGGTATGAGTAGGTAACAACGTGTTGCTTTGGCTAGCATTTTTACGCGAGACTTTTGAACTAAATGGATGAACAATATAGATATAATCAGAGATGTTGCTATACATGTAAACTGGTATGGACATTAGAACAATTAACTATATGGTAGATATTACCTGGTACTTGATTTGATTTTTTGTTGAAGTCCTTTCTTGTTAGCCTTTGTCTTCTTTTTCTTTATTCTATCGATCGGGTTTAAAAATGTCTTAGGTCTTCCTTTGCCATTCTTTACAAGCGGATCAAGCAATGGCTCGAGAATATTGTCTGGATATGCAACTTCAACACTTGTAGTACCACTATCTCCATTTTGTGGCTCCATATGTAATGATAATTTTCTTATTGCAGCTTCGACATTTTTTAAAGTATCATCAAAACCTTTCAAAGCCACCTCAAATACCACATCTGAATGTGATGCCTTGGATGCAATATGAACACCATCTTGGCAAAGTTTAGAGTATCTAAGAGCAACACTTTCCTTCAACTTTAGTCGAGTCCCTTCGTCTTTTGTAAAAACAGTTGAACCAGACTTTGCCTCCCTTGTCCATCTCTTCAATATATATTGCTTGGGAAGATTTTGAACATCTTCCACTACAAATATTTTCAATGCATGTCATGCCTACACAATATTAAGAAGAATTAGTAATGATAATTTGAATAACAAATAAAAATAGTTTAAAAATAATCATGAATAATTTAAAAACAACATACAAGAAATTCAAATACAGCAGGGTAATAAACAACATTAATGCCTCTGCAAAATATGTCACGTCTGAAAACCGATGCCCATTTTTCGCGCTTCTCAAATAAATTTATCAACCAATTATTCTCTTTCAAATTGTATTTCTTAATCATAGCATCCCAACAACTTTGAAATTATGGAATAGTCCCATAATCATATATGCACTTATTAAAATCTGAAAAGAAATCAGGTTGCGAATTAATTTGGTGCGCCAAATGTTTCATGGCATTTCTTCCAATATGCCACGGACAATAATAATGTCGGGTTCCTAGTAAAACCTGCTTAATAACGCCTCCAATAGCTGATTCTTGATCAGTAAGAATGGTGTTTTGGTTGTTTTCCTTCCATTGCTACCATCCATGATTTCATTACCCACACAAAAGTTTCTTCTGTTTCTGAGTAAAGTAAAGCACCACCAAATAATACAGTTTGATAATGGTGATTGATCCAAACAATTGGAACAAATGGCATGTTATATTTATTTGTTCCATATATGTAGGATCAAAACATACAACATCATCGAAGTAATGGTAATCCATCCTAGATCTTGCATCAGCCCATACAAAATTTGTCATTTGACCCTCAGATTCAATTTGAATTGTGTAGAAGAAAGCTGGATTTTCCATTTGTTGTTGCCGAAGATGGTCAAGTACAGCTTGTGCATCTCCATTAGCAAGCTCTTTTTGATGTTTTGAAGTTAAATAATTATTTGCATCTTTTTTTGTGAAACCAACATTTTGAATACCTCCAGCTTCACTAGCACAAAAACTCACCATAAGATTCGTTCTAATTCCTGCTGTAAGCATGCATGTTATCCATGATAAGTCCTTGGGTGGATCCTACACTCCTCTGGGATCGAAGCCTGTGTCTTTTACTTGGTGTCACAAGGGCATGGTTGTGATTCTCAATAACCTTTGACACACGCCATGTTTTTTTTTTTTTTTTTTTCGAACAACCATGATGGCCTTACAACCTGTCCTCGTGTCAGCTCTATTTCTTATCTCCTTTCTTCAACTGCTTTAGCTCTAGGATCTCTCATACCTTCAAGGGAACAACAAAAAGTACGACCAATAATCTCCGAAGTAATTCTTGATCTATTTGTTGTGCTCTTTCGAATGCTAAAACCTATGTTAGTTGCATAACGATTGTAAAAGTTATATGCTTCTTCGTGTGAATTGAACTCCATCCCAACACAAGGACATTGTACATGTCTGTCAGTTTTATTCATCACATACTCTTCATCTGCACCATTTTCGTACATCGGTTCATTTTCATCTCTTGTGATGTTGATAAAATTTTCTTCACTTTCATCGTATTGAATGTGGTTGTCATCAACCACGTTGCTTTCACATACCATTCTAGAGCTACAAAAACAGTCAACAGATGTATAAATAAAAATTGAAAATAAAAAAGAAGAAAAAATAGAAAATCATAGTATTATAAATGTAGTTTTCAAAAAACATTGAACAACTAGATTAATTTAACCTGATTATTTTAAAGATTATCAAACAAAAGATATAGATAGATTGTAGTTTCAATTAATATTCAGCAAAATAAAAATAAAGTAAACAAACCTTAGAAGAAAGACGAAGTGTTTCAAGGGTTTTTCAAAAAAAATAAGGTTTTGATATGACTAAAGTGAAGGAGAACCGAAAAAGATCAGAAACGAAAACGAAGAGGAGAGAGAAAAAGAGACGGAGTTATAACTTAACAATTTGCTTTATTAATTTTTATTTTTCTTTTCTATTTTTAATTGGTCAATGTATATTCTCGAGATTAGATTAAATATATCTATCCAACGACTATAGACTAGGCCTGTAAAAATGGCCCTTTGACCCTAAACCCGGCCCATTCAACGAAAAAAACCCTTAAAGCTTGACCCTTATGATTTTTAGGGTAGGGCCGGCCCGACCCTCTCCTTTTAAGGGTCGGTTAGGGTTTAGCTTTGGAAATCTTAGACCCTACCCTTAGCCCGACCCTAATTAACCCTCTCAAAGCCCTCTTACGACCCTCATAAATATATGTATAATTTTTAATATATTTCTCTATATCAAAATTTGAACATTTTTTTAGAGTTTTAATCGTAAAGATTTTCCAATTAGACATAGATGTCACTTTTGTTTAAGTTATATGATATTTATCAAATGTTTATCGAATATTTTCCGAACTAGTTGTTAATAACAAACTATTATATAACTAAAAAAAATTGATTTTCAATAGAATATTTTTTTATTAACCATATATTTTATTATTGAGCATGTAATAAACGGTAATTAGATTATTATTTTAAATGTGTATTTTATACTTATCATGCTAGAATTTTATAAATTTAGGATTAAATTTCTAAAGTTTGAAATTTTAGTAATAAGATAACATCTAATTACGAGTTCTTTGTATTTATTAATTGTAATGCTTTTGGATAAAATAATATCATATACTATAACAAATTTTATGGTGAAAAAAATATATTTGTACATTTAAGAATTGAAACATATTATACGTATTTTCAAAAATATTAAAATGATATTAATAAAATCTTGATCGCATATTTTTTTTTCAAATAAAACATAATTCTATGTATCGACCCTATCAACCGGGCCCGTTAGCCCGGCCCTCAACCCTTTAAAATAAAGGGCTAAGGGTCGGGTGAGGTTTTTACAATTTTTGTGTAGGCCCGCCCTAACCCAACCCTCATCATCTTTTAGGATAGGGTTGGCCCGACCCTTAAAGTGTGAGGGCTTGAGGGTTCAAGGGCCGGGCTAGCCCTACCCGGCCCATTTTACAGGCCTACTGTAGACTGACTTCACGTGGTAAAGCGTGAGACATAACCTGTGCTAGCCGGACTCTTGTTTTTTTATAAAGTCTTAAAAATGAGTAAAGTTTTCGTTATAAGGAAGAGTTTGGTTATAATTGGAAAGACAAACATACTAAAATAACGAAATAAACATATATATATTAGAGATATTTAAGGATACTTACAAAATTAATATATATACAGTACTAATATTTTTTCAATTTTCAGGGTACGCACTTGCGTACCCTTACACCCCCGACGATGGGATTTTAATTAGAGGTATTAATTGTTTTAGTTCGAATCCAAAGGTGTCTAATAAATCAATCGAGTTTCCTTTGGCAGTTTTCAGTTGAACGAATGCATGTAGGGTGCCATTCTATCTAACTGTCAGGGGAATTCCAACGCTATCCTCTTTTCCAGATCCAAATGGTATATGGTTAGGAAACATTTTTCAGATTGCTTTTTGAATACCAAATGGTACCATAAGATCACAGTAATTACTACCAATCTATTACCTTTATTTTGTACTATACAAGAACCTACCAATAGAATTTACTCTCTCACCTATTTGGCTAAAATTGATAGCCTAGTTAACAAGAATTTCAATACAATTTGTATAGATTAGTAATTTTACGAGCTTATTTAATTTAAGTGGGTCTTCAATGTAATTTCACATTCTAACGTAATTATCCTACTTATCAATATTCAGTTTTAATTAAACACTTTGTCATTGGTACTCATAAAAAAAATACACATCATTTGTATTGTTTCGTGATTTCTTTATAATAAACACACATCATTCTCTTAAATTATTATACTCACCAAATTCAAATAAATTTTTATAACGTGTTTCAAAAGTTCAATAGTAGGTATCAACAAATTTTCTTTACCTATATAAGAAAACAACCTTAAACAATCTCTATCCAAAATAGCATAAATTAATAGCATAATCCAGAAAAATAGCAATTTAAAATACAATAATGTTTACTAGCCCAATTGAAACAAATAAATAATTGCAACTGGTTTGTGCATCTCCAAAATGACTTAACTTGTTAACTTTTACAAATATTTTTCTCTAATTGAGATAAGTTTTAACGATTCTCAATACTTACTAGTGGGTCTCCAAAAGATTTTGTAGTATAATTTGTTTCTCTCCACAATTGCATAATTGATAGCCCAGTTCGTAAGAATTTGTAATCTGATTTCTCTTTCTCTAAAATAATATAAAATGATAGTCGGATTTTGCAAGCATTCCTGTAACACCCAAAAAAATTTCATATTTGAAGTGATTGAAAATTTGCAATTTTGTTAATGGGTACTTTGGTAATTAGAAAGATAATTATTTATGATGTGGGGATATATTTGTAACATGGTAATAATTTAAGTATGTCGCAGCCTGGATCATAGAATCCTTTGATTTTTGCTGACTCATCATGTTTTAAGCAGGAGGTGTCTACAAAAGAGATGGAATGGGTTTAAACAGGGGACAGGAAGATTGAAGATTTTAGAAAATTGGGGGAAATCATTCTAGGTTCTTCGTTTTGATGAGAATCTTTTTAATGGCGGTGAAGGAGAAAGAAGTCTGGAGCAAACCAGGTATTGAAGTCTCTTATCGTTAGAACTTAATATTGGTTCAAAAAGAAAAGGTATGACCATCTATCAATTTAACTCGTTTCCAAATTGATTGAAAGTTCTATTATAATCTGATTGAGTTCAGAACTGTTTTCCCTGGTGAAATTAAATGTTGTGTATTAAATTACTTAGATAGAGGTACTGTTGACATATAGTATTAAGATTTAATTTGATTTGACTTATATCCAAATAGTCTATGCGGGTTGTGTTTGATTAATCGCAATTTGTATGTTATTGTATAAAAGATATTATTATTGGGATAGATGTAAATGTCGAGTTGCTAAACTTTAATCACGAGTAAAACTTTGCCTATGAAGGTAAGGCTTTTGTTTTTATTTTATTTTATTTCTTATTGGACACTTTTCTAATGTTGAGCGTCGGAGTGTTTACAGGGACGGACAGGTTTTCCCCATCGTTTGATTTCATCTTAAGGATATATATAAGGCCATAAATGTTGCCAAATGAAGGAACGTCTTGTTCGAAAAGCTCGGCATTGGATTTTCATGGAGAATATGCTCACTTATCAATTGAATTATTCATTTTGTGTTAAATTATATGTTTGTAAACGATTCGTTAAATAGTGTGTACCTATATGAAATCATGCATAGCTTTGGGGTAATTTTTTTCTTGTCTCGGAAGGGGTCTTAGGATTTTCGGGGCGTGACAATTCCTATCCAATTTGAATAATTTTTAAACGGCCGACTGGGTCTCAAATCCTTTTTTTTTACTATATAATGAAGCACACTTAAGAAAATCTCTCTCTCTTCTCTCTCTCTCTCTCTCTCTCTCTCTCTCTCTCTCTCTCCTCATCTCTCTCTCTCTCTCTCTCTCTCTCTCTCTCTCTCTCTCTCTCTCTCTCTCTCTCTCCTCCCTCTCTCTGTGTGTGTGCATAAGATGAAAGCGTAACTTACATGCATTGCAATTCAAGTGTAATAATTTTTATAACGAGTCTTAATGGAATACGTACGTCCATGTAGGAACTACAATCTGGCAGACTGGAAATAAGGTGTAGGACTTGAACCGAACTTCACCGAACACATTAAGGTTCATCCTAATAATGTCATCATGGCAAGATACCCAAGCACACGTCTAAACCATTTTTGTTTTGCTTTAAATTGATTAATATCGATAAAGAAAGGGAAAAAAAAGTACAAGAGGGAAAATACCAGAACACACCAATCTTCATAAAACAGAAAACAAAAGTTATGCTTTAATTTCCCTAAAGTATGTGGCCTGGACTCATTTGTGACAATAACCTATAACTCTAAGAGCATTTATAGTTCGTACTTATAAGAGACATCCTTTACTCATAATGGCATTTATAAGATATACCACTCACCTACAATTTTTGTGTTCTCATGCTTGCTTATTTTTATATCAACTTACTTAGTAATAGAAAAATAGTTGCAGTATTTTATTCATTAATGCATTCACCAAGTAACCCTACAACACAGAGTATATATATCCTTTGAAATTTTGAGCAAATAACAAGATAAATATAAGCTTCCAAGGGTGAACTACCCGTCAATATCAAAAATTCAAATGGTTTCCCATACCACAACAAAAGAGAGCAAGAAATCAATAATCAATAATCAATAATCTATATATAATTAGAGAACTTGCCCATAAAAAAAATTTCTCTCTCCTAATTGATAGCCTAATTGAAGAGAATTAAGTTTAAATTTGTATTTTTATAATATTTTTTAGTGAGTGCGATTTTGTGGACATACACATTTTGTGTGTGCACGAGACAATGTTGTCCTATTGGTCAATGTAGTTAAAAAATCCACATCAACTTTTAATTATCAAAAAATAAAGGGAGATTTAGAGATACCCCCTAAAAAAGTTTGCACTCTTTGAGATGACCCCCAGATTTGAAAATCATTAGAGATACCCCCAATATTCTTATTTGAAGCCGGTCAACCAAGCCATTGACAAATTTTTCTTTTATATTCACAAAAATACCCTTCATCATAACTTCCTTCCATATTCCTTCTCTAAACAACCACCACCTCCATCCTTAACTACCACCACCACCATCTCCAATTACCATAAGTCCACCACTTCCGCAACTCAACCGCCGCCACTATATAAACCCATAACACTCAATTACCAACACCACTACTACCACCAAGCATTTATACCTCTATTACCACCATCTCCAAAATCCCACCACCACCATCTTCACACAATCACACCACACCACATCACCATTAATTTTTAAACCATATCATTAAAATCATCTCACATTCTACACATTCCATCATCATTACCTCAATCTTCACACCACATCAACTTTTCTTTCAAACTCAAATCCAATCTCCACCATTTTCTTCATCACATTTTCAACATATTTTAATTGTTGTTAAAGACAAAGTTCAATAATTACACAAATGGTGGTGGTTTTAGTATGCTAATGGTGGAGGTGAATGGGTGGTGGTGGTGGTTGGTTGTGTGTTAGAGGTTGTGGGGTTTGGCTTAGAGATGGTGGATGTTTAATAATTATTAATTAATGAGATTAAATCTAGGTGGAGGGGTATTTCAGCCCTAAAGCTTTAAAAACTAGTTAGACCATGGTCAATGACTTGGTTGACCGGCTTCAAATGAGAAAATAGGGGGTATATCTAATGATTTTCAAATCTGGGGGATTTCTCAAAGAGTACAAAATTTTATGTGGGGTATCCTCTAAACCCCTAAAAATAAATACATGGAAATGAATGCAGGCCCCCATTAAGAGCCCAAAAAGCAACATTTTCCTATCTAAGGAACAAAATGTAAAAAAGGCCCCAAAATTGTGTTGAAACAAAGCATTGAGTTCTTGGCATAGTAAGCATTAATCTCTTGGCATAGTAAGCATTCCTCTTGGAGTAGTAAGCATTCACCTCTTGGACTTTAAAATGGGGCCTTTTTTACATTTTGTTCCTTAGATAGGAAAATGTTGCTTTTTGGGCTCTTATGGGGGGTCCATTTTTTTTTTTCCCTGAAATAAATATTCAAAGAATGAAAAGTAAATAACAAGAAAAATAAAAAAATAAGAATATTAAAAAAAACTAACGAAAATAGTGGTTTCTCTTCTAATGTGCCTCTTCCCCACTAAATGAATGAAGGGTTTCTCTCTCGCCTCCATGGATACAGAAGATGGAATGGAATTAATTGAGTTATACTGGTTTAGTACTGTTCAAGAAACAATTACAAAACTATCCTCTACAAACTTCTCTATCATAATCGTATCTTGAAAAAACAAAGCTTTTATGAGTTATGAGTTTGCTCTCTACAGGTTTAATCTTACTAAATAGATACCCTTTCACGGTTTCACCCTAATCAGTTCTTACTACTCTAAATTAGTTAAACATTAACTTCATATAAAGAAAATAGGAAAGATTAGAAATACTAGAAAAACAATCAAAACCCATCGATAAATTAAAGATTTTCTGCTGTAGTTGATAAAATTTATAATGAAAAATCATCAAAGATCAATCAAAACCATTTGAATTAAAGCAATTGAAACCCTCTTCTATTCAAACCAAACCCCTTTGTTTATATTAAAGAAGAAAATATTATTTTCATTTTTCTTGTTGTTTACTTTTTATTATTTTATTTTTTGTTTTTGATGATTAACAATTGATGTGGATTTTTAACTACGTGGACCAATAGGACAACGCTGTCCCGTGGACACACAAAATGTGTATGTCAACAAAATCACACTCTTTTTTAGTGCACCATAACTCAAAGAGACTTAATGGACTGCAACCTCAAGGCCCATGTATTCCATGGGCTAAATGGCTAGTAATAATCAAGAGCTTAAATGACCTTTTTTTTTTTTTAAAAAAAAAAAAAAAGCTTAATAAAAGAGATTTCTCGATCCTTAGAACTGGGAATTGGGTACAAGGCCGAGATATAGCTCAGAACTTAAAATCAGGCCTAGTGATAATCCAAATTTAAAATCAAGAGGTAAATGATATATATCCTCTTTCTTTTCTCAGTGAAAGTTTTCAGAGTTTCCTAAAAACAGGATGTAGCGTCATATCTTTATTACAATTATTTTTTCTTCTGCCCTTGCCCATAATATCGTGCAATACATCATTATGTCTACTGCCACAATAATTGGACCCACCACTGTCAACTTAAACCTTCTAGTTTTCCACAAACATTTTAATTATGGTTTTTGTCAGAGTGCTTAAATAACTCAGATAATCACTCATCATCAGGGTGCTTACTTAGGTAATCACTCATATTATTTATGAATGCTTACTCAGGTAATCATTTTTCATCAAAGTGCTTACATCGGTAATCACTCATATTTGTGAGTGCTTACTCAGATGATCACTTTTCATCTAAGTGGTTAATTACTACGATAATCAATGTTTACTCATCTGTACAAGCCATTCATTAATTATTCACCAGTGTTAAACATACAAGGCAATGCTTCTAAGGTCAAGCATTATACTACCAACATTATTGACAGTGATGGGGAGATTGAATAAAAAGATAACTAGGTCTTTATGTGGTGGAGGTGGTTAAAATGGTAATTTGGTGGTGGTGGGCACTCAACTATACGTGATTAAAGAAATTTGGTTGTATTAGCCATGCTAATGAGGAAAGTCCAAGTTTTCAACTATAGGGGGTTTATTTAAACGGGGAACATAATATGGGGGGTTAACTCCAAATTTGGTTGTATTAGCCTTGCCAATGAGAAAAGCCCACAACACAAAGCCCATAGTCCACCACTTTATTTTTAATGGTTATGGGTTAATGACTGAATTTAAGATCCTCTATTGCATTACATTAAAAGTATATGGGCAATTGGGTGATTTTAAATATTACGTCCCCGAAAATCCAACGTCCTGAATTTAAGTACAATTTAAAAGTTGGGCCTGATATCCCATTCTCTGTTCTTAGAATCAGATTTACTATTAAGATTTTACTAGATTTTTATTATAGCTATTATTTTTTAATAAGAAAATTGAGAGCAAATTTGTGAATGTAATTAATAACTATCGGCAAAATCATTTTGTCCCTTGGCAAAATCCGTAGCAGATAAGTTATACAACGACGATTAAGCGGGCGGCAAAACCTTTTTTGAATATTGAACCTGGACTATCATGGGGACTAAAGGTATATATTTTTAGTTAAACATCCAAATTCCAAATAATGAACCACACTTTAAAGTCAAACCTATAGGGACTAAATGTATATATTTTTTCTTGATAATCAAACCTGGACGGACTAAAGAAATATATATATATAAATGTAAAGTTGCGGATAATTAGGGTTTCAGTTTTATCAACATTTCTCTTAGGTTTCTGCAACTTTGAGCTGAAAGAGAAAAGACAGCCATCACTCAGTCATCAGCCATATGGATGAAACTCCAAACAGTAGTAATGACGATGAAGATAGAATCAGTGCTTTACCTGATTCAATACTTCTTCACATCTTGTCTTGCAAGAAGATATGCATGTCTAAAATTGTTGGGACAAGTATTCTTTCAAGAAGATGGAGGTATTTATGGACTTCTCTTCCCATTCTTAAATTTTATGATAAAGGTGTTGATAATGAAATTTGGTTTTTGAATTTCGTTGATAATGTTCTTCATCTTCATGATGATTCTATTATACACAAATTCATTCTTCACTGTTATTTTTCGAGCTCTGGTGACCGTATTGATTCAATTATTGCTGAGGCAGTTAGAAGAAATGTTCGAAATATTCATCTTTCCTTTGTTTTGAATGACAACCCTTTGAAATTACCTGATTGTCTCTTTAATTCAGAGATTAGGAAAATTTATTTGGAATCATGGCATGAGGACAATGACTATTTAGTAGAATTGCCGAATTCTTTTTGTTCAGCTGCTTATTTAAGAATATTGAAATTATATTGGGCGAAATTTCCGGAAGGCGATTTAAATGGTGAACTTGTCTTGAGCTATCCAATTTTGGAGACCTTGATTATTAGTGATTGTCAAGTTGAACATTTGAATGTTCTTACTATATCTGCTCAACAATTGAAAACCTTGAGCGTTACAGATATTATATCTGGTACTAAGATCAAGATATGTACTCCGAATCTCACGTCATTGCACTTGGAAGGACAACTTTATGATGATTATTTTCTAGACAATTTTCCTTCTCTAGCTAGTGCTTGTGTTCAACTATTTGTTAACGGGCATGACGATGCTCACCTATACTGCAAAGTTCTCAAGGGGCTCTACAATGTGACGACTTTGACATTGTCTTCTTACTGGGATGAGGTATACTGAGTTTGGATTCAAATATATTTTCCTTTTTTGTATGTTTGTATTTATCTATCTTTCTATCTAAATAGTGCAATGTGCAGTTGAAAACTCTTAGGTTTTTTGTTAAGCGCATAACGATACATTTTTTCTGGAGAATTAGGTTAGTAATCACAATTGTTTTTATTCATGGCATTCATTTCAATTTGATAGGTTTCAATGTGCCCATCGGCTCAGGAACAACTGGTCCCCAGCCCATTTCGTAACCTGAGGCATTTGAAGCTGCACGAGTGTTGTGGCAATGCTGTGGCGAACTTACTCAAATTCACTCCTCATATAGAAACCCTTTTCTGGAAAACAGCTACTGAGGTAATTATTTCAGCTGATATTATTTGTGATGACTCATGATTTCATGCAGAGACATTACATACTTTTGATAGCTACTTAACCATATATTTTCTGCTTTTCCCCCTTATCAGGAAGATATCGCAGCTTTTTATGGCGGACAGTTTCCACTCAATTGTGTACTTTGTGAACTCAAATATGTTGAGGTTCATAACGTCCGAGGGTGTGAGGATGAAATCAAGTTACTTGAATTTATAATGAAGAATGCATTGGTCTTAAAGACAGTTGATATCACTGCAAGCGCTGGGGAAAAAGAGCTCACTGAATTCAGTGACAAATTACAGTCTCTATCAAGAGCCTCATCAAGTGTCAATATAAATTTTCTCTCGGAGAGTGTAGCTTCTGTGAACGTTGAAGAAGACTTCTCCTGATGGACACTTTGCGTTAAACATGGAAGAGCTATTGTTACTGTTATTTAAATACTTGCGGGTGAAGCTTTATCTAGCATTGATGCTAGTGGCCATTTTTACCAACATTTTCGGAACTTATGTTTTAATTTGCTTCTTTTAATATCTCATTTAATTTTAACATTCAAAGGATATGTTTTCAACTGAATCTTTGTATTCTTAAAACTGGTATACTGCAGTTTATTCAGTGTACTTTTTCTTTAATTGTGCTGTGTCTTCACATCATCTTACTAATCACGCGCTAGTTAACCATGTAGACAGTGCCTCGTAAAGTTGATGTAGTTGAGTATCCCACATTATTTAGTAAAGAATTGAAGTAGACAAGGGAGAAACCGGGGAATAGAAGCAAACTGTTCAGGCACAAATAAGACGTTTCGTCTGTGTTTGGTTCACATAGCTGATTTTTGCTTAACACTTACATATTTTTTCGACCTCTTTCGATAGAACACCCTATGTGAGACTAGTTTAGTTGCAGAAAAGGAGCTGTTGAGTACGGTGCTACAGGTAAGAGCTCATTTTATGCATTACTGTTTTTCCTAATTATATGCATGTAATAATTGTGTTTTAGACAGACAAAACAACACCTTTATTTTATAGCCCTTGTCCTTTACCATTTTGTATTTTACCATTAACGAAAGTAAGCGTTTTCGAGCCAATTTAGTATTGCCAGCTTGGCTCAATTTACGCTCAAGTTTGGCATCTGCTCTTAACCGACAACATTTCTTTTTATTTTTTATATTTTTTTATTGGGAAATGAGGTCGAAGCACGAAAGGACCCTATCCCTTTAAATTGTAACATTTTATCAATCATATATCGACGTATTAGGTTTTATAGTCTTATATTATGTATGGACACGTGAACACTCAGTTTATGATGCCTTGGACTGGAAGAACTATAATAGCAAGGTTGAAAGTCTTATTGTTGATGGAGACTAGCTCTTCCCCGTGGAAGTGATACACGGTTTTGAGCGACTAGGCATAGACCTGACTATGATATATGATTGAACAGCCTACTGGAGAAGACAGGGATATTAGAAAATGGAAACCTGAAAAGGAAAGAGTTTTCACTGTCAAATCGATCTGTTGTTGCAACTCTGAGAAGTAAGAGTGCAAAACCATGGTGGAGGAATTCTGTTTGGAACAAATGCCTACTTCCTAGGACTGCTGGTTTGCTAAGGTAAATAATACAAGGAGCTTTGGCAACTGAAGACAAGATTAAACAGAGAGGTATTCAAATGGCCTCAAGATGTTGTGCATGCCAAGAGCAAGAAGAGACTTTGAATCACATGTTGTGGGACTGTTATAAAGCTAGACAGATTTGGGACATCTCAGGGACATCAACTTATCTCTCCTTATGAAGTTGGCTTCGTCAATTCTCAATGATAATTCACTTTGGTCTAACTACACGAGGAAGAAGTACATCAACAAGTACGGTGACTTTTGTGTCTCTAAATCATCGTCTGGCCTTAAATGGGCATTACAACAGATTCCTGATCACTCCGAATGGGAGATTGGGGATGGCAAGCTTATTCATCTGTGGAAAGACAGATGGCCGTGCTGGCGAACCACCTATTTGGAAAAGATCACAGTCAACTCTCAGTCCTTTTATTCAGGGAGCATCATGGTGCCTCAATGACAACATCACAAACATTCTGCAACAACTAATTTGCACAGTTTCCCAACTCCAAACAGCTCTGAGTCGGATGTTCGAATCTGGAAATATAACGCAAATGGAATGTTCTCAACCACAAGTGACCATGAAACAATCAGGGAAAACATCCCAAACCTCATTGGTCTGAGTTTCTGTGGAGAGCAAATATTCATCCTAGCATCAAGACAATAGCCTAGAAGATTTTTCACAGAAAATTACCAACTGAAGATGTGCCAAAGGTGAGAGGTATGTGCATAGTTTCCAGGTGCTGCCACTGTCAACAATCTGAAGAAACTATTAACCACCTTTTCTTTTGTAATTTTGCAACTCAGATATGGTCTCAAGATGCAACTATTTTCAGTTTTCAACTCAGTTTATCTTCCTTCCATGATATGTTGCAAGCCTATCAGAATAGATGTGCTTTTAATTATTAAAGATTTGTAGTAAGTTTTTCCCCTTACAGGCCTTGTTGGCATTTGGAAGGACAGAAATAAATCTTGTTTGATGGAAAAAAAGTCGAACACCGTTCTCATTCACTACAGCAGAACAGGTGATTGTTAATGGAAAAAATGCTGTTAGTATTATTTTGTACTAACAGTTTCTATGCGTTAGCAAATAGGCGTTAGTATTTAGTAACGCGTTCTATTGTAACAGTCAGTAGCCGTTAGTACATTTTTGTTTCTATCGGCAATATGGCGTTAGTAAATTCTAACGACGTGGTAGTGTTAGTAATTTTGTTAGTAGTTTGTAACATCAACCTTTATCTAACGACAATCTCGCGTTAGTAAATTCAAACAACTTTAAGGCATCAGTTGATTTTGTTTGTGTTTTGCAACATAAATTTTGTTCTAACGGTAGTGTAGCGTTAGTAATTTGTAGTACTTATCATTTACTAACAGTATTTTGTTGTTACAAACTTTGAAATTAATTAATTTAAAAAAAAAAATTTGCTGCCCTACTAGTTTGGAACACTAATTTCTACAACCTACACAAATACATAGTCTGGCTACTATGCAAACGTTTTGGTTGATGTTGATCTTTCTAAACCAATTGCTGCTCAAATTTGGTTACTACAGAGGATTATGAGTTTTGGCAAGATGTAGTTATCACCAAAATGCCCAAATTTTGCAAGCATTGCAAGGTTGTAGGCCACATGGTTACGGAATGCCGAAAGCTCAAAGGAAATATTAAAAAAGGAAAGGGGGTAGTGGTCGATAATACTCCCTCTGAACCGGCTGAGGGCATGGAAAGAAAGGAATACGCAACAAAAGACAAAGCTCTAACCCAGCAGAAAAACAGACTACAAGTTCTGGTAGAAGAGGAGGTAGAAATTGCAAAAGTTCATGTCGAGCAAAAGACAATGGATGGTGAAGTGGGTATTGTTGCTCTTGACGATGAGCAGAACGAGCAGAATTCTGAAGACGAATCTAATGTTGGTTGTGATTTATGAACTGAGGCTATAAAAGACTCTCCGAACAAATAGATTATTGTTCTTGATGACAGTAATTCAGACTTACATTTGGTCAGGGTGGAAACCGAAACCCCTATGGTAGAGGTGGAACCTCTGGCCAGTGAGGTAATGGTGGCTAATGACGATGGCATTGACTTAGAGGTGGTACTAGATACTCTACTTGAGTTACAAGGTGTTACTGAAGAAGGAAGGAAGGCCAAAGAGCGAGAGCTCGTAAATGAGACGGCAGAGGTAGCCATACACATAGTTGCAAATAGAGTTGTATTGAATGGGAAAGCGACTGAGGGTGCAACTTCCAGTTCAGTAAACAAGAAGACAACCAGCTCTGCTCCTCTCCTTACTGTAGGAGGTAAGCAGACGCCAATTCGTAAATAATTTCTTTTGTTATAGTGTTTCGAATGAAGTGTCTTTCATGGAACATTAGAGGCATTGCGAAAGAAGAAGCTAAGAGTAGACTTATCAACCTAGTTAGGATTCTAACTCCTATCTTATGGGCGATTACAACTCCTATCTTAGTGAGGATGAAAAAAGGTCAGAAAGCCAAACTCAGCTGCTACGGATGACTTCAGGGAGTTCCTTGATAATAATCTTTTGCTTGAAGTGCAACACAGAGGTTTCAAGTTTACATGGTGTAACAAGCGACATGGTTGTAGAAGAGTTTTGGGGAAAATTGACCGAATGTGTTGTAATCAAGAAGGGATGCTCAAGTTCCCTGGGTGGAGTTACAAGGTTTTCAGTAGGCTCTGTTCAGATCACGCGTCGTTGGTTGGATGGTGTATAAACATGTTCAGAATTGCTCATTTAAATTTCTAAACATGTGGACAGCTCACCCAACCTTCCTCTCGATGGTCTCTTCTTGTTGGGAAGAACCACTTGAAGTAAGACACAATCCCATTCTAAATCTTACTCTTAAGTTGAAAAGATTGAGAAACTATTAAGGAGTGGAATAAGCATGACTTTGGTTATACTGGTACTAGAACAATTGAAGAAACTAAAATTTTGTAAGCACTTCAATCAAGTTCCGAAAGAGATCCAGACAATACTGATTTGGTTGAAAAATTAGATGAACAAGAGAGCAAGGTAGAGAAGTTGTTCAATCCAGAGTGCTCCTTACTTAAACAGAAAGCAGGTATGAAATGGGATCATGAAGGGGAACGCTGCAATAGGTTTTTTTTCCCTAAAAGCCAAGTTAAGGTGTTCTAAGGCTCTAGTCACAGAGATTAAGTATACAGATGGGCATATGATCAGAACACAAGATGAAATTGCTGATTTTTTTTGTGGAACATTATAACAAAGAATTCTCGAAGAGTTATTGTAGGGGTACTATATACAACATACATGTGGCACCATCATTACCGTCCATCATGGTGCCACGTGTCAACATCTAATAGGCTCTCTCTCTTGATGGCACAAGTTACAAAGTTAAAGCCAATTACTACAAAGATATTCTCTCATCATTACCTCAATAAATGTTAGGAATGGAGTTACATTGTAGCCTATAAATATGAAGGCAAACTACTCATCTTCTCATGGTCTGAGGGTGAATCATACACAAGACCTCAACACTCTCTCATGAGACCTCGCCTCTCAGGTCTCATCTCTCTCTCTTGAGCTCTCTCCATTATCGAGCTCCCATTTTGTATCACCACTACTATAATAAACTTCTTTCTCCCTCTCCGTGGATGTAGGCACAATTGTCGAACCACGTATACAATGGTGTTCATGCCTCTACTTTATTATTATTATTCATATCATTTACACATCATCTTTTATTAATGTATTGATCAACCTCACAATTATGGTTAATACATTTGGCGCCGACTACGGGGACTTGGGATTTTCTCAAGCGAATTCCACCCACCAACCCCACCATTACACCATTGTTGTAAGGTTCTCAAAGTGGTGATTTCAAGTTCAAGAAATTCTATTTGGTAGAATTGCAATCACAATTTCAATTGGGGGTTTACTTTCGGTTACCATTACTGTATGAGAAACTCGACGAAAGCAAGATAAGTATCAATTCACTATGATACTTGTTCATGTTTACACACTCGAAGAGACCTCCATTTCTTACTGTTCATTCCATTTTCTCTCACACAAATTGATTATTATATGCATTTATGTAACATATACTCTCATAACTCGTTCATGATTATATATATCAGTTACATTCTTAATGGGCGCCATATGTAGGGGTACTATATACAACATACATGTGGCACCATCTCTACCGTCCATCATGGTGCCACGTGTCAACATCTAATGGGCTCTCTCTCTTGATGGCACAAGTTACAAAGTTAAAGTCAATTACTACAAAGATATTCTCTCATCATTACCTCAATAAATGTTAGGAATGGAGTTACATTGTAGCCTATAAATATGAAGGCAAACTACTCATCTTCTCATGGTCTGAGGGTGAATCATACACAAGACCTCAACACTCTCTCATGAGACCTCACCTCTCAGGTCTCATCTCTCTCTTGAGCTCTCTCCATTATCGAGCTCCCATTTTGTATCACCACTACTATAATAAACTTTTTTCTCCCTCTCCGTGGATGTAGGCACAATTGCCGAACCACGTATACAATGGTGTTCATGCCTCTACTTTATTATTATTGTTCATATCATTTACACATCATCTTTTATTAATGTATTGATCAACCTCACAATTATGGTTAATACAGTTATGTCATACCCAATGTAGATATGTTGAATCTCATTCCCAAAGTCATCACTGGTGAAGAGAATGATATGCTCAATAAAATGCATGGCGCAGAGGAGATTAAACATTTAGTTTTCAGCCTAAATGCACATAGTGCACCAGGGCCTGGTGGCTATAATGAATTTTTTTTCAGACAGTGATGGAATATTGTGTTGTCGAAAATGGTAGCTGCTATCAGGTTTTTTTTCACCAAAGACAACCTTCCCCCTACTTTTAATTCAAGCTTCCTTACTTTGATTCCGAAAGAAGATAGTGCTGATCATGTTAGTAAGTTCAGGCCTAATTGCTTATTTAATTTTGTTTATAAAGTTATTACTAAGATTCTGGCAGGTCGTTATAGCTCAGTTGCGTCTCGAATTATATCTAACAAGCAGTATGGCTAATATTCAGGGGATTGTTCATGAAAGCACAGCCTTGGCCTAAGAATTAATGAATGACCTGAAATAGAAAGTGCATGGTGGCAGTGTCGCTTTTAAACTAGACATCAGTCAGGCTTTTGATAATCTATCATGGGAGTTCTTATGGGAGGCTCTGAAGCAGTTTGTTTTTTCTGACATTGTTAATTGGGTGGATAAGAGGAGCATTGGAGAAGAACTGTGTTTCAATTATGCTAAATGTTTCAGGGCTGAGAGAGGGCTCAGGCAAGGGGACCCTCTCTCACTTCTGTTATTTGCTTTAGCTAATGATTGAGGGGTATTCAGGGGCAGAACCTTTTGAAAAGAATGGTCCAAAATTCTAAATATGTGAGTCCTAGCTACTTTATTTTTGTTGATGATATTTTAATCTATTCTAAGGAAAATGTTAGAGGTCTACGACACCTTCTCAGCCTTATGGAGAACTATCAAAATATGTAAGGATTGTTCTTTAATAAAAACAAGTGTAAGTTGTTTCTTTGTAATATGAGAAAGCCTAATGTCAGAGCAATTGAAGAGGTCACAGGCTTTAAGAAGTCCTCTTTTCAAGGTAAAGTTAAGAGAGAGATCATCATTGGCATGCTAGAAAAGATAAGAAAGAAGATATCCAGTGGGGTGGGAAGAAATTTATCTTTACAGGCAAGAATATTTTTTGCTAGGCATGTGTTGAAAAATATTCCAATCCATAATATGGCAATTTACAGATGGCCAGTCAAGCTAGCCAAGAAGGGAGATGCTATGATCAAAAACTTTATCTGGAGTGGAAATGAAAATCAAGTAAAAAAAATTACTGTGAAGTGGGATCAAGTGTGTTGCCTTATACAAAAAGGAGGTATGGGGCTTCGAAAACTGCAAGACATTAATCACGCTTGTCTCATGAAAATGGCCTGGTAGGTGTGGCAGAGAGAAGGAGATTGGGTAAAGTTCATCCATGGTAAATTCACATCTAGAAATGGGAATTGGTCACTTTTTAAAACTCCATCTGTTTAGCCATGACTAAGAAGAGGATTAGAAATTATCAGAATACATCAATGTTGGATTGTTGTCAATGGAGATAACGTAAAGCTCTGGCAGGATCACTGGATAAGTGAGAAGCCTCTAATGGATTATATCTTGCCTGGAAATGTGGCTTGGAAAGTTGCACACACTAGGCTCTCAGTTTGTATAAGGGATGGACAATGGGGGATTCCTTCCAAATTTGACTAGTTTGTTTGACCAGCTTCAGTGATTGGAGGCACATCCTTGCTCCAAATGTATCTATTGAAGATAAGAGAGTTTGCCCATTCAGCAGTAGTGGGGAGTTCACAACTGCATCAGCATATAAACCCATAAGAAAACAACCCCCAATGCCAAGTTGGGCAAAGTTTTGGTAGTCTATTATTTTGCATCCAAGAAAGAAGGGTTTGGCTTGATAGATTATGCATAAAGCAGTCAATACTGAGGACAGAATTCAGATTATGAATGTCAAACTTGCAACTTAATGCCTGCTATGTAAGGAAAGTGGGGAAACATGGAATCATTTGTTCTTTGGATGTAAGTTCGTTACAAGCGTAGGGAATTTGCTTAGCGAATGGTTCCAGCATGCTAAACCTCCAGACAACTTAGATGATATGATGGCCCGTAGGGCAAGAAAAAGTCCTTTGTTAGCTGATATTTGGAAGGCAAGCTCTCTAGCTGTGTTGGTGGAAGTCTGGACAATGAGAAACCGATTGGGGTACGATGAAGTGCAGCCAAATATAAGGGAAGTACAATTAAGAGTCAAGAAAGTTGTGGAGTTTCAATTTGTTGTCTCTGGGAAGGCTTGCTATGGGTACGATGAATTAAAAAAAAAAAGGGGTTACAATATGATGAATTAAAAATCCAAACTGTCGAGTTATGCCACAAAATAGGGTTGAATTCCCAACTTATGCAACAAATTAAATTAGGTTTAAAATCATCAGCAAACATTTATATTTTTCTAATTTATGCAACACTGTCAACTGAAATCTAACAGACGTTAGTTTTTTTGTTGACCGGATAATTGTTAATATTAAAAAATATTTTTTAAAAAAAATTAAAATAAAATCGATTAATCTTAAAAGAAGGTAAGTCTTAGTTTCTAAACCCCAATTTTCAATTTCTAATTCTCAATCTATTGGATTCATTAAATCGAACTTAAAATCTTAATAAAAAAATTAAAAAAAATAATATAGTCAGCTATAAATTATTACACAGTCGGCAATAAAAAATTAAAAATAAAATACAGTCAACAAAACCTAACATCTGTTAAGGATAGTTAACGTCATTGTATAAATTGCAAAAATTTAAAAGTTTGCTTATTATTATAAACCTAAATTTGTTGGTTGTATAAGTTGGGAATTCGACCCTACTTCGTTGCCTAATTCGATAGTTTAGCCGAATTAAAATGAGGTGTAATTATCTTTATCAATGCAATCATTAATTTTTCTTATTAATTATTTTGTGAAATAAATGAAGATACTATATCTAGGGTGAGATTAATATAAGGGTTTTAGTTGTCTTAATCTTACGGCTATGATTGTCTCAATAGACAACTATAGGTTAGGATCGATTTTTAACATCTAAAGGCTATTATTACATCGATTTTATCAATTAATCTACACTAATGGTTATAGTTGTCTCAAAAGATATCTAACAGTTGTGTTTATGTGATACAGGTGTATCGATCCTATTAGGAACTTAGTGATCCTCGATATTGGTGTCTTGAGGATAGACATTTGCCACCCTACGACATGGTCGTCTCGAAGCGACGACACTGCGGGTCCAGAGCGCAACGCCTGGCTGAGGTCGAGCTGGTCGGTCAGCTCGCGGGTTTCCTTGTATGATTCGAAGTCGTCCAAGGTTTATAAAAAGGTGCTTTGGCCAAGGCCAAAACATAAGAGAGACAGCTAGGGGTTAGCTTGTCTAGAGAGTATTGTGAGGCAGAGATTCTTGTAATCTTCATAATATTCATCAAAAAAGATAGCTTTCTTTGAGATGTTGTGTTTTGTTCATCTTTATTTATCACTATTGTTTAATTTCGCACTCAACAGTATTTTTACCTAGTAATTTGTATCAAGAGTAAAGTTCGATTCCCTGGTGGAGTTTTTGGTGGTTTATGCTCTTAACCTGTTCGAAGTACAGAAAGCTAGGTAAAGTTCTTGTGTCTTTAGAAGATTCTAAGAACACAAGGAAAAATAAGATGTCAGGAACAAATTTGAAGAAAGTAGAGGAAGAGGAGACACCTACTCCCCAGCAGAAACTTAGTACAGAGGAAACGATGGCTTCATTTCAGATCCAGATGCAGTTGATGAATTCTACTTTGTCCAAGCTAACCGAATTCATCATCAAAGAAGGGAGAAGAAAAACCCGAAGAAAAGGTCGTTTTCTGAGCAAGACGACTCAGATGAGGAGGAAGAAGTAGACAAAGAAGAAGAAGAAGTCGACAACTTCAAAACTTCACATCACAGAGGTAAGAACTTTTTTTTAAATATAAGGATTGATTTCAAAGTTGAAATTCCTATGTATGATGGAAGTGCTGATGTGGAGAAACTAGACGATTGGATTGAACGTCTACAGACAGACTTTACTCTTTATGGCTATTCGACGCAAGAGAAGATTACCTTCCCGACCTTGACACTGTCAAGTCATGCATTTACTTGGTGGAAATCCTATCGCAAGTATCATGATGAAAAAGGGGTAGTATCGTGGAGGATGTTCAAGGAGTTGCTTAAGAAGCAATTCTATCCAGTGGGATTTCTGGAGGAAAGATGGCAGAAGTAGTATAACTTACGCCAGAGATTCAATCAATCCGTTCAAGAATATACAACTGAATTTCAGAATCAAGCAATGGTTTTGGATAATAATCTAAAGGATTACTCCATATACATGAAGTATGTGGCAGGTTTGGCTGAGTATATTCGGAAGGAGTTGAAGTTGTTTACAGTAGAATCTATACATGAGGCTACTGTGAAAGCTATTTCCATTGAAGGCAAGTTGAAGAAGAAGGACATAAAGGGAGATTGAAAGCAATCTGGTGGAAAATCTAATGGTTCCTGTAGGGGTACTACATACTTCAGCCAATCAAAAGCAGCCACGTGGCACAGTCATCCATTCACCAGAACGCTACAGCAACGACCTCCTAGCAGTTCGTCCACAGCGACCCGACCCTTCGACCAGAGACGACCTGTTTACACACACGTGCTACCATTCAATGCACAGAATATCTTCATCAGTTACATAATTAATTCACAGAGACGATCCTCGTTCGTTACACAATCAATACTCATTATGATGGCGGAGAATCTGCAAGATCCACGATCCACGCCCTTCCATCTTCTATATAAACAGAACTACGATGGCTTGATCTCTAAGTTCAATTCCCCCGAGCTAGAGTACGTAGGCAATCTCGATCTCAACGAGGTGCAGCCACCCCAATCTCAAACATCCCCATTTGGTCAAGTCTCCCCAGCGACCTGACCCAGTTAATGCATTAATCTAGAAATAGGTTAATACATTTGGCGCCGACTGCAAGAAATTCGATATAATCGAAAAACCCAAACCCTCCCACCCTAAATAAAACAATCACTCATTCAAATGGCTACCCAGGAGCTCACCATTCAAGATCTGCAGGCACAAATTACACGTCTGCAGGAAGAAAATGAACGATTGAAGGCTGCACAACCAAACCCCACGCAAGTGGAAAATGGTGGACATGGAATCATCCCTGCTGATGATTCCAACCAGAAATACGAGCAACTCAGCCAGCAGCTGGCGGAGTTCAAAGCATCCCAGGTTCAGTACCAATCCAAGAGCCACACTGCGGAGCAGCTTGCTATCCAGTCTCTCCAACAGTTCCAGGAATCTCCTTTCTCCAAGGAGATCCTGGAACATGATTTGCCAAACAAGCTGAATGCCCCCAAGTTTGACCAGTATGCAGGAGTCGGAGATCCAACCGACCACGTTAAGGGATTCAGGAAGTCCCTTCCACTGATCAAGGAAGATCACCTTTTGTGTTTGCTGTTCCAATCCAGCCTCACCGGACCAGCTCTCGACTGGTTTCACCGATTGAAGCCAGGATCAATCAGCTCGTTTGCAGAGCTCGAAAAACAGTTTGTCATCTTTTATATCCACAACAAGAAATGCCCTGTCACTATAGATTCCATCTTCAAAGTCAAGCAGCAAGATGGTGAGTCTTTGAGCACATTCTTTGCTCGTTTTAAATCTGAATTACATTCTATCCAGGATTTCGCAAAGGAACATGAGGCCTTTGCAACTATTGCTTTCTCTCACGCTCTGATCCAGGGGTCAGACCTTCACAAGTCTCTAGCAATGAAGAGACCTTCATCACTAGACGAGCTCTAACTGAAGGTAGACCGTTATGTAAAGCTGGAAGAAGCCCTCACTGGGAGGGAAAAGAATCATGTAGTCAGCAACATTGAGTCTGGCTCAACCAAGCGACCTCGATCAGAAGGAAAGAGATTCAAAGCTAAGTCGCTGCCTACTGAGCAGCGAGAATACCACCGGTTCACACGACCAACCGGTTATATTTACGAAAGAATCAAGCACAACCATTGGTGCAAGATTCCTTCCTTCACACAGTTGGAAGATACATCTGGAAGGCCGTACTGCAAAGTCCACAAGGTACGGTGTCATCAGACAGATGATTGTCGCGTTCTGAAACGCGCACTTCAGACATGGGCCGACGAGAAAAGGCTCAACAATTGGATCCTCAGCAGACACGAGGATTCCACAAGCAAAAAGGCGAGGAAGGGATCCAGAACCCCTCCCCGCTCACCAAAGCGCCATCACAGCAGGGCCAGAACGACCTCAATCAGTCCAGCACGCAGCAGAGGGCGTAGCCTCTCCCTGCGCTTAGGTCCAACAGGCGACCTGCGCGACCACATAAACAGGAAGGTCGCAAATAAAGTTGATAGCGACAGCGAGTCGGACAGTCATGTGGTTTACATGATTGACGAGTCCCACTCCACCCCGGCTTCAAGAGAGAAGAAGCGACGAGTAGAACATCTTCACCATGTCTACTCAATCACTGGGCGAGCAGCTCGCTCTAACATCCCTGCCCGCCAGGGGTCCGACATCACTTTCACCTTGGACGATCTCAACAAGGTCGTCACTCCACACAACGACGCCCTAGTCGTTGAGCTCAGAATTGCGGACTACACCATCAAAAGGGTATTCATTGACCCTGGGGCATCATGCAACATTCTCATGTACAGGACCTTCAAAGACATGAGATTGCTCGATTCAGTCCTCATCCCAGACTCCACACCAATCTTAGGCTTCAACAGTTCCAGAGAAGATCCTAAGGGGGAAATTTTGTTGCCCGTCACTGTGGGCAGGAAAGAAGACAAAGTCGTTGTCACAGCAAAGTTCAGCATCTTAAACATCGCAAGTAAGTACAATGCGATTTTGGGTCGAAAGTGGATCCACGCTATGAGAGGTGTGCCATCAACATACCACCAAGTATTCCGCTATCCTGGCCCAAATGGGATAATGGAACTTCGTGGAAATCAGAACGTCGCACAGGAATGCCACGGCATTATCGAAGCTGTGCCACCTTCAAAGCCATCCACCTCTGGAACCAAGGAGGCTGACAACAAAGGAAAGAGCCCGATCACAACAGAGGCTCAGGAGGGCAACAACAAGTCAAAGAGCCCATCCAAAGAAAAGACTGAACCTGCTAAATAGCAATTACAGAAGGAGCAAGCGAGCCCCCCCAAGCTTAATCTTGGCAGTACTGATCCAGGTGTGCGAGTGAATATTGGGTCGGATGAGGACCCAAGGTATGTCTATGTAGGTGCTGAGTTGAAAGAAGATAAGTTCCAAAACTTTGTAAATTTCCTTTCAACTAATAAAGATGTTTTTGCTTGGTCGTATATCGATATGCCCGGAATAGATCCATCAATTGCATGTTATAAATTACGGGTCAATCCCAATTATCGACCTGTAAAGCAGAAACCAAGGAGGCTTGCTCCCAAATTCCACGAAGCCGTCAACGAAGAGATCAATAGGCTTAAACAGGTCGGCTTCATCAGAGAAGTCGATACTCCAGACTGGCTAGCAAACATAGTACCAGTCTTAAAAAAGAATGGAAAAACAAGAGTCTGCATCGACTTTACAAGTTTGAACAAAGCTTGTCCTAAAGATTCATTCCCACTGCCACGAATCGATAGGTTAGTCGATCAGACATGCGGCTTTGAGCTACTGTCATTCATGGATGCATACTCAGGGTATAACCAGATCCCAATGTACGAGCCTGACCAAGAAAAGACCTCCTTCACAACAGAACAAGGCATTTTCTGCTACAAAGTTATGCTATTCGGGTTGCGGAATGCAGGTGCGACCTATCAAAGACTGGTCACCAGAATGTTCGACGACCTACTGGGTCGAACAATGGAAGTTTACATAGACGATATGCTAGTGAAGAGCAGTGAAAAGCAGAACCATTTGTACAATCTCGACCAGGCATTCCAAAGATTGAAACAATACAGAATGCGTCTTAATCCAGAGAAGTGCCTATTCGGAGTTGCATCAGGCAAATTCCTCGGATACCTAGTTACCAGAAGAGGCATTGAAGCAAATCCAGACCAGATCAGAGCCCTGATCAACATGCCCAGCCCAACAACAAAGAAACAAATCCAGAAACTCAACGGGATGGTATCAGCTCTGAACAGATTTATCTCAAGAGCATCAGACAAATGTCGGCCAATGCTTCACATCTTAAAGAAGGGGGCTACATATGAGTGGACAGAAGAATGCGAGAAGGCCTTCAACGATCTCAAGGCGTATCTGTCTACTCCACCAGTTCTCACAAGACCCAACGATGGTGATTTACTTGGCGTTTACCTCGCAACTTCAGATTTTGCCATCAGCGCAGTACTCTTCAAGGAGGAAAATCAAGTCGAACGACCTATCTACTTCACAAGCAAGGTCTTACAACAGGCCGAAATAAGGTACACACCTCTAGGGAAGTTAGCATTAGCTTTACTTTACGCTGCATGCAAGTTCAAGCCTTATTTCCAAGCCCACACTGTAAAAGTAATCACCGATCAGCCATTACGCCACATACTAGAAAAGAAAAACAAAACAGGTCGTATGGCTCGATGGGCAGCCGAGCTGGGTGATTACACTTTTGAGTTCGTCTCACGCCAGGCCGTCAAGGGCCAGGTCGTCGCAGATTTCTTAGTAGACTATCCAGCAGAGGATGCCAATTGGGAACCAGAACCTGAAACAAGGCAGGTCCAAGACAACCCTCCGGACACTTGGCAGCTGTATGTAGATGGTTCCCACAACTCCAACGGAAGTGGTATAGGTGCTGTGTTAATCTCCCCTGAAGGTTCACAACTCGAGAGATCAACTCGTCTAGACTTCTCGACCTCCAACAACGAGGCCGAGTATGAAGCACTCATCCAGGGCCTACAGATGGCCGTCGAGCTACAAGCAGTTCGTCTCAAGGTGTACAGCGACTCTCAATTAGTAGTCAATCAGATTACTAACAATTACCAGATCAATGGGGTCAACCTAATAAGGTATGCTAACAAAGCAAAAGAACTCATCAGCAAGCTCAGCTATTTCACAATCGAGCACATACCTAGAGACGACAAGAGACACGCAGATTCATTGGCATTCCTAGCATCCAAAATCGAGTCAGACAAACCACGGGCCCTCACTATAGCTATCAATTCACAGCCCGCATATCTATTTAAGGAGGATGATGTTCATCAAATCTCTGATCTACTAGAAACAACTCCAGCAGACTTACAAGGGACTTGGATGGAGCCTTTCATGACTTACCTTCAGACTGGTGTCCTACCATCCAACAAAAAGGAAGCCAGTCAATTGCTACATAAAGTAACCATGTACAGAATCCATGACGGTAAACTCTTCAGAAAATCTGCAACTGGTTTGTTACTACGGTGTCTCATCCCCAAGCAAGGCCAGATGATATTTCAAGAAATCCACGAAGGGGAATGTGGAAACCATTCCGGTGGGCGTACCTTAGCCCATAAAGCAATTAACCAGGGATACTTCTGGCCAAGAATGAAGGAAGATGCTAAGAAATTCGTCTTGAAGTGCAAAGAATGCCAGCGATTTGCCGATAAACAACACCAGCATCCAAATGATCTAATTAACATCACTTCACCATGGCCATTCCACATGTGGGGGCTTGACATCATGGGCCCCCTAATCAAAGAGAAGAAGTCTGAGAAGAGGTTCGTTCTAGTGGTCGTGGACTATTTCACTAAGTGGGTAGAAGCTGTTGCACTAACCAATGTTACCCAGAAGGATGTCCAAAGATTCATGTTGGAAAACATCATCACAAGATTTGGACTACCAAAACGTGTAGTCACAGATAATGGCACTCAGTTCGTTGGCAAGAATATCAAGGCATTCTACGAACTGTGGAAAATCGAGCATTCAAGGTCAACTCCAAGATACCCACAAGCCAACGGCCAGGTCGAAGCTGCAAATCGACAGATCCTAAATAACTTAAAGAAGAAGCTCGAAGACCAGCATGATCAATGGCCACAGCAATTGGAAAACATCCTGTGGGCCTATAGGACAACCCCTCGTACGTCCACTGGGATGTCACCTTTTAGCCTATGCTACGGAGTTGAGGCAGTCATTCCCACCGAGCTAACATTTGGAACGACCAAATCACTTCTGGTCGACACTGAACTCAACAATCAGGCATGGTCGTTTGGGGTCGACCTCCTCGAAGAACGACGGAACCACACCGCCATAAAGCTAGAACAATACCAACAGAGACTAAAGCGAGCTTATAACAAAGGCGTGCGACCTAGAACCTTCCAGCCAGGGGAACTAGTCCTAAGGAAAATGTTCACTAACAAAAGAAAGGACACTATTGGCAAACTGAACGCCAATTGGGAAGGCCCTTACATTATCACAAAGGTCCAGAGCAACGGTTCTTACGGTCTTCAAACACCAGAAGGGGAAATCATCAAGAACCCATGGAATGCTTATCATTTAAAGAAATTTTATCAGTGAAATGTAAGCATCTATTCATTGCATTTCAATGTATAAACTCACTTTTGCCTTCATCTCTGCTCAAACATGAATGGCTAATAAGTGTCCACTCCCTCGACCTCCAATTATCAAAAATCTAGTCCCTTTGATAATTTAAATTTTGTTAAGTTACATCATTAACAACTTAACTTGGTGCATTGGTCATTCCCTTCCCACGACCTAAGCACAACACAACTAAGATGTATGCGACCTCGTCTCCCAGAAGGTCCAACACTTTGCATAGCACTCATTGTTTGCAAATCCAATTCAAGCAGACAAAACAACATGAACAACAATGCAAGGTAAAATGTTGAATTAACTTTTTACTTGATGAGATTCTAACAATTACAGGTACAACCAGAAACTAAGGCATACAAGAGGAACTGTTTCAATGCGTCCTGCTTGCAGCCATTCATCTCGTCTACCTGCCTTCTGAACGAGCTACCAGGACTCCCTGGAAACTAGCTGATCAGTAAGGCTTCATACAAACTCATCAAAGTAAAAACTGACTACTGCTGTTAAATACAAAAGACAAAAGGTTATACACTCGAGCTCTTAAATTCACAAGGGGGGCTCTCAAGAATGCGCTCTGGAAGCTAGGCCAAGTACAAGGAGTGCAAGAAGACATACTGCAAGAACAAGAAGTGCAAGAAGCAAACTTTGCACAAGGATACCCAATACAAGAAAGGGAAAACCAAGGCTAGTTCACTGCTGAGCAGACTGGTCGCCGGAAGCATCAACTTCCATAAGGGCATCGGCGACCTGGTCACTAGGGCCCATCGAGGCGTCCTCAGCTGGCGCCAAAGTCTCTCCGGCACCACCTCGCGTCTCCTCTCCTTCGGGCGACCCAGATACAGCCTTCAACACCTGCTCGCAGTAAGCCTTCCACGCCGCTTCATTCTCCTGACATAACCTTTGCCAGTATTCAACAGAAGCTTGAGAAACAGCGTTGCGCTCCTTCAACTGCTCCACCGTCTCCTTCAGCGCCGCAACCTGCATATCCCTGTCCTTCACCTTGCACTCAGCAACGACAGCAATATCCTTCACCTGCTCAAGCTTCTCATTGAGCTGCTTCAACTCAATTTCAGCCTGAGCACCAATTTCAGCGACCAGACGCACCTCCTGGAAGCTGGCATTGAGCTGCAAGCAACAACAGAGTTTAACCCAAATGTCCAAGCATAAACAAAGCAAATACGACTCATGATCACACTCACCAAAGAAAGCGCCGAGTTGATTTTCGAGCAGGTCACCAGCAAGGACTGTGACTTCACTGCTTGGGCATCAGCAGCCAGAACGGTACCCTCATTCACAGCCCGGGCAACGCAAGGGTCATCGATAGCACTGTCGTTATCATACACGACATGCTTCTCTCCTTGACCATCCAAATAATCGAATGGACCGGGGCGGAATTCAGACAAAATACTTTTGCCTTTCTGCGAAGGCCGAGCAGCAGTCTTCCTGGACAAAGCAGACATTCCAGGAGAAGTCACAGGCATTGGAGCAACAGGAGCTGGCATAGCTGGGAGTTCCGTCAGCTTGAGGTTCCCCGAGAAGGACCTCTTCTTCCCAGCCAAGGCAGGTAACTTGGGAAGTGAGGCAGGAGGACCTGCAACTGGGGGACTCGCCACTACATCCACCTGACGAGAGCTACCAACAGACCGCTCCCTCTCCACAGGTAGCTCCCTCTCCACAGATCGTTCCTGCCCAAGAGGCCGATCCTTGTCAAGAGGTCGATCCTTCTCAGACCTCCGAAGAGCACTGACAGAACGCTCTCTCTCCCCTTGCCTCGAGCTACCACCAGCCCGTTCGCTATCACCAGCTCGCGAGCTGCCACCAGATCGCCCACTAGATTTGTGCACATAAGCCATAAAAGTCTTTTTCAAAGCCTTCCTCCTCTCGAGCTCGTCCCAAACAGTTTTCGGACCACCTTTGGGAGTAAAATGCTCCTTTAGATGGGGTAGGAACTCGATCTTCCGCTGGTCACTCAAGTTACCAAAACTGTTGAGAGCAGACTGCAGATCGTTCTTCCTCACTAAATGATCGTCCCTGATCGCTGCAACAAAAATATAAAATATTCAAGTCCAGGAACAAGAAGAAGGATCAACAACCCTAGAACTAAAGACCACAAACTTACGAGCGTCATTTCTAGTCACATGACGCAACTGGATATCCCCTTCAACAATTGACCCAGTAAGCAGCATGGGCTCTTTCCACCATGGCTCGCTACTTACTGGATAAATCAAAGGCAAACGGTCTGGCCTAACTTGCATGTTATAGCCCGAGAATTCAACCTTGGAGGAACGTTTAAAGCTGAAGTGGTTCAGTACATCTTTCACACTAATGTTCCACTTGTGCAGCTTGTTGAGGTCATCAATTACCCTCATATTCCGCCAGAAATTACCATTCATCTGGCAGGGGGCTCGACCTATAGCATTCAGCAGGTCAACCACCAACCGAGACAATGGCAACCTCAGCCCGGCACGAAATTGGTTCAAAGTAAATACAGTAGAGGATGGGTTATTGGGTCGATAGTCAGGAGAAAGTAAACGATCTCCCAGAAATCTAATCTCCAAATGCCTAATCGACCTAAGTTCATAAACCCTCCTAACAGCAAAATGCCTATGTACATAATCCATATTCACAACTCTACAAATTGCACCATCGTCTCCCTCTACCAATTCATCATCAGAAGAGTCTGGCCCATGAGAACCACTACTCTGGGGGCTATCCATCTCCTCACCACGAACGGAAGACGGAGTGTCAGATTGAGTATTCTCAGACTCAATCTCCTCACCACCACCACTCAGATTATCATTTTGGGAATCACTAGCGTCAGACATTCTCTCTCAAGCAATCTATAACAAGACAGAAGATGAAAGAAAAGAAAACAGAAGATCAAAGAAAAGAAAGGGAAGAAAACAAACCTCACGAGCTCTCAAATTTCTTCAGATCGCAAGGCAAAAACAGCAGCAATTCAAATAAAGGCGAGATAGGTAAACCCTTCTCAACGTAAGTACAGCTTAAATACTGTAGCACGACCAATTCTAGCCATCGGTTCGAAACAGATGAACGGCTAAGATCTACCAAAGCATCCATATGCATTGCAGTTATTCTCCACTCACAAAACGGTTCGTATCCACCGTCGGATCAATCCACGTGCAACAAAGATATCAAATCAAGCAATACGTGCGTCAGTTGCCATAACTACACGGCTAACTGCTCGAGGAAACTCCTCCACTTCCCCGTAAGAGCGCCATGATTACCACAGACAGCGCTGCATGACTGCCACGTGTCCAAATTCAAAAAGTAAATCTCAAATCAACATCGAATGATGCATTAAGTCTTTTCAGCCAGCCTTACTCAGCCGACCTAAAAAGAGGGGGCTTATGTAGGGGTACTACATACTTCAGCCAATCAAAAGCAGCCACGTGGCACAGTCATCCATTCACCAGAACGCTACAGCAACGACCTCCTAGTAGCAACTCGTCCACAGCGACCCGACCCTTCGACCAGAGACGACTTGTTTACACACACGTGCTACCATTCAATGCACAGAATATCTTCATCAGTTACATAATTAATTCACAGAGACGATCCTCATTCGTTACACAATCAATACTCATTATGATGGCGGAGAATCTGCAAGATCCACGATCCACGCCCTTCCATCTTCTATATAAACAGAACTACGATGGCTTGATCTCTAAGTTCAATTCCCCCGAGCTAGAGTACATAGGCAATCTCGATCTCAACGAGGTGCAGCCACCCCAATCTCAAACATCCCCATTTGGTCAAGTCTCCCCAGCGACCTGACCCAGTTAATGCATTAATCTAGAAATAGGTTAATACAGTTCCGGTGCCAAGAAGGATGATGCTAAGAAGGGAAAAGGTGAGTCTAAGGGGAAAGAAGGATTAGTTTGCAGTCATTGCAAAGCAAACAGTCATGTGATGGAGACTTGCTGGGAGAAAAATCCAGAACTCAAACCGAAAGTGTTCAAGAGGAAGGGGGATAAGAAGACTGCAGCCTTAACCACAAAAGTTTCGAAAGAAGTACCAGGTATGCTAGAGCCTAATCTTAAACTCAACATGATGACAGGTAGAAGAAGAAGACCCTAGAGAGCAGCTCTTAGTTGTTAAGCTACAGGTGAAGACCAATTTGGTTGATGGGATTGTACATCCAGGTAGTCAGAAAAATCTGATTTCAGAAGCTTGGTTTGAAGACTGTGAAGCATCTTAAGCCTTATCGATTGGGATGGATTCAGAAAGACGTCGGCTCGAGTGTGAAACATCAATGCACATTCAAGTTTGCTCTTCATGAGTCTTGTATTGATGAGGTAACATGTGACGTTGTTCCACTGGATGTTTGTCAGGTTGTTTTTGGAAGCCCCTACCTGTGGGATAGATATGCTCTCTTCGATAGAAGATACCAGAAGTATACATTCACTAAAGATGGGGAACAATTTGCTATTCGGTCAGTTCCACCCCCAAAGGGAACTAACTTGGTGACAGCAACCCAGGCCAAAAGGTTAGTGAATGCTTGTGGGAAGTTCGTTTCGTTAATGATCCACCCATATGATGAGCAACCAAGCCGACATTGTTTGGCTTCCTTATCAACTCAACAGAACAGTGATCTTGAGAAGTTGAAGATGCAGTTTGAAGATTTGTTTTAGGATCTCACCGGGTTACCACCAAAGAGAAGTGTAGAACATGAGATCACGTTGATTGGAGAGAGTTCTTTACCCAATCTTGGGTTGTACCGTACTTCTATGCAGGAATCAGATGAGATAAAGAAACAAGTTCAGGAACTTCTGGAGAAAAAAGTTATTCTGCCGAGTAGTTCGCCTTGTGGGTCACCAGTGTTGCTAGTACCCAAGAAGGACGGTGTTGGCATATGTACGTTGATTATCGTGCACTTAATAAGATTACCATCAAGAATAGATATCCATTGCCGAGGATTGATGATTTGATGGATCAATTGGAGAGTGCTCGGTTTTTTACAAAACTAGATTTAAAGTTCGGGTATCATCAAGTCAGAATTCGAGAAGAAGACACATGGAAGACAACTTTCAAGATGAAACAGGGTCTTTTCGAATGGTTGGTTATGTCGTTTGGGTTGTGCAATGCTCCAGCTACTTTTATGCGTTTGATGAATGATTTGCTAAGGTCTTTCATGGAAGATTTTATGATTGTGTATTTGGATGATATCTTGATATACAGCAAGACATGGGAGGAACATCTTCTTCACATCCATAAGCTGTTCGAGTTACTACGGGGCAGCCAATTACGATTGAATGGAAAGAAGTGTGTTTGCTAAATGGGAGCTGGTGTATCTCGGGTTTGTTGTGGCGGAGGTCAACGAAAAATGATCCAGGAAAGGTAGAGGTTATTATCAAACGACCGAGGCCTAGTTTAGTGACTGAGGTAAAGAGTTTTGTGGGAGCTTGCCAGTATCTACGAAAGTTTATTCGACATTTTTTCACACTAACAGCACTTTTGCACGGGTTGACAAAGGCAGGGAAACATATCGAATAACAATCATGAGGACGCCTTTTAGTTACTGAAGAGAAAGATCTCAAAGGCGCCAATTTTAGCATTGCCTAATCTACAACGTGCTTTTGAGGTCGAGACAGATGCTTCTAGTTATGCTATGGGAGCACTTTTTTTGCAAGATGATAAGCCAGTGGAGTATTATTCTGAGTTGTTTGCAGGGGCGATAAAAAACTATCCACCTTATGACAGAGTATTCTATGCTCTTTATCAGGCTGTTAAACATTGAAGAGTCTACCTGTTGGGTAAGGAGGTAGTGGTTCACTCCGATCACAAGCCATTAGAGTATCTTCATGCTTAAACCAAGTTGCAGTAGGCCAAACACATGAAGTGGATGTCGTACTTGATGGCATTTCACATCATTATCAAATACAAGAAAAGGTCGACGAACAGGTTGGCTGATATGTTGTCTCTACCACCTGTAAGTGCTTTATTGGTAGCTTTACGTATCCAACCGTTGGTTCCTTCAGAATATGTTACATGGTATGCATCAGATAAGAGCTTCAAGAATGTGTATGCAAAGGTTTAGCATGGGCACAAGGGGGAGTATGAAATACGTGATGGGTTGTTATATAAGGGTTCATCACTTTGTATTCCAGAAAATGGGGATAGATTACAGTGGATTAAGGAAGCACATACTTCTAGAGTGACAGGTCACTTTGGGGTTGATAAGACGTTGTTAAATCTATGGCGCTATGTCTTTTGGCCGAATATGCAAGATGATGTTCTAGGTATGTTCGAGGTTGTAAGTTGTGTTGTACATCCAAACCAGCGAACAGGAAAAGGGGATTATATCTACCATTGCTAGTGCCTAATCGTCCTTGGGAGAGTATTTCTATGGATTTCTTAGGTGGCTTGCCTATGGCCAGGTCTGGGAATGACTATTTGTACGTTGTGGTTGATCGCTTTAGTAAGATGGTGATTCTGATTTCGTGCAAGAAGACAGTGACAGGAGCGGGTGCGACTAAGCTTTTCTTTGAAAATGTTTGGAAGTACTTTGGGTTGCCAAGTTCGATTATATCTGATCGTGATAGCCGGTTCCTTGGGCACTTTTGGGATTCTTTGTGGAGTATGACAGGAGTACTGCTTTTCATCCACAGACAGACGGACAGACAGAGGTGGTCAACAGGACCATCGTGCATATGTTACGGGGTATAATGCCAAGCATTCGAAGACTTGGGATGAAAGTCTTCCTTATCTACAGTTTGTTTTCAATAGAGCAGTTCATAGTTCGTCGGGTAAGTCTCCATTTGAAACATGTTATGGGTACTTGCCTCCTAGTCCTTTTTATTTGGTTTTTACTATTGATGGGGCTACAGATGGGAAGGGAGAAACTGAACAGCTTCGCGCCTAACGGTTTTTGGAGAAGATAAACCAGATACATGCTACTATTGAAGCACAATTGAAGAAGTTACAACCAAAGTACAAGGCCAAACATGATAAGCATCAAGTACCTTGTAACTTTGGTGTGGGCGACCTAGTTTGGTTGAAGCTAAGTAAGGAGGGTCTCAGAGGTGAAGGTAAGAAGTTGAAACCACTTCGATACGGACCATTTCGAGTTCTTGAACAGATTGGGGACAACACCTTCAAGCTTGAGTTACGACCTTATTTGAGGATGTATTCGGTTATTAATGCTGAGTATTTCAAGTTGTTTGAGCCACCATTACTTGATGATGATGGGGATGACAAGGTAGTCTTACCAGCAGTTGATGACTTGTTGTTTGACCGGAGGAACCATTGACAGTGGATTGTATATTGGAGCGCAAGGTAACTAGTACACGACGTGGAGACCGTATTATATATGTTTCGCATTGGGCGTGTTGGCCAGGTTCCAAGCAAAGCTAGATGGTTCAACAAAGACCAGGGAGCTCTCGAGTTCCCTAACCTCTTGTTTTAGCTTAAACAGGAGTTTAAGTTCCTAAATGGGGGAGTCATGATACAAGTGTATCCTATTAGGAACTTAGTGATCCTCGAGATTGGTGTCTTGAGGATAGACAATTGCCACCCTACGACTTGGTCGTCGCGAAGCGACGACACTGTAGGTCCAGGGGGCAGCGCCCCGAAAGGTCTTTGGGATTCTGGAGAGTTTTAAAGATAGATTTCTTTATTCCGGGTGAATAGGAAATAGGTTTCTTTGTATGATTCGAAGTCATCCAAGGTCTATAAAAATGTGTTTTGGCCAAGGCCAAAACATAAGAGAGCTAGCTAGGGCTTAGCTTGTCTAGAGAATATTGTGAGCAGAGATTTTTATAATCTTCATAATATTCAGTAAAGAAGACAGCTGTAATACCGTGCATTTTAGTTTTTCTGCTATGTTAATATATTTTTGTGTATTTTTTGTATGTCAGAATATTTGTATAGCATTTGCACAAAAGTTGGGCATTTTACTCTGAGGTATGGTTTGGTTATATGGGTTATTCCTTTGGGCCGGGGTTAGAGTACCAAAGGCCCAGTGAATTGAGCCCAATCAGATATTTTTCTTGATTAGCGTTCCCATGGTTATCTCAAGAGGTAAGTCGGCTAATTTCTTTCTCACTTCTTTCTCTTAACTCTTTGGGTAGAATTATGTTAGTTCTAATCAAATTCAGGTGGAAGGTGGGCATAATTAGTTTATATCTGTGGGTTTATTATTTCTTATGTTGTTTGAAATACTATGTTCTGTCATGAATTTGTAGTACTTTGCTGCTATGTTTTACCTTAAGAATCGACAACCTTTCCGCAAAATTTATGCGTTTTGATGATTTTAAAGCCAAAGAATTAGGCCAAAAGGCCAAATTTCAAACCTGTTTGGCCAAAAGGACATTATGAAAAAAGTGGCTATTGAGAAACTACAAATAGTGCTAATATACCAATTGAATATTCAACCAAACAAACAATATGCGGAAAGTAAAGAACACACAGAAGTTTTAACGTGGTAAAACCCAATAAGGGAAACGTCCACGGTTGTCCTCACGACAACAAATAATCCACTAGATGAAAAGAGATTTACAAACCTATCAACTACCTGCACTCACTGCGAGTTGATACTCCTGGTTATCTCTAACACCTTGACTTCACCAGAGCACCTTGATGTACGCACAAGACACTCGACTTCTTGATAAACCCACAAGAAGACTCGAAGCCGAAATCACAATACCACTCTTTGAATCACAAAGTTATGAATTGAGAGAAAGGGGAAGAAAGGGAATTGAGTTCAATAGCCACAAACAACTTCAATACCAAACCTAACACCAAAACACCACAACTTGAAGAACAATGGACGGCCAAAGAACTACCTAATCATTAGGAAGAGAAACCCTATTTATACCTAGGGTTGGAACCAAGGAAAATGGGCCGAAAAGTGAAAAACCCACATTGGACGTATGTACGTCGATATGACGTTCGTACGTCTCCACCCGAACTATACTTTGCTGACTGCTTGGACGTACGAACGTCTTGAACAGGTACGTACGTCCAGACCAAGAATTTAGCTGCTGACATACCAAACGTACGTACGTCCTGAAGAGGTACGTACGTCCTGAACTAAACACCATACCTGTGAGACCCGACGCGAAGACTAAGACAAGGGACGACGCGCGTACAACAAGGTTTTCTTAACAACGAACTTTGTCACAAAATTGATGTCAAACCACTTAATGCCGGTTTCAATCTCCCCCTTTGACATTGATTTTGTGACAAAAACCTATGACTCTAATAGCACTTATAAAACGTGCTTACAATCCCAAACCATGGCATTTATAAAACATGCCTACAAAATCACTCAAGGTATAACACGTACCGAGTCACCAATTCTTGAACAAGACGCTTTAAACATCAGAGACCGAACGGAAGCAACTAAGAATTTCTGAAGCAATCAAGGAATCAACATAAGTTCCTTCGAGCAACTCCCCCATACTTCATGATCTCCAAAATTTTGACACTCGATCTCCCCCATACTTGTAGCATACCTGAAACATGACCCAAGAATACACTAACAAAGGAAGAAACGAATGTTAGTATTAGAGTCATAAATCTCCCCCTTTTTGTCACAACAAGTGAACAATATAACCAACCAACAAGAGAAACAAGAAACAACTATAATAAACAAAGAACCAAGAAAAGAACCCAATACCAAACAATTAAGACAAAACAACTCTCAATGATAAAAAATAAACCTAACCGAACTCTTAAAGTCTCACGAAACCAACTACAAACCAAACATAATAATTCATAAACATAAGAAGCAAGGAAGGACAAAACATAGAGCTTAAGTTAACGAATCCGAAAAACTCGTTCCCAATGGCCTAGAGGAAACTGGGAAAAATAAGCTTCCGCACGAGCCGAAGATCTAATCCACCGAGCTATCACATGCTCTCCATCATAATCCTCCATCCATTCACTCTTACAAAATAACTCCTCAATCCTGCTGTCCAGACCACAGTCGGTGAGAGGAGCAGCAAGTCCTGGAACCTTCGGGTATCCCACCAACTCCAAGATGTGATTTTGAAGATGTCCCGGTAGTCTCTCCCAGTGATTAACAATAACCAAGCATGGATTGAGAAAAGGTCGATGAATATAGTCATACCCATGTGGAACACGACATAAACGACAAACCTTTGCATTGTTTTTGTACTCCATCACCATAAACGACACATAACCAACAGCCGGAACAAAAACCCCATGAAGTTCATATTCTGCCATGAAAACTTCTGAATAACACAAAGAGAACTGGAAGAAGGTTAAGAAGAAACAATAGAAGGAAAAGAGAAAGAAGACGTCCCTATATATAGAGAGCCAAAAAGAACCCTAACATGGGCCCAATTAGAGAAATCCATTACCTAATTAGCAGAAACTTACTGCAAAAACAGAAAGATTCTAAAATAGCAATATCCAATAACATGTTCAGTATCTAAATAGAAAAACAGGAACTATATAACAAAAGAACAATGTTAAGTACAAAAGTGTGAAGAGTAAACCAAAACAAGAACTACTCGGAGTTCGAGTCACCATCAAGATGTTCACCATCACCATCGTCCTCACTTTCTCTAACCGAGTCATCACCATCACTGTCATCTGGACCTCGAGGTACCTCTTCCGGAAATGGAGGCAAGTCGACGGGAGTGAAGTCCAGCTGTAGATGACGCATCTGGGCAACATTCATCCTATGAATATCTCGGAGCATAGTATCATGCTGAGATAGGATGACTTCAACACGATCTAGCCGAGTACCCATGTGATCTTGACGACGCCGAATAGAAGAAACTCGAGCGTCAACAGCTGCAACAGCCCGATTGCCCCTAGCTGAGGCTGAGGCGGGGCGTCCAGGGAACAAGGCCCGATCAAAATCATCATCACGAACAAGAGCCCGGCCTCCCCAGATTAGGTGATGCGTCAAACTCGCACCAACGGACTCAAACGCAGCCTTCCTAGACTGGCAGCCCTTCTTGATGGCATTGACCCAGTCATGGCCAACAAACCTAGGAGGGCTCACCTCCACATATCGTCCCTGAAATCCCAAGTGCCTAAGAATGGTCATAATAAAACTAGGGAAGGGAAGAGTACCCTTAGCAGCATCGATTTGAAGCATCCGAGTGTAGATGACTTCAGAGAGATGGAGGTGGTGCACCGACATACAAACAACCAGCTTGACCATGTCGTCGGTCATGATGATCTTGTTGCCTTTGGTGGGGTAGATGTTGGAATGAGCAACCATATGCAGAAGGATGGCGCTGTAGAACTTGGCGTGGTATCTCTCTGTGACCCCGTCAATAAACATCCGCTGAACTTGATCTACAAAGTCAATCTGAATCACCTCGGGAATCGGCCACCTAACATAAATAACATCTTCAGAGAGAAGATCATTGTCAATTCCCAACGCCTCACGAATCACCTTTGGAGTGATTGTGTACCTCCGACCCTCAATCAAAACAGAGAAACTCGATCGATTTTGGGAAGGTGTCTTTGTCTCATAAAAGGCGATCGTATGCTCAACAGAATACTTGGTAATAGGTTGAGCCACCCTTAACCAATTTCGTGTCTCAAAGAACAAGGCTATGTTGCCTAGTTGAGAAGCCCCCAGAGGAGTGGCAGTGATCTCTCTCAAGTCGAAGAATCGCTCCGGAACAATGGCCTTGGCTCGAGGATGAGCGCCAAGAGATAGGGGATGAGACGACGAGGCCGGAGTGGAGCCTCGACCTCTAGAAGCGCGAGAAGAGGATGCCGTGGCGGTGGGAGTGGTGCGTGCGCGCTTAGATGCCATTGTCTACACAAACACAATCAGAAAGACAAACCAAAAACATAAGAAAAACGACACAAAACCTATAGCAAGTTCATTGAGACATTTTAACAAACACCTGGTGTGCAGAAACTAGAAATATGCTATTGACAACAATGTAGACATGGTAAGCACCCCAAATACAAACCAAACCATAAACAATAAGAGAGGAAGCAACAGCACATTGATATAACCAATTCATCCACCATTTTCAAGTAAATGAAATGGAAAAACCAACCACACCAAGCAAAAAAAAAAAAAAAAAAAAAAAAAATAGAAGACAACCTTACAATCCAACCAAACAAGAGAATAAGAAGAAGAAGGAGAGGAAGAAGAAGAGTATAGAGAGAGATCGATTGGACTTACTTGAGCAAGAACAGAAAAGAAACCAAAAACAAAAACAGTTTGAGTTGGGCAGAGAGCAACCACCAACAACAGAACACAAACAAGCAAGAAGTTCTTGGAAGAATATCTCTTAAGGTGAGCAAGGAAGCCAAAATGGTAACTGCTTGCAGTGCGCCAAAGAGGAGGGAACAGGATTGATGTAACAGTTGGCCTTTGGTTTGAAACAAAATTTGAATTTAAACACCAAATGGGCCGGACTGTTTCAGGAACGTACGTACGTTCTAGGAACGTTCGAACGTCGGGACCAAAAAAAAACATCTGCCAAACACTACGTTCGTACGTCTTAGGGACGTTCGTACGTTGCAAAAAGATCTGTCCCCCTCCACGTACGAACGTCTTCAAGGCGTACGTACGAACCTTTTTTTTTTTTTTTTTTCTTTTTTTTAACAAAAAGAAAAACCGAGAAACCATCCTAACAGCCAGACAATAAACCAAACTACGACCAAAGACAAGCATTGAGAGACATCACAAGAAAAATTTCTACTTATTGTAGGGATTCCAATTTTAGAAAAATTACAAGTGAAGCAAATCTCAACCACAAGTAGATGCAAGATCAAAGAACTACATCATACACCAAGCCATGATACTTCCTAGCATAATGCAGACATGCAGAAGAAACTGATAGACCAAAACAACCTCCGGAACCAGAGTAAAACCATGATCATTTAATATATATGGGAAGGCACATGCAACTAGACCAATGAGATCATTAACCGGATCACAACAAAACCAAGGAAACACAGAATATTGTGTTCTTCTTGTCTTACCACTAGGCACATGTGAAAGACACTTATCATCATTTTTTTTTTTATTTGTAAAACCATTTGAAACAAATGCCATTCCCGTGTGGGAGTATATAATATCTCCATCTTTTACCAGAACACGAGGGTAGGGTGTAGCCTACATCTTTTCGGCAAAAACACACTCAAGAAGTGCAATACCATGGTAACGTGCAACACAGGAACTAACATCTCCTGAGTGCATCCGTCAGAGCATGACCCTCACAGCCCCAACGGGTTCTTAGCCAAATGAGTATGCTCTCAAGACATTCAAATGGCTGGGGATTTTGTGAGTCATTGACCACTTACAAGAGGTATATAACTATAAAAGAAGACGATGACCATGAAGACAAGAAAATCCAACTACATGTAACGGCATCATGTAATAACTACCAAGACAAATAGAGTATGATGTAACCCTTCAACAATGCATGACCAAAAACAGTTGAGAACGCCAAACAAGAACCATTTGTAAGAGGAATCCACACAATAGAGAAAGTAGTATGTCCCCAATACCAACAACAATAACAAAATTAACCAAACCTAAACATCCTAAACACCACAACTTGAAGAACAATGGACGGCCAAAGAACTACCTAATCATTAGGAAGAGAAACCCTATTTATACCTAGGGTTGGAAACCAAGGAAAATGGGCCGAAAAGTGAAAAACCCACATTGGACGTACGTACGTCGATATGACGTTCGTACGTCTCCACCCGAACTATACTTTGCTGACTGCTTGGATGTACGAACGTCTTGAACAGGTACGTACGTCCAGACCAAGAATTTAGCTGCTGACATACCAAACGTACGTACGTCCTGAAGAGGTACGTACGTCCTGAACTAAACACCATACCTGTGAGACCCGACGCGAAGACTAAGACAAGGGACGACGCGCGTACAACAAGGTTTTCTTAACAACGAACTCAAGGCGAAATAACCACGGACACTTTGTCACAAAATTGATGTCAAACCACTTAATGCCGGTTTCAGCTATGAAAAGGACAAACTTATGGATCTTATATGAAGGACAAACAAATTCTTTAGGCCCAAGGACATTTTTAAAATAAAATACCGATTCTACCCCTCTTTTCTAGTTTTCTCCTTCTTCATCTCTACGCTTCTATCTTCTCTTCCTCTCTATGTTTTTCTCCTCTCTTCTCCTTTCTTATCGATCTCTTCATTAATATCTCACAAAGTACTTTGAGATTAAAACCCATATGAGACCATCTCTATCTTCTCTCTTTACATTTGTTTAATCCTTGAACCAATTTCATTTCAATTGTCAATCAATTTGATTGTAATTGAACATGATCATATTCCCAAAACAGTAATTGAAACTCAATTACTAACAATATAGTTGTAGACATTTTTTAGTAGAAGATTTCAATAAATAGAATCTCCAACTTGTTTTTTTTTCTTGTTTTTCCCCTCTAATTGTTGTTCTTTGTTTTTATTCTGTTATTCTTCATCATCATCTTCGTCACTAATTGAACCATACTTTTAATCGGAAAAATTATATTAGAATTCTGAAACATTACAATGATAACATGATGTTATCATGTACAATGATAACATGATGTTATCAGCTTTAATTTTAAAAGACAACTACAATGATAACATGATGTTATCACAAATGTAGTGATAACATCATGTTATCAAAAACAACTACAATGATAACATGATGTTATCAGCTTTAGGTTATTATACATAAAAGACAAAACTGATAACATGATGTTATCAATGAAAACTATAGTGCTAACATCATGTTATCAGCTTTAATTTCCAAACACAACTACAGTGATAACATGATGTTATCACAACTATAGTGATGACATGATGTTATCACAAATAACTACAATGATAATATAATGTTATCAGTTTTAAGTTATTTATAAATAAAAGACAAGACTGATAATATGATGTTATCAATGAAAACTATAGTGATAACATCATGCTATCAGCTTTAATTTTCAAACACAACTGCAGTTATAACATGATGTTATCACAAACAATTACAATGATAACATGATGTTATCAGCTTTTGGTTATTTATAAATAAAATATAAGACTGATAATATGATGTTATCAAACACAATTATATTGATAACATCATGTTATCAACTTTTCATTTTAATAAATAAAAGACAAACTGATAACATGATGTTATTAATGAAAACCATAGTGATAACATCATGTTATCAGCTTTAGATTTTTTTTATAAATAAAAGACAAGACTGATAACATTATGTTATCATAAACAACTACAATGATAAGTTGTTAAAATCCCACTAGGGTTAACAACACTGTAACGCCCCGGGATTTCGTCCTCGCTCATCCCGGTGCGTCGAGCACCATACTGCTCCCTAATGTCAATATTGTCCCCCTTTAGTCACTGCGGATATCCAGCAGTAGAGGGTTTTGGATCAGGGCCCACCCATGTGGTTCACCCTAAAAGGCCTTGACATTAGTTAGAGTATGGTTAAGAACACAACCACTTCCTTAGCAATGTGGGACTAACACCAACTCATGGGTGTTACAATCTCACCACCTTAGAAATAGAGCCGAGGAGCCGAGTACACTCAGTACAGTCCCAAAATCTCCGACGTTCCCTGCCAAGTGAGACAAGTACCTGGCGCTCCTCAGGCCTTTCCAGCGTACTTCCCACCTACAACAGGCGACCCGTCGTCGGCTCTGATACCAAGAAAACTGTCTACCCATGAATGTCAGAACAAAGTTCTTACACTCGTAGAACAAACAAGTCGAACCTCCCATAGGTGTCCGAAGATATAAAGGTTGGGATAAAGGTGTAGTCACAATCTGATACTTATCTACTATCTGCTGCTGTTCGTCCTCTTCCTCTCTCTCTCACTCTGCAACTTCTCTTCACAGCTGCCACACAAATCCTCTTTTTCTTTTCTTCCCTTTTTTCGCAAATTAAACCCTCGTATCCTCTCTTTCCACTTCTAAGCTCGGATCGCAGCGCCGCCCTCTCTCACTTTTCTCTCTCTGCAAACTCTTTTCTTTTATCGCAAAACTACTTTAAGATCTTTGCTCCCATAAATAAAGAACGCATAACCTAAGCTACTAATTGATCGTGTTTTCACATCTAACGGTTCGCAATAACTCCACATCCTGATCGTGGGCTGTTTTCTCCAAGTTTGGGTTATTTAAACCATAGTCCACTACTTTACAGTAATTATGCTTAAACCCTTGGTCCAGGGACTTTAACCCAATTATTCTTAATCTCAATTTACACTTAAATAAAATTTCCATTAACATTAAAAATAGGGGTAGTGTTTTATTTATCTTATACGTGTCTATCAAATTAAGTGGGTAACTTGTTCAAATCCCACTAGGGTTAACCACACTCATACGTGTTAGTGTTTTATTTGTCCCATACGTGTCTATAAATTTAGTTGGGTAACTTGTTCAAATCCTACTAGGGTTAATAACACCCATACGTGGTGGTGTTTTATTTGTCCCACAAATCCTAAAAAAAAAATCGGATGATGTTATCTACTTTAAGTTTTTTACAAATAAAATACCAGACAATGATGTTATCAAAGACCAATCTAGTGATAACATGATGTTATCATCTTTATTTTTCGAAGACAAATACTGAAATATAGTGATAACATGATGTTATCACAATTATCGTGATAACTGAGTTGACTCAAAAAACTGAGTTGACTCAATCTTCTTCTCCATAAGAAAACTGTAAAATACGTAGTTTTGTTGTCAATAGAAAATCACAATTAATCGTTACAATACTTTCCATGTTCATAATTACAATTAAAAATCAGATGGTTCTCCATCAATAACCATTTCTTTGTATTTAGTATATTATCACAACCCATGTATGTGTTTTCTTCAATACCCACAAATTGTTCTCCATTAATAATTATTTCTTCAGCCATTGATGAACCTTGTAATACTTACCCACTTCAATAATTAGTTTTGGGTTTCGACTTTCGTGTAACTCAAGCTTTTTTAGTTTTGTCATTGATGAATGAACGGAGATTCTACAAGAAAAAAATGAACGACGAAGAAAGAAACTTATTTTATTGTACTTGAGAAAGTACAAAGTTAGAGAATGGGGAAGAAAACACTGAGTTAAAGAACAAAGAAGAACAAGACGTGGTTTATTCGAGAAAACACGGAAAAACTTCACATAAGGGTATTTATGTCCAAAAAATTGTATGTCCTGCAAACTAATTCAATTTGAAGTTTTTCCTTATGACTAAACCCATTTGGAATCCTGTCCTGTTGCCCAATTCGCTGTTTTAAAGCATGGTAAACTGACTTGGTCATTTTGGGATTCAATTTCTGCGATAAAATTTCTGTTTGGATAAACTTATGGTTTTACAAGCATGTCATCAAATTTAAATGAGTGATACATCTGGTCCTGATTTGTAATATATATATCTTATTGGTGTGCTAGTGTCGATACCCTATGATGAAAGTGTTAATTGCTAATACTAGTGTTCCTGATTGGCTTGTAAGGCAATAGAAGTATATTAGATTGATGGATGCAGACTCTGGGCTATAGACTCTGATTTGAATGATCGATATGTTTTATATAACATCTTGGACTCGGTTATGTGACTATGTCGATAGTTTTTATCTACACTTTGAATATTGGAAATGTTGGAATTATTCTTTCGTTGCTTTCTATGCAACTGTGAGCTTGAAAGGATATAAATAGTAAATGGTGAAATAGGTGTATATGCTTTTATGTGACTTGGTGCCTTCGGGCGTATGTTGAATGTTATCCGCATACATTTCATACTCGTGCCTTCGGGCTTATGTTGGATGTTATCCTCATACATTTTATTTGTTTGTGCCTTCGGGCGTATGTTGGATGTTATCCACATACATTTCTATCTTGTTCTTTCGGGCGTGTGTGGGATGTTATGCGCACACACTTACAATAGTCGACTAGTTGTGGCTTTGGCGGTGTGATGGATGTATCCACACACACTTACAGTAAGGTTGAATTACTCTTTAAATGAGAATTGATATATGCCTTTTAATGTTAATTTTCCCCGCATGCTTCTATTATTTAATATTTATTGGTGTTGTGAGTTTGGTTTTAACTAAAGTACTTCTATTCTTGGTGTTAAGACGGGTGAGTTAGATTTTACTTCCGAGCTGTGGCTCACCTTTGTTGTTTTCATCCTTTTCAGGAGATGGCTCTACAGTAGCTTCGCGAGTGCCGTAAGTGGGCTAGGCTTTCAGAATTTCTTTTTGACTTGTAATTAGTTTAGTTGGTGTTAGTGTTTTGAGACCAGTTGGTGCCTTGTATATGGTTCGAGATAGTTGTATTTACAGTTCTTATATTTTGTACGGAACACTTTTGTACATCCAGGTGATATTTAATATAGATATACCAGGTTTTGGTTTTCATCTAATTGTTCCCTGTTGTTTAGAGTTCTGCAATGGTATTTATTGCTGTGGACAGGTTACTTGAACAGGTTAGCTATTGCTAGTTGGTCAAGTAGCTTGGGCGCTACAATTCCTTATATTCCGGAGCGGCCGATTGGGATATACGGAGTTGGAGCGTTACAATAGCTTTCTTCGAGATCTTGTGTTTTGTTCATCTTTATTTATCACTATTGTTTAATTTCGCACTCAATGGTATTTTTACCTAGTAATTTGTATCATTATTAGAACGCCTTATGATCTTATATAGATATACAATTCATATGTATGAGATTATGTCTTCCATACGACAGCTTAATTCATATGTTTCTGTTATCCTCTTACCCAAATTACTGTTGTTTCTTCAGACTTCAGCCATGGTGGCAATATTGTTGAACCCACCATAAGCATAATACACAATTCCAGCTGCTCGAAAAACCCATCACCCTTCAGTTCCATAAGGCAGAAAAGGTTTCAGGTTAGACAAATCAGTACGAGCAAACCCGCCGTTTATGATGACAAACACAGTGTTTACCACAGAAGCAATCCACTCATGAGTACTACTCTTTGGAATAAATTGCCAATGAAAATAGTCAAATTATACATAGAACTTTCTCATACTAATTTTTATTATCAATAGAATCTGGCATGATTTATTTTCAATCCCAGCTAAATACCAGTCAGATTCTGGCCAACAGTCCAAACCCTTACTACTCCCACCAAAGACAAAGTCACAAATACCGATCAGATTAGGTGAAAACCGGATTAATTCACCGACATTGTGTGGATATAATCAAATATGTTTGCTCAGGAAGCTTATAATCAGCTGATTCACCTTGTCTGGAAATTGCTCCTGAACAAAATGAGACCCTTCAGGTAACCAAACAGTCTCCAAATCAGGGACATACTCTTTGGCCTTTTCGCTTGTTATGTACTCCTCCATTTCAGGGAACTTGGCAACATAATCTTTCCCTCCCATAATGAACAATGCTGGAGCTAAAATCTTTACATTCATTTCACTTGTGTAATCTTCAAGTACTGCCCTGAGGTGGAGTTACAAGTTACAACTAAGTGGAAAAGCAGAATCTAGATGTACTTCTTAAAGTACTAATGATTGTTACCTGTATGGAATTTGTAATGGAGTACGGAATCCAGATTTTTCGTATAAGGTTGCATAGTATAATAGATCTTCCTCTGAGAGCCAAGGTGGTAATGGAGTAGATGGGTCTACCAAGTCCATAATCTCCTCGTTGGCGTCTGCTATAGGGATATCACTTTTGGAGAAGAGAATGTAAATGTTCTTTATTACGGTTTTAATATCAAATCGTCCAAAATCTGCTTCAGCTCGTCCTGGTTCCTAAATGAAGATAATGCATATGAAGTTAACAACATAGAAATAAGAATTTGACATTTAACACTTGTAATAAGCTGAGTAAGCTATCAGCATTTCTTATTTGTGCTACAAGAAATAATGACAGAAAGAAAAACAAATCCATACCCTCCACCTGAAACTGTAGAAGCCTTCGGGGAGCTTCCCTAATGAGAAGGAATGACCAGGAGGGGCATATGGTATACCGAGTGTAACCACTCCTGACACCCTTTCCGGGTGGAGAAGTGCGAAATGGTAAGCAGGTAGCACTCCAGCATCTTTGCCAATAACAAAAACCTGTTTGCATCAGAGTCAACATGCCATTTTGAGCTTCCATATTACTTAACCTGTTTGTATTTCTACTAAATCTTACAGATGCATTATGAACAATGGTACTAATACAGGAATTCAAGTCATCAACTCATGGTAATGTTATGGATCGATTATTTATCTAACATAACATGTTTATATATGACAGTTATTTAGACTTTTCAAGTTTGCCCCTGGTCTGCCCTTGATCACTAGACGATGTTACTCCTAACATATTTTGATACATGATAAATATTTTAGAACCATTAGATGCATGTAAAGGAAAATCTTACAGTATAGAAGACGAATATATACAAATTTCTGTGAGTATGGTGCTAATAGCAAACATAAGTTCAATGGAATACCATCTTCCATAGTTGATTTCTTGAATATTCAATAAGCAGGTTATAGTTGAAATCTTTAAGAATATTCAACTAGCAGGTTATATACAAATTTAATTAGCACAACTAACCAATAACGATGCACCCTGTAGAACTTTATGGTCAGATTTCAGTGGAGGGTTCTCTTCAAATGTCAATTGCTCTAAACACTAAACTAATGGAAATTGATTCAGTCTTACCTTGGGTATACTAAACAAGTCGAGGATTGCGAGGAGATCATCAAGAAGGTCTTTGAAAGTAGTCTTTTCAGGTTCAGAAGGTACTTCAGATAGTCCATATCCCCTGTAATCAGGTGCAATTGCTCTGTATCCAGCATCTGCTAGTGCAATCATCTGATACCTCCAAGAATACCAAATCTCTGGAAATCCATGTAAGAATACCGCCACTTTATCACCTGTACACAACAAGAAACCAGAAACACAGATTCATGATTCATGCTAAAAGCAACATAGACAAGTATGGTTTCTTTACCTGTTCCAACCTCTGCTATATGAAGCTTAAGACCTCTTATGTCTACATACTTGTGTTGAATTTTCTCCATTTTTAAGAATAAAGCTTTCTATGGAAGTTCTGTTCTGTTGATGAGAATGAGATTCCTCTTAGTCTAATGGGTCAGTTCTTTCATTGTCTTGAGAAAAATAAATAAATAAATAAATAATAAAGTTCTTCCATTGTATTTGACAATTGTGCTGCAGATTTACTAATTGTCTAATTGGTAGTTGGGTTTTGTCACTTTCCAATCAAAACCTTTAATCAACTATCAAAGAACTGGTAAATGGTAACAATCCCCGCGCCACCGAGAGGTTCTTATCAACTGGGAAAACTTATGCAATACATCAACATTTTTTCTTCACTGAATCGCTAAACGAAGGTTGCATATGAAGAATGCAGTCATTCTATTTTCCTTCTATTTGCGAGCGAAGAAAATTTTCTTAGCTGACAATATCTTTGAGGCAACGCACAGTCAATGAGAAAAATTTGGCATTCGAGTTATCACAGTTTCAACCTTTAATGTTTTTTCGAACAGGAATGGAAGTACTATAGCCTATAGGGATAGCTTCTGGAATTTCTATTGATCCAGTTGTTGTTCAACCTACCACACCACAACAAAACTGCAGAGCTCCTGATGAATCAAAGGTGATTGGATTCTTTTGGTTTTCTTGCATGTTTATAACCTTCCTTCCAATCTTTTTAGATACATCTTCATATTATAGTCATGAAGTACTTATACATAGGAAATAGATAACATCTTTCAGATCTTATATACATGTTAATTAAATATGATTGCTGAGGAAGCTGGTAATGAGCTGATTCACCTTGTCTGGGCATTGCTCGTGAACAAAGTGGGATCCTTCAGGCAACCATACGATGTCCAAATTCGGGACATATTTATTCACCTTTCCACTTGTGATGTAGTCCTTCATCCCCGGGAACTTAGCAACATAATCTTTCTCCCCCATTATCAGCAATGTTGGAGCCTTAACTATTTCATCGGTTATATTTAAGTCTTGCCCCAATTGCCTGAAACGAAGAGTAATGAAGCTAAGTGTCGAAACTTGAAACTTTCTTGTGAATGACTCCAAGAGGAATAACACAGTACAAAGCAAAAGTTCAAATCTCTTATTAGATTATCCATGATTCGGATTACCTGTATGGCATTTGTAAAGGAGTCCGGAACCCAGATTTTTCGTATAAGGTTGCATAGACAGATAGATCTTCCTCTGTGAACCAGGGTGGTAATGGAGTAGACGGTTCTACTAAATCCATGATCTCTTTATCTTCTTCTGCAATGGGGATATCAGCTTTAGAGAAGAGAATGTATATGTTCTTCACTACCGTCTTAACATCAAATCTTCCAAAATCAGCTTCAGCTCTTCCTGGTTGCTAGAATAATGCAGATGGGGCATATCAATAGTAAGAAAAACAAAATCATACAACTGTGTATGTCTTTAAATCATACTACTGTACTCTACTGCAAGAAAGAGTGAAAAAATTGACATTTCCATACCCGCCATCTCAAAATGTAGAAGCCTTCTGGTAGCTGTCCCTGAAATGCAAAGGAATAACCAGGGGGAGTGTATGGTAAGCCGAGAGTTACAATTCCAGACACCCTTTCAGGATGGAGAAGCGCAAACAGATAAGCAGGTCGCACTCCAAAATCTTTCCCAATAACAAAAGCCTGTTTCACATTATAGACAAAATTTTCATTCAAGGTTCATAAACCTGTTCAATATTCATGACCATGGTAATGAAAATTGGGTTACATTCATCTAGTAATGGTACTGGTATTGGTTTCCGATCTGACTGGTACACTACCAGAATAGAGTCCCCATTTTTTACGTTTACACACATTCATGACCAATTCTGTTCCGAAAATAATTGAGATGAAGAACTTGTATAGAAATTGATCAGATATTAAAATGTTAATTTAACATCTTCCCCCCTTTACCAGATCCTAAAAATTATTAATCAGATAGTAGAATGTTTTCACGTTGTAGACAAAATTTACATTCAAGCTCATAAACCTGTTAAATATTGATGAACATGGTAATGAAAAACGGGATATATCCAGGCAGATAGTACTGTTATGGGTTTCTATAGAGTTCCCATCATTGAACTTGTATAGAAATTATTAATCAGATAGTAGAATGTTAATCAAATTACAGAATTTGGATTCATAGAATAACTTTATGTTTTTAGGGCTCAAAATTGACTAGTCGAAATAGTCGAAAAATCGCAAATTTGTAGGGCTATTTTAACTAATACAATTGATCAATTATACCTTGGGTATGCAAAATAGTCGAAAAATCGCAAATTATTAGGGCTCAAAATTGACTTTAGGGTATGATTCCAGGAACAAAAAAAACAAAATCTCATTCATCTGAAATAGTAAAATTTGATCCAATTATACCTTGGGTATGCCATAATAGTCGAAAATTGCAAGAAGATCATCATCAAGGTCTTTGAATGTAGTTTTTTCAGGTTGAGAAGGCACATCAGATAATCCATAACCCCTAAAATCAGGTGCAATTGCTTTGTATCCAGCCTTTGCTACTGCAATCATTTGATACCTCCATGTATACCAAATCTCAGGAAATCCATGTAAGAAGACCACCACTTTGTCACCTGCACACAAGAATAAATAATAAGAACATATATGGTTCATATCTAAAGAAAAACAACTTTAAGATGGTAATAGTACTGTTATAGTACCTGTTCCAATTTCTGCTATGTGAAGTTTAAGGCCATTTATGTCTACATACTTATGTTGAATTTGATCCATTCTTCAACTTTGAGAAACTCTTTCAAAGATAAGAGTTGAAGTGGAGCTTTTTTTTTTTTCTTGTTTATAGAAGTCTCAGTGCTGTTCATTAGTGTCAAAAATTACAGTAGTTGTGATGTAGGTTTTTTTTTTTTGCTAAAATTTGTGATGTAGGTAAGTGTTAGTAAAGAAGTGGGGACTCGGTTTTGTTATTTTCAAATATAGAGCTTTCAATAGAAGCTCAATCATACCCTAAAGTCAATTTTGTAGGTTCAAGTGTTCAACCACCACATTTGTTCTTAGTGAAACTAAGAATAATGGTATCCATAGTTCAAAATGCCAATTGGAAGGCCCGGAGGTAGAACGGATTTTACCGAGATTCGATACTAGAAACCAATATGAAGGCCGAGTATCCGTGAATATTCGTGGAGATTCATATATCCGATTCCTCAAAAATCGGAATAATTCGTGCTATGTCCGAGGATATCCCGATATTTTGAATATTTTGAATTGTGAATGGATAATTTTGTTGCACAATCTGAAATGTGAACCAGATTTGTAAGTAAAATCCTTATCAGTAGAGATGATGTATATACAAGTAACAGTATCAAATGTTAACAATGTAACCATTTCTGCGGGTCATGTGAGCGCTGCGGTTAGTGTGTCAGGTTGTAGGCAATAGCCTTGGCCCTTCCTTTACTCCATGTATAGGCTCAAGCTCAATCAGTTCCATTCCAAAATTACTATCAGCTATGTGCTAAATAGCCTCCCTTACCGTTGCAAATCTCGCTGTGCCACCATATTTTTGCGATAATAATTATAGCTTAATACTAACTTGATCCCTCCTTGGACCAAAACTCTCATATGCTTTCTAATAAAACACTATGAACAGCTCTGGAACAAGCTCCTTAGGCAAGTTTCAGTTTTTAGGTAGTTTTTTTGGCAAAAGAGCCTGGAAGCAGAGTTTTATGTACACATGGTATATACATCAATATATATAGCCAACTATAGTTGGTCTTATGTATTTGTCCTTCAGAATTATAGTAAAATAACTAAATAAGCTTCTTTATTCCGAGAGCGACGTCTCCATGCTCTAACTAACCTTTCAAGCATCTCATTCCAATATTAGAAGGTGCCGATCCATCATCAAATATGGTTACTCAAGAAGTTCACAATAAGCTGGTTCACTTTTTCCGGGAATTGTTCCTGAACAAAATGTGATCCTTCAGCCACAAAGACAATCTCCAAATTAGGAACATACTCTTTTACCTTTCCACTAGTTATGTAATTCTCCAACCCCTGGAACTTCAGACCGTAATCTTTCTCTCCAACAATCAGCAATGCTGGAGCCATAACTTTCGTTTCCGTTGTACTTAAGGGCTCGCGCAGTGCCCTGAAAGAACACAATAAGCAAATTTCTTCAGCATGGACTAAATAGGCTGATAACATAATCCTAAGAAGCAATAAAGACTTTTCAGCCATTTTCATGCCGAAACAAGTTTCTTGTGGATAACTTTGAGAGGATTGATAGATAATTTACAGACATTGTACATTAATCATGACTGGTGTTTTTTTTTTACCTGTATGGCATTTGTAAAGGAGTACGAAATCCAGATTTTTCATATAAAGTTGCATAGACAGATAGATCTTCCTCTGTGAACCAGGTCGGCAATGGGGTTGATGGGTCTACCAAGTCCATGATCTCCTTATTTGCTTCTGCTATAGGGATATCACTTTTAGAGAATAGAATGTAAATGTTCTTCACCACTGTCTTAACATCAAATCGTCCAAAATCCGCTTCAGCTCTACCTTGTTCCTACAAGAAGATTACATGCTAAATCTTTTGAAAATTAACATTGCAACCTAAGCTAGTTAAAGTTGATCTTGCAGTGTAGTTAAGAAAATTGCTCTCACATGCTGCAGTGTAGTTTATACCTGCCATCTTGATATATAGAAGCCTTCGGGCTGCCCTTCGACGGCAAAGGAATGAGTAGGGGGAACGTAGGGTGAACCAAGTGTTATAATTCCAGACACCCTTTCTGGGTGGAGAAGCCCAAAATAATAAGCAGGTCGCCCTCCAAAATCTTTTCCAACAGTAAAAACCTGGCCTCATTGAAAGTACAAAAATCTTTCATAAATGTTTACCAAGCGCGAAACCCTTTTCGAAAGAAACAAACAAATAAATTCATAAAAGGAATAAAAAAAAAAAAAAACTTCAAAAATCCTATCTAATTACATTTCTAAGCACATTTGGTTAAAATATAAGTGAAGTACAGGAATATCTAAGTGGTATTTATGGTTTGAGCTGGAAAAAAAGTTGTTCAAATAATAGAAATTGATTCAATCATACCTTGGGTATACCGAAAAAGTCGAGAATTGCAAGGAGATCATCAATAAGGTCTTTGAAAGTAGTTTTTTCAGGTTCAGAAGGCACTTCAGATAGTCCATATCCCCTGTAATCAGGTGCAATTGCTCTGTATCCAGCTTTTGCTACTGCAATCATTTGATACCTCCATGAATACCAAATCTCAGGAAATCCATGTAAGAAAACCACCACTTTTTCACCTGGACACAAGAACAAATACTCAACATACTAGATTAAACAACCCTAGAACAGAACTGAAAAATATATAGAAGGATATTAACATTACCAGTTCCAATTTCTGCTATGTGAAGCTGAAGTCCTCTTATTTTTACATACTTGTGTTGAATATGATCCATTTTTGTTTCCCTTTTGTATCTGTCAATACTAAAATGAACCTCTAATGGAATTCAGTTCTGTTACTGTTGTGTTTTCTTTAGTAAACTTATTGCTTATGTGGTATTCTATCTTTGACTTGAATCTTATAATACCAACTAATAATCATGTGTAATGAGCTCTATTATTGTTTTGGTAAACAAGGTCACAAGGATGTGATACATGTGATTCACTTGTCCTACATAAGCAGGCTTATTTGACCATTTCAAGATGTTGATAACTTGAAATTTAAGTTCATATATAATAAACTTGTCAGTCATTGACATTTTTATATGGCTAACAACAAGATAATATAAGTGAATTACAAATACAGTAATGCCAAAGACATTCATCATAGGGTTGCAATTGCAACAGGCTGCAGATTCAGAACAATCTTGAAGTGAGTGTTTTAGGTGCAAATTATATTATAGACGTATCACGACAACAACAATTTTTTCTTCCTTCTACCAGTATGTAAGGTAAACAAAGAGTCCGTAAATTCTTCATATATAGAAGTTAGAAACTGATGAACAGAAAACGAAAATTATTGTTTTGCAATAATATATAATTAAATGTAAACTCATCTCTAAACAACAATGTGGATTTATGAAGAAAAGAAGTATACATCAGCACATTGGCATGGCATCGGAATTGATTAATGAACTTGAACATAAAAGACATGGAGGGAATGTAGCACTGAAACTAGACATCACACAGGCGTTTGATACACTCAGCTGGGATTTCCTATGGGAGGTACTCAGACAGTTCGGATTCAATGACATATGGATTAAATGGATTCAGGAGGTGATCACAAACAACTCAATGTTAGTTATGATTAATGGAGGACCACAAGGACATTTCAAAACATGTAGAGGGCTGAGACAGGGGGATCCTCTATCCCCCCTACTTTTTGCGTTAGCTGAAGAGTGCTTGATCAGAGGGATAGAATGGTTGATCCAGCGAAATTTGATGAAGAAGATGATTACCAACTCCAAATATAGCAGCCCTTCACATTTGTTATTTGTGGACGACATCCTTGTTTTCTACAATGGGAATGCCAAGCACTTAAGACATCTCATTGAACTTTTAGATAGGTATCAAGCTACTTCTGGGCAAGAGATTAGCAAGAGCAAAAGTAAACTTATGATGGGGCGAATGACTGTAACAAGAAAGCAAGTAACCACAGGCATGTTTGGGATTAATGAAGGCACCTTACCAGAAACATACCTTGGGGTTTCGTTGGCACAAGGAAGGGTCACCAAAGCTCTAGTATCACCACTTGTTGAAAAAATACGGAATAAAGCTTCCAGCTGGGCAGATAGAGCATTGTCTTTGCAGAGCAGGATCTTATTAATGAAGCATGTTTTGTGTAGTATACCTATACACAATATGACAATTTACAAGTGGCCAAGGAGTACCATAAAGGAAATTGAGCAACACCTTAAGAACTTTATATGGTCTGGCAATCCAGGGATCAGAAAAACAACAACAGTGGCATGGCACAAGATATGTGTACCAGTTCAAGAAGGGGGAATTGGCCTTAGATATCTGAAAGACATCAATCTTTCTATGTTAATGCAGATGGCATTGGGGACACTTCATGAGAGGGAAATATCTCAATAAACATCATGAATGGACAGAAAACAAGAACTCAACTGTATGGAATGGAATGAAATATGCATTGAAAAAAATCAGAAAATTGCAAGCATGGTTTATTCGTAATGGTAAATCCATTAATGTCTGGAAAGACAATTGGATAGGAGACCAACCCCTATGTGACTATATAGACCCAAAAAGCCCTATATGGAAGAATTTACAAGCAACACTCAGCAGTTGTATTGAAAATGGGAACTGGGCATGGCCAGAGCAGCTTGTAGAGATCACAACAAGGTTGGGATTAGATTTACATGCAATAGAGGCACCTGTAGTTGATAAGGAGGATGAATGTTATTGGCCATTTGACAATCAAGGTAGGATGACAGCAACATCAGCTATGGAGGCAATTAGAAGCAAACAGACTGTGCCTGGTTGGACAAATTTTTTGAGAAGCTCCCTAATTCACCCTAGAAACATGACACTAGCTTGGAAGGTAATGCATAATGCAGTGAACACAGATGAGAATATGAAAAAGAAAAGCTTCAACTTTGTTTCTAGATGTTGTGTATGCACTGTAGAGATGGAAACAAGGGATCACATACTATTTACATGTGAGGAAGCTAAGAAAATTTGGAGGAGAGTGTGTGACTGGTTTGGGCAGCAGAGGATCCCACAGAAGATAGAAGATTTAATTGCGGCAAAAGGTAAATTCAGTCCACTTATTAAACAGTTGTGGCAAGCTAGCTCTATAACAGTTTTGATACAGCTATGGAAAAAGAGAAATAAAATGCTATATGAAGAGTTGACTATCAGAACAAACTACATCGAAAATGAAGTTAAAAGGGCAGCAGCTAGAGTTCATTCAAGATCTGATAAGCACATGGATAATATGTTCATGAGTTGGTTATCATAAAGAAATTGGGGCTAACAACAAGATTCAAAGCTCCTCCCAAAGTTATTGAGTGTTATTGGAGTCTACCTCCCAAAGGTTGGCTCAAGGTGAATACAGATGGGGCTGCTAAAGGGAATCCCGAATTGGCAGGATGGGGGGCAGTGTTGAGGAGAGATGATGGAACTCTTGTAGGAGTCAGCATTGGTGTACTAGGAGCGGAGACATGCTTTATTGCTGAATGTGTGGCCATCATAGAAGGAATCAAATTTGCAGTAGAAAAGGGATGGCATAACATATGGGTAGAATCAGATTCTGAAGCTGTTGTGATAGCCCTAAGAACTAACAAGACACACTGGAAGACCAAGGTACAATGGGAAGCTATCAGAGCTATGGATATCAACTTAATGAATATTGTCAACAAAAGGGAGGTGAACTTTGCAGCTGATACTTGCGCAAGAAAGGGTACATACCTGCAGGTGAAACAGATTATAAGATGGGACACACCCCCATTTCAGCTGCCATTGGAAAATCACCATCTGTATATTATAGGTTCATTTAATTTTCTGACTGGAATGTAGCTATAAATTTCAGTCACTTTTGTAACTTTGATTCATTTTTATAAATTTAATCACCCTTGAACAAAAAAAAATAATAATATATGTAGCAGCAACTATACTACTTATTGAATTTATTCTGAAATTTCATTGATGAAGCTTTTTTTGTTTCAATATATTTATGTTAAACCAACTTTCCCGAAAGATACCACACCACTCCACTCGGTTATTCAAGTACTTATACTCAGATATGGTTACTCAAGAAGCTCGTAATGAGCTGATTCACCTTGTCTGGAAACTGTTCCTGAACAAAATGTGATCCTTCAGGGACGTAGACGGTCTCCAAATTGGGGACATACTCTTTCATCTTTCCACTTGTTATGTATTCCTCGATTCCATTAAACTTAAGAGTGTAATCTTTCTCTCCCATAATCATCAACGCCGGTGCCATAACTTTTACATTGTTTACACTGAAGTTTTCTTTCAGTGACCTAAATGAAGAGAAATGAGTTAGTTTTCCAAAATACTAATTCTTATATATAAAGCAAAAAGGATGAGAACACAATGCAAAAAAAGAATTAAGACTTGCCAAATATTCAAGATTGCCGTGTATTTACCTGTAAGGAACTTGTAAAGGAGTGCGAAATCCAGACTTTTCGTACAAGGATGCATAGACAGATAGATCTTCCTCAGTGAACCAGGTTGGTAATGGAGTAGAAGGTTCTACCAAGTCCATGACCTCCTTGTTCTCTTCTGCTATTGGAAGCTCACTTTTAGAGAAGAGAATGTATATGTTCTTCACTACGGTCTTCACGTCAAATCGCCCAAAATCTGCTTCAGCTCTTCCTGGTTTCTGAGCAAGTGGAACATATAATGTGTAAAATTTAACAAATATTGAATGGTCAGATGAGCATTAAGATCAAGTTGGTGTATATTTCACAATGTACCCAGCGAAGCGAGGCAGCAATGCTTGACCGTTTTAATTTGATTGTAGATAGCACTTTCCGTACTACAAGAAGATTGCGAAAGACTGTCTCCAGTTCTCAAAATTCAAATATAGGTGGACTTGAAATTTCTTGTTTTGATCCTGCTTTCTATATTGACAAAGACTGTCTCCAGATCTTGGTTGATTATGTTAGATAAGGGTGTTTAAAGGGGTAGGAGAGCTTTTCGACAGCTCTAATGATGTCTTGGTGAATAGTCACACTACCAAATGGCGACTCAATAATATGTTATGGCAATCATGCTGTATGCATTGAAAATCTACAGTATTTCCTCATCGATCTTTATACCAAGCACAATATATATGACTGAAAAATGGCAATTTAGTCTATCAAAAGCAGTAAGTAGAGTCTTTGGTTGCATGAAGCAGCAGGGTGGTTTGAGTTAAATTATTGGTATGACCATCAATTTTCTCAGGATTTATGTAAATGGTTGGACATTAGACAGTAGACTTCATTAAATTATCAACTTGTTCATGCTACAAAGATAATTACAATAAACAATATTTCAATACCTGCCACCGCAAAACATAGAGACCTTCAGGGGGATGTCCTTGGACAGAGAAGGACTGACCAGGGGGAACATACGGTACACCAAGCGTGATGACTCCAGACACCCTCTCTGGGTGAAAAAGCGCGAAATAATAAGCAGGCCGCCCTCCGAAATCTTTTCCAACAACAAAAACCTGTCCTCATCAACGTAAAAGAAATTTTGGTTATATGCACACTTCCATCAGTAAAACAGATTGAAATATACCTTGGGTATGCCAAAAGAATCGAGGATGGCAAGAAGATCATTGATAAGGTCCATAAATGTAGTCTTTTCAGGCTCAGAAGGCACTTCAGATAGTCCATATCCCCTGAAATCAGGCGCAATTGCTCTGTATCCAGCATTTGCTACTGCAATCATCTGATGCCTCCAAGAATACCAAATCTCTGGAAATCCATGTAAGAAAACCACCACCTTGTCACCTGGACACAACAAGAAACAATCAGTATATAAATTATTAGAGAAAACATCAATGATTCAGAATTAAAACAACATACGAGTATTTATTTTGCTATTACCTGTTCCAATCTCAGCTATGTGATGCTTCAGACCTCTTATCTCTACAAACTTATGTTGAATTTCATCCATTTTTTTAGCTATAAAATACTCTAGAGATGGACCTTTTTATACAACTGCAATGGTGTTCTTCATGTAATGATGTAAGGTAAGTAACTTTATGGTTTTATATGGTAATTGATAGGAGAAAAGATTCTTCCCATGTTTGGATTTTGGGTAAGTGATTTTTATTATTTTGTCTTCATTCTTCTAATTGTTTATGGTGGTAGTTGCAAAGATTCCTTATTTAAAAAGCATTTACAAACAAAACCAAGTTCCCTGATATGACACAACTCAAGGCAATGTATGAGACTGATTTAACTAAAACAAAAGATCATTCTTGAGTCAAGGAGGTTGTGATGAAAAAAGGGCTAGTACCATTGCAAATCTAGGAGTTGTGGGAGAAAGACTCCCAGAATTTCAGAAATGTTGCGAAATAATATTTTTTCGAAAAATTAATAAAAAAAAGCTCTATGGTGTCAACTTCTAGACCCCTCTCCCTTATTTCATTTAAGGGGATGTTGATTCATCTAATACATATTGGCATAGACCTACAACAAATTTCTCTCAACAAATATTGTCAAAATTATGTCCAAGTCGATATAACTTCCAAACAAGTTGTCGCTCTTAGAGTTACCCCTGAGATTTATGTAAATGTGCAGCCAAGCTCTACAGCACGCTGAAACTGATTTGTTTTTCCATCTCAAGTTTCATATTATGATTTACACACCAGAATACAACAAAGTAAATGTTTCAAAATTTTAATGACATGTAATGAGATGTAGACATAAAACATAATGTACTGATGCGTTCGTCTTCACTAATCATCACGTACTGGCCAGTTTCCTATTGATGTACCAATACGTACTACCTTCATTCCTTCCACAAGGATTGTTAATACAAATGTGATTCTATTGCAACCAGGTTCATCAATAATTTACAACAAACAATCAAAAGACGAAGTTCAATTTCGTATATAAATGAAAAAAGTTAACAACAAAATCCGCACTTATTTAGTCATTCAAGCAAGATCGGACTTCCTGACGACCTTTTAAGCAATTTTTAAAACTGCAGCAGAGTCATCAGGTATGCTTTTTCAAGAATTTGATAATGAGCTTGTTAACCTTCTTTGGATATTGTTCTTGAATAAAATGTGTTCCTTCTGACAAGAAAGTAACATTCAAATGTGGAACATACTTCTTAACTCCCCCTGCCATTATGTATTGTTTAATCCCTGGCAACTTGTAGAAGTAATCCTTGCCTCCTAGAATATGCAGAGCAGGGACTGTAACTCTTGGAATGATTTTGCCTAAATATACCGGCTTTGCCCTGCATGGAAAACGACTATTAATAAATATGCTAGTTACCCTACGTATATCACACACGCAATAGTATATTGTTTTACCTGTATGGGACTTGCAATGGAGTACGAAATCCAGATCTTTCGTACAATTTTCCATACGCCTTTAGATCCTTCTTTGTGAACCATGGTGGCAATGGAGTAGTGTAGTTGACTATATCCATAATCTCTTGATTTTCCTTAGTTGCTATAGGGATAACATCTCTAGAAAAAAGAATGTAAATTCTTCTCACTACTTCCTTCACTTTAAACCTTCCAAAATCTGCTTCAGCTCTTCCGGGTTTCTGCATCAATGAAGAATTGATAAAACTTGTCAAAAACTTATAGCCCTTACATAGGCTGACATACATGATTATGGTTCAAAACAATGCAAAAAAACTTAAAACGACATACATACCACCCATCTTTTGACATAGAATCCTTCAGGCAACTGCGCAAATAACTGATACTTAAGAGCATCAGGAACATATGGCACACCAACAGTAATAACACCCAAAACTCTCTCTGGATGTAGAAGTTCAAAATCATAAGCAATCTCAGATCCGAAATCTTTTGCAACAAGGAAAGCTTTCTTAATCTTATAATGATCAAGAATCCCAAGTAGATCATCCACAAGATCTATGAAATTCGTCTTTTCAGGTTCAGCTGGTATTTCAGATAGTCCATAGCCCCTAAAATCTGGTGCAAGTGCACGATATCCAGCATTAGCTACACCAACCATTTGGTGTCGCCACGAATACCATATTTCTGGAAATCCATGCAAAAACACTATGACAGTAGCTGTTGCAGCTGCACATAAAAGATCGGTATCATATCTGATTGGCCCGAGCTCTGCTACATGGAGGTTTAGGCCACCAATTTCTATAAATTTGTGCTGGATGTGATCCATTTTCAGGCCCTCCTTCTCTCTTAACCAATGTCTTAGTTCAAGTTAGTTAAATTCTGAGTGTTGCTTTCTTATTAAAATAGAAAATAAAGATATTTCTTTCCAGGATACTTTGCTTTCCAGGTGATATCGCTGTCTATGTATGTTTCACATGCCCTGATTTTGATTCATTAGAGCATGAAACGAATCAAAGTATCAAAATGAGGATCTTGTTGGGGGATTAAGGTTTTATTATATTGTGCTTAATCAAATTATAGGCCTACTAAAGTGTTCCTGTAGATGAAAAGAAGATTAGATTCATATATAAGTGATTGCATGTCTAAGTGCAACGCTGTCGACACTTCAAACTAAATAAAAAATATTATAGTATGAGTCAGTCCAGTCGTAACGAAATGTATGGTCATTAAACAATACAATATTCTTCGATGTATCAATCAATTGATGGAGGCCACCCACCTTCCTTGAAGAAAAATCCCACAGTTGCTGCTTTGTCCTAATTAAGTAGTTAAATAAATTAATTAAACATGACATCATATTATCCCCTAAGAAATTCCGTCGCTTCTACATTGCGTAAATGTTGTCATATCTCATTAAGACGCTTTCCCTTTGCCCTGCCATTCTGCTATTCAGCCGCATCAGTGTCAACTCAACCCTACCTGAGGCTAACATCCCCAGAGACTTTTAAACAAAGCCAAAGGCTAATGTGCTATGTGTATTCATTTTCTCCGAGAGGCTACTATTTTAAAGCAGTGGCAAATATCCTATTTTTTGGTAGTGGTATAACATATTTTTACAGATTTTATTCTACAAATTTCCAATCTGATTTATATAACATGAAGCAAAAATCCATCCAGTTTATTGAACATCACAATGTGCACGCATTCCTCTTTCGAAACATTTATTCGATCAAGGTAGTAAAAAAAAAAAAAAAATTGAATCAAACTAAAATCAGGACAGATAACTGGTCTCTACAGAGTACATAAGAATCAGGTGTGCTTTTTCAAGAACTTTATAACCAGCTTGTTCACCTGAGCTGGAAACTGTTCTTGAACAAAATGTGTTCCTTTGGAAATGAAAGTGACATTCAGATTTGGGACAAACTGTTTCACTCCGCTCGCTAAGTACTGTTCTATCCCCGGGAACTTGAAGAAGTAATCCTTGTCTCCCATAAGGAGCAGAGCTGGACCTGAAACTTTCGGAACCGTTGTTCCCAAGTCTACTGGCCTTGCCCTGCATATAACATGAGTCGTCATACATAATTAGAAAATGTAATAGATTACTACATGAATGGAACCAAATTTGGGAATGTTGATCGGTTACCTGTATGGAACTTGCAATGGAGTAGTAAATCCAGATCTTTTGTATAGTTTAGCATATACTTTAAGATCATGCTTGGTGAACCATTGTGGTAATTTAGCAGAACTGTTGACTAAATCTAAAATCTGTTGGTTTTCCTTTGCTATTGGGACAACATCTCTAGCAAAGAGAATGTAAATTCTCTTCACTACTGTCTCCACTTTAAACCTTCCAAAATCTGCTTCAGCTATTCCTGGTATCTGAGTCAAGATCATACAAATATGAATTAATATTCTTATAAAGAACTTAGTGTGACATGAATAAGATTCTCGATCAACTCAAAAAAAGTTAATTAGCAGCTCTTGTGTGTAGACAGACAGTCGACAGACCATCAGAAGTCTGACAGATCCTCGAGGGGAGGGATAACATATTCCTTCCTTGGATTCTTGTGTTTCCAAGGAATTTACGTTCTACACACAAGACCTGGTCGTATTTGTCAGGTTAGCAGGGATGAATTATATGGAAATTTTTTGCGGTTTTAGACCTACTGCATCGAGTTAAGTCAACAGAAATGAAAAGCATGTTTGAGAAAGAATAGGCATACCATCCATCTTTTGATATAGAAACCTTCAGGTAAAGAACTATATAACTGAGCACTCAGAGCATCAGGCACATATGGTACACCAAGTGTAACCACACCCAAAACTCTATCTGGATGTAAAAGCTCAAAACTATAAGCAACTTGAGCACCAAAATCTTTTCCAACAATAAAAGCTTTTTTAATCTTATAATGATCTAAAATCCCAAGAAGATCATCAACAAGATCGATAAAATTTGTCTTTTCAGGTTCAGCGGGTATTTCAGATAGTCCATACCCTCTAAAATCAGGTGCAATCGCACGGTAGCCAGCATTGGCCACACCAACCATTTGGTGTCTCCATGAATACCAAATTTCTGGAAATCCATGCAAGAACACTATAACTGTAGCTGTTGCAGCTGCACATAATAGATCGGCATCATATCTGATTGGTCCAAGCTCTGCCACATGGAGGTTTAGTCCACCAACCTCTACAAATTTTTGCTGAATGTGCTCCATTTTTTTTTTTTTTTTACCTAATTGAATTTTTCTGTTTTATAGGTACATATGCAAGTTGTTATCATCAAGTGTATACACCTACTTATCTACATTTTGATTTTGACTTCCAATTACTAATATTTTTCTCTAGGCATGTTCCTCAAGCCCTTACTTTAATGCCTTGAGCTTATAATGAAACAAACTATATATGGATTTGATCTGATTCCAATTATTCACATTATTTTAAAACTATAGAAAAATTCATCGTGCATTAACGTTATAGCGACTAATTCATTAATATTTTTTTTATGCAATTAAACAGGTTGTGCGTTTATAAGATATTCACTCTACAACTATATTAATGTACAAATTTCTAAAAAAAAACGTTCCTTCATGTTTTTTTTTTTTGTGAATTGTTAGCACCACAAAATTGAAAAGATGCACAATGCCAACTATTCTTGTTAGAAGTCAATGAAAAGCTGGAAAATATTATTGAATTTATCATGTGTGCATCACACAAACTGTCTGCTAACAATATCTGATTGCTTGGTCAATTGAATTCTATTAATTTCTATTGAACCACATGATGTGCATGGGCATTATAAAACTATCAAGTGATATGTTCAAATGTTAATGGGGGATGTTTCTTTCCAAGAACTTTAACACTTTGAATCTGAAGAGTTATTTTGTAAATTCATACTGATCTAAGCAGAACTTGTTGTTCTACTGAATTATTCGGGTTTTATTCCCGAAAATTTGATGGTCTAATTTGTAGGAGGCCTTCACTTAAAAATTCTACTCCAACAGTCAGTTGATTCTACTCATTTCGAATGGCAGCAAAGTTTTGATTGTTTTCCAAATTTGAATGGTGTACGTTATGGTAGGAAGGCGCAACGTATCAACCAAAGCATTTACAATACTGGTGGAATAAGTAAATTTTTGCTGTCTACCAAGCACAATTTTGTAGACTTAAACAGTTTATTCAACATTTAAAATGAGTACAAACTTTCCATTCCAAGCTTCCCCAAACAAACACTTGCTTAACAGAAACAAACAACAAAAGCATCTCTATTAAATTGATAAACATTGCAAGGGGCCTTAAATCCTTAATGCCTCATTGTAGAAATATTAGATCATCAGTGTTTTCCTAAGAAACTGATTATGTGTTCATTCACTAGGTCTGGGAACTGCTCTTGAACAAAATGACTACCTTCTTCCACGACCGTGACATCACAGTTAGGAACAAAATGTTTGACTGCACCACTTGTCAGATATTCTTCCATCCCCGGGAACTTGTAGAAATAATCACTTCCTCCCATGATCAGCAATGTTGGGGCAGAAACATGTTCAGCAACTTCACCTAAATCAGCTGGCCTTGACCTGCATGCAAATTAGTAAGTACGCGTACTGGAGTATATACAAATCCTCTTTTTCTTTAGTGAGGATTCCATTTGAAAAGAACGATAGCAAGGGATTTCTAATTTACCTATATGGAACAGTCAATGGAGTACTAAATCCAGATTTCTCATAAAGAGTTGCATATGCTGACAAATCCTCCTCTTTGAACCAAGATGGTAATGGAGCAGCTGAATCAATCAAGTCCATAATCTCCTGATTCTCTTCTGCTATTGGGACAGTACTTCCAGAGAAGAGAATGTAAATTTTCTTTATCACTGTCTTCACATCAAACCGTCCGAAATCTGCTTCAGCTCTTCCTGGAAACTAAATGTAGACCATAAAACAGACAAGAGTTAAAAGGATTTGTTTTCATTAAAGAGTTAAAGGTTCGTTCTGCTGCAAAACTGTTTACCCTCAGTGATGCATTCTTGCAGCAAAACCAATCTTAATCACATATAAATGAAGAGAAAGTAAAGGTACAGTACCATCCATCTCATGATGTAGAAGCCTTGAGGAAGTGCAGAGTACAGTTGACCGACAAGCGCAGCAGGAATAAACGGTATACCCAATGTCACAACACCTAAAACTCTCTCTGGATGGAGAATAGCTAAAGTGTAAACCACTTGAGCTCCAAAATCTTTCCCAACAACAAAAACTTTTGGAATCTTAAGAAAGTCAAGAATCCCAACAACATCATCAACGAAATCCTTAAAGGTAGCCTTCTCGGGTTCAGCTGGTATTTCAGACTCTCCATATCCTCTGAAATCAATTGCAATGGCACGGTATCCAGCTTTCGCTGCAGCAATCATTTGGTATCTCCATGAGTACCAAATTTCAGGGAACCCATGTAAAAATAGCACCACTTTGTCACCTACACACACAAAAAAAAAAAACAGAAATGACTGAATAATATGAGAAAACAGAAACATGGGCACCTAAGATGTTTGCAAAATTAAGAATTGGATTAGAAACAGTACCTGTTCCAATTTCAGCTACATGAAGCTTGAGTCCATTGATATCTACATATTTGTGTTGAATTTGATCCATTGAAGTAGAAAAGAATCTGTTTCAAATTAGCAGATAGTTCTTTTTTCTGAAGGCACCAGTTCAGGTTTGGATTTGAGGTTCTTATATGGAACTGAGTATTGAATAATGCTCAGTACACATTGGAGGTGGACAAAATGTGCAGTTCATCTTATATTTTTAATTGGAACATGGGAACTACAGTCCTTATTTTTGTATAGGTTGTATGTCCCAATCAATAAATGGTTCACATGGACTTAGGAGTAATGACTTAATTAAGAATCACTTATAGAATATGATATGATCACCAAATGAGTTTCAGTGATTATATGATCAGAGTACAGAGGAAGATAACATAGGAAAATAAGATATGATCTTGCAGCAAGGTTCAATCCTACACCTAGCACAGCTTAGTTAACCCCGTCATCGACTAGTCAAATTTCACTTATAACACAGCAAACTCTGATAGTTAAGTTCTGAAGTTCTTTGGTTGATATGGTCAAGATCTCTCCAAAGTCCAAATGGCACCATTAAAATCTACATCTGATGTAGATTTAATAAGTTAGCACAATATGACTTTCACAGAACAAGTGGTTGTGTCAAGTGTGTGAATAAGACTTTGGATATATTCTGATTATTATTGCCAAATGAGATTAGAAGTCACAATATAATGCCCCCATTCACCACCTAACTCTTCAGTAGTCAACACCAGTAGCATATTATGAAACCAACACGAAATGCACCAAAATGTAAGCAAATCAACTCCTCTGGTAAGAAAGTCTTTTTCCTGGCCTGTCCACACCTCCTTGTCAAGTACCAGTTACATGTCAGACTTTATTAAATGAGAATTTTTCTTATTTAAGCTGATATTATAGACTACTAAAAGAACAATCGCAGTTCATTTAGATAAATGACCTTGAACTTATTATAAAGATCAGTCTCATATTTTGTTTAATATGGTCTAATAGCAGAAGTGTGGATCATAGTTGCGTACTTGCGTATCTTATTTTCCAGAAATATATGTAAAGAGAAGTTTTCAAAGGAGAAACGGTGAGAGTCAGACATAAAACTAAAACTTCTACAATGGGTTTAGGAGTACATTTGAGGAAAATTGCGTTGATGAGTGAAACATACCTTGAATAATTACAATCAATGTCATACAATGAAACCAAGCAGGTTGAATTATTTTGGTACATATTTTCTTGAATACTGTCTAATCTAATAGAGGAAACCTTGCATAAATTTTCATAATAGTCCAAAAGATAAGTTTATCAAGGCATAAGTGCTAAAAAAAGGAATATAGAGAGTACCTTTGGGCAAGGAATAGTATGACAGCATGTGTAGTTGGTAGTTAAGGGATCACACATCTTGGCCTGACCAACTACACATACTACTATTCCATTGTTTGGTAAGTTTCATCACATCTTGGCCTCACCAACTATGCTGCCTCCTGATACAGTCAGACAGACCAGCTAAACAGCAAACTCCATAGATAGTTTTTTTTTTTATTTTTTTGAGAAAAGGTAAGATTTTATTGATAAAAAATTAAAGAATACAATGCTTGATCAGACTGTAGAGACAGTGTCAGGTATCAAACATCCTTAAGGATTACATCCAGGCAAAACTTAAAATCTCCAGTGCCCTACAGAGTGTGTTCCACAATTATCCACAAGTTCACAGAAATGAAAAGCATCCCTACCTCTCCAATACCCCAACCAGTACCATACTTGACCTTTCATTCGTGTGCAAGTCCCCTCAATCGTGAAAGCTTTGTTGTTAAAAACTTTTCTATTTCTTGTGCACCACAAAACCCAAATAACGGCGTAGGGTAGCAGTTCCCATACCAGATAGAGAGCGCATCAGTTCTTGAGGCAGTGAGAGATGACCAAACCTGCAAAGCCACAGAACAGTGCAGGAAAAGATGGGAGGTTCCTTCATTGATGGTGCCACACATGGGGCAGATTGGGTCAAGGTTCTGACCTTTCCTGTTCAAAGTGTCTCATGTAAGTGTCCTCCCAAAAGATAGTATTGATACCCTGGAAGTATCAGGCACTATCTCCTGTCTTTAAACCTATCTAGGGCCAAGAGATCGACAATCAAACCTTGAGAATCTTAGGGTGCAGTAACCTTTTAGACGTGAATTGTTAAACACCTTGGCTCCTAAGCCACACAACAGTATTTTCATTGATATGAACTGTGGTGATGGAATCCACACAACCTCCCCAAACAGATTCCATCAGTGTGTTTGAAAAATTACAATCTCGATTCTCGAGTCTTCCCATGCAATTTTTGAGTTGGATGCACATTATAGCATATTGTTTATAGAACATCTGCTTCTGCACCTCATATTTAGTCGAATTGATCTTCTGCTTCAGTCAGAACTTCCGGCATATTGCATGGAACAAAACCTTGCTTACCACCAAAGCACCGCCCACAGCATAATCATGTATCTGTTAGAACTCTTCTTGAATACTTTCCCCTGATCCAATCTTATTAGCTGTGGACTTATTGTCCTTTCATGGTCTAACAAGTAATTAGTAGTCTAATACATCATAGGAAAGAACGAAACATATCAATACTCTTTGGAGCTATTCGCATCAAATTGTGCATAGGGATTATGGAAGGAGTACAGGGTAATGAAGTCAAATATGTACTCATAATGAAGCAACAGCGATTAGGATTTCCATTTAACAAAAGCGATAAAAACATAGTGATTTGAATGTAACAGAGTACAGTTTCTTGATGTAGCACTTACATCAATGTCATCTGCAGTGTGATGACTTCTATTAAAAGCTCCTTGATCAAGTATGGTTTTTGAGGAAGGTAGTGATGAGCATGTTCACCTGGTCTGGAAACTGTTCTTGGACGAAATGAGTTCCTTCACCCAAGAATGTGATCTCTAAATCATTCACATACTCCTTAGCCTTTCCACTCATTATGTAGTTCTCAACTCCTGGGAATTTGAGAAAATAGTCCCTCCCACCCAAGATCACCAATGTAGGAACTTGAATCTTTGGATTACTTATTAGGGTGGAATCTTTGCGCAACGACCTGCATGAAGTGAACAATGGTTTCTATGATACCATTCCAAATATGTACGCAGAGTAGCGGTTAATGTTAAAGTGAAATCTAGTTATTAATTTGCAGTTTTAAAGAAGGACGTAAAAGACATGTTTTGTCTCCCTGCAAATAGAAGAGTTTACATTAAGATTGAAAACTAAGTAGCCCAAGGATGCAATTATCCCGCGGTTCCCTGTAAATGTTCTACCTCTACTTGGCTCGCGACAAGACTTTGACGGGATGATGAAAGAAATGAAATCAAACCCGTCAAGAGCGGTCACCAAAGCTGAGAACACCCTTTATCAACCTGCGTGATTAAGAAAAGGAAGCGCTTTACGGTCGTGGGGTGCCCATGATAGCCAGGGCAAAACTTGACTCAACTCAATGGGTAATTCCCACAACAACCAAAGTTGGTTGTCTACTTGGCTCGCGACAAGACTTTGACGGGATGATGAAAGAAATGAAATCAAACCCGTTAAGAGCGGTCACCAAAGCTGAGAACACCCTTTATCAACCTGCGTGCTTAAGAAAAGGAAGCGCTTTACGGTCGTGGGGTGCCCATGATAGCCAGGGCAAAACTTGACTCAACTCAACGGGTAATTCCCACAACAACCAAAGTTGGTTGTCTCCCCCCCCCCCCCCCCCCTCCCCGTCTTTTCAACTGTGCCTTTTATATAACCCAACGGTAGGAAATCAAAGGGAAAACGGGTTGAAGGACACTTTCTCATTAGTTAGGTATTTTCCTTTAGAGGTCGGGGAAGAGCTCTATTGTCTAAATTCCCTTTCGATGGAATGTTGTCTCGTCAGCATACACTTCAATGGGTCTTTCTTTCTTTGATGGGCTATCACATACCGTACGCTTGTCGTGGTAAGAAGTAGGGCCTGAGTTTTTAATGCATCTTTGGCCAGGATTTCACCTTTGGATAGCTTTGCGTTGGTTCTCTTGCTCCGACTTACAAAACACGCTTCGCTGTCTCGCCCAGAATGCTGCAGGTCAGGCACCCCCCATTGCATCAGATGAGGAGTTGGAATGGTAGGTGGTTCCACAGCCCAAAATCTCAATGTATCTTACGTGTAAAACATTTTTGTCGTATGGATAAAAAATCATAAGGTTGCAGCATATATGACCGAGATTTTGGTAGTGGAGTTATCTACCAGGACAACCATGGGCCTTTGACTTTTCTTAGATCTCTGTGCAAGCAAGTAGGGGCACAGTAACAGACCACAGAGCAAATCTGCAAGTTATGGGTTACGAGTGTTCTAAATCTATGGGAACAACTAGTTTAAAAGATGCATATTATACCTGTATGGAACCTGCAATGGTCCATATAATCCAGAGTTCTCATACAAAGCAGCATAATTTGATAGATCTTCTTCTGTTAACCATTGTGGTAGTGGTGTACATGGTTTCACCAAGTCCATGATCTCCTCATTTTCCCCTGCTATTGGAATTTCACTTCTAGCAAAGAGAATGTAGATATTTCGCAATACAGTCTTAACATCGAAACGGCCAAAATCTGCTTCAGGACGTCCTGGTTCCTATAATATAGCATACGAAAAATTCAAAAATAGCTAGAACATTAATCCGAAAATAAATCCAAAAATAGCTAGAACATTAACCATCTATTGCTTAAATGAAGACAAAATTCAAGCTTGCTGATATCTACTACTACGTGAATTACTAGTTGATATGTCTTACAGGTGATGGAATGCTAACACAACAAGTGATTGTATGAATTTAATAATTACGATACCTTCCATCTTGATATGTAGAAGCCTTCAGGGAGCACATGGAAGTTAAGTGAACCAGGAGGTATGAATGGCACACCTAACGTCACAATACCAGAAACCCTCTCTGGCTGCTGGAGGGCAAACAAATAAACTGGCCATGCTCCAAAATCTTTTCCAACGAGGAAAGCCTGTTCACAATATATGAAAAATTAACATTGTTCACAATATATGAAAAATCTTTAATGAGAATTCATTAGCATTGTTCACAACATTAACTTATCATTTTATTTTAAAAAATTTCCGCACATTTTCTGATTGGCAAGCGGGGTTGAAGGGACCTCAACCCGTTTTAAATTGCGTGTGGAAACTTATATCAACAATCAGCTGTTGACGTGTTTCGAACCAACAACCTCTCCACTTTGTGAGAGGGGTGCTACCATTGAACCACTCATTTGCAAAATGGTGTGGTAAGCCTGCAAAAACGTTAAATTGATATTTCCTGGAGTCTGATTGCTTTAAAAACTAAGCAGAGTAAAAGTAATCCCTAATTGTAAAACCTTCATGATTCAGCTTCTTGCTTTTCTGTGTTCAACCATTTTCCTCTAAAAAAGAAATGGTTTTCCACTGTGATAAACAAAACCCTCTTCTAATGCACTAAGAAATTATTTCGCAACATCAATTTCAGTTTTCCAGCAAATCCTTATTTCTAAATAATCAAAAAATATACAATTCAAACCATACCTTAGGGATGTTTAAAGAATCAAGAATAGCCAAAAGATCATCAACATAATCACTAAATGATGCTTTTTCTAAATCAAGATGCTGATCAGATAATCCATAACCAATTAAATCTGGCGCAATTGCACGATACCCAATATTTGCTACTGCAATCATTTGATGCCTCCATGAATACCAAATTTCTGGAAATCCATGCAAAAACACCACAACATTTGAACCTATATATACATTGAGCAAAACAACTTTAATCAAAATAAATTGTATGGAAATGAAAGAAATACTGATAAGAGAGAAAATCATTGGGATTGAACTTTGAAAAGAACCTGATCCAATATCTGCAATATGAAGCTTTAGTCCTCTTGTGTCAATGTACTTGTGTTGTATTTGTTCCATTTTCACAGAACTCAACTGAGAGTGAAGTGAGCTTGTTAGTAATATAGTTGACTCTGATGTTTTTTTTCTTCTTTATCCTCTGGGCTGTGGGGGGTGGTTTGGTGGTAAAGCTGTAGTCATCAGTTTTCTTTTAAAATGTAGAGATTTTTTGGACATACCTCATTTTGAAAGTCGAAAGTTGAGATACGGCCTTCTGAAAAAGAAATTTTTTTTTGTGATACCCCAATTCAAGATGTGGTGTTATCTTAGCCGTCCATCATAAAATTCACCTACGCGGTAAAGCTCTTCTGTCTTGAAATGGGGTATCTCAAATTTCGACTTTCAAATGGGTATGTCCAAAAAATTGGGTTTAGGTTTAAAAAATCATTTAAACTAGAAAATGGGTTTGGAATTATAATAAAAGACCCATTTAGATTTGGGTTTGGTTTTTCTCACATTTTTTTAATATATATAGAAAATTATTGGGTTTGAACGATATTTTCACGTAAAATCATGTATCTGTGTTAATTCTTTATGCTCAATTCATATTTGGATCCGGGTTTGGCTTCTAGACTTTGATTTATATGAACTCAATCTGAGCACGACCCATGTACCCATGTACAAGATTCTAGTAAGATTCAGTGTGGTGGTGACACGGGCTAAATCCATACCCCGACCCATGTACGAGATTCTGGTAAGATTCAATATGGTGGTGACTTAGGGCAAGAAACAGAGCGGATATACAATAATCCGTATCCGTATCCGAATTTTTTTTAGTATATCCGTTTTCGTATCCGTATCCGAGTTGGACTGAATTTTTCATAGCGTATCCATATTCGATTATTCGGATCCGGATTCGATATCCGTTTTTAATTTGGATCAAATATCCGAATCTATTTTCGATTTGATTTTCTGTAACTAAAAACTAAATATGAGAAATTATAATAAATTTATTTTGGATATATCCGAATTTTATAAATAAAAAGAACTATTAGGTTTTTGTTTTTATATATAATTTGATGACCATATTAGCCTTGTAAAAATGGTATACTATTTGCATAAAAGTATAAATCTGGATATATCCGGATTTTATCTGTATCCGAGCCGGTCAAAATATTATAAGCGTATCCATATCCGAGTTCAAATTCGAATAAATTTTTTGAACCATATCTGCTATATTCGAATTTCGATCGGTCGGATATTCGGATAAATCAGACCCGATTTCCTGCCCTATGGTGACATGGGCTAAATCCATAGCCCGACTCGAATTTATGGTGTGATTCAATGTGGTGGTGACATGGGCTAAATCCATAGCTTAAGCAAGTATATGTAAAGAGCAAGAAGCGGGACACATTTAGGAAAATATGTTTGTGTTAAAAGAGTTTTGCCCACACACAAGATGATTTAAGACAATGCCCTTGCATTTGGGTCACAACTCACAACCCAACAAGATATTGCAAATTTATTCGCCATAAGTAATACATGTATAACACCCATATCCCACGTCATCTAGGAAGTGATTGTATTGGTATTACATATAACTTAACCATACTTTAACTAATGTCGAGCAAAACCCAAATGAGTGGAACTTGATCCAAAACCCTACTGTTGGATATCCGCAGTGATTAAAGAGGGACAATATCGATATTAGCGAGCGATATGGTGCTCGACGTTCCGGGATAAGTAAAAATGAAATCCCAGGGGTGCTACAGGTGGTATCAGAGTGGACGACGGGTTTCCTGTTGCGAGTAGAGTATGCTGAAAAGTGGAAAGACGCCTAGCCTATAGAACGGTGATGGTTGCGCCATGTACTACCTCACTGGGCAGACAAGGCTGAGTGTACTGCAGAACCAATGCCAGATAAATTAGCTATTTTGGTCCACAAACTTTCACCAAATTTTCACTTGAGTCCACAAAGTTGCATCTGGTCAATTTTATCTGCAAAGTTTCATTTCATTTGCAATTTGGTCTTAGGTTAAGTCTCTGTTTTGAATCACTTTACGGAGAGGGTGATTTGACAGTTAAAATCCTACGATTTCAGTTAAATCTAAATTTAAAATCCTACGTGCTTCTCGTATGCTCATGTCACAGAAAACAATAAAAAAAATTTTAAATTTAACGTAGGATTTTAACTGCCAAATCACCGTCTGATCTTAAATGGAAACTCAACCCCATACCAAATTGCAAACGAAATGAAACTTTGTAGACCAAATTGACCAAATACAACTTTGTGGACTTAAATGAAAATTTGGTGAAAGTTTGTGGACCAAAATTGCTAAACCAATGACAATTCTATTATAAGGTGGTGGGATTGTAACACTCATGAGTTGGGGTTAATCCCACATCTAGGATGTAGTTGTATTGATAGTACATATAGTTTAACCATACTCTTACTACAACATAAATGTCTCTTGGGGGAAAACCCAGATGGGTGAAGTGGTGAACCTCGATCCAAAACCCTCTACTAGTAAATACCTGCAGAAATTAAAGGGGGATAATATTAACATTAGCGAGCGGTATGATACTTGACACTCCGGAATGAGCGAGGACGAAATCCCGGGTGTTACAATCTGTCACCCTTGATTGATCCTTATCATATATGCAGGAAAATCTTTTGCGGGGTACTAAAGAGGCCAGTCTTCAAAACCACTTATGTTTCAGGGCAAAGCATGATAGATGCAAGAACTTAATTAACATATAAAACCACCTTTTAAGTTAACAAAGTAACATCAACTAGTATATTTTCTTCCCAATGTTCATTGAATAGGAAGCGTTACATAGAATTTTTTGGCGAGGGAGGTTCTCTATAAAAAATAACAGTAACAGTATACAGCTCTGTTATAGAAGTAGAAGACTTTACGAAAAACAGAGGTTGCAATGCTACAGATAGGTGATAACTGGAGCTCCAACATAAAGGCAACAAAGTATGGCAAGATCAAATTTCTACAACTGATCCACAGGGGCAATGTTCCCAAAACTTAAGCATCGCATAGTTTCTACAACTGCGGCTACTTCAACATCTACTCGACAATGTAGGGAGTTCTACTCACAAATGTGTATACAAACATCAAATGAAAACAAATCTTATTCTTCCTCACACTTTTAACAAATGTAATCTCAAGAGATGGAACGGGGCACAATTATATTTTGTAAACAAAACGGAATCAAACTACGTACCAAAAAGACGAAAGATATCTAGCCTCCCAAAAACAAAACCATATCAAATAAATGAATAGAAAGAAATAGTCCTCTTTGAAGATGTGTTCATTGCTTTTCCTTCTGTCAGAAGATGTCTAAAATAATTTATTTCCTACTATAGTGTAATACCTGACTAGAAAGAAGTACAATAACCAGAGGTCAAACTAGATTGCTTGAGAGGCTGCGGTAAGGCGTATAAGGTCTAAAGCCTCACCAGCTCGATATCCAGATGATAGTCGTAGGTTACGGTATTCTTCATATGTGACAGGAAGATATAGATGCGGGTGAGCCTCGTCCACAAATTCAGGACGGGCCTCCACAGCCTCCTTTGGTCCTAGGAGGAACATAGCAATTGAGACGCGTATGGTTGCTTCCTTGCACATCACACGATGTTTTACATTGTACAGCATGCCATTGCTCCAAATCTTGAAATTACATGTACATTCCAAGGAAACAACAGAGCTTATAAGACATTTTGGCCAATCATTAATGTGAACTTGGGAAAGAATGTTAAAACATACATGGATAGATGGACAGATATGATTACCGTAGCCATGTCACCAAGGTTGACAAGTAAAGTACCAGGTACGGGATGGACAGGGACATAGGAACCAGATGCTAAGGATGATTTTGGTAGAACTTCAAGTCCCCCGACAGAATCATCTTCCTGAAGTATGGTAAGAAACCCAGAATCTGTGTGAATTTGTACCCCTGCTGTTCCAACAGTTTCTTGTCTGAAATGGTATTTGTTGATTCTAAACTGACATTTCCATTCCTCCAAGTTATCGCACTCCACCGACACTCCCAAACTTTCCGCTAAATTGTTCCACAGGTCGATCACAAGCTTGTGTACAGCACCGGAATATTGCATGATTGTTTCTCTGCATCCATAATCAATTACAACCATAGTTAAAAATGCCAGACATATTTGCGAAATTTCGGTGGAATATGCCGGTTTTTAGATAATCAACATTGTAAATTCCGGATATTCCCGACATTTCAGGTGACATATTTGTTTCGAGGGTCGGACTGCCGGAATATACAGTTATTTCTGAAGTTAAACTATGATTACAACTACAAAGATTCGATCTTATTAATTTTCCGTGAGTGGAAAACTATCATTTATGCTAAATGAAATATCCCGAGCTACCGAATAAACAAGTAACTCTTAGAATGCTAAAACAACGGCAAATCAACCCCCATGATTAACAGTCTCGCAGTACAGAATTCCATCCACAGTACAAAGGGGATGGTTCCAATTATGTGGAAACATCACTAAATACAATTGCTGTAGGTTTTTTTGTCTATAAGCGTGGGGATCGAGCTTATAGTAACCGCCATCTTTTTAGCCAATTTCTACTAGAAAATCTTATAAAGTTATAAGATCTTAACTAAAGTAAAAACAAATATACATACATTTGGGTTTTCTAATAGCTAATAAGCTATCAGAACTAGTATAACTAAAAAAACAAACAGCAAATGTTCTAAGTTTTTACCTTTGGTTAGAAGACACATCCAGCTGATTGCAAAACTCTTGTACAGCTTCAAATGATCCCAGATCGTAAAGACCCAAAGCTTCATATAGAGGATTTTTCTTGCTTGGAGCTACATACCCACTGCCTGCAATTTCATCTATGTTCCTTTTCTTGATTTCCACTGGAAGATCCAATAGATATCTCACTACAGATTTCATTTCTGATAGAAGTGTAAGAGGGATGTCATGGTTTACTATCCTAAAACATCCCCACTCCTTACAGGCTTCTAGGAGTTTATTAGATTGATTTGTAATGTCTTTAAGATCAATTACCGGAAGCATTACTACCTCATCAGTCTCCATTTGATCTTCACTCCAACACTATAAGATCTGCAACAGATTACATTTAAATCATCAACCAGATATTAAAATGATCATTAAACAAAGAATTCAGATTTGAAAGTAGAAATCTAACCTTGGGAGTTGGGTTTGAAATTTAAATAAGTTGGAAGATAATATTATTAACAAATGGCAGTACAAGACTGCAAGTAAACAAAACTTTCGTAATAGTTTTTGGGAGGACTTGACCATATAATTTTCTTGAACCGAGACGACAAGACAAAATATTAGACCGGCCAATGTCATAATCTAGGGTGACACAGATAGGCTGTGGCCCCATAATGTCATAATCTAGGGTGACCCAGATAGGCTGTGGCCCCATTTTGTATGTGGCCGTGACAGGCTCGTTATATTTATATATACTATATGCACGTGTAATTCAAGTTTGGTTTATGTACTAAATCTATGTGCTTGCATGCGTTTCGAGTATGTTCTCTGGCTTATCTTGAGAAGTAATGATCTTGATCTTAGTCATATCAGACACTTCAGTAGTCTTCAAAGAAGAACTGCTCGTCATTTTTTCCTATTATTTTCACAAAAAAACTAACTTTTAATATTGTCTTAAGTCTGTTGGTATTATATTGTATGAACTCAGGAATATAACATACACATTACAGAAATAGAGAATACACTAACTCAAACAGAAAAACAAATAATATATGTATTAAATGAATTCAGTAAACAGTAACACTTACTACACACTTGAGGATTTAAGGAGATGAACAGAGGCTTGCCGAGGCAATATCCTTAAGACAATATTATGTCCCTGCTACTGGTGCACACAAGTACTGGATGATAGTCTCCCAAGATACAACTGTTCTGCACTCTGTTAGACTGCACTGTAATAGCAGAGTCCTGGCGAACCAACAAGAAGAACACTTCGAATTTCTTTTAGAGAGAGAGAGATAACAGACTTAGTCTGTATGAATTGTGTGCTTACTGGCCAGAACAACACTCAATTTATAGGCTAAGTCGTGCTTGTTCACAACAGACACACACCTGTTGGAAAACGTCTTTTCTCAATAGGCACAACTCTTGGCAGACTTAATGAAATGTTTAAGTCCCATTGGACGTACTGTTTTATTTTGAACAGACACATCTGTTAGAGTAGAGATGTAACATGATCCAGTGAACCCAATCACAACTTAACTAAGTAAGAGGTGGACCAAAAAGATAAGTTAACTTATCAACCACCACATAGCCCAAGCCCGATCCCGAACATGAACAAGAACCGAGCCGGTCGGTCGGACGGCGGCGGCGCGCGTGTGTGTGGTGGACCACTAAATGTATAGCCTTGCGCTATCACGCAAAAACTTAGTAACCCAAAGGGCTACACCCTTAGTGTAATAATTTTGTATTTAAACATCTTTACCCACTTTCCACAACTCACGTGGGACTAAGTGTAAAACACTTGTTCATTCAATACAAGAGCAAACAGTCTGACAGACCTTGTCAGACTTGTTTCTCCAATAATCCCCCACATTGAATGAAATCCGTCTACAAATTCTCAAAGTTACTTCGAAGAGTATGTTGGAACAACATTGCCTCGGGATAGGTAGATATTTCACTTTGAACCTTCTGTAGCATAGACCTATCGGATTTACTTAGCTAATCAGTAAAATATTTCATCTTGAAATGTCAGCTGTTGGTGTAAACCAAGACAATAAGCCATGCACAATGTTATCCCGATTCTTGTTTAATTCTCGGTTGTGTTCATTTTGGCCCTGAACAATCTTAGGTTCTGCGAGTGCTACTAGAGATATTCTGCCTTTAAGAAATCTCATAGAGCCGACCCAGCTCTCACTAACATAGGTGACCGCTCCTATTAAAGGTATCCTACTATACCCCACTTGTATTTCACAAGATATAGGCGTCATTTAAAGCATAGCTTAACCTATACGACACTGTAGGTTGCACTTGTTGCATCATGGGAATGGGATAGAGAAAAATCTCCCAAGTGCTCCTGGTGAGTTACTCAGAACTGGTTGTCCTGTCGACACGAGTGAATGGCTGGAGGATTATGATGATCATGTGATAGCTTGGTGGAATAGATCTTCGGCTCGTGCGGAAGCTTATTTTTCCAAGCTTCCTCCAGGTCATTGGGAACGAGTTTTTCGAATTCGTTAACTTCAGCTTTATGCTCTGTCTTTATTGTTTCTTATGTTTATGGATTAGTGTGTTTGGCTGTTAGTTGTTTTCCTGAACCTTAAGAATTGGGATAGGTTTTATTTTGTTTTATCTGTTTTTTTTCTTGCTTGTTTGGTATTGAATTCTTTTCTTGGTTATTTGTCTATTACTGTTATTTATTGTTCTTCTTGTTGATTGGTTAGTTTGTTCACTTATTGTGACAAAAAGGGGGAGATTTATGACTCTAATACTAACAATCGTTTCTTTGTTGTAAGGTTATTTTTGGGTCATGTTTCAGGTATTCTACACGTATGGGGGAGTGAACGTATTAATGTTTGTAGAGGTTGTACAGTTATGGGGGAGCTCGAGTGTCAAAATTTTGGAGCTCATGAAGTATGGGGGAGTTGCTCGAAGGAACCTTTGTTGATTCCTTGATTGATTCGAAAATTCTTAGTTGCTTCCGTTCGGTCTCTGATGTTTAAAGCGTCTTGTTCAAGCTGGATAACAAGAATTGGTGACTCGGTACGTGTTCTACCTTGAGTGATTTTGTAGGCATGATTTATAAATGCCATGGTTTGGTTTTGTAAGCACGTTTTATAAGTGCTATTAGAGTCATAGGTTTTTGTCACAAAATCAATGTCAAAGGGGGAGATTGAAACCGGCACGAAGTGGTTTGACATCAATTTTGTGACATTGGTCGTCCTTGGTTATTTCGCTTTGAGTTCATTGTTAAGAAAACCTTGTTGTACGCGCGTCGTCCCGTGTCCTTGTCTTCGCGTCGTGTGTCACAAGTATCATGTTTGAGTCAGGACGTACGTACCTCTTCAGGACGTACGTACGTATGGTATGTCAGCAGAAAGCTAGTTTGGTCTGGACGTACGTACCTCTTCAGGACGTACGTACGTATGGTATGTCAGCAGAAAGCTAGTTTGGTCTGGACGTACGTACCTCTTCAGGACGTACGTACGTATGGTATGTCAGCAGATTTATTTCGGTTTGAGACGTACGAACGTCATATCGACGTACGTACGTCCAATGTTGGTTTTCACAAATTCGGCCCATTTTCCTTGGTTTTCAACCCTAAGTATAAATAGGGTTTCTCTTCCAAAGAACAAGTTAGTTCTTTGGCCGTCCATTGTTCTTCTAGTTCTGGAGTTTTGGTTTAGGTTTTGGTATTGAAAGTGTTTGTGGCTATTGAACTCAATTCCCTTCTTCCCCCTTCTCTCAATTCATAACTTTGTGATCTTCTAAGTTTGATTATGATTTCGGCTTCGAGTCTTCTTGTGTGTCCATCAAGAAGTCGAGTGTCTTGTGCGTACATCAAGGTGCTCTGGTGAAGTCAAGGTGTTAGAGATAACCATGAGTATCAACTCGCAGTGAGTGCAGGTAGTTGGTAGGTTTGTACATCTCTTTTCATCTAGTGGATTATTTGTTGTCGCGAGGACAACCGTGGACGTTTCCCTTATTGGGTTTTACCACGTTAAAAATTTCTGTGTGTTCTTTACTTTATGCGTATTGTTTGATTGGTTGAATATTCAATTATTGTATAAGCACTATTTGTAGCTTTTCAACATAATCAATGGAAATGACTCCATGTGAGAGTAACTTCCTCACGGTATTATGTTTACGACGTATATGTCGTGATTCACCGTTATACGTAAAGCTTTGAGCTCTGCTTAGAGCTGCTTGGTTGTCACAATGGATACATATGGTCGACACAGGTTTCGGCCATAATGGGATATCTTCTAAGCAACCCCTAAGCCACTCAGCTTCTTCACCGGCTTTATCTAAAGCTATGAATTCAGATTCCATTGTGGATCTTGCTATGCAAGTTTGCTTGGCAGATCTCCATGATACTGCACCACCACCCAGAGTAAACACATACCCACTTGTTGCCTTTGATTCTCCTGTATCAGAAATCCAGTTTGCATCAGTATAACCTTCAACAACACTCGGATATCTTCCATAGTGTAAGGTATAGTTAGGTGTATCTTTTAAATACCCTAATACTCGCCGAAGATCAGCCCAGTGTTTTTAGTCTGGATTACTTGTAAATCGACTTAGTTTACTAACTGCATAGGCAATATCAGGTCTTGTACAATTCTTAACGTACATTAAGCTACCAATGATTCGAGAGTACTCGAGTTGATCAATGATAGGACCATGATTTTTATGTAACACCATATTTGGAACAAAATGTGTATTCGTCTTTTTAATTCCATGATGTTTGAACCTTTCTATCATTTTCTCAATGTAATGAGTTTGAGATAGCCCAATTCCATTAGGTGTTCGAATTATCTTAATTCCCAAGATAACATCTGCCACATCTAGATCTTTCACTTCAAAGTTGTTTTTGAGCATCTTTTTTGTAGACTTGATAACTTCACTATTAGTCCCGAAAATGAGCATGTCATCGACATATAAACAAACAATGACGTAAGCCTCGCCTACTTTCTTGAAATAGACACACTTGTCACATTCATTGCTTTGGAACCCATTCTTGATCATGACTCCATTAATGGTTATATGCCATTGTTTTGGAGTCTGTTTAAGACCATAGAGGGATTTAACCAGTTTACACACTTTGTTTTCTTTTCCCTTGATTTGGAAACCTTCTGGTTGTTCCAAATAAATCTCCTCCTTTAAGTCACCATATAAGAATGCAGTTTTGACATCCATTTGATGTACTTCAATATTAAATATGGCTGCAATAGCGATTAACATAGTAAATTTATGTTATCCTCGTTACTGGTGAATATGTGCCAAAATAGTCTAAGCCCTCATTTGACGATACCTTTTTGCTACTAGTCTAGCTTTATACTTATCAACTGAACCATCTGGTTTCAATTTTTGTTTGAATATCCACTTATACCCCTTGGTTTTACTTCCTGGTGGAAGATCAACCAATTCCCAAGTATTGTTGCTTTGAATGGATTCAATCTCATTTGCAATTGCTTCCTTTCAAAGTGGAGCATCAGGAGAAGACATTGCTTCTTTATACGTCCTAGTTTCAGTTTCTGACATATAAGTTAAAAAATCTGGACCATATGACTTCGAAGTTCTTGCCCTTTTACTACGTTTGGGCTTTTCTAATTCAGGCTCATCTGAATTGTCATCTGGTTCGTTTGTTTCATTAGACATCTCATGTGTCCGTTTTGGAGTTTTATCTGTGTGATCTTTCCTATGAGGAAAGATATTCTCAAAGAATATAGCATCACGAGATTCAATAATAGTGTTGACACTTATGTCACTATTGTCAGATTTAAATACCAAAAATCTGTATGCACTACTATTTTGGGCAAAACCCAAAAAGTAACTATCAACTGTTTTAAGACCAAGTTTGGTTCTCTTCGGTGGTGGAACCATAACTTTGGCAAGACACCCCCACACTTTAAGGTATTTATAGATGGGTTGTCTTCCTTTCCATAGCTCATATGGAATGGTTTCATGTTTTTTTGTGTGGTACTCTGTTTAATATGTGATTAGACATATGTAAAGCCTCCCCCCACAAGTTCTCAGGTAGACCAGAAGTTATAAGCATGATATTAATCATATCTTTTAAAGTTCTGTTCTTCCTTTCAGCAACACCATTTTGCTGAGGTGAGTAGGGTGCTGTGGTTTGATGGATTATTCCATTTTCAGCACAGACTTGTACGAATGGAGATTCATATTCACCCCCTCTATCAGATCTTATGATCTTGATTTTCTTTTCTAACTGATTCTCAACTTCAGTTTTGTACTGTATGAAAGCACTTAAAACCTCGTCTTTACTGTGAAGTAAATATACATAACAGTAGCGAGTACAATCATCAATAAATGTGATAAAATACTTTTTCCCACCTCGAGTTCGTTGGAATAGATTTAAAATCACATAAATCAGTACCTTCTTGTTCATCAATCGAAAATTAAGACACTCTTCATCATTTAATTGTCAAATACTTAGTCATTTTCTTCTCGTGATGCTTTCAAAAGCTTGAGCCCTTTGGCCACTAAAAAGACTTTAGCCAAGGGACAAATCAATATTTTCAAAAGTGTAAGCCTTATCATCGTGACGATAAATCATCTTCCGGTGAAAGGCTGGAATAATCCGAGGATACCCGGATCGGCCTAATGGCTCAGTACTTCTCTCAACCGAATGAAAATGTTGTTTAGCAAACTTTGCTTCCTCACAAGTCTTACACTTATGTGTTTTCTCTATGTCAAATTTAGGAATTAATCCTAAACTTGCTAGTTTCTTCATTTTTCTGTAATTAACATGACCCAATCTATCATGCCATAAATGTGGTGACTCAAGCAAGTAAGAATAATTAATTTTATTCATAGAATCAGAGTACATAATTGCCTTGTTGGTTTCAACAACGGCTACATTTGCCTTAAAGAGGCCATCACTTAGATACCCCTTGCCCACATACACCCCACTTTTGGTCAGCACAAACTTATCTGACTCAAAGACCATTTTGAAACCTTTCTTGCTAAGGACAGAACCAGACAGTAGGTTCTTCCTGATGTCAGGTACATGGAGAGTGTCATTGAGAGTGACTTTGTGTCCAGAAGTGAATTTCAGAACCACTTTCCCATAGCCTTCAACCATTGAAACTGCAGAATTGCCCATAAAAAGCTTTTCTTCATGCTCCAACTTCTGATTTGTAGAGAACAGACTCTTGTCAGCACAGATGTGGCGGGTAGCCCAGTGTCTATCCACCATTCCTTGGTATTAGATACCAAGTTCACTTCAGAAACCACCGCAGACAGGTGCATGTTGTCAATCTCCCTGGATATATCAGTCATGTTCGCCTCATGAGCTTTTTCGTCTTTGCGGTGCCTGCAATCTTTGGCCAAATAACCTTTCTTACCACAAACAAAACAGCTTCCCTTGAACTTTTTCTGACATTTTTCCTTGGGTGCATTGTTGGACTGATTCTTCTTCCTCTTCTTAGAGGAAATCTTACTTTGCTTTGAGGTCTCCACCACATGTGCCTTAGCCTCAAAAGTACTTCGGGTTTCAGTACCCCTGTTGTCCTCTTCAATCTTTAGTCGCACTATCAGATCATCCAGACTCATTTCCTTGCGCTTATGTTTCAGATAATGCTTGAAATCTTTCCAAGAAGGAGGCAGTTTCCCAATGAGTGCTGCCACTTGAAAAGTCTCACCAATTACATGGCCCTCAGCATGGACTTCATGTAAGATGATCTAGAGTTCTTGGACTTGGTCAGAAACAGACTTGGAATCAATCATTTTGTAGTCCATAAATTTATCGACTACAAATTTCTTGAGACCAGCATCTTCAGTCTTATATTTCTTTTCCAGAGCCTCCCAGAATAATTTGGCAGTAACAATAGGTTTATAAACCTTGTACAACACTTCATCAAGCGAGTTCAGAACATAATTGCGACAAAGGAAATCAGAGTGCTTCCATGCTTCAATAGCCTGGAATACTTCCTTGTCTGTTTCAGCTGTTTGACCAGGTTTGGGCTTAGGAGTATTTTCAGATAAGAACTTTGCCAAACCGAGGGTGGTCAGATAGAACAACATCTTGCTCTGCCATGTCTTGAAATCCACACCCTTGAATTTCTCTGGCTTATCTTGAGGAGTAATGATCTTGATCTTAGTCAGATCAGACACTTCAGTAGTCTTCAAAGAAGAACTGCTCGTCATTTTTTCCTATTATTTTCACAAAAAAACCAACTTTTAATATTATCTTAAGTCTGTTGGTATTATATTGTATGAACTCAGGAATATAACATACACATTACAGAAATAGAGAATACACTAACTCAAATAGAAAAAAAAAATAATATATGTATTAAAAGAATTCAGTAAACAGTAACACTTACTACACACTTGAGGATTTAAGGAGATGAACAGAGGCTTGCCGAGGCAATATCCTTAAGACAATATTACGTCCCTGCTACTGGTGCACACAGGTACTGGATGATAGTCTCCCAAGATACAACTGTTCTGCACTTTGCTAGACTGCACTGTAATAGCAGAGTCCTGGCGAACCAACAAGAAGTACACTTCAAATTTCTTTTAGAGAGAGAGAGAGAGAGAAACAGACTTAGTCTGTATGAATTGTGTGCTTACTGGCCAGAACAACACTCAATTTATAGGCTAAGTCATGCCTGTTCACAACAGACACACACCTGTTGGAAAATGTCTTTTCTCAACAGGCACAACTCTGGCAGACTTAATGAAACGTTTAAGTCCCATTGGACGTACTGTTTCATTTTGAACAGACACATCTGTTAGAGTAGAGATGTAACATGATCCAGTGAACCCAATCACAACTTAACTAAGTAAGAGGTAGACCAAAAAGATAAGTTAACGTATCAACCACCACATAGCCCGAGCCCGAGTTGGACGGACGGCGGCGGCGGCGCGTGCGTGTGGGGGACCACTAAGTGTATATCCTTGCGCTATCGCGCGAAAACTTGGTAACCCAAAGGGCTACACCCTTAGTGTAATAATTTTGTATTTAAACATCTTTACCCACTTCCCACAACTCATGTGGGACTAAGTGTAAAATACTTGTTCATTCAATACAAGAGCAAACAGTCTGACAGACCTTGTCAGACTTGTTTCTCCAACATTGTGTGCACAAATAAATCGTCTAAAATATTTGTGCAGGTGATGGATGATGTTCAACAATTGCCAAGGTCATCATATGAAGATTATGAATCCAAAGATTGTGAATTTTTGTATTCTAGTAATATTGATCAAAACAACAATCCTGAAGTGGATCAATATATAGAACCAAAACTTGGAATGACATTCCCAACTTTAGAAGATGCTAAAAACATCTATAGACGTCATGCCATGCGAAGGGGATTTGGTACTAAAGTGAAGAGATCGTGGGCAAATAAAAAAACAAATGAAATAAAGAACTTTGTTTTGTTTTCATGCTCTAAAGAAGGATTCAAGATGGAAAAGGAAGGGTCGTCCACAAAAGGCCCACTTTTAGAACTGGTTGTAATGCACATTTAAAGGTAAAATTGATGGATTCGAAGAATTGGAAGATAATTAGTTTTGAGTCGGAGCATAATCATGTCTGCAGGCTATCTAAATCACATCGATTTAGATCACACAAGAATATAGAGTCTGGAAGCAAGAAAAAATTAGAATTACACTGTGATGCAGGAATTAGATTAAACAAGTCATTCCATAGCATGGTAGTTGATGCAGGGGGCATGTGAATGTTCCCTTTGGACAGAAAGACGCAAGAAACTATATCAACAAGTACAAGAGGTTGAAGCTTCAAGAAGGAGATGCATAAGCAATGCATAAATACTTCACACACATGCAACAAAAGAATCCAACTTTCTTTTACTTGGTTGATCTTGATCTAGAAGGATGCTTACGAAATGTATTTTGGGTCGATGCTAGGTCTAGAGATGCGTACAGGTATTTTGGGGATGTAATAACATTTGATACAACATATTTGACAATCCGTTATGATTTGAAGTTTGCCCCATTTGTTGGAGTGAACCATCATGGACAGTCTGTATTACTTGGTTGTGGTTTACTTGCAGATGAGACATCAAAAACCTTTGAATGGGTGTTCAATGCATGGTTGGAAGCAATGTCAAAGCGCTCTCCTAATGCTATTATAACTGACCAAAGTAAAGCTATGGAAAATGCTATCATCAAAGTGTTTCCAGAAGCACGACATCGCTTATGTTTGTGGCATATTATGAAGAAAATTCCAGATAAATTGAGCATCATGGATGAATACAAAGTAATAAAAAAAACGATGAAGAATGTTGTGTATGAGTCATTGAGAATTAATGAATTCGAAGAAGCATGGGCAACTATGATAGAGAAACACAAACTTCAAAAAAATTCATGGCTCACTAATTTATATAGCTTGAGACAAAAATGGGTCCCCGTGTTCTTAAAAGATGTGTTTTTTGCAGGAATGTCTACTACTCAGCGTAGTGAGAGTATAAATGCATTTTTTGATGGTTATGTGCATGCAAAAACTTCTTTGAAAGAATTCATGGATCAGTACGAAATGGCATTGGAGGATAAATATGAGAAAGAGAGTCAAGCAGATTTTGAATCATTCAATGCAAGCCCCCATTTTAAAACAAGTTGTCTTTTTGAAAGCCAAATTGCAAAAATTTATACAAAGGCAATGTTTTCGAAGTTTCAAACTGAACTTTATGGTATGGCTTCTTGTTCAAAGTCACAAGTGAGGGTTGATGGAAATATCACTACATGCGCGGTTAAAGAGCGTGTTTTGGATAAGAAAGGAAATTTCCTACCACCAAAGATCTATGAAGTTCATTTCAACAATGGTGAAATCGAAGTTTCTTGCATTTGCCGTTTATTTCAACATAAAGGGATTTTGTGCAAGCATGGTTTACATGTTCTTAATGAGTTTGTTGATGAAATTCCATCTCAATACATACTCCCAAGATGGAGAAAGGATTTTAAGCGCACATACAATGACAACCATGACTCTCGTAAAATTGATGCTCATAACCCTGTGCAACGTTATGATGTTCTATATCCTCGTGCACTTCAAATTCTTGAGGAAGGGATTTTATCTGACTCAAATTTCAAGATTGTTTTGGAGGGTATCGAAGAATTAAAGAAAAAAGTGTTCAATGAAAATAAAAACGACTTCTGTGCAACCGTGTCAAGTGAGCAGCTCAACATTGTGCAATCAGAGAATGTGAAGTACTTGGATCCACTTCAAGCAAAAAAAGTAGGACGCCCAAAAGAAAGATTGAAGCACCCATCAGAAAATGGATATAAAGCTAAAAGCAAACAGGTAAGATAATTGCTAAGTTTGGTTTTTTTATATTTATTACTTGTTTCAATTATAAGCACTTTGCAAGATATATTAGTTTTTGTCCTTTTTTATTTTTTTATTTTATTTTATACAATTGGTATGTTTGGTTCAAGGTAATTCAAATTCCAAGGAAAGTGGTTTCCTAAGGAATTCACTTTCCTAGAATTCACTTTCTTAGAATTCATTTTCCAATGTTTGGTTCACTGGAAGAGGAAAACAGTTTTCTGGAATTTGCTTTCCTATGTTTGGTTCACTTAAAAATGAAAATGATTTTCATGAATTTACTTTCTCATGTTTGATTTTAAACAATATTTTTCAACTTATTTTTGATATTGTTGGTATGGTAAGCAACTTCTCATAAAAAATTTGGTCGCAATCTAAAATAAACATGCAAATGAAAAAACAAGTGTTTCACTATTTAAGTAGAAAACAAGAAAAAATCTATATAAGTTTAAAATTCATATTCATAAATAAAAATATGTCCAAAGCCATCAACATACAAAATCTAAAGATGTCCATCAACTGCTAAAGATTATAGCCATATGTATGAACCAAACATGTCCAAAACCATAAAAACATAAAAATCTAAACATATGCACCATCTGCAAAAGCTTGTAGCCATTCCCTACGCATAGCTAAACGTCGAACCATAAACTTTTTTGCTTCGATAGGTTGCGCCATAAGATAGTCAAATGCATTTTCTAAGAATTTCTCCTCAAATCCTTCCATGCTAGTTACCTCAGAATACAACTTTTCAACAAAGCTATCATCAACTAAAGCTTCAGTCAATCTCCCAACTTGTTCAGTCAACCCATCAACCTTGGAGAGAACATCTTCCCATGGCCTACTTCGTTTTCCGCGTTTACTTCTTTCTGATGATTCTTTTCCACTTGTGACATCATCCACATTTTCAGACTGAACATCTGAGATAGATTTTCCAAAACTTCCAGTTGCTTGATCCTCCCCACATACAAGCTTCAATTCCTCGTATTGCTCAAGTCGGACATTAATTAAATCTTTAGCATATGAATTAGCCTGCAATATTATTACCAAATAGATATATAAACCATCATGAAAGCAATAAAACAGAACAACCTTATCAATACTTTCATTTTAGAAACTGAGAAAATGTATATTAACTAAGTCTCTTTATCATCAACTGTCAATGGTATTAAATGTACACAACAAATGAAAAGGGTATTTTTGAAAATAATATTACAATTAAATGCAAATAAACCATTTTCCACCAGTTTCTTAATATGTGTGAAAACGCCAATCAACCTATAAAAGTGGGACGAATGGAGTAACATTAAGCAAGGAAACCCCAAAAGTATAAAAACACCTAAGTAAAAAAAATTCCATTTAAGAAATTCAATCAACCTGGACCAAAATTTGAACTAAAGCAGACAATTAAGTCATTACCATTAAAATGAGTCTGTATCACTTGATGTTATTAGTACATAATAACATATAAATTTCAGCATTGGATCTGCTATATGATGATGATGATGATGAATGAAGATTATATGACGACGATCTTGCAAAAAAATACAATGTTGCAAAAAAGAAAAAAAAAGGTAGAGCATTGAATTTATATGTACCTCAATAAATTCCATTGCAACTTCTTTTCCGACTTTAATTATTTTCTGATCATCATCCCAACCCCAACCACTTTTACTGCGAAGACACGCTATCCTTGAGTATTTCTTCTTCACTGTCTTCATATGAGAGTCAACGTTATCCATTATGCATAACGTTTTACAGTAATCCGTGATGGCTTCTGCAGCTTTTGCATAAACAGCCTTTGGAAAAGATTTACCATGTTTTCCCCCATTTTTGGCACAGTCGGCTAGAAATGAAATAAAAAACTTGTCTGTTTTGGCGGTCCACATAAAGTTTTTCTTTCCTTTCTTTGAGCTTTGTGCTTGAGATTCTTCCATTCCTAAATAATAACATAAACAAACCTTTTCAGAGTAAAGACAAAATGCCGAGTAGAACAAACCAACAAAATTTTATTGACTAACTGTAAATTTATATAAAATTCTGTGTAGGAATCTACAACTCAACAGATCAAGGGAAGTCATTTTAAGTGTACTACAATATTGTCACCACTATTCAAACATAACTTCCATGAACATGAGCTCAAATATTTATGAAACACAAATGAATATCTAAAGTTATTTTTAAAAAATATAAACAAATTACTGTACTGCTGAAGGTGTTTCGCAGTTAAATGCCACAACAAAGAGACAACAAACAATGTATTAACAACGCAAACTATAGAAAACAAAAATAATAGAACTAATACACAAAAATATGGTGGTATCCACTCTAACTGCATCCCCCCGAATCTATACACATCATCCAAAGTACCAACACTAGAAGTGTGTGTAACCAAGGAACTGTCATGGAAAAGAAGTCATTTGTATTTTGTATGTATGCAGGTGGAGGTACAAGACATTCTACAAGGGACTAAAACCTGTGCAAATATAGTGTACATTGTGAGGTGGCCACTGGCCAGATAGGTCTGGCAAAGGGTTTTCTCTCATATATTGGCAATACTGCACCTAGTGTTTACAATTTCATTACTGTTAAAGAAATGAGAGACTGATATGGGAGTTGGTACCATATGCAGTCCTATAATAGAGCATATATGTGGAGGGTTAGAAATGAGGTGGTGTTCATGGGGAAGACAACTATAGTGCAGCAGATATGGATGCTGAGGTACTTATAGTACTAGCTAGGTCCTTCCGTCTTTGATAAACAACTCAGGAAAGATTACACTTTCAGAGATACGATGGTGGCTGGTGAACAACTTGATTTGAGTAACTGTATAAGTTTAGGTCTTTTGAGGAAGCAGTCAATCTGTGACAGTAAGCCCTCGGCATTGAACTTGTGCAAGTTCCTGCACTTATTGATAATCTTTTGTTAAAGTACCAGCTACACCTACACCACCCGTACGTAAAGCCAAGCCAGCAGGCCACCAGTAAAAGTGTAGAAGGGAAGACACTACACATGGATTGGCATAATTCATTGATATATCCTTTTAGAGATAGCAATTTCATGCCTGTCTTCATCCATCCTTTCAAAAAATCCAACGGAAAACATGAGATCGAGCACCTATATTAATAAGTGTAATTGCGAGCAATCTATTGTTGAAACCACAACTCCAATGGTATAATTAATTTCAAGTGTGTTCAATCTAGATTTAAATAAAAACAATACTTGTATGTTCAATAAACAAATGACCATACAATGATTGAAGTTGAGTGGGAGATAAAACCTTCAATTTCCAATTTGGGGGTCTGTCAATTACAGTGAATCCAACTTTTTCCAAATCATTTAAGATAAAATTTAAAATTTATTGAATTAACCAATTCTGGGAATTGTTGTTTTGTTTACAGCTGAGTAAGCAAAAGACTAAAACTGAAGCCTCCTCTTTGGGTCTGTTAATTACAAAGACTCTTAACTTTACACAATCAACAATTGATTGAAAAGAAATACGAACAAGTCATGAAGATCTGATCTTACCTTTATGAAGATGATGAACGATTGAACACACACACACACGAAGAAGTAGTAGAGTTGCAGAAACTTGACTACAGTGAAGAACTCTTTAATGTTTTCTCAGTGAATGAAAGAGAAAGAGAGAGAGAGAGAGAGAGAGAGAGAGAGAGAGAGAGAGAGAGAGAGAGAGAGAGAGAGAGAGAGAGAGAGAGAGAGAGAGAGAGAGAGAGAGAGAGAGAGAGAGAGGGAGAAGACGATTAGTTTTCGGTTTTGATTTCGGGGAGAGAGAAAAGAGATCGAGACGGAGAGAGGAGAAAAAGGAAAGCGGTTTCCGTAAAATTAAAAAGGTGTCCATTTTCCAAAATTTTAAACTGGCTCATAATCGCACGGAATTTGCTTTCCAAATGTTTTTCGTTTTTCTGTTGAACCAAACAGCTGGAATTTCAACTTTCCAAGAAAACGTTTTCCTTTCCGACCTTTTCCACCGAACCAAACGCACCCAATGAGTATTGCATCATCAGATTCAACGGCAGAAGAGAGCTCAGTTGATGATCTGAACCACATAGTTTCCATACGCACCATATGGTAGCGTATGGTAGTATATCTTATAGATGATAGCAGCCACCTCCTTGCTATTAAAAATTTAGTATTTTTTTTCCTTTTGTAAATATTGGTAGTATGGATATTTTTTATTAGATAAAAATATCTTGTCTAAGTTTTTTCAAATATTGGTAGTCTGGGTATGTTAATAATTTTTCAACATAAAGGGTTATTTTAATAATTTTGTGGTAAATAAGCATACTTTTGAGAAACTACAAATAGTGCTAATATACCAATTGAATATTCAACCAAACAAACAATATGCAGAAAGTAAAGAACACACAGAAGTTTTAACGTGGTAAAACCCAAGAAGGGAAACGTCCACGGTTGTCCTCACGACAACAAATAATCCACTAGATGAAAAGAGATTTACAAACCTATCAACTACCTGCACTCACTGCGAGTTGATACTCCTGGTTATCTCTAACACCTTGACTTCACCAGAGCACCTTGATGTACGCACAAGACACTCGACTTCTTGATAAACCCACAAGAAGACTCGAAGCCGAAATCACAATACCACTCTTTGGAATCACAAAATTATGAATTGAGAAAAGGGGGAAGAAAGGGAATTGAGTTCAATAGCCACAAACACTTTGAATACCAAGACCTAAACCAAAACACCACAACTAGAAGAATAACAAACGGATGAAGAACTGCTTCTCTCATTGAAGAGGAAAGCTATTTAAACCTAGGGTTGGAATACACCGAAAATGGGCCTGATTGAACGAAATCCATATTGGACGTACGTACGTCGAATCAACGTTCGTACGTCCCCACACGGTGAAAAGTTTGCTGCCTGCTTGGACGTACGAACGTCCTAACCACGTACGTACGTCCTGACCAAAAGGAAGCTTGCTGCCTCAATGGACGTACGAACGTCCTAACTAGGTACGTACGTCCAGAACCCAAACCAAACCTGCTGACATACGAAGCGTACGTACGTCCTTAAGAGGTACGTACGTCCTGACCCAATTTATATTCGAAACACACGACGCGAAGGCAATGACACGAGACGACACGCGTACACCAAGGTTTTCTTAACAATGAACTCAAGGCGAAATAACCACGGACACTTTGTCACAAAATTGATGTCAAACCACTTAATGCCGGTTTCAATCTCCCCCTTTGACATTGATTTTGTGACAAAAACCTATGACTCTAATAGCACTTATAAAACGTGCTTACAATCCCAAACCATGGCATTTATAAAACATGCCTACCAAATCACTCAAGGTATAACACGTACCGAGTCACCAATTCTTGAACAAGACGCTTTAAACATCAGAGACCGCACGGAAGCAACTAAGAATTTTCGAAGTAACATAAGTTCCTTCGAGCAACTCCCCCATACTTCATGAGCTCAGGAATTTTAACACTTGAGCTCCCCCATAACTGTACAATCCTCTAAAAACATCAACACGTTCACTCCCCCATACTTGTAGCATACCTGAAACATGACCCAAGAATACCCTAACAACAAAGAGACAAATGTTAGTATTAGAGTCATAAATCTCCCCCTTTTTGTCACAACAAGTGAACCAACAATAATATCCAGACTAACCAATAAACACAAATAACCAGAAAGAGGAATCAAAACCAAATAATTAAGACAGAACAGATAAAAATATATAATTCCTATCCTAACTCTTAAGGTTAACGAAAGCAACTCCGAACCAAACTTAATAATTCATCAACATAAAAAAAAATAAAAAGAACTCAAGTTAACGAATTCGAAAAACTCGTTCCCAATGGCCAAGAGGAAGCTGGGAGAAGTAAGCTTCCGCACGAGCCGAAGGTCTATTCCACCGAGCTATCACATGCTCATCATAATCCTCCAGCCATTCGCTCGTACAAAACAACTCCTCAGTTCTGCTGTCCAAGCCGCAGTCGGTAAGAGGAGCAGCAAGCCCTGGAACCTTCGGGTATCCAACCAACTCCAAGATGTGATTTTGAAGATGACCCGGTAGTCTCTCCCAATGATTGACATGAACCAAACATGGATTAAGGAAAGGTTTATGAATATAGTCATACCCATGGGGAACACGACACAAACGACAAACCTTTGCATTGTTTTTGTACTCCATCACCATAAACGACACATAACCAACAGCCGGAACAAAAACCCCATGAAGTTCATACTCTGCCATTGAGTAATTCTGAAGAACAAAAAGAAAAACTAGAGGGAGGTAAGAGGGCACAATATGAGTAAAGGAAGAGAGAACTCCCCTATATATAGAAAAACAAAATCAACCCCAACATGGGCCCAAGGGAAGGGTCCATTACCTAATTAGCAAGAATTTACTGCAAAACAGAAAGATTCTAGAACTAATATTAAAATAGCAATATCCAATAACATGCTCACATCCAAAGATAGAAGCAAACCGATATAACAAGCAAAAAGAAGGAAAAAAAAAAAATGTTAAGTACAAGAGTATGAAGAGTAAACCCAAACAAGAACTACTCGGACTCCGAGTTGCCATCAATGTGTTCACCATCACCATCGTCCTCACTCTCGCTAACAGAGTCATCATCATCACTATCAGCTGGAACTGGTGGTACCTCTTCCGGAAATGGAGGTAAGTCAATGGGTGTGAAGTCGAGCTGAAGATGATGCATCTGAGCAACGCTCATCCTATGAAGATCTCGGAGCATAGCATCATGCTGAGAGAGGATGACTTCAAAACGATCAAACCTAGAACCCATGTGATCCTGATGACGCCGAATAGAAGAAACCCGAGCGTCAACTGCAGCAACTGCCCGATTGCCCCTAGCTGAGGCGGGGACGGGGCGTCCAGGGATCAGAGCCTGATCGAAATCATCACCACGAACAAGAGCCCGTCCTCCCCATATAAGGTGATGCGTCAGACGCGCACCCACGGACTCAAACGCAGCCTTTCTAGACTGGCAACCCTTCTTGATGGCATTGACCCAGTCATGGCCAACAAACCTACGAGGGCTCACCTCCACATATCGACCCTGAAATCCCAAATGCTTGAGAATGGTCATTATGAAACTAGGGAAAGGAAGAGTACCCTTAGCAGCATCGATTTGAAGCATCCGTGTGTAGATGACTTCAGAGATATGGAGATGGTGCACCGACATACAAACTACCAATTTGACCATGTCGTCGGTCATGATGATCTTGTTGCCTTTGGTGGGGTAGATGTTGGAATGGGCAACCATATGCAGAAGGATGGCGCTGTAGAACTTGGCGTGATATCTTTCCGTGACCCCATCAATGAACAATCTTTGTATTTGATCGACAAAATCAATCTGAATTTCCTCCGGAATGGGCCACCTAACATGAACGGCATCTTCAGAGAGGAGATCATCATCAATCCCTAACGCCTCCCGAATCACCTTCGGAGAGATAGTGTATCTCCGACCTTCAATCAAAACAGAGAAACTCTTGCGATTCTGAGAGGGTGTCCTTGACTCATAGAAAGCAATCGTATGCTCAACCGAGTACTTGGTAATTGGTTGAGCTACCCTTAACCAATTTCTTGCCTCAAAGAACGAGGCTATGTTGCCTAGTTGAGAGACCCCCAGAGGAGTGGTAGCAATGTCTCCCAAGTCGAAGAACCGCTCAGGAACAATAGCTTTTGCTCGAGGGTGAGCACCAAGAGATGTGGGGTGAGACGACAAGCCCGGAGTGGAACCTCTACCCCTAGGAGCACGAGAAGAGGATGCCGTGGTGGAGGGAGTGGTGCGTGCGCGCTTTGAAGCCATTTTCTGCACAAACACAACAGAGAACAAACAAAAAATGTAAGTAAATCGACACAAAACCAATAGCAAGTTCATTCAGGCATTCAATCAAACAATTGATGTGCAGAAATTTGAGATATGCTATCGACAACAATGTAGCAATAACAAGCATCCAATCCACAAAACAAAAACATAAAACAACAATGGAAACCAAGAACAACTACTTCCCAAGGTCATGATCAACTCAATTGAAGACACGATCAAGTATGAAGCCACCACGAACCATTAAGACATTTATCAAACATACAACCTTAACAACAATATATGATAAAGCAATTCCAAATAATCAACAAGAACATGACAATTGAAGAAGGAAAGATCATAAGACAAACTTACAAGAGAGTGATTGAGGATGACCAACAAGATTCACCAACCAACACACGGAACCAACACAACGACAAACACCACTATGGAAGAACAGCACAAATCCAACAGGAAAAGAGCAAGAAGAAGGTCGACAAGAATAAATGAGAGAGAAAGAAGGGGAAGAGCAAGAAAAATCGATATGTTCGTGCAAGAGGGAATAGAGAGCACGTTTTGAATGTAACAGTTGGCCTTTGGTTTAACAAAAGTTGAATTTAAACAACAAATGGGCCGGACTGTTTCAGGAACGTACGTACGTTCTAGGAACGTTCGAACGTCGGGACCCCAAAAAAACATCTGCCAAACACTACGTTCGTACGTCTTAGGGACGTTCGTACGTTGCTAAAAGATCTGTCCCCCTCCACGTACGAACCCCTTTTTTTTTTTTTTTTTTTTTTTTTTTGACAAAAAGAAAAACCGAGAAGCCATCCTAACAGCCAGACAATAAACCAAAGCACGACCAAAGACAAGCATTGAGAGACATCACAAGAAAAATTTCTACTTATTGTAGGGATTCCAATTTTAGAAAAATTACAAGTGAAGCAAATCTCAACCACAAGAAAATGCAAAACCGAAGAACGACGTCATACACCAAGTCATGATACTTCCTGGAATGATGCAAACATGCAGAAGAAACTGACAGACACAAATCCACCTCCAGACCCAAAGGAAAACCATGATCATTGAATATATGGAAATGCACATGCAACTAGACCAATGTGAACGTTAACCGGATCACAACTAAACCAAGTAAGCATAGAATATTGTTTTTCTTCCTGTTGCACCACCAGACAAGAGTGAAAGTCACCTATATTTATTTATTTATTTATTTATTTATTTTTTTTCGGTAAGACCATTTGAAACAAATGCCATTCCCGTGTGGGAGTATATAATATCTCCATCTTTTACCAGAACACGAGGGTAGGGTGTAGCCTACATCTTTTCGGCAAAACACACTCAAGAAGTGCAATACCATGATAACGTGCAACACAAGAACTAACATCTCTTGAGTGCATCCGTCAGAGCATGACCCTCACAACCCCAACGGGTTCTTAGCCAAATGAGTATGCTCTCAAGACATTCAAATGGCTGGGGATTTTGTGAGTCATTGACCACTTACAAGAGGTATATAACCATGAACGACAATGATGACCATGAAGGAAAACCATACAATGCTGGAGATGTACAGAAAATTCAAAATGACAATCCAACTACATGTAAATGCATCATGTAGAAACCATCAAGACAGAGAGAGTATGATGTAACCCTACTACACTGCACGACCAAAAAACAGTTGAGAACGCCAAACAAGAACCATTTGTAAGAGGAATCCACACAATAGAGAAAGTAGTATGTCCCCAATACCAACAACAATAACAAAATTAACCAAACCTAAACATCCTAAACACAACCAGTTCCAACGGATACATTAGGTATATAAATGCGGAAGGGGTGTAGTGACAATGAAACAGTTATCAGATGAGCGACTACCAGTTAACACCAAGACATGATTGGAATAAAAAACGTCACACTTATCATCCTCAAACACAACCCTAAACTTAGCATCACATAACTGACTAATACTCAATAAATTGGACTTAAGACCCTTAACAAAAAGAAGCTCATGACTATTGAGCGATCCAACCTCAGAAAAGTTACCTTTACCCGCAACCGAAAGCATTTTACCATTTCCAAAACTAACCTTACCTCCATAGTCAAGAGTCAGATTATCAATTAGAGTCTTATCACCTGTCATATGACGCGAACAACCACTATCAAGATACCATGATGAAGGTATTGGTTCAACCAAACGAGCCATGTGAGATACCATTTTCCTGGATGCATCCATACTCCTATCCCAGAAGTGTGGTGGTGGAGTGGGCATGGGTGTTGCTTGAGGACGATTTCCATAAGGAGAAGTCCTGGGTAAACCCCACGGAGCATAGCCATTCCACATGTATGGAGCTTGCATGGAGAAAGTGGAAGACTTGTTCCAATATGAATTACCTGCAAAAGAAGAATGATGAGCAGGATACAGATTATTCCAACAGAAAGCAGAGGTGTGACCCATGCGACCACAGGTTAGACATTTAAAGCCTTTGTGTCTAAAGTTCTTTTTCCGGGCATGCTTTACACTAGTGACCTTGGGTGGGGAAAACACACCAGACACCTGCACAGGAGCAGGGGAAGTGACACCTGTTGGTCTGACAAAAGTAGTACAGGAAGTGCTAGCAGTAGAGAGAGGAACAGATGTGTCATAACCTAAACCAGATTTGTCTGAGTGGGATTTACCAATTCCCAGCAGAGAGTTAAGACTATCACTAGCTTTACCAAAGCCAACCAATTGTTTGTTGGCTGCAAACAACTCAGCTTTCACCTTTTCATGTTCCAGTACAAGAGCGCGATACCGTGTCTCCAGATTATTGTTCAGGTTTTCCAGAGAGGCAATACGTGCTTGGAAGTCCTCCTTTTCCTTCGCAAATTCTTCCTTCAACATGTTGGAGTCACCTGCAAGAGTACATATATCCTGACCAAGACTATCTACCTGTTCCTGCAAGACAGTGTTAGTTTTTTCAAGCAACTTTACTTGTTGCATGGAAAACTTATACATGTCACATAATTCACTAGTAGTAGCATGAACACCAGAATCAGAAACATTAATATCATCAGTGGAGGATACAATACCTCCTGGATGCTCATCCAGGGATGCACTGAAGACCACATAGTTAGAGACAACATTTGAGGAATTTCCATCCTCATCTTCATCTGAATCATCCCACGTCACCGTGAGGTTTGCTTTGGAATCATCACCAGGTTTGCGATCCACCTTCTTGTCACATTCATTAGCAAAATGCCCATATTCACGACACTTGTAACATTGGACATCTTTACGATCAACTCGAGCTCTTCTTCCATCCACAGAAAATCTCTCAAAACCACGACTCCTAGGAGCATTTGAAGTGTCAGGAAATCGCTTTCGAGGGTCTCGATTTTGTTGATATCTCAGAATCTTCTGAAAGCTTCGTGACAGAAACGCATAGTTATCATCCACAGTCTGTCCTTCATCATCAGAAAGTTCTGTGGAAGTTTCTTTAGACGGTGTAGCCTTGAATGCCACAGACTTGTTCTTCAACGGTTCTTCCAAGGCCTGTTCCATCTCACATGTCCGTAGTTTCCCAGTAAGTGTCTCAATGGACATGTTCTTGATCACATTACTCTCAGTGATGGCATCCTTACGTGAACGAAACCGAGGAGGCAAGGCACGCAATATCTTACGTACCACTTGAGTGTCAGTATATGCATGACCAATAGCAGCACTACAGTTTATGATGTCTTGGAGACGGATAAAGAAGTCATCAAAAGTCTCAGAATTATCCATCCGTAGATTTTCAAACTGAGAAGTTAACAGTTCTAACTTGCTTTCTTTGACAGTTTCATCACCTTCATGTGTACAGATAAGTCTGTTCCATGCATCTTTAGGCTCTTCACAGCCTTGCACACGACGAAACTCACTGGCATTTAATGCCATGAAAATAGCATTGAGTGCCTTGTTGTTGTAATTTGCCAACAACTTCTGCTCAGGCGTCCACTTTTCACGTGGCGTCAGTGATGTAACAGCAGCATCATCAGTACCTGTAGTAGTAATTGGTTCTTTCCACCCTGTGACAACAGAAAGCCAAACTTCTTCTCCTAATGCTTGGAGATAAGCTCGCATCCTTACTTTCCAATGACCAAAGTCTTTTCCACTAAATTGTGGAGGAAGGCTTGAAGTAGCAAACTTGTTGGATTCCATAAAGCACTAATGATCGATAGCGTGAGCCTTTACGCTCCTTAACCAGCCCCCAGCGACTGATACCAATTGAGAAACTACAAATAGTGCTAATATACCAATTGAATATTCAACCAAACAAACAATATGCAGAAAGTAAAGAACACACAGAAGTTTTAACGTGGTAAAACCCAATAAGGGAAACGTCCACGGTTGTCCTCACGACAACAAATAATCCACTAGATGAAAAGAGATTTACAAACCTATCAACTACCTGCACTCACTGCGAGTTGATACTCCTGGTTATCTCTAACACCTTGACTTTACCAGAGCACCTTTATGTACGCACAAGACACTCGACTTCTTGATAAACCCACAAGAAGACTCGAAGCCGAAATCACAATACCACTCTTTGGAATCACAAAATTATGAATTGAGAAAAGGGGGAAGAAAGGGAATTGAGTTCAATAGCCACAAACACTTTGAATACCAAGACCTAAACCAAAACACCACAACTAGAAGAATAACAAACGGCTGAAGAACTGCTTCTCTCATTGAAGAGGAAAGCTATTTAAACCTAGGGTTGGAATACACCGAAAATGGGCCTGATTGAACGAAATCCATATTGGACGTACGTACGTCGAATCAACGTTCGTACGTCCCCACACGGTGAAAAGTTTGCGCCTGCTTGGACGTACGAACGTCCTAACCACGTACGTACGTCCTGACCAAAAGGAAGCTTGCTGCCTCAATGGACGTACGAACGTCCTAACTAGGTACGTACGTCCAGAACCCAAACCAAACCTGCTGACATACGAAGCGTACGTCCTTAAGAGGTACGTACGTCCTGACCCAATTTATATTCGAAACACACGACGCGAAGGCAATGACACGAGACGACACGCGTACACCAAGGTTTTCTTAACAATGAACTCAAGGCGAAATAACCACGGACACTTTGTCACAAAATTGATGTCAAACCACTTAATGCCGGTTTCAACTTTGTAGGGGTATTTTGGTGAGTTTGTAATGGTTAAATAGGGCTATTTGGATGATTTTTATGGGTATTATTTTATCCTAATAGAGGTTATTTCGTTATTTATGTTAAATTAATATTGTAAAGTGGGCCAGATTATAAGCTCCAAATATTGGGCTTAACCTTTGGGTTATAGACATGGGCTTATTTGAACTAGGGTTTGTAGAGGTGTTGGGTTGTATATTTATACAGTATGAAATATGTATGGATACGCGTCAAAAACTTTGTTTCTGGAGACCGAGACATACGGTGACGTCACTCGGTCTCCCCTATTTATAGTAGTTTAGATATATCAACTATGGGTAGTGGAGGAACTACAAGGAAACTAACTGGGGCACTGGCCCCAAGTGATTTTCTAGAAAAAAAACTTATTTTTTTTTCCTAACCCCTAGTAACCATGGTAAGAGCAATGCCAATGTAAGTGTGTAAAACATTTTTAAGCATTTTACATATTCAACTATCTAAAAACCCCAGCCAATGTAGCTAATATATCCACATTTATACTATGTCAATTTTAAATAAATGTGAAAATCTCCACACTGTACTTTACCAGGTGAGACACCAGAAAATGTGGAGTATCGAGTGAGACATCAGAAAATGTGGTGTCTTATCATTTTATCATTGACTTTATTATGTGAGACGCCAGAAAATGTGGAGTATCAAGTGAGACGCTAGAAAATGTGGAGTATCTGACATGTAAGAAATTTACACAGTCGCGTTGGTTCCCTTAAAACCTATTTCAAAACTTTTAGTTAAAATCATCTTAAAATACCTATGTGACACCTGATTTTCTCTGCTAAAAAGCTAATGTGTCCACACTTGCATTGGCATTGTTCTAAGCCAGTAATGGGTGGTTTTATATGGAAAAAATAAAAGGTAAATGGTCCATGTGAAGTGCACTACGAAACTCACTATTTAACAGTTCTTGTAGACTATTTAATGTTTTTACTAACTTTAAGTCAAATCCGAACATGCAACAGTTTATTTCCCTTTATTCATGCAACACCCCAAAATCATAACACGAATCCCCATGACTCAATGTCAGATCCTGAGGCATTAGAACAACCCAACCCATGACAATCATATAGTAATACAAGATTCCAAATGATATTAATATATATAATTAGCATTAAAAATATATAACTTAATACAATACAAAATAATACAAACTGCGGTCACCTCCATACAAAAGGAACTAATTAGTACATCTATCGCACGGATACTTATACAAATACCCTCTACCTCTGCACAACCATATCTGCTGAATCAATCTATCTTCAAGCAACTGTTTAATTGAAAAAAGATTAATGATAGGGTGAGTATTTCCACTTTCTCAGTAATGACTCACATTCCCAATATACTATCAATCATGCATGATGGTTAACCATACTAAACAGTTGAAATAATGCAGGTTTTAACTATATAATAATAAAATATGTAAGTACTTTAGGCCCTGCTTGGTTATCCAACAAAAATTTACCTAAAATTTAGTCTAATTTAATATGCTCGAAATACTTGATAAGTGGTTTTATGAACAAATTTTATGCAAAAGTTTGCTGTTATTTTAAAAGTGCAAAGATTTTACACATTTTTCTAATAACTTTGGTAGGGGACCATCTATAATTACCTCATGCTTAAGTATGGTTTAGGTGAGGGACCAATATGGTTCAAGCTAAACTAGTTGGGGGACCATTTAAATCAAAGAATAGATTAAAGAAAGACCACTCTAATGATAGATGGGTAAATATTTGCGTTTTTTACAGCCCAAACAAGAACGACCTTAATAAATAAATATTTTTAAACCAAACTTTTTATCTTTTATAGTAATCATACTAACCATGCATATATACAATAAGTCGAGTAGCTGCATCCTATTAAAGTTGTGAGAATACGACTGGAACTCAGGCTCAACCCCAGGCAAATAATCTTGGTTCAGTACTTTCCAGTGTGAACCTGCACCGTTGCTTTTCTGATTATGTCGTCGGGTAGTGATTACTGTTTTTGTGTCCAAAGACACTAACCCTCCTTTAGGGGTCAGGTGGGCCCTTTGTCATGCCTCTTGATACGAGGAGTGCCTAACTTACGGTGGTCAACCACTCTACGACTACAGACTGCACATGATCTTGACATACGTCCAGGAGTGAACTAACTCTCACCCCTCGCGTCTAACATCCTCGAGGTAACATGTATCCCCACAACACACTAAGTACCAACAACGTACCACTAAAACACATGGTAATCCAGGAAGGTAAAAGAGGAATTCCCGAAAACATCCAACAATGTTCGCCTCTAGAAAGTGCTTATTCACCGTCTAAAGGTGAACAACGCGTATATAATCCTAAAAAAAACTGTCGTCTCCGGAATATGACAACAATTCTTTCTTTGTAGGAATTCAAAGATCCCTTTCCAGACCGCCTTGTGATACAATATATATAATATATAGGGTGTCTTTTAATAATAATTAATTTAATCTGGCATGTGTGACGAGTCCCTGAATTTATCAACCATCAAACCAGTCCCCTATTCATGGCTACCCTACGCAGGCCAAAGCTGAAGAGACTATCCCCTATTCCATGGCTACCCTACCCGGGCCAAAGCCAAAGAGATTATAATCCGATCTGTAATAATATGTTCATGTAAGCACCCAGATCATATTCCCAATTCAGGCACCTCACACCATACCAACATACAATTGGGATCCCATATCCCACATACAAAAACCATCTCTCTTTTCCCATCCTGGAAAAGAGATGCAATAAAAACTTCAAAATAGTTTTTTCGTTTATAAAACCATTTCTATATACATTTACTGTTTTAATAACTCCAGTGTAAAACATGATATCTGTAACTAATCACTTCAATAGAAGCTATAATCGATAAACCACGAGTAATCTATATATACCAAACAAAACCATGCATGCATTTTATCATTCAAAATATATTAACTAATTTTCAACTTTTAAAAATATGACACATGAAAAGACAATATAAAAGAAATTAATGTAAGTCATATTTGAAGGTTCTGGAAGAGCTAAAATTAAATTACAATGGGACTAAGTTGTATATCCCAGAAGCTCTATACTCATCTAGATCTATTGAGCTTCAAAGACATTCGTCTGAACGGATATCATATTGAGAGTACAAATGAAAATAAAATAGAGTATCTTTTGATAATTGTTTTAGTCTCAGGACAAAAGTATATTTTGGAAAAACTTCCAAGTTTATCTTCGGGGTTGTATCATACAAATATACATCCAATTGAAGCATATGTTGTCATGAGCCAGAAGTTCTCTGACAAAGAATTATTTATGCTTTGGCATGACCGTCTTAGCCACCCTGGGTCCACAATGATACGTCGTATCATTGAGAATTCAAATGGACATCCATTGAAAAACCATAATTTTTTTTCTCTTGGCTAGTAATCCTTATGCGGCTTGTTCTCAAGGTAAACTAATTACTAGACCATCACAAACCAAGGTTGTGGCTGAATCACCACTTTTCTTGCAAAGAATCCAAGGGGATATTTGTGGACCATTGCAGTACTTCATGGTCATTATTGATGCCTCTGCAAGATGGTCACATATATGCCTACTTTCAACGAGAAATTCGGCATTTGCTCGCCTATTAGCATAAGTCATTAGGCTACGAACACAGTTTCTGGATCACTCGATCAAGTCTATCCGACTAGACAATGCTGGAGAATTCACTTCTCAAGCCTGTGATGATTATTGCATGAGACTTGGTATTGACGTGGAACACTCTGTAGCCAACATCCATACTTAAAATGGTTTAGCAGAATCTTTTATTAAGTCGCAAACTATAATAAGACCCTTGCTAATGCACACAAAATTATCTGTTCGTCATGGGGACATGCTATTATGCATGCTGCATCGTTGATCCATATTCGACAGACAACTTATCACCAGTACTCTTGGCAATAAATTGTGTTTGGACACCAACCAAACCTTTCTTATCTTCCCATATTTGAATGTTGCGTTTATGTGCCAATTTCACCACCACAACGTACAAATATTGGTCCACAACGCCGTTTGGGTATTTATATCGGCTTTGACTCACCATCAATTATCCGGTATCTTGAGCCTTTAACTGAAGATATTTTCACTGCTCGATTTGCAGATTGTCACTTCGTTGAGATAATTTTCCCGCCGTTAGGGGGACATAACAAGGTTGTTCCAGAAGAACAACGTGAAATAACATGGAAGGCACCTCCCAAGTCTCATTTTGATCCACGCAGTTCACAATGTGAAATGGAAGTGAAAAGAATTGTTCACCTTCAGTACATTACAAACGAACTCCCAACTTCATTTGTAGACTTCAAAGGTAACAAAATCTTACATACATGTTGCAAATACTCCAGCTAGGATTGGTATCCCTGAAGGACCAAATGCTAACAAAGCAGCAAATAAACCATCTACAGTACACGCAAGGCGCAGAAGACCTGTTGGATCAAAAGATGTGAATCCCCGAAAGCGGAACGCGCATCATACCCTATAGACTTCTGAAGTAGTCAAGTCTCATGAAGAGATTATTGCTCCTGGAGAGCCTATACCTACAACTAAGGCAATCTGATCAACTATTTCTGAACAGACACCTCCTGAAGTGGAAGCCCCTGAAGTGGCACACATGTACATGACAATAATGAGATCTCAATAAATTATGTCTGTACAAGAGAAGTCTTGGATCGTGATAAAACTATTGTCACCGATACATTTGCCTATGTTGTAGCTATTTCCATAACAGATGATGACGATCATGAACCACGCTCCATCGATTAATGCCGACGTACAAGTGAAAAGCGCGAAATAATCGTTAATTAGATTGCGCTTTTCAAAACCTTGCTTTGACTACCTAAAAATAGTATAGCTTCAAGAAAGGGTTATCAAATCCATGTCTAAGAGAGAACCAAGTTATATGAAGAAAAGAATATCATTTATACTAATATAAAGAATAAGGGGACAATTAATTTTGTAAGGTATTAATGATTAATTACTACTAATGCAAGAAATCATTTTAAAAAATAAATATGATGAGAGTTTCAGGAGATTGAATCCACCAATTCAAACATGTAATAACTAATATATAGATTTATCAAGATTAATCCGTAGATAGATACTCATTACACACTAAGATATTTCGAAATGCATAATGGAAAGATATGACATTAAACATTTATGTTATCTAGATTAGAGTCTATCGATTCTAGAAAAATCAACGATACTTCTTATCGTTAAAATGTGTGGAAAGACTACAACACAATGTACAACTATTATGTTGGTGGTAAGAAAGAGTTCGTTCGTCTTTTAGTCCGTCACTCAATGTGTCCCTAAGTAGCTATAACGAACTGTATATTCCACTTACTAAAAGAATTTAAAGAACTAAGAAGAAAGTAAATAAACACCGTTATATATTTTATTTCACAATTAATTCATTGCAATTACTTACCTCCAACCTTCTCTCAAAATGCTAGATTTTTAACCTCCAGAATTACTCTAATGGATTAAATTCTTAACAAATCATATACTAACTACTACATATAAGGCTTCATCTCTCCCTTGAAAAAGGGAGATTAACCTAACATAATACTAAAGTAAAATCTATGAAATGAAATGAACATAAAATAAAACTAACTAAAGAAAAATAACAAGAAGAAGTGAAGAACTTTATTAGAATGATAAAAGAGTAGAGTTTTTGCTCTCACTTCTTGATGATGGATATAATGAATAAAGATCCCTATTTATAGATCCATAGAGAGCCTAAAAGGAAAAATTGTAAAATATTACATAATATTTTTTTTGATTGATAATCAAATCAATTACTAAACATTTGTGGAAGAAAATGTCAAGAATAAAATCTTTGAATGATTGTGGTGCAAGATCAATGACAAACATGTGTTGGAAATCAAATCCTGGCCACCACTGTTGCCAATTTTGTACAAAACTACCATATATAGTGGTATTCTAGAAGATGCTGGCAATCTTCCTTGGATGATTGAGTTGTCTCATTATTCTCCATATTTTAGACATGCTAGAATCTTAAGTATCAACCTTGAAGTGATTCTATGCTCCATTTTCTATTTGGTAGTCTTAATTCACTAATCTCTTTAATGGGCCTCTCTTGGACTTAATCCACTAAGATTCATTCAAGGCTTTGACCATTTGGATCCATGACTTTGGGCTTCAGACTTGACTTTTCTCCTTTTGCTATTTTTGTATCAATTTGTAGGCTTTTTCTTTACTTTATTATTTTCTAAGTTCTTCCTACAAAAATATAAAAAAAAAAAAATAGAAATTACTCTAATTCAAGTCCAAAAGTGAGTTCTCACATTATACTAATTAGGGGTAAAAACTACGTTTTTGAATACTTATCAAGAAGCGATTGGCCAAGTTGGAAATAAGCAATCCAAACAGAGCTTGTTTCACTTGCAAAATGCAAGGTTTTTGGACCAGTAGTCCAAACACGAGAAGACGACTCGGTTTAGTTTTAAGGTTGGCCACACTTAAAGATTGGTGCCTTCTCACTAGCTAATAGTGATGACAGAAACAGTAAAGCTTGCTAGCAATGTCAAGCATGTAGGATACAAGTGGGTATTTATACGAAAACGTTATGAAAAAGGTGATGTGGTCAAATATAAAGCCCGCCGTGTAGCACAACGTTTCTCACAAAGACCAGGAGTCGATTATGAGGAAACCTATTCTCTAGTAATGGACTCAATTACTTTTTTTTTTTGGTTTTGCAGTTTCTGAAAACCTTGACATGCGTCTAATGGATGTAGTCATTGCATATATGTATGGGAGTTTAGATACTGATATCAATATGAGGGTCCCAGAAGGATTTGTTTTGCCTGAAGCAAAACTATCTAAGCCACATGGTATGTACGCAATCAAACTCCAGCGATCCATGTATGGTTTAAAATAATCTGGGCGGATGTGGTATCATCGCCTTAACGACTATTTGACTTGAGAAGAGCTCGCCAAAACAAATACTGGATTCACGATTATTGCATTATATGTAGATGATTTAAATCTTGTGGGGACTCCTGAAGAGCTCGCCAAAACTGCTGCATAACTCAAGAAGGAATTTGAGATGAAAGACCTACGAAGAACAAAATTTTATCTCGGCCTGCAGATCGAACAACTATCAACTGGAGTGCTTATCCATCAGGCTACATATACAAAGAAAGTCCTGAAGCACTTTTATATGGATAAAGCTCATCCTATGGATAAACCTATGGTTGTCCGTTCACTTGAAGCGACCAAGGATGAATTCCGCCCTAAGGAAGAAAATGAAGAACTTCTTGGTCCAGAACACTACACCAAAACAACCTATTAGTAACGAATATATTTGTTACAATGATTTATAGTAAGGAACGCTAAACGTTAGAAATATGGCGTTACGAATATTTTGTAACAGATATAAACGTTACAAAATTAATGTTTAGTAACGGATATAATCGTTAGCAATTAGTAACATTAATATCCGTTAGTAAACTCGTTCCAACACCTATGAAGTTACCATTTTGTGATGTTTTTGTTACAGTTATATCTGTTACTAAATGTACCAACACTTATAGCTATTACAAAATAGCACAAAGATTACACATTTGACGTACTTTACTAACACTTATAACCGTTGCGAATTCCTAACACTTATAACCATTACAAATTTGGTAATATGTTAGCAATTTGTAACAGATTTATCTGTTACAAATGATTAACAGATATTAGAAAAATCTGTTATATATTATTATATTCTTGTACGATCATCATTTGCCACCTGCTAACACCATACCATCTGAATCTTACAAATCCAATGCAATACAAATATTATAAAACTGAATTTTATAAAATGAAATACATATGATGATGCTCATATGTTTGAGTTACAATATACGCAAAAATAACATGCACAAGCCACATGTACACCATTGACATCATCCAAAAAAGCAACAATCCGGTTACCAAACTAGGAATCTTAAGTTAATCAAAATTTACAAATGTCGAACAAGAACCTTAGAAGAATGATACGCCAACCTTCAAGCATACAACAAACGTGCTTCAAGCCAGACCAAGTACCCTCATTCGACCAAACCAAAAAGATTTGTATGTCCATCTTGGGGTCCATCATATATGAGGGCATCAGGAACTAAAACTTCAGTGATATAAACTTTTTTCTCTCCACGACATACTTTTCTCCCATGACAAATTCCAGCTGTACCATCTGTTACAACATGCCCCTTAGCCATTTCTACCTCATTTTTATCTAGTAAGGTGACACAAGGATTGTTTGATGAAGATGAAGGAGCCACATTTTCAAAAAGATGAGATAAGTTTTGAGGTACAACTGGAGATTGATGATCAACTGAAGTGGAACCGACTTCAGCTCTTGGTGTAGTCAATGGTGATGTTGCAGCCCCAAACTTTACCAATTGTGCAAGCATTGCCTGTAATGATGAATGAATGATGTGAAAATATAAAACCAATAATTTTGCAGACATGATTGTTTGTGTAAATCATATAATGACACCAATAGTACAGATTTTTTTAGATACTAATGAAAATATATGAAATGTAGAATTCACAATAACTATTTTATCACCAACACATATCAGAATTAACTAATATACTAGTAAAAAAAAGTTATAGTGTAGCAGACTAGCAGTTCATTTGTATAAATATAAAGTTTAATCTCTTTGAACATTATATATGAAGGCAAAAGATGAACTTATTAATTCTATTCACTCAATCTGAACCATAACTATAGAAACAATTCCAAACGCCAAACCGGAAGCTCACATCCACAAACAAAATTCACAGGTACTCGATATTACGTATTATAAGTAGAATTTTTATAATTAGGATTGCAAACTCACCTTCATTGTATCCCCCATGCTAGCCACAATATTTTTTAAATCAGCCACCTCAGTTATAACCTTAGCCACTGATGCACTGTCAGATTGTTGGAGTATTGCTTTGGCGAGTGCAGTATGTTGCATTTGTTTTTTAGAGATAAATGAGCCAACTGCACGAACTCGATTCTTAGGATCAGGTCCAAATACTTCAACTAGCTCATCATTATCTTTATCTTCAAAGTTGTTAGCTCCTTCTTCACTTTGGCTTTCAGCTAATCTTTTTTCTTCAGTAGCTACTACAAGCGCCTATATATACAATATATAACAATAAGAAAAATTGAATCTTTTTCAGGCCTAGCACATATTTTTCAAAATATAACAATTTTTTAAGGCCTTGAAAAAAATAATGCACCATTGTCAGAAATTTTATGTCCAGAGGCAATTTTTTAGGCCTAAAGAAAATTTTTGGAACCTTGTCAAAAACTGAATTGTCCAGAGGCATTTTTTCAGTTCCTTGACACTTTTTAGAAACATTTATAAGAAACTGAAAATGTCCAACAACATACAACATAAATAAGTGCTTTTATATAGACTAGCTTAATTACAAACTACCTAGTGTACTTACAAATTTTTCTTGAGCACTCTCCAACACGGTTCCATCAGCACGAGTATGATCTTTTTTCCAATTATCAACACGCCTAAATTTCGCTTCAGGATTTTGTAGTTTCTACAAATAAAACATGTATGATGTGAGGGCTAAAAATATATGTGCTTCAAAATGAAGTAAATGCATAGAGTATATTAATACATGTAGAAATCAGTTCTAAACATGTATCTATTTTGATACTAGTGATACAAAAGTATGTATCATAGAATAAAAATATATTAGAAAGCCCAAAATGATGCACACCTCAAGATGAAGTACTTGAGCATATGACCGACGCCCTAGTGAATGACCTATGGGATTTTTTTTCCTATTCCTTGCATTTTGTGCCTTTTTTTTCTTCATTTTGTCATCATATTCATTGGTAATAAAATGAACCCATTGATTTGGATATTGACCATCAGGGCACACACTAGCTTCTTCCAAGGTTTTTCCAACAAGATATTGATCTCTTAATTCATTTTTGTATGTTCTATATCTTTGAGAATATGCCTTCTGAACCAATGGGCGAGCATCAGACTCGGGATTATTCAGGGTAAATTCTTCAAAAGGATATTAGATAACATATAGTGATAGAAGATGTAAAAATAGAATTGTTATACTATAATTAAAAAGGAAAAAAAAAACATAAAAAACATTACTTACCATCCCAGTGCGTCGAGCACCATACCGCTCGCTAATGGCAATATTGTCCCCCTTTAGTCACTGCGGATATCCAGCAGTAGAAGGTTTTGGATCAGGGCCCACCATGTGGTTTACCCTAAAAGGCCTTAATATTAGTTAGAGTATGGTTAAGCAATACATACTACCAATACAACCACTTCCTTGGCAATGTGGGACTAACACCAACTCATGGGTGTTACACTATTGGCAAGATTTAGCTCTACACCAATTTCACGTCATTGGAAAGGATTCAAACGAGTGTTCCGCTACCTTCAAGGGACCATTGATACTGGTTTGTTCTACTCAAAACAACCTACTAACAAATCACAGTTAGTTGGATATGCAGATGCTGGATATCTCTCTGATCCTCACAAAGCTCGATCATAGACAAGTTATGTTTTCACATACAACAATACAACACTCTCATGGTATCTACCAAACAGACAATGGTTCCAGCATCATCAAATCACTCAAAAATTCTTGCATTGCATGAAGCAAGTTGTGAATCTGTTTGGCTAAGATCCATGATTGGCCATATCCAGAAAACATGTGGTTTTCATTCAATTACAAGTGCCCTAGCAAGATTGTATGAAGATAAGTATACTGCGTGCATTGAACAACTCAAAAACAGTTTTATCAAGGGTGATCGAACGAAGTATATTTCACTAAAATTCTTCTTCACGCATGAGCTCATACAGAACAAGGATATTGATGTTAAGCAAATTCGCTCCACCGACAATCTTGAGATATATTCACAAAGTTGTTACTTGCACCAGCTTTCCATAAACTAGTCTCCGACATTGCCATGAGACGACTTAAAGATCTATCATGATTATGCTCCTAAAGATCACGGGGAGCATCACAATAATGGATGATGCATATTGTACTCTTTTACCTTCACTTAGGTTTTGTCCCATTGGGTTTTCTTAAGTAAGGTTTTAATGAGGCGGTAAAATCCCATCGCCACAAGAATAAAAGATTGCACTCGTTTTTCTTTCGTCAGGTATTATCCCACTGGGTTTTACTGATGGAGGTTATTAATAAGGCAACTCTCAGACGACGATCATTCAAGGGGGAGTGTTATGAATAGACTAGAATAGGTGAATGATCACTTTACCGAGGTATGGCATGGGTAGTATGTATGACCCTTGATTCAAGAACAATCATAACAATAGTCCTCGTTACTGTAATACCAAAGACTTAGTTGCATCCCTTCTCCTATAAAAAGGTATGCTTAAGTGAATGAAAATGCACCTGGACAGAAGCTATTTCTCTCTTCTCTTCTATCATATTCTCTTTAATATTAATAGTTAAAAGTGCTTGATACGTAACACAAAAATAATTGTGCAATTGTGCCCCCTGAAATTTTGAGAAAAAAATAATTTTTCTACATTTGATTTTATAACATTTATGCAGTCTTCAGATTTTAGGACTCTTTTTTTCCATAAATAAAATCCGCTACTCAAATTCCTTTAGAGTTATATATAGACTAAACTTCTTAATATAATAATACCATCTAAATATCAAGATTTTATTCCATTTATTAGACTTTTCACTCTTTTATTTTGTTTATCTTCTTCTACCTTTTCACCTTTAGCCATCAAGGTATAAACAATTGGTTTTAAATTTTTGAATAATATTTTAAATTATTATAAAATGAATTAATATTTCAAATTTGTATGAACTTTATGTAAATTGGTTAAGGTTTTTGTTTATTTATTTAGCTAAACCAAATATTAATGGGAATGTTTTTCAATTTGATATCTTACATGAGTAGTTTTTTCACAAACACCATAAGTATTTTTCGGAGTTTTCTATGAAATTAATAAGATGTTGTAGATAATTTTTTTTTTTTGAAATTAGTTTTTTCCTCGTTTGTTGAAAAAAATTTAGAGGTAAACGATTTGAGTGCTCCCCCTGACAAAAATTCCTGGCTACACCACTGCTCATAGGTAAAACTCTTGATTTGGTTTCATTTTATTTTATCCTTTGTTGGACATATGTCTAATGTTGAGCCTGAGACTATCTTTGCAGGGACAAAAGGTTTCCCCAACCCCCTTACGTTTAACCTGGTGGTCAAAGCTATAAGAGGTGATTTATCGTAATGAGGTACCTTCGTGGAAGGCTGTGGGTGCAAAAATTTAATCCACAAACTCGAGATGTGTACTGATTAATCGAACAGTTACAATGAAAGCCTGGACCTGATGAGGATCAGGCTGCCTACGTATCTGTGTGTAACCTAGGTAAAAAACCCGACAGGTGTCACCGATGGCTGTATAAGAAGCTAAACCGGGAGCACCTGAGCATTAGCCAGCCAAACCTTGGCTATCGGGTAGGGCCCAACCCACTTTTAAGGGATCCACATAAGCTCTGTGGGCCTTGACCCACCGGATAATCCACGATCAATGGGTGGGCCCCCGGTTACTGTATAAGAAGTTGAACCGTGGGCTCCCATATATCGACCAGGCCCACCTCAGTCAAGTAGGCCAGATCCGGCCCAGTAAAGTCCAGCAGGGACAAAGGCTCATCCGAAGGCTTAACACAGAAGTCCAGATGACCTGGCCAGAGTGTATGCAATGAAGATTGGCCTCCGGTCAGAGGAGTCAAGCCCAAGTCTTTGCTTTCAGGCTTGGTCAATCCAAGTCCCAACTAACTGGATAAGTCCAGCGAGATTCTAGGCTAACAGAACCCATGGTTCTAGCCTGCTGGAGAAGATAAAGGAAGACCCAGGTTGAACCAGGACCTATCAGAGGATGCCATGTGGCAGTCATCCTGGTTAAAGGGAATTCAAACCAAGGAGATAACCGCTCGGCAGCATGGAATCTATCTCCACGGAAAGCATCTTCACAGTTGAACTACCTGAGTTCATGGAGTCAAAACAGGAGGGGTGGTTGAGCCAGCCTCTTCCGGCCTACTACAAATACAGGAGTTCTAAACCTCCTGAACTACGAGTCTTTCACTGAGCAAATCCATTAGAGCTTAGTGGAAGCAGAGACTTGATTCCAAGTTCATCTTCTTGGATACGTAGGCAGCCTGATCCTCATCAGGTCCAGTCTCATTGTATACTCCCATCTCATCTCTGCCTATACAAGGCTTTCATTATAACTGTTCGATCAATATATACATATCTCGAGTTTGTGGATCAAATTTTTGTACCCTCACTCTTTGGAGCCCACCGTGGAGCTTAATCTTCCACCAGTTCCAGAGCCTCGATCTAGTCATACCGGAGTTGCTGCAGCAATGGCTGGAAGTAAGAGACGCCCGACTCGTTCCAACAATGGAATGAGCCAAGTTACTGAAAGTCAGACAGAGAACTTTTCTCCTCTGTCTCTGGTTCTTGAAGCAACATAGCCTGTGAATCATGAATCAGTTCTCGGGAGTGAGGGCCACGATCAGGGCTCGCAGCACTCTGAAAGTGGACAGCCGGAGGCAAAACACTTGGTGGTGCAAATCACTAATGATCCTGGTAATCCTAATATAGTTAATCGGACCGTCAGGATACCAGCGTCACAAGATCCTGAACCATCCAGAGTAGCCGTTGCAAGAAGAGACCAGAGAACCTCTCCCCTGGCAACGGGAGGAGGTTATACCAAACAGCATAAAGGGAAAGGCCCAGCAGCCGAGTCCCCAACTGCAATCATCAAACGGCTAACCAGGAAAACGCAGAACTGAGAATAAAGAAGATAACCAGGGCCGAAAATAGCCAGTCATCCTCAGCTCCGTCTTCAAGTCCATCTCCTCAGAAGAAGATAAGGCCACGGTCAGGCTAACACCGGGGAGAGATAAGATGTCTAACTCCCCAGTTCAGAGACATCACCGCGGACGTGCAAAAACTCCTGGACCGCGTCATGGCGGCAGGGTTACCCGCAGCAGATCCATAGAAGAAGTCACTCCACCAGAAAGACAGCGCCGGAGGAGGCACCAGAGCACTCCCCCGGCACGCCACGGTCAGAGAGGAAGAAGCCGCCCTTTGAACAGTATGACGAGACGAACGGTTGTCCGGTTCAACATGTTATGAACTACAAAAGCACCATGGCCATCTGGGACCATGATGACAAGCTACTTGCAAAAATGTTTGTTGCTTCACTCAAAGGCGAAGCACAGACATGGTATCACAATCTGCCACCCACATCCATCCACACGTTCATGCAACTGGCTGAGTTGTTCGAAGAAAAGTACCTGTTCAATGTGAACACTAAGAAGGGAGCTGAAGTGTTGTTCTCCCTGTAGATGGACCGAAGCAAAACACTCAGGAATTTTGCCCGAAGGTTCCAAACCTTATTGTCAGAAGTACAGGACGCATCTGATAGCGTCGTCATTCAAGCCTTGAAATATGCCTTGAACAACAATCATGAAGAATTGTATCGGTCATTGGCAAGGAAGCATCCATCCTCTGTTTCGGCCTTGCTCAAGAAGGTAGTAAGGTACGCTCAGGAAGAAGACGACCTAAAAGCCAGGAAAAAGAAACTTGCCGGAGGCCAGACCTCCGAGAAGCCACAGAAGGCAAAGGAAGAAAGCTCCGGCAGGGATCGCAAAGAGAAAAAGGCCCCTGACATAAACAAAGACAGGAAGGGGAAAATGCCAACCCGACAATCAAACCGCCGGTCAGAGAAGTCTACCGGGGGCGAACGTAAAGAAAGGGAATTTACACCCCTGAGGTTCCCGATCGAGGAAGTTTTCAAGAAGATCAAGAACAGAAGGCTACTCAACAAACTTGCCCCTCTCCCGGCAGACCTGGAGGGCAGAAGAGATAAGTCCAAGAAGTGTAATCATCACAATGATTACGGTCATGAGCTGAAGAACTCCAGGTTATTAAAGTATGAAATGCAACGTCTGGTTGATGCCGACCTCATCCCTGACATGGTGCAGACTGGAGCAGTCGAACAGGTAAAAACCTGAGATCGAATTGTATATGTCTGCAATGTACAGACACCCAGTTCCTCCAAGACAGAAAGGAAGAATTGCGCCCGAGAAAAGCTCCGGTGGATAGGACATGTCCATGAAGCTGGACAGATCAACTTCAACGAAGGCACGAACGCCGAGTCCATTGTCCCCAGGAGTTTGACATTCACCGAGGAAGACGAAAGGGGCATGCATTATCCACACAATGACGCCCTGGTCATCACAGCATGGATTGGAGTTTACCGGGTCCGGCGAGTCATGGTCGACGCCGGTAGCACCTCCAGTGTTATGTTCTCATGCGCTTACAAAGCTATGGAGCTATCTAAAGGTTTCATCGAATCTGATGAGACTCCTATCTATGGGTTCAACGAGGAGCCAACACAGTCCTCCGGGCGAGTCTACCTGCCAATCATGGTGGGATTCAACACCATCGGGATAGATTTCCTGCTGGTCGACTCCCCCTCCTGCTACAACGTTATTTTGGGAAGGGATTGGATTCATCAGATGAAAGCCATAGTGTCCACCTTCCACCAAAGCCTCAAATTCCCAACTCCCAACGGAATTTGCAGGGTCAAAGGAGACAAAGGGACGACATTCAAGTTCCATCTCGATGCTGTCAAGGGAAAGTCTATTTCTGAAACTAAGGGGAACACTGTCTTCTTAATAGACTCTCATCAATAGCAACCAGCTCCCGGCAAGTCTGTCAAGGGGAAGCCAGACACAAAGACCGAGATATCACCAACGGTCGACAAGCTGGAAGAAGTTATAATGCGACCGGATTCCCACAAAACAACTTACATCTCTTCCGGTCTACCGACGGCTGAGAAAGATCTCATGGTTACTCTGCTCCAACAGAATCACCATGTCTTCGCATGGAGTGTCAGCGAGATGCCAGGAATTGACCCTTCGGTCACTTGTCATAAACTGAACATTGATCCTCAGTTCAGGCCGGTCAAGCAGAAACCAAGGAGAATGGCGCCAGATCGAAAGCTGGCGGTCAACGAAGAAGTTGATCGGCTACTTTCTGTCAACTTCATCAAACCACTCATCTACCCTACCTGGGTTTCCAATATCGTGGTTGTCCCAAAGAAGAATGGTAAGATCCGAGTTTGCATCGATTTTACTAACCTTAATAAAGCATGTCTTGTGCACCCATATCCACTCTCCAGGATCACAAACATGGTGGATGCCACCGCTGGTTATCAAAGATTATCCTTCATGGATGCCTACTCAGGGTACAACCAGATTCCAGTTCACAAAGAAGATCAGGAACATACCGCATTCATCATCGACCGAGGGCTCTACTGCTACCGGGTGTTGCCGTTTGGTCTGAAGAATGTCGGAGCAACGTACCAGAAGCTGGTCAACACTATCTTTAACGAGCTCATAGGCCGGACCATGGAAGTTTACATAGAGGACATGGTGGTCAAAACCAAGGAGAAAGACAACCATTTGCGAGATCTGCAACAGACATTCGATATCCTGGCACAATACAACATGAAGCTGAATCCAGCCAAATGTTTCTTTGGTCTTTCTTCCGGCAAGTTCCTTGGCTTTCTCATGACCAACCGGGGCATATAAGCCAATCCAGATCAGATCCGGGCAGTCTTGGAGATGTCCGCCCCGAAGACAGTGAAAGAATTCCAGAGACTAACCGGGAGGTTAGCCGCTCTCAGCAGATTCATCTCCCGGTACTCACACTGATGCAAACCATTCTTCAACGCAATCAAAGCTAATGCGGAATGGAATCCTACTTGCCAGCAAGCCTTTGACGAAATCAAGGCATATCTTACTCAACCTCTGTTCCTCACAGCACCACAAACCGGGCAGCCAGTCGGCATCTATTTGGCCACATCTGATATAGCAGTTAGTGCGGTTATATTTGTGGAAGAACCGGAGGAGAAACCAATATATTTCATCAGCAAAGTGTTGCAGGGAGCTGAGACAAGGTATTCGAAAATCGAAAAAATTTCTTTAGCCCTGGTACATGCAGCCAGGAGACTAAAGCCATACTTCTAAGGGAGAGCAGTTATGGTCTACACAGAGTTCCCACTCAAAAAAGCTCTTGGAAAGCAAGAAGAATCCAATCGACAGATCGAATGGTCCAGCTACCTCAGTGCATACCACATCCGATATGAACCCAGAACCGCGGAGAAAGAGCACGCCATAGCCTCATTGATGGCGGACTTTCCCATCGAGGATATCCCGATCAATCCAGATCTAGAAGAAGATACACTGGGGGCGAACGATGCCCCCCGGTCACAGGAGTCTCCGGCCAAAGGAGGCAGTGAAACATGGACAAAATACACTGACCGGTCCAGTAACTGTACAGGATCCGACGTAGGTTGTATCCTGATCAGCCCAGATGGACAGAAGACAGAAAAATCTATCAAACTGAGATTCCCATCCTCAAATAACGAATCTGAGTACGAAGCTCTGATATATGGTCTCCAGACAACACTCCAACTGGGGGCGCGGAGAGTAATGGTCAAGACAGATTCAAAGCTAGTGGCGAACAAATTCGTCGGGTCCTTCCAAGCCAAGGACGACCGGATGGGAAAATATCTTGATGTCGTCCACTCCAGGGAAGTTTGAATTCATAACGGTTGAGCAACGACCAAGGATAGATGTCAGGCATGCAGATGCCCTGGCCTATTTGTCCTCTTCTATCACCACTACAGATCCCCGACAGTTATTAATCGGATACCAGAAGGAGTCGAGTATCGGGCCAAAAGATCCGGATATGCCATTACCGGAGGTCTACCTCCTCGAATGCAAACATTGGAAGGAAGTTCTCATGGTAACCACTGGAGGACAGAAAAGAAAGAGAGATGAGGAAGTTTCACAGCCCGGCATCGGGCTGAGCCAAATCGTCCATCTCAGGGTCAGACACATGACCCACCCGAATCACAACTTGAAGACTGGAATCCTTGCCTCACCGGAGGCCGGATAGAAGGAATGCCGCTGTGTGTACCCTAGTTAAAATTTCTGACAGGTGTGACCGATGGCTGTATAAGAAGCTAAACCGGGAGCACCTGAGCATTAGCCATCCAAGCCTGGGCTATCAGGTAGGGACCAACCCGGTTTCAAGGGATCCACATACGCTTTGTTGACCTTGACTCGCCGGATAGTCCACGATCAATGGGTGGAGCCCCGGTTACTGTATAAGAAGTTGAACCGTGGGCTCCCATACATCGACCAGACCCACCTCAGTCAAGTAGGCCACGTCCGGCACAATAAAATCCAGCAGCGACAGGGGCTCATCCAAAAGCTTAACACAGAAGTCCAAGTCTTTACTTTCAGGCTTGGTCAATCCAAGTCCCCACCAACTGGATAAGTCCAGGGAGATTCCACGCTAACAGAACCCATCGTTCTAGCGCGCTGGAGAAGATAAAGGAAACCCAGGTTGACCCAGGACCTATCAGAGGATGCCATGTGGCAGTCATCCTGGTCAAAGGGGATTCAAAGCAAGGGGATAACGGCTCGGCAGCATGCAAGCTATCTCCACGGAAAGCATCTTCACAGTTGAACTACCTGAGTTCATGGAGTCAAAACCGGAGGGGTGGTTGAGCCAACCTCCTCCGGCCTACTACAAATACAGGAGTTATAAACCTCCTGAACTACGAGTTTTTCACTGAGCAACTCCATTAGAGCTTAGTGGAAGTAGAGACTTGATTCCAAGTTCATCTTCTTGGATACGTAGGCAGCCTGATCCTCATCAGGTCCAGTCTCATTGTATACTCCCATCTCATCTCTGCCTATACAAGGCTTTCATTGTAACTGTTCGATCAATATATATATATCTCGAGTTTGTGGAACAAATTTTTGCACCCACAGTATCCAAGAAGATTTGGAATCAAGTCTCTGCTTCCCCTAAGCTCTAATGGAGTTGTTCAGTGAAAGACTCGTAATTCAGGAGGTTAAGAACTCCTGTATTTGTAGTAGCCCGGAGGAGGCTAGCTCAACCACCCCTCCGGTTGTAACTCCATGAAATCAAGTAGTTCAATTGTGAAGATGTTTCCGCAGAGATAGCTTGCATACTGCTGGGCGATTATCCCTCGGTTTGAATCCCCTTTGACCAGGATGACTGGCAGGTGGCATCCTCTGATAGGCTCTAATTCAACCTGGGTCTTCCTTTATCTTCTCCAGTGGGCTAGAACATTGGGTTCTGTTAGCCTGGAATCTTGCTGGACTTATATATCCAGTTGTTTGGGACTTGGATTTCACCAAGCTTGAAAGCAAAGACTTAGGCTTGACTCCTCAGACCGGAGGCCCAATCTGCATTGCATACACTCTAGCTAGGTCTTCTGGGCTTCTATGATAAGACTTTGGACAAGCCTTTGTCGTTGCTGAACTTTGCTGGGCAGGACCTGGCTCACTTGACTGAGGTGGGCCTTATTGATGCATGGGAGCCCACGGTTCAACTTCTTATACAGTAACCGGGGCTCCACCCACTGATCGTGGACCATCCGGTGGGTCAAGATCCACAGAGCGTATGTGGACTTCTTGAGACCGGGTTGGGCCCTACCCGATAGTCCACGTCTGGCTGGCTAATGCTCATGTGCTCCCGGTTTAGCTTCTTATACAGCCACCGGTGACACCTGTCGGGTTTTCTTACCTAGGGTACACACAAAGGATGGAAACATGCCCTGACTGTTGGAGTCGCGAAACAATATCCTTAGTACGTTAAATGTTTAATTTTTATGTGTAGTGGTGTATGTATAAATTTATCGATAATGAACTCTTTGAATAAGTGATAAATGTTTTGTTTTTGTCATTTTGCTTCATTGACATGGATTATTAGAATAATTTAAATTGTTTTTTTGTTTGCTTAATTGTGGTGTTTACATTGTGAATCATTCCTCATAATTGAGTATTAAGGTTTTCAGGGCGTGGAATGATGTGTATTTGCAGGTGAAGAAGAAACGACCCCTAAGGGATGGGAATCCAACCTAATGAGTACGACTTCAGGTGATGTTTTGTTGCCAAACTCATCTTGTTCACAAGAGTTTCTGAAATCATGTTCTTAATGCTACCCACATCAATAATAGCTTCGACAATACCTTACTTAACTTGTATGTTGATATGGAAAAGTTCTTCCTTATAAGCATTATTTGAATTATTAGTTGACTTCACCATGAGGTTGAGTTTTTCATTAAGCTCTTTGACGGTAACATCTTCTCTAGTATTTACACTGAACATCTTGAGTTGTTTCGTATATGATGCAAGACCCCTCGTATACTTCATAATCATTAACATCAATTTCCAAGACCAATGCTTGGTTATGGAATTTGGTAGTATATTCTTGAACACTTTGCCCAAACTTTTGTCGGTAGTGTTGCCATGTATACCACCTTTGTTGTTCAAATTCAATAGGATAGAAGTGTTTTCGGATCAATTCCTTGAATATCTTCCATGTCAATATTGATGCATCATAGCGATTTCGATAAGACTTCTGCCATGTGAGAATATGACTTGAAAGTTTCAAACTTGCGAAATTGATCCTTTGATTACAAGAATACTCATAAACAGAAAAATAAGTTTCTACAACATCATAAAACCGAATATCTATCTTAAAAAAATCTTAAGGTTTTGCATAGAAGGGAAAATCTTACCTTTTTTTCTTTACAGTTTCAAATTCGCCAGAATCTTCAACAGTGTCATCTCCATCTTTTTATTCATCTCCTCTAACATGTTTCTGAAAGTCACCATTTTTAGGGTTTTCCGAAGTAGTAGTTGTGGTAGTAGTAGATGGTTGTAGAGTAGACAAGGAATTTGTCAATTTTTCTAACTTGACAGTTAGGGTTTTGACTTGTTCTTCTAGAGAAGTCAAGTTTTCTACTTTCTTTTCTAGACATAGAAATCGTTTTAAATCAATACCTTTGCCCGACATGATTCTCTTATTTACTTTCTTCTTTGTTTCTTGGTTGTCAATGAACTTCCAGTGGTTGTACAAGTTTTTCACCGGATCGTTTGTATTGGTCATGTGTTAGGACCATAAACCAAAAAAAATCCCACGAGATTTACATGCTCTTGATACAACTTGATCAAAACGACCTACCAATAGAACTTATTTGCAGAAAGAAAGATGGAATCATGCGTAAAAACGAAGAACAATGATATGGCGAGGAGGAAGTCCTTCTCTAAGGTTTTCTCTATTGATCTTGAAAAACTTAAAGATTACAATTACAGAGGGTTATTGTTCCTTTTGGATACAAGGCTTTAAAACTTTACTACTAGATGACTTGCCCTTTTTTGGGTGACAAGTCTTGTATTTAAAGAATGAATTAAATTCAATTTCTACTCCTTTAGGGTTTCCATATAGTGAATACTTGTTTCCTACTCAGCATAGAATTTCAAGGAGGTCTTGATATCAAAATAGGAGTTTTGGACGTCCAAATGGACTTGGACTTGGCATAGGTTATTGCCTAGTCTGCTCCTTTGGTTGTTGTTGTTGCCGCCTTGATGGTTGTTGTTGCTGCTACTACCTTGATGACTGTTGATGCTGCTAAGTCAACTTTTTACATGCCCTTTTAAGTATATATATATGTTGGCAATTCCATTTATTTCCTTATAATACCTTGATCCTTCTGGATCAAAGAACTATTGTGTATTTGATAGAGTTCCTATTGAGTTTGTCAAGTTCATTTATTCAAAAAGTGAAAATAAAAAATGTGGTTGAATAACTTTATTGTATATTTAATTGAATTGAATAAAAATATAATAAATTTTATTATTCTTATTTTTAAATTAAATTGATATGGGTTATTTCATCTACTCGTTGCGTTCACGTTTCAGTTCATTATAAAATTTTCTGTTAAAAAAAAGTTATCGTTTAAGTGCTACTGGTCACATTTCAGTTCATTATAAACTTTTCTACTAAGAAAAACATATTAATGTTTATGCTAAATATTTAGAGGGTGAGATTAGAGTCAGAGTACGTAGTTCGAGGATTCAAAAGGAGGGTGGAAATTGAAAGGTTTGGAGAGATGGTGAAAGTGAGTAAAAAGGCTCAGCATGTGAAATGAATTGGAGACTATTTATAGCCTCCAATTCAATATGTGATGCAAGGAAGCGAATTAAAGAATAACTCATGAATTAAACAATAGAGATAAATGAGGTACTCCCTCATAAAGAAGACACACTTCTTTCAATAAACTCATTTGGTCTACTACAATAAAATGAATTATATAGTTTTTCTAAAACCCTAGACTCCTAATAAAATTACCAATTCACCCAAAACCCTATACTCATAATTAAATTACCAATTTACCCAAAACCCTAAACTAAACAAATAAAATAAACAAATATATTTATGGACCAAAATTAAAGCCCAAATCACCCTTCTTTCCGTCATCATTCTCCTTTTCTTCGAAAAAACTCGACCTCGAGTTTTGCCAAGATACTCTAAATTCGATTCAACACAAAATCCATCCCCATAAATCTTGTTCGAAAGATGATTCAATAAGTATACTCCCAATGACTCCAAGTGAAAAGAAAATTATGTATTAAGTTGCTTCTCAAAAGAACAAAGAAAATGATTTGAATATTTTGTTAAAGTACTTATAATCAAATCCTTAAAAACACCATTCAACTTTTGTGAAGTATCAACATTAAGTATCTCAACATATTTGGCAAAAGAAACTTCATCTGCACCATCATCTGGATAACTATAAAAAATTGGTGGATCTTCCCACTTTACAACTGGCAATATTTCTTGTGCTTCATGAATAAAAATTGAAATTTTCCAACTCTCCACAATCATATCGTTGGATTGACAATCGAAGAATGTTGAGAAACTGACCTTAAATCTCATCGAATCTTGAGATTTATTTGCAGCAAGTCGTAACTCAATATCTCCAAATTTTGAAAAAGGATTTGCATCATTCACATCGTTTCCATCCTCCAACACATGTAGACTTGGGGAACGACGACGCTCTTACTGTTATTGCATAACAACAACTTGTCGGGTGAGTGCTTCAACCCGCCATGCTAATTCAACCATTCTTTTTCGCATTATGCTACTGTTTGACACCACCATAACCTAGTTCTCCACAGGTCATGCTTTAGGACGTTACACGAGTCTGACCAACAGATGCAGGGAAGGAAATTAAAGAATAACTCATGAATTAAGCAACAGAGATAAATGAGGTACTCCCTCATAAAGAAGACACACTTCTTTCAATAATTAATTAAAACTCAAAAACTGTCTCTCTATTACAATAAAATGAATTATATAGTTTTTCAAAAACCCTAGACTCTTAATAAAATTACCAATTTACCAAAAACCTTATACTCATAATAAAATTACCAATTTTCCCAAAACCCTAAACTAAACAAATAAAATAAGCAAATATATTTATGGACCAAAATTAAAGCCCAAATCACCCTTCTTTCCGTCATCAATATGTAATTGTGGGTCCAAAAGTTTGATCCACAAACTCGAGATTTGTATTAATAAGATGGAAGGTTACAATGAAAGCTTCAGTACAACTAAGATATGCACTACAACACAATATAGTTTTTGCAACATCTAAAAAATGTTGCAAAAGGCTTTTGCAACATTTATAGTGGTGTTGTAAAAGGCTATGTTGCAAAAGGTTTGCAACAATTTTTGGAAATGTTGCAAACTTGACAACATTTAAAAAATGCTGCAAATTTCGTAACATTTATATATGTTACAAATTTTGCAACAATTTATAAATGTTGCAAATTTTCGCAACACTTCAAAAATGTGGCAAACATCTTGATGTATTGCTTGCAAATAAGCAGAGCTTCTCAACTGTTCCCACAAAGCATTAATATTGAAATTTAAATATTAATGTTGCAGAAAAATTTGAAGAACATAGAAAATTGAAATTTTATTAACATCCAAATTCATGTACAAATCACATCACTTTCAAAAATAAAAATGTTTATCATAAAGTTTTGCATCATTCAAATGTTTCATTATTCTAAAACTTAAAATGTTCAACAACCCTGGAATGATGACAACAAACATCTGATCCCAAGCTAACCTCATCATCACCTTGAAGATCATCATTCTCACAAGGTAACCTGCACAATCAAATTGAAATCACCCATCAAAGAGTTTGAAAGATGGTCATACGAGCCACTCAAAAACTGCATCCATATCAATTTACAGAAAAAGATTAAGTTCTCCTATCACATGAAGTCGTCAAAGCTCACAGTTGGCCAAAACAAATATCCAACTCCAGAAAAAAGATTTAATATCAGACACAATTTTTAAGTTTGGTGGGTCTGAATAAAGCTACAGGTTCCTACAATTGCTAGAAAGCTTTGCTTATTTAGCTGGTTTAATACAATAAAAATGAGTTTTTTTAAAAGAAGTTCATTAAGCACCACTTTCACAACATACAACAAATTAATTCCAGTTATAATCACAATATGCAAATGAATGATGAACAAAATTACTTTCAAATGGAAGTAGTTGCGTTGTGAAATGGAAAGTAGAAAGCACATCACCGGGGATCTCAATCCTGTTACAGTAGGAAGAAAAAAAAATTGAAATCTAACTAAAGAATACAAATCTAAGAAAAAACCCAACTTAAGATACAACTTATCTCGCTTATGATATGGTCAATGGGCCATGCAATAGAACAACCTATGGCATCTTCCAATATTTTCATACCATTGCAAGGTTTCCTTAATCTTGCTGTAGATTCGATAACATGTTCCACTACAACCTTAGATGCATGTTTGTGCTTATGTAATCTATAACCTTATCAGAAATAAAAACATGTTATGGTAACCAATACCATGTCCCCATGTGGAACTATTGATTTCTCGACTACAACCATTCTTGGTCCCAAGTCTCCTTTACATTTGTTACAAAGACCCAAGTGTTAGATTAAGTTTAAATGTTTAGAGCCAAAACTTCGCTCTCAACTTTCCTTTAATAATTTCAATACAAGTGAATATGTGAAATAGAGCAATATGCATCTTTAAACATATAGCAACCAGTAGCTTAATTGAAAAAAATAGCCATGGCTCTATCTCACTTAAACAAACTACTCTATTCCCTTGTCTTACTACTTTCTTCCTTTCATGTCAAGTGTTATGGTTCACCTACTGCTATTACTCCTTTTGAAGAAGCCAACACCCGTCTCAATTCTATATATAGTTCAATATAACAATGTGATCTGACAACCTTTCTATGTAGGCTTCCATGGTTCATGTGCTACAGAGCATCAGAGAAATCAAACAATAAGTTTGCAAGCTGATGTTGTACTTGGTATCAGATAATAATATCTTGCAAATGTGAAAAATACTATATGGTGATTTAAATAAACACATCACATTATACTAATTATCACTCTTTTTATCATCAAAATAAACTAATTGAGATAATTTGGAAGCTTAAGAACCAAATTTAGACCTAAAACATACAAATTGAACATATTATCAGAATTCATCACTACTGCTAATCGATCTAAAGAGTAGATTAGAGAGCATGAGATCCAAAATTCGAAGAGAGATGAACTTACTAAGCAATCCAGATCAAAAGAAGAGAGATGAATCCATCACTGTTTAGCAAATTGAACCCTCAATTCCGTAGCGAAAATCTAGGTCTTTAGTTCGATGAAAAGAAATTAATTAGAACAAAATGATTAGAAAATATATCAAATTCAAACATTTTAACCTAAAGTAAGAGTTAATTGAGTTCGAATTCTACCTGAGCCAATAAAAAAAGAAGAAGATCGCCGGAGATTTACAGATCGAATGAAGAAAGAAGATTGACGGAGAAGTTTCAGAGAAGATCGAAGTACAGATAGAGAGAGAGAGAATGCGCGATTATTAATTTTTTATTTTTCGTTCCCTCGTTCCAACCGAGTCCGAAACCCGAAATACTATCTTATCTAAGCCGCAAAGTGTTTTTTTGGTTTGCAATGTTTTAATGAAGACGTTGCAAAATATATTTTCTTACCGTTTCTAATTTTTGGTTTGCAACATTAGTTATGAAAATATTGCAAAATATATATTTTTAATTTTTGGTTTGCAACATTAGAGATTTTATATGTTCCAAACAAAAATTATATAGAACTTTTGCAACATTTTTCAAATCTATTGTTGCAAATATTATACCTTTGCAACATTTTAATACAAATGTTACAGACTTCATGTTGTAAAAACCCAATAATGTTGTAGTGATGGGGTGTATAGGATGAGATTGGACCTAAAAGAGTTTCTTACTGTAGTTCAGGAGATTGCCACGTGGTGTGTAATGAAAGCTTCAATACAACAATGGAGTTTACTCTTTGAAAGACTCGTAGTTCACGAGATTGCTTGCTTTTGATTATATAGTGGACCGGAGGCCGTTAGCTCAACTAACTCTTCCAGTATCGGCTTCATGATCCCAGGTAGCTTGATCTGAGGAGAAGCTTCCATGATAGTACCTTGCATGCTGCATGGCGGTTACTCCTTAGTTTGAATCCCTTTTGACCTGGTTTGTTGCCACGTGGCAGAACCAATTGATCCCATGGTCTTGGTAGCTTTATCCATGATCTTGATCGGCTACAATCTTGAGTTCTGTTGGCCTGGAATCATCGTGGACTTATCCAGTTAGTTAAGGCTTGGTTGACCAAACCGTGAGAGCAATAGACCTGGGCTTGGATCCTTTGCTCGTGGCCAAATCTTTATCGTATACTCCCGGCCCATTGTGAATGGAGCGATTGGGCCAGACCGTCCTGGAAGCTTATAACCGTTGTAAGGCTTTATGAACCGGACCGACCCGCCTTAGGTGGGCTTAGTGATGTCTTGGTGGACGCGGTTCAGGTTCTTATACAGCAACCGGTGCACCAATACCCGGTTAAGTTGGGCTATCCGCTTCTCAGTGGGCCCTGGCAGTATTGTATTAACTTTAGATACACACAATAATGTCCAAGCTACCCTTGATTAAGACAGTCCAATGGCTATGAGCCATGTTAATGAACCACTTTTCCTTCCTCTCTTCTATCAATGGAAGGGGTTCACGCATATGAGCGGACTCATGTGGGCGCTCACGACATATGAGCGGACTCATGTGGGCGCCCAATCCATTTCTATAGCTTCGTGGATGGCTAATTCCTAGTTTGAATTAGCAATAAGATATTATCTCTCATTGTGGTTGGCTTTTGAATGCAGACCAAATGATCTCAAGAATAGAACTTGCGAACAGAGAACCAATTTGTTAATTTGCCTGTATCCTCAATTAAATATGTATTCTGATTCGTGATGATAATTTAAAAATCCTTTAAAGATGATATAAGTATTGATAGTTAACAGAGAAATAGTATTCTTGTGGTGATTTAAAATCATTTATTTGAGCAAATAACAAAAATAACAGTGCATTACATATTAATACAATCCCTCCCATGAACTGCATTCTTTCCATCCCGCATAGCAGAAAGACCAGAAAAACGACTAGTACTCTAGTAGTGTTGGGAATAACGCCAATGAGGCGGAAGCAATTTGTTCACAAAGTGATCTACACCAATAAAGGTGTAACCATTATCAAGGACAATAGTTTGAAGTAACTTGAATATCAATTAACCAATTAGACAATCACAAATAACTAGAAAGTAATCAAGATAACGAAATCAAACATCCACGACACAAAATATACGTGGTTCGGCGTAAACCTACTATAGTGAAGATCAGTTGGGAAAATTGTTGAAATATTTAAAATTAATTTTGAGCTACTTAACCTTTTTGTGTTGTGGGTTTTTCATATTTTGCTTCACACGCCTTACATGATAGCCTTAATTTCGTTTCCTTCAAGTTAATAGGGAAGAGGGAAGACGGCAGAGTTTTCTCGACTTTCAAAGCATATATAAGTCGTGTGGTCATGTGCTGCCTAGCCACATAAGAGAAAATTTGGTCCCCCCCCCAAAAAAAAAGATTAATAAACATATGTGGTCTAACAAAAAATGAAGTCTAAAAATGGTCTAACAACTATTTTCAAGAAAGAATGGAATATGTGGAACTAATAGAAAAGATTCGTGCACCTGCAATTGAAAATATCAATTCAGAAGACAAAAGTCATGAAGATGAAGCTATGGAAATTTAATATATTCTTTATTTTATCTCTGTTAAATTTATTTTTGTCTACAACAAATAATAGTATATGATTTATTTTTCACTAACAAAAAGGTTTAATTATCTCTATGATTTACATATAGAGGACTTTGCAAATTATATTAGAGCAATCACAATTTTTTGGCGTTTATTATCATTGAGTTACTCAATACAATTATACAAGTATAAAAATAAATTCAAATTAACTATTTTAATCAATTTAACTATCAATTGTCTATTTTAATCATTAATTAGATTTTAGATTTGTGTCCAGATATAAAAATTAGTAATTTAAATATAATTAAAAATAAGCGGGTCATACCTAGTATATACTATAGTGGAGATCAGTTGGGATTTGGGAAAATTGTTGAAATATTTAAAATTAATTTTGAGCTACTGTCGTGGGTTTTCCAATTTTGCTTCACACCGCCTTGCATGATATTTGCATGATAGCCTTAATTTCGTTTCCTTCAAGTTAATAGGGAAGAGGGCAGAGAGTTTTTTCTACTTGCAAAGCATATATAAGTCGTGTGGTCATGTGCTGCCTAGCCACATAAGAGAAAATTTGGTCCAAAAAAAAAAATAAAAAATTAATAAACATATAATACTCTTTATTTAGAAGGTTTACAATGATGACAACACCTCCATGATACATGCACAAAACGAAAACAACTTAAAACACTAGCACCAGAGTCTAGCATACTTGTCACACGACAATTATTGAAAAGATAAGAACAACACTCCAGATGAGCACGCCTTCGCTTGGGCGTTGATCTCCGTGCATATGCATGCTTAAGCAGTCTTCAGTGCAATAGTTGAACCCTTGGTGCATAAAGCAGAACATGCATTGTGACAATTTTCAACCACTTTTTCGCCTGCATATATGCCCCGAAAAAAGTTGCATTAGAGTGGAATATCTTCTTTGTAACAAATATGTAATTAAGAGAAGCAAAATAGAAGTATTGAGTTCCCTATACCAGAGTTCTGGACAGTGCTCATGGCATTGCACACAGAGGATGCACACCCCAACTTGCAGTATTCAATTCTGGCACCTTGAGCTACAATACAATTTGCATTTAAATGAATTCTTTTTGTAAAAATTAAATTAAAGAAGCAAAATGAAAATAGTGAGTTTTCGTTTTACCAGAGTAGTTTTCGAGAGGGCTTATTGAAGGGTAACCCGGGGGGCAGGACCCATCTACATTTGTACATCCACAGGTTCCCGCACAGATATAAGGCACTCCAAGGGGGGTAAGCATGCAGGCTGTAAAGCAAGCTCTTCCCCAGGGGCCCTGGCAGCAAGTTGTGGCCTCTATATGGGTTTGTGCTAGAACCAGGCTCAGTATAAGAACACACAGAATCGAAGTACCAAAGGGAGTTCTTAAACATTTTCCTTCCATCTTTGATGATAAGTGCACGATCTTATTATAAGAACACAAAGAATCGAAGTATAAAGATAACACTTGTATTGAACCGATGAAACTAGTCTTACATGACTCTAACTTAAATAGGTGTGTTTGGATATTATATGCTTTACCTACCACCTTAATCTGTAATCAATCTATATATATATGCATTCAAGTCAATATTATCTTAAAATAGAAAATTTTAACTTTTGAGTAATTGGATTGCAAGGCTAAGCATATGTTTGAATGGTGCGTAAGTCCCTGTTAATTAAGCTTTTTACTGTTGTTACAAGTTCCCAATGAGGCGGTCCTCTTCCACCAGGACCGCGTGGTCCTGCTAGCAATTGTATTACTAGGCAATTGTAACAAGAGAAATGCTAACAGGACCGCGCGGTCCTGCTGGAAAAGGACCGCCTCATTGGGAACTTGCCATGTTGACATGGGGAAATGGGCTAAGGAATCAGCCGGTTAACTACAAATAGAGAGAAAGGTCAAAGGGAAAAGGGGGAAAAAAGTATTGTATTAGAAACTGAAACTGAAACATTGAAGATACAAGAATTATTTTAGAAAAAACTCTCTGATTGAGTGATTGATTCAAAAAACTATAGATTAAACAACAGATTTTATTCTCTTTTGCTGTATTATAAGTCCCTTACCTTTTTAAAGGAATCTTGAAGCTTCTCATATGTATGAGATAAGGGAGAAATCCTTTTGTTTTGTATATACAATCATACCTAAAATCCATGTTTCTAAGGTATTCTGTGTGGAATTCATCAAACCCTATAATGAGAATTAATCGAAACCCTTTTTAAAAAAATAAACTTTATCATTAAAAATAATCAAAACCTCAACATCAGAATCAATCAAACTCCAACAACAATTGTCAATTGTTTTACTTACTAACTTAATTTTACCAGTATTAATTAGTAGATCTATGAAATGGGAGAATTGCTCTGTTTTAATACTCTGTTGGAAGAAAAACAGATCCATTTGAATTGAGTGACTGTTGAAAGTTTTCTTTTTTCTTTTTTTATCTCTAATTTTTTTTCTCTTTTTTTTACCTGCTAATCCCTTAAACCCAGTGCTAATCCCTTAAACCCAGTTTCCTTGGCAAGTTCCCAGTGAGGTGGTCCTCTTCAAACAGGACCGCGCGGTCCTGCTAGCATTTCTCTACTTTCAATGCAACCTATCTACTAACCACCTTATTAAATAGTTCCAACTATGCAACCTATCCACCAACCACGTTACTCCTGCTAGCATTTCTCTACTTTCAATGCAACCTATCCATCAACCACCTTATTAAATAACCCATCTTATGAAGTTGTTAGTATTTTAATCCAATGTTATCAACTATGCAGTGCACTTCACAACTCAAGTCAAAATACACATGTAATAAAAGAGGTGAAATATAACTACATAATTTTCAAAACGTTTAAGACTAGTTGACCGTTTCCATCACCATTCGTCGGTAGGGTTCACACTCATCTTTAAGATCATATACAATTTTACCAATAGTATAAGCAACACCAACCTTGCTGTTTACAATTTCCACCGTTGTTTCTACAACCTGTTCACGCTTCCTTGAGTTATATGCCATCTTTCTACGCCAGAATTTTTCGAAGAATTCCTCAACAATATTGCCTCTAATATTCTCATCAACTTCTTCTACTTCAGTATTCACATATTGCTTAACTTGAAGCAACATAAGATCCATTTGTTCTCTCTCTCTTTCATCAATCGATATTCCATTATGAAAACCAGCAATTAACCCTAAACTCTTCAGAGAAGGTTTCTCTCTCTCTCTCTCTCTCTCTCTCTCTCTCTCTCTCTCTCTCTCTCTCTCTCTCTCTCTCTCTCTCTCTCTCTCTCTCTCTCTCTCTCTCTGCAGCGGAAATAGATGAGATTCCCCTTGCTTATACTTTTTTTTTATGGACCCCTTACTTGTATATTTATAGAGCAGGTTAAATAGTTCAACTTGAATTATAGATCAAGCAGGTTACATAGTTCAACTTGAATTCAAATTTGTGGACAACCAGTGTTGGGTTTTATGTGCAAAATCAGACGGAGGGAAGTTTTTTGTACAAAAACGTACGTACGCAGGTAGGACGTTCGTACGTTCAGTGTGACAGACAACTTTGTGGAGAAGGAACGTACGTACGCAGTTAGGACGTTCGTACGTCCCGTATGCCAGATAACGTTTACGTGTTGGAACGTACGTACGTGATTTTGACGTACGTACGTCCTCCTCTAGTTTTGTGCAAATGGGCCTGATTTGAGCCCAATTCGTGGCTATTGTAAGGCTATGCTATAAAGCCAAATAGAAGTGATACAAAACCTTAACTTTTCTAAGAGAGAGATTGTGAGAAGCCATTAGAGAGTTTGAGAGAACTTTTGTGAGGAAGAAGACTTCGGTTTCTTCAAGAGGGCTTGTACAATTGTCTTAAGAAGAAAAGCATCATCCTTTCTCCCCGTGGACGTAGGCATATTGCCGAACCACGTATATCTTGTGTCTTGTGTGTGGTTGCTTGTTCGTTTTGTCGTCTTGTTTTACTTTCATACATTAGTTCAATCATATTATTTGTGCATTAGTTTCCGCTGCGCACAACAAGTGGCATCAGAGCCTCGGTTAGACCTTGAGCGTCTAGAAGGTGTTTGTTGAAATTCCGGTGTGAATTTCAGATTTGTTTACCTTCGTTTGGTGATTGTTTAATGCATGAAAGTTGGTGGAAAGATGACAAAAGAATTGAATTCGAAGGATTCGAAGGGGGAAATCAAGACAATGGTTTTCCATCAAGCAAAGATTGATGTAGAGAAGTTTACTGGCACCAATAACTTTGGTATGTGGAGGTGTGAGGTAATGGATGCTCTATGTCAACAAGACCTAGAAGATGTTCTGGAGGATAAGCCAGAAGGTGTGGAAGAGAAGGATTGGAAGAAGATGAACAAACGAGCTTGTGGAATCATAAGATCGTGTTTGGCTCAAGACATTAAATACCTTGTGATGAATGATGCTTCTGCAAAGGAGATGTGGCGAAAATTGGAGGAGAAGTACATGACAAAGACCATCCACAATAAAAACTATCTACTTCGAAAGTTTTATCGAATAGATATGAGAAGAGGTATTTCAATGGCGGAGCATCTTAATGATTTTACCAAGGTAATTGCCGACTTGGTGAATCTTGGAGCAGATGTAAGTGATGAAAGCAAGGCAGTGTGTCTCCTAAATTTGTTACCTGACGAATATGAACACTTGGCAATCACACTTACATATGGGAAAGACAAGTTGGTGTATAGTGAGATTTCTGCAGCATTGTTAAATCATACGTGTATGAAGAAGGACAAAGAAGAGTCCAAAAGCTCAACACCGGAGGTCTTAGTGGCAAGGGGAAGCTACGATAGTAGGGGTGAGTCTCGTTCAGAGCCGAAGAGGAGGTTTCTAGCAAACGATGAATGTTCTTTTTGTCATGAGAAAGGGCATTGGAAGAAAGATTGTCTTCAAGCCAAGGCAAAGGACAAGAAGGATAACTCTGAGGTAAATATTGCACGTAATAATAGAGATGAAGATGATGGTTCTGATTATTCTTTATGTGTTTCATCCATCGATTGTTCCACTAATGCTAATGAGTGGATATTAGATTCGGCTGGTACTTATCATGTGTGTCCCATAAGGGAATGGTTTTCTAGGTTTAAAAGGCTAGATAATGGTGCAGTAGTGATGGGGAATGATCAACATTGTCATGTATTGGGGATAGGTACTATTCGATTGAAGATGTTTGATGGAAAGATAAGAGAGTTGAGGAATGTAAGATATGTTCCTGATTTGAAGAAGAACCTTATTTCACTTGGTACTTTAGAAGCTAAAGGTTACAAGGTAGTAGCTCAGAATGGTGTTCTAAAGGTTATGGTTGGTGCAATGGTATTACTAAAGGGTACTCGACGAAGTAACTTGTACTTCTTGCAGGGTAGTACAGTTACATGTGATGTGGCCATGTCAGAGGCTACAACAAAGTTTGTTAGAGAGACTACCAAATTGTGGCATATGCGGTTGACGCATAAATGTGAAAAATCTTTGCAGACAATGACGGAGCAAAGGTTTTCTATGGGTGCTATCGCCTGCAAGTTAGAGTTCGGTGAGCATTGTGATCTGGGCAAGCAGACAAGAGCAAAGTTTGGCACAACTATCCATTGTATGAGTGGAGTTCTTGATTATGTTCACATGAATGTCTGGAGACCTACCAAGTACACAGCTTGGAGAGGTAAGTCTTATTTTGTGTCTTTAGTTGATGAGTTTTCTAGGCGTGCGTGGGTGTACATCATGAAGCATAAGGATGAAGTTCTAGAAATATTGAAGTGGAAGAAGCTAGTTGAGGCCCGAATTGACACAAAGATCATGGTATTGTGCTTAGATAATAGCATAGAGTACAAAGATGATCCGGTCTTGCAAGTATGTCAGACTGAGGGTATTGAGCGTCACTTCACTGTGAGAAAGACACTGCAACAGAATATGGTGGCAGAACATATGTTGTCTCTATGGCTGGATTAGGCAAAGTGTTTCAGGTTGAGACATGTCATCTTATTAACAGGTTGCCTTTGATTGTGATAAGTGGTAAAACTCTTATGGAGGTTTCTATGTTGAAGCTTGAGAGTTCTCAGCAGGTGGAGAACAAGACCAAAGAGGTTTTCCAGTGGGTGGAAATTTGCATATCTCCATATGTTCCAGTGGGTTCTGTATCTAATGTGGAAACTCTTGTAAGGGTTTTGGGTGTTTCAAATTCTGATGACATGACAGATGATGAGACGATTGGAGATGCAGAAAATGGTGATTCTATTGATGAGGGTCCAATTGCAACTAGATTACCTAAGAAGGAAGAAGAATCTCCAGGTAAAGATGTGCACTTGAAGGTAAACGTTTGCATCCTTATGGCCTTGGTAGTGCGATCTGATTGTGTATTAGCTCTGTTTGATGCGAAAACGGTTGTTTTACATGGTGAGCTAGATGAGGAGATCTATATGTCTCAGCCTAGTGGTTTTGGAGTTGCAAAGTATGATGAGTTGGTGTGTTTCAAACCATATATTTCACAAGCAGTGGGCATTGTAGGTAGATACATGCATGATCCTGATGTGAGACATTGGGAAGCTGTGAAATGGATGTTCCACTACATTCAAGGTAGTGTGGAGGTTGGTTTGTTAGTTCAACATGGAAGGACTTTGAGTCTGCGGTGTGGTGGTTATGTGGATGTTGAGTATGATTGTCACTTTGATAGACGTTGGTCTACTCTTGGATATGTGTTTACATTGGCAGTGAGATCTATCAGCAGATTGTCCACATTACATTCTATGGTTGCTTTGTCTCCGACAGAAGCTTGGAATATTGCCGTGACTAAAGTGGTGTATGGGACTAAGTTCTATTGCTTAGAATTGGTCCATATCTTTCCTTCGTGTTGATAGTATTTCTTGAAGTGAACTACGATGGCTTGATCCCTTAGCAGAAGGGTACGTAGGCAACCATGAGGTGGTGCAGCCGAGGTGGTCCTTCGGGACATGTGTGGGAGTTTGTGACTTGTGATTCTTGGTGTCGGCTTAGATTTATTGAATCTTTGTCGAGGTGGAGAATTGTTGGGTTTTATGTGCAAAATCAGACGGAGGGAAGTTTTTTGTACAGAAACGTACGTACGCAGGTAGGACGTTCGTACGTTCAGTGTGACAGACAACTTTGTAGAGAAGGAACGTACGTACGCAGTTAGGACGTTCGTACGTCCCGTATGCCAGATAACGTTTACGTGTTGCAACGTACGTACGTGATTTTGACGTACGTACGTCCTCCTCTAGTTTTGTGCAAATGGGCCTGATTTGAGCCCAATTCGTGGCTATTGTAAGGCTATGCTATAAAGCCAAATAGAAGTGATACAAAACCTTAACTTTTCTAAGAGAGAGATTGTGAGAAGCCATTAGAGAGTTTGAGAGAACTTTTGTGAGGAAGAAGACTTCGGTTTCTTCAAGAGGGCTTGTACAATTGTCTTAAGAAGAAAAACATCATCCTTTCTCCCCGTGGACGTAGGCATATTGCCGAACCACGTATATCTTGTGTCTTGTATGTGGTTGCTTGTTCGTTTTGTCGTTTTGTTTTACTTTCATACATTAGTTCAATCATATTATTTGTGCATTAGTTTCCGCTGCGCACAACAACCAGAAAACCAGTGATCACTTGGATTAACTGAATACTAAATAATTTCAAACACTGTATTTTTTTTTTTTTTTTTTGGGATACAATCTTAATGCTTTTTACATGTGATGACAAATTCTGTAAATGTGTCTCACTTTATTTTCATTTTTCCATGACAAGGTTTGTTCAACTATGTACCTAATGACTATTTGTATCATAGTAGTATCATACTACATTCCCCTCTTTATTATGATTTTGATATATGGAAGGCTGGAACCAATGGAAAATTGCATTTGAAGCTTATGTCACTCAAATACTAAGGGCTGAACTTTATAGTGTCAAAATATAACTTCATACCATCATTAAGTAAAATTTGCAACACAAAAAAAAAAAAAAAAATGTAATTAAGAAATGTGGAATGCACGAATGAAATCAAACAGTTATAGACATTTGAGTGAAAATACTTGGTACAGAAAGATGAAGATTTTCTTATTAAGCGATCCTTGGAGTATTAATCGTCTAAAACCCTTGTCAGATTGTCAGCTTATCAAGGCGAATTGAACGAGAGGTTAGCAAGGCAAATTTGAAAGTACTGCATTCTCCTATTGGAAAAGTTTTATTGCTATTCCTTCCAGATCCCTTTATGTTGCTATAACCCAGATAATCAAACTTTTTGAACTTCACTTCTTTAACCAAACACAATCCAGCCTCCTCACCAAGTTTCTCTACTTCCCACATACTGTATGAAAGCCGTCTTGTGTGTTATATGTATCTCTCCCTTTCTTGTCAGCATGTTACGCGCACTTCTGAAGTAACCCCTCAGCAACTATGCTCTCTGTTTTCAAATAAAATTGATTGTTAGAATAATCTAAATTTTTGTTTGAAATAAATAACTACAGAACTGTTCAATAAGTGTACAGAATCTGGAATTGGTTATCCTCTCCCCAAAGAAAACCAGCATGAGGAAAATTAAACAGTATTTTGTCGAACTTCATTCTCTTCAGTAGTGGGTGAGTACTCATTGTACAAGCACCCACTGTATGACAAATAGTGCACCTTAGGCTCTCCAATGCATCCAAGTTGGCTTCTGCTTGGATGCTTCAATATCACCATTGCTCTATGTACGCAAATATCACAAATAAGTTTTTATTTTAGTATCTATGACTGAAATGTAACAAGTGCTGGTGAAAATCAAATTGGCATCATGTAATATATTGACCAAGCGCTTACCTTTGTTGTCTAGTGAAGTGGCAACCAAAGGTTTTGGCTAAACATACAGAGAAAGAGAAGTTTCCTTCTCCTACAAGTAATATCTTCTGAAAACTGCTGTAATGTTTTATCCATTTCCCTTCTTGCATTTGGTATTGAGTAGTTTGCAAAATAAAATTGATAGAAAGCCACAACTCTGTGAACTCACCACACCAAACTGTTCATTTTTCTTGTGCAAGCTGCTATTATAGTTGCTTTCCAACAAAGTTCAAATTAGAGGTTTGTTATATAGGAAGAGTTGGCCTGCAGGAGTCTCTTAGTTTTCCACACAACACTATTTAATGCTTTGGGAATCTGAAACACCTGGTTATATGTCTGCATCCAGTGAATATAACTTTTTTCCCCACACTTTTTCAGTTTGTGCATGTCGAGTTGAGTTTTATTTGCATATAGAAAGAGTTGCGACTTTCAATTCTATCAATTTATAGGATTAGGAAATGAGACCATTTCCATTTTTAATGATTTCATCAATGTTCTGCAGATCGAATGTTCATAATTCAGTCCAGCTGTTTGATACAATTTATAGTTAGGGACAAGTAGGATCTGCTACTTGTGAATAACCATATCCACATTGTTATTTTTGAAGGACTGTTTACACACACACAATCTTTCATGCCTCTTTCCAATTTTACATGCCAGATTGGAGCCTTCGGGACGCTCTTCATAGGAATGACACCGACATCTATTTTGAACAAATTTGACTTCATTAAACAAATATTGTGACACCAAAAAATGCGCGTGAAGGGACAACCGTTGGGGAAGGGACAGCCGCAGTGGAAGGTGGAAAGCTGGAGGGGAAGAAGGCAGGCAGGTGGGTTGGTGAGGAGGCAGCCGCTGGCCAAGGTGATAGCCTAGAGTGTATCGGAAACTCCAGCAGCAATGGACATGACAAGACATGTGTCCAGCAGTTATGGACATGACAATTCCATACTTAGCAAAATTTTCCAAAATCTTCAACGGCTATGCATCCGGCAAAAAACTGTCAAAATTTTGGAGCGGTCTTCCCGCCAAAATACGTATCAACAGAAGACGTACCATATACCATTGGAAAGCTAAGGGAGTCCTCTTTGTAACCCAGAAAATAGATCGACATTCCAGTCACAGAGCCAAAAGTTATGGTCATTTCAATACAGACTGTCCAAATAGAGATACCGAAAACAAAAACAAAAACGGAACAACAATCACCGCTGGGCAAGGGCCAGGATTGGGCACAGTTGAGTCTGATACGTTGCCTTCTGTGTCCATAGCCACTGGGAGGGGTCCTATACTGAGCACAGGAACATCTGACAGGTTGTCATGGCTGCTAGCCTAGAGGCATGCAGGTCGGACGAGGAGATAGCTGGGGGAATGGCCGTTGGCCAAGGGGCTAGCCTGGAGGGAGACAAGGTTGAAAAGAGTTGGGTAGGGTGTATGACTATAAGATGATAAGATGGTAAGCGATTTTATTGCAAGCATGTATAGACTTTAACACAGGTGTTATATATGTAAATCATGTATTGATATGGACATGAATATTGGAGATCACATATTGAATATTGAGATTGATGTGATTAGTTGTCGATCACTATTGAGATTGAGATGGATATTGATATTGATGTGATCATTAGAGATCACTCTTGATATTGATATGGATGTGACCATTGGAGATCACTCTTGATATTGATATTGATGTGACCGTTGGAGATCACGCTTGATATGATGCATACGCCCACATGTAGTGATACATTATGTGAAAGAGGGAGAGCGTATGATGTAGAAATGTTCCAATCATAAAGGGGACACCATTAAAGGTGCGATTAAGATAGATGCTGACGCCCCCAATTTATGTGATAGAGGGATGAACAATAGTATCGAGTTTGAGTTGACTAATCATATGCTAGTACCACATGTGGAACCCTTACCAATGACATGAATTTTTGTATCGTGAATTTTGATCTAATGCAACCATAAGGTTGACGCCCTCAAGTAATACTTGAGTTGACGAATCCGTAAGATCCCTAACTAATTGCTTGAAAATTGTGAGCTTGAATTCTGATTTGTCGCAAATCCTTAGAATCCCTAACTTTGTCAACATTAGTTGGTCAAAAACGGTAGCTTAGATTCTGATTTATTGTAAATCCTTAGAATCTCTAACCTTTTGAACATTAGCTAGTTAAAAATGTCAGTTTGGATCGTGATTGGTGAAAAATCCTTAGAATCCTAGGAGCTAGAAACCATAGTAAATAGAAAATATGTCATTGCAAAAATCTTAAATTCTTCTTTGAATGAATTAAATGGTTGAAGAAAACAACTTCGAAAAAAGTAGATATGTTTGTGTGACGAACATATAAAAATCAGAAAAAATTGAGAAAATGAGTAAAATTAAAGTTCCTTTGAACGATTGAAGTATACACTGTCAGAAATATGTTGTAAATTCTTTTTGGTAGAAGAAACAGATCAATGAACCAATAGCTTCTTGAAATTTGGATTGTCAGTTGACGACTTGATTGTTATTAGGAGTTTCATTGCGATTGTGACCTTGTTTTTGAGATGTGAAATTAAATTTGGAGTCAAACTTCTAGTGATTTGAGTCGTCGTTCTCTTATTTGCAAATTGTATCATCCTCAAGATGGATATACTTTTGAACTCTAGAGAAAAGTTCACACTTGGTGGCAGGAGTGTCAAGCACAATGGAACTATATAACCCTTTGTCATCATGTAATAACGTTTCTTTGAAAGCATAAATAACAAGTGTATCTGAGACGTCGGGTACTTCCACTTGGGCTTGTCTAAATTGAGCTACAAATTTACTTAATAGCTCTCCCTCTCCTTGCTTAATGTTGAACAACACAACGACATCCTTACGGTGACGCCAATTATGCCTAAAGTGTTCGACAAATGAGACAGAGAAATCATTGAAGTTGTGGATAGAACCACGTGGAAGGTCGGAGAACCATCGAACAACTTTGATACCAAAGGTGGAAGGAAACATCTTTCACATGAGTGCATCATAACTAAAAAGCACCATCTTATTATTGAAGTCGGAAATATGAAGCAAAGGATCGCCCTCAACTTCATTGTATTCTTTGAAACTTGGTGGCTCAAAATCTGGGTGATACTCTGCTTGTTGAATCTGAAAGGAAAATGGAGAAGTTTTGCCCATATGATGGGCAATGTTGCCGAGTCTGTAATCCTTAGTTTCTTTTGATTGAATTGTTTGAGCGATCATTCTTGTAACTTCTCTTCAGTGAGGTTCCCGATCCCTACATTACCATTGCCATCGTGACCATAGTCATGTGCATAAGCGTCATGGTCATGATCTTGGCGGTAATGTCTTAGGGACCTAGATGTTGGTGAACGAGTGTTTCGTCCCTCTTTTTAAGAGTTGTGGTGTGTGTCCCTACGTCCGGGGAAGGTTTCCCGACGTAAGTGGTGATGATTGGGCGTTTAAATCAAGTCTTTTTTGAAGTAGTCCGGAGCATAATCTTTGGACCATGACATGTTTTTGAGACTGCTGGACACACTGCAGCTGGACAAAGGCCTTTTTGGAGGATGTACTGCCACTGGAGATGGTGTATTTGGGGGGGTCTCTCATGCCTATTGTCGCTGGGTAAGGTCTTGTTGTGAGTCTTGTCATGCTCATAGCCGTTGGGCATGACCTTCTTGTGGGTCTTGTCATGCTCATAGCAGTTGGGCATGGCATACGTGTGAGTTCTGTCATGCTCATAGCCATTGGGCATGGCCTTCTTGTGAGTTCTGTCATGCTCATACCCGTTGGGCATGGCCTTTTTGTGAGTTATGTCATGCTCATAGTCATTGGGCATGGCCTTCTTGTGAGTTTTTTCATGCTCATAGCAGCTGGGCATGGCCTTCTCGTGAGTTTTGTCGTGCTCATAGCCGCTGGGCAAGGTCTTTTTGTGGAGTCTGTCATGCACATAGCCACTGGGGAGGGTCTTGTTGTGGGCTCTGTCATGCACATAGCCGCTGAGTACTCTTGTGGCCAGTATGTTGGCCTTGTCTCGTGTACTAGTTGGGGGTCTTCCACGCAACCTTTTTGCAACACTGTGTGTAGTAGTACATCCTAGCAAGGTTATCTTGATTTCTTTGGTGCGATGCTGATATTGGTCCGTTGCTTCGTTTTGGTCGTTAGCATGAACCCTAAAGCCAGTAAAGTTTCGGCGTTCATCTTCTTCCTCCAAGTCAACTGGAGATTGTTCTTGTGATGGTAATACAATGTCATCTTCAATATCCTCTTCAATATACAAGGTCGAGTTCTTTTCTTTCGATTTGGATTGATATCGAACCTATCAAAATTGCTTGAAGAAGATGGAGTCAACGAACACTAATTACCATTGTGATTCGCATGTTTCAACTTCCTCCTAAGACTATTGTTCCTATTTCGAAGACTTTTGAGTTTACGGCGTAAGTATTCATTTTCAGAAATCATAACTTCTTCATGTTGAGTAGGCTCCTTGGATTTTGATGTTTGAGAAGAAGAAGAAGAAACCGAGTGTTCTTCGCTAATAGATGGAACTCTCTTGGAAGTGACGGTATGCTCTCTAAGGTTGGAATCTTGAGAGCGAGCTTGGACATGTGATGAACCTTCTTGACGTCCGCCATTACTTACTTACTTGTTTTGTTGAGATCTAGTTGTTGCCATTGAGAAGAAAGAGTTTGATTCCTTTTGAAAAATAGGTTTTTTGTGGGGGCGAAGAAAACCTCAGTTGACGCCAAAGTGTTTCAACCGAATTTCACACCAATGTGATGTAAAATAAAAAAGAAACGCCTAATGTTATGATCTAAGGTATTGGAGGAGATGAAGATGAAGGAATAAGGTTTTGGTGATTGATTAAGGCTGCATTAAGTTGCTTCTTAGTTGCCTACGTATCTATAAGAGAGATGGAATCAAACCTTTTTATAACATACTTCAATTGTAGAGTTTGATTAGGATTAGGAAGTGATCTAATGATTCCTAATGTATTGTAGTGTTGTAGTCCAATGTATTTGGACTTAAAAGTGGTAACTTGATGTATGTACATGTCCTATTAGGAACATGAGTTGTAGAGATATTGGAGTTGTAGTTGGATTAGGTTAAGAAAATCTCTACAAAAATGTAGAATTAATATATTAACCTTATTGAATATAATGGACTTAAATAGATAAAGCCCATGATTGATATTGAATGTAGTAACGGGCCTAAGCCTTATTACTAATTGAATTGGGCTTAGGTTTTTATTGATTATAATCTTGGGCTTTGACTTATAATTGACTTGGACTTAAGCCCGTTAAGGGGGGTCAACACAATTATAATTAAATTATTAAGTAAAGTAATATAATATTAAAGTTTAGGTAGTTCGATGTCTAATAAAAAAATCAAGAAGGTGGTTTGATCTCTAATCAAAAGATCAATCTTAGGGCTTTTAATCAATCTTGGTATAGGATCCTATCATGATACCAGATGATAGGATTCTATACCGAAATTTCAAACTTGAATACGTTGTTCATGAACAAGGTGCATATGAGATTGTTGAAGCTTTTAAAATGATTAAAAATAGCTACTTATAGATTTAACTTCAAATTCAAATTAAAAGAATCGAAGTCCTTTATAAAATTTTGTAGACAATCTATATATGTGCTCTTTTGGTGTTTGATTATTTTGTTGGAAAAGAACGAAGAACTGACTACAAATTCCGTCCAATGATTTGGTTCCATTGTATCTTGTTCTTTATACTATAGATTGGAAGAGATTGGAGAGAGACATGAGAGAGAAATGTTAGGAAACTAGTACTATATTTCTATTTATGCATAACTGTCGAGTTATGCAGCAAAGTAGGGTCGAATTCCCAACTTATGCAACCAACTAAATTAGGTTCAAAATCATCAGCAAACTTTTATGTTTTTCCAATTTATGCAATGCCGTCAACTGAAATCTAACAGCCGTTATCTTTTTGCTGACTGGAAGATTTTTAATATTAAAAAATATTTTTTCTTAAAAAAAAAATTAATAATTAAAATAAAATAAAATTGGTTTTATTTCAAAAGAAGTTAAGTGTTTGGTTTCTAAACCCCAATTTTTCGTTTTTCTACTTCTCAATCTCTTTGATTCATTAAAAACAACCATAATTTTAAATTATTTTTTAATCATGTAATCATTGTTTAATTTTGGGTTTTACTTTTAAAAATCTCTTTTTTTGCTTACTTTACACAGTCAGCAATAATTATTACACAGTCAATAATAATAAAATTTAAAAAATATACAGTCAGCAATAAATTATTACACAGTCAACAATAAAAATTTTAAAAAAAAATACAGTCAGCAAAATCTAACATCTGTTAAGGGATTGTTAACGGCATTGCATAAATCGCAAAAACTTAAAAGTTTGCTGATGATTTTAAACCTAATTTAGTTGGTTGCATAAGTTGGGAATTTGACCCTACTTTGTTGCATAACTCGATAGTTTAGCCTTTGGTTATTTATTTAAGGGAGGGGTTCCAAGGACTCAGAAAATGTTTGACTCAATTTTGACTCAATCCTATTTAGGGTACTTGTACATGTTGGATTGGCATGATTTTTAGTAGATATGATCTCCTTACTATAAAGATCTACTACATAAAAAATCATCCCATTTGAATATATTTAGACCCATCAAATTTAAGATTAAATTCAACGATAAAAATGAACGTTCCACAATACATTAACTTGTAATATGATTTTTCTAGGGATAGAAAATTCAGATTATGATAAATTTTGGTGAAGATGTCGTTCATAATGAGAACATTCATCCTACAAAATATCATGTCAATCCAACATGTACAAGTACCCTAAATAGGATCGAGTTAAAATTGAGTCAAACATTTTCTGAGTCCTTGGAACCCCTCCCTTTATTTAATTAGGAAGTTTACGTTAAATAGGTGTCTTGCTTTCTCCTATATAAGGAATATTATTGTAATTAAATTATTAAGCAAAGTAATAAAATATTAAGGTTTAGGTAGTTCGATCTCTAATCAAAAGATCAAGAAGGTGGTTTGATCTCCAATCAAAAGATCAATCTTAGGATTCTTTATCAATTTCGGTATAGGATCTTATCATCTGGTATCAAAGCAATTTCGATCCGAGGTAATTTTTTTTTTCCATTGTCACTATATTTGTTCACCAAAACTCATCCCACCCACCCGTTTGCTTGCTATCTCTCATCTTAGATTCCAATCTGTGTGTTCTATTGCACACAAGACCAAAAAAAAAAAAAATTGGCTGCTTGATGGAGAGTATTTATTGTCCATTTCGAAACTTTGATGGATGCACAAATGGACCGTGTGGAAATGAATACAAAGCTTCGTACATCCCAGCGCATGTTAAGAAAGATCACTTGAAGAGGGTAAATGACATCGACAGGCTGAGAGATGCGATCAAAGTTGATATAGGTTTATTTTCGTCGCTTGATAATACTTTGAAGAGGATGAACAAATGGATGTGTGGTGATTGTTTTGGTATCCATGCATCGACCATAAAATGTAAACATCCGGATGGTGCAGTCATCAAACCACCTGCGCGAAAGGAGACCGGTGAGTTAGAGTGTGCAATTGTAGGTATACAACCACCACAGCTTGTGCATATTGATAATCCACCCGCACTTACAGCAGGAGGGGACACTGGTACCGATACTCACCTTTCTATTGTTGCACCTTCTTTTGATGAGATATCACTTGATCGTATTTTCTGTAGACCTTTCCGCACAGTGAAAAGTATTCCACGTCCTTGTTAATTCACCAGAAACACAATGCGATGCTTGTCATGACCAGACCCACACTGCTGAATTTTAACCTCTTCTTGTTAATTCACCAGAAACTGAGGAAGCCTGTGCGTTTAATTATGCCGGGAGAACCAACTTTACTAACGGCAATGCCACGTACCCATACATGGACCGCTCCAATCTCTCTTATTCTAATAATCATTATGCGGCTCCACCTGGTTTTAATAACTCTTATGGGCAACGTAGCAATGCTACGTATGTTGGTAATACTGATAATCATAACAGGGCATCGGTCCCCCCCACTCGAACAATACTCATCCCATGAGTGGTTCCAGGGACCGTATGCCAACTAATCAATCTGCCTCTCCAAAAACTTCCCTTGGGGATGTGCTTGCACGTTTTATTCAACAGACCCAGGCGTCCATTGAGTCAAATGCCCAGGCCATCCAGAGGATTGAATAAAAACTTGATGAAAGAGGTAGATTTCCGGGACAGTCCTTCCCGAACCCAAAAGGCAAAGAAGTAGCCTTGGTGACGGAAACTAATCTCTGTCTGTACCGCTTGCTGAAGTAAAATCGGTTTCCACCCTTAGGTCAGGAAAACAGGTCGATAATCAAATTAATTATACATCGAGTCCCAACATTGTGAGCCCGGTTAATGAGGCGACCACCTCTAAGCCGAAGAAGACTGCACGTGAGATTGTGGATCATCCACGAACTTACAACCCACCTATACCTTACACCCAGAGACTCACAAGGTCTCTGAAGGATGTCCAAGCAAAGGAAGTACTTGATGTGTTTAAACATATAAATATTAATATACCTTTCCTCACGACTATTAAACAGATACCTTCCTATGCTAAGGTCTTGAAGGACTTGTGCCTCGCCAAGAGAAAAACAAATGTGCCTAAAAATACGTTTGTGGCGGAAGAATTCTTTGCACTTGTCCAACATAACGGTGTGGTAAAATATAAGGACCTGGAAAACCAACCATACCCTGCAAGCTTGGTGACAAGTTCATGGCAAAAGCTTTGCTAGACTTAGGAGCGAGTGTTAACCTTTTACCTTACTCTTTGTACCTCAGCCTGAGTCTAACAAACATGAAACCCACGAAAATGTCATTACAACTGGCTGACAGATCATTGAAAGTACCTAGAGGTATAGTTGAGGACTTATTAGTTAAAGTGTCTGACTTTTACTATCCTATTGACTTTGTGGTGTTGGATACTGAACCTACTGCCGATGATTCGGTACCCATCATCCTTCGCCATCCATTCTTGGCCACCTCTAATGCTCTCATAAAATGGCGGAACGGTTCCATGGTTCTTACTTTTGGCTTTATGACTGTTGAAGTTAATATTTTTAACCTTGGCCAACAACCCCATGATCTTTCCTTATCTGAGGATGTTTGCCTTCTAGACTCATTACCTTATGAGATGGTGCATATTTATTACCCTGAAGATCCGGTTGTTCATTGCCTTACTATGCATAATGTAGACTTTGACATTAACCAATCTATTGCCCAAACCAATGCTCTTCTTGATACCGTGCCTATCTTTGAACCTAAAGACCCTAAGGCCCTTGATGAGGTTTGTAGCTTAGATTCTGAGACCCAAGTAAAGACCATTACTCCCCCTCTTGTTACCCTGAATCATCTACCTCCTGAGCTGAAATATGCCCATCTTGATTCAGACGGTAGTAATCCTGTTATCATTTCTTCATCTCTTACTACCGAACAAGAGAGTCAATTTTAAAAGTTATCTTAGAGCATCGTTCTGCTACTGCCTGGTCTATCCACGACATTAAAGGCATTAGCCCTTCTGTCTGTTCTCATCGTATTCATCTTGAGGACGATGCTAAAACTTCTCGTGAACCTCAGAGACGTTTCAACCTTGCGATGAAAGAAGTTGTTCGAGCTGAGATTCTTAAACTTCTGGATGCAGGTGTGATTTATCCTATCTCGGATAGTCCCTGGGTTAGTCCTATTCATATGGTTCCTAAGAAGGCCGGGCATGACTGTAGTTACCAATGATAAGAACGAACAAGTTGCCACTCGAGTTCCAACCAAGTGGCGTGTTTGTATCGACTATAGAAAACTTAATACAGTCACCCGGAAGGACCACATTCCTCTTCCCTTCATAGACCAGATATTGGAACGTCTTTCTGGTCATTCCTTCTATTTTTTCCTGGATGGTTATTCCGGTTACAGTCAAATTCCTATTGCCCCTGAAGATTAGGAAAAGACAACATTTACTTGTCCCTTTGGCACTTTCGCTTATGCCCGTATGCCTTTTGGTCAGTGTAATGCACCTGCTTTCCAGAGATGTATGTTACACATCTTTAGTGATATGGTAGAACGATTTATGGAGGTGTTTATGGATGACTTCTCCATATATGGTTCATCTTTTGAAGAGTGTCTTAGTCATGTTTCCTTGGTTTTTAAGCATTGCATAGAGAAAAATCTGGTACTTAACTGGGAAAAGTGTCATTTTATGGTTAGGAAGGTGATAGTTCTTGGTCATGTAGTCTCTCTTGAGGGTATCCAGGTTGATAAATCTAAAGTAGATCTTGTTTCATCCTTGCCTATTCCTAAGTCTATTAGGGATATTCGAGCCTTTCTGGGCCAAGATAGCTCACCCCTTAACCAATTTATTTCTTAAGGATGCACCTTTTGATTTCACAAAAGAATGCAAGAGTGCTTTTGGAAATCTTAAGACCGCCCTCGCGACTGCACCCATCATTTGGCCAGCTGATTGGATTAAACCCTTTGAGCTGATGTGCGATGCATCAGACTTTGTTGTTGGGGCTGTTTTAGGTCAACGTCTAGATGGTAAGCCTCATGTCATATACTATGCTAGCAAGACTCTCAATGACACTCAACGTAATTATACGACAACTGAGAAAGAATTGTTAGCCATAGTATATGCTCTTGATAAGTTTCGTTCCTACCTTTTAGGTACCCGTACTGTCATCTTTACGGATCATGCCGCTATTAGATTTCTTATCTCCAAGAAGGAGACTAAGAAACGCCTTATTTGTTGGATATTATTGCTTCAAGAGTTTAACCTTTAGATTAGAGATAAATAAGGGACTGAAAATGTAGTGGCCGACCACTTGTCTAGACTCGATCGTCCTGAGGATTCCAGTGTCATTTCTGAGAACTTTCCTGATGAGCTTCTTTTGGCAATATCGAATGCTCCATGGTTCGCAGATATAGTTAATTACTTGGCTAGCAATAAGTTTCCAATTCATTGGAACAAGCAAGATAGATCCAAATTTCTTGCTAATGCCAACAAGCATCATTTCTGGGATGACCCTTACCTTTTTAAGTACTGTCCTGACCAGATCATTCATTGTTGTATTCCCGATTGGGAGCAACAAGAGGTCTTTAAGTTCTGCCATGAGCATGCTTGTGGTGGACATTTTAGTGCCAAAAAGACAGCTGCTAAAGTAATGCAGTGTGATTTTTATTTGCCGACTCTCTTTAAGGATGCTCACGTACATGCATTGTACGGTTTGCATTCGTTGTCAACAAATAGGGAAAATTACTAGGCGACATATCATGCCCTTACAGCCTATACTTCCTGTCGAGGTATTTGATGTACGGGGCATTGATTTCATGGATCCTTTCCCTGGTTGTCACAGTTTTTTTTACATTCTGGTCGCACTGGACTATGTTTCTAAATGGATTGAGGTCATTCCCACAAGGCACAACGACCAAGAAACTGTAGTAAATTTTCTAAAAGAGTATATATGTGCCCGATTTGGCGCTCCCCGTGCGATCATTAGTGATGGGGGGAGCCATTTTTGCAATAAAGCATTTCAAAAACTTGTCCAAAAGTATGGATTTACTCACAAAGTGGCCCTTGCGTACCATCCCCAAACTAATGGCCAAGCTGAGGTGTCGAATAGAGAGATTAAAAATATTTTGCAAAAAACAATTGACCCTGAAAAGGTTGATTGGTCTCGTAGAGTCAGTGATGCATTATGGGCCTATCGTACTGCTTTCAAAACTCCCATAGGCATGTCTCCCTTTCGTCTTGTTTTTAGAAAACCCTGTCACCTACCTGTAGAGCTTGAGCACCGAGCCTTCTGGGCAATGACAAAACTCAACTTTAATCTCAACCATGCAGGTAAGAGGAGAAAACTCCAGCTTTCTGAGCTTGAGGAACTTCAGAATGAGGCTTATGATCTTTCCAAGTCCTACAAAGCTAATATGAAAAAACTACATGATCGTCAGATCTTACGTAGAGATTTTCAAATTGGAGACAAAGTTTTACTATATAACTCTAGGTTGCATTTATTCCCTGGTAAACTACAGTCTCGTTGGTCGGGTCCCTTTGTTGTGTCTGCAGTGACACCTTTTGGTGCTATCACTTGTCTAAATCCTGCAGACAATTCTGAATTTTAAGACAATGGTCAACGTCTTAAACGCGCATTTCCATGAATTAAGGTCCCCTGAAGTTGAGGAAACTCTCTTAGAAGACTCTACCTATTTAGACTGACCTTTGACCTGCTGGTATCCGGACCCTCTCCTACTCTACTATGTTGTCTCTTTTTGAGAGGTGTGGTTGAAAGTGTCGGGACCATAGTCCACAAACTCTTACTAGCTGAGTATAATTAATCCAGTGCACGTTTTTTCTCTTGAGAGTCATCACCAAACATACCTGTTTCCGGCTCTGTTTGGGGGTGGGGAAGTCATTTCTCATCTTCTTTTAAGTCTAGAGTATCTGACTTTAAAAGACTTTGTGTTGTATATTAAACATCAGGATTTCGCGCATTCCATTCTAGCGTTTTATCTCTCCTGTATCTTTGTGTAGAGTAGCATTTACCTAGGGAGTGAATCCTGGTTGTCCACCTGTCTAGCTGAAAACGTTAAACTTAGCGCTCCTGGGAGGCAGCCTTGTGTATCTTCTAAGCCCGATCGTGCGTTAGTGCTTCTTATTAGTTGCCGGGTTTAGTGGTTATTGGTTAATAACTATTTCTTTCGGATCCTTGTGCTAGTTTTGTTTGGGGGTGGGCGTAGCCCACCACTATCTGTTATTAGTTACAAATTTGAAATTATTTCAAGTTTTGGAATTTTTAATAATTATTGCATGATTTTTAGGATTTTATTTGACATCTTAATGGTACTTATATTCGCGCGAATATAGTTATACATTCTCGTGGAATTTTCAAAATTAAATTTGAAGTATTTCATGCCTTTATGCTTTCCAGGGGTAAAATCATCATTTCCACTAATTTCAGTAGTGGGGGAAGCGTCTAGGGGAAGTTACTTCTCTATAAATACCCCCGGGTATGTTTACAAAAGTCACAAGTCACTTTTAAATCCCAAGTCAATCCAAGTCAACAGAGTCAACAGAAGTCTTCTTCCCATCCAGAACTCGAGTCGAATTCCTTACAGTATAATCTAAACTCGACTCGAGAATCGAGGCAGATCTCGATTCTCTCTCCCCCTATCTCTTTCGATTCTTATCCAAATTCAAAAATTTTTGTGGGGTTTTGTTCCTCTCTTCATTCTCTTCATTTCTATACCAAAACCCCCTCGAATCATACCTCCAAGAAGAAGAGAGAGAGTGATTATCCGAGAGCGCGATTATTCTCGTCTTTTCGACGATAATCTCTTAGGAAACACCTTTGTGGAGAGAATTCATGCCCGAGGCTGGGATGTACTCCTTGGCTCTGATTACGAGCCATTTGATCCTCAAATGGTTCGTCGTTTTTATGAGTCAATGGAGTTGGCCAATGATGGCGTGTACATCAACTGGGATCCGACCCATCGCTTCCTGTTCACGCCTGAGACTGTATCCGTTGTCATGGCGCTCGAGCTTGATGAGGCTCCCCTGCAGCAGGACGCTGCGCTGGTGACACCGGATATCATCGAGGCGGTCCTCGTTGATGACCGAGTACTTCACCAGTATACCAATCATCTCTCTATCGGTTGGCTCCGAGTCAACCAAGGCTTGGCTCTGATTACGAGCCATTTGATCCTCAAATGGTTCGCTGTTTTTATGAGTCAATGGAGTTGGCCGATGATGGCGTGTACATCAATTGGGATCCGACCCATCGCTTCCTGTTCACGCCTGAGACTGTATCCGTAGTCATGGCGCTCGAGCTTGATGAGGCTCCCCTGCAGCAGGACACTGCGCTAGTGACACCGGATATCATCGAGGCGGTCTTCGTTGATGACCGAGTACTTCACCAGTATACCAGTCATCTCTATATCGGTTGGCTCCGAGTCAACCAGGGCTTGGTGGCACACTGGCTGACCACCAATGTCCTTGGGACGACAAGGACGAGCGAGTTGTTCTCGGAGGGGATTCATATCCTCCATCTGCTTCAGGAGGATGTCCACGGCTACTGCATGGTTCGCCGTCTCTTCGCCACCATCACCGGAGCTCGAGCCACTTCTGCTCCTCTTCCTAGCCTGGTGATGGCTATTCTGCGCTACTGGGAGGCGCCTCTTCTTCCTGCCCTTTCTCTGGAGTCGGTCGTCCGGCTCAAGGTCTCCAACCCGGGACTATCTGCCTGTAGACAGTTGTTGTGGGACCCTCAGGAGGAGGTGCCCATCCAATACAGACCCGGCGACCAGCGGGCGTTCTTTCAGCTCCATACCAATGAGGAGCGGTTCCAGCTTCTCTGGAAGGGTATGGGCGAGATTCTGACTGCAGTCGAGGACTTGCAGCGTCGCTTCAACGAAGGCCAGGGGCAACCACGTCGATGACGGGGTTGATTTTATTTCTGTTTATTAGCCATTGTAAAATTTTATGTATTTTGTTTTTGATTTTAGTTATTGCACTCTTGTATTAAATTTTCAATCATTGTACTTTATTTTTAAATTTTAATGAAAATGGTTGAATTTTTAAATTTTTGCAAACCTTGTCCTTTTTTGAAAATTCTTAGCCATTCTTGGGCTTTATTGCAAAATTCTGGACTTTTGGAGTAATTTTGAAATTTTTTGGTCCTAGGGACCTTAGTCCAAATATTTTAAATAGAAAGGACGTTAGGGTTTGATTTTTGGAAATCCTAAGGTTTTAGGCAATTTTTGGAGTCCAACTAGGGCTCAAACTTTTTATTTCTAGCCTATATATACCACACCATGTTTAGAGGACCGTCCTCAGAAATTTTTAAAACTTTTTTATTTTCTGATCTGGGCCCGAACTCGAGTCGAGTTCCTTATAGGCTATTTCAATCTCGAGTCGAGTTTGAACCTGGCAGCAGTTTTCTGAGCTCGTTTTGAGTGATTTTTCTCGGTTTTCGCGCTGGATTTTGGTGTTTTCTTCTTTCTTTTGCAATGGCTAATGTTCAGAATGGGTTGTGGATGCCCGATGGCATGGATATCATCCCCGAGATGGATTTTTCGGGAATTATGGATAGTCCTTATGGAGCTTCTTTTAGGGATGGGATTTTTGACAAAGGTTGGGAAGGTTTTCTTTATGATCGTACGTTGCCCTTTGGTGATGTTATTCCCTTTGATGGTTTCAAAGTTACTATGCATGGGTTCCCCGTATTTATCAATTCTTTTTCTATCACTCGAGCATTGGGTATTCCACTCCGATTGCGACCGGTTTATTCACATCCTGATTACTTCCTCTCCAATCATGTTGATATGTTGGATAATTACCTAGATCACTTTGGCCCTTGCACCTTTTCCTTCCATCCTGAGAATTATGCTAATGTGGCACCTACCACTTGCCTACCTGCTAATGTAGCTACTGCTGCTTTATGGGTTATGAGGAATTTATTAGGTGCAGATAGGTTGGATTATGTCAATGATGTCACAATGCATGCTATTTATGGCATTGTTAATAATTTTGATGGTTTCAAAGTTACTATGCATGGGTTCCCCGTATTTATCAATTCTTTTTCTATCACTCGAGCATTCGGTATTCCACTCCAATTGCGACCGGTTTATTCACATCCTGATTACTTCCTCTCCAATCATGTTGATATGTTGGATAATTACCTAGATCAGTTTGGCCCTTGCACCTTTTCCTTCCATCCTGAGAATTATGCTAATGTGGCACCTACCACTTGCCTACTTGCTAATGTAGCTACTGCTGCTTTATGGGTTATGAGGAATTTATTAGGTGCAGATAGGTTGGATTATGTCAATGATGTCACAATGCATGCTATTTATGGCATTGTTAATAATTTTAATGTTCTTGACATAGCATCCTGGTTAATGGATGGTATTCGGAATGTTTTCCAAATTGGTCAGCTAATTTACCCTACTGCTATCTGTAAGATCATCCTTCGTACCTATCCTGATTGGAGGAATAGGTACAATGATTGGACTCACCTTATCCCTATGGATCCTATACATCGTTTCATCAGAAGAAGTCGCATATTCACTTGGGTGCCTAACACTGTATATGTAGAGTATCCAGGTATGTCTAGAAATTATAAATTTATGGATAATGGTGAGGGGTCTTGGAATGTAATTAAAGAGGCATTAACTCTTTGGCGTGATGACTTGGATGGTTTGCTAAGAGAGGTTGCTTGAAAACAAGAGTGTAATGTAGGATTTCTTTTTCTGTTGAGTCAGTCCTTTATTTCAGTATATTTTATTTCAGTTGTGTCATAGTATGGAATTCCTTGTAATCTCTATATGGAGATTTTGTTTGGCAGGAATTTATAAAGCGGTTTGAATTTTTAGTACATTCATGGTAATATCTTTCTCTCTCTTTCCTATGCTTAGTATGAGCCTTGAGGACAAGGCAATCTCTTTGTTTGGGGGTGGGGAAGTATTTCAATCCTTTTTGCAAATGATTTTCAAACTTCTTTATCCATATTTGTGTAAAAATTCAAAAAAATTTGAAAAATCAACAAAAATCTTTCTTAAAAAGACTTTTTCAAAAATAAGTACACCATCAATGATGAACATAATGGTTGAATTCTATCCTTTTAATATTTAAGGACACTTATTGCTTCACCAAGTAGTTGAGTCTTATACTACATTTGCATGAGCATAAGCATGACATTCATCTGCATTTATTATAGATTACATGTGCAAATACAACTACACCTTGAGAAACTTGAGGAATAACTGTGGAGACTTAACCTAGTGAGCTTTTGAGCCCCGTACCCTTTTCTTGGAGAGTTATTACGTACATCTGGAGTCAAAAGACTCAACCTCTCAGTTTTGTCTGTTTTTAGTCTCATATTCATTTTTATAGTTAGTCTTGAGATGACATCAAGTGGGTGTAATATAAACTTGGGTCTTGTAGCTAATTCAAGATGTGATCACCATATCAGTACTTAGGGATGATACAAAGACATTTAGTTAAAACCTGTTTACCTTAGCCTACCCTGATGATATTTTATCCCTTAGGTTAACCATTCTGGGCCTTTCTTGTTACTTAGCATTTTTCTTGAGCCCATTATCCTTACCGAACTCCATTGTAAGAGTAAATACCGTTAGAATGTTTTAGGTCCTTTTACCCATTGTTTTTGGAACATGAGGATGATTGTTTATGTGGTTATAAGAAGAAAGTAGAAATACAAAGAATCTCCAAACTAATGAGATGAACCAAATATTGAAAATCAAAAAGTTTGAAGAAATTCCAAAAAAAGCCAGAATCTTCCAAAACCATTCCAAATCAAAAAAGAAAGGAAGATTCCCAAATAGGCTAGAGCTTCATTGAAATTTTCCCAAAAGAAGATAAGAAACACTTCTTCCCAAAAGAAAAATTCCAAAAAATTCTCCATGTGCTGATATTACAAATCACAAGTATTAAAGGCCCGAATGTTCCAAAAATGTTTCACGAAAGCCTTTTCCATTTTTAGCCCTATCCTAAGCCAAGTTACAAACCATTACCGTCTTTTGTAGATCTAAGTTGATATGGTAGAATGTGGCGAGTAAGTGAGAAGGTGCTGAGGTGAAAAACCCGATATCTCAAGCAAGGCTAATTTTTCCATTCTTTGAGACTAAGTTCATTCCATCACACCAGTCCGTTCTTATTGATATATCTGAGATAATTGTCCATCTTCTTTCCTCACATAGAGGTAAAATGATAAACACCATCTCTGAGTGACCTTATTTCTGAGTGTATGACTGTGAGGCAGAAGTCAAAGCGACCTTTCCAAAGGTGATTTAAGACCCGTGGTAGTATTGGTACATGCCTGTATTCGATGCATTTGAGACCGTTATGCTTGGTTTATATTTCATATCTTATTCATGCATTGGTAGTATGTTACCTCATATGAACGGTTTTGCATTACTTATCCTTATCCTTGATATAACCATTTTCTGAGGTAAATGGTAGAAAATCCTATTCTTGGATTAGTCATTGTAGTAAGTTTGTGTGTATCTTCTCTGGAAAACCCTCAGGAAACTATAACTCCTCCACTTGGAAAACCCTTTTGGTTAAAAGCCTTGATGCATATGGTTAATGCATCTTTGCTTGAGGACAAGCAAAGTGTTGTTTGGGGGTATTTGATGGACCTCAAAAGTGTATATTTATCCCCCGAATAACACCTTGTTTGTATAGCACTTAGCTTATATTATTGTATTATATCTATTCATTAGTGCTTTCTTGTCTTTTGTGTAGGTTTCATGAGCCGAAATTCGAATATTATGTTAAAGCCCGCGAAAAGTCAAGAAAAACAAGCAAAAAGATGTTATTTGCACAAGGGAAGAAGAATCGATATTTGCACCCACAAGATCTGATGAGGGCAGGCCACGGTCAACTCTGTTGACTTGATTTTAGGTCAAAGTGGGGCGGTCCAATTCTCAGCCCAAACCGGGTCTTATTGAAGCCCACAAGTCAGCATTTCTATTTTAGGCCTTATTTAAGTCCAAACTTAAAAAGGCTCCACAAGAAGATCCAGAAGTCTGATTTGGGCCCATGAGCTATCAAACTGAAGGTCTTGGTCCAAGCTATAACTAATTTGGAAGTCTTTGCATGCAAGTATTCTACTTTGTAATGTCTATATAAGAGAAGTAATAGTTAAGGTTTAGGTAGTTTTTTATTAATTGAAGATTGAAGAGAAAAGTTCATCTTCTTCTTCTTCTTTTGTATCAAACTCATTATTCAATATCAATTCCATTATTTTACCTTTATGATGTCTTCTGATTTATTTATTTATTCCATGGTGTCATCATCAAGGATGAGTAGCTAAATTTACTTAAGGGGATGGTAGAAGCTCTATAGATTATGCAAAAACACCATGCTTGTTCTTATTGTTCATTATGATTCAAAGTTTCTTAATGCTTATTTACTTCTAATTCGCGATATGAGGTAAGTATGATTATTTGCATGTTATTGTTATCCATGATGTTAAAATATTATTGTTAGGGTTTAGGGAGACCTAGCTTTAATGGTAGTATTTATATTTATTGTAGATGTGTAGTGAAATAGCTGAGAGATGATTATTATATGTTTGCAATATATATCTTTTATTGGAACCCTTTTTGATTTAATCAAAAAACTGAGAGGTGATGATTTAGTTATGAATAATATGTTAAGTTAATTAGATTTAATAGCTGAGAGGTATGACGGTTTAATTAATGAGACATATTCAATAGCATGCATAAGAGAATCCCGTTTTAATTAGGTTGAATAGCTGAGAGGTGACTACTTGATTATTGTAGGTATTAATAATTAGTTGGAATAGCTGAGAGGTGACTAATTAATTATTATAGATTGAACATGAAGGAACAACATGTTATGTTTGCATGATTTAGTTTGTGGATACCAACTCTTCCCCCTATGTCATCATATATCTTCTTTTCATCTCTACCATATTCTTAAGATAGGGTTTACTATCTATTATTGCATGTAGGAAGTAGAATCAATCTCCAATCCTTATTATTGATTCCCTTGGTGTTTCTTAACCATTGTTTTTTATTGTGTTTGAGCTAAGATCTCCCCCTCTGAGGTGGGTACGACCCTTGTTTGTTACTTGTCTACTTTGATATCCAATTTATACAGGCACAAGAAGGAACTTCAAGTTAAAAATATAATCTTTTGATACTAGACGTCAAAAACCAATCATCAGTGATCAGATTGTTGAGTTGTGTGACTTCCAAATTCATCAAGAGAGAAAAAGAAAGAGATTGAGGTGAGAGAAAAGAAAAAGAACTTGTTCTTGAGAGATTTACAAGAATCACTTAAAATAACTTGTTTGTGTGAGGTGAAGGAGTGTGCTCTTTGTATCACATTTTTTCTACTTCATAATGAAACCACCTTTATCTTGCCCATGGACGTAGGCTTATGCCGAACCACGTATATTTTGTGTCGTGGATGTTTGATTACTTTATCTTGATTACTTTCTAGTTTTTTGTGATTGTCTAATTGGTTGATTGATATTCAAGTTACTTCAAGCTATTGTCCTTGATAAAGGTTACACTTTTATTGGTGTAGATCAGTTTGTGAACAAATTGCTTCCGCATCATTGGCGTTATTCCCAACACTACTAGAGTACTAGTCGTTTTTCTGGTCTTTCTGCTATGCAGATTCTTAACCACATTACTGTACGTGTTAAAACTTTGAAGTAGAAAATGTGGGATGGAAAGAATGCAGTTCATGGGAGGGATTGTATTAATATGTAATGCACTGTTATTTTTGTTATTTGCTCAAATAAATGATGTTGAATCACCACAAGAATATTATTTCTCTGTTAACTATCAATACTTATATCATCTTTAAGGGATTTTTAAATTATCATCACGAATCAGAATACATATTTAATTGAGGATACAGGCAAATTAACAAATTGGTTCTCTGTTCGCAAGTTCTATTCTTGAGATCATTTGGTCTGCATTCAAAAGCCAACCACAATGAGAGATAATATCTTATTGCTAATTCAAACTAGGAATTAGCCATCCACGAAGCTATAGAAATGGATTGGGCGCCCACATGAGTCCGCTCATATGTCGTGAGCGCCCACATGAGTCCGCTCATATGCGTGAACCCCTTCCATTGATAGAAGAGAGGAAGGAAAAGTGGTTCATTAACGTGGCTCATAGCCATTGGACTGTCTTAATCAAGGGTAGCTTGGACATTATTGTGTGTACCCAAAGTTAATAAAATACTGCCAGGGCCCACTGAGAAGCGGATAGCCCAACTTAACCGGGTATTGGTGCACCGGTTGCTGTATAAGAACCTGAACCGCGTCCACCAAGACATCACTAAGCCCACCTAAGGCGGGTCGGTTCGGTCCATAAAGCCTTACAACGGTTATAAGCTTCCAGGACGGTCTGGGCAGGGAGTATATGATAAAGATTTGGCCACGAGCAAAGGATCCAAGCCCAGGTCTATTGCTCTCAAGGTTTGGTCAACCAAGCCTTAACTAACTTGATAAGTCCACGATGATTCCAAACCAACAAAACTCAAGATTGTAGCCCGATCAAGATCATAGATAAAACCTAACAGAACCAGGGATTAATCCAATTCTGCCACGTGGCAACAAACCAGGTCGAAAGGGATTCAAACTAAGGAGTAACCGCCATGCAGCATGGAAGGTACTATCATGGAAGCATCTCCTCAGATCAAGTTACCTGGGATCATGAAGCCGATACCGGAAGAGTTAGTTGAGCTAACTTCCTCCGGTCCACTATATAATCAGAAGCAAGCAATCTCCTAAACTACGAGTCTTTCATATAGTAAACTCCATTGTTGTACTGAAGCTTTCATTGCACCCCACGTGGCAATCTCCTGAACTACGATAAGAAACTCCTTTTAGGTCCAATCTCATCCTATACACCCCATATCTTAGTTGTACTGAAGGTTTCATTGTAACCTTCCATCTTATTAATACAAATCTTGAGTTTGTGGATCAAACTTTTGCACCCACAATTACATATTGATCACGGAGAGAAGGGTGATTTGGGTTTTAATTTTGGTCCATAAATATATTTTTTTATTCTATTTGTTTAGTTTAGAGTTTTGGGTAAATTGGTAATTTTATTATGAGTATAGGGTTTTGGATGAATTGATAATTTTATTAGGAGTCTATGGTTTTTGAAAAACTATATAATTCATTTTATTATAGTAGAGAGACAGTTTTTGAGTTTTAATTAATTATTGAAAGAAGTGTGTCTTATTTATGATGGAGTACCTCATTTATCTCTGTTGCTTAATTCATGAGTTATTCTTTAATTCGCTTCCCTACATCTGTTGGTATCAGATTCGTGTAACGTCCTGAAGCATGACCTGTGGAGAACTAGGTTATGGTGGTGTTATTCGCGAAGATCAAAATGGTAGCATAATGCGAAAGAGAGTGATTGAATTAGCACGGCGGGTTGAAGCACTCAACCGACAAGTTGGTGTTATGCAACAACAGGAAGAACGTCGTTGTTCCCCAAGCCTAGATGTGTTGGAGGATGGAAATGTTGTGAATGATGCAAATTATTTTTCAAAATTTGGAGATATTGAGTTACAACTTGCTGCAAATAAATTAATCTCAAGATTCTATGAGATTTAGGGCAGTTTCTCAACATTCTTCGATTCTCAATCCAACGATATGATTGTGGAGAGTGAGAAAAATTCAATTTCTATTCATGGAGCACAAGAAATATTGCCAGTTGTAAAGTGGGGAGATCCACCAATTTTTGATAGTTATCCAGATGATGGTGCAGATGAAGTTTCCTTTGCCAAATATGTTGAGATACTTAATGTTGATACTTCGCCAAAGTTGAATGGTGTTTTTAAGGATTTGATAACTAGTACTTCAACAAAGTATTCAGATCCTTTTCTTTGTTCTTTTGAGAAGCAATTTAATACACAATTTTCTTTTCACTTGGAGTCATTGGGAGTATACTTATTGAATCATCTTTCGAACAAGATTTATGAGCATGGATTTTGTGTTGAATCGAATTTACAGTATATTGGGAAAACTCGAGGTCGAGTTTTTTTCGAAGAATAAGAGAATGATGAGGGAAAGAAGGGTGATTTGTGCTTTAATTTTGGTCCATAAATATATTTGTTTATTTTATTTATTTAGTTTAGAATTTTGGGTAAATTGGTAATTTAATTATGAGTAGGGTTTTGGGTGAATTGGTAATTTTATTAGGAGTCTAGGGTTTTAGAAAAACTATATAATTCATTTTATTGTAGTAGAGAGACAATTTTTGAGTTTTAATTAATTATTGAAAGAAGTGTGTCTTCTTTATGAGGGAGTACCTCATTTATCTCTGTTGTTTAATTCATGTGTTATTCTTTAATTCGCTTCCCTGCATCACATATTGAATTGGAGGCTATAAATAGTCTCCTATTCATTTCCCATGTTAAGCCTTTTTACTCACTTTTGTCCAAGTTTTGCTCGTTTCTCTATCAATTTCACCATCTCTCCAAACCTTTCAATCTCCGCCCTCCTTTTGAGACTCATAAATCCTCAACTTGCGTACTCTGACGTACTCCAGTCTCACCCTATAAATATTTAGCATAAACATCAATATGGTTTTCTTATTAGAAAAGTTTATAACGAACTGAAATGTGACCAGCGTAGCACTTAAACGATAACTTTTCTTAACAGAAATTTTTTATAATGAACTGAAACGTGAACGCAACGAGTAGATGAAATAACCCATATCAATTTAATTTAAAAATAAGAATAATAAAATTTATTATATTTTTATTCAATTCAATTTAATATGTAATAAAGTTGTTCAACCACATTTTTTATTTTCACTTTTTGAATAAGCGAACTTGACAAACTCAATAGGACCTCTATCAAATTCCCAATAGTTCTTTGATCCAGAAGGATAAAGGTATTATAAGGAAGTAAAAGGAATTGCCAACATATACTTAAAAGGGCATGTAAGAAGTTAACTTAGCATCATCAACAGTCATCAAGGCAGTAGCAACAACAACAACCATCAAGGCGGCAACAACAACAACCAAAGAAGCAGACTAGGGAATAACCAATGCCAAGTCCAAGTCCATTTGGACGTCCAAAACTTCTATTTTGATATCAAGACCTATTCCTAGAAATTTTATATTGAGTAGGAAACAAGTATTCACTATATGGAAACCCTAAAGGGAGTAGAAATTGAATTTATATTCATTCTTTAAATACAAGACTTGTCACCCAAAAAAGGGCAAGTCATCTAGTAGTAAAGTTTTAAAACCTTGTATCCAAAAGGAACAATAACCCTCTCTAGTTATAATCTTTAAGTTTTTCAATATCAATATAGAAACCTTAGAGAAGGACTTCCTCCTCGCTATATCATTCTTCTTTATGCATGATTCCATCTTTCTTTCTACAATTAAGTTCTATTGGTAGGTGTTTGGATCAAGTTGTATCAAGAGTATGTAAATATCGTGGGAATTTTTTGGTTTATGGTAATTCTTTTATAGGGGTTAAGTCTAATAAAAAAGTGAGGGGTATTTTAGAAAGAAAAAATGCAAATAGGTGTTAACTTGGATGAAAATTGACGGAAGGGGAGTAAAGTCCAAACTTGGACAAATGGGGGGGTTTATTCAAAACGTCGACAAAATAGGGGGGTTAAGTCAAAATTTCCCAACTAATAACTAGAATAGTATAGTAGTAAGGTACGAGTGCCAATCCACTCGGGAATTGAGAATAACGATTATGAATCTTAAGGATGTGTTGTTTTATGCAAAAAGGGATTGATTGAGTTTTTGTTTTTGAAGAAATGTTAATTAAACTAATAATATAAAGTAAACTAAATTATACCACGAAAGCAAGTAAATTAGGGTTTTGAATATCGTAGAGAAAACATGGATTAACTTCACCATTGTAGACAAGCTTCAAACTTTATCAATGTATTCCGATTTCTATGACTCCAACTAACTCTATCTCTAGCAGTTTAGTTGGTAGTGAATTGCCTTCCTCTCGGCCTAGACAATTAGCTAACTCGTTTATCTCGAACAGTCAATTAACTAACTAAAGCACATGAGGTAACGGAAAGTCTCAAATATGTAAAAAGATCTCTCTTTTTATGTAAAAAGATCTCTCAAATAGAAGGATTAGCTTCACCCCATGGAAGGATTAGTTGAAGATGATGATGGTATAGAGAAAAATAAAGACATGATTATATTAGAATTTGTAATAGGACAATAAGATAAATTGCATGTATATATAATAAAAACTTTATAAAAGTACCATAAACATGAAGGTGCTTCTTCTTAACTAAACTAAATCTAGGGTTTATACTTTGTTTATGGGGCAAAGCATGCTCCAAAACGTGGAAAACATAGTTTATAAATATCAAGAGTTTGATTTCTACTAAAACCCTAAAAAAAGTAAAAAAACTTGGCTAATAAGTTTAGGGTATTTCTACCAACTTTCTGAGCTTGGGCTTTCAGAAGACAACTTCTTTATGCCTCTAGAATGTCTCCACCAATTTTTGGGTCAACTGGATACCGTTGACGTTGTGGTCAATTTGCCCGGAGCCATCAGACCTGACAATTTTTGCCTTGCCTGGTCGCCCGGGGTCAGTTCCTGAATTCTGAAACTACAGTCCGCTGAAACTTTGACAATTGTTTTGACTGCTTTCTACTACTCTAAATTCCAATTTTCTTGGACATTCTTGAATTTAACATTTTGTACTTGTACTTGAACAACTTCCTTTCTTTTGGGAGCTTACCTTCTTGGCTTTTGTACTACCGAGGTTGCATTTGGATCTAGCACAAGTCTACGGCATACAATTTTCGTCTTATTTCTGGTTCCATCTTGGTTCCTATGAAGGTTGGTCCCTTCTCCCTATGTAGATTGCCTAAGGTTTCTAGGGAGTTTGAACCTGACTGTAATTGTTATGAGTTGCTGGGAACCTCTGTTGGTAACGATATGTGTGAACTCATACTAATAACACAAGATAAAATAAAGTAATACGCATTACAGAAATAATTCTAATAAAAGAATAAACTCAAATGAATTTACACACAATAAATTCAAAATAAAAGTAAGCACGGACGTAATATTGTCTTAAGAAAATTGCTTCGGCAAACCTCAGTTCATTTCCTTTTCCAAAATCCGTATGAGCAAAGTGTAGCAAATGTTTACTTTTATTTTGAATTTATTGTGTATAAATTCATTTGAGTTTATTCTTTTATTAGAATTATTTCTGTAATGCGTATTACTTTATTTTATCTTGTGTTATTATTATGAGTTCACACATATCGTTACCAACAAACTTAAGACAATATTACGTCCCTACTATGGTGCAAACAGTCTCTGGACGATTGGTCTCCTAAGATAAAACAGTTCTTCACTATACTAAACTGCACTATAATAGTAGAGTACTAACGAACGAATATGAAGAATCCTTCGAATTATTGTAGAGAAATGAAGAAGACTTTGTGTTAATTAATTGTATACTAATTGGCCAGATTATCACACTATTTATAGTCGCATAAGTGTCTCTTCATAGGTGTCTTCTCACATACATATACCTTTTACAAAAAGGTGATAAGTTGTTTTAAAGTGCCTTTTCACAAGTAATCACCTTTTGTAGACTAAAGGAAAAAACATGTTTAATTAATTGTATACTAATTGGCCAGATTAGCACACTATTTATAGTCACATAAGTGTCTCTTCATAGGTGTCTTCTCACATACATACACCTTTTACAAAAAGGTGATAAGTTGTTTTAAAGTGTCTTTTCACAAGTAAGCACCTTTTGTAGACTAAAGGAAAAGACATGTTTTTCATAAGAATTATGAAATACACTGAATCTGGTCACACCAATTCCTAAAAGGTATTATCCAATGTATACACCTTTTCTCCTTAATTTTCACTCATAACAAAATATTTTATTAGAAAATATATTTCCAACAACCTCTTCCTCCATTGGTTGGGGAGAAACACTAGGTTCCATCTTCCTGATAGAAGTTGAATAACATAACTTGGCTTGAGCTTGATCTCCCCTGATTTCCCACATGCCTTTGAGGGTGGGGAACCTGATCAATTGGTGGTGGGTATTTGGAACAACTTTGCTTGTGGATCCAAGTTCTTCGTAGGAACATGTTGTATGCGGAATCTCCACCTACTATAATGAATCTTATCACTAGTACTATGGGACATGTTGTTACCGGAAGGTCAATCTCCCCCAATACTCAGACTCTCTCACCACTAAAGCCACATAGCTTGATCTGGGACTTGCTTATGTCGTATTCTTCTTGTCAGCCAATTTCTCTGAATGCCTTGTAGTATAGGTTGTCTGCAGAGGTTCCTAGATCCACCATGATCTTTCTGATAATATTATTACTAACGTCCAATGAAAGGACTAAGACGTCTTCATGTGGGGTTTTTACTCCATTCAAGTCGAGGCTTGAAAACTTGATGATATTGTCCCCTTTGTCTACTTTCCCATCTACTACTTTTGGGATAGTGGAGACTTCATTCACACCCCGAAGGTGCTTTAGTTCTCTTGCATGAGATTTGCTTCTTTAGAATCTGGTTTTAGGTAGTTTGAAAGTTGATTCGTGGATGACATGCACAACTCTGATGTTGTGGGATCTGTGTACTGCATTTGTGTCTTCTTCCTGATATACTACCTTTTCAGCATCTATGTACTTGGTGAACTTCCCTCGATCTGCAAATCTTGGTTCCATGGCCACTGGATCTGTTCCAATCACAATACATATTTGGATATCTAGTTCCGACAGAACCTGGCTTTAACCTTTTTGGGAACGTCAACCTTTTCGAATCTTTAAACTCTTGGAAGATAATTTTTAGTGAAGTGTTGAGTTGTGTGAACTTCCTCTTCATAGTTGGAAACTCCTCATGTTCGCAAGGTTCCCGATTTCTAGGTTTCTTGAACCTTCCTTCTCTTCCATCATTATAATGTTTTCTGCCCCCATTGGGGGCTTTCCTCTTTCATAGCCTTTCTCCTCATGAGACTTATCGTCATAGGAGTTTCTTCTTCATCGTAGCGTTTGTCCTTCGTGGGACGTGGATCCCGTTCTAGGGACATGTCTTGGTCACTTTCCACAAATTGGATCTTCTTTATTTTTTGGTCTAGAAGATAGTTCGTCTTCCTCCAATTGAGCGTACTTCTCTGCTCTCTCTAGCAATTGGGGGCGAGGTCATCTGGTTTGTTCTTTGCCAAGGATTGATAGAGTGAACTTTCCGAATCTAGCCATTTGCGGAGGGTAATTAGGGCAGTTCTCTCATTACATCCATCAAGTAGTATATACTCATTGTTAAATCTCTTAATATAATCTCTAATAGACTCATCATACTTCTTTCTTAGATTGAACACAGAATCTACATCTTTAGCATATGATCCATTCCATGAATAATGGTTAATGAACTCACATATTTGTTCTCCAAAAGAATCTATCGAACCAGATCAAATCTTATGTACCATGCTAAGGCTAGACCCGTAAGACTTAAATAGAAAATTTTACAGATGACATGGTATTTGTTATCATATTGTTTCATCTAAATGGTAAAGTAAATCTAGATGGTAAAGGTAGATCCATAATCCTAGAAGTAAAAGAACTTACATTGGTTCCATTTATAGCCAGTCTCACCAGAAGTTCGGCCATCCTGCAGCTTCTTTATGGGGGTTTCCTTGGATCACCTAAGTAGATCCCAATGGTTGAGTAGTTTTTTTTCCTTCTCTGCATGTTTGCGTGTGCTTCTTCTATTCTTGGGATCCTCACTAGATGATGAGGATGATCTGGAACATAAATATGAGGATCCAGATCCTTAATGTGTTTTCTTCTGCCAATTTGATTTAGGCACTTATTCTTGTTCTTGTTTATATCTCTACAGAATTGAGATAGCTTCCAACATCTTTTTTCTTACTTTTGCCTTTACTCTTACCTTTACCATTTTCTTTGTTTTTTTTCTTTTCAAGATTTCTCTTTTCTAGAAGGTCCAACTTCCTTCAGAATAACTGGTTTCTTTCCTTCGGCTATCAACTTCCTAAGCATCACGATGATATCTTTTATTTCCTTCTTGTGGTGATCTTCCATTATACGGATTTGTTTTTCATGTCTACTTTCCGCTTCCTGGATTGGATATGGAGTTTGAAGAGTTTTCTTTTTTGGAACTTGCTCTTCTAGTGATTCTTTCTCCTCATGTTGCTCCATTTTCTCTTGTTGTTCAAGTTGTTCCTCAGGTGGAACCTCTTCTTGTCGTGAAGATAACGTGTTTTTGTTCCTTGTTGAAGGAGCCATGGTGATCTTCTAAGAACTTAAAATCTGTAGAGACAAGTCTAATGTCGCCTCCCCTCAGTCGGAGCCAAATTGTGGATGATGTTCCCTACTTCCACCAACACCCAATGATCACCTTCAACTCGGAACCTGCAAAACAATGTTAGAAACACAAGGACACACCGGAGGTGGTGTGGTCGTCTGCACTCCGATGCTCAAGTCAGTAAGGAAGATGATGAAATCCTAGTTTGTTTGGCTAGAATTCGTTACCTTTGTGTCTTGGTGAGGTTGTCTTTATAGAGAGTACTATGTCGATCATCTTCTACTTGTGAAAAATTTCAGTGGGCCTATGAACCTTCCTTGTGTATAGCATGTCGGTTTGGAATCCTTCTAAGTATAGGATTGATATATGTATGGGTTTCTATATACGTTAGTAGTATTTCTAGAATGGTTACTAAACAAGGAACCTAGGTCGATTCATTATTTAATCTTGGACTTAGATTCCTTTCTTGGGCTCCAAGCCTGTCTAGGACCTTCCTGAGATGCTAATCCTACATCTTAGGTTAGCATCCGGAGTTTTACTCAGGTTCCTTAGATAATCTTGTATCCAGACTAGGTTCCTAAGGTTAGACTAGGTTTCTGGATGTCTTCCATTTTCCTGTATTCTGTATGATCTTCCTTTTCTAGGATTTTGTCTAGGACCTTCGTGAATACCAAATTTACCCCTGCAAAATCTAAGGAGTCCAATTGCACCACTTGGAACTCCCCTAGCATTTATTTTCCTAGTTTAGCTGTTATATTACATGTGTGCTTAAGTGCTTTGTACCCAACAAGTTTTATGATGACTTACCAAAAAACGTTATGGAGTTTATCTAGTGTACCGAATCCTAGTTGTTATACAAATTCCCCGTCCATACACCGAGGTAGAACCAAATTGCTATGAACCCATCTTTATCTCCTTTGTCTTCTCCCCTTTCCCTTTCTATTGGTATATATTGGAGTTTCATGTGGTTTATATCTTAAATATTATTTCTCAAAGAAAAGTCACTGTTACCATCAGGGCTATCAACTATCAAAACCGATCCGTGATCCGAACCAATCCAAAACCGATCCGATCCGTTATTTTTTGAGTTTTGGATATCTATTTGGATTTCAGATCACTTAGAATAGTTTTTGGATATCCACTTCGATTTCGCTTTGGTTCGGATAATATAAAAAGAAAAACCGATCTGATTCGATAGTGTGTTTTAGTGAAATCAAAATTTTTACAAATCCATCTCTGCCTTATCTTCTGATTTCCCCCATTAATCTCTCCGGTCTCAAAAGCTTGAAGTTTTTAATGAAGATCAATTCATCTTTAATATAACTGATAAGTCCTCAAAATTGTATATTTATCCCCCGAATATCACCTTGTTTGCATAGCACTTAGCTTATATTATTGTGTTATATCTATTGATTAGTGATTTCTTGCCATTTGTGTAGGTTTCATGAGCCAAAATCTGAATATTGTGTTAAAACCCGCCAAAAGCCAAGAAAAACCATTAAAAGAGTGTTATTTGCATAAAAGAGAGGAATTACTATTTGCACCCACAGAATTGCTGAGGGTACTCCATGGACTGGTCCTGTAGATGGGTGGTCCAAATCCCAGCTCAATCCAAGTTATAATAAAGCCCACAAGTCAAAAGATCCATTGAAGCCTTTACTTGAAGCCCAATCTTAAAAAGGCTTTATATAAAGATCCACAACTCTGATTTAAGCCCTTGAGGTGTATATCTAAAGGTCTTGGTCCAGGCTACAACTTAGAACCAAGATAATTAGATTTTCATGAAGTCTTCATACTTCTAGAAGGCCTACAACGGCCACAAAAAATGTGACCTAACTTGGAGAGAAAGTATACTTTGTGAGGAAGTAATATGCTTTGTATTCTCTATATAAAGAGAAGTAGTAGCTAGGGTTTAGTTAGTCTTGAACTTGTATTCTTGACTCATAGTTCATTCTCTTGTATTGAACTCAATTCTTCTTAGTCTCAATTATAATTCCTTTTTTTTTCCTTTTTATGATGTTGTGTTCTTTATTTACTTATTCCATGGTGTCATTATCAAGGATGAGTAGCAAAGTTTTCTTTAGGGGAATGGTTGGAGCACTTTAGATAATGCAAAAACACAATGTTTATTCTTAATGCTCATTGTGATTCAAAGTTCTTAATGTTTGTTTATTTCTATTCGTGACATGAAGTAAACATGATTATTTATGTGTTATTGTTATCCATGTTGATTAAATATTATTGTTAGAGTATAGGGAGACCTAGCTATAATGATTGTATTAGAATAATTAGAGATATGTGATGGAATAACTGAGAGGTGGCTATCATATATATAGAATTAATCTCTTTTATTAGATCCCTTTTGTAGTTAAATTGAATAACCGAAAGGTGATGGTTTGATTATGAATTAATATATAAAATTAATTAAATTGAATAGTTAAGAGGTGACGGTTTAATTAATGAAGCATATTCAATAACACATATAAGTGAATCTCGTTTTAATTAAATAGAATAGCTGAGAGGTGACCACTTGATTGTTAAAGGCATTAATGATTAATTGTAACAGCTGGGAGGTGACTAATTAATTGTTATAGATTGAACATGAATGAATAACATGCATGTTTACATTGTTTAGTTTGTGGATACCAACTCTTCGCCCTATTCATCATAAGATCTTTTTTTCATCTTTTTTCATCTTTTTTCATCTTCTATTATTAGTTTAAGTATTAGTTTATTTATTTATTGTCTGTACAAAGTAGAATCAATATCAATCTTATTTCTTGGTTCCTGTGGTGTTCTTAAATTATTGTTTTCTATTGTGTTTGAGCTAAGAATTGCCCCTTCAAGGTGGGTACGACTCTTGTTTGTTACTTGTTCTACATTGATAATCAATATTTACAAGCACAAGAAGAAAAACAAATATACAAATCAATCTTTTGATTAGTAAATACTCTTTGTCTACTATCAAAAACCAGCAATTTTAAATCTTTAAGGTTCAAGCTTGAGAAACTAAATCCATCTTCCTCATTCATCATCAAACCATCTCATCAATTTCAATTAATCTTCCCTTAGATTCATCTTCCTCAGTCACCATCAAACCATCTTATCAATTTCAATTAATCTTTCCTTAAATATAAAATTCATTCTGAAAGCTTCTTCAATATCCATCTAAAGTTGTTTTTTATGCGAGTACTTCTCCAATTACAAAATTGTTGCTAAGTGAAAACAAATCTTTACAAAATTGTTGCTAAGTGAAAACAAATCTTTGAACCAATTTAAACTAATTGAAGCATAGTTGAAATCTAATTTAGTTTAAGTGAACTCGCTGTCAATGGAAATTGATTTTTTTTCTTCGATCAACAATTAATCATTAAGTCAGTAAAGCTAAAAAAAAAAAACAATTTGGATCGGTTCATCTAAGTCAGTAAAACTAGAAAAAAAAAACAGTTTGGATCGGTACGGATCGGATTATTCAGTATTATTTTTGGATTGGTTTACTATCCAAATATTAGTATATTCCTATCCATTCTTGAATTGGATCGGATTAATTCGGATAATTAGAAATTGGATTGGTTCAGATCATTAGAAGATCCAAACCGAACCGATCCATGGACAGGCCTAGTTACCATCATAAATAGATGCATCATTTAAAGTTTGGAGTTGGTTTGAAATTAAAAGGGAAGGCGGTTCCCAAGTTTACTCTTACATAACCCAAAATGATGGATAATATAGAACCGTGATACGGTGGAGACCGACGTTAGAGGAAGAAAAAAAAAAGGATTTAAAAAAAAACAGAAAAAGACGGACACAGAAAATTAAAAAACATTGAAAAAGAAAATTTAAAAATTAAAAATTAGTCGGACAGACAAAAATAAATCAAAAAAAGGTCGGGGACAGACATGAGTTTCAGTCCCACTCGACGCTTAAAAAGACCTAACGTCGGTCAATGTCGACCATTGCTCATATTGCTTATTGATAATCTGGTAATAGAGTAATAACATAGCTATGTAGCAGCCATGAGCCCATGACCATTAGATCCTTTAGAAATGTTGCTGACTCATGTTTGGTTTAGCAGGACGTGTCTGTTTGAAGGAATATGAAAGAGACACGAAAACAGTACACTTGTAAGTTGTAATAGTTTTGGGTTCTTCTTCTACTTGGGGCTTCACCTCTTCCATATCAAGTTGGATGGTGTCTGAATCTTTGATCCCTGGAAAGCATTCTGGAAAGTCCCGGTAATCTGCAGCCATTGTTATTTCTTATTTTGCAGGAACAACACTACTTTATTCAAATAAAAAAGAAAAAAACAGAAGAGATGGAAATTAAAGAAGATATAGTTATTGTGGGAAGTGGGATAGCTGGTTTGGCCACAGCATTAGCCTTGAATAGGATAGGGATTCAATCTTTGGTGTTAGAAAAAGCGAACGAGCTTCGAGGCACAGGTGCAGCCATAACACTTGCTCCAAATGCATTGCTAGCTCTTGATGTACTTGGTGTTTTACAAAAGCTCAACCTCATCTATACCCCTTTCCAAAAGTAAGTCAAAACAGAATTTTCCATATATATGTATTTTTGTAATCGAATTAAAGAAAATATATTAAACTCAAGTGATACTTGATTTTATTTTGTAACATTTTATATTTTCAATCTTATATATATATATATATATATGTTTATTTATCAGGGGAAAGTTTACCAATCTTGCGAATGGATCTGTGGAAGAGGTTTCATATGTTGAAAATGATAGGTAAATCTAAATATATAATCACGATTTTTGATATTTCTGCTTTTAATTTACTTGGCTAATTGGTATTTGTAACAAGTAGCATCAATTAGCAATCAAGATACAACAAATCTTGTTGCTGCCTTGTTTCAGCTTGCGTTAGAACATTTCTTTATTCTTTTCCAAATGAATGGCGTTTAATTTTACATTAGCCAACCCAAACATGAAACATATACAATAATTAATTAGTTTACTCCATCCAATACATTTGCGAGTTGTTTATTCAAATTGTATGAACTGAAGTTGTAGTTTACACTTATAAATTTCAAGTGAATGTCAAATGTTGTGATTCTAGCCTGAATGCAGGAACATAAGTGGTCCTATGACGGTACATAGGAGTGTCTTAGTAGAGAATCTAGCCCAAGAACTTCCTGTGGATGCAATCCGTTTCTCTTCGAAGTTGAGTTCGATTGAAACTCTCAAACACAATGGCTCATCATCCGTTGCCCTTACCTTGGACGATGGAACTATCATCAAAGCTAAGGTGACTAGTGATATTAATTTGACTAATTTGGTTAATAAAGTCGCCCACTTCGATCTCATAAATTTGGGTCGGATGTAATCTATATAATTAATTAATAAGCCTATTTTTGGACTGTGTGCTGGATCGGGCCAGATTGTTATAGGTTGCGATGGAGTAAACTCAGTAGTCGCACGCCAGTTGGGACTTATAGCTCCTACACATTCTGGTCGGGTGGCAGCACGAGGGTTGTCAGTGGTTCCCCAAGGCCATGGGTTAAAGCATGAAATTCGTCAGTTTGTACATGGTGCTAAGAGAGTTGGTATTGCTCCTTTGAATGACAAAGAGCTTTACTGGTTTGCAAGTGTACCCAGCGAAGGTAACTAAGGTTTCTTTCTATAATTCTTTGACAAAATCAGCGCTACTAGTTTACCACATATATTATGCAGATGGGTTTATTAAAAACAGTGTAGTGCTACAGAGGATTGCTCGTATCTTATCTTATTAAGGCCATAGCACATAAGAGAGGCGAAAACCATCCTGATGCTGCGGCGTGTTTCGCCCTCCTCATATTACATATACCAATTGCTCTGCGACATTATTAGTGTTACTCTTGCTATATATTATATTGGAAATGTAACGTCTACTCTTTACAGAATTTTTAGACGATCATATGAGAAGGAGTCCAGAATCAAACCTGCAGAATGTACTTGACAGCGTGGCTGATTTTCCTCCAATGTTCTCAGATGTCGTCCGACATAGTGATCTGGCTACATTGACGCTGGCCCCATTGAAGTTTAGGGTGCCATGGGACCTTTTCTTGAGTGATGTGTACAAGGACGGCATCACAGTTGCAGGCGACGCAATGCACCCGATGACACCAGATTTAGGCCAAGGTGGTTGTTCATCACTTGAGGATGCTATAGTTCTGGCTCGTCATATTGGGAACTCGTTCGCACTGACTGGGAAAATAGACTCGAGTGCATTGGAAGGATATGCCAAGGAGAGAAGGGGTCGTGCTGCTATGTTGATTACAATGTCTTATCTTTCAAGTTGGGTTCAACAAGGAGGATCAGGATGGTTGCAATTTCTTAGAGGAAAAGTGTTATATAAGTTTTTCCTTCTTTTGGTTTATAAGATAGTCCATTACAACTGTGGCAAGTTGCCCAGTATAAAGAAGTCAGATTAAATTTGTTATGCTGAGACACTGTTGCTGCTGCTAATGGTGCTTTTGCAGGAAAAGAAATTAGAAAAAAAGATGGAAAAATCAGCATAAATAGATTGACTCGTTACTAGTATTAACAGTTCTTAGAAGAAATAATATTTACCAAATGCAAATTTAAAAAGAAGTGGTGACTAAAGGCAAAGGTAAATTACCCCCCCAAAATGTTGTGACCTCGGGTGAATTTTCTCAATAAATTTATGTGTCAGAATAAACCTATTTAGAGCCATGGGTGATGGCTCCTATATGTTTCTAATAAAAAAAAAAATTATCCTAATTGAAAAGAATTTAACTTAATTTTCACATATAATTAATCTATGTTGACAAAAAAAAAAAAATACAAATTTTGTTAACAATTAACCTGTATAAATTTTGGTTTACTAATTAAAATCTCGTGTAACACATGGGCCCAATAATTAGTTTACGACTAAAAGATTATCGCCAAAGAAACAAGCTTGGAGTGAGTTGTTCCTCGAATGCAAATATGCATAAATCTCAATAAATATAAATATAAACATTGAAGTTTCAACACATAAGATTGATCTAGAATACCATCAAAACATCATATAGATAATATTCTTCAATGCATGCTTTAGGAAATGTTGACATTCATGGGAAGAGATCACAAAAGTATTATCGAAAATATTCGTAGACTAGTACAGATAACAATGAATTTAATGATACATTGCCACGCGTAAATAGTTGGCGTGAGCTACGTATATATGTTTATGGTGTGATCATCATCTTTTAAAGATTGAAATTTTGCTTAAAGTGTGTTCATCATTTCTTCCAGATCAAACTCATTTGTGAGTCGCTTTCCATTTCCAAGTTTTAGATTTGAATCCATGGAGTCTGGTGTAAGCCTAGCAATTAGGTGTTCAATCACTTTGAGGTCACAGGTTTGATCCCAGTTTAACCATTGGTAAGTCTCTTGTCTAACAATTTTGTTAATTTTACTTTTAGTTTTACTTATTTTATAATAGTTTGGAAATTTTTGGTTAGAGATCAAAAATCCAAATATATCCAAATTAGTGACAAACTTTGCTTAAAAATTTCTTTCATAATTGTTTAAATGCTTTTAAATTAGTGTTAGTACTAGTGGGTTTGCAACTCTACCCAACCTTACCTGCCAAAATCGGAATGCTTATAACTAAAGTAAAGATTTGTCGGTAAAATACAGATTCTAGTTATTAAAAAAGCAACCATAGAATGTAATGTAGACAACCTACTGATAGATCTCACTGCCAATGTAATCACATATCTAGTAGTAAACCCATGTCTATCTAAGTGAGAATCATACTCAACATCCACATAACCAACACGATGCTGACTTAAAGTCCTTCCCTGTTGAAATAACAATCAACCTCCACACTACGTGGAATGTAGTGGAGCATCCATTTCACAACTTCCTAATGTCTCACACCAGGATCATGCATGTATCTTTCAACAAGCCCATTGCTCGTGAAATATATGGTCTGAAACACACCAACTCATTATTCTCTGCAACTTCAAACCCACTAGGTTGAGACATATAGATCTCCTTGTCAAGCTCACCATGTAAAACGATTGTTTTCACATCAAATAGAGCTAACACAAAATCAAATTGCCCTACCAAGTCCATAAGGATGCTAAAGCTTACCTTCAAGTGCACATCATCACCTGGAGATTCTTCTTCCTTCTTGGTAATCTAGTTGCAATTAGACCCTCATCAATAGGATCGTCATTTTGTGTATCTCCAAATGTCTCATAATCTGTCAAGCCATTAGAATTTGAAACACCCAAAACCCTTACATGAGTTTACTCATAAGATACAAAACCCACTGGGAAACCTCGTTGGTCTTGCTCTACACCTGATAAGAGATCTTATACTTCAACATTGAAGCCTCGTCATAAGTCACATCTCTTCTTAGAACAATTCTCTTTGTTTCTGGTTCCTACAACCTATAGTTGTTTGTTCAACTTTGTAGACCCACAAATACAAATGTCTTTGCACATTGTTCCAACTTACTCTCTCGGACATGATAGTAGGATGAATACCCAAACACATGAAGAAAATCTACATCTGAGACAGACTTCCTAGACCAAACCTCCATAGGGGTTTTACCACCAATCATAGTAAAAAACGACATGTCTCAACCCAAAACAATTTGCCTAATCCAGCCATAGACAACATGTGTTTTGCCACCCCATTATGTTGCAGTGTTTTTCTTACAGTGAAGTGACGCTCAATACCCTCATTCTTACATACTTACAAGAACGGATCATCTTTGTACTCTACGCAATTATCTAAGCACAGTACCTTGATCGTTTTGTCAATTCATTCCTCAACTAGGTTCTTCCACTTCAATATTTTTAGGACTTCATCCTTATGCTTCATGGTGTACACCCACACATGCCTAGAAAACTCATCAACAAAAGACATAAAATAATGCTTAGCTCCCCAAACGGTATACTGTGTAGGTCTCCAGACATCCCTGTGAACATAATCAAGAGCTCCACTCATATAATAGAGAGTTGTGCCAAACTTTGCTCTTGTTTGCTTGCCCCAAAATGCTCACCGAACTTTAACTTGCATGCAATAACTAGAAGACTATTCTGAACTACTACCATCTTGTAATATTATTATTGCACCAATCATAACCTCTAGAAGACTATTCTGAACTACTACCATCTTGTAATATTATTATTGCACCAATCATAACCTCTAGAAGACTATTCTGAACTACTACCATCTTGTAACCTTTGGCATCTAAAGTACCAAGTTAAATAAAAGTTCTTCTTCAAATGAGGAACATATTTTACATTCCGCAGCTTTCATATTCTTCCATCAAACATCTTCAATCGAATAGTATCTATCCCCAATACATGACAAAGTTTATCATTCCCCATCACTACTGCACCATTGTCTAGCCTTTTAAAACTAAAAAACCATTCCTTTATGGGATATACATGACAAGTACTAGCCAAATCCAATATCCAATCATTAGCACTAGTGGAACAACCGATGGATGAAACAAACAAAGAGTAATTAGAACCATCATCTTCATCTCTAATATTACGTGCAATATGTTCCTCGGAGTTATTCACACCGGAATTTCAACAAACACCTTCTATGCAACTCACGAACAAAAGATAGTGGAAACACAAATAACAAACTCACTGCGAAATTTCTTCAAACACCTTCAAGACACTCAAGATCTAACCGAAGCTCTAATACCACTTGTTGTGCACAGCGGAAATTATTGCACAAATACGCGAATGATTGAACTAATGGGTGAAATAAAACGACAAAATAACAAGCAATCACACAAAGAGTGACGAATGATTTTCGAAGTGAGTTGCAATTCTACCTATTCGGTATTTGATTTTCGAAGAAAAATAGCATTTTTTTTTAATGTTGAATTTGTTGGTATTATGGATGGAATCTACATTTGATTTGATGGAATGGGATATATGGTACATAATACATTAATACATTTAAGGGGGTGAAGTTGTTATCGAGAGTTGGATGTGGGACTTCGAGGAGTTTGGGGAACTCCCCCAAGTGAATCCAATTTGATAGCCTAATTGAAGAGATATTTTTCTTAAGAGCATTTTCTGCTTTAATATAATACATTCACCAATTGAGTCGAAAATAGCAAGTAGCAGCATAATACTATAAAATCTCAAGAATAACAACAGTTTCACCTTTAGAACAACTTGTTTTTCTTCCATGTAATATTGTGTAAGCCTAGAAGGTGCATATGAATTAAAAGCTTATCAGTATAAGGCAGTTCATTCCTGGTGATAAATTAGGACGACCATAATTTGGGTCGAAATTATACATGAACTAATATCCATTGAGACTTGAAGGTGCCGTTGCAGACAATTTTGGAACTCTGGAATAGATATCATACAGCAGGATGATCAGTAGTCACTGAGGAATTGAGAACCAAAGTGTTGTTTTCCTTTGGGATGCCTTGTTCAAAGGTGTGTAATATTAATATCTTAACCAGATGCACTTTGAAAAACAGAGGAAAACAGAGGACATCACAATAACAAAAAAATTCGGGCCTAGACCGCTAGACCAATGGATTTTTCAACCATCATGGTCATGATGCATGACATAGAGAATTCATTATATCCAGAGACCACACCATGGACTTGATAGTGGTTGCGAGGTCGAGACAGCCACAGCCCGATGTCCACAGGACCACAGTTTGGAAATTATATTCTTCAGTTCAAGTCTTGTAACCGTGCGTCTATTCTGCCCATATCTCATGTATATCTGCAAGTATGAAAAGGCTCTGTTGTCCGTGTGAAATGTACCACAATGTCTCAATGCAGTGTGTGTAGAGTGTTGAGTGTAGACCAAGTTTCAGTTAGTATATTCTGACAAACATGAAATGGACCATAGGTTATCCAACCCAACTAATGATTCTTACAAAAGTCCTCTTCGACAACTCTTTCACTTGAATTCAACCCCGAAGGCTCGCAGACAACTCCAACCGAAATGCAACAGTCGGAAGTGTTCCAGGAATCCATTCCTGACCTCAAATTTCCACGGGAATCAGGTCCGGAGTTGAAACCATTCTGCAACTCTCTGAGTGCATTAAGACCATTTGAATGGCAAGTCTTGCACTGAGAGCTCAATGCATGCAGATAGAAATAAAATGTCCAAACTGTGAATAATACACAGAAGTGTCTAAGGGCCATAATGATCAAACATAGCAGCAGAGGGAAGTGATATAGCTATTTACAAATAAACAATTTTTATTTTGAATGTACAGATATGGAAAGAGGGGATCTTGGAATTCTAGTATTTGAAGGAGAAAAGACTTTGAAGTTTCAGCCTCATATGTTCTAGTCTTGCAGTTGACCTGAACACTACATGACTATATCATACAACATGTAAGAATGAACGTGTGCGGCAAGATAGCTTGAGACTTTGAAGGATTTTAAAAATATTTTGGAAAATATTTAGTTAAGTAGATTAGAAACAGTGTTAGGTATCTATCATCACAGTTAGTTTTTCGCTGTACATGCACAAGGCATTGTTCTGCGTTGTTCGATCAGTCTCTAAACATGTACAAAAACATGCATTATGAGATCAATTCCTGTTCCATTTTCTTTCCCTTCTTTCTGTAGTAATGCTTAATAACTTCCATCCATACATTTTTACAACGATTAAGTACTTGAAATTCTAGTATAAATAAACAAGCGTTTTAGCATATCGTTGCAGAGAATAGAAGGGTGGTTTATATTTGAAAATTTAATTTAATAGTTAAAGCCTAGTTACAGTTTGAATCGATATATCAATGAAAAGAAGTATTGTTATCTAGTTACAACAATATGAATCCTTCGGTCTCTTTTCTTATTTTTGGGTAATAACAGTCCTGACATGTAGCAAATGAATACAGAAAGCAGAAACCCTGCCACTACTCCGATTCCAAATGGGAAATCAACAATTTCCATTGTATGTTTCCTAGGTTCTGCATTAAAACTAGGAACGTCACCTGGGAAATCTGCTGGTATTTCTTTAGCTGTACTATTACAACCAAATAATCCTCCGCCGTCGTTTCCTTCAAAACTGGAACATTTTGAAAGTCGAGAATTGACCTCCTGAAGGAATCCTTCCATACAAATGGTTGTAGGCTACACTGAACCTCGATAAAAAACTGAGACTACTAAAGGAAGGTGGTGTGGTTCCCGAAAGATTATTATGAGACAAATCCAAAACTTCTAAGCTTTTCATACTAGACATTTCCTCTGGAATCATTCCTGAGAGTTGATTATGTTGTAGACCAAGGACATGAAGGTTTCTCAACTTCCCGAAGTCTGGCCAAATTTTTCCACTGAGCTTGTTGTAGCTAAGGTCCAGAGTTGGTGGGAAACTCAAAATCTGATTATATTGCAATGAACTTGAATGATTAACTTTTCTTCTAAAAAATGGTGGATTGAGAGAGGGGTTCTCACGTTCGATAAAATATTCTGTTAGGCTCCTCAAGTTGGTGAAGCTTTTCGGTATACTCCCAGATAAAGAGTTATTTGACAAGTCGATGTAAAACAGTGATTCTAGTGGGCTGAAACTGTCTGGAATCATTCCAACTAAGTTGTTCCATGATAAATCAACAGCTGCAACTTGGTGCAACTACTTAACCATCGTGGAACTGAACCTGTGAGACCACAGTTTCCTAGTAAAAGTGCTTGTAAGCTCCTGAACTGTAAAGCTCGAAAACTAGGAATTTTTTCACCATGGAAATTCGATGTCAAACCAAAGGTCCTCAAATTTTTGCACTTTTGCAAGACCCTAAGTGCCAAGGAAATGTTATGTAGACTAGTATTTGAGAGTGAGTGGTAAGACAGAGATTGAAAGTACTTGAAGCCTTCGGGTAGTTGGCTGCCTAGGTCGTTTGAACCAAGGCTTACACTTGTCAAATTTCGCCATAAGGGGAGTGTAGAAGGAATCGGTCCATGGAATTTATTGGAACCTAGATGGAGAGAGCTGAGTTGAACCATTGCCGTGCAATTGAGATCAATAGGGCCACTAAAAGCATTCTTCCTAACATTAAGATATTCAATAGTTGGAGAGTTCGACAAAGAATATGGTAACGGACCAATGAATTTGTTTGAGTGACCTATAAAACTCTCTAATTTGCTCAAGCTCAGGAAAACATCTGGTAGAGTTCCTGAAAACTCATTAACAGAGATATCCAACTCAAAAAGGTTAGACAAATTAGCAGCTCCATTACTCAGTGGTCCCGAAAGAAGGTTGTCCTGAAGATGCAACAGGCGCAACTTCTGCAGCCAGAATAAATCCTCCGGTATGCTCCCTGAGAGCTTATTGGAATTCAGAATAAGTTGTTCTAGAGTTGTACATTCCCCAAAACCAGTTGGAATAATTCCAGAGAAGTTATTCAAAGAGAGATCAAGAACTTGAATGTTAGTAGAGTTGATACATATACTAGTGTATATGATACCAGAAAGATAGTTCTGTGAAACATCAAGGTACTGTAATGAAAGCAAATCAGACTTACCAGGAAACAATCCCGTAAATTCGTTCTCTCTCAAATCAAGGACTTCTAAATTCTGTAATTGAAACAATGTTATAGGAAGAGATCCACTTAATATATTGTTAGAAATATTAAGGGACCTTAGCTGATCCAGACCAAATAATGATTCCGGCAGATGTCCTCTTAAATTTCTACTTCCAAGCTCTAAAGCAACAACTCTTTTGCTTAACCCTAAAAGCTTACAGACAACTCCAACCCAACTACAAAGTCGGAATTGTTCCACGAATCCATTCCTGGCTTTAAAATGCCCCGCGAATCTGGTTTGGCGTTCAAGCTATTCTGGAAATCCCTGAGTGCTTTAAGATCATTTGAATTACAGGTCTTACTCTCAGAGCTCAATGCATGAACCTTGAAACAAAATGTAAAGAATGTGAATAACAACCAAAAGTGTCTAAAGCCCATTATGATTAAACAAAAGATCAAAGGGAAGTGACTAGTGAGATAGATAGTAATAATATCAAGTGATCCTAAACCCTTTTTATCACCTTGATAAAAATGTGTTATTGAACTCAGGCAATAATGGATTCAAGTAATCTTTTAATATCTACAGTTTTGAATTTAAGAAAACACTTGGAAGTTATACTCATGGAGCTGAACTGAAGACTAGGATACATGACAAGATTTAGAATGAACTTGCACAGGAAGATAGCTTGCGACTTTGAATGGATTATAAAACATTAAAAGAAAGACTTGGAATTTTATTATAAATCAACAATTTACTCCTTGGACTTGACCTGAAGTTTTCTAAACATGGCTACAAATGAAATGAATTTGACTAAATCCAACTCTTAGAAAAAGGACTAGGAACTATTTTTAAGTTTTCTGCATCTAAAAATTCAGTATCAACTGATCGATATTATTGGAACAATTGCAATACAATGTCCCATTGTGACTATTTCAACAATCAGCTAGAGAATTTTTCAGCACAATTTTATTCTTTAAAACTGATGGATGAAACAGAAATAAAATTAACCGGCCACCTTCACATACTACAAGATAGATCTGCTAAACTACAACAGTTTGACATCAGATCCTGTTCAATGTTCTTTGGCTACTCTGCAGTCCTGCTCGCTCGTTTGTGGAAGGACATTAACCTTCATGTTTCAAGTAAGGAATAAACAGAGAAGAAACCTTTTCCAAGTACCTAACATTCATATTCTGCAAACAAAGGATGATAGCATGTTCATGCCCGTCCCTACAACTTTGACCGAACTAAGAAACAAAACAAGATTTCGGTTACCTATAACTCGGCAATAATGGTTTTCTCAATATCCCATAGGGCAAGAAGCTGACACTTGAGAAGGGTAAGTGCTTTGTCCACTTCCAACAACGAAAGAATATGATGTAGTATCTCATCTGCAAAGCACTAAACCTATCTATACCATCACTGTCCCATTTGAAAATGAAGCAGCACTATTAGAGTTTTCGTCTTCGGATGCTTCAGATGAGTCCTCTGACATAGTATAGCTATCATCCATGATTTACTTGAATCTGAATAGTACTCTTCATCCATGGTAATCTACTATACTTTAGGGTTCTAAAATAAGAATACAGTAGTTGTTCTTAACTGGAAAAGCTCCTTGGTACGTAGTGCTTGCCGGTAAATGGATTTGGTAACGTTTAAGTACTAGGATTGCAGTATGAATAACAAGCATTTTTGTAGATCATTGTAATAAGTAAAATTGTGGTCGCAGTCGAAAATTCTAATGAACATACATAATTTAAATAGTACAGCTTAAGAATTACAACAACATGAAGCTTAGGATTAATTTCTTTTCCATGTATTCCATGTTCTTTGGCTTCTTTTCTTAGTCTTGGGTGTAAACAGTCCTGACATGTAGGAAATGAAAACAGCCAGCAGAAACCCTGTCATTACTCCAATTCCAAATGGGAAATCTAAAATTTCCATCGTACGTTGCTTTGGTTCCTCACTAAGAGTAGGTAAGTCTGCTGGTATTTCAATAGAAGGACTATTACAATTTGGAACTTTTAGGTCATTGTTTCCTTCAAAACTAGAACATGGGAAGGTCGCCCATTGACCTTCTGAAGGAAGTATTCCATATAAATGATTGTATGCTACGCTGAACGTATATAAAAAACTGAGACGGCTCAATGAAGGTGGTATGGTTCCAGAGAGATTATTATGCGATAAATCCAATTGCACTAAGCTTACCATGTTCGACAATTTACCTGGAATCATTCCAGAGAAATGATTCCATTTAAGATCAAAGAACGACAGCTTTCTCAAGTTCCCAAACTCTGGCCATATTGATCCATCAAGCCTGTTGCAGCTCATATTCAGAGTTGGCAGGAAATTCCAAATCTGATAGTATTTGGTTGCACTTTTTATCCAAAATGAGATATCGAAGGAGGTCGTTTCAAATGTAATATCATTATCAATTAGGCTTCTCAGTTTGGTTAAGGTCTTTGGAATCTCACCAGAAAAGGAGTACGTAGAAAAGAAATTCGAGACTGCTAAACATGTCGGGAATTGTCCCATCAAACTGGTTACCTGATAAATCTAAAAGCTTTAACTTTGTGCAGCTGCTCAACCAATGAGGAATCAGACCAGTGAGACCACAATTTGAAATTATAAGTGCTTGTAAGTTCTTAAACTGTAGAGTTGAATAAGCAGGAAAATTTTCACCATGGAAATTCGAGGTTAGGACTAGAACACTAAGATTACCGCATCGCTGTAAGACCTCCAGTGTGGCAGAAATATTATGCAGACTCGTATTTGAGAGTAACAGAACAGAGAGAGACTGAAGGTTATTGAAGCTCTTGGGGATTTGGCTTAGTTGATTTGAAGCCAGATCAAGATATCTCAGGTTTCGACAAAAGGAAAGGCTATTCAGAATAGGTCCATAAAAATGATTATAGCTCAGAATTAGGGATCTTAGTTCAGCCATTACGGTGCAGTTTAAGCTAATAGAGCCAGTAAGAGAATTGTTCTTCATGTTAAGAAACTGAATTGTTGGAGAGTTTGACAAAGAAAAGGGTAAGCTACCTACGAAATTGTTTGAATGAGCAGTAAACATCTGTAGTTTTATCATGCTCGTAAAGACATCAGGAAGAGATCCTGAAAAATCATTGACAGAGATATCCAACTCGAGAGGTTAACGGCTTGATCGCTCATCAGTGTAGGGAGACCAGAAAGACCATTGTCCTGAAGATGCAAGCGTTGTAACTTTGTCAGACGGAATAAATCCCTTGGTAAGCTCCCTGAGAACTTATTTGAATTCAAGATAAGATGTTCTAGGGATGTACATTTTCCAAAACCAGTCGGAAAATTCCCAGAGAAGTTATTCATAGAGAGATCGAGATGTCGAAGGCTTGTAGAGTTTATACATATACTTGTGTCCATGGTAGAAAGATAATTCTGTGAAACATCAAGGAACTGTAATGAAGGTAAATCACACTTACCAGGAAACACTCCAGTAAATTGATTGTCCCTCAAATCAAGGACTTCCAAATTTCGCATTCCGAACATTTTTGCAGGAAGAGATCCACTTAAGATATTGTGAGATATATTAAGGGACCTTAACTTGTCCAAACCAACTAATGATTCCCGCAAACGTCCTCTCAAATCTTTACCACTAAGCTCCAATGCAACAACTCTCATGCTTGATTTTGGAGACGAAGACTCGCAGACTACTCCATCCCAAATACAACAATCTGAAGTGTTCCAGGATTTTATTCCTGGCATCAAGATGCCCTGCGAATCAGGTCCAGAGTTCAAGCCATACTGGAAATCTCTAAGCGCTCTAAGATCATTTGAATTACAGGACATAATCTGTGCACTCAGAACCTGCGCATGGAAACAAAAGATCAAGAATGTGAATGCCACGCAAATGTCGAAGCCCATCATAACAAACATAGGATCAAACTAAGTAAAACAAGTTTGCTTAGAATTAGTGTATATAAATATTGGTTTTGGATCTTGATGTATATGTGTGATGCCTGAACTTTCAACAGTTCTGAAAGCAGGGAATTAAAAAACAAAATGATCATAGTTGATTTTAATACTCTGAAAATAGATAAGGAGATTGAATAACTCAGAATAACCATAGATACAAACAGGTAAGCATGGAAAATAATAATAATAATAATGATGATAATTTTTTTTTTATAGATAGTAATGCAAATAATAATATGGTTGTTACTTGTTAATATTGTTGCAATCTTATAAGTTTCTATGTAAAATAGAGAAATATTGATTTCATATGGTGTTCAACTCCAATACTAAATCTTTTTTTCACATAGAAATCTTGGAATTTCTAAAGAAGAAAAGACTCGGAAGTCTCATCCTCATATGCTCCCACTTTTAGAGTTGACCTGTCAGACTTCAATACAAACAGCAAGGGGCTTTCCATGAAGAAAAGTAAGAGGCTGCATTGCCAATAAAAGAGCAAGGGGATCTTAGTTCAGCCATTACGGTAAAGTCTTTTGCTTGAATTCAACCCCAAAGGCCGGCAGATGACTCCAACCCAAATGCAGCAATCGAAAGTGTTCCAGGAATATAATCCATTCCTGGACTCAAAGTTCCACTGGAATCAGGTCTGGAGTTCAAGCCATTATTCAACTCTCTGAGCGTAGTAAGATCATTAGAATGGAAAGTAGTATGCATGCAGTTAGAAAATGTCCAAAATTTGAATAACACACAAAAGTGGCCGAAGTGCCAAATGGCCATTATGATCAAACCGAGGAGCAAAGGGAAGCTATAGAGCTGTTATTATTATAAGGTTACAACAAAGTGTTTCGATAAGAGTCGACCTATTCGTAAATAACTAATTTTTTTTTTTAATCTTGCTGTATTATAGAACTCAAGCAGATCGATTAAAACTGCTGCTAATATCAACAGATTTGGAAGGAGGGAATCTTGAAATACTAGTATTTGAAGGAGAAAAGACTTGGAAGTTTCAGCCTCATATGTTCTAGTCTTGCAGTTGACCTGAACACTACATGACTACATCATACATTGCAGTTAGAATGAACTTGCGCATGAAGATATAGCTTGAGCATTTGAAGGGTTTTGAAAATATTATGCAATGAATTTAGTTGAATAGGGTAGAAACTAAGGTTAAACTCCATTAAAAAATATACCATCAGTTCTTCGCTGTACACAAGCATTGTTCTGAATTTTTCTGTTTCTAGCCAAGTACAAAACATGCATTATGAGATCAATTCCTGTTCCACTTTCTGTCGCTTATTTCTTTGAGGTCTAGTAATAACGATCCTTGTACAATTTTGATAACAAATTTAAATACCAAGTTTTTCTAGCTGTTTGGAAGAATAAGATTAATAGCTTCTATACGATTTCATAACGATCAACTAATTGAAATTCTAGTCTAATAACAAGTGCTTTAGCATATCGTGACAGAGAGTAGAACTGTGGTTTATATTAGAAAGTTTAATAGTTACAAATTAATTACAGCTGATATCGATATATCAGTGTATCGATTTATTGTCTGTCTACTTACAACAATATAAATCCTAATGTCCTCCGGTCTCTTTTCTTATTTTTGGGTAATAACAATCCTGACATGTAGCAAATGAATACAGCAAGAAGAAACCCTGCCACTACTCCAATTCCAAATGGGAAATCAACAATTTCTCTTGTATGTTTCCTAGGTTCTGCATTAACACTAGGAACGTCACCTAGGAAATCTGCTGGTATTTCTTTAGCTGTACCATTACAACCAAATAATCCTCCGCCGCGCGTTGTTTCCTTCAAAACTGGAACAATTGAAAGTCGAGAATTGACCTCCTGAAGGAATCCTTCCATACAAATGGTTGAAGGCTACACTGAACCTCGATAAAAAAGTGAGACTTCTAAAGGAAGGTGGTATGGTTCCCGACAGATTATTATGAGACAAATCCAAAACTTCTAAGGTTTTCATACTAGACATTTCCTCTGGAATCGGTCCTGAGAGTTGATTCTGTTGTAGACCAAGGACATAAAGGTTTCTCAACTTCCCGAAGTCTGGCCATATTTTCCCACTGAGCTTGTTGTAGCTAAGGTCCAGAGTTGGTAGAAAACTGCGAAGCTTATTGTATTGGTTTGTTCCCTTAAATAAGGGTATATCAAGGGAGGGGTTCCTGAGTCGGTTGAAATCTCCAGAAAGGCTCCTCAATTTTGTCAAGCTTTTGGGAATATCTCCAGATAAAGAGTTGTTTGACAAATCAATGTAGAAAAGAGATTCTAATGCACTGAAACCATCTGGAATACTGCCACCTAAATAGTTCCATGATAGATCCAATAGCTGCAACTTGCTGCAGTTACTCAACCATTGTGGAATCACACCGGTGAGACCGCAATACGGAATCATAAGTGCCTCTAAGCTCTTAAACTGTAGAGCTGGATAAGTGGGAATTTCTTCACCATGGAAGTTCAAGGTTAGAATTAGGGTCCTTAAATTTTTGCACTGCTGTAAGACCACAAGTGCGCCAGAAATGTTATGGAGACTTGTATTTGAGAGTGAGAGGACAGACAAAGATTCAAGATTTTTGAAGCTTTCGGGGACTTGGCCACCTAGGGGGTTCCTAGCTAGATTTAGAGTTTTCAAATTTCGACAAAACGTGAGGCTTGGAGGAATTGGTCCATGGAATTTGTTAGAACTTAAAATAAGGGAACTTAATCTAACCATTAAGGTGAAGTTTAAATCAATAGGACCACTAAGAGAATTGTTTCTTAGATGAAGAGTTTCTATTGTTGAAGAGTTGGACAAAGAAAAGGGCAAGCGACCGATGAAATTGTTAGAATGAGCACTAAAACTTTCCAGATCACTCAAGCTCGTGAAAACGTCAGGGAGATTTCCTGAAAACCTATTGAGGGAGAGATCCACTTGGACAAGTTTTGAGAGGTTACCGAGTCCATCACTCAGCAGTCCAGAAATACGATTGTTCTGAATATGCAGCTGACGCAAATTTTGTAGCCAAAATATGTCATTAGGTAGACTCCCATTTATCATGTTTGAATCCAACATGAGAAAGTTGAGGGATGCACATTTTCCAAAACCTGATATGTTTCCAGAGAAATAATTCATGGACAGATTAAGAACTTGAATGTTTGTCGACTGATTACACATACTTGGGTTTATGGTGCCATAAAGGTAGTTTTGTGACAAATCAAGAATCTGTATTGAGGGAAGATTAATGCTACCAGGAAACAATCCAGAAAAATGATTGTCACTTAAATCAAGGACCTCTAAATTTTGCAAAATAAACAGGTATCTAGGAAGATCTCCACTAAGGAAGTTGTGAGAAAGATTGAGGTACCTTAGCTGGTTTAAACCAACAAATGACTCTGACAAACTTCCTGTCAAATTTCTACTGCCAAGCTCCAAACCAACAACTCTTGTGCTTGAAACCAACCCCAGAGGCAAAGAAGACTTGCAGATGATGCCAACCCAGCTACAACAATCTGCGGTTGCCCACGACTCAATTCCTGAGTTCAAGCCTTTCTGAAAATCTCTAAGTGCTCCAATGTCATCTGAGTTGCAGACTTGATTTTGAGATTCTAAAACATGAGCCTGAAAACAAAATAGCAGGAGCATGAACATCACTGAAAACTGTCTAATGTCCATTATATATGCTCAAACAGACCAACTAGTGAGTAAGATCTTACCCATCTATGAGATTAAGGTTATATTATTATTTGCATATAATATCTCAAGTTAGTTGTTCTTGGAGTTGACCTGAAGCTTTCGAATGATGGCAAGGATAGAAATGGAATTTACTGGAACCCAGAAAGTTTTGAGAAATTTCCCTAATAGAACAAAACTACAAAAGTGATTCAAGGAATTGGTCAGATCCATACAAAAGTTGATGCAAAATTTGATAGGGATTTTTGGTTGGTATTGCATTAAGAGTACTAATAAGTGATAATAGCTGGAACAAACTAGGCCACTTAGTAATTGATCTACAGTCTTTGATTTTTTCTTCTCTCACTTGGAATCTGTCACATCTCAGTGTGTTTCTTCCACCTTACATCAAGTTGCGAAGTTACTACAAGATCAGTTTACCAACATTTAACTGATATACATATATGCAATCTGACAGTCAAGCACACACTCTCACTGGCAAACTTTTCGTCCCCCATACACTACCTAGGATTTTCACATTCTTGTGGCTCTGTCTTCACAATCGCCTCCCCACAAAATCCTTCCTCCATCACCTTACTATTACCAACGATAATAAGTTCAATCTCTGTAAGGATCAAGAATAGAACATTAAGCATGTCTTGTGGGATATATAGCCATATAATAAACAAGCTCAAGCTGTCTGGAATACTCTAAAACAGTTTTCTCTTCCACTCTTGAGTCCTGGCTTGAACAATGGAATGAAAAGGAAACCGATCTTCACTACCCACTTCACCTTCTTATGAGCTATACATGCTGGCATTTATTGAAGTCCAGGAATGATATGGTTTTTTCTAACTCTTAGTACTCATCCTAATTACATCATTCTATCCATTAATTTTCTGATCAAAACTTGGCACACACACCACTCTTTTAGACCCAGTCTTAAATCAGAAATGTTAATAAAGTGGAAAATGCCACCTGAAGGATGGTTCATACTTGACATTATTGGTGTAATGGTAACCTGGACCTATTGGTGTAATGGAGCTTGTAATGGTAACCCTGGACCTATTGGTGTAGGTGGCATTATTAGAAATTGTTTTGGCCAATTCATTGCTGGTTTTAGCATGTATTTGTGTGTTGCTACAAACAATGTTCCTGAAGGATTGGCTCTCCTTAATGGCCAACTCTCTTTCTATTTCTCAGATTCTGATCCAATTGGACTCCCAGATTATTCTCAGTGGAATGCAGGACATCAGCATGATGAACTGGACGCTAAAATCAATTTTACTGAAGTGGCAGGGATGGCTTCAAGACTTTGCCGGCAACCAAAATGGAAAAAATCTTTAGAGAGGCAAATCTAGCAGTGGACTGGCTAGCCAAGGAAGCTTCTCAGGGTCGCCCACAAGGATGGATTAAGCAAACAGATAGACTTCCAGTTGATCAAAGTAATATTGTTCGTGAAGATTTTATGGGGAGATGTACTCCTCATTCTATTAATATGTATTATGTTTAAGACCTCTGTTATTATTTCCTGTTTGAATGAATGAATGGATCTAATTATTCAAAAAAAACTAGGCCACCGTTTCCTGGAAAACTCGAACAACAAAAGGTTCAGAGTCGACTTCCAAAGGATGGCACCATGCTACCTACACACATCAGTTATTACTAAATGTCCTAATTGGATGTTAATGACTAGGATCCATTCCTAATCAGATGCACTATCACATCTATAAGAGCATACGCTTATATACTAATAAACAGACAATTTCTACAGGTCATTAGGCATGATTGTTTTAAAGTAAAGCAATGGAAATCTTCAAATACTAATCTGAGTCAGCTTCCATTGCTATCCTGGGGCCGTTTCGTGTTGTTTATGGAAAGGTGGAACCCTATGAGAACAACAGCTAAAGCAAAAGAACTTACCTAAATTTAAGGTTTTTCGCCTTTTTCTATTCCTGAGTTATCTTAAGCTCTGTATGCCTGTTTTCGTAAAAAACTTTCCACTGCGTATGGCCAAATTAACAAGAAAACTGAAGAAAACAAACTTGAAAGGAAAAAAATTATGATTTTATATATACCAACTTTTGAGAGAAATGTATACATTAAGCTAGAAACAGTTTCCTACTAAAACAAAATATATCGAAACAGGATACATATTATTTCATCTTTAAGAAAAATACAAATCAGTTCTGATTTGAATATTTGATCTAAAACTCTTACAGAAATCTGCTACATTCCACGCTAGGCGTTCTGTACTTCGAAAATTCAAGGACTTCCAATGTGAGAACTTCGAAAGGATTGACAGGCTCCCCAACTGCATTTTAAAGTTCATTGTAGACCTACGAGGGTCATCAACCTAAGTTACACACTAAATCACACTTTCTGCACTAGATGCTCCACATCTCCAAGTTCAATCTCACTTCTTTGCCAATCCACACCCTTTTCAAATAGTAACTCAATTTGTTCCAAAGACTTTCCCTTTGTTTCTGGAACATAAATATATACAAAAACAACCGAAAGAGCTGAAATCACAGAGAAAATGAAAAAAGTGCCACCCGGTGTTATGGCACGTGACACCGATAGAAAAGACATAGCTACCAGACCACTGCACAACCTATTCCCTACAGCTCCAAGTGCTGATGCTTGAGCACGATACTTAAGAGGGAAAATTTCAGATGTCAAGACCCAGCACACCGGACCTATTCCAACTGAAAAGAATGCTACATTCCCACATACTGATAAGATTGCCATTGTAATTCCAGCTTTTCCATCTCCCAGCAAAGACAGACTAAGTGCCAATACAAACAAACAAGCAGTCATACCAATTGTACTTACATATAACAATGGTTTTCTCCCCACTTTATCGATCAGTATAATAGCAATCAATATGAAAATAGTTTTCGAAAATCCCACTGAAACAGTGGCAGCTAGAAGTTTGGTCTCATCTTGGATTCCAGCGTCTTTGAATATCGTGGGGCTATAGTAAACAGTTGCATCAATGCCTGTAATTTGTTGGAAACACTGGATCCCACATCCAGTTATCAGCATTCGACGAAGAGCAGGAGAAGGGCTTAACAATTCACGCCAGACAGCTTTATCCTCAATCTCTGCATTGGCCTTTCCAGCAGCTGCCTGTATTTCTGCCATTCTTTGTTCCACCTCTTCGTCATTTTCATTTGTCTTCATCAGGACTTCTCTCGCTTCATTAACTCGGTTCATCATAACCAGCCACCTTGGAGATTCAGGGATGATGAACAAAGCAATTGCAATAAAAATCGATGGAAGTATACCAACAGCGAGCATTATCCTCCAATTTATATGTGACGAAAATCCTGAAAATGCGTAGTTTGAGACGTAGCCAAGTAGGATGCCTAGATTTATGAAAATCTCTGGAAAAGAAGTAAAAGATCCCCTCGAAATGGAAGGTGATATCTCCACAATGTATACAGGAGCAATCATGACTCCAAAGCCTATTCCTATCCCAGCCATGAGTCTGCCTATCATCAGAACTTGAAAAGTAGGAGCCAAAGTCATTATAGCAGCACCTGTTTGAAAAATTATGGCTGCTAAACCCATCGTCCATTTTCTACCAATAGCGTCCGAGGTCCTACCCCCAGCTAAACTACCTATAAGTGACATAATACTCAGAATTCCAACAAGAACCTCCTGTTGCACCTCTGTTATCTTCAGATCTTCTTGAATAAATAGAATTGCTCCACTCATAACACCCACATCTGTAAATCAAAGAGTAAAATTAACTATAACTTCAAGAGTCACATTAAAATTACCAATTCTAGAAACTGAACACCCGAAGTAGTAAGTTTAGGTATTAAGGAATAAGATCGTATTTGACAAATGTCAAAATTTGGTTGAGACTTGACAGTTTCTTAGTTTGATATTACTCACAAGACAAGACATTCCCATAGATTGTTGTGTCTCTTAATCTACATATTCTAATTCTATACAAAACGCCAACAACAACCGGCAAGTAAAGTATGAGCATTTTCAGCTGATTCGCAATTTGCATTACACATGAATGAATCACATCCTTCATTCCTATGTAGATCAAGTAATAAACTCTAAAATGAATAAGTTATCAAATCAATAGATGGTTTTGGCTTCTCTCACCTAAAGGAAAATCTGAAACAAATTTCTTCGCAATTTTCAGTATAAAATCATTAACAGTTTCTAACAAACAGAACAACCTTATTTGCGCAATTAAAGACAAATCAAGCAAAGGGTATTCACCAAAAAGCTAAATTAACCAAAGAAAAGGGGGAGAAGAAGAAGAAGATTAATTACCATAGCCAAGAAGAACAGAGTTGAGAGAAGCAAAGACAGCACAAGCAAAGACATATTTCTGAGTAGTTTTATTTCTTAATAATTGCTTTTGTTGTTGATTATAAGCTTCTTCTTCTTCTGTAAATTCCATATCCATTCTTTGATATTTATTCTTCTTAGTCAACATAATAACATCATCATCATTTCCATTTTCCTGAAATCCCACCAATCCCATCTCTGAAAAAACTTCAATACAAACAGTGCAAAACAGAGTCAAAACAGAGTTGTTCTTGTTTGTTATAGATTTCTGAACAGCTTCAAAACTCCAGATCTGATGGAGAAGAAAACCATGTGGGGGGGAAAAAGTGGACCCTAGTAGATTAGAAACCCTGAACACAAGTGGGGACTACTTTATTTCTGATGAAAGCAAACTAAACTAAACTAAACACCAAACTCTGTTCCTTTTTTAATGGAACGAGGTAGAAAGCATGAATGAACACAGAGAACAAGAAGAAGAAGAAGAAGATAGAGAAAGAGTTGAAGAAAATGGAGTTTTTTATTCAACCTTAGTTTAGAAACGCGGTTTAAGACAAAAACAGAGTAAGTTTCCATTTTTAACTGCAAATTGGATAATAAGTAAGTTGAATTATTTTAATATTTCATGAATCATATATGATCTGTCGGTATGGTAGAATATTTATGTTGTATTAATTAACTATTAGCCTAGTGCTTAGGCTTGTGCAATATATGGGTTGGATTACGTCCATTTTAATATAGTTTTGGATTGGGCTATCCATTTTAGTCGATTTGGCAAGAGAATTTTTTTTTTTTTTAAGGGCGTGTTTAACTTCAATATACAGATAAATAAATGAAACAAATACAGTAAAACCCCTCTATAGGAATACTCTATACAGAAATAACCTCTACATAGTCATAAAAAAGTTTGGTCCCAACTTGGGCCAGTTATAAATAGGAATAAATTTTGACCACAATTTACCAACGTTTGATAACATCAATTTGCATTGATTATAATTTCCCCAAAAGTAGGCACGTGACTCTTTTCACCCGGTTATATCTGGGCGAATCGGTTCCGGGGAGGGGGTAAAATTCGCCCAAGCTATTTACCCGATGGAATTCACCGGGTATAAAACCCATTTTCTTTTTTTCTATTATTTTTGTTTTATCAGAAGAGAGAAAGGTATGGATAACGATGGCGACTGTTGTTTGTTGAAGATAGCTCCCTTCTTCATCGATTTTTACTGGTAATCATCTCCTACTATTTCTTCTTTTCCTCTACTTCTTCCATGAAGTGTTTCTCTTTTTTTAAATTGAACTGCTGCTGCAGCTTTTTTTTTATTGAAATTTGATACAAGTTAATTGTTTACTGCTAAATCTCTTCCTCTTTTTTATAAAGTTTGTTTAAAACTAGGGTTTGTTCAAATTTATGAAATAAATAAAGTAGGGTTTTCGAAAAATTGGGGGTTTGTATAAATTTATGAAATTTGTGTGTGTGTTAATCAAATTATGCTTGATTAAGCATAAATACTATTCCAATTTTGTGGAAATTATCAAATTCGGGTTAGGGTTTGTTATGAAAATTGGGGATTTTGGTTTAATTTTGGGGGGTTTTGTATAAATTGACTAGAGTTTATCAAATTAGGTGTATAACATTAAAAAATTTGGGATTTCTTTCAACAATGATCAAATTAGGGTTAGTTTATATTTTGAAGTTCTTTTTGAGTAATAATTTGGGGTTTTCATAACAATAAGGTTATAATTTACTACTACAATACAGTTTCCATCAGTTTTTACTTTTTTATTTTTGGTACTATTGATTTATAATCTAATGTATTGATTTCATCGATTTGTAGTTGTATTGAAAAAGAATTTTTTTTGTACTGATTTATATCAACTGAATATTGTGTATTTTTTTCCTTTGGTTGTCCATCAAACTTTTGTGGAATTCCTGTTCACTGCACGTCGGTCTCTCTTTGGTTGTCTCCAGGTATCCTTCCTACATAATGCATTAATACAATTTCCGTTTATTAATTTTCTGATTAGTATAGTATAGTTTGTTAAAACAATATTTAATTGTTTTTTCTCTTCTTTTGTTTTGTATGTACTGCTGAAATTATACAAATTGGTCTTGGTATACTGTGGACATTTCGTCACTGGATTAGTTTACAGGTAACAACTATTTTGTTTTGATTATTTTATTTATTGTTTGGTGGATATATAATTTTTCGGGTGATTGAATGACTGTGCAGTGTATATCATGTCCAATATTATATATATATATATATATATATATATATATTTTTTTTTTTTTTTTCTGAATTGTGTTTTTTTTATTGCTTCAAGTCGAATGAGATGTATATATAACCATACAAATAAAAAAAACATGGTCTCAACCAAACATCGAATCAAAATAGCATCCTCGATAGTCTCGTACATGTGTTATATATGTGTCTTTTTGTATAATATCGTATAGTCAAGCAAGTATTGATTTATGGTTTATTTTTTCTGGTATATTTCTCGTGATGCGCAACGGTTATTTGAATTTGTGGTGGGGGTAACTTTTGTACCTATTTGTTGTTTCCATTATAGGTATAATTTATTCTTTTGTCCCTTTCTTTATTTCTTTTACTTTGTTTTGTATTTTTATATTGAAATGAGGTTCATTTTCTACACAGTATTTATTAGGATCTTTTTACTGTTGTAGTTTTCTGTGCTTCGTGGTTCACGTCGATTTTTAAGCTTGTGTGTCGGGTTGTTGTTGCTGCGCTTAAGGTATGCTAATTTTGATCTGTCTTTCACTTTATAATGGACATATTATGCTTCGATTTTGATATTATATGCTCTACCAATCTAATGAATGTTATACTAAAATGCGTAGTAATACACTGTACGAATATGAGAATGTATATAATGTTGTGAACATGGTATGGTATGTGGATTGGATGATCATGTCTCTTTCCATTTTTTTTTATATGATATGAACATATTTTAGGACTAGTCAATAATCCTTATACGATGATATCTAATGCTGATAATGATACATGATGTTCATGTCGATAATGTTATATGATGTTCTTCCCGATAATGATACATGATGTTCTGTGATACCATGTCTTCGTCTAAATTACATCATGTACCATCATTTGTAAGGGTAGTTTGTTTATAAAGATATTTGATCATGTCAATACATTTTTCAGAATTTGAAATGGGTAAATTTGTATGTTACCTTATTCGAAATGGCCGAAACCCTGGTATTTATACAAACTAGGCTCAAACCGATGCTCAGATTAGAAATTTCGAAGGAGCATGTTGGGAAGGTTGTACTTCAATCGCACAAGCTCAAGTACTTTTGAATTACTACAGGAGCTTGGACGCCAAAGTAGAACTTGCATGCTCCAACCACTACCCAGCCCCATTGCCTCTAGAAGCTCTTCTTGTGTTTCTTCCACTTCGACTGACCGTAACCCCAACACATTGCGTGCAATATTCTTAGATGATACTTGGTGGTTGGTGAAGAACCTGATTGTAGTTTTGTTATTTGTAATCATCGCGGGTGTTGTTAAAGTTACTATCTGTTATTTAGAATTTTCAAGAAATTGTTTAATAACTTTGGGATATGTTATCATCACCTTGTAATGAAATTTCACTACACCATAACAAGCGATTTGCAATGGTAATATGGCATTGCAAATTTTATTTGCAACGCCTTTTTACCGTTGCAACTACGGCGTTACAAATAACGTTGCAAATATTTGCAACGGTTTATTGGCGTTGCTAGTTTTGTATTTGCAACGGTTTATTGGCGTTGCTTTTTCCAATAATTGCAACACCCACTGTGGGTTGCAAATATTTTATTTTGCAACGGTCATTGTCGTTGCATAACTGTTTTGTAATTGATAAATATTTGAAATTACAACTCCTGTAGACGTTGCAAATGTTTGTAATAACGGTAACCTGGTACTTTGCAACATGTATTTGCAACGCCTATAAGGCGTTGCAACCTATAAAAAAAAAAAAAAATTGCTATTATCCGTTAATGGTTTCCACATGCACCTGCAATTAGATAGCTTCCATTGCCTTTTCTACAAACCCATACATCAGAACAACTACGGCTATGTTTGGTTTCCCATTCTCTGTTTAAACTCAATGAGACACTACAACAATAGTACTGCTAAGACCAACTAAAGCAATAGAAAAAGATAGTTTTCCTCCAATTGTTCTAATGCTTTTTATACACAACACTTATAGCCATTCTCACACTAAACACAATCGAGATTCTTATTTCGCTTATCTAAGCATTTGGTGTGAAATATTCAAGTTCATACACCAATTATCACCGTATTCAAGAAAAAGATTCAAACCTTGAGAGCATTCTAAATAATCTGGACTCCGATTTTCTGGTCAAAATTTGCAGTTTGTAGCTTGTCCAGGTCCTTTGATGCATAAAGTAAGGCAACACCACCACCTGCAGATGGAAGACTTTTATAAACATGCTTTCGATACCCAAGTAATTTAACAATTAGTGGCATGGTCATCCTATAATAAGTTTACCAGGTACGATTCCATCCTCAACAGCTGCCTTGGTTGCATTCAGAGCATCAGTAACTCTGTCATTTTTCTCCCCTACTTCAGTTTCACTAGCACCTCCAATCTGCAACAAAACACATACCAAACATCCATTATTTTGTAAGTAAATGAAGTTGCAGTAATGGTTAGCTATCTCCGGTATTGAACAAAAACATTCTAAATTCAACAACATTAAAGTCAGAGAGATTATATTGTCAATGATTAAAAAAACAGCCACATTTTGTTCAGAATGAGGACCAAACCTTCAACACAGCAACACCTCCAGAAAGCTTAGCGAGTCTCTCTTGCAACTTCTCTTTGTCATAATCAGAAGTGCTTGATTTGATAGCAGACCGTATCTGTACAATGGTTACAGGGTGTTACTGTTATATATTATCATGCACTTATAAACCCATACTGAATGAATTATCCATTAGCCACAAATATTTTGGAGAAAACTAACACAAACCTATTCACATCTTTCTTCAAGATCTTTCTTGTCACCAGCCCCATCAAGAACCAGTGTCATCCTTGGATATTGTTACCTATAAATTCATGTACATATAACTCAAAAACTAACCCGGAGAGGAAAAATTATCAACACATAAAGAATATAGACGTAGCTATAAAAATTCAAGATGTAAGCTCTGGATTTTTGGCACTTACTTTTTTACAGCTACCAAACATATCTAGGTCCACCTTCTCAAGGTTTATGCCAAGTTCTTCAGTTATCAGCTAAAATAAGAAAGTAGATAAGAGTTATTTAGTAAGACATGCACTGGAAATTTAAACAGAAAATAGCAGAGATCAAAATAATGAACCTACAGTAGCCCCCTAAATATTTACCATCCCTAAATAGGTGATCCATTTCAAGAAATTTGCGATAGTTTGGGTAAACAATCTTACTACTCATAGTCATACGAAAGGAATCAGTTTCATCTCCACAAACAGAACAAGCTTTGTAACCATGTGTGATACAACCAGATAAATTCCCTAATGCAGGAAAATCATGAATCCCCCACATCAACATGGCCTTTAATGTAAAATGTTGCATCTTGTGCATGTCAAAAGCAGGCACCCCTTCATCCCACAATTGATTAATCTCATCAAAAAGTGGTTGAAGAAAAACATCAAAATTTTGGGATGGTGCCTTCGGCCCTGGAATAAGCAAGGACAATGTTTGGAACTCTGTTTCATGTATAAGGAAGGTGTTAGATTATAAGGTACTACAATGACAGGCCAAACACTGTAACTAGAAGATAGAAGGCCACGTGGATTAAACCCATCTGTTGCAATTCCGAGCCAAACATTGCGTCCTTCATTAGCAAAACCTGGCCATTTTAATTTAAATGTTCTCCATTGTACAGAATCAATAGGATGACGCATGTGGTCATAAGAAGGTGTTGCACGAGCATGCCAGGTCATTGCATCAGCTATCCACGGAATTGTATACAACCTCTTGAGTCTTGGAATTAAAGGGAAATATCTTAAAACCTTTCTCGGCTCTTTTGATTTTTTTTTATTGGTTTTCCCCTCTCGTACTTTAAACCTAGGTTCTCTACATTTAAAACATTCATCTGCATGTTCATGCTCCTTATAATATAAAACACAATTATTTAGGCATGCATGAATACACTTAGCCTTCATCCCTAGATGTTTTAACATTTTCTTCATAATTGGGTATTTCGTTGGCAATGTGTTTCCTTTTGGTAACCATTTTCTAACTAAACCCAATACTGCAGTTACACTAGCTCCTGACCAACCAAATTGTTTTTTTAAGTGGTGCAATTCCACAATAGCAGAAAGAGTTGTCTCAGGTCCCTCACATGAAGGGTACAATTTCTCTTTTGCTTTTTCCTTATATTCATTATACCTTTTGGGTAGGTCTGGTTCGTGATCAACATGCATTGTATACTCATCAGTACTACCTGGTACCCCTTCGTGTTTTCCGTAAGCAACATCAACAAAATTTTCCATTCCAATCCCTCCATCAACCATAGTTTCTTCCTGAATATTTACCCTTTTTACTACATAAGGTTTTTCACCATGTAAAACCCATACTTTATACGTTGGGTCTATACCGCTTAAAATCAAATGTCTTCTTAGATCTTGAAGCGATACACTCTTTATATTTTTGCACTTCTTACATGGGCAAGTACATGTTGTGGACCCAGAATTATTTAATTCCACAAATTTCACAAAATCCCTGACCCCTTCCAAATACACATCACTAAATCTATTTCCTTCACTCATCCACTCTTTTTGAATTGGGTGCGACATTCTGCAAGACTATATAAAGAAAAGATTTAGGAGCTTTCGAAATTTATAAAACAGTGTGATTGATTTAATGGTTGTGGTAATTGAGTATATTCATAGCTATCTATTATGGGATAGTACAATTCCGGGTTAAAAGGACAAACATCCATCAGATGCTTAAGTTAATATTAAATACTCACATATTAAATGCTTTTGTGAAAATAAAGGTACGTGAGCTTTTCACCAGATAGTGTAAGACTCTAGAATGACTAACATCTGAAGACTCTTTTAACTAAAAAAGATAAAAAATATAATAATGTCGAAGTAGTTGGAAACAAGGTAAAGCACAATTCCGTTCCATGTATTATAGACAAGCAAACTAGAATTCAAGCAGTATAAGAAGATCAAATAACAAGCACACACAATGTTGGGTTGATATTCCATGACCAGCCCCCACCCACCCTCTCCCCAGAGCATGAAGATAAGACTTGCAAATAAAGTACATGTTTAGGGTTTATTTACTATGTACTACATAAAATTGCATTTAAGTTGTGATACATCAGAGAGTAATGGTATTAAAAAGGTACCTTTAATCAAGCTAACAAAATCCTAGCAAGTCTTCTCGTATATTGGTCACACACTATGAAGTATCCTTCTCTCTGCACAATATTAAACATTCATAAGTTCACAAGTGTCCATAAAAATACCTTGGAAAGAAAATATCAGCTTCAGATGCACTCGTCTCAAAGGAATGAGAACAATCCAAAGGACGAAATTGGTTTTCCCTTGCAAATCAAAATTGAACCATATATGCATACCAGATAAGAATTGATGTAATGACCTTAGCAATCAAGTATGGTATACAAATTCAGCACTTAAATAGTTAAAAGAGCAAAACCAACAGACTTGAACACAACATCGACAAGAAATTATATTGATTAGTGATGGGCCTATATTGTATCAGGAAAATAACAAAAAATAAGAAAATTGACCTGCAGACTCGTCAAATTAAGCACCATTGTATGTGCTTTGTATATGCAGTAAAAGAAAACAATCTTGTTTTATTTTACTGCATATGTAGCTCTTGTCAGTTTACTGCAAACATAGTATCAGAATTATGTAGCTCTTGTCATTTTGTATAGGAAATCATGCCATTATTGGAAAACTCTATTGTCCAGAATATCAAACAATCTGAACTTTGCAAGCCTCTCAATACAAACCGTTTACTAGACACCCAAGATGAAGATTTCAACCCACTCGTAACAAGAATTTTTAGAAGAAAAATTTAAGGAAAGGTGCAGAAGGAATTAACTGAAAACGTGTCATAACCAGAAGACAAATTCTAGGACCCTTACTCCTCAAGTCCTTACCATTACAAGGTCTGAGTCTTGATTATATACTAGTATTCTAGTAATCTCCTGATTATTGAGCTACTGAGCCTTTCCAAAAAAAATTGCTTTAAAGTTAAAGTAACACCATTCACTGCAAACATATTTTCTCGACATCATAGTCGAGGAAAGGCTTGCTGGTGGTACTGCCTTATAAAGTCTGGGCACTGGTAGGAGGGATGCTGGGTTTCTGCAGAGGGTCTGGTCTTACTTTTATTCTTGATTAGTAGTGTTTCTGTTTCTTTGGAAGCTCGTTACCTGACGGTACTGCAAAGTACGCTGATCAGGGTGTAATGTCTGCTCTGGAAATCATGAATAAAACTACTATTTCATCAAAAAAAAAATTATATATATATATTTTCTCGACATTTGGAGTACAACATACCGAGTCACAGAAATCTTAACTTTATCCATAACCTTCTCTTCAAACAGTATTATTTCCCTCCAAAAGGTCTCTAGAACAAAGATTTTTAAAAGTTATTTTGATGAGTATTAATCTCCCTTCTTCCTAAACTAATAATTAAGTGACAAATAAATCCAAGGCAAGGATTTCGATCGCATCCTTTACAATGCCAGGTTTAGATGTGGAAATTAGACCTTTGGATCACATGAAAGATCTCCTGAACCCACTCAAATTGTACAAGAAGATCAAGTATGGAGATTATCTTATGGCCTTTGTGACAAAAAAATTGGAAGGGAAGGCACATACAAAAGTAGTGAAAGTCGAGTTTCAGTGAAAATCTGCACTTTCTACTATCTTCTAAAAGAATCCGAGTCCCACAACACTATTATTATATTTATTGAGTTTGATTGTGTTATACATATCGGGTTTTCTGTGTATGAGCTAGCTACCATGTTTCCACTGATGGAGTAAGTCTTCAGTTTCTGCCTCCCCAGTTCTATACCAAGGGAAGAGTTAGAGGTGTTTCAATCCTTGTGTCACTGTGTTAAAGCTTATATTAGTTGTATTTAAAACATGCCTTCCCAGTTCAACCAGCATCTTTAGCCAGCCTCTCCCTTGTTCTCCAACCTTAAACACCTCATTCCTTCTGAATGAATTTGTGGAACCTTCTCTCAAACCCCGAACTAGTGTCCTTATTTTTCTTCGTCTTCATATTTTAAAACCTTCATTCCTCTGGATGATCAACTTGTTATATCGAGTACTAAATATCGTTAAGTTTTTTTCATCTCTGTGGATTGTAATGATGATGTGTGGTTAGGGGCTGTGATTCCCTCCTCATGGAAGGATCACAATGGAGGGACAACATCAAAGACAAGGAATATAGGGAACAGAGACAGAGCCTTACATTATTGTCAAGATAAGTGTAGTGCCCTCGGGCATGCCTTCAGCTTGGTGTTAAGCCAGTTCAGTTGCGTTTACCTAATGTCCCTAGCATCGATTTTAAAAAAAAACCTAAATTTTACACATTAACTTCATACCAATCTCAACTATAAACAAAATTAATCATAAATCTGAATTTCTGTAATTTTAAGCAAGTTTCAATAGAAAGTTTTCATTACCCATCAATCTCACACAAACAACAATTCAAGATAAAAAATTTCGCAATAAATTTCCATTATCCATCTCACACAAACAACAACTCAACAAAAATAAAAATAGAATAGACAAAGAGGAGAGGTAGTGATGGAAAGAGATTTACCGTGATTGGAGCGACGATTAAAAACACCAAATTGCAAACACACAGCATCGAGGAAGTGATTGAAAATGATCGAGTTCTTAGTTGCAGATCGACAAGCGCGCGGATGATTAAACACACAGCATCGAGGCAGTGATTAAAAATAGATGATTGACAAGCGCGCGGTTGAGTTCTTAGTTGCAGATCGAGGCAGTGATTGAACTGTTATTTGGGAAGAATCGAAATTGTTGAAGGAAGATTGAAGAAACTGAGTTGGGAAAGAGAAGAAAGAGAAAGAGTTTAATTCGATCCCTAACTGTTTCTAATTTGCAAAGCTGCACGTGCTAAAACCGTGCCGCGTTATTTGTTTGGTTTCGGTTACCTATATATTTTGCAACGTCAAGGGGGGTTTCAAGCATAATAGCAACACATAAAAAAATTTATATTTTTATTTTATTATTTTACAACGGAAAAAGATATTTGCAACGGCAATAAGGTGTTGCAAATTTGCAATGCTAAATAACCATTGCAAATTAAAAAAAGCCTAGTTGCAAATTTGCTGTTTTGGTGTAGTGTTTGTAATGACACATTTTTATATATGTTTTGAAATTTAAAAGTTTTTTTTACTTAAAATATAAAGTTTTACATTGTTTTACAATCGTGGAGTTTTGATGTTGTTGGGGTTTTGTAGAATGGACAGTGATGAGGAAGAACGTATGATAGTTACTGCCGTAGTCGTTATTGTTGTGGTTCACATGGTAATGACATGTCAGTGGTCGTGTGCATTACATATGAACCACATGCGACTACCTCGTGCACCTCGTACAAATCAAAATGAATTGTGACGTGGTATTCTTAGCAGTTTTTACATGGAGAGCGACAAGTCCTGTAATCATCAACTTAGGATGAACCGATACGCCTTCCATTCCTTGTGTCGTAGGCTTACAAGACTAGGATTGCGGGATTCGAGGTATCTTAATGTTGAGGAACAAGTAGCCCTATTTCTTATAACAGTTGGTCACAACCAGCAAAACCGAAGGGCAGCCCATTAATTCTATCAATCAACCGAAACCATTAACCGTTTCTTCCATCTAGTGCTTAAGGCACTAAAGTTATATACAGAAGTTGTGACCAATGTGACAGCGGAGAATTCTCCTCTCGCAGATTGTGGAACATATCATCATTATTTCAAGGTTCAGAGCTTATCTTTATGAATCAAAACTTGGTAATCCTTGTTTGAATTCAAATGCATCCCTTTACTTAACATGTATAAATGGTCGTAGGATGTTGTGGGTGCAATCGATGGTACATATTTCAAGACAAATGTTGCCTTGAAAAACCAACCTAAATACCGTAACCGGAAAGGAGAGATTACCTAGAATGTCTTGGTGGCGTGTTCCTTTAACATGAGGTTTACGTACGTGTTGACGGGATAGGAAGGTTCGGCTCACGATGGTGGTTTGTCGAGGGATGTCGTTGGTCGTTCTGGCCATAGACTTACCTGACCTCTTGGTAAGTTTGTATCCCTACCATGTACATTCCCATGTTCTGTAAATCTGAACCTATGATTGTTAATACATAAAAAATCATTAACTGTAGGAGGTAAATATTATCTTGCGGATACCGGTTTTGCATTAGTGCATGGATTCCTTACTCCATATCGTTCATCGTTCTGTGCGATACCACATCAGAGAGATGGGAAAGCAAGTAGCACAAAATGAGGACGAGTTTTTCAACTTTCGTCATTCATCTTTGAGGAATGTTGTCGAAAAGGGCTATTAGTCTTGAAAAAAACGCTTTGCATATCTCAGGAACTCCCCTCACCACAACGTTAGGGTTCAATCCAAGATTATTCTGGCATGTGTTGCCTCACATAATTTCTTGAATGATGTTGACCTCGATGATGAGTTTGACCCCGACGCACCACCTGACGATGAGGAGGAAGGCTTGGCCCCAACTTAGGAAGAATCAATTGAAGCACAACCCCCGACCATCAATATGGTGATATCCACAAATTCGACGAATTTGAGGGATCAACTATGTCATCAAATGTGGAATGCGTACGTTAATTTCCAATACGAAATAGACGAAGAGGATGATCATTGAAACATCTTGTGTATTTCATATTGTTTGTTGTGTGTTGTGCGTAAACAATAGATATTTGTTTATTTTTTCTATTCCTTGTGGACAATTGACGTAATTCATTAGTAATGCATTTATGATTGGAATTCATGGTTTGTAATAATGCATTATGATTTGTGATTAATATTCAAGAAATGTCGACTGCCTCAACGAAAAAAACAAAGAGAAGAAACCAACAAACCCCATCAGAAACATGAAGTGTCCCCCTCGTTCCTCCCCCACCCGAACTACCAGCCCAAAGGTCCCAACAAAGGTGGGGAGCAAAAGTGATGGACATCTTACTTAATACTCTCTGCGAGGAGGTTAGTAAGTGTGGTAGGCGGGCGGACAATGGGTTTAAGTTTGACACCAACATTGTCGTCGCAAATGCCGTGAATACAAAGTTAAATAAAAAAATAGATCACTAATCTATTCTTCTTAGGGAATAGTTCACTAATGGATTAGTAATCTAATTAAAAATAGGGACACCCAAAAATATAAGAATTGGGCGCCCTATCTTGTTAGGGAATAGATCACTAATCTATTCTTCTTCACTAGGATATTGTGTTTGGCTTAGTATACGAAGATCCTAATGAAGAAAAATGGATTAGTAACCGCTTTCCTAACAAGTATAAATTGGTAGAATGAAATCAGGGTTTTATCGTATAAATAAGAATGTATCGTTGGTTGAGACATGTCACCTTATTAACAGGTTGTCTTTGACTGTAATTATTGGTAAAACTCTTATATATGGATGTTTCTATGTTGAAACCTGAGAGTTCTCAGCAGGTGGAGAACAAGACCAAAGAGGTTTCGAAGTGGGTGGAGATTGGTATATCTCCATATGTTCCAACGGGTTCTGTATATAATGAGGAAACTCTTATGAGGGTTCTAAGTGTTTCAAATTCTGATGATATGACATATAATGAAATGGTTGGAGATACAGAAAATGATGATCCTATTGATGAGGGTCTACATGCAACTAGATTACCCAAGAAGGAAGAAGAATCTCCAGGTGAAAATGTGCGCTTGAAAGTAAGCTTTTGCATTCTTATGGCTGGTAGTGCAATCTGATTTGGTGTTAGCTCTGTTTGACGTGGAAATAGTTGTTTTACATGGTGAGCTAGATTAAGAGATCTATATGTCTCAGCCTAGTGGTTTTGGAGTTGCAGAGTATGACGAGTTGGTGTGTTTCAAACTATATATTTCACGAGCAGTGGGCATTGTAGGTAGATACATGGATGATCCTCGTGCGAGATATTGGGAAGCTGTGAAATTGATGTTTCACTACATTCCAGGTAATGTGGAGGTCAATTTGTTATTTCAACATGGAAGGAATTTGAGCAGTGGGCATTGTAGATAGATATATGGATGATCCTTGTGTGAGATTTTAGATGTTCAACAGAAGACGATTTGAGAGTTTCTTGAAACGTTTGAACGTTAATCTTGGGCGTTCAAACATCTTCGTTTTTTTATGCCCTACAGGCCCTAATCCATAAGATTTTGTAAGGCTATGATATAAAGTTTAATTGTTGGAAAACCTTATTAAGAGGGTGAGAAGAATTTTTCATGTGAAAGAGATCTTTTAGAAGCCATTAAAGAGTTTGGGAGAACTTCTTGTGAGGAAAAGCATTGTATTGTAATATTTAATTTGTGAGTGTTTGTAAGATCATCTCTATATAAAAGAACAATCGTTTTCTCCCCGTGAATGTAGGCGTATTGCCAAACCACGTAAATATTGTTGTCTATGTGGTTGTTTATTATTTGTCGTTTTTGTTTTGTTTAACACACTAGTTCAATCATCCGTTATTTGTGCATTAGTTTTCCGTTGCGCACATGTATACTACCATCTAAATTGGAGTTTTACTTGTTAATCGTGTTTTGATTTTTCTCGAGCTATGTTTATAAAATACAGTAAAACCTCGATAAATGAATACTCTTGGGACCAAAATTTTTTATTATTTAAGCGAGATTATTTATTTATCGATAAATAAATAATTTATTATCTTAGAGAGAGTTTTTTCAATTAACGTTTTAGAAATGTGATGGACGAACATATTTTGAACAATTCTAGCGAGTATATATGATACAGTGATGGAATTATTCAAACATTAATGAATATATCTAATGATGATGAGAATGATCCTGATCCAGATAATAGTTCTGTTTTATTGAATGTTTCGTCAAAAAAATGTCTTTCAAGTAATAATCACCTTAAAATAACTACTTGTTACAACATGAATAATATGTCTACAAAAAGTTAAGGATAGAAATGAATTTAGTTTAGGTGTAAAGAAAAAAATATGATAATTAAAAGTTCATGAAGATGTGAATTTTGTTTATAAGATTTTGTATGAAATTCAGTTTTTATTAATTTATACATTTGTTGGGCCTTTAAGAATTAAAAAAAAAATATTACTTAATGCATTTAGCGAGATTATTACTTTAGTACACATGCCCAAGTCGGGACCAGAAGAAATTATTATCTAAGCAAGATTATTACTTTATCGAACATTCGTTTATCAAGGTTTTACTGTATCAATATTTTAAAATAATGCCATTTAAATTATGATGGTCTCCTTTTACTATGTTTGATGTCAAATTTTGGGTTTTGGGGGAGGAGTTTATTGAACTATATGCAAAGATTAATTAAATTCCAATAACATCAATAACCCGCAACCTAAATATTCGTAAGAATACCCCCTTTGCAATATAGGATTTGTTTGTCAATGAATTCGAAGATTACCAAACAATAAATAATAGTGAAAGAAGAACAAAAAATAATACAAAACAATAACACCAAAATATATGTATTTTGGCTATGCCTAAATCCACGAGCGCTCCCAAGAAAGATTTCACTATCAAAAGAATAATGATTACAAGATTGCTCTCAAACCTCTCTTTTCTCTTTCTAACTCTTAATCTCTTTAGCTTGCCTATTACGACATTGGTTAAAAAATTATTACAACATGGTTACAGAGTTTTACGATATTATCAAATTGATTTCCTAGAATGAGGTGGGTGGAGAAGATTTATCCACAAGATTAAATGACTGCGTATGAGCTCTATTTTGATTGGTTTATGTTGTATTTTAAATCATTCCTTCCATAGCCACAATATGCTCCTACGTCGTGTGTGATCAACCACTCGGTAATTCATACCATGTTGAATCCAGGGTGTTACAGGATTATATATTTTTTATTTTTTTGTTTGAGGTGACAAACAGGAAACAAAAAGAAAATGAAAATAGTAGTAAATCACTATTATTATTTCATTTTTTTTTTTTTTGCTATATAGTGAATTACGAATATCTTTGGATATTGGATATGGAGTCGATTAATTGATATCTAGTCAATTCAAAAAATAACTAGTAGAATGTTTGAATAATCAACTAGTGGAAATGGTCGTGCTATGCGCATGGCTACCAAATTATACAATAACTATGTACATTGTACGCTTTTTTACACTCGAAGCATTACATCTAAAATTATTAATTTTATACTTTGTATTTAAGTATTTTGATTATTTTAAGTTATTTTATAAAAAGATTTTTTTTTTAAAAAAAAAATATTATTTTATAAAAATAAGGGTATTTAAGCAATATCAATATATCTGTCTTAGAGGTATTTTCATAACTTTATAATTTGGGGCCTGTTGACGGAACAATTGAGCAAATATTAACCTGTCGACTACACTTTTTTTTATTGGGCTTGTTAAGTAAACTTGTTTAATGGGTCACACTGTTTGTTATGTAAGATAATTGGCCTTTAGCTATCAACAAAAGTGGGTTTCAGATTTTAGTAGTCCGTACACGTGTCAAAAAATTAAATCAGGTTACGTGAACGAATCTATGACATCATACTCCCCTCCCCTCCACTCAGTAAAGATATTGAGCAATTAAAAAAAGAGTAATTCTACACCCACCATAGTACAAAATATCGCGATATATCCTGATATATCGAGATATTTATTTGTTTTTCAAGAAAACGATACGATATATTCCCGATATTTACACCTTAACGTTTCTGTAAAATATCAGTCGATATTTTTTGATATTTCTGATATTTACCGATATTTACAGATATTGTTCGATATTTTTTGGAATTATTATTTTTTTTTCAATTTTTTTTTTTTTTGGAAATAATTTTCTTTATTCTATTTTAGTAGATATGTTGTTTTTTAGGTAAATACTATAATAATATACTTCCAAATTTGATTTTATATAACAAATTGATATATTAGTCGATACATTCGATGTAAAATATCCACCGATAGATTCCAATATATCCCAATATGTCTATTTTTTGGAGATCGATACATTAGTCGATACCGATATTTTGTACTATGACACCCACAAACAACTCCCACAAATTAATCCCACAAACTTATGTGGCATGGACATGTCAGCAGAAAAAAAAAAACCCCAATGTGCTTCTCTCTCTAATCTCTATTAAACTCCACTCCACTCTGCTATTTCTCTCTCCTCTCTTCTTCTTCTCCTCAAATTTGAACTCAATCGTACAAATTACATACATTAATTTATCTCATACCTTTTCCCTCAAATTTTTAGGGGTTTTCTCGCTTTTAGATATGCCTTTATTCAATATAACTCTCTTCACTTGTCTCAATTTTGTACATCTTAGATTCACAAGTCTATCATTTGTAAAGAATGATTGGTGCAAACAAATTGAAAAAGCATTTGATATTTGTATTTACTGTTATTTTTTTGTTACTTGCTGATAAATTAATGAGTAATCTAACAACTTAATTATTAGAATTGTAAGAAAAATTTTCATGGTGTTTGAATTTGTATTTGATTTGGAACAAGTAAAAAAATCCCTAAAACTTCAAGAATGATGAACATATGAATGGGTAGAAAGAGATACCATTAGAATCATTAAATTTTTATTCTCTCACAACTGGTGTGCTTGAGGAGAAGAAGAACTTTGGAGTTTGGATGTAAAAATAATAGGAGAAATATTTTTTTTTTATAAAATAAGAGAATAAGATGACGTGGAAAAACCACATCCACATAACACGTCAGTTTGTGGGGTTTATTTGTGGGAGTTGTTTATGGGTGTAGAATTATTCTTAAAAAAATTACAATTTGTTGGAAATGTAAAAAGTAATTATTATAGAAATTATAAAAAATGAGTGATATAGTTTATGAAACAATATGATTTACTATGTAATTGTAAATTTCTACCACAAAAAGATTTGGAGACATTTGTGCAACCACAAAACACCGTTTTTTAAACAAATATTTGTGCTAACCACATTTGTGTGGGAGAAACTATCATAAAACATATTTTTAAATATTTTTTACATTACAACATTGAGTGCACAATATATTGTACATCTTATATGGAATCATGAAGTACTTTAATGTCCCCTCAATGGCGGTAGATTTATGAAAACACTTTTATTCGCATTCTAGTGCATCTAAAAAATACATTTACATAAAAATAAAAAAAAATAAAATTAATCAACATAAAATAATTGACCAAAAATAAAAGAAGATAACTTTTTAATTGTACAATACTTTCTCAATGATACAGGGTGTTACGGTCCTCTCACAAAATTATTCTAGCAAAAGAATTAGTTACGGGTTAAAACATTATATTCTATACAACAACAACAAAAAAAATAAAAAATAAAGAGAGAGTTGATCATTTAAGATTGTTACATACGTCATTTTTATAAATCTACATTTCATTTTTATTCGTTAAGAAGACGAAAAAAAGAAATTTAATTGCATGTTTTGAGACCAACTTATGGAGGGATGAGTAAAGGAGGGAGGTATCCCATAAACATCTATTGATATATTTAATAATAACTTTATTATCCATGAAATAATAATAGTTTAGTATAAGTTTTGTCCAAATTATTATATTATTCCTTAAATCAAAGGGGCATTCTGGGAGAGTAACTAAAAAATTCTATAGGGAGAGTTGGCTTAATAGATAGCATAGATCTGTAAGTAGTCTTTGGGTGAATCTAGTTTTTGAATGAGTGCAAAAGAACAAAAGTACCCCCCACAAAATCCTAAACCCTAAAACACTAAAGAAATAAAAGCTCATCGGTTCCTATTTCCCTTTTTAGTTCCACGCCCCAGGGAAAAAAAATCGGGACCTCTTAAGTGATCTTAATGTACGTTTGGCCCGGTTAAGAAACCTCTTTAAAAAAAGGCCCCCACATCATTAACATATCTATTGGACAATACTACCCTTCCTCTTTGTTATTTAAATCTCAATCTCGTATTCTCTTTCCTAAAATATCTCCTATCTTTCGACATATATCTGTTATATTCATTGGTACCTTTACCAAAGAAAAATATTCACTGGCGCACAACGTATTACTCTTTCTTCTCTCTCTTTCTTATCAGTAAACTTCTTCTTTATTTTGTATTTTTACCCTCTCTATCTCCTTATAAATCAACCAATATTTTTCTTTTCTTTTCACGTACTAAAAATATTACAACCACCTATTTATATTATATTTTTCTTCTGTTTTCACAACTTACATGTAACTAAACTATTACAACCACCAAATTACATTATATTTTTTTACTGTAATATATATAGTGATTACTTTGAATACATGCCTATCCATGGTAAATTACTAAACATATAAGGCTATGTTTGGTTCGGTGGAATTCAGATTCCAGGAAAGTATGGCCAGATTCCTTCAATTGTGGAGAAAAATCAGGAAAGCAGATTCCGGTGTAGGCTAGATGGAAGGAATACGGTTTCCTTTTATAAATAAAGGAAACCAGTTTCTATGTGTTCGGACATACTTGTCCACCGGTGATCTTTCTTTAGATTTTGTTATACCATGGACTCTATTTCGTCCTCATTTTATCCATCTCTCTCCTCTTCGATGATCTATTCCAACATTACCCTCTGCTTTCCTGGAATTTGGATTCCGCGAACCAAACATACCCTAAGTGTGTTATAGTTAACAACATTTGCAATGAGATCTTTACATACTTTGTAATGAGTTCCTTACATACTTTAACCTGGTTGTTGCACAACTCTAGACACGATCTTACGTGACCCTAAATACAATGGAACTATACCTCAATAAACATAAAAAATAGAACTATATACAAAGAACCCTAAAACCAACTAAATCTTACACGGCTTTTATGTAACCCTAAATGTGGTTTTAACTTTTATATGACCTTAAATATATTGCAAATATACCCTCCCCCCAATGAACCCGAAAGACCATCCAAGTCTTACACGACCTTAAACGAATTATAACCTAGAACCAACTAGATCTTCAATACGATTGCATAAGAACTTATCCTACGAACTCATGAATAACTAACCACCAATTGTTGGCATAATCTTAAGATTTTCCTAATAACATTTTGCCAAGAGCTTTTGAATATGCAATGAGATCTTGCAAATAGCTCTCTGCAAAACATGCATTAAGATGTTAGCATAACATGCATTGAGATCCTAGCATACCAATCACCATGCCAGCTGAAGAAAGTTTGCCTGCATAGAACTTTTTGCATATGTTGCAAAGAGCTCATGGCTTAGTTTGAAAGTAACCTGTAAGCATAAACTTTCAAAATCAGTGTGATCATGTGCCATAAATTCACTGCACATCGTTCAAATAATTCATTGCATACTTTGCCACCACATCTTGGCAAACCAATTTATGCAAAGAGTTCTTGCCTGGGCTTTCCAACAAGTATTGGCATAGTTTCAAGTGTTCAAAATTTCATTTGAGTTACATTTTTATACAAATTATAAATATAATATTCTCTTCTTTGATGTCAATTACTGGTCTTGATCCAGGTCCTTCAGCTGCAGAAACTGTGGCCTAAGTTTTCTCTTTAATGTGGTCCTCCCAGTTCAGTAATGTAGTTGTCTTTCTTCACCTGTTCACCCTTGCAGTCATCCCCAGCCAAGACCATGTTGGGCATTTGATTTGTCTTATAATAGACCTCACATTGATACTTCCACTTCTGAAAAAGATGTTGTTTCCTCCGCCCCCCCCCCCCCCCCCCCAAATTGCAAAGCACCCAAATAACAATCAGAGGTAAAATTGGCAACACCATTCTAGCTAGTCCACCTGCAGAAAACTTAGGCCATCTCAATAACAACTCTTTAACACCATCATAGTGGAGCAGATTTCGGTAATTTGGTAAACTTCTTATTTTTTGTACCCTTCCATTCCAACAAATCCTCGCCCACACCAAGTCATTCTCTTCAAACTCAGGGTCATTTGGACGTTATCATGTCACAAACTCTAGAATTACAACTCCAAAGCTACAAATATCACTTTTCTCTTTTGACTCGAAGTGTGTAAGCATATTCTGCAAGGATAATGTAACAACAAATCTCATTAAGACCGAGTCATCGATATGGAAATTAAGTGAATTATAGATGACTTTCGGTATCAGGAAGATGCTAAAATTCTAACAAATTAAAGCTAACCAATTATTATTATGACCCATAATAACTATAAAACAGTACATATGGATTTGAACACAAAACCAACACCAAGATATGTGAATCAAAAATTGCAATGACCAACCTGAAGCAATGTAACCACAACAACCAGCAAGAACAAACATAAATTTGGGCCCTTTGCCTACTACATCATCGCCGCAAGACCAAAATCTGCAACTCGTTCCCCAAAAAAGTCTCCATCTAACAAGATGTTGTTTGATTTTATATAAGGATGAACAATTGCTACTGACAACCAAACGTTCTGTTTTGCACCTAAATCAATAGACAAACAACAATCAATCACATGGCATTCATCTTCTCGACTATTGTTCATAAACTTTCTATGATTCTTTCAAAAAATTAAAAAATAAAAATATTCTCGGCAACGAAATTTTTTTTTTTTTTTTCCAAGAATCAATATCCATAGAAAATCAAAATTTTCCACTTTACTTCAAAAAGCCCAAATCACCTATGAAAAACACTAAAATTTCTTTAAGATTATTCAAAAAAAATAAAAATAAAAAACCAATTTTCTTTTACACCTACAAGAAATGGACAAGCCAAGCTGAATTTTACATAACAATGTGACAAATCCATTTAACTTTGTTATTAACATTTAATACACTAAAATAAGCATGAACTTTGTCAATCTCTACAAATATGAATAAACTCAGCACATACAAATTGGGAGTCACACTTGTTTCATTTTATGAAAAAGAAAGAGATAATACAGATGAATATTTACATTGTAAACCAACCAATTACAAAGAATAAACATTGTGAAGATGTGAATATGAAATAAGAAGGTAACCAAGATCAACACTTAAACGGGTTCATCATCGTCTTCAAATCACGTACCCTACTGTGACTTCCAGCTGCAGTCACTTTTTTCTCATCATTGCTGCCAAGGTCTTCATCTATCTCGTCCCATCCAAGGTCTTCTTCTTCAGGCACTGCCGGTTTGCTTGCAGGCGAAATCTTCTCATGAAATTTCGGCATTTTCAGTACAACTCACCTTCTTTACCAATCGAAAATTGTCACTTCCGAGTCATTTATTTTGATTTCTGGAATGTAGGAGATGTTGGGCCAGTCAACTCCCTTGTCTCTCTTGAGTCGTTTATGCAGATCACGATGACATGCAGTAACACTTAAAGATTGAAGAGAGGTGAGATTTTGTACATCTGGGATGGATGTTAACTTTGGCAGATAAGAGAGGTTTAGATGCCTGAGGGAAGTGAGGTGGTGGAAATCCTCCTTTTTCAATTCCAACTCATCACATTGCTGTATTCTGAGAGACTGAAGCGCCGTGAGGTTTCGTACATCTGGGATGGATATTAACTTTGGCAGAACAGAGAGATTTAGACGACTGAGAGAATTGAGGTGCTGGAAATCCTCTCTTTTCAGTTGCAACTCATCACAATAGTGTATTTCTAATGCTTCAAGGGATGTTAGGTATTGCAATCCCTCGGATACAGATGTTAGACTGGAACAATGATCAATTACCAAAGATACAAGGGAGCAGCAGCTGCTCTTCATCATCATTCCTTCTTGGATCATTTTCCCCATTGCAGGCAAAGACTTGATAGAGTTGCAACTGAAAATTCTAAAGGAATTGAGATTGAGAGAGGTGAGCTTTTGTAATCCTTCTTCTGGAAGAGAAATCAGCTTCTCACATTCTATAATCTTCAATGATTTTAGAACCGTGAGATTTTCAATTTCGCCAGATAGAATACTCTCATTATTATGAATATCCAAAGTTTCTAGAGCAGTAAGATTCCTTAAGAATTGCATAGGGAACGACACATCACCAATTTCAAGGGAATTTAGGTTTCTTAAACAACAACTCGTTGGCATAAAAATAGAAAGTGTTTCCAACTTGGGACAACCATTAAGGCAGAGCTTACGAAGACAAGGAAATGATGCATCGGACGGGAATTCCCATTTCTCCAAACTAGGCATCCATTCAAGCCGGAGGACTTCAAGAGATGGAAATCCTTTCAGGGGTCCTACTACTTCTCTATAAAACTCAACTCCAATGCATTTCATAGATTCCATTAGCCCTATCGATAAGCTCTGAAGTTGCGGAAGTTGTCCTAGTGATGGAAGAGTTTCACAATTCGAACAGTTCCAAAGTTCGATCTCCTTCACATTCCGAAGCAGCGACATCCAACTTGGAAGTACAAGTCCTTGATACCCATATATCCTCAAGCTTTGGTTTAAATTTACATGAGGTTTAAGGCACTCGAGCACCCTTTCACTCTTTTTCTTCTCCTCCTCTTGCAAAACTTTTCCCCAATTCAACATTAAGGAGGACAGGTTTGGCTTACTTGCCAAGTCCGCCTCTTTAGCCTCTGTTGAATCCTTCACAAGTTCAAGCCTGCTTAACTCCAGTTCTCCTGAAAGATGCTTCATTCCATTCAACTCATTGATTCGTTCCCCTTTCCTCTTGCCTACAATAAACCTTTCTAATGTGCAAAGCCCAACAATTTGTCCCATTTTAGTTGGCATTTTACTCAATTTGAAACATCCACCAACATCTAGGTGTCTAAGGTTTCTCATTTTTCTCATATTTTTGGGCAAAGTTGTAAGATTCCAACATCTACTTAAATTCAAGGTTTGCAAATTTATCAAACTACAAATAGAATCTGGTAAAGCTGCCAATATGGTGTTAAAAGAGAGGTCAAGGTACCTCAGACATTTCATACCACCTATTGAATTTGGTACTTGCTGAATTCTAGTACTGCTCAGATTTAATACCCGTAAATACTTTAGCTTGCTGAAAATAATTTGCAGTGATGGCGGATTGGAAAGGATGTACCCCCTACTTAATACAAGATGTGTACGCAAAGACTTATTCGATTTGCATAGTGACTCGTAAGGAATTGATGATGCTTTCAACGAAGTACCTACCAAGGACAAATGTCGAAGACCATTGGGGATAGTATCTATCTTCTCAACCTCAACACCACAACATTCAGTTTTCGTGAGAAAACAAGCCAGGTCATGCATTAGATCGTGCATCTTGCAGCTGACTACATTTCCAGAAGAATTTACTCGTGGATCTTGGAAAAAAGATCCCCGTAGTAACTCATTGAAAATATAGTTTCCCATGTCTTCCAACTCCATTCTTCCAATACAACGAACAAAACCATTTGCCATCCACAATTGAATCAGTTCACTTTTCTTGAGTACATGATCTTTTGGATATAAGGAACAATAAGAAAAACATTGCCTGAATTCAGAGGGCAAATGGTTATAGCTCAATCTCAACACACCCAAAATGGCACCTCCTTTCTCCTCTGGAAGCTCCCACATCTCGCTTTCTCTTACCGATTCCCACTCATTTATATTTCTTTTAAAACGCAGTAATGCCCCTAAAACCTTTGTAGCCAAAGGAACCCCACCACACTTCTTGACAATCTGCTTCCCAATTTCCACCAAGTCTCTTGACAAATCTTCATCATCCATACCGCAAGCACGTCCTTTGAACAAAGCCCAACACTCATCATCTGACAAAAATGGCAAACGATAGAACGGAACTGTACCCATCATCGAGGCAACTGTCTCAAGACGAGTAGTTACAAGGATTGAACTTCCTTTAGCTCCACATGCTAATGAATGCTTCAACGTCCCCCAAGTGTCACGATCATTATTCCAAACATCATCCAAGACAAGTAAAAATCTCCTTCCACTCAGTAAAGTCTTCAGCTGATTTTGTTGTGAATCCAACCCTTTGAGATCACAAGTCTTACCAGATAAACATTCTATGATCAATGTTGTAAGCCTTTTGACATCAAAATCTTTATCTACGCAAACCCACATTCTTGATTCAAAATATTTTGATACCCTCTCATCATTATAAACTAACTGCGCAAGGGTAGTCTTTCCAAGACCTCCAACTCCAAGTATGGAAAGGACAGTAACATCTGCTGGACTACTGGAATCACTTATCAACATGTCCAATATCTTCCTTTGGTCTTCAGTCCTCCCATAAACATGTTCTGGTTCAACTAGTATTGAGCTAGTCTCTCGGCTGGGATCTAACAGAGCACCCCTTTCTACTACTCTTGTTTTCAAATCAAACTTGATTATTTCTCCATTGATGGCATCAAAATTAGCATGAATTTTTTTTATTTTTTTCGCAATCTTGTGACGAAAAACAGGTTGATTGAAATGAAACCAAGATGCAAAAGAGTGAGTTACCTGGCTACTTTGAAATTCTGATCGTCGAACTTCAGTCAACCACTCATCTAAAACATCCTCAGCATCATAAGCAGTATCTTTAAGCCTCCTTAGCCAACTAGCAATGGCTTTGTCAGTATGTTGCCTTGTTTCAGCATCTTCAATGACAGCTCGAACGGTTATTAGTATGAGTGAGAGTTTCTCTACTTCCTCTTTGACACCATGTAGTAAACCAAACTCAGTTTGAATTAATGAGCTAAAGTTCTCCAAAAGTAGTCCAAGAACTGCATCAACCATTGTGTGTAGGAAACAGGAATGAATAAATTTTTTAGCAGAGAAAGATTTGAGAATTGCTTTTTTCTCAATTGAAGTTGGATTGGTACATAGGTTTACAAGGATATACAGTAGAGCTGTATTAGTCAACAACGTGTGGAACCCAAAACTTAACTAGACAATGACACTGACCCTGACACTACACCTAACCCCTATAAGAGTTTCCAAGAACCCGTCCAATGCGTGTATTGCAGATCAGGGTTATGTTTCTCTTTTTTTTTTTTTTTTTTCTTTCTGATATCTCCACACTTGCAGTATCTGTGTTGTAGTAGAATTGCTGTTAACCAGAGATAAGATATGATCATTTGCCAATCTTTTCTGTGTGGTAGAATATGCCATACCCAACATCTATAGGTTCGACGTTTATCATCAATCTGACCACAGTGAAATTATTACCTAACAAATTTCCTTATGTTAGACTTTAGCTTCATTCACATATTCACACAGATGGATGATAGATATTTTCACTTCAGTGGTTCCACAATATTTTGACCTCTTTACCCTCAACAGCCCACAAACTTAAATTACTTCAACCCATTATAGAAAAACAAGTTCAAAGGCTAACTCATTCTCTGCAAATTATTCTTGGAAACTCAACGAGACCCACAGTGAATATTCCTATAGAAATGTTGCAGATCAACAATGATCAATCAATGGGAAGATGTTGTTGTGTTTTCTCTTTACCAAGGCGACCATCTAACCAACTAAACCCAAACCATGTCTTGAGGGCAGTAAGGAAAAAATGGGGAGTCCAAATGTTTTCCTATGCATATTTTTCTACTCACACGACAAGAAAAAGATGTTAGAGAAAGAGCCATGGTCGGTCATTGACCAGTTGCGGGTCAAGCAATTTTGGGGCCAGATGCAAGCTTTAATAGAGGGCATTAATAATTCAAGTTTTAAAAAATTGAAAAGTATACCTAACATAACAAAACTTTTAGAAATCAAAGCAATAGAGAGAGACCAGGGTAATAGTTAAAACCAAGTGTGTATAAAAGAGAGAAAATACAAGAGAGAGATATGGACGGAGATATGTGATTCTCATTATTCATTCTCTTCTACTCCTCATCTATCTATATCTATCTATCTACTATATTAAACGTCAAAAAAATTCGAGGGCATTTCCCGGACGTACAGAATCGCTCCTTTAGAATTTGTTCCCATTTTGAGACCAAAATACCCTTATGGGCCTGGTTTTTAAGTCAATTCACATCTAATTAATAAGAACCCGGGTTTTTAGTCACTTTGCAGCAGTTCTTTAAAGTTTAAACGTCTGAAACCTCTTCAATGCCCCATTCTTCTTCCATTTGAAAAATTTGGAGAAAAATCACGACTTTTTTTTTTATTTGGTTCTAGACTGAACCTAATCTGGTATGTTTGATTCGTGCAATTATTTTGTTCATAGTTAATGCTCTTTTGTTCCCTGCTATGTTTGATTTGTGCAATTTTATTTTATGTTTTTTTAAAAATATTCGTTTAAATTTGCTTGATTGGGTGTCATCACTCATCGCGCTATGTTAGTTGCGACAATGATGGTTAAGGAACTAATGATTTTAGGAATTATAAATCACTATTCAACTGTGGGAAGCGTACATACTCTGGGTGAAACCAAAAGACAAAATGAATCATCAATGCTTGATTGGGAAGTGTAAATTCAACTATTTTCAACTCCATCGAGCTGAGAAGTATGTAATGTATTGTTCCATTTACTTTGACAAACTTTTTAATTAAATCTGTCTTCTTTTTGGTTTTGCTTAAATTGACAGCGAATGGAAAATTTCCCAATAGTAGATACACCCAATGTGTCATTGTAACCACTCAATTCGGTTTATGATGTTAGTGTTAAACTGTCATGTAGCTATTATCCCAAGCGACGTTGTAATCACTTAAATTGTTTATACTGTTAGTATTAACTGAAATTAAGAAGAATGGGCTTTAGATAGATGTGTTAAATAGATATTCATAGTGAATTATATTCCCTTTCTCCAAGAAATTCAGGCAACGAGAGAAATCATGCATTAATCTTGATAGGCTTCCCATCTTTACTGACCACAGCTCATAATTTCTGCATGTTCCAAAACACATGGTGGTGGATGTAATGTTTTATCTCCACATCTGCTTAGGTATATATATTGGTTGCAATAAGATTGTTGGTTGCTTATAATCCGGTAGATAATATTTTCATTCTAAGATATACTCTAAAGTAGTTAATTGATTATTTTCATAACTTCTACGCAGCTCTCTGAAAGATGTGGGAAAAGAGATCTGTATCCATGATAAAAGTTGATTTCGACAAGTACAAACAGATCCTTTGTATTAATTGTGCGGCAAGAATTGTACTTTGAAGATTAGCAAGGAATGGACTGGTCGTTTGGAGTTGTCCATTGTTCACAACTATTCAATGGTAAAAGTCATTCATTATATATCTGATCTGATGCAGGAGATCAATCTACTTTTTATGAAGTTAAACTCATTAGTATTAGTCTGGTTAGTCTAAAATAATTGTAGCCCAATGCCAATTTATTTTTTGGTATCATGGTTCAAGATAATATCTATTATCGGCTACTCGGCTATGCGTTAGATCGTCATCTTCTTCTTCTCATCCTATTTTATTCCATTGACCCAGTGAAGAGATTCATATACATTTTATTCAAAACAGCTCTCAAGACGAAGATCTTATTGTACTTTGGAAGGTAATCATATGCCTCTTATTATATTTCTCTCCTCAAATAATTTAATCATTACTATGTTTAATTAGATTTGGAGAGCTAGAGATGCTTCTTGGTTATGGGGTTTAAATTTTTTCATTGAGTTTGTGTGTTTTGAGGAAAAGTGACTATTCTTACATGGAGTGTGGTGTAATAGTGCACGGCAAAAAAATAAAGTTCTCTGCTATAGTGTAAGCATGAAAGTCGACAAATTAAGATTGCATTCAATCAATATTCTTGCGGTCCGAAATCAAACGAACTATTAAATTTGTTTATTTTTGGCTCTGCAGAAAAAACATTTGACTTTTCAATAAATTCTGTAACTGTTAAAATAGTCTTGAAGAAGCCTACCTGAATCTTTAATAAATTGGGGTTGCCTTTGTCCATTCATAATCGATTAGTTAACAACACTATCATATTACATGGCCAATGAAATGCTCCGACAATATATTCAAACATAGGTGGAATTCACTTTGTTGTTTATAATCTCTTACCCTGTTATTTAATTTGTCCACATTTTTTTTAATTTTTTGTTTATAATCTCTTACCCTGTTATTTAATTTGTCCACATTTTCTTTTTGCGGTGACCCGGAGAAATATAGTGTGAGCTCAAGTGAATCGTCAAATTAATATTTTGACTTAGATATTCCTGAAGTTCGATTCCTTACGAACAAGTATAATATGAACAAAATTTTACAGATTTTCTTTTTTCTGTTATTATTACTATCATGAACCTAACATTATCACAGTCAGTTTGAGGTTGGAGAGACATGCAAAAGTAATGATTGGACTGATAACAACAGAAAAACCATTGCTGAAATGCTAGATGAGTACAAGCCAAACTCTACATAGGTTAGTATCAGTGTATTGCACAAAGTTATGCATACAATATGTTTACTGAATTTTTAGTGATGAGAACTTCATTTAACAGGTTTGTTTTGCACACAACAAGTATATGCTTCATTGCTTCTAATTGGTTTTTTTTCTTTTTACATAGCATACTGAAATAATTATTCTTGAATGTGTTATAGGTGGTTTTATTTCGTACAAATAACTTCTTTACTGCACATTATACTAAGAAAAGAAAATTGTTGTTGATACGCGTAGATACTAAGTCTATATGGGGAGGTGGATCAAACACATTTTATTTATACTAAAATTCTAAGAAATGGAGAGTTTTTAAACACCAATAATCAATTTTTCCTAAAAAAATTAATACTATAGCTTTCCTTGAGCCCCCATCAACTTAAAATTACAGTGGTGATTGTTGTTGTAAATCCCCATCAACTTAATTTTAAGTAAAGTGATTGTGTTGCAAGTCTATTGCGTTCAATTTTTATTTTATTTTATTTTTTTTTTAATCATGGTATATATGCTTACCACTGTCATTGAAGAAAAAAAAAATGTAAATTGACTACAGTTAGAAGGTATATGTTAACATAATGATCTATTGTACTTAGGGAACTATAGGTTTTTTTTATTGCTATCTAAATCATATAATGATTGTGCACAGTTTTTACATATTGCTCACTGCCAATCTAAGGAATAGAAATCAAATTTATTGGAAAAAATGAAATCCATAGCCATTACCAGAATAGTGTTCAAAGAATGGTTACTTTAATCTTTATTGTTTATCATACACTGTAATTCCATAGAAATTTCATGGGTTCATGTTGAGATGAATCTTTCTAATGTCATTGTGACTTGTGAGGTCCCTTTAAACTATTAAGTGCAATTTTATGCATTTTGTTAATATAATAATATTTTTTGGGAGATATATCAAATTATATGTTTTTTTTACTGTGTTAATTTTTGCATTCTTCATATTTTGTTTCAGTTAAGAGTTAGTATTGAAATGCAACACACCCTGTCTTCATTGAGGAAGTTGATCTTCGCGGTGATGAAGCTATAAAAGACAGGTAGAGAGAATTGATTCGCTTATATTGAATGGTATTTCCCTCTTTACAATTCAGTCTATGAACTTTTAAAATTGATATATGTTTATTGTTTAATTATTATTGTTAATACTAAAGACGTTGATCGCTAATGAACATACTACCTTATGAAAGAACCCGAAAAGATGAGGAGATTTCATTGATCCATAACGAACTTGGGGAATCAAGCTATATATCCACAAGTAAAAGTTATAAGTTGCTCCATACATCAAGTACCTTTTGATTTCCACATTGAAAGAGGCTGGTTGTAAATAATTTTGATTTCCCACGAATTATGACATTGAGTTTGCAAGGTGGTTGTTTAATGTTTCGATTCGTATTCTAACTCTGACAAATTAAAGAAACTATTAGAGAGAAGGAAAAACTTTGGTGTGACAAAAGTTAGTTAAACAATTAACTAAATTGGGGTTTGAGTCAAATTTATCAAAGGTTGTGGTAGATTTATTTAGTTGGCCAAACTCAAAACACCCATAGTAACAAGCAGGCCTTAAATGGCCATCTATTAGACCCACTTTCATTTTGTTCCCTTTTTGTAAGAGTTCAAAAGGCTCACCTACGATGGGTATCTTTTGTTAAAATCAGAAGTATTAAAAGCAATAACCTTCAAGTGACACTCTTATGATCTTACCAAAGCTATGCAAACCTCCAATACTCTTTTTTATTGTATCTCCAAATGACTTTTCTGTAGATGCCATCTTTCGTTCGTGTTTCGGTTATTAACGATCATTAAGTACACGATTGAAGTTTTTTTTTTATGTATTATAGAATGAATTTGTTAGAGTATACATGAAATTCTTTTGTCCAAGTGCATACCAAAAGCAGGGAACAAAGCATTTGATGGTTGATTCATCTACCTACTTAAATCAATGCTAATGATTTTCCTCTTCAGCAGTGAGGTATATAAAAAAAAAAAAAATCACCTAATGACTTTCTGTTATTTAAACAGTTTATATGTGCAATATCCTTGGTTGATGTTTCCTTCGTCTATTGTTTTGGGTTATCAATCATTTCTATGAATAGCCTCTTTATGTGCATAGTTTACTCATTTTTCCAAAACATAAAGTTAAACTCTAAGGTAATTCAATTGTTTTATTTAGCAATTCATTAAACCACCAATGTGAGCAGATATTGCTATTCATGAACACATTTGAATATGCTGACCGCCAATGAGAAATTCCAGTGAGAGTGAGTTTTATGGTATATGTACAATTCAATGGAAAGTTATTTGAATTTTATTCTTTTTTTATTTATTTTTTTTATTTTTATTTACATTATTTAACCCTGGATATGTTATGCATGTCCCTATTTTAGCGCTTAGAATCATTATACCTTAGGCTTAAGACTTTAAGTCAATGATCTTCAACATGTTACTATTGATTTGGTATCGAAGATGTTTTCTTTTTATCTCTGCAATGAATTGACTTTATTCTTCTTTTTTTGGTTGTGATGTATATGATCTTTGTATTGTAACTGATGTTCAATGTTAATGCTTTGTGAATTTACATTGAGAGAATAATCAAAACGGTATAGAAATTTTCAATGAATTGTTTATATTCAAACACAAGGGATTGAAAGTAAAAAGACCTAATTTGAAGACCTATATCATCAAAAACACAAAGACTGAATGAGGTTCCATACTTGCATTAGTTAATTGATGGTGAAGCTCCTTATAAATGGTTTTTGAGCCTCATGTTTTGTTTGATATTCAAAATTGTTATTGATTTATTTTTTCATTTGGGCCCCATCTAAATCTATATGGAATGTTGTCGTCTCGCACAAAGTCAGATTCTTCCTATAGACACTATCACATGACAGGCTTCAGACAGCCGATAAACTAAATCAGTCACACCACTATTTCAGCGCTTAGAATATACCAAGAGCTGGGAACAAAGTCTTTGATGGTTAATTCATCTACGTACTTAAATCAATGCTAATGACTTTCCTCTTCAGCAGCGAGATAAAAAAAATCATCTAATGACTTTCTGTTAGTTAACAAATTTATATGTGCAATATCTTTCCCCAATTGATGATTTCTTTGTCTATTGTTTTAGGTTATCAATCCTTTCTACTTATAGCATCTTTATGTGTATAGTTTACTCATCTTTTCAAAAATTAAATTTAAACACTCAGGTGGTTCAGTTGTTTTATTCAACATTTCATTAAACCTCCAATGTGAGTAGATATATCCATTCATGAACACACTTTGCACCCGATAACCAATAGTAAATTTTGTTAAGGTTAGTAACTCATGAATTATGAATTTATTTCCTGAAAATATGTTAAATTTGAATATACTTTCATTACAACTTTTGCCAAGCATATAGTGGGATATGGAGGAAATTGTGTCTGTAGCCAATGTTGACCACCAATGAGAAAAATCCAGTAAGAGTGAGTTTTATGGTATATATACAATTCAATGGAAAGTTATTGAAATCTTTTTTTTTTTTTTTAATTATTTACATTAATTAGCCTTGGATATGTTATGCATGTCTATATTTCAACTCTTAGAATCATTACACCTTAGGCTTAGGACTTTAAGTCTATGATCTTCAGCATGTTTCTATTGATTTGGTATGGAAGATGTTTTCTTTTTGTCTCTGCAATGAATTGACTTTATTCTTCTTTTTTGGTTGTGGTGTATATGATGTATGTATGGTAACTGATGTTCGATGTTAATGTTTTGTGAATTTACTTTGAGAGAGTAATCAAAACAGTATAGAAATTTTTAATGAATTCTTTATATTCAAACACAAGGGTTAGAGAGTAAAAAGACCCGTTTTAAAGACCTATATGATCACAAAGACTGAATGAGGTTCTATACTTGCATTAGTTAATTGACGGTGAAGTTCTTTACAAATAGTTTTTGAACCTCATGTTTTGTTTGATATTCAAAATTGTTTCGATTTTTTTTTTTCATTTGGGCTCCATCTAAATCTATATTGATTGTTGTCGTCCCGCACGAAGTCAGGTTTTTCCTATGGATACTAGCACATGACAGGTTTTAGACAGCCGATAAACTACATCAATCACACCACTATTTCAGCGCTTAGAGTATACCAAGAGCGGGGAATAAAGCGTTTGATGGTTGATTCATATACGTACTTAAACCAATGCTAATGACTTTCCTCTTCAGCAGCGAGGTAAAAAAAATATAAATCACCTAATGACTTTTGTTAACGGGTCTTTTTTTCTTATGGTGCGCGGTATGGCTCAATGAGCATGATTCACAACATCATGAATATATATGCTCTATGATTGCTTTTCATGTCACCTATCTATTAAATTCTTTTAATAGGATCGAAAAAAAAATGGAAAGTGGTTTTAAATTTTAGTGCAAACGCATGTTTTATACTTGAGCTATTCAGTAGGACTCTATAGCCTAAATGATCGAATTGTTAAGTGCTACTATAGGATTAATAAAGTCAGACTAACCTATACTTGCTTTAGAGACTTAAATTTTATATTAAAATTTATTCGAGTGCTTGATGTTATATTATTTTATAATGGTTCAATTTTCATTTGAAGATCTTAACAATTTACACCATTATGAATGTTGACCGTTAATGATGATGTCATTGCAAATGTCTAACTTTATTTTCGATTCATTCCATATGACAAAATCGAATAAATGGTGATGTAATCCTTACAGCTAAAAATCATCGCCTAACCTGTGCGTAGCACGGGTCCACCTACTAGTACTATATAATAGTGGAGCCTAACAAGTGCCACGTGGCGTATTCTCAATAACTTGAGAATAGAACTTAAGCCCAACTTTAAGCCCAGTTGTAGACATCAAGTGCCACATGACACTTTTTTAGAGATTTGCTTAAATTTGGTAAGAGCCCAAATTAAAAGAAAATCCACCTTCCATGTCAACAGAGATTTATAGAAACCTTAAAACCTTTTAGAACTTAATTTTAAATCTCTTTTTCCTACTAAATTCTTCTTCTATTTAAAATCCTTAATTCTTATATAAAAACCATACTAAATACAAAAAATATTAATTATAAATCTCTACAAATTTAGGTTAAGAAGGGCACTAAAAAAAACTCGGTTCAACAAATCACTTATAAAGTCATTATAAAATCTCTACAAATTTAGGTTGAGAAGGACATTAATAAAAGTTTGGTAATTTTCCATTTTATTGAATAACACAAATCCCGGTGCATAGCATGGGTTCAACAACTTGTACTATATAATAGTGGAGCCTAACAAGTGCCACGTGGCGTATTCTCAGTGATTCTTTTCTAAAATTAAGCCCACAGTTTTCAGCCCAAAACTTAAACATTGATTTCTAATTGATTAAAACCTAAAATAAAACTCTAAAAAGAGATTTCAGCTGTCATAGATGATCAAAGTTATGCTCATCTTAGTATAGATGGTAGTCTTCGTTTCTCCACTCAAATTGTATGGTCAGTACAAATTCCGGCGAAGTGTTGTGAGTTTGACTGCTTTGGGTTAAGTACTTGAGTCGAGTCATTAACGTTGTAGGTTTAACTGTCAGATTATTGTGCAGTAAGTAACTAAGACCATCTATGTTAATTTTATTGATTCTAAACCTATATATAGCAGTACTATTCCTATTCTTAATTGTGATTTTCTTGACTTTTTGTGATCAAAAAGTTGTGCATTGTAGATAATTATGCAGATTGCAATTTAATTGCGAGCTTCCAATTAGAGGTCTTTTCTAATAATCAGTATTGATAAATTGTATTATACTAATAAATTAATAATAATTTAATAAGATTATATTATGCTAATTAGTTAGATGAAAGAAGTTGAATTAACATAAAAATTAGAATACCCATAAATCATATTAATTCTTTGTCGGTCATGGAACAAAGCAATGTGAGTAGATCTATGTGGTTGCACAGATGACAGACCTATGTTGGAATCAAGAGGAGAGCCCTTGGCGCACCGTTAAAGGCATGTACTAACTTTAAATCTTTCTACAGTGACTTTGAGTGATCGAACTGAACTACAAGCAATAATTATGAAAATTTCATTGTAAAAGATTTCCAAACCAAGATTTACTGCTACAAACAAAGATTTTGCTGCTACACTGTCAAACAAACATTTTTTGCGTTGAACAAGGTAATTTTTTTACATCTCTAAGTTACCAATTTAAAATCACATGTTGTTAGATTGTTTGTATGATGATTTGTTTAACATGTTAATCTAATCAACTAACTTTACAGACTTATTTAAGTTCAATTTCCCTAATCTAATCAAATAAACTGTTGAACTCAATGCAAGCTGGGGGTAAAGGTCGGAAACACTTAGATTCTCTTTATTCACAACTTTAAAATGCCTTATGAATAAATTCTCGATGTTTATTCTTTTCAATTGTGAATGGTTTATTACATAACAACGGGCCTAACTACAACAACTGAATCATGTCAAGATTGGTCATTTTGGTATTGGTTTGTAGATAACACACATACTCACACACATGTAAACCTTTAGTTTGAAACATACCTGTAACGCCCCAACTCCGTATATCCCAGTCGGCCACTCTGGAACATAAGGAACGGTAGCGCCCATGCTACTTGACCAACCAGGCAAAAGCCCACCTGTTCAAGCATGCACGTCAACAGGAAATAATACCATTTGCAAAACTCTAGTAAGAGGGAACAATCTGTTAAACCAAAACCTGGTATTTGTATTAAATATCAAACGGTATGTACAAAGGAAAGTTTTCTTACATAACCATATCACACATATATACATCTAGTTTTCAAAATATACAAACTCCATTATAACAACTATAACAAAAGCTACGTACATCTATATATAACTGAAGTCTCAATATTCCTACGACGCTCTCGAAGCTACTGAGAATGATCTCCTGAAAAAGATGGTAAACAACAAGGATGAGCTACAGCTCAGCAAATAAAATCCAACTCACTAAACTTATCACAAAGAATGGAAATACATTAGTTAAAACCAAATTCACCTCATACCAACAAATCATATCAGTCATTCCAATTTATTAGTGCCTTAATTTATCTTTATTAAGTTTGGGGAGTACGCCTGTATGTACTTATTACACTACAGGTACACACATGTAAATTTCCCTCCATATGCGGATAGCTGGAGGTACAGTCTATACGGCCCCACGCATGGTCACACTCCCATCACTCGCAAGTGACTGGTACTGCCATTGTATAGACCCATGTGCTTAACACTTTCTCCCAAGCTTGTATAAATGTGTGTGAACGCATCCACCCCACGGCCCAAGCCCCCATTCATAAATATGTGTGACCTCAGTCAACACACGACCGAAGTCCCAAATCGCATAAGAGCGCATAACCAAACTTTTTATAATTCAAAACATATCCACTTTCAAGCTCACTCTAGCCGAGAAAGTAGCATAGGAAGAATTCCAACATTTATATTATGAACAGTGTATATATATATATATATATATATATATACATATGCATACACACAATTTCAACCAACTCAGATTTCTAATAAGATATTTAATTAAGTTCAAAATGAAGATTCAGATCTATATAATTTGTACAGGTCAGTACCTCATTCCAAATATCAATATACTTGTTTAAAACATAACAAAATGATCTCCTCATAGACCACGCCAACAACATCAGAATTTCACCAACTATATGCGCATTTCAACACAATAATTCATCAAGGAATCATGTTGGCTATATCTATTAAGCGCAGAAGCAACTAACTTTCGCATTCGAGTTCATATCAATATAAATTTCAGCATGAACAAAACAAATTAATACAAAGAACCATACTTCTCCAATCATAGATTCCGGGCAGCGACAAAATAAACAAGAAATTGAATTCAGAATACCCAATATCGCAACTAAAACAAATTAATTTGATACCCATGGCAGCAAAACAATTTAAGTAAGGAATTCGATTTAAAACTAACATAAATCTACCCCAAGTGTTAAGAAGAGGGAGTGGGATGTCACTTGCCTCAATTGCTCGCAAAACCCCTATTCACAAACAAGAATTCAAGCTTTAACTTCTGATTTTCTGCCCACCCAAATCTCTATTTCCTTATCTCCCTTTCACCAAGTTTCTTTAGTTCAACTAGCAAAGCAAAAAGGGAACTGGTTCTAGTGATAAGATAATATGAAAAGAACTATCTAAACCGACTTAACCAAAGGATAGAGTTTAAGTTGCTGAAGTCTGAAAATTGAAAGGTCTTTTGGGGCTTCATTCATTGGGCCGGGCCTTAACTTCCCAGTCCAACCATAACCCATATGACAGAAATATACACATCTGATATATATAGATATATATATATAACAAGCCCAACAAATGCAAGGTTATACACCAAAAATAAATGCAGCAAAACATATACTAAACATGGCAGAAAAATGAAATTGCGAGGCATTACAATCTACCCACCTAAAAAAGAAATTTCGTCCTCGGAATTTTACTTACCTACTACTCAAAAAGATAAGGGTATGATGCTCTAACATCTTCTTCACGTTCCCAAGACGCTTCCTTCTCATTATGGTGACTCCATAGCACTTTTACTAAACGGATAGTGCGGTTGCGCAAAGGATGTTCCTTACTCTCAAGGATACGAATTGGTTTCTCAACATAGCTAGCATCAGGCCGAAAATCTAACTCTTCGAGATTCACAAACTTGGTTCTTTCTTCTTTCTTCAAAGTTTCCTCTTCTTTGCATAGAGTCTTCGGTTTCTTTAGCATGGAGACGTGAAATACATTATGCACACCTGCCAGTTTTTCGGGCAAATCTAACCGATAAGCAACTGGACCAATCCTATCTAGTATTCGAAAAGGTCCCACATATCTAGGAGCAAGCTTTCCCTTTTTCCCAAAACGTTTCACCCCTTTCATAGGTGACACCCGAAGTAATACCTCATCATTCTTTTGAAATTCTAAACCCCGACGATGTTTATCTGCATAACTCTTCTGTCGACTTTGGGCAGTACGAATCCTATCTCGAATCATAGGAACATACGCAGCAGTTTTATGAGCCAACTCTGGTCCTAACAAAGCTCTTTCACCAACTTCATCCCAACACATTGGCGATCTGCAAGGCCTGCCATATAATGCTTCAAAAGGTGCCATGCCGATAGTTGATTGATAACTATTGTTGTAAGCGAATTCAACCAAAGGTAAATGATCTTCCCAACTACCTTTGAAGTTAAGAATGCACGCTCGAAGCATATCTTCTAATATCTGATTGACCCTTTCAGTCTGGCCATCTGTTTGTGGATGGAACACTGTGCTGAAATTCAATGATGTACCCATTGCCTTCTGAAAACTCCGCCAAAAGTGAGAAGTAAACTGACTATCTCGATCGGATACAATAGATATAGGTACTCCATGCAGCTTAACAACTTCTTTGATATATTTAGCGCACAACACATCTATACCATGAGTTTTCTTCACTGGTAGGAAATGAGCTGATTTTGTGAGTCTATCAACAATTACCCAGATAGTATTATTACCTTGTGAAGTTCGAGGTAAACCTTCCACAAAATCCATGGTAATATGTTCCCACTTCCATTCAGCTACTGGTAATGGCTGCAACGGTCCCGCAGGTTTCTGATGTTCGGCCTTGACTTGTTGACAAGTGAAGCATTTAGAGACATAGTCTGCAATGTCATACTTCATCCCGTTCCACCAAAACGTGCGTTTCAGGTCTTTGTACATTTTCGTACTTCCAGGGTGTACTGTATACCTCGAGCGATGAGCTTCCTCTAAAATTTCATTCTTCAAGTTAGTGACATCAGGAACAACCAGTCGTTGTTGGAACCTTACACCACCATCTGTACCAATAGAGAAATCAGAATTGCCTTTGTCTGGAACTTCGGCAATCCTGGCCTGCACCCAAGTATCTAATTTCTGCTCCTCAATAATCCTGGAAATTAAAGTGGGTTGTGCAATCATTGCCCCCAAGTATGCAGTATACTTCTCCGTATTGGGATGTATATCAAAATCAACCAGTGTATCAACCATAGTCCACCAACTGGTCATCACGAAAGCTACTGTGGTGTGGGATTTTCTGCTTAGTGCATCCGCTACTACATTGGCCTTTCCCGGGTGATATTGAAGAGATAAATGATAATCTTTTATGAGCTCTAGCCATCTTCTCTGTCTCATATTCAGATCTCTTTGTGAGAACAAATATTTCAAACTCTTATGATCAGTAAATATTTCAAAACTTTCACCCATCAAGTAATGTCTCCACAATCGAAGAGCAAAGACAACCGCCGCCAATTCTAGATCATGTGTCGGGTAATTTTTCTCATGAGTTCTCAATTGTCGTGAGGCATAAGCTACCACTCGGTCACGCTGCATTAAAACACATCCTAAACCATGGTGTGATGCATCCGTATAAATCACATACCCAACTCCGCTTTCAGGAAGTATTAAAACTGGTGAAGTAGTTAACTTGGTCTTCAATTCATTGAAAGATCTCTGACACTGATCAGTCCAAACAAATGAAATACCCTTGCGAGTCAGCTGTGTCATAGGAGCAGCAATACGAGAAAAATCTTTTATGAAACGCCGATAATAACCTGCTAACCCCAGGAAGCTTCGTATCTCTGTAACTGATTTAGGCGGTACCCAATTCAATACTGCATCCACTTTAGAGGGATCTACCGATACACCTCCTTCAGATACTACATGCCCCAAAAATTTAACTTCCTCGAGCCAAAATTCACATTTCTCGATTAGGAGGCAAACCTTTAATTTCACTAAACACATCAGCATACTCTGCCACAATGTCAATCGATGCAATATCATTCTTACCCATCTCAAGTTCTATATGAGCTAAATAAGCTTCGGCCAAAACATTCCCTTTTGCAGTCGCAATTATTATCGGTTGATGTCCAGGAATATCCAGACGTAATGTCTTGGCAATACAATCTATGTTGCCATGGAAATCCTCCATCCAATTCATTCCCAAAATCACATCATACCGACGCATAACGAGCACAATTAAATCATAAGGAAATTTAATATCATCGAGGCTAATCATACATTTCCTACAGATTTTATCTGTTACTTTAATTCCTTCCCCAGCGGGCAGCAATACAAACATAGATTCTAGCATATACTCGGGTTGAATATCAAGCATGAGCATAAAAGCATGAGATATAAAAGAACGATCAGCTCCAGCATCAAATAATATTCTGGCGGGTTTAGAATTGACAGAAAAAATACCTTCCAGTAAAGTTCCACTAGCTTCTCCATCTCGGGACATTCCAGTATAAACACGACCTTGTGGAGGTTCAACATGAGATAATGCATCTGCCATTACCATGTCTCTTCCCACTTGTTCAATAGGAAACATCTGACCATGTCGTTTATCTGGTGCACGATCAGCTGATCCCTTCCATGATCCCTGAGATCCATATGATTTCTGCCCCGATATTTTCTGCTCATTCATTTTCTGTTCATACGGTTTGTCTTCTGATTTTCCTTGATCTGTTTTCACCCAATTTCTTTCCGGAACTCTGCATTCAAAAGCTTTATGTCCGACCTTGCCACAAGTGAAACAATTCCCCAGAAACTTATTGCGCTTTGTTCCATCTGTAGAGGCAGTAGAAGAGGAGCTACTGTTTGGCTTCTTATAGGGAGGTTGTGATATTTCTGGTCGTGAATGTTGCGCCTTTTTCCCTTTAGCATAATCATTTGGTCGACCGTGTTCCATAAAATCTTGTTCTTGCAAAGTAGCAAGATCTGATGCCTGCCTAACTGTAGGGTAATGGTGGCCTTTAACCATCCGTCGCAACCCATCCCTCAAACCTTCTTCAAACTGTCTAGCTTTCTGGAATTCATCCATATTCATGTGAGTGGCAAAGCGTGCAAGTCTAGTAAACCGAGTTTCATACTCTAACACTGTCATTGTCCCTTGCTTCAAATTTATAAATTCTCTTGCCTTGGCTGCCCTCAAAGAATGAGGAAAGTACCGCAAATCAAAACGCCTACAAAAATCTTCCCAAGTAATATCATGCAGATTTTCAATCCTGGTCACTGATTTCCACCAAATTGAAGCATCTTCCATCAAGCAAAGTGACGCAAGTCGCTGTTTTTGAATCTCGGTATAACCCATAGCATCAAACAAGTTCTCGATATCTTCCTTCCAATCCTCTACTACAGTAACATCAAATGAACCACTGAATCTAGGAGGTTTCATCTTCATAAAACCTTCTACCATTCTTCTCCACGCTTCATTATCTTGCACTGCCTGAAAGTCTATTGGAACTTCTGGGCCATTTTGTGCTACCTGATTAACTGGTGGCGCTGCATCCAAGTTAATAACTGGTGGCGCTTGAGGGGCATCTCTACCAGCCTCTAATGCATCAAGTCTCCGATTCGCATATTCTAACATTCTAGTAAGGTCTCCAACCCATGTAGGTACTTGCTCAGGAGCAGGAGGCCCCGATGTACCCTCTTCTGACGTAGGATTCTCATTATTCACATCCCCAATGTCTGCTAAACGGACTGTCTTACGAGTTCGAGCTGCTCTCTCTGAAGCAGACATTCTGAAATACGAAGATGATAATAAACAGATGCATACACAATTAAACATATACAAACACCACATCCACGAAGCAAAATAACATTAGAACGAATATATAACTAATCGTCCTCACTCATTTCTATCTGGTCACCCCTAACCTTAGACGAATTCTAGGACATAAACCTACAGCTCTGATAGCAAATCTGTAACGCCCCAACTCCGTATATCCCAGTCGGCCACTCTGGAACATAAGGAACGGTAGTGCCCATGCTACTTGACCAACCAGGCAAAAGCCCACCTGTTCAAGCATGCACGTCAACAGGAAATAATACCATTCGCAAAACTCTAGTAAGAGGGAACAATCTGTTAAAACCAAAACCTGGTATTTGTATTAAATATCAAACGGTATGTACAAAGGAAAGTTTTCTTACATAACCATATCACACATATATACATCTAGTTTTCAAAATATACAAACTCCATTATAACAACTATAACAAAAGCTACGTACATCTATATATAACTCTGAAGTCTCAATATTCCTACGACGCTCTCGAAGCTACTGAGAATGATCTCCTGAAAAAGATGGTAAACAACAAGGATGAGCTACAGCTCAGCAAATAAAATCCAACTCACTAAACTTATCACAAAGAATGGAAATACATTAGTTAAAACCAAATTCACCTCATACCAACAAATCATATCAGTCATTCCAATTTATTAGTGCCTTAATTTATCTTTATTAAGTTTGGGGAGTACGCCTGTATGTACTTATTACACTACAGGTACACACATGTAAATTTCCCTCCATATGCGGATAGCTGGAGGTACAGTCTATACGGCCCCACGCATGGTCACACTCCCATCACTCGCAAGTGACTGGTACTGCCATTGTATAGACCCATGTGCTTAACACTTTCTCCCAAGCTTGTATAAATGTGTGTGAACGCATCCACCCCACGGCCCAAGCCCCCATTCATAAATATGTGTGACCTCAGTCAACACACGACCGAAGTCCCAAATCGCATAAGAGCGCATAACCAAACTTTTTATAATTCAAAACATATCCACTTTCAAGCTCACTCTAGCCGAGAAAGTAGCATAGGAAGAATTCCAACATTTATATTATGAACAGTGTATATATATATATATATATATATACATATGCATACACACAATTTCAACCAACTCAGATTTCTAATAAGATATTTAATTAAGTTCAAAATGAAGATTCAGATCTATATAATTTGTACAGGTCAGTACCTCATTCCAAATATCAATATACTTGTTTAAAACATAACAAAATGATCTCCTCATAGACCACGCCAACAACATCAGAATTTCACCAACTATATGCGCATTTCAACACAATAATTCATCAAGGAATCATGTTGGCTATATCTATTAAGCGCAGAAGCAACTAACTTTCGCATTCGAGTTCATATCAATATAAATTTCAGCATGAACAAAACAAATTAATACAAAGAACCATACTTCTCCAATCATAGATTCCGGGCAGCGACAAAATAAACAAGAAATTGAATTCAGAATACCCAATATCGCAACTAAAACAAATTAATTTGATACCCATGGCAGCAAAACAATTTAAGTAAGGAATTCGATATAAAACTAACATAAATCTACCCCAAGTGTTAAGAAGAGGGTGTGGGATGTCACTTGCCTCAATTGCTCGCAAAACCCCTATTCACAAACAAGAATTCAAGCTTTAACTTCTGATTTTCTGCCCACCCAAATCTCTATTTCCTTATCTCCCTTTCACCAAGTTTCTTTAGTTCAACTAGCAAAGCAAAGAGGGAACTGGTTCTAGTGATAAGATAATATGAAAAGAACTATCTAAACCGACTTAACCAAAGGATAGAGTTTAAGTTGCTGAAGTCTGAAAATTGAAAGGTCTTTTGGGGCTTCATTCATTGGGCCGGGCCTTAACTTCCCAGTCCAACCATAACCCATATGACAGAAATATACACATCTGATATATATAGATATATATATAACAAGCCCAACAAATGCAAGGTTATACACCAAAAATAAATGCAGCAAAACATATACTAAACATGGCAGAAAAATGAAATTGCGAGGCATTACAATACCTTAAGAGCATTCCCAATGGTAGGTTTTAGCACACTTTTAGTAAACTTTTAGTGAAAACACTTGCCAATGGTAGCTTTTAACACACTTTTCAAGCAAAACACTTTTAACTCCTTGGTAAATTTGCCAAGGAGTTAAAAGAGTTTTAGAGGGCCAAGGAGTTAAAAGAGTTTTAGAGGTGCCACATAAGATTGTTTAATAATTAAAAATTAAATTGCATTAAATGATTGTCACATTTGTGTTATTTTTATCTTTCATTCAAAAACAACCATTGGCAACTCTAAAAATAAAAAACACTTTTAGCATAGTTTAACGCTAAAACCTTTACCCTCTCTCCTACATGGCACCTCTAAAACCATTTTACCATTGGGAATGCTCTAATTAGACAAATGAATTGTTTAGTATAAAAAACTTCAGGCACAACAATTTATAAATAATTCAGTCCTCTATCCCATAATAGAAAAGAACCAAAACTGAGAAAGAAGAAGTGAGATTTAGACTTAAAATCTATATAGTGTATATAGAAGACCTTAAACTATTAGTCTGAGTCTTTGAGCTATGATGAAATAAGACTACCATGCATGGAGTACTCCATGCATGATCTTTAAACTTAAATCTGATGATGAAACCAACTCATATTCCTGATTAGAATTAGATGGTAGTTTCTAATAACATTAAATCTAAACAGACCCAATCCGAAGAAAGTCTGGCTACTTATCAATCTGAATAAACTCTAGAGAGAAATTTGGATATCCTGATCCTACTTCTTATCAATCCGAAGAAACTCTGGCTACTTATTAATTCAAATAAACTTTAGATATAAATTTGGTATTGACCTTATAACTGAAAAAAAAATCTTAATATTCTTCTTTCACCAACGACAACCAATTTAACTAGAAGATAAGGGCTACAACAAATTAGGGAAGTGAGAGTTTGAACTTTGGAGGAAGAAGAAAAGACTTCTGCTCTTCTGCTCTTGCAATTGGGTTTTAGTGCAACAGAATTCAATTGGGTTTTAGTACAACAGAAACAGGTATATTGACCTTTTAATTGGGTTTCTTGATTATTTGCTCTGGGGAATTATCAATTTGTTATTTCTTACATTATAACAGAAAATTATAAAACCTCTGGTAGCTTTTAGTGATGGGAATACTGCAATACATATGCCAGGTTGCTATTAAGCCCCATTAAACCCTACTTACACACCAAAACTCTAAGAGTACATCTAGGTAACATAGGACAGAGAGAAAAAACCAGCAGTTCCTACTAATTTGCATGGTCTAGGACCCTACAATGAGTATATGTAGGAGTTGTTCAGAACGCGGCCTGGCAGGCTATGTTCCTGAAAGTGCTCTTCAGAATGTTCATGCTGAACTGTGCGGGGACTTTTTTAGCTCAGTTGGCTGTAGAGATGCATTACATTTTTAATCGACCATTAACCTTGCCCTGTTTACTAATAGATGAGCAAAATTATAGGACTTCTTCAGCTCCAACCCCCCTATTTGGCATTTCTAACCAGTCCCAAAGTAGACCTTTCAACTTAGGTATAAACCTGTAAATGTGCAGAGTTCAATTTCAAAAGCCCATAGAACTACATAAGGTAGCAGGGACCATAACAGGTACAACAGCCCTCAACCATTTAGCTCAATCCAACCCTCCAAAACTTCCCTCACATAGCCAAAATTCATATTACGGGAAATTTAATTGGTTGATATGAAGAATGTTGACGATAATCTAATCTATACATTAACTCTTCAGTTATCCTAGGAGTATGGGATTGAAAAGTTCGGTCAAAGTATTAATTAGGAGTAGGAACAACCATGCATTTATCTTTTTTTTTTTTTCCATTATCAATAATCCAACTATGCTTGGATAACTATTTTTTTTCGATTAATTTTGAGACTACTCACACAGGTTTGATCATAACGATTCCACACTTTGCAATTAGATATGTATTGTCCTCACCTATAATATGCACTGTAGTATTAAAATTGATCCATCTAAGGTATGGTTATGCCCCCAATCAATCAATCCCTTCTTTTAGCTCAGAATTTTCTGAGTGTGCTCTTATCTTATAGGATATGGTCATGCCTCGATCCACACGAGTAATGCATGAGACCTTAAGTACAGAATCAAGATGTGTGTTTCTCCATGTTTAGCAGAGGTACTACTTTAGCTTAAATATGTTGTGATAGCATGTCAAAACACCAAGAGTCCTGAACCTAAAGTATAAAACACCATGTATACATATTTTGACCGATGTAAAAACACCATGTATTTCACATGTTTATAATAAAAGTACCAGATTTTTGCCACAGGGAAATTTGCAAGTCCAGGAATGCAAGTAATTTTCATGACATTTCTCCTAAGTTTCATCCGGGTGTTCTGATAGTAATGTACTCAGATTTTTCTATTGGCTTTCTAACATATTGTTGATCCAATATGCCTTCTTTTTTCTTTGTTCTCGACTCAATTACAGATTCTTACAACTTATTTTGGAAATTACAGATTTCGAGTCAGTTGTCTATGTTTGGTTCTGAATTTTTTGCCTACGGAGGACATGTTGCCCGAATAGGAAATTTATAAGAGATTTCAACTGTCATAGATGTCGTAAAACCATAGAAGATCCTTTGAATCTTTTTTTCAAAATGTGTTAAAAGGTTATGGACTTACAGATCTATTGCCCTTTAAACTTAAACATTGATAAACATCGAGATTGGAATATGCGGCAATGAACAATTCATAATTTGGTACAGACATGAAAACACTTCAACAGAGTTTTACCTATCTTATGCATTGTTTTTTATTTATTACATTTGGTGGTCTCGATATCAGGTTATATTTGAGCAAGCTAATATTACTCATGAATCTATGATTAGGAGGAGTAGAAGTTTGTGGAAAGAAGTGATGTGAACAGAGATACTTCTGAAACAGAATGGATTGTGCCGCCTCCAGAATTCTTAAAAGTCAATATTAATGCTTCTACGACATTTATCAGGGATGACTGCTGCAGGAGCTGTTTTCAGGGATGCTAATGGAGATGTCATTGCACGTAGTTACAAAAAATTCAGAAGTGGAATGAGTGTAAGTGCACCATTCTTATATGCAGTTCAATAATTCTAGGAGCCTACCACACTCGAACGGTATGAGGACCTTGAAATGAGCTCAAATATAAACAAGGTGTTACATTGGTTTTTTGCCACACAGATATTAAAATTAAAGAACATACCTTTTATTATTATTCTTCATTTTGCTTGATCAGATTGTTGTAGTTAATTCGATTGTAAAATAGATAGTGATCTTGAAAAGAGTTATTTAGATGGTGAAGATGATGAGGAGGCTCAGAGTTAGTCAGTGTTAATAAAGGTCAATTGAATACATTGTTAAATGCTTTGGAAGAGGTTTTGCCTATTAGGTAATTTGCAATATCGATTATATTACTCATGAAGAATAAGAATTTATCTTTCACTGAGCATTTGGCCAAATAATTTTGTTTGAATTTAGAGAACTCATGTCTTGATTGGGTAATGTAATTGAATCTAATGATAAGAATGAATAATTTTTTTTACTTTGATCTTCTTAGATTTTGTTAGAGAAACCTTCTTACATTAGTGTTTTCAAGAGAATTTTGATGTAAACCAAATGTTTGCAAAATAGTGTGAAAGGCGTACATATATTCTAAGTATTCAGGCTTATGGTGGAGCTATCTGTTGAACCCTATACAAATGCTTGCAGGTTTGTCTGGACATTATCTTGGCAAGTATAGTTAGAGGACTTCTAGAAAGTGATAAGTGAATAAATTTGGCATATTTTATTGAAAGCTAAAATATCATAGGTGTTAAGAAAAACACCAGTAACTGAGTCAATCTGCTAAAACTTAGCTTAAAAATCTGAGTTCTCTGCCTTTTTTTTTTCAAAGGCTAAATTAATGAAAACTTCAAGCTATATTTTGGTTCTTGGTGCCCAGTTTTATCAATTATCCTAAATCCGAATATCAAATTAGCGCTCAATGAAGCTTAGTGTTATAAGTGATTCTCCGTATATAAGATAACACAAATCCCGGTGCGTAGCACGGGTTCAACAACTAGTTAAGTACATGTATATATAGGTGGAGTAAATATCAAAAGACAACTTGTTTGTTTTGTGTAACACAATTCAGCCACCTCAAACTTATTACTGCCACATGTATGGTGACTCATTTGAACACCACTAACTATATTCTCAACCATATCCAGTTATACATGGGTAGATGGGCTTGGGCTTAAGCTTGAACATCCATACCCATTTACAACACTCTCCCTTGGATGTACAATATCCATCATATTAAGGCCATTGCCTCATTAAAACCTTGCTAGGAAAACCCAGTGGGAAAAACCATAGAGAAGAAAAAAAAGTACAATAGTTGATATCTTGACTGGTATTGGACGCGCTATATACTGCCTCGTTAAAACCTTGCCAGGAAAACCCAGTGGGAAAAACCATAGCTAAGGAAAAAGAGTACAGTGCGCTTAATGTCCCGACGGCTCCCCCTGAAGATAGTTCCCCCTTATGAAAATCATATTAAGCTCGACTTTCGACGCATCCCAATGCCATATGCATGCCAGTTTCTCAAAAGCTGGTGGAGCTAGTGACTTAGTGAACAAATCAGCTAGATTCTCATCAGACCATATTTTCTGGACATTGATCTCGTTACTCTTCTGGAGTTCATGAGAGAAATTTTTTTTTGGAGAAATATGTTTGTTCTATCACTTTTGATGTAGCCTTCCCTGATTTGATCAATACATGCAGCATTGTCTTCATAAATCACTGTTGGTGTCTCTGTAACTGAGGGGAGTCCGCATGTTGATTGGATATGATGTATCAAGAGCCTCAACCATACACACTCACGAGTTGCCTCATAGAGTGCAAGTATCTCTGAGTGGATGGAGGATGTAGCAACCAATGTTTGCTTAGAAGATCGCCAAGAAATTGTTGTGCCACCATAAGTAAATACATACCCGATTTGCGATCTTTCTTTGTGTGGGTCAGATCTATATCCAACATCTGCATACCCTTTTACTTGGGAGCTATTTGGTGGTTCTCTGGAATAGTATAAGCCCATATCTGTCGTTCCTCGAAGGTAACGCATAATCTCCTTTAAGCCAGTCCAATGTTGTCGGGTTGGAGCTGAGCTAAACCTGGCTAACAAATTCACTGCAAATGAAATGTCAGGTCTAGTACATTGGGCTAAATATAAAAGAGCACCCACGTCACAGCACTGAAGTACCATACTTCAGGACCAATTAAAGATTCATTGTCCTCTTTAGGATGAAATGGGTCTAGTTTCACATCAAGTGACCTTACGACCATTGGAGTGCGACTTGGGCGACATTTGTCCATGTTAAAACGCTTTAAAACTTTTTCAGTATACGTTGACTGATGGACAAATATTCCATGTGTTGTATGTTCGATCTGCAGGCCGAGACAATACTTTGTTTTCCCGAGATCTTTCATCTCGAACTCATTCTTTAAATAGTTTGATGTTTTGGCAATCTCTTCAGGAGATCCAATTATATTTATGTCATCGACATAAACCGCAATGATGGCAAATCCTAAATTTGCTTTCTTAATGAATATACATGGGCAAATGGAATCGTTCTTGTACCCTTCTTTCAGTAGGTACTCACTGAGGCGATTGTACCACATACGCCCGGATTGTTTCAATCCATATAATGATCTTTTAAGCTTAATAGAGTACATATTACGTGGTTTTGCTTCAGGCAATTTTAATCCTTCAGGGACTTTCATATAAATATCAGTATCCAACATCCGTAAAGATATGCAGTAACCACGTCCATGAGATGGATGTCGAGTATTTCAGAGACTGCCAGACTAATTAAAAATCGAAATGTAATTGCATCCATCACGGGAGAATATGTCTCTTCATAATCAATCCCAGGTTTCTGCGAGAAACCTTGTGTCACGAGACGAGCTTTATATCTCACAATCTCGTTTTTCTCATTGTGTTTCCTTGCAAATACCCATTTGTAACCTACAGGGCTAACATTCATTGGGGTTAGGACTGCAGGTCCAAACACATTTCGTTTTGCAAGAGAATCCAATTCTACTTGAATTGCATCCTTCCATTTTAGCCAATCATGTCGTTGTCGACATTTCTCAACAGTATGTGGTTCAAGACCATCATCATTTTTTGCAATCTCAGTAGCTACGACAAAGGAGAATACGTCATCGATGACAATTTTGTTTCTATTCCACAACTCTCTTGTGCATGCATACTTTACAGAAATTTCATCATTTTCAGGTACCTGGGCCACATCTGGTGCTTGTGTCACTTCAGGGACGGCCACTTCAGGGGCTTGTTCCATTTCAGGGACATACTCCTCTTCAAGAGGTTTTTGTTTAGAGAGAGTGTGTTTTCCTTGCCTTATAGCCTTTTCAGGAGCGCTATTTACTGGAGGTTTTGTTTGGCTTTTCCTCTTCCGGGGATTTGAGTCTTTTGACCCAACAAGTCGTCCACGCTTCTGGCGTACTTTAGACGATTCATTTGCTGCCACATTCGCGGGTTGTCTTTCAGAGACGTGTCGTCCTTCAGGGACAGATCGTCCTTCTGGGCCTTCAATTCGCGCAGGCGCATTAGCAGGGTACATATGATCTTGTCACTTTTGCTGCGTTTGTAAAACCATCAGGCATTTGCCAAGCAATTTTCTGAAGGTGAATGATCCTTTGTACTTCAGTTTCACACAAAGGAGTACGTGGATCAAGATGAGACAAAGTTGGTGTATATCAAGTCAATTTAGGTGCTTCTGCAGGAAGCCACAATTCACGTCGTTTTTCAGGAACAGAGGAATTTCCTTCCCCTAACGGCGGAGAGACTGTCTCATCAAAGTGGCAATCCGCAAATCTTGCGGTACAAACATCACTTGTCAAAGGTTCAAGATATCTAATAATAGACGGAGAATCAAAACCAACATAAATTCCCAATCTACGTTGCGGTCCCATTTTTGTGCGTTGGGGTGGGGCAATTGGAACTTGCACCGCACAACCAAATGTTCGTAGATGAGAAATATCTGGTTGATGACCAAAAGCAAGCTGTAAAGGAGAATATTGATTATACGCATTTGGTCTAAGTCGAACCAGTACGGCGGCATGCAATATAGCATGTCCCCATGCAGAAACAGGCAACTTCGATTTCATAAGCATGGTGCGTGCAATCATCTGAATATGTTTGATAAAGGATTCTGCTAATCCATTCTGTGTATGTACATAAGCAACTGGATGCTCGATGTCAATCCCTATAGATATGCAATAGTCATCAAAGGTCTGTGATGTGAATTCACCAGCACCATCAAGGCGAATGGATCTAATAGGGTAATCAGGAAAATGTGCCTGTAATCTAATGATTTGAGCAAGAAGTCGTGCAAATGCCACATTTCGTGTAGACAGAAAAGACACGTGAGACCATCGTGCAGATGCATCAATTAACACAAGAAAATATCTAAATGGTCCACAGTGTGGGTGTATGGGTCCACAAATATCTCCTTGAATCCGTTGTAGGAATGTAGGAGACTCGGTAGTGACCTTAGTCGGAGATGGTCTTGTGACCAACTTACCTTGAGAACAAGCAGTACAAACAAATTCATTAGATGCAAGAATCTTCTGGTTCTGCAAACTATGCCCATGTGAATTTTCAATAATTCTTCGCATCATACTAGCCCCAGGGTGACCCAAACGGTCATGCTATAACATAAATATCTTATGGTCATGGAACTTCTGGTCCATTACCGCATAAGATTCAAGGGGCTTAATGGTTGTTTAGTACAACCCCGAAGAGATAGCCTTAAGTTTCTCTACAACCTGCTTCTTACCTGAAACTTGAGAGGTTATATATAAATACTCAATATCATGGTAATTCATAGTCTCGATGTGGTAACCATTAAGACGTATGTCTTTAACACTAAGTAAATTTCTTGTGGACTTTGTGGAATATAAAACATCCACAATGTTGAACATGGTACCACCAGGGAGCATGATATGGGCTCTACCAGAGCCTTCAACAAGACTTGATGTACCAGAAATAGTGTCCACATTAGCATTCACAAATTTCATCTGTGAAAAGTATCTACGGTCTCGTAAAATTGTATGTGTCGTGGCACTGTCTACGAGGCATACAACTTTACCATCTGCAAGACGATTATGCATGCTATGTGTGGAATCCATACTGTATGTATGGAGGCTTTGACCAGGTAAGGTTAGAACTTCCGGTTCTCAACTAATGAATTAGAACTTCAAGTCTTAATCAAGGATATGAGACTTCAGGCTCGATCATCAACAAGTAGAACTTCAGGTTCTTGGTCAAAATCAAATATTTGAGAGTTCAATCTCATTAAGGAACTTGCTTCTATCAAGACTTCGGGCTGGAAAATACTTGGTTAATAACATCCTTTATGAATCTTCAGGTTCATGAGGATTGCTTAGAGAATGAAGTTCAGGTTCCAAACTCTTTAAGAACTTTAGGTTCAAAATTCTTCAATTAGAACTTCATGTTCTAAAATCGTGAATTTTAAAATAGTATCTCTAATTTAGAATTTCGACTTCTAAATTGAGATCATAGAACTTCTGGTCCAATGTTATCCAAACATATAAACATTTAGAACTTCTGGTTCTTAATTAAAATATGATCATTAGACTTCAGGTCTTGATCTAATCATACAGAACTTCAAGTTCTTGGAGTTTCAGGCCCAAATAGAAATTAAATTTGATGTTGAGTTTCTGGTTCACTATGGAACATATCAGTATCACTACAGAGATAAATGGTTAGAACCAATGATTACAAATTCCAGAAATTCCAATTCTAAAAAACCAAATATACTTACCCAATACTTACATTGATAACACCTTGTTGTAATAGCATCTTGTTGATATATACACTTTGTGTAGTTGTTGGACAATAGAGCAAACTCGTGCTGATAACGTTTTCGAAATCAAAGCAATAGAGAGAGACCAGACTAATAGTTAAAACCAAGTGTGTATGAAAGAGAGAAAATACAAGAGAGATATGGACGGAGATATGTGATTCTCATTATTCATTCTCTTCTACTCCTCATTAAGTACAACATACACCTACGTATATATAGGTGGAGTAAATATCATGGAGTAAATATCAAAAGACAACTTGTTTGCTTTTGTGTAACACAATTCAGCCACCTCAAACTTATTACTGCCACATGTATGGTGACTCATTTGAATACCACTAACTATATTCTCAACCATATCCAGTTATACATGGGTAGATGGGCTTGGGCTTAAGCTTGGACATCCATACCCATTTACAACAAAAACATCAATAATTATAAATAATTTATGATTGACTAAAATGAATTTATAAGAAGAAAGTGTTAATTATATGTACTAATGACATAATAAGAGACATAAAAACCCATAATTTTCAAAAACAAAATTTTATTTTTAAGCTTTACACAAAATAAAATAAAATAAGGCTCTGGATGTTGCCAAGGAGATTAATTGATTTTATCAATGGTTTTTTTGTTAAGATGACTAAATTACCCTCCAAGAAGTTGTTTATTTAATTTAATGTTTATTTCTTTTACTCCTACCGAAAAACTTTTAATCTTCCCTATCTCGTTTCTCTCTTTTTAATTCTCTGAATGATTTTGAGAAATAATCAAATTAATCTATGATAACATATTTTTTTTTTCTTTTATTAATAAATAATAACATGTCTTAACTCAACAACTTGCTAATTGAGATAATTTTACAATTGACGAATATTAGCTAGTTCCATTTTTCTGCTTTGAAGTTTTATCCCTTAAGTTTGAATGCTAGAATTAAAGCCTACCCAAAATGAATGCAGAACGATTTAACCATGATATAAATCATAAAATATGTCATTTGAAAAAAAAAGTTCTATGAATATATGATGATGGGGAAGGAATTATAGTGTGGGAAAAGACGTCATACAGCGTAATAGAAGTGTTTTTAGCATTTTGCATACTTATAAGGTAGAGAAAAAAAAAAATTGATCGTAGAGGCAAATTTGTATTATTAGAGATTTCTTAATTTGATTACAAGGGCAACTAAATCATTGTGGCAAAAAACCATTGGCAGAATCAGTTATGCCCTTGGCAAAATCCAGAGCCTAAAATAAAATAAAATATAAAGAATATCAACAAAAGATAATACTTGGGAAACTACTTTATATTATTCATCCAACAAGTGAAGAAGACATTTAACTCAGGGAGAGAGAGAGAGATTGTTTTTGCCTGTGCGTGAGCGAAAGAAATCGAGATCAATTGTGCCTAAACTTACTGATCTTAATAAAACTATGTAGCTGTACGCGCTTTGAACATTACTTTATGTTTGAGCATGATTTTCAGTAAAATAAAAAAAAAATTAGTATTTTTCTTTCACATCTAAGGAAAATTTAATAATTTAGTAAAAAAATTATATCAAATAAATGTTTTTTTGGTTTTAGAAGAGGTATCATGGTAATTTAAATTTATAATAAGAATATTTAAATAGGGGTGTTTTAGGTATCATAATTTTTTGTCATGGGCCAGACGTATTTTTGGGTTTTATAGGTTATTTAAATATTATTGGCCCATGTGGGTTAAAGGCTTGGACTGTTAACTAGTGGGTAAAACTGGTTCCTATCATGGGAACAAATGTCAAAAATTTTGTGTCGGGTGAGTGGTGATGGACTATTAACTAATGGGAAGTTTAGATTGATTGAAGAATTGTGCTAATATTGATTGACCTTTCTTCAATGATTTCAGATAGAAAATGGTAGGCCTAAACCGCCCAAGCAAGTCAGGCCATTTGGCAGGCTTGCTGACATTGATCAATTCTTTGCACACAACTGAGATCAAGTAAGTAGTAGGTTCTCTTGTTATCAAGTAATAAAACCAACTGAGATGAAATTCTGTAACTTGTATATGGAAGTTTTAGCATAGTAATTTGTGTGTGAACATTGGAAAGAATAAGTTGTTGATGTGATGAAACTTGGCTCTATGTAAGGTGAGAATATATGTTAACTACCCAAAGCCGAAACGATTTCTTCAATCCTATGAGAAAGAAAAGTTTCATCTGTTTTGGAAAAGTTCTATGAACTTTTCATCTGTTTTCACATATCCAGTTCATGTTGAGATCGAAGGCCAGTAAATTGACTGTAGAAGTTTCTACTCCCATCTTACCTGAAACTGACAGTCCCTATATATCGAATTCTTCACGTTTTGGCTTTTTATTTGAGAATGGCCCCAACATGGCCAATAATGGTACTTGTATATACCCATTACCGAGCTCTCTCTTACTCGGAACTCCCAATAACCGACTCTGCACTTGTTTCATCTCTATTACTCGGAACTCCAATAACCAACTCCGCACTTATTTCATCCGACCTCAATCGAGCTACATCGACGTCAAACTTATTTATATCGACTTGGCCCGCCCGACACGCAGTACAAGTCATACTCCAACTTGGCCCAACTCGATGACTCATCAGCTCGTGTGACGCTTACGTGGCAATGCAGGTTAATGCCAACAATTACAAGATCAAGATCTAATATTCTCCATTATTATTTGTCTGTTATTTTCCGTTACAACATCAATGTGATTTATATCACATGTGCTCAATTGTAATTCCCTATCTATATAAAGGGACATATTTCATGTAAAAGAGAGAGCTCTCTAGCTCCTCACAAGCTCTCTAGCTCCTCTAATCTCAGATCAATAAAATACACTTATCTCTCCCGTGGACGTAAGCACCATTGCCGAACCACGTAAAATCATGTGTCTACTTACTTCTATTTTGTTATTTGATAACTCGTTTATTTATGTAAATTTAATGTATTTACAGTACTGTCTCTGAAGAGTCAAGAACATATCCTAACACTGGAGATAAAATCACCATGTAAGTTATTCATTTTGATGAGAAAGAGAGGGCATTTCTTTGTTTACTTGGATGAGACGAAATGGGTGGTAGGGAGGCCTTCGCAGAGGAAGAGATCAATGCTTTCTACAAGGAGGTAGTGAATCCATTTCGTCAAAGAATCTTTAGTTCTATTAGAACAAATTATATAGTTTTCGGTTACCCCTATACTCATGTTTATTATTTTTTATGCAGTACACGCCATTGAAAACCATCCTCAAAAATTAAATGTAGGATTTGGCAACCAAAGCTTCCAGCACCATTTATATCTCATATGGTCAGTTTTGAGTGATGAGTCGAGTTTGTCAGATTTTTATTGTGATGCATAATTTCACCAGTCATACACAGAAATGGCCAGAAAAAGTTTATGATATGGTAACAGACCTTTTAGCTAACCATTTTGATATCCAAGTCATTGTGAATAATATTGTAAGATGTTTTTTTATGTCAAGAGGTTAATTTGATCATTTGTTACAAGTCGTTTTGCTTTTAGCAAGTCAATCATTTCAGTCATTGTGCCTTCTATGTAACTAAAAGTAAGAGGTCATGTATCTTCTGAGGTTCACAGTTGCCATCTAACATTACAGTGTAAACATCACAAACTTCTTGAACATAAGTATAATATAATACATATATAGTTATCAAAATGATCAAAATGACGAAGCAACGGGTACAATTTACAACTCATAGTAAAACTGGTCCATAACTAATGAGTTAAATCTCGTGTCTCCATATTCTTTATTGTTTGTGATTGCTTGTTGCTTATTGTTGAATTGCACTTATTTGGGGCTTACAAGTCGTTACCTGATTAATACGTGATTTGGTATTTCTTTGTGATCTTCCTTGTGGGTGAGTTAGGATTGTTAGTTGCAAGTTGCAACAAAGTTCCCTTGTAAATACTACAAGCCTCTAGATTTGCAGCACATATTTTCATTTAAGCTAAATGTCTTTTGTCGAATGGGGTTGTAAGGGAATTGCATCACCAATCAGGTGGGTTGCCTACTGAAGGTTAATATTTGCTGAAGGAATGAGTGATTTTATTAACTGCAGTATCTCAAATTTTCTACTTTTACAGAAGAAATTTGCGTACAGCAAGGCTTCCACATTTATGGATGCTACACCACATTTGGACCCAGATGATCATAATCATGTCCCCGGGAATGGGATATGTGGGCTGGAGGAAATAGTTATACTGTTCCTTAAGCCAAACCAACAAGCTTCTTGCTGGATTCCCACATTTTTCGTGCCTTCTCAACATCACTGGCTTCTTGTGAGAGCTGGTTCTCGAAAAATGCCAAGTCCTTGTTGCAGCTCCAATAAACACCTGATTTACCTGAAGAAATATTTGAAAATTAGAAATTTGTTTCATACAGACATACAGTACTATCTGTTTGAAGTTTTGAGCACTTCTGTGACGTACTTCTAAAAGGGAGGGAATTGGAGTCTAAAGTCTAAACAATAGTATGTGCTCCCTAAACAAGCCGGTGGTATAAATTTTGTGAGAATGAAACCATGCATACACAGATACCTGCAATGGAACCAACGATAATGAGACGCCTTGATGGGTAGTCAGATAGCTTTAGGTCATCCAGAAGCAATGGAGAAAGCAGGAAGTGCCCAAGATGGTTGGTTCTTACACTCAATTCGAACCCGTCAGCTGTAAATGTGTGCTCTTTTGCTGTGGTTTGGTAGACTGCTGCATTGCAGATGAAAGCATCAAGTGGCCTACCCTAGTGTCTGAAGTTATCTACAAATTGCTTGACGCTCTCAACGGACGAAAGGTCTAAAAGCATTATGGTGTAATTTTCTTTGGCAATACCAGCTGACTAGGAAGCTCTTTCAGAGCTGAGAAAATCTCTGCAGGCCATAACATGAAATTGTCCAGTGTCTGCTAAAGCTTTACCTGATGGCTAGACCCAATCCTGATGAGGCATCTTAATTGTAGTTGTTGCCATTGTTTGTGCGTTGACTATACTTCCTGATATTAGGTGTGAACATAGATAAACTAATCTATCACTCAGCACTCAGGTAGTACTGAGATTTAAAGAAGATTACCTTGTTCTACGGAATTGTAGAAGCTAGTAAACTCAGATTTGAGATGGTTAGAGAGTGAAGTTCTCAAGAAACTGGTCTCCTTGAGAGATACGTGTGACTTGCGCTGCCAACGTAACATAGAGAAAAGAAAAATGTTCATATAGGCCATTTCTGCTGGAAAGGATAAATAATGTGACGAAAATTACATATAATTTGAGTTTTTAGGTTTGATGATCTTATCTATATAAAAGTTTACTATAATTTGTCATATGATTGTGAATGTTACATCATTTGGAAAAATGCTGCAGGAGTGATTATTCGATTCATTTGTTTACATGTATGTGTTTATGTGCAGTATGAATAATGTTCAAAATGCAGTATGAATGTTACATTATCTGTAAGTAATGAACAAGTTCATTATGACAGGATCCACATTCAAAAATAAATTCTGTTGTTGTAATGAACAATCATAGGTAGTCAAATGGTCCAGATCCATCAAAAGTTATGAACTTCGATCACAACAGTATAACACTACATTTCTGCACATCAGCACATCACTCTGAGGACATGCCATGACCTGTTTTATACCCCTGCAATTGAATGATACATGGACCAAGTGTAGAACCTCGCTATATAATATATATTACTACAAATCTTGCCAAGATAAATTTATTTTTATACTGAGATTGAACTAGTACAAACCTACAAATCTTGTCAAGTTAAATTTGCTTTTATACTAATAAGCGAGGAAAGGTCGATACCTTAGCAACAATAGATAACTCAAGCTCAAACCTATTTGTACTTAACCAGGTGATTAAAATTTATATGACAAGTATAAAAATATATATAGGTTTCCTCCAGTATCTCATTATTATAAAAATCTTATGCAAAATATAGAGAAGACCAGAGTGATAACGGGTACTATCATTATCATATATAAAACTTTCATGAGAATTATATGTTCAACCAAAGGCGTAAATGAGCTCTGTCCAGGGTAGGAATGATGTTTGTGTTTCTCAACCAATAAACACTCAATGTTTATAAGATTTTTAACAACATATTTGGATGAAGATTTCATGAAACAATGGCGCGCGTAAAGACTGTATGAAACCATACTTTTATACAAAATTAAAAAATCTTAAACCATAATTCCACTAGCATTTCACTGTAAACTTTACCTAATTTATCATCAACAAAAGGAAACCTTCCAAACTAAGAGAAAACAAACCCCCATACAAAAAGAAACCCTATAAGCTAAGTTCTAACTCTACCACAAGTAATCAAAGTTGATAATCACAAAAAGTAATACCAAAATTCTGGAAAAGTAGATTCCTCAAGTACATGATCAATAATATTTAACAAGAACTTCATCACTAAGAAAGCTCATATGAAAACTACCAATTTAAACATGAATTCCCCACTATAAATAAAGCAAATAAAGAGCCATGCATGAAAAAAGTAATGCATGAAAAATGTATATATATATATATATACATCTGCCAAACTTAACCTAAAGTGTTTTAATTTTGTTTTATTGATGATGTTAAATGTTAGGTATAATTAATTTATATATATATTGTCTATCCTTATCTTACTGATTAACACCAAAGTTTTTGTACACAATGAAAAAAAAATGTAATATTGATTAGCACCAAACATAAATTCTATAATCCAAAACTTCCAAATATATTAAGTTGGAAACTTCCTTGTGCTTTCAAACTTATTACAATAGTGATTTCTTATAGAAAAAAGGTCCACTTGGTTGGTACATATTCTCTTTAATTAATGGTCTACCACAATTCACAATCACCATGCAGAAATAGTGAGAGGGACAGAGAGAGGCTCTATTCAGAATCTAAGAATGATTTGACTCCATGTAGAAATTAGTATGCATGAAATCACCAATACTTGGTTTAGTCCAAATCAACTATGTTGACAGGCTACTGCTCCATGAAGAAAAGTGATTACTTAGTACTCAGTTTGCCCGTGTTTAAGTATACAATTCCATTCTCGGTAGTGCCTGACCGCCTGTAAATTTTGAATGCATGCACACGATTTCCCTTTTCATACTTAGCTGATTGAGTAGACCAACAGTTTCAGTTGGTTTACTCAGACTGTTATATACTTATATATGAGTTGCTCAGTACTTGCCCTTGCCTCATATGACTGCACATTCCTAAGTTACCTCACGAAAGTCATGGACGGCACACACAGTTGGACCAATACCTAGCTAACCAAACATATATGCACGAGAGATCAACAGTCAGAAGATCTCTGACTAAACCTGGTTCCATCTTCCATGTACGTATAAACTCAACTCAATTAATGGTGGTTGAGATTGAGTTGCTCACTTGCTCTTGTTCAGTGAAATCATTCTCTGTTTTCTTGGTTGATTATTTCATGATTAATTAACCAGCAGAGGTGAACTGTAACTGTCGCGAATTAATATATTGGTAGAATTTGGGTCTAATAATTATGAAGAATCTTAGTTTCATCATTAACCGCTCAAAACAAACTTAATTAAGTTCAAACAGAGATTAATTAAATTGCATGCAGTACCTAAGTATATCACCATCATGATTTGGCCTAATTCATCATGGCAATATTGTGGTCCAAAGTGAAGGCCTACCACAAAATGATGCCGTGACGATTCATAGTTGTCTTGGCATAATATTGATTAAGTTTTGGTGTAAATCCAATCTGACTATTAAATCAACAAATATATGATTCCAAATGTTGTTAAATTTATGGTAATATATGACCGATCATCGGTTTTATTAAGCCATGATTAAGACCTTTTATCTGGCAGCCGATATGGTGTGGGTTCAATCCTCCTGACAGTGAGTAGGGAAATTTTGTTCTTGTAACTACTAAAGAGCCTTCATCTTGTTTCATGGTTGTATAGGTGGATTAAAGCGAAAACGAGTCTTTGCAGAGCAACATGGTCATTCTAGTGACAGAGTTCCAGGATGGTGATGAGCCTTCGGTCCTCGTGTAATATATACTCTAAGCATCTCTTTTCCAAGAATCTTAAATCTTTACTATGAATTAACATTAAACAACAGTAAAACATTGTACCTAAACATTGTTATCATGGCTAAGTTTGAAATCTCAACATCGTGGCTAATGGTCCAAAACAGAAGACCCACCAAGAAATAAAGATGTCTGAAATTAAAGCCGAAAGCCGACATGTTTTTTAGGACAATCTATTATTTCTATGTATGAATCTAATCTAATATTTTGACAAAGATGGTTCACCTGCAATCAGAAAGCCATGTGTTGGAATCTATTAGGTTGTTAATTAAACTCAAAAGTATTTTCAGCTAATAGAATTTCCAATAAATGATGGCGCATAGCAGTCGTCTTAGACCACATTAAGAAATACGGGATTTTTAGACTTAACCCTCCTTTTATGGTCACGATTTGAGTAAACCCCCCATTTGTCCAAGTTTGGATTTTGAAAAATTACAAACAAAATAGACGTTAAATTTGACAAAAGTAGACGGAGAGGGGGTAAAGTCCAAAAATCCCAAGAAACACGGAAGGAATTTTCGTCATACAAGAACTTCCGATACCATTACTTATTTTAGTACTACTCTCGCCCAAACACGCTTATTCTTAAAGTAACCTGATAAAATACGGTGTAACGAAATCACCAACAAAACTTTAAACAATGTCGAGAACAACTAAAAGACATCCCTAATGATCATACACACATACCTTCCAAACTATCTCATCCCAACCTTCACACAAGCTTCCAACAAATACTTCACTTTAAAATGGCAAGAACATGTATAATCACGTGTTTAAGAATAATAATCAAAACCCTGTTAACTAAGTTTTGGTTAAAATAGTACTACAACATGCATGTTTCATGTGATATTAAACATATATATATATTGATTGATGTATATATATCCCTGTTGATACTCCACTTTCTTCTCCTTCCCAGTTCCCACCTACTACTATTCTATTATAATTTGCTTTGCTGCAGCGCACTATCTTATACATAAGGAAAAACAGACTGTGACAATGGTCCTTTCAGACCACTTTATTATGTGTACATGGAATTTTATCTGATTCAGGTTACAAATTATTTGAAGCCATGGTCAGACATCAGTGGTCCACTGCTCAGGCACTAATTGGTGGTTGCATTGTACCTTATTTGTTCTACATTTTGATTCTTCTTGTCAAACTCCAACTGGGCTATAGTCAGGTAGCAACCAATTTCGTTAAACGAATAAAATCCTGCAAGAATCGTATGTATATATTAATAAGTTTTTAAGTGATCGATTTACGCTAAAGTACAAGCTAGGTGATGGTTCAACAAATAACACTGTAACGCTGAAGAAAATCGAACCCTAAATCTCTGATATCATCACCCAAAAATTTTACCAACTAAATTCAATTGACGATTTACAATTTTTGTGTCGAATATTGTTGAACACTAATCATATATATAGGACCATGAAAACCATTTATCAAATGTCCCCTAACTAATGTGAAAGGTTGCATGGTTACTATAACCAAAGAACATCTATGAATGATATTTCTCTACAACTAATTCATATGTGGACCAAAATAGTAGCTAGTGGTGGTAGCTAGTACTACTGAAATGGACCAAAATGCTCTGTAGAACAAGTGGGTGACTTGAAAATAGTACTTGGAAGACTAGAATCTAAGGTCACAATTGGACATATAAATGGTCCTTATTTTATGGCTATTGGTACTCTTAATAGGACCAAAAACCGACCACTGATGAGAGCACTAAAACAAATGTAGGGCCATCCACGTGTCATCCTTTTTGGGTCCCACCATTATCTCTATTTTCTGTACCTTAAAAATCTTAAGGCTTAAGTAATAACTATACTCTTCTTTGTTTTTTTTCTCTATATGTTATAGTCTAGCCACCTTCCATTTTCTTTCTTCTATAAACTTGTGGTGAAGAAGAAGAGAGAGAGAAGCATTACAGATGTTCTATTCTATAATTCAATATATAATGTTCCCTACATACAAACCTACAAACCAACTTGATTTGATCTTTCTCTCTCTCTTTACAGATAGATAGAGAGAGAGAGAGATCTCAGTTTTTATTAGTACAGTTAAGACATACATGCTCACTTGTCATAAGATTCCTATCTTGTTCTCTTCCTTTCATACAAAACACCCTCTTGCTCAAACACAAGTATCTTATCTTCCTTCCTACTCAAAGGGGTTGTTTCAGTTATCAGTTGGTTCTTATTTGGTTGGTCTTCAACTTCTTGTTATTTTCTTGTGTAGAAAAATATGGGATTGAGTTCAAAACAAGTGTCAGGTGAAGGGTTCGATTGGGCGAAGAATATAATGCAGGCTGGCGCATTAGAGCTTCCGAATATTGTCACTCCAGTGAGGCAACAACAACAGCAGCAGCAACAGCAGCAGCAGTCTGTACCACCTTTGAAGTGTCCTAGATGTGAATCGACTAATACTAAATTTTGTTACTATAATAATTATAATCGATCACAGCCTCGCCATTTTTGCAAGTCATGTAGAAGGCATTGGACTAAAGGTGGTACGCTTCGGAATGTTCCTGTTGGTGGTGGTCGTAAGAACAAGAGACTCAAGACAAGCCATAGTTCCAGTACTAACACAACCAACAAGGACATCAATACAAGTCAAGGAAGTAAGATCACCAAAGGATCAATTCAATCTCAGGAACAAGTTCACCAACAACAGCTTCCTCTTGAGTATAATGATCAGAAAAAGTTCTCGGAAATTTTATACCAATCCCTTCTCCAACCAACATCCTCTCTATTACCAACATCACATCATTTGGATTATATTAACAACAATCTCTTGGTTTCAACACTTCCTATGGATTCATTACTCCCTCTACCTAACCATCCCTCCACAACTTTGAGCTCTTTCAGTACTAATCCTTCCTCCATGTTATCTTCTTTCGATGCCCGCTTTCAGTTTCCTAATGTGTTAAATTACACGGACGAAGGCAAACCATCTGACAATCTTACTACTATCACCACTACCACTGCTACAACCATGACGCCGCCTGTGCAATGGCAAGTACCTGCTGCTACCAATGGTGTAATGGATTCACCAAACTTTTGGAATTGGGAAGATCTCAACACATTCAACTGATGTCAAGCAAGCATGGGGAATTTCAGTTTGTTACCATAAATTTTTCGGTTTTTTGGTGTGGTAGAAGTTGACCCCTCCTTTACAAATTTCTAGTATAATTTTAAAATCTCCTACATATTTCTCTCTCATATAAGCTTTATGTTTTAATGAGATGTTGATAGTTTGAACTTTGAAGCTGTCAGTTTTAGTTTGGCCTAGCTTCAGGCAAAGTTATTAAATTGTATTGTAGGAAACCTATCTGTTTTTTTATGATAAAGATGGTGTAGTCCTGTAAGGTATATGGAGAAAATAAGTAGATATGATTGTGAAAGATGTTTTGGTAGGATTACATGTTAGGTTACTTAGTTCAGGAATACTATAAAGATTTACTATGTTAATGACTTTGATCTTGAATTAGTTGGAAAACATCAATGTTGCAATCTTTAAAATCTTTGGTTTGTTTGAATGTTTGATTTAGTGGCAAACATATTTTCCAGACAAATTAAGGTACATTACTTATATGTCAATGAACAAAGAATCTGAACAAAAGACAAGGGGTTAGTTTTGGCTTAGATCAATTTTAAATCAACCAGGGAGAAAATTTTGTCGCGAAAACAACCTACTAATTACTCCCTAAATCACTTCTGATCTAGCCATCTAGGCCAATTTATGAAACTTCTGAGGTAAACCAACAAAGCGCAGCCATCAACTCAAATTCAAATGATACCAATCAATGCACTACCAACTACCAAGTAACTCTTTGTATGCATAGTCCACATCTCCACATAAACAAGAACCCTAAGCAAGGTTGAATTATTATCTTACTAATGAACATGGACATTCTGAAAAGGCTATATAGTGACGGTCATGTAACATTATAAACAGAGGAAAACAAACAAATAATAAAAAAGAAGGTTAGAACTTAGAAACTATGAAAGACCTTTTCCTTTTCTTTTTACAGTAATATATACACATTTTCGTCTATACAGATTTACAAATTTTGCTTTTCGAGGGTAAATCCTTGAAAAAATTAATGAATCCAAAACCCTCGCCTATAGGTGAAACCTGAAAGAAACCGTATGGCAAGAGGACAACAACACATACAACACTCGAGGCCCTCAGGAGGTCTCAAAGATCAACGAGGTTTGAACCAAGCACATATACTGTCAAAGGGTGTTTTCTTTCTTACCAATTAGCCGAACTTGCTTACCCATGAAACACAGCTTTGGCGGACTTTGCATTTAGACAAGGCCACCAAAAGAGAACCGTCTTACATTCAATCCTGCTCCTGTTGTTGTACACAGCTACATCAGTGTATAACACTTGTACATTAAAACAGTCACTCATTTTCCTGATGAAAAGAATGTTGGAAGGAGTAGGATTGGCGACTTCAGGGGATGTTCTATACTTAAATAACAAGTCATGGCATACAACATCCTGCGGTCTTCCATAGAGAAGAGAATGGAAGCAGGTTCTTTCCAGCAGTTTTTTTTTTTTTGATCGGCAATAAAAATGTTGGTGTAAGCCTGTTTTTAATGAGATCAGTAACTCGGTAATGCTGGCGGGATTCGAACCCCAGACCTCTGGTATCATCACCCAAAGGTTTTATCAGTTCTTTCCAGCAGTTACTTCAACAAACATGCAATACCGAAGCTCATTCCTTCAATAAACGTTCTTTTTCTTCAGCTTTTTCTTTTGCTTGTCACAAAAAGTGAAATGGATCGGATGCTTTGGATTGCCTATGACTGAGAATGCAAAGTAGCTCAGCCTTTCACCTGAGGTTACATCGATGCAGAACATGGACCCTAAAATCTCGTTCCCTTCTCCTTTCAATAGTAGACAGTAAAGCCTGTAAAACTTTCTCTGCTTCCTCTTCGTTGGGAAATTCTATGCTCGTCATTTGGAAAAGATGAAGTGGAGTGGATTGGCTCCACCACTTTGTTCTTCTGATGCCTATCTTATGCTGGTGCTGCTTAAATGGTGTCTCTGAATTGATTCCTACAATATTCACTTGTCCCATTTCTCTACCAACATAAACGATATTATTGACCTTGATCTCAACTTCTATGACCCACTGTGGATCAGCAACACCACAAAACTCTGGTGTACCAAATCCAACTAAGCTTGGGCACAAAACCACCAAGACAAGGCTCTCGGAGATTATAAGAAACTTTCCTGTCTGTTTGAGTGTTCTACATGTGACAAATATTTCATCCTTGAGCTTATCATCACCAGCCTCCAGTAGTATTGATATTCCTATTGCTTCTTCCCAGGAATAGGGCTGCAAGGGAAGTTCCCTACTTAAAGGCCTCGGGAAACGGGCCCGGAACCTGTTGCAACGGTGGAGGCGGCTTCGGTTTCTGATGCTTTGCGCTGTTTTTCCAGTGACCTCAAGAATGCTAACCACTGGTCTTTGCAACAAGTCCGGCAGTTCCTAGGGCGGCTCCTACAAAATGAGAGCCATTTTTTATTATGGAACATTTACATCTAAACAACTATTGATGTCAGGGTATGCATTAAATAAGGTTTCTGATGGATAAATGATTCTTGGAAAGCTGGAACAATAAACACAAAGAATCCACCTGAGAGGAATCCCGGAAGGCCATGTTTCTCAGCTCCTCGAATAGGTGACTGAAGGAATTCTGTGAGGCCCTGGATTGGATCAAGAACTACAGAATCAAACAGATGTATAGAATCGTTTCATAAAATTCTCAAAACTAAATATAAACATCACATGGAAACAACCAACAAGTTGTAAACTATAAGAAAAAAACAACTTTAATAATATTAGACCTCCTCACCTAAAGATTAGAAACAGCTGAAACTAAAGAGATTGTAACTGCAGATTGTTATTACATGAAACATATAAACTAACGAATGGCCAACAGCTAGATGTTGTTTTTAAATATTATAGATCAAAATTGAATTTCATTGCAGAGCAGACATAGAAGAAACAATCATTTGAAAATTAGAAAAACAAGTTCTGTCATTAAATGTGGCGTCCCTGATTCACATCCGAAAGTTCAGATACTAAGCTTTCATTGAATTACCAATAAAAGATGTGTGACACTAAGCTTTTATTAATTGTCAATAAAAGATGTAGCACAACGAGTGCTACAGAAAGTACAAGCCTACAACAAAAGAGAGACTTCCACCAAGTTATATTACACTATTAAACAAACAATCAATACAATTTGGAGTCCAATCAATATATTTTTTTGTAAAAGAGATTGTGCAATCCCTTTCAACAATTCGCCATAGATAGATGGGAGATTTGGTTGCCAATATAGCACTCTCAAAATCATGGCATCGTGCCTTCCAACCATCTTTTGTTCCTTTCCAAACTGACCCCCAACAAGCCAAAAGAAGGGACACCACACTCATTACCTTTGAACAATACTGAACACAAAACCAAAGAAGGATCTTCACCATTTGTTTCTCGTGAAATTAATTTCATGGAGGGAAACATCGAGTAGTCCAAACACAAAATTCTTTACAAGACAATGTTTGGAGTGGATACAATGAAATTACTGATTTGCATTTAGGAGAAGACTTATCCAATGATAATGTGATGCAAGCCAAGCATATCATGCAGTCCAACCAAGCAGCACTCTAAAGGAACTCAATCAGCCTTGAAAATGCCTGAGACCAATAGCTATCTGACTTATATGTTGGCATTTCGTTGAAACCATCATTCTGGAGATAGCCACAGAACTTTCAAATGGTTTCCCCGATTGGACGGTTAACACAATTTCCGTTTTATACATCCCGAAACAAAGTTTAGAACACTAAGCCTACTTGGAAATGTGTATAAGATCATTGTGAAAAGGCTTGCTTTCAGGATATGGCCAGTTCTCCACAAGATCATAGTCCCTACTAAAAGTGCATTCATCAAGTACAGAGCAATCTTGGATTGTAGTTGTTGAGATCTAGGACTGGTTGGACTATTCAATGCTTCCTTCGACAGTCATCTGTATTCGAAAAGAGGTAACGGAATGTAGACAGGTATTTAACACATCTGTGCTTGTTTTGTTTCTTCCTTGTAAGCTTTTGTGTTTTTCTCTTTATTCTGGGTGGATGTATAAAATAATACTATGTGAATGTGCACGCTCTTGCGTGCTATTAAAGATTTGAGTAATGTGGATATGGGCCTGGGCTACTGTATATCTGTATCTGTATATAAACTATATTTAATAGATTAAATATAAATATATTTTTATAAGAAAATAGGTGTCAATTCCTTATACTGCCAGCGAGGGCCTCATAAACAATCTCGATTTGGGGGCGCCATCTATAAAGTAGTTTAGATAATAATATACAGTAGGTGTCCCTAAGGGTAAATAAAATAATAGATAGAGTAAGTGTCCCTAAGGGCAAATGTGTTCCACATCACTTGGCTATACAGTCACTGCACCATACACAATCACAGAGATCTTTATTGTTATGCCATCTTTAACAACTAATAAAATTTAGTTCAAGAATCCTTCCACTACTAATTTCAAGAAATGAAAACACTGTACAAAGCATCAACGTTAACCTACACCAAGATTAAGCGTTCTTTTGTTATTGAAAAGAAATCACAATCAAAGGTAAGAACGTAAGATACTATACCTCCAAGAATTCATTTAATACACCTTTGTTCTGTGAGGCTACAGTTGTCCACTGCTTTTCCATTGCCGAAACAGCCTGATCATCAAATGTAAATGCTAAAATACCCTGCATGCAGAAACTTATTAAAATCATCATCAAGATGGATAATCATGCTCTTGGCTAAAATTATACATAAAGTTATACCTTGTGAACAGATTTACTGAACTGGGTTGCAGCATTACTAATGGCATAGACTGTACTATAGAACAGGCTAGTTGTACCCTGTGCCACGCCTGTAAATAATCCTGAAGGGCTCTACAGAAGAAAAAGTAAAGTTTCAATATGAGTGAAGCCAATATGCTAACATCTGCTAAAAAGCTTCAACAGTATGAAATACTGCTCACCTTCAAACTGCCTGTAGTGGGAACTGACAGGAAATCCTTAATCCCAAGCCCAAGATTTTTTGCTAATCCCATAGGATTGCCAATGACACTAGCAGAACCAAATATCTGCATCATGAATTGGATTTAAACAATGGCACATTATGGCAATTAAATTGATAGCATACTATTATTAACAGGAAACATATAAGAACCAATTGTGTCCATTTCCAAGGTCTTCCATTACCTGGATTCTAACTATACTGCATGAAACGAAAAAAAAAAAAAAAAAAAAATTGCAACGTAAGACCATATGATGGTCTCCCAGTCAAAAATCATGGGAATGACATGATGGATACCATGGGCACGAACGTAGTATCTGATGCTTACCAATTAATAAAATGTACTAAAAGAAAATAGGAAAATATAATATATGATACTTAAAAGGCAGAGTCCAGTATATAAAGCTGTGGTCAGGATATGACAGAAGTAAGAAGCTCACCTTGTACATTTCATGAAGGAGCTGTGGAGTATAGTGCCTGATGAGAATCTCATTAAATGATTCAGAGGTACCCATATGATGAACAATAGTTAGTTGTTTGAGATAGACTGGGGCTCTCAACATCAGCAAGGGCCACAAGGCCTCTCTGCAAGAGAGTTGTCATGAGTAATGGAAACAATGACATGCTGAACAATGTTAACAAACAGAGTATATATAAACAAAACAGTTATTTTCTTTTATTAGCTTCTCATTTTAGGTGTTTGTTAGTCTTGAAAGTCCTGAGGAGCTCTAAAGTTTTATTTTGTACGAACTATTCTACTATCATTCATGTTTACTTAGCATTTCAGAAACCATATTCAATTATTTATTGTTTTAAGCTTCCAAGAGATGAGTAGCACTAGGTGGGATAGGAGAATGGATAAAGGGAATAGAGATGATGATAGAGGCAGAACTTACACGCCTACTCGAACAAGAACGCTCAAAGAAGCAACCTGATGACCTCACCTATGAACATTACCCGCCATACCAAATTGAGCTGAAACACACACATGCTAACCTCATACCAATGGTCAAGTTGACTGCACACCAAATTGTGAAGTAATCCAAACAACAAAATTCTTATATCTATATTTTCATTGGTATCTACAATGTCATTCAATAATAATTTTTCTACAGCACTACAACAAGCACTCGCTCTTGTCCTTCACAATACATTTAACTCTATTTTCTACAACAAAATTCAGTAAGAGATCTCTTAATTGAAAAAAGTTATGCCATATAAACTATGATTCTTCATCTAGGAGACCACTATGATTCTTTCATGCAGTTGCACAAAACTTGGCATGTGAAATTTGTAACGTGCATCTTGAAGAGAAACGGAGAAAGAGGGGGTTGAGGGCGACACAAATGTCTGTGATCGTTTTATGCCTTATGAGTGTAAACTTTGTATGACCTGACACTTGTGTATTTTGTCGTAATGACTTAATGGGATGCATTGATACTTCTTACTTTACACGAGTCCGAGATCAATTTTCTAACATACTCCCTTAATTCTGTTTCTCTAAGATAAACAATCAGGGTGATTGATGCTTTCCTGACAGTTTCATTTCAAATGGAGATATTACGAAACATTGCCAAAGAAGCTTGTATTAGCCCCATAAATCAAATATGAGCCTACATCTGAAAAGGCTTTCTTTTTAGGAAAATCCAGTAATGCAATTAGTGTATAGTGATTATTAATTAACAACCAGTAATGCAATTATAAATCTATTTAATCATCTAGCTGGAATAGATGCAGATTGCAGAAATTCACTCTATGATAAGGAAAACACAGGTAAATGGAAAAAAGGATCTATTGTTTCAGAGATACAGAACTTCAGAGATGCAGATGCCAGCTGAGCCCAGTTGGTAATACCTTTGGGCGATGATACCAGAGGTCTGGGGTTCAATCCCGGTCAGTGCATCTTTGAGTTACTGATCTCATTAAAACAGGCTTACCAATATATATTCAAAATAGATACAATAACTTTGAGTTGACGAAGACAGGACAATAACTTTGGGTTGTCATGGGAAAAAGATCTAATTATTGAAACATCACAGATGTCCCAACAATAGATACAAAATCTATAAATAGATGAGTGACGTGCACGATGAGCAAAGAGTTGGCTGACTTCTATTGAGATAAAAGTTCAATTGAGAAATTTTTAGGACACATGACTTCTACATCTCTGAACTCAACAACCATTTCATCAACAAACTCTATATGGATTCCACCCAATAGAGAGAACAAGAAAATAATTGTGGATATCACATTTATTCTGCAGACATCAATATGGAATTAGTTACATTCTCTGTAATCACATGGGTATTTTTCTAGGAGCAGGAACTAGCTCTCGAAACGCAAGAAGTCCAGAAGATGCAGAATGTAAAGGATTGCTATCAGCAGTCAAATGGGGCATCCGACTCCAAGTGAAAAGACTAGAACTTGAAACCGACTCCAAGGGAGCTGCTAACTTTTTGAATGGGAAAGTTTCCAACCTTTCATGGTCATCTATCACTATATTACAAGAAGTTTCTGTTATCAGTAATTTTTTTGATTTTTTTACAGTGATTGTTTGTAATAGGACAGGGAACCAAGCGGCTCACCTATTAGCACACAATGCTAGCTTAAGCTCTTTGGTTCCCTGCTCTTACTTTACTACAACTTCTTGGCTTGTAAACCAGATCAAGCATGATCAGATCTTTTGTAACATCCTTAATTGATCAATACATATCTATGGATTATTAAAAAAAAAAAAAAGAGTTGGCTGACAGGAATTGGTGAGGTAAATCAAAATATATACACCCCAGGTCCACATTGTCCAATATATGATGGATATATATAAAAATTAAATTTCAAATCTGTTATCCCTGGTCATAAGAAAGAGATAGGCTCTCATTCTATTGAATCTAGTAACAGTACATTCTTACCTGAAAAGCAGTACCACTGATAGGACGAAGAAATTCTGCAGATGTAGGATCTCCACTTCTAACCATCCAGGGAGCACTGGAAAAGCTATAAGATGGAAACCAATATGTTATTTAGAACTTTCTGATTATTATTCAGTGAAAAGTGCTGCTTCCGTGATAAATAGCATGTCATCATGTTAAATTAGAACGAATATATATTTATGTGAAAAAGTGATCCCCGACAAAACAAATTGTGTGTAAAAACAAAACAACTATCCTGCATAGAGTCTCCATTAAAAATAAAGTACAAGAACGAAAATGTTGGTCTCCAACTCCGTAGAAACACTTGTACAAACCCTCAACTCCGAAGTAGCTTTTCTATTTTGTAAGATCCATCATTTAAGTAATAGGATTGCTTGACATAATTCACAATATTCCATTGGTTTCACCATCAAATGACATTGATCAATTACAAATGGAAAATAATAGATGGGTTCAAGATGCATGCCATGTAAATTAGACAATGATGTAAATAAGGAACTACTCATTTTTTAACTAAGCTAGTAATGAAATTCATAAATAAGGAACAGATAAGAAAGCATAGTGGTAGATTAGGCTACAAGAACTGATTCATTTCCAGAAAAAAAAACATTAAACTGACAGCAAAATTATTTGAAGATCTACCTTAAGGTCAACTTGATAGGAGCGAGATCCAATACTTCAACATAAATCTTATTCTGCCTACTTGCTAAGAAGTAAAGCTGTTGCCAAAAATATTCAATTGGAACTACTGAAGGTAATGATGGACTGCCCCAGCAATTTTCAATGTACTTAGAAACACTCATCCGATATAGTTGTCCTTTGTTCACATCCAAAAAGTCAATTGCGGAGGATCCACCGAAAATCCTTTTACAGAGCCTGTATCATCAGCAAGAGGATTTAATGTAGATACCAAACATGGCAAAACTCTGCTCTGCGTCTTTGATGTCACACTTCTACCAAAGTCAAACAAGCTCAAAATTACTTCTTCCTCAAGCTCAACACGCAAAGCTGCTAATCTGCAACACAGTAAAGAATATAAAATAAGTTGAGACACTAACTAAAATGTACTAAAATATCCAGTTCATGCATCAGTGAATACCTTAATATTATATATTCGAAGAAAACCAACGAGATATCCTTGTTTCTCCATTTTACAGCAGATAAGAAAAACATGGGTTGACGAGATCTGTCAGAAGCAATATGTAGGACACTTTCATTTTTCATCTTTGTGTTGTCATCCTTATTTTTCATCTGACTTGCTGAGTTACCTCCATAATCATGATCTACGAATAGAATAACAGGATATGGAGTATTGTGCAGCTGATTATCAACTTGCAACGATGATATCTGGAAGGAAATTTTTTGTTGATCTACACTTTGCAGTAGATCAATCCTGGTGTCATTTGCAGATGCAAAAAGTAACTCCTACATAGGAAATGCAAAAAGTTAGACATATCACAAAGTTCATAAATCAACAACTTCATTTAAGTATTCTCAATTGAAAAGAAGAATGTTCAGAAAATAACAGTAATTAAGGAGTGATATGTCAGTAGAAATGAGCAAATATATAACTCAAGGGGCTACATAGAGTCATAGACCCTAGCAACAGCTTCAGATATCTAAAACCTATCATGCTGAGATTGAAGAGACTGGCATGATAACTCCCATAGAATAGAGCTGTCAGAAGGTAACCTTCTCCAGATGATATAAAGGGCAACTATGCACAAATGGTAAATATTTGGGCAATGGGAACATAATATTCAAACACATTAGTGTAGCAAACATGAGGATATTCAGAAAAATATTGCAAGGAACAGAGAGGGAAAAATATAAATAGAAATTAGTGCTTCTGGATATAAGTGATGGTTTTTCCCTGAGAAAGAAAAAACAATAACAAACCCAGATAGATGGATGAGTTGGGGTTGTGACAGCAGTTTAAGTAAACAAAACACTTGTATAGAAATAGAACTAAATGAACAAATGCTTATTCAAACAGCACTAAACAATTCAAACAAGTTGATGAGTAATGAGTTGTACTTCCAATAATTTGTCAGCATGAGTGAGTACATGAATTACTATGAGATGATCTAGAAGTGGCATGAATTACCTGTGCGAAGGAATTAATCAAGGACACCACAATGAATGGAACATGAATTGAGATCCTCTCACAGTAATCAGTAAATATCTCCTCTTTCTGATCAAATCTTCTTTTTCCGTGAGTGTTTAAGAAACCCAAGTCCTTTGTATCTTTGGGTAAATAACTTGAATCCATGATACTGAGTACCTATAAGACAAAAGTAGTAATTCTTATAAATAAAACACCAACATTTCAGACTACCACGCGAAACCATCAGAAATGCACCTTGACAGCTCCACCAGGATGGATCGAGAGGAACAATTGTCTTCCAGGCTTCTGGAGTAAGAAAAGAGCGTCGCAGTTATAGGACGAGAATGTACATCAAGTCAGTACAGGGAGATGTAAATAGGCACAAGTTCGACTAATAAAATATATAGCGTCATTTGGTTATGTAGCAGAAAAGCAAATAACATTATATAAAAGATAAGGTGCAATGTCTTGGACCTTGAGATAAATATTTGTTTACCCAATTAGCCAGCTTAAGTTTGTAGTCAAGTCAGTACCAATTCACAATATGTGGAGTAGCCCATAAAGTTGCAAGGGTTATAAAAGTCCAATGCGAGACTACTAATCTCAACACACAAATTGAGACCAGCTCTCATGCAAAATCATTCAATCTCTCTAACAAATGTTGCTTTAGAGTCCAGAGTATTCAATTTAAGTGAAGTTGAACTCTGATAAGAAGGTTTCGAGGGAAACATGTAAGTGCCGATAGGTTCAGGTTTAGGTATCTATTCACAATGATGAGAAAGAACAAGAGAAGATGTTGCCCATAGCAAGACTTTTGTAAACAAATCCTCAAACTGGCAGGCCACTCCGGCTCTGTATAGTACTCACATATAAGGAGTTTTCTAATCAGCTGCTCTAACGCTCACACTACCGTTCTACTGTAGCTGAGGCATGAACTTCAACGCGCTCTTACTAATCTCAATAATGTTTTGCGCAGAGTTTTGCAAAAGACATTTTTTTTTTATTTCAAGTCCCAATGAACTCCTAGAAGGAAATTATGTTTACTACAAAATTATACTTCTTTAATGGATATGCCTACCAGCAAATTATGTTTCACTCAATATCATCTTTCTACTGAAACAATTAAGAGGCAGTACAAAAACATGGATAAATGACATCATACCAAAAAGAGAACCCTCTGCAAGGCCAAGGATCACTACTACATGTCAAGGCAATCAAAGTTTGAAAGAACACGTGCATCACATGGACCAAAAACCTAGTTTGAAATTGAAAGGCAAGTCCAGATATTGTATTTTTTATTACCGATGTTCAAACATTGGACTTACATATATGTTGTGCACATGTCTGTGGATATAGTGGTTGGTCTGCAATTATGAGTTAGTTTAACATAGTACATAGCAAGCGGCAATAGTAAGTGTCATGGTTTCAAGGTGGTGAAAATGCTCTCCAGAACGGATGATTTGGAAAATATGGTTGAATTTGGACTTAGTCCATGATGCATGACTTCGTTTAATTTTACTCATGTAAGCTATGCACAGGATGGATTTGTCACATTAGTACATTACAAAGACCACCGTAATAAAAAATTTAACAATAGGGCATCATTATTGGTAGAGTTTCCAAATTAATAATGTCAATCATATTAAAAAGATCTTATATCACATAGGATTCTCTCATTTTGATTGGAGTGTGTTCGTCCTGTATTACTAATTAGTAAGTACTATAGCAGGAAAATGCATTTATGCATCGAGTAAGTAGGACTTACATGCATGATGAGAGTGATTTGTATGCATACAATCTATGGATCAGGAAAATGCATTTATGCATCGAGTACGTAGGACTTACATGCATGATGAGAGTGAGTTGTATGCATACAATCTATGGATAAAACTATTGATCCTGTTAACTCATAATTAAAATAAAAGATGTCGAGAATGAACCTCTGATGTTGAAGGCAAGTGAATAGGTATCTGAACTGTTGTTACATCATCAAGAGTGTATGATCCCAAAACAAGCTCTCCAAGCACCTAAACATTTTTCCATTGAGATGCATTACTGATTATCATAGTACATCAGTTTTCAAAAGGTATTTAAGGCCTTTACCTCAACAACAAGACGATGAGGATAGCAAGGTTCATCCCATGTGTATGGACACGATATGTAAGAATGAACAGTTGTCTCAAAGGTTTTGCAATTTTCTTGGTATATCCGTAGCCTCTGTGCAGTAACAGCAAACAGAATACAATTATTAGATAAGAAAGAAAAAAAAAACATAAGGATAAAACTAGCACAGAAGGTTCTTCATAGGAAAACACAGACATTAAATACAGCAACGTAACTTTGCATTCATGTGCAAACTGTCCTACCGACATCTTACAGTGCATCCATGTGCCTTCATGCACCATGCAGTCATCCAGTGAGCGTCCTATGGTTCTAAGTGTTCTACAGACAATTCTGCGAAGTTTTCATGGGTAGACAGTAAATCCTTTCTTCTCGATGAGAAGCTACTCGTGTGAATTGTGCTCTGGCGTGTATCACAAGTTGGCAATGTTTGTTTACAGCAATATATTCTGGGAAAATTACTAGTTGTTTGTGTGACTATGGTTCTGTTTTTTATTATTTTTATGATTATAGATCTTTTACAAGAACATCATATTTGAGTAGAATAATCATAAACTTCTTTGTTCATCACTTCCATTACTATAATAATCAAATGTGAAGACCTTTCTGGGAATAAATTAAAAACAAAAATTATTAATAAAAAAGAACTGTATAAAGCTTGTTCCTCTTAGTGCGTGTCCTATTTCTTTTCCCCCGTCGAATCAACATAATAAAACAAACTTTTCAGAGACCTAGCATTAAATTCCGAAAAGCGAAGTAAAGACTCTAGGATCTGTTCCCATATGGAAGTGGCAGCTTCTGCTGCATGATACACATTCAAAATGCATCATCTGTGTGTAAAAAATATAAAGCAAAAATATGAATATTCTAATATCTATATAGTATGTACTGTATAGTTACTTCCCATGATTATTGAAATATTAAACTATGTACCTCTTTGGAAAAATTGTCAATTCTATATGGCATGAACCCAGTTTCATCATCAGATAGGAGAATCAAAAGCGTCCCTGAATTTCCATTGGGGTTTCCAACCATATTCTCATCTCTAATGGCAACATCGGCATTCTGCACTTCAACTCGTATTGTAGTCAATGCACCACGTACATAATTTCGCATTTTGACCTGAGTATCACCCAGATGATCAGGAAAGAAACATCCCGACCAAAGCCATCCAGGTTCTTTAAATACAAGGGAAACCAGCAACTCCCTGCAAGATACAGAACCTTTAGCACAAGGAATAAAATGATAAATAATATTTCTTTATTATGTATAAGAACAGCTAGAACTAGGAAACAAGTTTATTTATATAAGTACATAACTGTGACAAAAATATTCAAAAATAAAACGTAAAATTTACAGGTGAAAATATATTTTTGAGAGAACTGAAAGACCTTGTTGGATCAGCCCAATGAAGATGAGAATGTTGTCCAATGCCCAAATGGAATACTGAATCAGTTCCCTTCTGTTTGAAACACAAGTCCTTGCTGCATGCATTACTAATGACATATCTGCATGATTAAAAATATTAAAAACAATTCTAGTTACAAGCGTGAAATAGCTATTGGAACTAAGAGCATTGTAAATATTTGTGTTCCAAGAGCAAGCGAAGTATATTGCGAGATGAAAAGTAATCAGTAATCACCATGACAGAAAATGAATGATTATTTACTATAAGATCTAGGTTTACCTGGGTTGGAAAGTGATGGCTCTTGTCCTACATAAAATGATCCAGCTAGCGGATTTGATGTGACAGATACTATAAAGGCCCCAGATGTATTTGTCTTAGGAACAACAACACAAGTGGAACCACTTGCAGGAACAAGATAAAATGGACTAGACCACACGGAACTTGCCTTACTATCAGTAAAATAGTTTGGCATACAGATACTGAGTCTGACCATTAGTTCACTTGCAGAAGAACTAGAATGAGGAAAATACATGCATGCCTTAACCTTTCTGCCTTCAATATCTACAAGATCAGTTTTATATCTCCCTTTTTCAAAATATTCTCGGCTTACATTATTTAAAGATGCTCCATGAAAGACCAGATCATGGTCCTCCAAGGGGTGATGAAGATGTTTTGAAGAATCTGAATTAATGAACTCCCTGCCTCTTCTAGATCGTTGGATAGGACTCTCACTAGATAAAATAGAATGTTTTTTTGATGAAACGTCCGAAATACTATCTATATATGGAGGGGTAGCATACGAATCCTGTGTAGAAGAAAAAAGAATTGGACTATCTTTCCTTCCTTGATGTTGATCCATTTCAATTAAATGATAACATGGGGGCATAGTGCAGCCTTCCCTTTCATGACCCAAATCAGCAACAGTAATTGGCAAACCAGTACAATTATATAGCAGAAAAGGTACAAAGATGCAGATTTCCCGCGCCCCACAGAAAGCATCCATTGTCTTCTCCACAGGAACATATATAGGACCTATAACATATTTCAAACAAGAGGACTTAGTAAACATTCCAACAAAAAGCAGATGCTCAACAAAAAAATTCTGAGCCTACCTTTGGATGAATCTGGATAAAACGTCAGGGTTTCAGATTGAGAAAACTTGTTCTCATGGAACCTAGCCACTGCTCCAAATGCTTCTGCGCGTGGGAACATTGAAATAATAGGCCTGAATCCATGTACGTGAAAGACTAAATCCAAGTCATGGGTGGAATCAATGTGATAAATACAAGCATAGTTGACCTGCAGATCATTGTCTTTAGAATACAAAAACTTACATGAAAAATTCAAGTACAAATGGAGAAAAAAAAAGACGCTAATTGATCGGAGGCAGAAGAAGGTATCAAAAACTCATCATTACCTCTGCAATCAATATAGTACAAGCAGACCCGCCACTGTCAATTGTCACTGACACTTCTTCTGGCATGTTGTTTTTTACCATTAAAGGAGCAGTAAGTGTCACATAATGGATAGATGGTGTTTTTATGCTCTGCAGAGTCGACACACTCTGATCGCCAATTCTATCTGAATGTCTCCGACTCTCATTGGTATGGACAGATGAACCATTTTTTCTCCTACTAGACAAAGGAAGGTTGATGTGCTGAACAGATAGACAACATCTGAAGGGATCATTACTAGGATGAAATGGATAGCAGACAAAGGATTTAAAAGATCCAAGCTTAGTTTCATGTGAAAGAACGTTCAAAAACACTTGTGCTTCACTCCAGAGAAAGCCAGTTTCATGCGGACACCAACTCATGTGACCAGATTCAGCCAAATGTAGAGGTAACGGAAACTTCTGACCAGGATATATTTGACCTAGAACCTAATAATATGAAAACTAGATATTTAAAATTTCTCCATATATATACATATAGATGGAAGGAAAACTGATTAACTGTACCTTTGGACATACCCCAAATGGGGTATCAAAGCGTAGCTCTACCGGTTTTGAAGTAGTATTCAAGAGTATGACCTGAAATCATAAATTCTAAGAGATAGCCACAAAATGGAAAAACAAAAAACATATTAAACAAGTTCGGAGGAAACCAACCGTTGAATAAACCCGTATTAACTTTCTGTAGTGCAATGTGGAAATCAAACACCACTGGAACAACAAATTCAATATTGGGATATATTTCACCTCTATCATCAATTTTTCTTTTACAGTTTGCTGCATTCTCATGTTTCTCGCCTGTTTCTTTCCCTAATGTTTTAGAAAAATTCACTTCAAAGTAGCTAAGACCTACGATATCCATCGAAATAGGCGTGGAAGGTCCTGATGTTCCATCAAGTTGAATGGAAATCATGTGATGTGCCACCCCACAAGATCTTTTTTCATTCAATCTGCCAGATGATTGAGATGGCCTAAAGAGAAAATCATGTTCCTCTGGAGTTTCATCAGTGTATATAAGAATACACTGCAACATAGTGAGCACAAGGCGAGATAACTCAGGGACGGAGTACCTTGTGCCTACGCTCCACAAAATCCCCAGCCATTTGAATGTCTTGAGAGCATAATCAGTTGGCTAGGAACCCGTTGGGGCTACGAGGGTCATGCTCTGACGGTTGCACTCAAGAGATGTTAGTTCTTGTGTTGCACGTTATCATAGTATTGCACTTCTTGAGTGTGTTTTTGCCAAAAAGATGTAGGCTACACCCTACCCTCGTGTATTGGTTGAAGATGGAGGTTATTAATTACTCCCACACGGGAATGCCATTTCTGTTTGTTTCTACAAAAAAAAAAAAAAAAAAAGGGATATCTCAAAAACGAGAAGTCGACCAAGAAGCTATGCGGTCTTGTTATGGTCTAGTGCATGTTTTGCCTATTCATGCTTGTGTATAAGGGCATGTTAAGTATACAATGGTCTTGAAGTTCTCTTATTGTTAATTTTCGGTATCTAGTGGATGGTTTCTCTTCTAGGTGTGCAATGGTCTCCGTATGGGATTACTCTATTCTTCATGCATGATTGCATCGTTTTCCTGTCTACCAAGGTTTGGTTTATGATAATGCAACACATGGAGCAATTTATTTAGGGTTCAAATGGCAGCACTCACAAGTTCCATCTTATTTCTTGGGAGAGGGTCTACTTACCCAAGCAACTTGGTGGTTTGGGAATAAGGAAGATCAAAGAAGTTAATGTTTCATTATTGAACAAGTGGTTGTGGAGACTAGCAGATGGAGAGGATGCTTTGTGGAAATCTGTTATAGCAGGCAAATATGGTTTGGATGCTCTGGGATGCGCTATTACAAGGCAAGTTCCTACATAAGGGTGCTCTCTATGGAAAGGCATTATGAACTGCCAGGCAGAATTTTTGGCTGAAATTTCTTTCGAAGTTGGTTTTGGTGCAAGAGTCAGGTTTTGGGAGGACTTGTAGTGTAGTAAAAGGCCCCTCAAAGTCATGTTTCCTGAGATCTTAAACATTTCAGGCATGAAGGAGGGTACCGTTCAGCAATTTGTTAGCAATGAGTATGGCAGATCAGAATGGGATCTTCATCTGAGGAGGGGGGTTCTTTGATAGAGAGTTGATACAGGCTGCACAGTTGACAGAGTTGCTCTCTCAGTACTCTGTGACCAATGAACCTGACTGGAGAATTTGGATGGCCAAGCACGATACCTACACTGCTAGATCCTTGTAAGCTAGATTGGAAGACAAAAGAGTTCATCTTAAATTCTTAATAAGTTGAGTTTCTTTGGGTTCCCTAACACCAGGTCTGGAATCCCAAAATTCCATCCAAGTTGTGTTTCTTCATGTGGGTTTTGACTTGGGGTAATGTGCTGACTGTGGACAACTTACAGAGAAGAGGCTTATGTATGGCCAACAGATGTTCTCTTTGTTTGGTGGATGTTGAATCTATTGATCATCTCTTCAGTACCTGCTCTATGAATAAGGCTGTTTGGGCATATTTCATCAATGAATTTGGTAGCCAGGTTGACTGCAATGTGGGCCTTGCTCACATGTTTTGCAACTGGAAGCCTTCTAACCTGTCAAGGGTGGGATGACTGACTTAGAAGGTTTTATTTCATGCTATTTGTTGGGGAATTTGGAGAGAAAGGAAACAAAGAGGTTTTGAAGGTGAAAATAGAGACTTGGGGCAGCTTACCAATGACATCAAGCTTATGGTTTGGATTTGGGTGTTTTTCAGAAGATGACTTTATGTTGAGATGGGAGGACTTGATATTTCATGTACATTGAGCATTGAGTGTCTTTCCTTGTAATTGGGGCTAGTGTGTACCTTACACACTCTTCTTAATGAAATTTTGTTTTACCAGGAAAAAAAATCTAGTATGCACAATCCTTTCTTTCCGTTAGTGTCTTTGATGCCCTTTTGTGTAAACAATATGATCTTTGAATTGTATTCAAATAACTAAATTGGTTTTCGGGTTTGACAGCATTGTTCTTCACAAGAATTCACACAAATACAAGACATTTCTCCATATTGAACGAAAACATGTAACGATCATTTACAGCCTTAAGCGTTTTATTAACAAGGAAACCAAGTGCGAAAACAACTTTAATAATATAAGAACATAATGAGTTAATTACAACCTAATTTTTGAAATTAAACCACCCCCAAAATAAAAGTACTAGCCTATATAACTTAAAAATACAATAAATATAACTTTTTATTCCTTAAAAAAAATATGGTGGGTTTTAAACCCTAGATTACACCAGTCTTGCTAATGGAAAAAAGAAGTAAGGTTATGTGTCAAGTTTAATTATTTTAAAATTAATGGAATTATTTTTATAGGAATAAAATATTTTAGTAAAATATTTCTGTATTTTGCATCTCAGCAATAACAGAATTACAGTTTATTTGTTTGTTTTGTCTATGTCATTATTTAGTGTATTTATTGACACAAGTAACTATTGAAAAGATGTTACGTACCCAATACTATTCTTCAAACTGAAAGACTGAAGACAAAATACAAATTGTGCCTGGAAAGCATGCAACAAAGATAAACAGCAAAACCAGTTAATAAAAGAACGATAGATAGTAATACCACAACAACTTAAACTGACAATAAAGACATATAAACAAACTGAACTTAACAATGGGTAGAATACCAGACAAGGACAAAAGACGTGTGCCAGTATCATAACACTGATGGTCATCACTAAGACCACATTTTAATGAAGATAATAAAAAGTTAATTTGTTTGGTTTTTGTAGATCTGGAAAAGTTGGAGACACCCTATCACACGTAAATATAGGCACTACAACAAAACACACTAATAAAAATGACACACATTCCTGTGCCCTGCATGGAGAAGAGTCAGAAGTTATCTTTTGGTGGATAAAGTCTTCACAACTGGAAATTATATCCCCCATTTCAGCTCATGCAGGCACATCTTAACTTGTTAGAGGATGATTGCATATGTGCAAATTGTAAACCAGTGGATAAATCTAAGTTGAAAACAACTTCTGAAATATAAATGATTTTTTGTGATAGAATCACCATTTCATCACTACTAGAGCACAAAACAAGTTGCCAGATATGTAGAGAGAACTATCAATTTTTCAACAGTATTCTCATTTTGAAAAATAACAAGATATTTTCTATTGATACCGCAAATAATGAACTCAGTGGTGTTTGATTTTTATTTTTGCAATGGCATCTAGGGACGCAATAGTCAAAACAAAACCGTCAGTATAATTGAAAATATTTCTGTTAGGAATGGGAAAAGATGCAAGTAAAGAACAGCAAAAGACTAGGACATATGAGATTGTGGATGAAAAGAAAATACGTAAACACAAGAAGTTTCACTAGCGTAATTTATTTACCGAGTCACTCTACTTGTTGGTATAGACACAATGAACGTTTTTGATGGATACTTGGATGCTATCAAGAATCTGTAGATTCAAACAAGGAGACAAAGCAGCTTAGTGCAGAACAACTAGCATAAAATTTTCAAATTCCCAAGTCTGGGCGTCAAACAAAGAAATCAAAAAACAACAACTTGTAAGTGGAAAAACCCACAAACGAAGTTCTCATCGCAAGTATTAGTATTTGTGTTAGACACAGACAGTTATGATGACACAATTCAAAGAAAACAACATCACCTTTGCAGTCATGTAAGAAATGAATGATTGCCCAGTCTTGCTCTCTGCCAAACAAGATTGTAACGTCATCATCAAGAAGAAATAGGCTCTAATAGGACAACAATGAGAATTCTAGTGAAGATTCGTCCAAAACATGATAACAATATTAACACAATCTGTCGATGACAATAAGCATGACAGGGAACATACGTCATTTTGTCAAATTATAGTGAAAACTAAATGACCGAAACTAACCATGACTACTGTGAATATAAAAAGAGAAAATATGGATCAAAATAATATAAATCCGTTGCCCCAAATTAAAAGGAGAGCAAAGGAAGGGAATTTATCTTACTACTAACATGCAGACAGTTATCCTTTATCTATATAGATTTGACGGATCGTCTGGTGTACATGACTTTATTTTGATTCGGTAATACAGTTACTATAAATTACTGTTGATTTTGCTTCTTTAGTTTATCCAGAACACGTATGCAATAACTCTTTCAATAGTTTGTGAACAAAAGTGTGTAAGCTTGAATAGTAAACCTACACTGACCAGATACACGTCTTGTTAATTTTGCTACCTCAGCTGCATGAAGTTTCGCTTTTTTACCAGCATATTCTCTTCTTTCAACTGAATCAGAACTCCACTAAAGAAAGAGAAAGAAACAAAAATAGAACATAACAATTAAAATCCACAAATATTATGTTCCATCAACGCAATTTCAATATGAATTTTAATTAGCAAGTCTAAGAAACATATCAACAAGTGAGCTATAAAATGTACCTCATGGTCATCTCGTTCGCAAGCACATATAAGAACATTCTCTAAGGAAATCATGATGGGGTGTCCAACCTTTATGCTTAGTATCCCAACCCGGCCTATTCAAAGCAAACACTGGAGTAAGTATCCATGCAAAGCATAAAAGCATTAACTATTCATCTAGTCCCACCTCCCAAGTCTCTAAGAAAGATGCAATACAACTATATGGAATAAGAGCTGAGAGATGTAATGCAAGGATAAAAACTCTTTCATTTTGAAAGCATGGATTCTATCCTCAACCTATGCGTTAATGAAGCATTTCCATTCAAAAGTATCTAAGCATACACTTACTTCTTGGAAATGCCAAATCCAACTTATATTAAATGGTTTCTCTAAATCCAAGTTTTTATATCTTTGAGGGGAGTGTTTTCTTTACCATCCATGCATTATGAACCAAAAACACCATAATTGGTTTAAAAGACACGTATAGTCCAAACCAGATGAAAAAATATCAAATATGTAACCTCACACACAAAATGGGATCTAATTTACTCTGCTAAGTAACTAAATCTACCACATTATTACGATACACTTTTTACAAACAAATTCATACTCTCAACAAACTGAGTACCACTAAATTTTTGTTATTCCATGATAATCAATATAAATTAACAAGTTTGTTAACCATACCTTCTTTTAAGGAAAACGGCAACTGTAGTTTATCGAATGCTTCGAGATTTAGCTCTACATTTTTTAGTAACACTCTTCCTACACAACAAATACTGAATCAGAACCGAGGAAATCATCATAAAACAAGAAAGCAGTGTGTTTGAAACTGTAAAAAAAAATTACCATTCCATTGGACTTTAAGTTGCTCCTTTTGGATGTTTTTGACATAACTTCCAATATAACTAAGTAAAAAATTCTCGACAATTCCTTCAAACATTGCAAAGTAAATCAATCAACCTACAAAACAGAAGCCAAAATTAATCCCAAAAAAATAGAGAAATTGCAGTTTTTTCTTTTGTTTTAAATAGAAAAGAAAATCAATTGGAAATCAAAGAAAGAACAAGAATCAAAACCATCCATTTCCAATACAATATTTTTGGTAATGTAACCATAACTGATATTGAACTGGACTTAAAGAACCTTGATTCTCATCAACTTCAAAAACTGTGTTACAAGAGAGAGAGAGAGAGAGAGAGAGAGAGAGAGAGAGCGCTAACACATGCTGGTATAACAACTTAACTGAACATAACACACTCATAACAGAAGATTAATTACTTCTAAACTAATTGACATCAGTTGACATGTGAACTTCAATGTTATTGCATATAATCATATGAAATTTTTTTTTTTAAAGGAAGAATTTTGTCAAACAAGTGGAATGTATCATGATACATGCATATATATGTAGCTGCAAATGCAAAGGACAACTTTCTCATAGCAATTGAAAACTAAACAAGAACTCTCAAGAATCTAAACAAAAGGGTGTTTGAGTTAGGAAAAAAAGCAAACCTTAATGCATTGCCAACAAACTAAAAACTGCGGAAATAATTATATAGCAATGCTTACTTAAACTAAAAAAAAGAAAATTAAAATTAGTTTAAACTTTAAACACAACTATTTGAAGATAGTTTTTGCCCTAATTCTTCTATTTCATCTATCATTATGTAGTAAAAATTTCAATTTCAAAATTGTTTCGGGTTTAATGATATCGTAACAGTTTTAATAGAGAGAGATTTCGCAATGTAGTGAAAACCGACGTACCTGAAGAAGAAGAATAGAAGAAGAGAAGTTTGTTAAAGAAGAAGAAGAAGAAGAAGAAGAAGAAAGCATGCGTTTTAGTGATTTCTCTCCCTCTCTCTCTTTCTCTTTCTTTCTCATGAAGAATGTGAAAGTGATGATCGAGAAGAAAAAGAAGAAAGAAAGCAGACTTGTTGTGAAAGTTATGAAAGTGTTTGATTTCTTGCCAACAAGAAGAAGAAGAAGATGAGTAGTTGTTGGGCTTTTTTCCAACTCCAGGCCCAATGAACTTACAAACTGGTTGCAGTAGTACGTAATTAGTTGTTGGATGATCAGGGTGTCCTATTTATAGTGCTGTTGTTGCTCTGGTCACAGGAGTCAAGAGATGTTACTGCAGCAGCTTAAGTCCGAGATGTTGCTGCCTAGACAGGATTAGAGAGTCTTATATTGGAAGAGTTATGTCCATGACCTGATGATGCCTTCAACGCATGTCGATCACGATTCTACTTGACTGTGACATATAATTGCTAAGCCAATAGGCTCATAGGCAATTGGTTTTGATTTCACTGGTACTTGTAACTTAAAACTAACACAAACAGGAAAACAAAGCCAACCAACTCAGCCATATCCACAAAATCGCCTAATTGAACAGCCACTACTTTATACTGATTATTTACTTTGAAATCACCTCCAACCATTATATATACTAATAAAAGGCACACTTTGTCGTCGCAAAATATTTTTCAGATCTCACCATTGTCATCAAGTTCATCTGAAACATCCTATGATCCTGAGATGGAGTCCTATGAAGAACTTGAAATAGGTGTGTTCAATAATTTAAATGTTAAAGTTCTGTGTTTGATAGTTTGATTAGTTAGTATACATTAATTTGTTAATAATATTTTGTTTGATATTTCTTCAGAACTCACAAGTAATTGTTAAAAAAGTATACCACTCACTGTCCAATGTTGACAAATCATAGCACTTTCTATATATGCATTGTCGTTTAATCAATATTCAGAATACATTGTGAGCTATTCCTTTTCCAGGGAAAAAAAAACAGACCCCCATAAGAGCCCAAAAAGCAACATTTTCCTATTTAAGGAACAAAATGTAAAAAAGGCCCCATTTTAAAATCCAAGAGGTGAATGCTTACTATGCCAAGAGGAATGCTTACTATGTCAAGAGATGAATGCTTACTATGCCAAGAACTCAATGCTTTGTTTCAACACAATTTTGGGGCCTTTTTTACATTTTGTTCCTTAGATAGGAAAATCTTGCTTTTTGGGCTCTTAATGGGGGCCTGCATTCATTTCCATGTTCCTTTTCTCGGGTGTGTTTAGTTTTTGTTCTGATCATTCAGTTAATATAAATTACATTTGATGTGGATTCTCTACCTTCCTACGTTGTATGAAAAATTATGAATAACTATCAGATGAATGGCTCTGTTACACATAAAACAAGTTATTGCAATATATGGCAGATGAGATTTGCAAGTAGTCCAAGTACTGAGGCCTGTCAACTATCCAAACCGATCCGAGATCCAAACCGATCCAAAACCGATCCAAAACCGATCCAAAACCGATCCAATCCATTGTTTTAGACTTTTGGATATCCATTTGGATTAATGGATCACTTAAAATGGTTTTTGGATATCCATTATTCTTTTGGTTCGGTTTGGATAATACTAAAGGAAAAACCGATCCGATCCGAACACCAAAAAGAGAAACAATTTGTAAAAAAATTTATCGATTTGAAAATCAAAATCTTAATTCTCTTTGTCTTCTACTTCCTTTAATCTTCTTTCTCTCTCTCCCCAAGCTTTACATGGGAAAGAATATCAATGATAACCCTATGTTTTGTAGTTTTGATAATTTGGGTTTCTTAATTCATGAAGAAATTTGAGATTTTTCAAAAAATTTGAGATTTTTAAATTAATTTTTTTCAAATTTAAAAGTAAGTTTTTGTTTTTTCATTTATTTTGATGAAGTTGTAGATATAATTGATGGAAATTTCAAATATAATTGATGGAAGTTTCAAATCGTCGCAATGATATGTATAAAGTTCAGAAAATTTAAAAGGTGATTTAAAGGGTTTGAAAGACAATGAATAAAGAGGAACTTGTTAATGGAGTTGAAGAAGATTTTTGTATACTAGATAACAAAAAAAGAAGATTTTTCAAACAAATTTGTTAATGGAGTTGTGAATTTGATTCAATTTTAACTAGTGATTCAAACAAATTTGTTAATGGAGTTGTGAATTTGATTCAATTTTAACTAGTGATTCAAACAAATTTGTTAATGGAGTTGTGAATTTGATTTAATTTTAACTATTGATTCAAAATTTTTATGGAGATAAAATGAGGAAGAAGATAAAAATTAGATTTTTGGATCGGTTCGGATCGGATCGGATATCCACTACTAAAATTGGATCGGTTCAATATCCAATTAATATGATCCATTATCGAATTGGATCGGTTTGGTTCGGATCACTATAAATCTGGATCGGTTTGGATCATGGTAAAAACCAAACCGATCCGATCCATTGACAGCCCTAGTACTGATCATGCATTTTATCTTTCTTATTGGGTCTTTGATGGTCTAAGGGACTGTTTCTTTTTTTGGGGTCCCTCTTGTAAGAGGTTGCCTCTTTTAAGAGGTATGTCTTGTAAGAGGTTGCCTCTTATAAGAGGTACATGAAAATCGTTTGTTTTTGCCTCTTGTAAGAGCTTATAAGATGTAAGGTGTTTGTTTTTAAAACCTCTTATAAGAGGTAAACTTTACAATTATATCCTCTTCTAAAAATATTTTAAAAAAAATTAATTTTTTAGCTTAAGAAAAAAAAAATTCCATAAGAGAGATAGGAAAATATGTGAAAGAGAGAGAAATTAAAAAAGGATTTAATGTATTTTATATTTAAGGACTAGGGGTAGGAAAAAGTTATAAAGATCATGGGTAGGATAGGTATTTTGAAAATGTCTACCTCTTATAAGAGGCTAATAGTAAGGTCATTGCTACTACCAAAATTCAACCTCTTATAAGAGGCAAACCTCTAGTAACCTCTTATAAGAGGTGAAAAACAAACACCTCATTTTAGTGGTCCACCTCTTAATAGAGGCTCTAGTAAATCCAACCTCTTATAAGAGGTAAAAACAAACGGCACCTAAGTCCACAAGGAAACAATTGATATAAGCCTGTGGCTCAAAAAAAAATCTTAAAAAAAAAAAAAAAAATACATCCCTTGAGCCGCCGCCACCGCCATGTGGTCACCTCCTCCGTGACCAGTCGCCGCCACAAGCAACCTTCTTCTTCTTCCTACTTCACATCACAACCACCATCTCTTCTTTCCCTTTCCCTTCCCCTACCACCACCAGCAACCTCCTTCTCCATCACCACCACCACCACCAGCAACCTTCTTTCCCTCTTCCCTACCACCACCATCTACCTTCTCTTCCCCCTCTCCCACCAGCAACCTTCTCTTCCCCTCCCTCCAATCCCCTCCCAATCAAAAAACTGGTCTCCTCTCTCGTAAATTTGGCTGCTCAGATCTGAGCCGAGCCGATCTAAGCCACCTAAGCCGAGTCAGTAGCCAGCCGAGCCGATCCATCTAGCTAAGCCAGCCGAACCAGCAGCTCAAGCCAGTCAGCCAAGCCAAGCCAAAAAAAAAACAGAAAAAAAAAGGAGAAAAAAAGACAGAAAACGAAAAAAAAAAAAAAAAAAAAAAAAAAAAAAAATGGTTGCTTGATATGGAGAGTATCCATTGTTCTTTTCGAAACTTTGATGGATGCACAAATGGACCGTGTGGAAATGGATATAAATCTTCGTACATCCCAACGCATATTAAGAAAGATCACTTGAAGAGGGTAAATGACATCGACAGTGTAAAACCCGTTTATATTATAATTTTTTTGTTCGTTAAATTTTATTGGATTATGAAATTTTGCATACATGTCTTTAAGGGTTTAGAGTTAATTTTCTATTAAGTTAAAGGATGATATATTAATTATTAAAAGAAAAGGTAGATGGAATTGGGTTGGGTAGCAGATTCAATTATGGTCCTAAAATAAAGCCCATTAACTTCTCCATATATTTATATTAAAATCTTAGGGTTTTCATTCATTTTTTTTATAACACTATATTTGGGAGAAGAAGAAGAAGAAGAATTAGAAGAAAGCTAGAAGAAGATTTGGATTTTTATGCTTATACAAGTGAGTAAACGTTTTTATTTTTCTTTCTCTTCTATTTCTGTTTCTGTAATTCCAGAATTTTTTACTCATCTTTGAAAAATCATAGAATATTCGTTTGAAAAGCTTTTTAATTGATTCCAAAAACCCTGAACACTAGATTGAAATGTCTTCATTCGATTAGTTAAGACCAATTTACGAAAGTTATCTTAAGTTGGTGAAAAACGACTTGCAAGTATGACAACCGTTGCAGTTTTTGGTTTATGTACCGTTTTAGTATCTCAAGGTTTTGATCCCTCTAGACTTAATAATATTTATTGAGAATTTTATGGAAGTTAGAATACTCAATGTATAATAACATATATAAATTTCGGAATTTACTGTTAGGTAATTAATTCTAAATAATTTATTCAACATAGTTATATTCAGATGTCCAGTATAATTTTCCTGCTATCTTTCTATTTACGTGGCTATCATAGAAAAATCATAGAAGACTCGTTACTCAACATATCTTGATGAATTTACTTGTTTTAGAAAATAGACATTATGAACTATAATTTCTATGTTTAGAAATACTTTAAATTATGAGGATAATATGGTGAAAAATGCTCAGGAAGTCTGACGTAGATTGTTTTGGGATTTCTTTCTGAAATCTGGTAGGATGGAGTAAAACAATTGTTTAATTATTTTTTTATATATCGAAACGATTCCATATTTTTATTCTGAGTAATATTTTCATAGTAAAAGGTTGTATTAAAAATTTATGAGATTTGAGTAATTAGTTTTAGATGTGTGAATTTTGGAAGAGGAATGTTATTGTTTGGCAGATTTATGTAAAGAGTTTCTTTTTAGCATATATGTTTTCTTTTGGGTTGTCCTTTTGTTTGATTGTCAAGTTGAAATAGTCATGTACTAAAAGTATTCTTAATATTGAAGTGGATTAGTATATAATGGCATGTGACTTGATTAATTATGTTTAAAGTAACCTGGAAAGTTATATTGATGAACGCCTAGAAATGGCTCCATACCAATGGATGGTATATGAATAGAAACGAAATGAATACTGAACTTTGGATTTAATTATGGAATGATTTGGAATGGTTTGATACCATGGACGGTATATATTCAATTTGGGAAATAAGAACGGAATACGAAATGGACTTGGAATTTAATTGTTTGACAAGGGTTGTGTGATTGCTTGAGTAGTTTAGTTGTTTTGGTAGTCGCCCAAGCATTAGTACATTTGCCGCACTTCTGGAATTAGGTTAAAGAAATTAATTATCACCCTAGACGGCTTAGCCTGCGGGTTGACTCTTGGATTATATTTGGGTATTTCCTAGACGGCTTAGCCTGCGGAACTGACCCTTCAGACCTTCATAGCCTTCGGGGTTGGTCTGGGCGCCACATTAGAAAGCTCAAGGGAGCTATTAGAGATCATGAGTTAGGCATACGTCGAGGCTAGCCAAAGCTTGCAGGTGAGCACCCACTTGGGTTTTGGTTTCCGCGTAGAGGTTCTTAACCATGGTCAAGGCACACTGGTGCAGTGTGGGTATGGCAAATGTGTGGAGTGCATCCTGTGGGAGGTGTACTAGTGATTGGGCATAGGTTGTGATTTTATGATTATTAAACCCGAGCACCGGCTAGAGGCCAGGACGTGGTTTTGTGACTTTAGATTCGTTGTTTGGTAGTGTGCTAAGGCTTATGATATTGTAATGCTTGGTGCTAATTAATGTTATGGGTAAATTTTATATACTTTGATTATGAACCGGAGGTAACTATGATTATGTGGAAGAACTGTGATGTTTTATTTATTATGGGAATTAATAGTAATAATTAGACTTATCATTTTGGTAGATTACAAACTATGAATAGTTGGAATGAATCATTATTAATGGTTTGAATGAACGAAATGTATTTTTAGGTTGATACAAAGTATTAGATAACACGTAACGTGTATGTGATTTGGTTTATCTTTATTATATTTGTGTATTATATATTAACTCTATTTTGCAGGTGGATAGGTCAACTAATTTATTTTGTGCAGGTGGATAGACCTATCCTTAAAGACAGTTGCTGCTTAGGTAATGTATTTGTATTATCGATCAATTAACATCGTAGATAGATAAATTAGAATTGAATAATGAAGTTAAGCATGTGATTATATAATGGATAAAGAGTTTAAATATAATGGAATTGATATGGTTTTTGGCGTATGCTTATTGTCTTAGCATGAAAGAATTATTCTTGAAGGTTAATTATGTTGTTAATCATATGTTGGAACTGTATATTTATTACGTTATTTTGTGGGAATAGATTTCCCCGTTGTTTACTCATACCAGCTTTTATGCTGACCCATGCTGCTTTGTTTTGCACGTGGGTGTGTTCCATTTGGAATACCATTTGGAATGCAGGCAGGAGAGGTTAGAGCTATGGAGCTGTGACAGACCGCTTGTGGGGACCAGTAGAGATCTTTAGATATTTCAATGATGGATTTTATTTGAAAGTGGTATTCACTGTATTTTATTTAAGATTTTTGTTGTACCTGGTTTTTGAGTTAGAAATTGTTGCGACCTGGGTTTATTTTATTTTTTTTAAATTCGGGTCGTGACAGACAGGCTGAGAGATGCGATCAAAGTTGATATAGGTTTATTTTTGTCGCTTGACAATACTTTGAAGAGGATGAACAAATGGATGTGTGGTGATTGTTTTGGTATCCATGCATCGACCATAAAATGTAAACATTCGGATGGTGCAGTCATCAAACCACCTGCGCGAAAGGAGACCCAGTGAGTTAGAGTGTGCAATTGTAGGTATACAACCACTACAGCTTGTGCATGTTGATAATCCACCCGCACTTACAGCAGGGGGGGACACTGGTATCGATACTCACCTTTCTATTGTTGCACCTTTTTTAGATGAGATATCACTTGATCGTATTTTCTGTAGACCTTTTCGCACAGTGAAAAGTATTCCACGTCCTTGTCGATTAGCATTTTCCTGTGCATTGAAGTCAGTCTTGTTTGAGGTTACTGCTGACCCCATGTCGACAGGGCCATGGGTTAGATTGCTCCTGCTTCCCTACTGTACATTGCAAGTGTTCCATCCACAGAATCGCCAAGAGCGTCGATCTGGTACTCGATCTTCAGCAGAATCAGATTTTGTAGGCTCTCTCTATTTGAAACGAGTCTGGGGGTATATTTCGTCTGATTGAGAGGGTCACACACACAGAGCCTCCGTTGGAACGACCATCTCGACAGTCCCAAAGCAAGAATGTACGACAGTATTTGCAAAAGGTTGCAGACGGGCACTTTGCAGCAGCCGTGAAGGTGTTGGCATCATCAGGGGTTGCTCCAAACACTCTAGAGACGCAGCGGGATTTGGAGGATAAACACCTGAATCATCCACCACCATCTGTCCCCGACATTCCTTTACTTGAGTCACCTCTGTCAGTTGAGAAGGATGGGATATTATCATGCATCAGGTCCTTCCCCAAAGGGACGTCTTGTGGGCGAGATGGTCTCCAGGCCCAACACCTATTGGATGCTATGAGTGGGGCTGCATCCGCTGTAGCCACAAATCTTATGGAGGCCTTGACACCGGTTGTGAACTTATGGCTACAAGGTCGATGCCCACAGGTCTTGGCAGAATTCATAGCTAGTGCGCCTCTTACCCCACTTCTTAAGCCAGGTAACGGCATTCGCCCAATAGCTGTGGGTATGGTTTGGCGTCGCCTGGTGTCTAAGATTGCCATGAGAGGAGTTTCTAAAGATATTGTCCCATACCTAGAGGATTTTCAGTTTGGGATTGGTGTGCCTGGTGGAGCAGAGACAATTTTGCATGTTGTTAATCGGTTGGTTTATGCCAACAAGAATGACACATCGCTTTCTATCCTGCTTGTGGACTTTCAGAATGCCTTCAACCTTGTTGATCGGTGTACTATGCTACGGGAGGTACGCAGTCACTGACCATCTATTGCTCTATGGGTCGAATACCTCTATTGCCAACCTGCTCGATTGTATCTAGGGTCTACTCATATTTGGTCAACAGTTGGGATACAGCAGGGGGACCCTTTGGGGCCTCTTCTCTTTGCTTTCGTCTTGCATCCATTGATACACCGCATTCAGTTAGAATGCCACTTAGAGTTGCAGGCATGGTACTTAGATGATGGTACTCTGATTGGTAGTACAGAACATGTGGCTAGAGCTATTCGTATCATTCAGAAAAGAGGAACATCTCTTGGGCTCATGATTAATGTGTCTAAGACAGAGTTGTTCTGGCCTTCTGTTGATCCTGACTACTCCTATCCAAATATCTTTTCGGTTGGTATATCATGTCCTCAGCGAGGGGTTAAGTTGCTTGGAGGGGCTGTAAGTATTGATGCATCCTTTATTGTGGGTAATGTTCGTCAACGAGTGGATAAGACGCTTCAGCTTATGGATTTATTACCACAACTAAAGGATCCGCAATGTGAGTTGGCACTTTTACGTTCTTGTATGGGCTACTGATGTTATTAAGTTTGCTTTCGTAGCTTCACGTACGCAAACCAAAGATCTCCAAGACCACATTCTTCGAGGTTGTGAGACTGCACCTATGGGTAATATTTTCGATACTGCCATTGCTAGTTTACATCTTTCTATACCTGATTTTGATCTCAGTAATCTTGCTGCATCTGCTACCGTCCCCTTTCGACCCCAACATGTCTTGGCGGAAGCATACTACAACAAGATTAGTTCTGGTCTTGAGAGGGAATTTGAGTTGTCAAGTAGACAAAAAACAGTTATTGGATGTGTGCAGTCAGAACATGCCAAAGATTTTTTCCTAACTATCCCGATGGAAGGGCTTGGACAACGCATGACGCCTGTAGAATATCGTGTCATTCTTCGTTATCGATTGATGATCCCTCTATATTCAGATGGTGAGCTTTGTCCAGTGTGCAAGAAGAGCAGACTTGATGCTTTTCGGGGACCATGCGGCCCATTGTAAGCATTACCCCGGCTTCAAGTACAGGCATGACCACATTAGAGATATCTTGTGTGATGTGTTCTGGCAGGTTGGAGTACAGGTTAAGAAGGAAGATCGACATTACGTCCTGCTGATATTCTGGTCTATAACTGGTCTGAAGGTAAACATGCGTGTGTTGATGTTACAGGGGCGTCTCCGATGGTTGGGCTGGGTGGTGGGATTTTTGAGGTGGGGCTAGCAGTTAGCAATGCAGCAGTAGCAAAAGTGGAGAAACATGACGGAACTTGTAGGGCTAACCAACATAGTTTCATCCCCTTTGCATTTGACACATTTGGATTGCTAAGCTTAGTAGCAGTTGAGCTCCTCAGGAGAGTGCAGAAGATAATGGATAGCAACGTGATGACTGCGGTTCGAACGAATATGTATTTAGGAGAATCAGGTTTGCTATCTAGAAAGGACTTGCCGCGCAGTTTGTAGCGCGTTTGTCCTCTACTTTTGTGTAATTCGTTGAGCTTATCAATAAAATTTGTTATTATTAAAAAAGAAAAAAAAAAACAAAGTCCACAAGGAAACAATTGAACCAAATCTTCTAGTATTGTAGTTAACAAAGTTGTGTACAAAATAATTGATATAAGCATATTGGCATTTTCTTTTGCACCCAAATTCTTAAGTTGACACATGATTCATATCCATATCTTCTATTATCTGGTCCTAAATTTTGTGATGCAAATATATATCGTGTCTGTGTATGTATGGTTTTCTACATATCATTTATTACTTGATGATAATAATTGTGCTCACTTCAAATGCAGTTTTGGAAGATTTGTAGTTGGTGTATGTGACATGGTGTTGGTTGAAGCACTTCACTTTCATTTAGAGAGATTGTAGGGGCACTATATACAACATACATGTGGCACCATCCCTACCGTCCATCATGGTGTCACATGTCAACATCTAATGTGTTCTCTCTTGATGATACAAGTTACAAAGTTAAAGCCAATTACTACAAATATATTCTCTCATCATTACCTCATTAAATGCTAGGAATAGAGTTACATTGTAAGCCTATAAATATGAAGGTAAATCACTCATTCCTCTCATATTATCTTCTCATAGTCTAATGCTCTCAACACTATCTCATGGTAAGGTCTCATGATCAACGACCTCCCCAATCTCTCATGATGAGACCTCACCTCTCAGGTCTTATCTCTCTCTCGAGCTCTCCTCATAATCGAGCTCCCATTTTGTATCACCACCACTACTACAATAAACTTCTTCCTCTCTCTCCGTGGATGTAGACACAATTGTCGAACCACGTAAACAATGTTGTTCATGTCTTTACTTTATTATTGTTCATATCATTTACACATCATCTTTCATTAATGTATTGACCAACCTCACAAATGTGGTTAATACAGAGATCAATGATCGGAAAGTTAGAAACATCCTAGCTGCTGCCTGCTGTAATGAGTTTTAGAACTTTGTTTCAATACACTGCACTTTATTTCTTTCTATTTGTGGTTTTGTAATGATTGGAGTTCTGTTGATAATTGATACTTATACCCAGACTTTTGTGGTATTATTTGGATTTGGACTTCATTGTTTTTATTTGGATTTGGACTTCTGTGGTTATTCGAGCTTTATTTGAATTGTTTTTTTCTAAGGATTAGTTAATGCATTTTAGGCTTTAAAAGCCTTTTGGGCTAAAGCCTGTTAAAAATCCCAGAACCAAAACCAACCCGAAAACTGAATCGATTGGACTCGGTTCAAGTCGGTGCGGTTACAAACCGTATCATTTAGTTTTAGAATCCGAACCCGACCCGAAGTCTTGAGGTCGGTTAGACAGGTTGAACAACCCGAACGGACCTGTGCCTACCCTTAGTTGGTGTACGCATAGGGGTGGAAATTGAACGAAACTGATCGGAAATGACATGTTCGGAAAAAATAAATCGGAATAAAAAAATTTCTTCCAATTCCATTCCAATTTTTTTGGAACAACAAAGTTTATTCCAAGTTCTTAATTATCGGAAATATTCGGAATACTGGAAAAATTCGGAAAAAAATAAATTCGGATCAATCAGAATTCCAACTTAAAAATATATTAGAATTAATTAGAATTCCAAATCGAAAATGGTGGACGTTATCTATTTTGGAAACTTGAAAATCTTGCACTCTTTATACTAGCTGGTATACTATATTTTTTTATTGGAATGTTTTTGTCTACCATAGTAACATATCACCCTAATGATGGATCAACGTTTTGGAGTATAACACTTTATAAAACATAATTATACTACAAAATATAAATGATAATATAATTGCATGACAAGAAAGGAATTAATCTGACTAATAAGCATGGACCTTCAATCGGAAGCAGTGGCGTAGCCAGGAATTTTTGTCAAGGGGAGCACTCGAATTGTTTATCTCTAAATGTTTTTCAACAATTGAGGAAAAAACTAATTTCAACAAAAAAAAAATTTATCTACAACATCTTATTAATTTCATAGAAAACTCCGAAAAATACTTAAAGTATTTGTGAAAAAACTACTCATGTAAGAAATCAAATTGATAAACATTTCCATTAATATTTGGTTTAGCTAAATAAATAAACAAAAACCTTAACCAATTTACATAAAGTTCATACAAATTTGAAATATTAATTCTTTTCATAACAATTTAAAATATTATTCAAAAATTTAAAGCCAATTCTTTATACCTTGATGGCAAAAAGTGAAAAGGTAGAACAAGATAAACAAAACAAAAAAGTGAAAAGTCTAATAAAATGGAATAAAATCTTGATAATTAGATGGTACTATTATATTAAGAAGTTTAGTCTATATATAACTCTAAAAGAATTTAAGTAGAGAATTTTATATATGGAAAGAAAGAGTCCTAAAATCTGAACACTGCGTACATGTTATAAAATTAAATCTAGAAAAAATATTTTTTTCTCAAAATTTCAAGGGGAGCAATTGTGCACCCTAAAACCCCCCTGGCTCCGGCACTGATCGGAAGTATAAACTAACAAATAATTTACTATTACATTAATTTTTTGTTGAATCATACATTGATATTTGATTACATTAAGATTTGAGACTAACTATAATTTGTTATCAAGTCCTCATGTGATTTTATATTTGGTATATCATTTTTAGGTTTATATGTACGTATATTTTAAAAACTGAGAATAATTTAAATTTCTTTAAATTATCGAAAATTTTAGAATTTATATCTGAAAATTAGATCGGATCAAATTAACAATCAAAAAAATTGGATTAGAAATCAAATCGGATCGGATTCACAAGAGTAGTTCCAATTCCATTCGAAAATAATCGGATCTGAGATCGGAAAAGTAAAAAAAAATCGGCAGAAATTTACACCCTTATGCACACACTACAGAGGAAACTCGAGAAAATTTGGAAAAAAACATGACAAAATAAATAATGTTAATTGTATTCAACAATTTAAACATACCTCTTTCCAGAAGGGGCATTTAAATAAGTAAAGACAATTAATTATTTTTTTATAAGTAAGTTGGATGTAATTGATCGATGTACTGCGTTTTGCGGGTTTTAGAGTGCATTCACAGGACCGTTGTTTAATTCAATTTGTATATCTGTTGATCCATGATAATAGTCTTAAAAAAGTAAAAGAAAAAGAAAAAATCACATTAACTAAACACACAATATGTTTGTTGCCATAGCTTTCTTGAGTTACTTCGCAACAAATTTCTCAGCCCCAAATATTTTTATTACTTAATTTTCTTCTTCCTCTACCTCGGAGCTTTAGCCCACATCAAACCCTTTTTCACTCAATCTTTAAAGCTTGCGTGTTTTTCGGCGTGTTAAGTCAAGTCAAGTCAAGTGCTGATATGAAAATCAATTACACTATAAAAGTTAATTGACTTTTAAGTCTACAAGTCAAAGTCCTTGTGTCTTTTTTCTGCTGCTGTAATGAGTTTTAGAACTTTGTTTCAATGCACTGCACTTTATTTCTTCGTATTTGTGGTTGTGTAATGATTGGAGTTCTGTTGGTTTATTTATTTTTAATAATTCACACACACACACACACATATATATATATATATAGATAAAGGTTCCTCAGTTTCCTGAGATATTACAGAACAACATATCGCTGCACAGTTGGCTGCGTAGCCATTCAGGTTCAACAACATAGGAACTAGGAACACATATATATATATATATATATAGATAAAGGTTCCTCAGTTTCCTGAGATATTACAGAACAACATATCGCTGCACAGTTGGCTGCGTAGCCATTCAGGTTCAACAACATAGGAACTAGGAACCAGGGAGCTTACATCCGCATGGGACGCAGGGAAATGAGCTGCCCAGTTACCAGTCCTCATACAATGCTTAAAATTACAAATTTCAAAGTTGCATAATAGAGATAGAACATAGTCTAAGATAGATGAGGAAATCCAAGAAAGATTTGACGGTTTCCTCTTAGGTAATCTACTGCACCAGCACAGTCAGATTCAAGCTCCAGTTTCTTGATTCTTTGGTCTATGCACCATTGAAGGGCTGCCAAAATTTCTCTGCATTCTGCTGACTCTGCAGTTTCTGCCATAATAAACTGACCCGTTGAGTTTCTAATAATATACCCAATACCACATCTGTCATTTGGCGATGTGAAAGTAATATCCACATTCAGCTTGAGGAAGGTTGTTGCAGGTGGTAACCAGATTGTTGGAGGTGGGTTTGGTGCCTGTAGGTCATCACTGGTAGCACTACATTTATTATGGTATTGTTTCACAACTGCATTTGTAATCTTACCAATAGAAAAAGGGTGCAGAGTTTTGTTTTGAAAAGCTGCTAGACATCTGGCTTTCCATACATGCCAAGTAATAATAACACAACAAGAAGTCCATAAAGATTTCTCAACAAACCAGTTTGCAGGGGGTATGAACCATTGGTTAATCCATTGAGCAACATTCATATTTTTGAAAAAGACAAGCCTTAGATTTAGCTGACAAGAAAACCACACTTTTTGAGTAAAACTGCAATCAAGAAGAATGTGCCTTGGAGTTTCAACTTCCATGTTACAAAGAGGGCAAAGCTTTGTAGGGATATTGATGAATCTACCAATTTTGAATCTAGTGGGGACACAGTTAGTGATACATTTCCAAGCAAAACGATAAGCTCTAGGAGGGGCTCTAGATTTCCACAGTTTTAGGTAAACTTTTGGGTTAACAGTAGAGATAGAGTCATTGGTGAGGTAATTGTACATAGATTTAACAGAATGATTACCATTTTTAGTGTGCATCCATTTAAGCACGTCGATGTTAGAGTCTTTATTAATGACAGAGTTTGTGATGTGATGAACAATATCATGGGTGAAGGTGGAATTGAGGAGGGGGACATTCCAGAGATTAGTGCCAGGCAGAATGAGTTGATTGACAGTGGAGGGGGTGTTAAGGGGAAGGGGACTAAAGTGGGTGAGGTTAAGAGTTGGTAAAGTAGGGAGCCAGCTATCTCTCCAAATGCTTATGAAGGTCCCTTTACCTACATGCCAGCAAAGTCTAGGTGCCATCTGGATATTAAGGAAGAGATGGAGCGCCATATCCAAGAGGCATTAGGTTTAGCAGTGAGGTGAGTCAAAGGCATATTTCTGAAGTACTTGGATCGGATAATGGTGGTGCATATGTTATCAGGTTTAGTAAGGACTCTCCATCCAATTCTAGAGATGAGGGCAATGTTTTGAGTATGAAGATCTTTGACGCCTAAACCACCACATCTCTTGAGCAAGCAAATACGGTCCCAGCTTTTGAGATACATGGGTTTCCTTTTGTTTTCTTTAAAACCCCACCAAAAGTCTCTCTGCAGGCTATTTAATTTTTGAGTTATTTGTTTTGGAATTTGAAAGCATGTCATTTGGTAAGAGGGCACGATAGAGGTTACAGAGTTTATAAGCACAGTTCTACCCGCTTGAGAGAGAGATTTGTTTTTCCACCCAGCAAGCCTCTTTTCGATTCTTTGGACTAAAGGCTTAAACATGGTAGTTTTCTTGTGTCCAAGGAACAAGGGGGTGCCAAGGTATAACTCTTCTTTGTTAAGTTGATTCATCTGAAGGATGTTAAGGATGTTTTGTTTGAGGGTCTGGGACATGTTATTACTAAATAACACTCCCGACTTCCCAAAGTTTATTTGTTGTCCTGTGAGAAAGCAGAAGCGTTGAAGGGTGTCGATAATTTCTCCTGCTTCTAGATGGTTTGCTCTACAGAAGATGAAGATATCATCCGCAAACAGAAGGTGAGAGATGGTGGGGGGGCTGTATCTAGAGGCTTTCATACCATTGATCTTGTGCTCATTAGATTTTTCAGAGAGCATTCTGGAGAGAAGTTCCATACAGATGATGAAAAGGGACAGGGAGATGGGGTCCCCTTGCTTAAGCCCACAGGTGGGCTTGAAGAAGCCTTTGGGGGTGCCATTAATCATAACAGAGGAGTGGAGAGAGGATATGCACTTATAAATGTGATTTGTGAATTTGTGGTGAATCAAGAGGAGGATAGAATGTGGATTAAGCTTTCCCAGTTGACTCTATCAAAGGCTTTCGACATATCAATTTTGATCGCCATAAGTCCCCCAAGGCCGGATTTATGCCTTAGAGTGTGAATAATCTCATGGGTGATAATCACATTGTCCAAGATTTGACGATCAGGAACAAAGGCACATGGGGGGGGGGGAGATCATGTGAGGGAGATTGGATTTGGACTTCTGTGGTTATTCGAGCTTTGTTGGAATTTTTTTTCTAAGGATTTGTTAATGAATTTTAGGCCTTAAAAGCCTTTTGGGTTAAAGCCCGTTAAAAAGCCCATAACCAAAACCAACCCAGAAACCCATTGGACTAGGTTCAAGTCGGTGCGGTTACAAACCGTATCAGTCGGTTTTAGAATCCGAACGCGACCCAAAGTCTTGAGGTCGGTTGGGATCCGGTTAGACAAGTTGAACAACCCAAATCGACCTGTGCCCACCCTTAGTTGGTGCCCGCATAGGGGTGGAAATTGAACGAAACGGATCGGAAATAGCATGTTTGGAAAAAATAAATCGGAATAAAAAAATTTCTTCCAATTCCATTCCAATTTTTTTGGAACAACAAAATTTATTCCGAGTTCAAAATTATTGAAAATATTTGAAATACTTGAAAAAATCAGAAAAAAAAAAAAATTCGGATCAATCGGAATTCCAAGTTAAAAATATAGCCGTTCTACAGTGCGTCAAACCTTCAATACATTATGGTGTGTCGGACAATCTTAGCCACATATTGGTATGCATCTGTAAATGGAAGACTTTTTAATGACTTGATAACCTGTTGAACAAGTTTTATTAAAAAAGAAATAGTTTTGGGTCAAACAAACTAACACAGCCACCTCATTAAAACTTACAAACTAACACAGCCACCTCATTAAAACTTTACACATCATCTACCATGTCCTATCAATTTCTTAACTTCTTTCTTCTCTTTTTATACGGTATGTAATTTATTTTTCTTCGCAAATTACAACTCAACCAGACACAAGCTCCATTAATGGCTACCTAGATCTTGGGAAAAACAAATTAAACAATAACAAAACTAACAGAATTATTTGATTCCTTAGAAAATCGATTATAAAATTAAAGAATTAAACTTGAGATAAGTTTGGAATAAAATCACTAGTCCAACAAAAGATCCATGCTTGAGATTAGTTGTTGGATAAAGAAAATCTTGATCTATCTCGGTCTCTCACTAAATCGCTTTGGTATCTTATAAAATTCGTGTTTGAGAATAGTTCTTGGATAAAGTAAATCTAGATGTTATTGTTTAAGTTCGATTTTTTAGAATAAAAAATTGTTGGTTTGAGCTTGAAAGAGATTGCAGTAATCTAGTGATCTTTGTAGCAGAGATAACAATAGAAGTGGGTTACTATTGACCCTAGTCAATCGGGTCAAGAAAAAATTAAGTGGGTATGTTTTAAACTATTTTTGTAATAATATAAGGTTAGTTTTTGTAGGCCTTTGGGTTTCTCTTTTGTTCTACAAAACACTATACTTTGTAATGCGGTCTGTTAAAAGTCCATTTCTGACTTGTTGACGTCTATGTAAGTATGTATAATGATTAAGTCAAATTGTATCAAAGATTTATGTGAACGTGGAATGTGCTATCATGCTATGTTTAGCAACCTATTAACTCATTATCAACCAATCACTTCCCTCACCCTTATATAATTGCCAAAACAAAAAAATCATTACACACACATCAAATCATAAGTGATTTTGACTTGATTGATTTTAGGATTTTTTTACATTGATTTAATTAGTGATTTTTACTTATTTGACTTGGCCAATATTGACCCAATTAGGAAAGTACGCATGACTTGACCGATTTCAAATTTTTTTACCAGGTCATACATAATTGACCAAGTTAACTAGAGTTGACCATAATAAAATGGTTGTATGTCAACTACAGTTTCAGTCAACCCGACAATGTTTGACAGCGTTTATTAAAAGTGACAAAAAAATTGACTTAATGTTCTTCATCATTTAGATTGACCAATTTTTATCAAGTCGGTACTTCATTGACTAAGTTGACTAGAGTTGACCTTATTAATTCATTTAATTAGAAACTTAATTTTGACTAAATTACAAGAAGTTGACTTGACTTGATCGATTTTAGGATTTTTTACATCGATTTAATAATTTTGACTTATTTGAGTCCGCACGAGTTGACCGATTTTGAATTTTTTTATCAAGTGATTTTTACTTATTTGACTTGACCAATATTGACCCAATTAAGAAAGTACGCATGACTTGACCGATTTCAAATTTTTTTTACCAAGTCATACATAATTGACCAAGTTAAGTAGAGTTAACCATAATAAAATAGTTGTATGTCAACTACAATTTCAGTCAACCCGACAATGTTTGACAGCGTTTATCAAAAGTGACAAAAAAATTGACTTAATGTTCTTCATCATCTAGATTGACCAATTTTTATCAAGTCGGTACTTTATTGACTAAGTTGACTAGAGTGACCTTATTGATTCATTTAATTAGAAACTTAATTTTGACTAAATTATAAGAAGTTGACTTGACTTGATCGATTTTAGGATTTTTTACATCGATTTAGTAATTTTGACCTATTTGACTTACTAGAGTCCCCATGAGTTGACCGATTTTGAATTTTTTTATCAAGTTACATATGAATTGACCAATTTTTATCAAGTCAGACATTAATTGATCAAGTTAACTAGAGTTGACCTTAATAAAAAAAATTTATGCCAAGTACAGTTTCAGTCAACCCGACAATGCTTGACAATGATAATCAACACTGACAAAAAATTGACGTAATGTTCTTTAATTGACCAATTTTTACCAAGTCAGACATTAATTGACTAAGTTAACTAGAGTTGACTTTAATAGAATTGTTTTATGCCAACTACAGTTTCAGTTAACCAGACAATGTTTGGCAATGTTTACCAAAAGTGACAAAAAATTGACATAATGTTCTTCATCATATAGATTGACCAATTTTTACCAAATCATAACTTAATTGACCAGTTTGACTAGAGTTGACCTTATTGGCTCGATTAATTAGACATTTAATTTTAACCATATTACAAGAAGTCCGCATGACTTGACCGATTTTAGATTTTTTTACCAACTAGGGCATGAATTGACCAATGTTTACCAATTCGAACAATACTTGACCAAGTTAACTAGAGTTGACATCAATCAACTCGACAATGTGTTGACCAATGTTTATCAAAAGTGAACTTAATGACCAAGTTTACTAGAGTTGACCTTAATGACTTGGCTAATTTGGAACCTACTTTTGACAAAATTGCAGAAAGTTGACTTTGGTTGAATAATTTTACGATTTCTTTTATTTTATAATTTTGACTTATTTAACTTAGACCAAGTTTGACTCAAATATTAAAGTCTGTATGACTTGACCGATAGTCAATTCGAATGGAAGAGAATTTTTTCGGTTTATTCTACTTTTAGCCCGACACTACCAACAAAATTCTTAAAAATGGAATGGCTAAGAATTCTTGGTAGGAAACCAAGAATCGTTACACACAAATCAAAACATAGGTGAGTTCACATGACATCATCTCTTTTAGTTTTACTTTCTACTTTTCAACAAAACCTACGTTGGCCTGTCACATGCATCACCTAATAAAGTTGTCATAATCAATATTACAGACCTATTAAATTTCTCCCTTTCAATAATTATCCTCCACCTGTAACCCACAACTACTTTGTTTCCCCTACACCATCTAAAAATCTATTAGATCGTTCTAACCCAATTAACAACTTACACCTCTTATCTAGATCCAATGCTTGAATACCACTGGATCAGTTACATTATAACAAACACCCACTAATCATTAAACCAGTCAACAATTAATCACTAGCAATTGTACCATCTGGAATGACCAATTTTTATCAAGTGGGTACTTCACTGACTAAGTTGACTAGAGTTGACCTTATTGACTCATTTATTTAGACACTTAATTTTGACAAAATTACAAGAAGTTGATTTGATTTGATCGATTTTAGGATTTTTTACATTGATTTGGTAATTTTGACTTATTTGACTTACTAGAGTCCGCATGAGTTGACCGATTTTGAATTTTTTTATCAAGTCATACATGAATTGACCAATTTTTATCAAGTCAAACATTAATTGACTAAGTTAACTAGAGTTGACCTTAATAGAATTTTTTATGCCAACTACAGTTTCGGTCAAACCCGACAATGCTTGACACTATTTATCAAAAGTAACAAAAAAATTGATGTAATGTTCTTCAATTGACTAATTTTTACTAAATCAGACATCAATTGACTAAGTTAACTAGAGTTTACTTTAATAAAATTGTTTTATGCTAACTATAGTTTTGGTTAACCCGACAATGCTTGATAATGTTTATCAGATGTGACAAAAAATTGACGTAATGTTTTTCATCATATGGATTGACCAATTTTTACTAAGTCATAACTTAATTTACCAGTTTGACTAGAGTTGACCTTATTAGCTCGGTTAATTAAACACTTAATTTTGACCATATTACAACAAGTTGACTTAATTTGACTGATTTTAGGATTTTTTTTTACATCGATTTAGTAATTTTGACTTGACCATTATTGACCCAAATACTGAAGTCTGCATGACTTGACCGACTTTAGATTTTTTTTACTAACTAGGGCATGAATTGACCAATTTTTACCAAGTCGGACAATACTTGACCAAGTTAACTAGAGTTGACATCAATCAACTCGACAATGATTGACCAATGTTTATCAAAAGTGAACTTAATGTTCTTTATCAATTGGATTGACCAATTTTTACCCACTCGAACACTAAATGACTAAGTTGACTAGAGTTGACCTTAATGACTTGGCCAATTTGGAACCTACTTTTGACAAAATTGCAAAAAGTTGACTTTGGTTGACTAATTTTTATTTCTTCAATTTTATAATTTTAACTTATTTAACTTAGACCAAGTTTGACTCAAATACTAAAGTCTATATGAGTTGACCGATAGTTAATTCAAATGGAAGAGAAATTTTTGGTTTATTCCACTTTTAACCCGAGACTACCAACAAAATTCTTAAATCTGGAAAGAAAACTTTTGTTTTCGCTAAAGGGTATAGTAGTCAATTGAGTGAAGGGTGAGTATGACTAGGATTAAATAAAGTATGACTGGGATTATAATTTACTAAACGATTAGGATATTAAATAAGGTATGACTGGGATTAATTAAGGTATGACTGGACGAATTCTTTATTTACTGAACCTTTCTTCATTTACTGAACCTTTCTTCTCTCTTTCGTTAAACCTTAAACTTTTCCTTCTCTCTCAATCACTCATCTCTCTCTCTCTCTTCGTTTTAATCCTTTCTCTTCAATCAAAGATTTCTCTCGCTTAAAAGGTAATTAATTTCTCTCTTGCTCTCAATTTCTCTGCTCTTAAACCCTAATAGCAGAATTAGTTAGATCAATTGTTTTTTTAATCCTATACATAAAATTTTAAATTTTGTGAGATGCCATGAAATGCCATGAAAAGACCTATCAATAGATCAGTAGAAGCAATTTAGACTATCCAATTTAAATTTTGTTTTGTATTACAAGGTTTAGATGCTAGAGATAAAAGAGAGGATTTATTTTGTGCTAGAGGAAATCTTCCCCAGAATGAATTGTCTGACGTGCCAGTAATTGCCAAGTTGGCAGTAGCCCCTGATGCAAAAACATAAGAAGAGCTTATAAACCTCTCTCTTCAACCATGGGTTCTTGATTTTTGTCTGCATTTCAATTTTCAAGTCATGATTATTTTCACAGGTCCTAAGCGGATTAAATCATAATTATAAATCTACCTTCTCTAAATATCCAAAAGTCTGATGTCAAATATTCTACACAGCACAACAGTTATGTACCTTCAGCTCCAAGATTAGCTAAAACTTTCACACCGTGTATTTGAACTTCCAAGTCTTCAGAGCTTAACATAGATATAATCTTTGGCAGACCAACTGAATGTCATGATAGCTGCTAGATAAATCCGAATAGCTGAAGGAGATGAATAACAAAAATGGCTTCAATATTTAAGTCTATAGCGTGCCTACTTGACCATTGTAATTTTACAGAAAAAATATGAATTTACATCACTGCACGTTAATCATCTTTCTGCCATGGTTAAAAGGTGTGAATCCCTGTCACCTACTGGACCTTAAATTTAATACATAGTTTTGAATCCCTTCCCTACAGCACATTGATTTAATTTACTTAGTATATTGTGTGTTTATCTTGCTATTCCATAGAAATGTTCTGTGGATTCATCGATTCATTACCATCCAAACTTTTCCCCAGTCAAATTCTTTTTCCCTCAGCAGAAATTCTTCATTCAATTGTCAAAACAAATAAACAGTTATCTCCGTCTCACTCATTCAGGTCAACTTATTCTCTAACCTTTTTTCTTTCTTTCCATATTCTCACTCATTTTTGTTATATGCACCTTCATATAGATGTGGTTTGTTTTCCCTTCATGCATTGCCAAATACTAATTGCACATCGGCAAGGGGCCTTCCTCCGTATATCATTTGTTCTACATAGTTAAAGAACTTTAATATTGTAGACATATTGATAATGTAGACTCGACTGTTTCATATATGAATGTGGTTTTTCAATCTCAAATTGAAATTTAGGGTTGAGGTTGTAGGTGGATATGAAATCTTTGTTTTTCAATCTCCAATTGTTTTTTTTATACTGGTTCTAGGTGGATATTATTACCCCTTATTCAATTTTACATACTAATTGATTATATTGGTTCTACGTGGATATAGTTTTACTTTTCTATTGCTTTTCTCTAACTTTTTTAATATTGATTATCTTATTATTCCCAATTTTGTCAAACAATCTTACACAAATTGAATATCAGGGATGAACAATTCAGAGGGGGAATACAATGAACATGGCAGCCCAGGCTGCGATTGTAGAGGTAGACCTAATGGAAGAGGACATAGTTTCCTATCATCAAGCAAATACATGTTTGCAAATACCATTGCCTGCAAGAGGTCAAACTTAAGAGCATCTATTCTACTAATTCTGTAAGTCGTTTTCTAAATAGACTTAGAAACTGAAACTATATTGCAAAACATTTATTGAAAGTCAGTACTTTTCATGCCTATTTTGCTTATTGCTTTTCATGGCTTCTCTGTGTGGATTTATCTTCTCTATTCATTGCATTCCTCCATTAGTAGATGTTCAGTAGGACTTACCCCTTATGTGTGATTTACACTCACACAAATTTAGTTGTGTTGCTCAGCTATTCCTTAATTAATCTGAAATCTTACTCTGTCCACAAATGTTGATTTACACTTTCATACCCTGTCCCAAGGTAACAATGCATCAGGTTTTTTCTAAGTTTTCTTCACAAAATCTGAAGAAGTACAAAGAGACTTGGTTAAACACTGCCTAGGTTTTCTTAGCTGTTGTTAGTCATGATATGGAGATGATCACAATAAATCTTGGAAATTTTTCGTAGGCTGACCTCATGTAACAATGTCGAGACTGAATAAGCACAAATTTTTTTGAATAGGATTGGCGGTAAGATACCCTCTCAATTTAAAGAAATATAACAGACCTTTGTAAATCCTACAAAAGCTATTGCAAATAATGTATCCACTATCTATGTCGAGAGATAAAAGTAGGACATGACCGAAGTGCGTATTAGTTGAGGAGAGATACAAGCAACGTATGACAGCGAGATGTTGGTAAAATAGATTTTTCTCTTGCAGTAATTGAAAGTTGACCAAATGCGAGTATCTTATAAACCTATTGAATTATATCTTACGTTTAGTTTTAATTCTCTTCAAAGTTAATCAATCTTGGAACTGATGGATTGTACATAAGTAACCAAATGCGAGTTCGTCTAAAGTGAGTTGCTTATACAATGTATTGTATATCAGTTAAGTATTATGAGCTCAATTACTTTCCAGTCTTCCTTCGATTAGTGCCAAGGATTACATGCATGTGGTTTTGGCAAATGATGGATTTAAATTGAGATCTGAGAACACTAACCTAGCTCTAGAATTATCGTAATTTGAGAAAGTAAGTAGTTTTGTGTGTGTATGTTAAAAATTGAAATGTTTTAAGAATTGTATGCTTATTTGTTGAGAAATGTGGTGCATATGTGGGAAGCATGTTCACTGTAGATAGTAATCATAACTATCATTATCATTATTTTGTTCAGACTCTTTGATTCTTAGTGTCTTTCTTCAACTTATTGTATGGAAGAACTTATCTTTCATGTTTTCGCTCTAGGGATGCTACTTTCATTCTAGGGATGCAGAATGCAGAAAAAGACCATAATGGATATGGTGACCCATGACCGAGGCTCCAGTGATAGAGGAGGACATAGTTTTCGTTGACATGTAAGAGGTTATGTTGGTGGAGATATGTATCAAGAATTCAGTGGTTACAATGTTGTGATATACTCCCAAGGTAGCTTTTGTGCATTCTCTTTTGCAATATCAGATCATTTTGTTTGAACTGCAAACTAAAGCATGGCTGAGTTGAAATTTTTAGTATAGTTATAGATGAACTGCAAACTGTCAGACAACATTTTTAGTATATTTATAGATGAACTTCATTAATTTTTACAGTTATGCATTTTTAGTATAGTTATAGAAGAACTGTGTACAGTTATATAGAAAGATACCACTACAGTTAGGCCTTTAGTTCTTGAGCATGTCTAATGAATCAGATTGCTACCACCACATCCATTGTTTTTTTTATTAATCCATTGATTGTTTACAAACCATGATAAGCAATTCACATTATAACCTTTAATTCATTTATGTAGATTGGTAGTGAAAAGTTAGTCTGCACTTTTGCTTGGGGTTCTCAGTTACAATCTGATGCCTTGAGAATGTGCCCCTATTAATGCCATATCATATCAATCCTAATCTTTGAACTTAATTTTAGTTTGGTTATTGGGAACTTGCTTAAGCATATTGGTTTGTTTCATATGTTGATAAAAGATCCATCAAGCACCAATTTCATGTTGTATGAGTAGAGTATGCATGCAACAGACAGTTCATCTGTACAATATTATTGTACACCTTTTAGAAACCATCATTGTATACCTTTATTTATCCCAAAAAATAAGGTTGGTCATATTGTATCTTAAAAATAAAGTATCTAACATTAACAAGTATGACTTGGTATTATGTTTTTCTTAATATAAGTATTTGTTGAAATCTATGTAATCAATATTATAATTCTATATTCTAATAGAGTTCAGCTGGTCAACAAGCTTGAGCATTACCGCCATTAGGGTCATAGGCGCAGGAAATTTTTAGGGGGGAGATTTTATGTAGCTAATATGAAGCATTGATCTGTTAGGAGTTATTAGATATAATCGGGAAACCAATCAATGAGACTTGATATGCATTACCCAAGCTACGAAAGTGGCCAGTCATGCTGAACCATTTATGTTGAAATGGAAGTTCTCAATTGATTATAGTTTTTTTTTTTTTTTTATTAATCTGCTTTATTGTTTTATTTGATGTTGAATTCTATAGGGTAAAAGCTGATTGATTTTATGTCCCTTCATTGAAATGAAAATGGGATATCTCAGGTATGTCAATCTAAAAGATTAAAACAAGCCCTGCGTGCATGTAAAAGTAGATTAGTTTATTGTGAAGCTCTCTAAAGAAACACAGTATTTTTTTGGGTGATATAGCAACACATGTTAAGAGTAGATACATATTGGGACCTTTTTGATCAGCAAATGTGCTTAAAATTTTGGTGGGTGATGTAACCACATGTTAGGAGTAGATACTGGACAAATCTGTGCATTTTAAGATCCCAACAACAGGTTGGAAACTTTCTGATAAATGTAGTCCCAATCATAGTTCCACCAAAAAGACATGCAGTCATGCAGCTTACTAGATGTTTCATATGCCATACGATAGCATTTTTTGTAGCTTGACATAACAAGTTAGATCTTGAAGTAGTAGAATTGAAAATGTATACGCTTTGAATTGTTTTTTTTTTTTTTTTTTTGTTGCACTAATAGTGCAATATACATTTTAGAACAAGATGGTTAACTACGAGTATCTTTGGAACAAATCTCTTCGAAATAATTAATATAAAGAACTCACATGAGAAAGCTAGTGAACATACTCTCAACAACTTAAACCTTCAGCCACGTATGATAGGCATTTCTAGGAATAGATCTGTTACACCAGTTTGTTCTGCATATTTGTCCTGTTAGGTGATCAGGCCTGATCAGTGGAAAAAATCTCAACCAAGTCACAACATAAATGGAAAAACCGAATCAAAGTTTATGCAATTCAAAAGTATATAGATGGTCAATATTTTAACATCAGAAACACTTTTTAATTTATAAACTTTTCTTTTCCATAGGAAGAAAGGGAAATGACATACTACAAGTCAGTCAATGTTTACAGTTACACCTTGAAGAATGTATCCTATTATTTCAATCCTCTTTTGGTAAAAATATGAACTGAAATAAAACTTAGAACACATATAGGTAAAGGTGTATGTGCAGAGAGGGACCTATATCTAAACCTGTTGTTATTACCTGTTTTCTTTTTCCGATATCAAATGTAACCCTGTTGTTGTATTACCTGTTTTCTTTTTCCAATATCAAATATAATGGCTCCTGAAACTACGTCAATACTTTGTTATAGCTTTATTAGTTTTGTTTATGATACTCAATTCTATCATTGCTAGCATCTTATTATACAATTGGCTTATTGTAAGATATTTTTTAGGGGTACTTTGCTGATGTGCAAAGTGGTATTGTGGTGTCGGAGTGTGGCAGGTGACAATTTCTAGGGTCTGACAGTGAAGATACAAGGCTATTTTATCGAGCTTGAAGAATTAGTGTTGGTACTTTCTTTCTTTTGCTTTGGATATTTATCACCTGATGGCACACGTTGATCAAGATTGTATTTGGTTTGTTGCTGATTAATAATATTTTTGTTAATCCATAAAAGACAACAAAACTTTTATTAAACATTCTATCTATGCAGGTTAATGATCTTTATGTAATGCCATAAATTGCCAAATTTATATATATATATATATATATATATATATATACTACCCAACTCAAAGATGAATAAAAGCAATGACAAACATAAATACAAAATATGAACTATGCATTTTTTTTGTTAGAGTTATATGTTTATCAGAGAAGGGTGTACCATTTCTGAAAATTTTGTATGGCAAAAGGGTTTCAATTATAATATTTTTGCAAGTTTGTTAAGGGAGTAGAGATAGGTTCAGGTGAGATTGTGAGGTATGAAAAGGTGCATAATTATTTGTATGTAAGTTTTCTAATTTGAGTTAGGAACTCAAATTCTCCTATTTATTCAATTTGACGACTCTCTAGCTGTGTTAGGACTTAGCGAATACGTTAGTTTTATCTGCTATTGGCGAACACTTGAACACTTTCCCCAAACTTGCAACAGATTGTACTTTATCACAGACAAAACAACCAACTTTATATGGAATTTGTGGAAAAAATCATTCTTAAATGATTACTTATTATTATTGATTGTGATGTTGCATATGACAAATTTAAAAATACTGCGGGATCATTGAGACTACAAAAGGTTACAAAGGCAGGGTTTACAAGCATCAAAACTAATTTGGTGTATTTGGATTTTAGTACACAATTACTGCAACAATGCTTTTTATTCAGTCAAGTTTTATTTACAAGTAAAATCTTGGACTATGTTGAGTTACCTTTAAAGTTTCTCTAGAGGCCATGTGTTTAATTCTTTATTTTGTGGCTATGGTCAATTCTCTAGAGGTAGCTAATTTGATGTTAAGAGTATTTGGATTTTAGTACACAATTAATGCCACAATGCTTTTTATGCAGTCAAATTTTATTTGCCAGATAAATCTTGGACTATGTTGAGTTACCTTTAAAGTTTCTCTGAAGGCCATGTTTTAATTCTCTATTCTATGGCTATGGTGTCAATTCTAATGATGTTAAAGAAAAGTTGCCAGTTCTGTATGATTAGAAACTAAATTCCACAAACTTTTATTCTTTTGGGGATTTAGTTGGTTAAATTCCTGAAACTGATCAGAATTATCTGTAGATAAAAAGTAAAGAATAAGAAAACCCAATTCTCTCACTACGGAAACAATAATATAATGGACAATGGTAACGCTAAGATCATATCTCTCACTACGGAAACAATAATATAATGGACAATGGTAACGCTAAGATCATACCATAAGGGAATTGGAAAGTTGCTGATATTTTTATTTTTATTGTGTTTCTAGCTCATAGCTAAGTCTCTTGACTGAAATTTTCCTACCACAATTGCAGATACAGAGATACTCTTAGATTTGTAGTTACAAATCAAAAAATATCCTTTCAAAGGTAAAGTAGAATAGTGGCTGCGAGAGCTCTGTATAGTTGGAAATGTAATTTTTATTATTTCAGTTTATGGACTTCATCGAATAGATCAATCGGATCGTATTTGGCATTCAACATGACTTTCTCTTTCCAGAGAAGCTAATCAGATTGCCCAGCTTCATTCACCCTCAAAAATTAAAGAATTCAACCTACTATCAACTAAAATGCATTTTGTTTATCATTGGGAAGAAAATCTAAGACATCAATCTCAATATGTCCCTACCACTCTCTATATGTCCCTAAACCGGCCTAAGAAGAAATGATAAGCTGGAATCAATTTCTATAATTCGAAACTTTTCATGCAGTTGATGATCAAGTAAAAATTGATTAGGTATAAACAGGAGTTATATCTCTGAGCACTTAGATAATAACTATGTTGCATAGGTGGGGGTATTATTGGTATGGGCCTGGGTTTTTATATAGCCTGTTTATATTTAAGGTAAGGATAAAACCAGAATTATCAGTATCTATGTATATGGGTATTATTGTGTATAGGCATGGGCTTTTATACAGTCTGTATATAATTAAGATCAGGCTTCGCAAACCACGTTATTTTGGGGGCGTCTTTCTAAAGTAGTAGAGATTTTCAGTTGGCTTTATGCGTAATGATGCAGTATAGCCCATTGTTGCATACAATGTTGTTTACATGCAACCTTATGCCAAATAACAAAGGCTTTTATGGAAGAATTTCAAACATTGCATTTTAACTCCATCCCTGATCTAAAACTAAATTTCCTAATCTCTTTTCACTAGAAAAAAAAAAAAAATCTTTGAAGCAACGGATCCGAAAAAAGAAGTAATTAAACCCCATCCACCCATCATGCGATCTCAAGATGTGGTGCAACTATTAAAAACACATTATAAGTTGTAACACCCCCCAAAATATGCCTTTCATACACAAGGGCTATTAACTTAGTAGTTTAATCTGGATACGTTATGCAATAGAATCAAACCTTCCTTCTGGTTTTCAACAATCACCACAATTGGCGTTTAGGGCATCTCTAATGGTTTTTTTGTTTTGGTGGTTCACCTAAGCACATTTGATACTCATTTGGTGTTTTATTTGCTATTAAAATTCGTTCTCTCTAATGGTTTATCAAATTTGAGCGGGCAACAGAGAACCGCTTCTTTCAGGTGCCCATATTTTTTTATATGCTTTTACATAGGGGTGGGCATAGAGAAACCCGCTTACAAAAACGATCCAAATGTTAAGCGAGCAATGGGGTGCCGCTCAACTTAACTAATGGGTGGATGTTCGGTTAGGAGGACAACTTCTTTTGAGCGGGTAATGAACGATCGCTCAAAGTGGGTGTTCAGGAGCCACTCAACTTGAGCGGTTCTCTCTTGCCCGCCCAAGTGTGGTATCAAATTTGATAAAAACACCAAATTTTTACCAAATTTTGTGAAAATTTGATGAAACTTTACTACCAACTCAAATTTGATGGTCCATTAGAGATGAGTTTTTTTGTTTTTCTCCAAATTTGAGTTTGATACCATGTTTGGTGGTCCATTAAGGATGCCCTTATACAAGTCGGTTTTGCACCATATTCTCTTTTAACGAAACTTTAACATTTTCTAAAATATTAAGTACATATTATCGTGCCTGAAATGAAATCATTATGGTATGCAGTTGACCTTTACGACATACTTACAAGTTATTATGGACAAATAATGTATCCAAATGTTTTTTTGGAAATAATCAGACATGAGAAAATAATGAAAATAATGAGATCAATAGTAGAAGATATACAACCAGAAGAAGAAGATGATACATATATGGACGAATGGACCTGATGAAAAAGAAGATGATATACAAGAAATTTAAAATAGATACATGGAGCTGATAAAGATATTTACTCTAAAAAATATAGTTTATTAGATTAATTATTATATTTTTAAAAATAATAGGGATCAATCCAATGACACTTTGTAATTTAGGTCAGCAATTTTATCCATGCATGATATGGCATGTTTTTAAAAAGCTTTGGTGTATACGAATCATTATATTGTAGAAAACTTTGGTGCTTATAAGTCAATTGGTTTATTTAGGATTAGCAATAAAAAATGATTTTTGGAAATCTGTCTGACCAAGGAGGTGAGAGACAGAGTCCAGATCGTTGTAATACCTGCCTCTGTACTCTTCACTTGGACAACAATGTTGTACCTTGCGTCATGTACATTTGCTCCACATTTACCCCACTTGAAAACATCCCTTCAATCCTTTCAATCTTGGTTCTTAATTCTCTACCAGCGTGTTAACGTCATGTACATGTTAGATTAGTTCTCTTAATGATTACAAAGAGGATACAATATTATAAAATATGTAAAGACCAGTACTTCCATGCCAGTTATCAGTATTTTTATTTCTATCTCACACACTCGATTTCTTTTGGTCTTTTAGGTTTAAATTGTCAGTGTTCTGTAGTATGAATAAGCCCGTATAACTTATGTAAGTTGATATATGTCTCTTGGACTGAAGGATACGTCTGTATAACCTATGCAAATTGATATATGTTACACCTACTAAATATTTGTTTTAAGAGATTAAAACTACTAATTTAACTCCTAAAATTGAATGTGACAGAATAATGTTTTGAAGATTACTGTCTTCAAATCATTAATGGTAGTCGTGGCAGTGCCATGGGTTTTACTAGTAGTACAATCAGATCTGACCCCACCTTTAACTCATGTTACAATAAACGGGTTGGGCTTGAAATATGTTGTACTTTCACATTTGTTGGAGCCCATAACATTAAGCATTGTCAGCCCAAACAACACAAAAAACTAATGATTCCTTTCAAACTCTTTTTTAAAAAATGGATCCCACATATTAATGTGACAAAAAGTCAAATTCTTAAATCTCTTTCTTCTCCAACTACCCATTCTCTACAATACCAAGTTTTGTGTTCTTCATCCTTCATTTCTTTGATATCTTGGTTTTGATTGATTTTTTATTAAAAGATTTGTTTCTCGATCTTTTTTTTTTTTGTTGAATTTTTTGGTTGATGAAATGATGATGGATGATGAATCGAAACCGCAAATAAAGTAATGTACTCTTTTATACTGAGCTAGGATACTATATTTTCTTATTGTAGTGTTTTTGTCTACCATAATAACGAGTAAAGCTATGGGGACAACCTTATAAGCATAATTACTACTATCAATAAATAATAAGGATCATGAATCACGTAATTAATCACTAACAAATACACATACTTTTATCCATAGCCATTGATGATCCAAGAAACTGCACAAGATCTAGGTTTCACTCTCCTTGCCGCTTAAACCCTAATATATGTTGTAATAGTAAGTGTATGAGGATGGAAATCATACACCAATTTATAGAGGTGAAGAGAGGACCTAAATCTACAAACCTAAGTTCGTTAGATCTAGACCGTCCATCATAGTTAAGATCTACGGTAGATATGACTTCCATATAACCTATTACTAATTAGCTTATTTCTATATTAAACCAAGGTTAAAGGTACATGGACCACATTATGGGTTGGGCTTTATATGTGGAATACATAAGGCGCGCAATAAGAGCTAAATTAGTTTTCGAAATGGTTATCATAATACCGTCATTAATTAAACCATTAATATGAGCCATAGAGGTTCCACATCGCATAAATGACATGGTTCCTTCCATGTACTATGACATCAACAATTTAATTAACTAGGTCTATAAGCGGAAGTAACAATAATGGTCCAATAATGTCTTTGTAAAAGACTATTTCTGTCAACAATTATCCATTCACATACATGTACATAAAGAATGGAAAACAGAAAATTCAGAACTTAATCAATAATGTGAGCTCAAAATAATGTCAAATAATAAGCACTAAGTAATCCACAAAATCATTAAGTTATGGGTTACATTCAAAACCCAACTTGTTAATCATGATGCTAGAATATCATTATTTTTAGCTCTTAAGTTAGTGGATTTACTAACACGTGTACTAATGTGTTCCATTGACACTTACTTGTTCTAAACTTAAGCCATAATCAATAGGTATTTTATATCATGTGCTAAACATTAGAATACCTATCATTCTTACAAAGGCATATAGTTGCAACATTATTACAATAAAATTCAAACAACTTAGAAATCAATAACTCTAAGTTATGATATTGATAATCGGTTTTGACGCCTACTATCAAAATATTATATTTTTAACTTGAAGTTCCTTCTTGTGCCTGCATAAATTGGATATCAAAGTAGACAAGTAACAAACAAGAGTCGTACCTACCTCAGAGGGGGAGATCTTAGCTCAAACACAATAGAAAACAATAGTTAAGAAACACCAAGGGAATCAATAATAAGATTTGATGATTGATTCTACTTCCTACAGGCAATAATAAATAGTAAACCCTAACTTAAGTATATGGTATAGATGAAAAGAAGATATATGATGACATAGGGGGAAGAGTTGGTATCCACAATCTAAATCATACAATCATAGCATGTTGTTCCTCATGTTCAATCTATAATAACTAATTAGTCACCTCTCGGTTATTCCAACTAATCATTAATACCTATAATAATCAAGTAGTCACCTCTCAGCTATTCCACCTAATTAAAACGGGATTCTCTTATGCATGCTATTGAATATGTTTCATTAATTAAATCTTCACCTCTCAGTTATTCAATCTAATTAACTTAACATATTATTCATAACTAAATCATCACCTCTCAGCTATTTGATTTAATCACAAAAGGGTTCCAATAAAAGATATATATTATAAACATGTAATAATCACCTCTCAGCTCTTTCACTACACATCTACAATAAATATAAATACTACCATTAAAAGCTAGGTCTCCCTAAACCCTAACAATAATATTTTAACATCATGGATAACAATAACATGCAAATAATCATACTTACCTCATATCGCGAATTAGAAGCAAATAAGCATTAAGAACTTTGAATCACAATGAACAATAAGAACAAACATGATACTTTTACATCACCTAGAGAGCTTCCACCATCCCCCTAAGGAGAATTAGCTACTCATCCTTGATGATGAAACCAAGGAATAAATAAATAAATCACAATACATCATAATAGAATAATAATGGAATTGATATTGAATAATGAGTTGAATACAATGAAGAAGAAGATCAACTCTTCTTCAATGAAAGTTGATCTTAAAGGGAAACTAAAAGATATCTAAGCCCTAGTTACAACTTCTCTTATATAGAAAATAGAAAGTAGAATACTTGCATGCAAAGAATTCCAAATTAGGTTAAGTTGTAGCTTGGGCCAAGACGTTCAGTTTGATAGCTCATGGGCCCAAATCAGACTTTTGGATCTTCTTGTGGAACCTTTTAAAGTTTGGACTTAAATAAGGCTTAAAATAGAAATTCTGACTTGTGGGCTTAAGTAGGACCCGGTTTGGGCTGAGAATTGGACCGTCCCACTTTGACCTTAAGTCAAGTCAACAGAGCTGCCCGTGAGGTGCCCTCAACTCTACAGGTAGGTGACAGGGTTTTCCAAAAACAAGACAAAAGGGAGACATGCCTATGGGAGTTTTGAAAGCAGTACGATTGGCCCATAATGCATCACTAACTCTACGAGACCAATCAACCTTATCAGGGTCAATTGTTTTTTGCAAAATGTTTTTAATCTCTCTATTCGACACCTCAGCTTGGCCATTAGTTTGCGAATGGTACGCAAGGGCCACTTTGTGAGTAATTCCATATTTTTGGACAAGTTTTCGAAAAGCTTTATTGCAGAAATGGTTCCCCCATCATTAATGATCGCACGGGGAGCGCTAAATCGGGCAAATATATACTCTTTTAGAAAATCTACTATAGTTTCTTGGTCGTTGTGCCTTGTGGGAATGGCCTCGATCCATTTAGAAATATAGTCCACCGCGACCAGAATGTACAAAAAACCATGACAACCAGGGAAGGACCCATGAAATCAATACCCCATACATCAAACACCTCGAGAGGAAGTATTGGCTGTAAGAGTCCTTAAAGAGGGTTGGCCAATAAAAACCTCACTGCAATACTTTAGCAGCTGTCTTTTTGGCACTGAAATGTCCACCACAAGCATGCTCATGGCAGAACTTAAGGACCTCTTGTTGTTCCCAATCGGGAATACAACGACGAATGATCTGGTCAGGACAGTACTTAAAAAGGTAAGGGTCATCCCAAAAAATAATACTTGGCATTAGCAAGGAATTTGGATCTATCTTGCTTGTTCCAATCATTTGGGAACTGGTTGCTAGCCAAGTAATTAACTATATCTGCGAACCATGGAGCATTCGATATTGCAAAAAGAAGCTCATCAAGAAAGTTCTCATTAATGACATTAGAATCAACGGGACGGTCGAGTCTAGACAAGTGGTCGGCTACTACATTTTCGGTCCCTTTTTTATCTCTAGACGTTCCAACATCTGGTCTATGAAGGGAAGAGGAAAGTGGTCCTTCCGGGTGATTGTATTAAGTTTTCTATAGTCGATACAAACACGCCACTTAGTTGGAACTCTAATGGCGACTTGTTCGTTCTTATCATTGGTAACTACAGTCATGTCGGCCTTCTTAGGAACCACATGAATAGGACTAACCCAGGGACTATCCGAGATAGGATAAATCACACCTGCATCCAGAAGTTTAAGAATCTCATCTCGAACAACTTCTTTCATCGCAGGGTTGAGACGTCTCTAAGGTTCACGAGAAGTTTTGACATCGTCCTCAAGATGTATACGATGAGAACAGACAGAAGTGCTAATGCCTTTGATGTCGTGGATGGACCAGGCAATAGCAGAACGATGCTCTAAGATAACTTCTATAGGCTGACTCTCCAGTTCGGTAGTAAGAGATGAGGAAATGATAACAGGATGACTATCGTCTGAATCAAGATGAGCATTGGTTTGGGCATTGGAGTAATGGTCTCTACTTGGGTCTCAGAATCTAAGCTACAAACCACATCAAGGGCCTCAGGGTCTTTAGGTTCAAAGATAGGCACAGAATCAAGAAGAGCATTGGTTTGGGCAATAGATTGATCAATGTCAAAGTCTACATTATGCATAGCAAGGCAATGAACAACCAGTTCTTCAGGGTAATAACTATGCACCATCTCATAAGGTAATGAGTCTAGAAGGCACACATCCTCAGATAAGGAAAGATCAGGGGGTTGTTGGCCAAGGTTAAATATATTAACTTCAACAGTCATAGAGCCAAAAGTGAGAACCATGGAACCGTTCCGGCAGTTAATGAGAGCATTAGAGGTGCCCAAGAATGGGCGGCCAAGGATGATGGGTACCGAATCATCGGCAGTAGGTTCAGTATCCAACACCACAAAGTCAACAGGATAGTAAAAGTCAGACACTTTAACTAATAGGTCCTCAACTATACCTCTAGGTACTTTCAAAGATCTGTCGGCCAGTTATAATGACATTTTCGTGGGTTTCATGTTTGTTAGACACAGGCTGAGGTACAAAGAGTAAGGCAAAAGGTTCACACTCGCTCCTAAGTCTAGCAAAGCTTTACCCATGAACTTGTCACCAAGCTTACAGGGTATGGTCGGTTTTCCAGGGTCCTTATATTTTACCACACCATTATGTTGGTTAAGTGCAGAGAATTCTTCCGCTACAAATGCGTTTTTAGAAACATTTGTTTTTCTCTTGGCGGTGCACAAGTCCTTCAAGACCTTAGCATAGGAAGGTATTTGTTTAATAGCCGTGAGGAAAGGTATATTAATATTTATATGTTTAAACACATCAAGTACTTCCTCTGCTTGGACTTCCTTCAGAGACCTTGTAAGTCTCTGGGGGTAAGGTACAGGTGGGATGTAAGTTCGTGGAGGGTCCACGATCTCACGGGCAGTCTTCTTCGGTTTAGAGATGGTTCCCTCATTAGCCGGAGGTTTAGGTGGGGCAACAGGTGCAGAGGTAACCGGGGTCACAATATTGGGACTCGGTGTATAATTAATTTGATTATCAACCTGTTTTCCTGACCTAAGGGTGGAAACCGATTTTACTTCAGCAAGCGGTACATCTCCGTCACCAAGGCAACTTCTTTGCCTTTGGGGTTCGGGATGGACTGTCCCGGAAATCTACCTCTTTCATCAAGTTTTTGTTCAATTCTCTGGATGGCTTGGGCATTTGACTCAATAGACGCCTAGGTCTGTTGAATAAAACGTGCAAACACATCCTCAAGAGAGGTTTTAGCAGAGGCAGATTGATTAGTTGGCATACAGTCCCTGGAACCACTCATGTGATGAGCATTGTTCGAATAAGGGGGGACCGGTGCCCTGTTCCGATTATCAGTATTACTAACATACATGACATTGCTACGTTGCCCATAAGAGTTATTAAAACCAGGTGGAACCGCATGATGATTATTAGAATAAGATAGATTGGAGCGGTCCATGTATGGGTACGTGGCATTGCCCTTACTAAAGTTAGTTCTCCCAGCGTAATTAAACGCACATGCATCCTCAGTTTCTGGTGAATTAACAAGGAGAGGGCAAAATTCAGCAGTGTGGGTCTGGTCATGACAAGCATCACATGAAAGAGTGGAGGCACTCATAACAGTTGATGGGGTATTTAAGGATACGCCAAGTGCTGCTACCTGTTTAGTTAATCCATGAAGTAGATTTTTGAGCTCAGAGTCGGGTTTGACTTCATATAGTCCTCTAGGTTTATCAAATGAGTCTGGGGTAGTGTTTCTCGGGGTATGTCCAGGTACATCCCATTGTTGGCTATTAGTAGCAATCTTTTCAAGAATGGCTAGAGCCTTGGTGGTGGAGTAATCAAGGAAATCTCCACCACTTATGCTTTCAACTGTGTTTCTAGTCTGAGTATTAAGGCCTCTATACAGAATCCTAACTTTTTCAGTGTCATCGACTTTGTGGTGTGGACATTGAAGAAATAGGTCGTGAAACCTCTCCCATGCATCAAAGAATACCTCGCCCTCTTTTTGCCGGAAAACTTCTTATGGCATCAACTATGTCATTAGTTCTAGTAATAGGAAAGAATTTCGTCAAAAACATTTTACTTAGTTGAGCCCAAGTGGCAATAGAATTGGAAGGAAGGCCATGTAACCAATGAGATCCTCTATCCTCAAGAGAAAGGGGGAACAATCTCAAGCTAACTTCCTCCTCAGATAAATGTTTCTCCCTAAAAGTATGGAGAACAGTCAGAAACTTGTGGAGGTGCTGATATGGATCTTCCCGTGGAAGTCCATGGAACTTAGGCAACATGCCCACAATCTGTGGGCGAATGTCATAGCTATCTGCATTTATCGCAGGCAAGACAATGCAGGTAGGTGGCCCAGTGGCCAAAGGTGAAAAGTAATCCCGAAGGGTAGCTTCTTGAGCCATAGGTGCAGGATGTACTTCAGAAAGTGAAGTTGAGTCGTTGAACTTTTCTTCAGAAAGTATGGAGGTTAAGTTGTGAAACTCTTCCTCAGGAGGAGTAGGGAGGTCCGTGATTGTGCTCTTTGTGTAGATTATAGGTTTGGACAAGATTTTACCTGATCTAAGATGCATGCAACATGCGTATTACATATGCCACAGAAGTCCTAACCATTCAAAAGCATCTAACAAGGGGTTCAAAAACTGACTCAATTTTGTGTTCACCCAAGTCAATGAGTTCTTTCCAAGCTTCGTGAGTGAATTCTCCCTATATTTCGAGAGTCAAGCAGCGAATAACCAATGTGGGAGGTTGTCCGTGCCTAAACACGTTCCTTAATTAAATAACCACAGTGATTCTACAGATAAATCCGTAGGGGTTCCAGACCCAATTCCTAACTTGTGCTCCAATCAAAGAAAAATCACGCAGTACTAGATGAAATCTCTGCTCAAGGTCTCAAATGAACATCGTGATAGCATGGCTTTAGTTGATTCAATTTTAAGGCTTAAGATATTGCAATCAATTGATATTAGGTTTCACTTATAGGCCAGGCCTGCCTTGCAGTCCCGGTTTAATAAGTAAAAACAGAAATTGAAATCAAGCAACAATCAAGGTCATGCTAATCAATACAGAAACTCCTCGTGCAGAGGATTCGAGGAGGGTTAGGAGAATGCGTACCTCCCACTTTGTGCTAAAAAGTAAAAATTGTCAAACAAACGCACAAAAGTGGGGAGAAGACGAGTTGAAGTCGACTAAGGGGAAACCGCTCCTTGGGTTTCAATCGTCCTTAGGAGTCGTTCCTTAGTAGACTCAAGGCTAGCTCCACAACCTTGCTCTACTATCCGCCGCGAACACACAATAAAATAAATCCTAACAACACCTACTTTAAGAATATTACAACCGCGACCCCTTCGTGGATCGAATAATTAAATAACTTACAAGTATTTAAAAATGCTGAAAAAAAGTAGACGACTTAGTTCACCTCACAATCTCTCAACTGGAAAAAAATTAGCTACAAAGGAGTTCTGTAGCGCTTTGGAAAAATCACGCAAAACGAGCAAATACCCTACCTGGAACTCGGCTCAAGATTGGTAAAAGCCAATCTGAACTCGACTCGAGATCGGGCCCAGTTTGAACTAGTAACTTTCAGGAAAATTTCCTGAACGCGCACTTTTCTTAAAACTTTGATATTGACTCCGTTTTTCGAGCTTTTTCCAATCCGTCTTCGCTGCAAGATCAATAAGAGGACTAAGTAACAAGACAATTAAAAACACTAATTAAAAGAAATAAAAATAGAAGGGTGGGAGGGATAGAAGTGAGATGATGTCCCAAAACAACTATTCTCGCTTGTGTTTGAATGAACTCCGTTCCTTAGAGCGGCAGCGACACCATTTTGATAATCGGTTTTTTACGCCTACTATCGAAAGATTATATTTTTAACTTGAAGTTCCTTCTTGTGCCTGTATAAATTGGATATCAAAGTAGACAAGTAACAAGCAAGGGTCGTACCTACCTCAGAGGGGGAGATCTTAGCTCAAACATAATAGAAAACAATAGTTAAGAAACACCAAGGGAATCAATAATAAGATTTGATAATTGATTTTACTTCCTACAGGCAATAATAAATAGTAAACCCTAACTTAAGAATATGGTAGAGATGAAAAGAAGATATATGTTGACATAGGGGGAAGAGTTGGTATCCACAAACTAAATCATGCAATCATAGCATGTTGTTCCTCATGTTCAATCTATAATAACTAATTAGTCACCTCTCGGTTATTCCAACTAATTATTAATACCTATAATAATCAAGTAGTCACCTCTCAGCTATTCCACCTAATTAAAACGGGATTCTCTTATGCATGCTATTGAATATGTTTCATTAATTAAACCGTCATCTCTCAGTTATTTAATCTAATTAACTTAACATATTATTCATAACTAAATCATCACCTCTCAGCTATTTGATTAAATCACAAAAGGGTTCCAATAAAAGATATATATTATAAACATGTAATAATCACCTCTCAGCTATTTCACTACACATCTACAATAAATATAAATACTACCATTAAAGCTAGGTCTCCCTAAACCCTAACAATAATATTTTAACATCATGGATAACAATAACATGCAAATAATCATACTTACCTCATATCGCGAATTAGAAGCAAATAAGCATTAAGAACTTTGAATCACAATGAACAATAAGAACAAACATGATACTTTTACATCACCTAGAGAGCTTCCACCATCCCCCTAAGAAGAATTAGCTACTCATCCTTGATGATGAAACCAAGGAATAAATAAATAAATCACAATACATCATAATGGAATAATAATGGAAATAATATTGAATAATGAGTTGAATACAATGAAGAAGAAGATCAACTCTTCTTCAATGAAAGTTGATCTTAAAGGGAAACTAAAAGATATTTAAGCCCTAGTTACAACTTCTCTTATATATAAAATACAAAGTAGAATACTTGCATGCAAAGACTTCCAAATTAGGTCAAATTCGTAGCCGCTGCTATTCGTCTTCTAGAGACATTAGGTAATTAGCAAAACTTAATTCTCTTGGGCTTATGTTGTAGCTTGGGCCAAGACCTTCAGTTTGATAGCTCATGGGCCCAAATTAGACTTCTGGATCTTCTTGTGGAACCTTTTTAAGTTTGGACTTAAATAAGGCTCAAAATAGAAATTCTGACTTGTGGGCTTAAGTGGGACCCGGTTTGGTCTGAGAATTGGACCGTCCCACTTTGACCTTAAGTCAAGTCAACAGAGCTGACCGTGGGGTGCCCTCAGCAGATCTTGTGGGTGCAAATATCGATTCTCTTTTCCATGTGCAAATAATACCCTTTTGCTTGCTTTTCTCGACTTTTCGCGGGCTTTTACATAATATTTGCATTTCGGCTCAGGAAACCTACACAAAAGACAAGAAAGTACTAATCAATAGATATGATACAATAATATAGGCTAAGTGCTATATAAACAAGGTGTTATTCGGGGGATAAATATACACTTTTGAGGTCCGATCAAATACCAACACTTTGTTTGTCCCGAAATATTTGTATTTTTATCACATATGACGCATCATCATAACTTTCATTGCAAAGTGTTTAGGCAGATAAAAAATGTTTACATAAACAAAAATCACTGCTGGGAAACAATAAATCATCAACATACATAACAAAAAAAAAATTAATAAACTTACTCCCACTGAACTTTGGGTATGTACATTAAACCCAAAGTTATGATACTATTAATCATTAGATACCATTTACGAGAAGCTTGTTTTAAGTCTGTATATTAATCATTAAAATCCACAAATCCACACTTAATTTATCTCTTCATTCATGGCATGATTTTATTTATTTATTTATTTATCAGAATTACTATAAGTAATGGCTTGTGAAAATGTAACTGAATCATTAAATTCAAATTCTTATAAATACAACACGTGGTCATCCAAAATAGCTGGTCGTGATCTTTAAGATCTTTTAATGTTACTTCTTGTGTGCATTTACATTCGATTCAATGGCAAAAATCTCATTAAGTGGTTGAGGATCAACTTGTGTTTACTGTTGTTAAGCGATGCAAGAACATGAGGAACAACAGAAGTAACAATAATATCATTACAAAATCGAGGTAACAAAATTGGTACCCTAACTTCTTTAATGATTACCTCTTTGATATGATCACTCCCATTGATTTTGCCATTCATAATGAATCAATAATTTCCAGTTTCAATAATTCTAGTGGTATGGTTAGGATAGTAAAATCTATACCCTTTGGAATTTTCTAAATAAACCCTAAATGTGTAAATGTCTTAAACTAGGTTTCCAACTTTTTCACAGTTAAAAAAATATCTTTGTAATTGTCTTACTAGGAACCCAATTCAATATATACACTACAAATCATAAAGTATACATCCAAAATGATATGGGTAAGTTAGAATTACTCATCATGCTTCGAACCATATCCATAAGAGTTTGATTATGCCTTTAAACTACACCATTCTGTCATGGAGAACCAGACATTGTGTATTAGGCACAAATTCCTAACCGTTCTAGAAGTTTGGCAAAAGGACCGGGATGTTGTCGCGTGTCATCGATCATACCTTCCAAGAAATTCACTACCTCTATCAAAACGTATAATTTTCACCTTTCTATCTAATTGTCTCTTAACTTCAGTTATGTAAATTTCAATAACATTTACATATGAGACTTATTATGCAATAGATAGATACAATAACGAGAAAAAATCATCAATAAAGGTAATGAAATACTTTTCTCCACCAAAAGATGGAACATCAAAAGTACACATATGTCTGTTTGAAATGTTTTCAAGAAGCTTCATACTTCTTATTGCTCTTCTTTGTGTGTTTGGTTTACTTAACTTAATGCAATCCACATACACCAAAATTAGTAAAGTCAAGGTTCGGGAAAACCCCTTCTTTTACTAGTGTATTTTTCACCTAGATGTATGATCCAGTCTTTTATGTCACAAGAAAGATAAATATTAATCATAATCAATTCACTAAGTATTAGAAATGCCAATTGAGTTTGATCGAAAGATACTAAAACTAAAAGCTTATCTTTTATATCAAACAAACACCATATTCACATAAATGGCATTGGCACACACATAGTGTATATCCAAACACAATTAGAGAATTATTCATTCAACTCCTTGAAATATGAATTAAGCTTGAGTGACATGATTATAATGTTGTTTAAGCCTTGTCTATACTTGAACTAGTAGTCTCGTCATTTAATTCACATGCCACTTGTCTTTAATAGTGTAATAGTGAAACTGAACATACTATGTAGACAGGGAATTTAGGACAAATTGGAGGACAAAGTAATCATCCACTAACATGCTTAAATTCTTTTATTTAACAACTAAATTGGGAAACTCAAGGACACAGTCATGCATACTATGAGTACTATTAATAGTAATCAGTTCAACAATTAACTCTTCAGCTAGCAGTGCAAAAATGATTCTTAATATTATTCATCAACAATTATTAACATAAACATTGAGTTTAATTTGCATGTTCAATCTAGTTCATGCGTAATGCATAATTATTTTATTTTTACTGCTTTTATAAAAAAATAACAGTAGATTCAACAATAATGAAACATATGTCAAGATTTAGAACTCCCACTAAAATCAACTAGACTTATTCATTTTAGTTCATTAGATTATTTTCATTAAGGATAAAAACATGCAAAATATGCGAAATATAAGAATAGTAGAATGAGAAGATAAATATGCTCACAACATTAGTCAACACATTAATTAAACAAATATGACTAAGATTTTGGTATACTATAAATGGGTGACATATCACATGATCAAAATAAGCATGGTATCTGTGGATATCCTACACTCATTCAACCACAAATTCGTGCAACCCCTTAATTTTATCCAATTTCACATATGCTTGGTCTACCCGTGGGTAGCTCAATAATGCAAGTGAATAAATAGGCAATAAGATACTTAGTCTAACATTCAACACAATATTTAGTTCACTGTGGTGAAAACCAAATCATAATATGAATGTTCAAGAAAGTTTTAATATTCATAAGACATATTGAAATCACTGTGGTGGATACCAATAGAAAACTCGATATGGATATAAAACGGAAAACAATGTCCATAATCGTAATTGGTTCACTGTGGTGATACCAAACCATGATGATATGAACCTTAAAGGAATAAATATGCAGCTGAATAAATGCTACAAGATCAAAATATCATAATGCATCTTAATCATAAGAAGTGCACAATCTAATAAATTCAACTAGGGCACATGCATAATATGGGTCTTAAAACGAAAGAATAATCATAAGCATGCAAGTATGAATTAGGCATGTGTAGAAGTAAATAATATTATAATATAAACTAGTACAAAAAGTCTAATCCCAAACACATTAACTATGGGCTGTGACTGTAAGGCTTGTGCATACGTTAATTACGAAATTTTGTGCAAACAGTAATTGAAAATACCAAACTACCAAAATCATTAATGGAAAATCTTCAAGTCTAAACTATAATTGGTTCGGTTTTACTTGATGTATATTCATAAGAATAATATTCATAAACATACTTGGATTCACTGTGGTGAATACCAATAAAACTTAACATAAATATTGAAAAAAAAAGTATATATATATATATGATTGATACAAATAATATAAAGCATAGGGCAGTGAACTCAATAAAATTACATCACATTACAGTGGGTCAGGTTTTGACTATGGGAACAACTAGTACATAAAGTCTAACTTATGACCCAAAACACTTAATATGGGCTGTAACAATAAGGCCCAATATGTTATGTAATAAGAAAACCAGAAATTTCTTGATGGATGAAAACTTAATCCTAAACAACATTAGTGGTAACATAATTACATGTGCAAAACAGTAATAATAGTACACAATAATCATGATAGAATTTAGATGCTACATGAACAGTATATGGGCCCGTAAAAAAAAACAGAAGTACAGCGGAAACGATAAAGGTCCCATAGACCCATACTAACGTTTTCATTGGTATTGGTACAAATGATGTATGGTACACAGAACAATATGTATAGAATTAACCAAGCCCCTTAAGCAATCGTATGTCCATGTGTTACATTAATGCCTTTCACGCTATTGAATTTAGTTAATCGTGCATGTTAAATCAAAAGTTAATGGTGCAACAATAATACAGTGTATTAGAACAACTCAAAACTAAGTGCACCCATCGAAATCCAACGTCAAACTAATCCCTCAATAGTTTCCATGTTACTGTAATTGTAATTATAATCGATAATCATATGCTCTGACTTCAATGAAGAACCAACTTAAGGAAAACCTATACAAACACAAACAAGAACAATAATTTATTAATTTATAGTGTCTAACATTATAAGGCAAAGCATATAAGTTCAATACATTGGTGAATACCTTACATAATTAATGGGCCCCAAAAAGAGAGAATATTCAATCCCTGATGTCTCTGTAACTTCTTGAATGTGAAACAATATACAACGTATACGACACTATAGCAGTCAGCAGAAGAAATCAGAACTACAAACAAGACCCAAGATTTTAAGAGCAAGTTATATCATTGCTTGATTAATTAGGTTTTGAGGCTTTATTTACAATTACAACTATAAACTCAAGCCACCATCGTCCCAACAAATTAAGAAAACATGTGTGAGATTAAATATTGTCACCGTTAGTGCGGAATCGTAATACAGTATTTGATTTTGACAATTATGTTAGAACTAAAAAAACATGATTCATATTGGCGACTGATACCACATATATATAAGCATAATTACTACTATCAATAAATAATAAGGATCATGAATCACGTAATTAATCACTAACAAATACACATACCTTTATCCATAGCCATTGATGATCCAAGAAACTGCACAAGATCTAGGTTTCACTCTCCTTGCCTCTTAAACCCTAATATGTGTTGTAATAGTAAGTGTATGAGGATGGAAATCATACACCAATTTATAGAGGTGGAGAGATGACCTAAATCTACAAACCTAAGTCCATTAGATCTAGACCGTCCATCATAGTTAAGATCTACGGTAGATATGACTTCCATATAACCTATTACTAATTAGCTTATTTCTATATTAAACCAAGGTTAAAGGTACATGGACCACATTATGGGTTGGGCTTTATATATGGAAATTCCAACAAACCTAAAAGGTCAGACTCAAAAACTAGTCTGACCTGGTTATTTAACCCGTGCAATGCATGGGTGTTATTTTATATGTAAGTTTTACATGTTATAATTTGATTTTGATTTTTGCTATTGAAATTGATTGAAAGTAGAATTTTATTACGTATATGTATATTTATTTTCTAAGTCCTCCATAAAATTATCGTTGTCCTGATTTAAAGGTTTTATTTTTAAGTTTTAGATCAAATTAATTTAAATTGTATTCTCATTTTTTGTGTAGTCATCAAAGATATAAAGTGAAATAATAATAATAATAATAATAATAATAATAATAATAATAATAAATTACTATCATTTTATAATATTTTTTGAGAATTTATTTACCATGGAAATGAATGCAGGCCCCCATTAAGAGCCCAAAAAGCAACATTTTCCTATCTAAGGAACAAAATGTAAAAAAGGCCCCAAAATTGTGTTGAAACAAAGCATTGAGTTCTTGGCATAGTAAGCATTCATCTCTTGGCATAGTAAGCATTCCTCTTGGCATAGTAAGCATTCACCTCTTGGACTTTAAAATGGGGCCTTTTTTACATTTTGTTCCTTAGATAGGAAAATGTTGCTTTTTGGGCTCTTATGGGGGTCCATTTTTTTTTTCCCTGTTTATTTACTGTATTTATTTACCTATATAATTTTCTTAACAATTTAAATAATATAAATTGATGCTTTTAATTTGGAGTGTAAATTACATCTCCAAGCTCACAATCCAACTTTTGACAAAATACCAATATTTTGGATAAGATGTTCAATTGATTTGGTTTGTAAACATACTAGTGATAACCCATGACTTTGTCACGGTTATTTTAAATATATTATTTTAATTACTTTTATTTAGTTTCTTTGTTAAGTTGATAGAAGTAGCTCTTGTTTCAAAAGAGGTTTTTTTAAGCTATTTACTTTAAATTAGTATATAATAAACTAATCTAATATATTTTATAATAGAAAAAAAATGGATGAAAACATACATAATTTAGTTTTAACGGTTTGATTTGTAGATTTTAGGAAACATATAACATAATTGTTAAGATCGAAATAAGATTAATTGTTTGAAATATAAGACATGAAATGTGTAACGTAGTATTTATTAATAATATTGACTTAGATAATAAAGTGTAATGTATTAATCATTTGTTTGAATAATCGAATAAATTAATAAGATTATTTTCTTAACACAATAGCAATTTCATATCTTTGCAAAGTTACATGAATGATACTTGCCCTCATATTTGGGAGTTCTTTTTTATGTAAATGAGACACATGAGATACAAAAAAGCTTGAACATATTGTAGAAAAGTGACACGTGGAGGTTACATGTAATGGATTCCTATTACGAATCGATTTCCTTATTTGGAAACAAGTGTGGTGGAATTCTATTAGGATTCAATAAGGCTTTCTAATCTATTAGAAATCTAAGTTGTTGTTGATTTAGGAATTGGGTTACCAATTGGATTAACCAAAGAGGTTATAAATATTGGTCTTGTGTAACCGTAAGAATTTGAGCAAAGAAGAAAGTATGTTTGAGGAAACCTAAACTAAGGTTTCATTAGTTATTGTGTAGTTCACTTCTCAATTATCAATAAAGCTATCTCTCTTTGTCCCGTGGATGTAGGCATATTGCCGAACCACGTATATTATTGTGTTTCCGTATTTCTGCTTTAGTTTATATCTTTTGTGTTTGTTTCTTCATTAATCATATCAAGATCTTGTGTATTTATCATAACAATTGGTATTAGAGCCGTAGGTTATTCCTTTGGGTTGAAGACGGGATTTCGGACGGTTTTGTTGGGTTTTAGGAATCTGTCCAAATTCGATACCCTGTAGTAAAACGGCCATAACTTTGTGCTCGGATATTGAAACGACTATCCGTTTTTTGTGTTGGAAAGTAGACTCTTGAGGCTTTCTAACAGTATATGGTACGTTCTGTGGTTCGAAGTATTCGGTTCTCAGTACTTCGTTGACGTTGACGGTTCCGATTTTTCTTAGTTTGTTGAAAATCCAATCTTGGGATTTTTTAGTGGTATTGATTATTGAAGAGAAGATGGCTGATTCGAATTCCTCGAATTCCAGCAGTAAGTACACAAAGGTGCGGAAGAATAACTTCACATCGTTGCAAACGGATGTGAAAGATATTCTTGTTAGTATGAAGCAGATCAAAGCCCTAAAGGGGAAACCTGAAACGGCAAAGTTGCCAATAGGTTGGACGAATGATGATTGGGAAGAGTTTGATCAACAGGCCTGCAGTACGATTAGGTTATGTTTGACGAGGGATATCACACACAATTTTGTCAGTGAAACCTCGGCAAAGGAGTTATGGGAGAAGTTAGAGAAGCTCTATCTTAGTAAGGACTTGACGTCAGACCTCTATCTAAAAAGGCGTTTGTATTCGACAAGATTTACACCTGGTAAGTCTGTGATTGATCATATTAATGATTTTAATAAGATCTGTTCTGATTTAGCAAACATTGATGTGATACTACCTGATGGTGAGAAAGCTATAATTTAATTATGTTCATTACCATCTTCGTGGGAAACAACAGTTGATTATTTTATTGCAAACAAAAAGACCACAAAGCAGTTGGTCTATGATGATGTTGTTTCGATGTTACAATCCAAAGCCATTAAAAAAAAGGAAGTTGATGATGAAGTTCAGGCTGAGGGTATGTATGTTAGAGGTAGATCATCACATAGAGGTTCGTCGAGTTCTAAAAGTCGCTCTAAATCTCGGAAAAGAGATTTGAAGGATGTTGAGTGTTATTATTGTCATAACATGGGTCATTATAGTAAAGATTGTCCTAAAGTTAAGGCTAAAAAAGAGAAGAAGAAGAAATCTAATCTAAACACTGAAATTGCTAACATTGCTCAAAGTAGTGATGAGGTAGCAAAGTCTATTGGAGACAATGAGGATGAGGTGTTAACAGTTACATCAAATAGCTATTTAGCTGAAGGATGGTGTCTTGATTCAGCTGCTTCGTATCATATGTGTCCCGATAGGGAGTCTTTCACAACTTACAGAGAAGTAAATGGTGGTAAAGTCTTTATGGGCAATTCGAATGCCTGCAAGACAGTTGGTGTTGGTACAGTACGGATCAAGGCACATGATGGAGCTGTAAGAACCTTGACAGAAGTCAGACATGTTCCTGATTTGAGAAAGGGTTTGATTTCGTTAGGTGTACTTGAAGATAGTGGTTTCAAGTTTACCGGTGAGAATGATCTCTTGAAGGTTTACTATGATGACAGGTTATATTTGATGGGCGAAAGACATGGAAACTTAAATTTTCTTATTGGAGATATAGTTTCACGTGGAGCTATGGCTATGGTTTCTCAAGCGGATGATGAGAAACAATTAACTTCTACTCAGTTATGGCATATGCGACTAGAGCATATGAGTGAAAAAGGTTTGTCTATATTGAGTAAAAAGGGTTTGCTTGGTGGCCAGAAAACTTGCAAGCTCGATTTTTGTGAGCATTGTGTATTTGGCAAGCAGTGCAAAGTTCATTTTGGTATTGTTGTTCACCGCACTAAGGGTACTTTAGATTATATACATTCAGATGTATGGGGCCACTCTAGAACAGTTTCTAAGGGAGGAGCAAGGTGGTTTGTGACATTTATCGATGATTTCTTGTGGAGAGTTTGGTTGTACACCATGAAGCACAAAAACGAAGTCACCGATTTGTTTAAGAAGTGGAAAGTTATGGTTAAAAAACAGACTGGCCATGTTGTGAAAATGATACGTTCTGACAATGGTGGAGAATACACTGAAGACCCATTGACAGTTTATTGTGCAGAACAATGTATCGTTAGACACTTCACAGTGAAAGGTACACCACAGCAGAATGGGGTAGCTGAGCGTATGAATCGCACACTACTAGAGAAAGCACGGTGCATGTTATCCAATGCAGGTTTGGGTAAGGTATGGTGGACTGAAGCAGTAAATACGGTGTGCTATCTCATGAATCGATCACCATCTACAGCCGTTGATTGTAAGACACCTATGGAAGTTTGGTCTGGTACACCTACTGATTATTCAGATTTGAAGGTGTTTGGTTGTCCTGCTTATTTTCATAACAGAGAAGATAAGTTAGGAATCAGGGACAAGAAAGCTATTTTCTTGGGATATCCACAAGGTATTAAGGGTTATCGTTTATGGTGCCCAGAGTTGAATAAATTCCAGATCAGTCGTGATGTGACCTTTAATGAGAAAACAATGCCTGATTCAAAAAGGTTTACAGGTTGGGACTCTCAACATGAGGGTGATGATAATGACAATGATGGTGGCGATACCATGCAGGTGGAGCATAATGTTCCATATTCATCTATAATAGATAAAGAGGTGACTGTTGTACAGGTACCTACAAGTTCAGAGGTTACACAGGTAACTACAGACACATATCCAGACACAGAGAGTGTAGATGATGAGATTGAAGAGGAGGTTCCTCTTGAAGATACTTTACAGCAGCAACAATTAGAGCAGCATCATGAGTGGCCATCTTTAACATCTCAACGTGAACCACGTTTGAGAAAAGCACCAGTTCGACTTGGTTTTGAGGATAGCGCATCTTTTGCATTATCAATATTTTGTGATGATGAGTCTTCTACCTTTAAAGGGGCAATGAGGAGTTCTCATTCTCATGAATGGAAGTCAGCGATGGATGAAGAGATGAAATCTCTTCACAAGAACAATACTTGGGAACTTGTAAAGTTGCCTAAGGGTCAGAAGTCGATTGGTTGCAAGTGGGTTTTTACAGTGAAAGATGGTATTCTAGACTCCAAGGGTACAACTAGTGGTGTACCTTACAAGGCAAGATTAGTGGCTAAGGGATATGCACAAACGGAAGGTGTGGATTATAATGAAGTTTTCTCTCCGGTTGTTAAACACACTTCCATCCGAGTCTTGTTAGCTTTGGTGACGCAGTTTGAATTAAAGCTCGAGCAACTAGACGTCAAAACTACTTTCTTGCATGAAGATTTAGAGGAGGACATATATTTGTTACAGCCCGACGGTTATAAAGTTGTTGGTAAAGAAGACTATGTGTGCAAACTGATGAAGTCCTTATATGGATTCAGGCAAACACCACGACAGTGTTATAAGAAGTTTGACACATTTATGTTGAAGCGAGGGTACTCTAGAAGTGAATATGATTCGTGTGTCTATTTCATAAAGCTTCAAGATGGGTCCGTTATATTTCTCTTACTCTATGTGGATGACATGTTTGTAGCTGCAAAGAGCAAGTCATGTATTGTTTTTTTTGAAGAAACAATTAAGTAAAGAGTTTGAGAATAAAGTTTTAGGAGAAGTGTTCACTGAGGTGGTTTTCGGGGTCAAGTTTAGGCATTGCCTTAACTTGATCAATCTCTCCAAATGTTGAGGCCCTTCGGGGTAGTGGCCCTTATGGGCGTGTGGTGGCAAAGATGAGATGATGCTTGTGTGGTGCAAGAGAAGTACGTATGGGTTCATTATGGTCGGCTCAGTTTCTTTTTACAATCTTCGCCGAGGTGGAGAATTGTAGAAAAGTGACATGTGGAGGTTACATGTAATGGATTCATATTAGGAATCGATTTCCTTATTTGGCAACAAGTGTGGTGGAATTCTATTAGGATTCGATAAGGTTTTCTAATCTATTAGAAATCTAAGTTGTTGTTGATTTAGGAATTGGGTTACCAATTGGATTAACCAAAGAGGTTATAAATATTGGTCTTGTGTAACCGTAAGAATTTGAGCAAAGAAGAAAGTATGTGTGAGGAAACCTAAACTAAGGTTTCATTAGTTATTGTGTAGTTCACTTCTCAATTATCAATAAAGCTATCTCTCTTTGTCCCGTGGATGTAGGCATATTGCCGAACCATGTATATTATTGTGTTTCCGTATTTCTGCTTTAGTTTACATCTCTTGTGTTTGTTTCTTCATTAATCATATCAAGATCCTGTGTATTTATCATAACACATATATCTTAGTGATTTTTTGCCACTCTAGTGAAATCCAATTACAATTCAAAATTATCAGACTGAAATCCAACCACTATAAAATATGCCCTTATTTTGTTTTTAGTTGACCTCATGTAAGAAAATGTTTGCCCTTGCATCATTGCCTGCAAGTTTAAAACCATTCATGACTAATTAGACAAATATTCCATTTAAATGTAAAGAAGTCCACTTAGTTAGAAAATACAATAACAACAAATTCCCTTTTGTATGAGTAAAGGAATGTCCTAATACGAAAAATAATTTTTGTAGAACTCTAAAAATAAAAATAAATTAGAGAAGAGAAAACTATTACCTGGTGTGTAGTATATATATTTAAATTCACAACCTAGAATGCTAACCTCACAAAAAAATTCTGGTTGTTAGTTTATTGATTTGAATCAATACAGTAAAGGAAGAAGAAATATGCTAACCAGAAAAGAAAAAAAATCGAATCTATTGTCAAAAAGTAAAAACTCAAAGATACTAACCTCAAAACTTTAGATGGCAGAGAGAGTGATCTAATGGAAGATATTGGCAGAAAATCATGCTACCCATTCAAAAAGTAGAATGGCAAGAATCAGAGATTGGAGAAATTTATAGTATGTTTAATTCCATTTGTGAGTTACAATTTCACTATTATTGGTAAGAGGTGTTATGATAATTAGAAAAAAATAATGCATGCAATAAATGAGGCTAATTAGTAGGAAAAATGTGTTTTTTTTTTTGTTTATTTTTTTAAAAAAAAAAAACAAATTTTATTGATAATCTCAACGAATTAGACAAAAGTAGAGGACAAACGCGCTACAAACTGTGCGGCGAGTCCGTTCTAGATAGCAAACTTGATTGTTTTTGTATTTTTTTTATATTCATAGATACGGGCTGTCTAGGCTGCCATCCTTATACTAATATCTATCTTGACAGCCTATGTAGGTCGTTACTTTAAATGAGATCTAACGGTCAGGATATATTCCATTCTTATTAGCTTAAATATAAAGGGTAATTTAGTCCATCCACTCTTTCTCTTCTCTTTCACTCTAACCAGTTTTGATCTCACTAAAACCATTATGTCTCTCTCTCTCAGCAAACCTTCACAGTAAAAGAACTTCATTTTCTTAGGTGATGTTTGTTTTTTCAGTTATACTACTTCTGATAGCTTATAAGCTATTAGAAAACCCAAATGTATGTTTGTTTTTACTTCTAGTTATGGTCTTATAAGCTTTTCTAGTAGAAATTGGCTAAAAAAAAGTGGCGGTTACTATAAGTTCCATCCTCAAGCTTATAGCTAGTAGCTAGTAGCTTATAAGCTTAAAGCTTATAAGCACTACTAGACAAAAAAACAAACAGCACCTTAGATGGGGTTGGGGATGTATTTGTTGTTCTCTTCATTGGATTCTTTTCTAGACGGGAAACTTTTTGGTTCAATCTTAATAACATTCTTTTCACTGGTGAAGATCCCTAATAGATCTGAATTCACATACAATATTGTAAATCAAGGTGCTATATACATCAAAGCAGTATTTTATTTTGTGATGATTGTGTTTGGTAACAAAGCAACTATGTTATTCTGTGTGATTTGGTAACAAAGCAAGCATTTGTAAATTGCAATATCGGTTCTCTGTTATGGGTGATGGAAAGAACTTTTAATTAGAGTGTTAAAATGAATAAAAATTTAGGAGTTCACAAAACCAATTACATAGATCTATTGAGAACTTTGAACTTTGATTTAAAAAATAAAATTAAAATTGAGATTGAGTTGTCATGATATGAAAATCATCTCTCTACTAGTTCCTATTCATATTCTTGAAAGTAAAAAAACAAAGAAATAGAGCTAAATGACAGAGTTGCCCCTTAGCTAATTTAGCTTACACACTAATTATATCTGGACCATCAGATCCTATTAAAATCAAGGGAAGAAGTGGGCTGTCAAGATAGATGTTAATATAAGGATGGCAACGTAGACAGCCCCTCATAGATGATATGAAACTAGTAAAACCCGTGGCGCTGCCACGACTACCATTAATAATTTGAAGATAATAATATTAAAAATATTATTCTGTCACATTTAATTTTAGTAGTTAGATTAGTAGTTTTATTCTCTTAAAACAGATATTCAGTAGGTGTAACATATATGAATTTACTCTATCAATTTACATAAGTTATACAGACTTATTCACAAATACAAACACATAAAATTTGAACCTAGAAAGGATTTTACATATTTTAAATATTGTATCCTCTTTATAATCATTGAGAGAGCTAATCTAACATGTACATGACGTTAACATACTGTTGCATGTCTCAGGTAGATCTAAAAAGATTGATAAATAAAAGTCAGTATAAACCAATCAAGCTTGCAGCCTTGCAGTAAATATATTATATTCTTGTAGGTGACATCCGACCAATCGAAAAGGTTGAAGTAACTCTTGGTGTCCATTTTTTGTTATCCTTACACCATCTAAAATGTTCTGGAAATTGTTGGTAAGTATAAGCTTTAGTAGCAGGATTTTTTTCATACCAATCGAAATATGCAGTCAAAAATGATTTCTGATTTTTAGTTTTTTCTTTTACTTGTTCTGGTGTGTCGTTAGGATTGAAGACACACACATGCATACCTTTCAGATAAAGCGCAAGTCTAGTGACACATGGTAGCTCTTCATGTATTCGAAATCCATATAATCTCCACGCTACTTCAGTAGGACCAACATATCGTGCATCAAGATACTGTTAAATTTCATCATTTTTCGTTCCAACTACCATTGTAGTTCTATCATGGCCTTTGTAAATGTACTTGTGAATATATTTGACTGCCCTTACTGATGCACAAATTTCCACATTAATGTGGCAATCAAACATTTCTGATAAATGAGATAGTATGGGACAACATCAGGTGTCCTCTAAATTGGGTAGCCATCAACATCTATTAAATTGCGTAGCCATCAACATCTATTATGGTATCATTTACATTTTCTCTTGGATATCTAGACCTGCAAACCTTGTTCTCCATACACACTGTTTTCGTGTTGCGAGTACCACACAGACCATGAACCATGCATTTCTTGATAGTTTCAAACAAAGCTGGATGTTTTATTGGATCAAGGAACTCAGCACTGACAATTTTGTCCACTTGATCTGCCGAACATATGTGGAAGGCCATATTTTTTAAATTCTATTATATACACCTTTGCAACAACTCTTCCAAATATTTCTTTGTTTTCTATTTCATGCATAATTGTTTTTCTTTTAAGCTCGAACACACGTGCAACTAAATCAAGACGATCTAATGCAGATTGACCTGGCTTAAGCTGATTCTGAATTTTTGGCCATCTTAGATTAGCAGTCACCGTCATGAATTTATCTGGATGTTTGTAGTATCTGGTAATCGCTATAGAATCCTGGTAGATCTCATATATATATGCCTTGGACTGCCTAAATAAGTGGACGGTAGGATGAATTTTTTCCCAATGTCATTAGGATTGTGATCGTTGCTAACAATATCTGTTAATCACTTAATCCACTATATACATCATCACATCGCAGATCAGCTTGGTGTGTCCTAATGAAATATAAGCGATTTTTTCATAGGATGCCCATGCATCCACAATAAATTGTTGGAACAGAAGACCAGCTCAAAAAAAAAACAGAATATTCAGTTGTTTTCTCAAATAAGCGATAGCAGAAATAATCAAGTTGAGTCAATCTATTCTTTTTTTGTTTACCTCTCACTGTAAAATACCACCGACATTGAAATGATGAAAATCAGTTTTAACTCTGATAATTTATTGCCACCGACATAAATAATGAAGGTATTTGTTCATCAAAGGATTGACAACAATTGTAGCAAAAGTACCAGCATATACAGAAGTCTTGCCACCAAAGTAAACAAATAAAAAATAAAAAACTAAACAACTAAAGTCTTCCCAGCCCTATTTTTCTTTTATTGCGCGAACAACGCTTCGAAATCTGTAAAAAAATAATAAAATACAAAATACGAAACTGACTATTAAGAAAGTTCCGTTGCAACAATGAAATCTCATATCTTATAAGCTAAAATTCAAAACTAAACTTGGCTCTATTGCAACAAACAAATGGTGCAATTTACCTTCAGGAAGGTGTTGAGCATATGAAGAAAGTGTCATCAATTAATAAACTTAGAGCAATTATGATTTAATGTGAAATCATCATTGTAAGGTATTTTTCCATGCCAGAGCAACCTCTAAATGTTCAGGCTACTCTTGTGTATAACTCTAAATGTTCAGGCTACTCTTGTGTATAACTCTAAATGTTCAGGCTACTCTTGTGTGTGTGTGTGATGCTTCAAAGGCTACGATGGATTGAAATTTACAGGACAATTTTCTTAAACACAGACCTCAGTAGTTTGGTTTTTCTGAAGTGGTTGACAAAATTGAAAAACCTAGTGGCTGTAGGTGCATTCCCTTTATTCTAGGTTTATATCTCTCCCATTCTTCTTCTTTACAATTTTAAGCATTGAGATCAAAAAATAAATCTACACCTAAAAAGCAAAAATGTGAAAGTGCAGTGCTCATGAAGATTATAATGTTTGGCTTACAAATCTGAACGACTGTACTATGTAATTAATGAGCACTGCACTCATATTCTCTCATCGATAAGGTAGCGTAACAAACCTACATAGATCAAGTATATGCTACCAATGTTATCAACATACCTTACATGGACTGCAGTAGTGTCCTTGATAGTTGTTGTTATTCCCACTGTACCTATGACTTTGTCATATGTCACATCATATTGAATAATAAATTAGTAATCATGGAAAGTAGTAGTATAAAACTTTGATTCACTTTTAGTATGACCATACCTTAAGTGCACCTTGACATGCAACATACAACTGACCATGGCTCTGAAGACATGGTTGTTCTTTCATGCATTGTTACATAAAGAACAAATGCCATCAAACTGTTGCAACTTCTTTTGTAAGGTTACTTTGGTGGGACGTTTTTTGTGTACCAACATCCATAAAAAATAATCTTTTGTAGGCATTCTAAGAAGAGACATAAGAATCTTGCTGAAAGTATTGGTTTGCAAGAAAGCTATATAAAGACCTAACTGTAACCTGACCTGACTGATGATCTGCCGACGCCAAATGTCTGGCGGAACATGAGTTGGAGGTAATAGAATTCCCCTAATTGCATTCAGCATGTCATTAGGTAGCAGTCCTTGCAATTTGGGTATATTCCAGGGGTGATTGTCAATAAACTCTATCCTCTGTATTAATGGCTTGAATCTGTAACGAAGGGTCCTCTATAAGAGGTTTTGTGGTACCCATGGATCTCTTAAAAAGAATTTTGACTCTCATAGTGCTAAGTGGAAAATATTTTAAAATTTGATGATAAAACTATTATGTCTAGACTCTTTGACTTTCATTAACATACCAGGTGCAAAATGCTTGCATACCATAGTAATGGCAATCATTAATTTTGGCGAATGAAGTATCCATAAATAAGCAAAACTACAAAAACAAAAGAATTAAGTATCCTTGATAACACCTACAACATAATATTTAAATGTATTACGGTAAAGAAAAAAGATATTATTTATCTGCATAGGAGAGTCCCCTGATACAGGGCTCAGTCTTGTCACTGCTTACCCATTATCAAGCCATGCCGGAGAAACCCCACGACACTACTTTAGAACAATTCGTTTTAGCTCAACATTTTTTGATCCTGCCATACTATACATTCTTCCTCGTTTGGAAAGACCATCCAAGTGTCGGCAAATAAGTGAGACAACAAATAGATCTGATACACTGCACCAATTAAGCAAGCTTTACCCCTAATTCTGAAGAGTGAAGACCATATGCTTCCTTAATTCCCCTTTACGGGTCGGGCCAATAATAATGCTGATGAAAACAAATAACACTCTATGAAAATGCATGATGCAATACTAATATAAGTTGAAATTGAACGCATCAAATGTTGATGAAAAGTTTTCCAAAAGAAAAATAGTTGGCTTGTACCTTCCCGCTGACACATATCTATGTTCGTAATCAGTAGGGATTGGGAGGATCTTCGCCATCACTTAACCTCTTTTAACTGCTTCTAAACTTTCAACCAATGTAAATAGAAGTTTTATTCAACTGAAAAAACAATTGAGCCCAAGTTTTGATTGATTGATCTGTACTTTAGTTGGTCAGAGTAGCACATAACTAAATCTCAATATTAATCTGTAAAAAATAAAATGCTGGAGGAAGGGCTTGAACCTTCAACCTTGTGGTTAAATAGCCACATGCTCTAACCAATTGAGCTACTCCAGTTAATTATGCACATTCTGATAAATGTCAAAACTAATCTAAAAGTACATGAAATGTTTACCCTATTAGATTAAATATCCACAGTCAAGAGCAACTTTTGCTAAATTATCTTAAGTTTTCTAAAGGAAAAACAGTAAAAAGAATGTCCAATCACATATTAACTTATGAAGTACATGGATCTAAGATAAATTTATGCTCTCTGAAACAATAATTTAGGGTTGTTCCGTTTTGTCAATAAAAAAAGGTGGGGAATCAGGGGAATTGAAACTCGACAACAGATTACCATTCTTCTTACATAAAAGTCCGCAAAAGTAGAATTATATTTTTAATTATTTTAAACTTAAAAGATCACCATTCTCTTACATAAAGTCGGCAAAAGAAGAACTAAAATTTTAATGTTTGAGGCGAGCAGTTAGCTTTCAATCTTTTAGTATATTTGAATAGAGTTATGCCATATTGGGTTCTCAATCAATTAAATATCCAACTAATTGACGCAGGAAGCAAGTCTAAGATGAAAACTGGGAGCAAGTCAACTTAAAGATAATTATCTTTTTAAGATAAATGTTCAAAAGAAGCAAGTCTTAAATCACATTCATATATTTGAGCTACTTCAGAAATCGATTTAAAGATATAACTTACCAGAAAAGGTTTCTTTGCAGAATAGTCAGAATTTGCTAGAAAGATATGAAGTTGGTGTTAATTCACTGCGTAACAGGGACGTCTGCAATAAAATATGAGCCAATGACAAACTGAGCCAACGAATAATTACAAAACTAATGTCAAAATAAAACACTACATCAGCTAAAAAGTTTAAACAAAGACTGGAAAAAAAAATAAGATAAAAGATTAACTTGCAATAAGAGGAGTACGTTGAAGAAGGGTTGAATTTCAATGACGATCTGAGCCAATGAAGAATACCGAAATAAATATTCTGTACCAGTTCAAGAGTTTAAATGAAAGATTTAATAAAAACAATCGGTAAGCAGATAAAAGATGATGTTATTGAAGTTTTAGATATAACTAATTACCTCCAACTCTATATGTAAGTACAAAATTACAAATATCAGATCGGGAATAGAATGCATATATTATTATTTAAGTACCTTTTTCCCAAAAAATTCAATCCCTAAAAAATTTATAAATAATAAAAAAAAAGTTATATAAAAGACGATAAACCTTGTGATACTAACCTATGAAAGGAGGATTTTTGTGGAAGAAGAAGTCTCAATAGAGGAAAGAATATGGGATCTACAATACGACCTGAACCAATGAAGATCAGAGCAAACAAAGAACACAAAATTAATGTCAAAATTATAAACTATAAAGAATAGGGGATTTTTGTAAAGTATTGAGAAGGCAATGTAGGTTTTTGCACGAAGATGCAACAGTAAAGAATTTATTTTGAGAAGGCAATGTGTTTCAGGAAAATGGAAAAAATTATAAAGCCTAAATTATCCTGCCTAGGTTTCTAGAGTCTCCAAAGCCTAACATTCTTTCGTATTGGGATGTGTAATGTTAGACTATACTTATAATCAATGCAACTGATGTTTTCAAGAACAACACCCCAAACCCCTACGATATAGCAAAAGCATGACCATCTAAGTACTTACTACTATCAAGTTATCTTTAAAACAACTATACCACGTGTAAGTTCAAATTTCACCTCAATCGTATAATCGGTAACAACAAACAAAATAAAAATTGGGAAATGTTTACTTCTTTTAATTCTACATTACATGTTCTTACAATATCCACAGTAGCCTTGAGGAATCAAAAACCTTCTGAACTACTATCTTAATCACGTTCAACAGTGTGGAAGCGTTGGTGGTCAACCAAATATTAACTTAAAGTGTAAGTCTAAACCAATCTGAAACATTTTAAATTTGTGCTTGATAGGGATTACTATCACTCAAAGCTAATAAAATGGAAGGACAGGATTGTGGCTTTCATTCTATTCTCATTCATACATTTATTAGTCTTATTAGTCCCTACTCACTCTGCTACTAACAATCATTGGCATCCAGATTCCAGATGACCCTAAGGTTCTCTTTGAAATCAATAAAACCATATTCCCACTTGACCACATTCTTGGGGGTAGTCAACAATGATTGTTGCAACTGGTATGCTATCTACTGCGACTATTAAACAAACCGCGTCACTGAATTCCACTTCTTTCGCAATAATTATTCAGGTCAAATTCCACAGACAATCAGCGAGTTTTTTTTATCTTGAATACTTAACTTTTTAGAACGTTGATGCTAGCTCGATACTAACTTTAGCAAAGACAGGAACATGGAAGATCCTTGAACCAATCGGTTGGATCATTTCTAATGATATGATGAATTTGAACTTTGCACCATCCTCCTTGTGTTTTTTCTTTTACACCGTAGATTTAACATTCTATTAGTTAGCAAGGACTTCATTTTGAGAAGGACTACTCTAATGCTATAAAAACAAATAAAACCATTTTAGAATTAGTTCTTTTTTTACATGGATTTTACAGTTCAGAACTTTCTCAAAACAAACCCAACATAAAAATAAGAAAAAAATGTTTCTCAAAACAAACTGTAATATGAAAAGTGAATTTAAGAGTTGAACTTACCTTGACACACAATAATTGTAGTAGTATCAAACATGTTGGTGTGTGAATTCCGTTGTGATAAGGTTTGATATCAGGTATGCCAGGCCATGCCCCAGTAGTTACATATAAAACAACAGCAAACGATATAAGAACCAGCTTAGCCCCATGAAAAGTATGAATTCTGTCAGATATCTGCAACAAACATCATCATAATTTCATGAGTTTAAATAGCTAACAACGCTCGTCTAAAAGCTTAGGTAACACTATTAATCAAAGAAAAAAGTCACCTTTTCTTTGTAACTATGTGATCCACATTGAGAAGTTTCTCTCTCTTTTAATGAGTGGATGTTGCAGATAGTTGCTTACTTGGTTTCTAGATCATTCTCTTCCATTTTCTTCCTTGCATGTGATGGAAAGAAATCACAGATTTGATACTTGGCCTTCTCCTTGAGGTAAATTTGCTTTTCCCACTGCCATTTTTTACTGGTAGATCTAAACGAAATAAAACAACTACATAAAATTTTCAATCAAGCTTTGAAAATTAATGTGCAGGCATTGTAGAATTTTTTTTCCTGCAGCATGCTACTAAGCCAATCCAAAATTTCTCTATTCAACTATTCACTCTTATTACAAACTCGCCCTCCTCTGTCTGCCCTCTGTCTTCTATTACTAACTCAAAAGGTATGACTCTTACTGAAGAATACATATTATGAAGAGCTATACTAAAAGCTGTTGATTTGAGTGAAAGGAACTTGCAGACTTGAAACATGGTAGAACACAAAGTCTCATAAACAAAAGACATCTGAAAGGATCGAATATAGATATGGGGGCACAAAGGAGAAATAAAATTTATGAGCAACATATGCAGAGTCAATAGTGACACAAGATCATTTTAGATAAGGTAAACAGTATAAAGACATCCGTTTTAAATACTAATAAATGCATGTTAACTTCAAGTGTGACTTTCACTGATAGTTTTTTTAATTTGCAGAGAGTACTAAACCTATAATTCAAACAAAAGAATTGAGTAACAACTTACAAATACCCTCAAAGGAAGACACATTGCCCTGTCAGATTGTCCACATTTTTGTTTCCTTGTCCCATCAATAACTGGGGAAGAATTGCAACTTCTTCCATGTATATTGAAAATGTCCAAAAGACCTGCAGAAAATCAAATGTTGATGTGGGTATGTAGCTAATTTAACACGAAAAAAACATATATGCGTGCGCGCTATATGCTCCGACGCCGGCCTATCCGAAATGTCGAAGGAGCCACAAGTCTGTCGCCGGCCTTTCTGGATATTCGAGGACCAAAGGATAAGAACCACCCTATCCGAACTTTACGGAATCAAGGGTCAACTGATCGTTTATTTACCTTAGAGGTTTTCCCTAAGGGTTTTAAAACTGTTTTATCATTTGAAAACCTTTTATTTCTCTAAGTTGATTTTCCGGTCGTGGCAGGCTAGGATAGATCAAGTGACACCCACAACGCACATTCACAACATGTTATAGCACACATACCACAAGCACTGCAGTTATAGGCTTCACATAATCCAAAATCACGGACTAACTACTATAATTAAGCTAATAACGCAACCAGAAAAACTGCTGGAAGTAACAGTATTCGGACGACAATTTCATTAGAAAGAATACAACGTGGGTGAGTGCACTGTGAACAAAGTTTAAAGATGCAAGAATCTATTTTATACTGCAATTAGAAGCAATTAAAAAGGTATTATATCCAGGGAGTTATGAATTTTCAAACATCAACAGTTCAGAAACGTTTCAGTTATCCTCGTCAGACTCACGTCTCATTTTACTCTAAGTTCCATGTATATTTTTCAGCGACGCATAAAAGACCAAGTGTAGGTCTAAGAATCTAGTTTGTACAGCAACTTAAATCACTAAAAACACATTTCACATGAGCATTTTATGAGAAATAATAGCAACACTGTACAAATCTGCCAGCAATAGAGCCCAAAACTGGAGTACTAACAGCAAGTACTCCTAACAGCTCATATCGATCTCCGCCGATCTCAATTCAGGCAAAAGACCTTGAAATATCACAAATTCAAATTCCAATATAGGGGTTTAGAGAAACCCCTCCCATATTATTCACAAAAACAACCTATGCATAGAACTCACCGGAAAAACACCAAGGGTCTGTTGATTCGAGTTCGGGAAATAGATTTTCCGGGAAACTTCAATTTCCCATGTTTGATTGAATGGAAAATAAGCGGTAAAAATTTAAAACGACATGATAAGTTAAAATGTTGGGACAAAATGGAGCTCAATTTTGTCAAACTCTCACTACAAACATATTTAAATGATTTTCCCAAAAAATTCATGATTAATGTAGCATTATAACTATTTTATCGAAATTTTATTTCCCGAATATTTGCACATGGTAAATCTATTTCCCGGTAAACTCTTTTCCCGCCCGAATCAAACAGACCCCAATACTTCGAATACTCCTCTTCCTTGCTGTTGCTCCTCTTCTTCCTTTTCCTTCCTTCAATTCTTCCACCCAACAGTTCAGACAACTCACTCTTTCTTTTTAGCTTTCTTTCTTACATTTTCCTTTCACACTCACATAAACCAGATATATTGGGTTAAAGAGTCGGTTCAACAAAAATCACATTTACCAATATCAAAATTATTTTCAAGCCCCTTCCAGTTTTCTGCATTTCTTTCTACACCCCTTCCAATTTTCTACATTTCTTTCTACACCCCTTCCAACTTTACACCTACACCAACCTGTCCCAAACACCCATAATCCCAAGAATAAACTCCCTCGAATACGCACACAATCGAAATATAACATACATGATAAAACTACATGCATTATCGAAATCAACATTAATATTATAATAAATTATCATAATCAAAACTCAAAACCAAAATATACTTTACTATGGGTAAAAACACAATGCAAGATGCACACGCAAGTATTAATCTATTGTAAAGAGAATAAATTTAAAAATAAAAAACGAAAGATAAGATAAGATACTATAAATATCCAGTTCTTCGCAATCCCCCAAAGTTTTCATGTTGATCTTGAAGGGTACATAAAATAGATAAGTTGGAAGAACTGAAAAGAATTCTAAATAGAGACATGTCAGACTGCCATCACATCCTCATCGGTATTGATATTGATATTGGTAATTTGGTATATTCAAATTGCAAAATACCTTAGGAGCAAAGGATAAGCTTCTTAATGACTATACAAAATTTGTTCATTTGTAAGTTATAAATAAATACAAAATACGCGATGTGTTTCTACGTTGGAGGATGAGGATGTGTTTCTATGCTGTAGCAAAGGGTGCTTTATTACACATATTACGTTGGTGCTGAAAACAGGTGTCCTAAGTTGGTTTATTACCTACTTTAAAGTCTGAATTCTGTACAGGTATTAATCTACGAAAGATCTGACTATCTCTTCAACTTGAATATTCGAAGATTGTATGGGTTTTCGATCTATATTACAGTATAATAACCATTGTACATCCATTCTATTTTATGAGTATGGACAACCAAATTATGCAGACAATGTATGAGGAAGCGAGTCAGGTTGCTAATGATGCAGTTGGGAGTATAAAAGGTCCATCCTCAACTCTCTACAACTTGCTCGGCCTTAACTAAGAAAGTGCGGTTGTGCAGGGCACCTGTAACTATAAGTATGCTAATCAAAGAGGTGCACTCTCTACAACTTTCTCGGCCTTAACTAAGAAAAGGGCGATTCTGCAGGACACAATTACACCCGGTACGTAAATATACAGCAAGCCAAAGGATATAGGATGCAGAAACAATTTGAAGCAAAGCTTGAAGTTATCCAAAAACCATTGCACTTGGAAATCCTATATATAAGTGAATATCAGTTAGTTTGACTTGATTAGTTTAGTTTAGTTTAGTTAGGCTGTAATTTGACTTGATTTTTTATTTCTGAAACTTGAACAACAAACTACCAGTTCTACAATGCCGTAGATGATATGTAATGCAGTCAAGAGATGTTAAAATGTATCATTTAGAGATATGTGTAAGTAACCAAAGAACAAAAACATAGTAAGAAAATCGTAATATCCACAAACAACAACTCAGTCAGAAGTTTAAGCCAAAGCAAGAAAAGGCAAAACTAAAACCCGAGCAATAGGACAAAAACTAATTTTCTAGCGAGATTAGTTTAGCAGTTTAGTTTAGTTTATTGATCTTCTATGTTTGTGTTACAGTCATTTTGAAAATCAACAAATTAGTTGAACCACAGTGAAATTCAAATTAGAACAAAACACTACTAATTTTTGGCATTCGATTCACTTGACTAACCAAAACAGTCTGCTGAAGTTGTCTAATTATGACGGGAAAAAATACACAACTCAGTGAATGACAGTGAAATTCAGATTTTATATATAATGTTTAAAACAAAACACAACTAATATTCGGCATTATAAATTGTATAATCAATATCTAAATTGCATAGTAAAATATTTTTAAGTGAATTCGATTCACTTGACTAACCAAAACAGTCATACCCAGATCCTTAAAACTACCGGTATGACTAATCCCGCATTGTTTGACCCACAAATCATTCATACCTAATAACCTGATGTGTTTCTATACTGGTTATGCTGCAACCATACAGAGGATTAAGGATACATGACTTTTAAATAAAACAATGACTTTCAGTTAGGCAGACTACCATCTTCATAACTGACATTATTCAGGTTAATGTTTAACAGAACTTTGCTCAAAGTATGCACAACAGACGGAACTAAACACTTCCATTAAGAATTTATTCAGTTAATTTACTTCTGGGCGGGTTAAAGTATGTGAATTTATGAATCTAACGAACCAAATAGGTCTCTTGAACTTACTTTCTACAAATTTCTTATTAAATAAAACATCTGAATCTTCATGTAAAACTATAAATGAGCTCATTTTTGCACTATAGTGTCAAAGGAGAATTCAGTTCTGAATGTGTTCGCCACTGCAAGAATAAATAATATGCAGGCGCATTGGGAAAAAAACACAAACAGGAATCCGTTTTGAATCTAACCTCACAGAACTTTATCTAAGGTTTCCTCTTATTCCTATATTACATATTTGGGTACAGTAGCACATGAAATATTGGTCCAGTTAACAATTAACAAACACACCTAAAAAACATCCCTGCCATGATTCTTAGATATTCCTTTAACTTTTATGAGATTGGATTCAACTATTCATGAGTAAAAGCTCAATACCAACAATTGAGGACCTCCTATTAAGCTCAGTTTAAGTGTATCTTTAACCCAGGCGGGAAGGAGCAGAAATGATAGAACTCATAGACCCAAAAATCAGTTAGTAGCTAGGTGTCAGTTGGGCTCAACTGGTAAATTCAAGATTTTAGTGCTCTAAATTAGTTTGGGGATTTCAAAAGATGCACACTAAACCCATTCATAGAATCAAATACCAATGGACACTAAACCCTGCAAAATTGACAATGAATTCAGCAAGTAATAGAGTTCAGATTTGTACTTTTTCAAATGCATTTTAACAAAACTAATTTTCCACCAGAATCAGACAGACCCTATATTGCAATCAGACATAGATGGAAACGTATCGGATAAATTGAACAATGTTCATCTCTTAAATAATTGGAGAGATGAATATAAGACAAAGAATTATGTGTTCAATCAAAAAGTAATAATTGCAGAGATGAATTCAGCAAGTAATAGAGTTCACCTTAATCAGATCAAAAAGCTTGCTATTGTTGTTGGTTGAAGGTGAAAAGCTTGCTACTGCTGCTGATTGAAGATGAAAAAGCTGCTACTTCTTCTTCTAAAATCACCTAAAAAAATTGATTTTTTTTTCGGAGAAAGGAGAGAACTTAATCAAAGTAAAAGAGAGAGAGAGAGAGAGAGAGAGAGAGAGAGAGAGAGAGTGCTGAAGAGGGGAGAGATTGAATTAGAGAGAAGGAGAATCAGAGATATTGGTTTAATGACGAAGATGGTGAAGAGGCAGAGATATTGGTTTAATGATGAAGATGACGAAAAGGAGAAGGAGAAGTATATTGTTTCCTGATCTCATCGATAAAGTTAGGTTTCTTGATCTCAATCAACCATCCAATGATATGATCTCAACCATCCCATAGAACTTAATTTTGGACCCAATTGGACTAATAAATCAGATTGTCTCTAATCCAATCATAGCCACAGATCTAATCTACAACTTCGAACTCGAGAGAATCCAGACCGCTTCTTATAACCCAACTTGTCTATTTTATGTATCCTTTGTGGATTATAATATAGATTGATTAATTTCTTAATTTGATGGTTCTATAAACATGGAATTAAATAAAAATATGGGTTAATTCAAAATGAATTTTTTTTTTATGGAGTGATATGATGGTTACATTAATTTTTTACATGAGTAATTAAATAAAATATGGGTTAAATCAAAATAGAAATTTTGTTATAGGAATACAAATGGTGTATATTGATTATATTAGAGAGGGGTTACAAATGAGTATTTTATATAATTATTGGAAGAGAGCTACTAATGTAGTTACTTCTAAGCATTAATTATATTTATTAAAATTGGGGGTTATTTAATTCAATAAGATTCTATAAACATGAGTTAATTCAAAATGAAAAAGGTTTTATGGAGTGATATGATGGTTACATTAATTTTTTACATGAGTAATTAAATTAAAATATGGGTTAAATCAAAATAGAATTTTTTTTTTATAGGAATACAAATGGTGTATATTGATTATATTAGAGAGGGGTTACAAATGAGTATTTTATATAATTTTTGGAAGGGAGCTACTAATGTAGTTACTTCTAAGCATTAATTATATGGGAGGGGTTCCAGGGACTCGGGAAATGTTTGACTCAATTTTGACTCAATCCTATTTAAGGTACTTGTACATATTGGATTGACATGATTTTTGGTACGATGAATGTTCTCATTATGTACGACATTGTTACCAAAATTTATCATAATCTGAATTTTCTAACCTTAGAAAAATCATATTACAAGTTAATGTATTGTGGAACGTTCATTTTTACCGTTGAATTTAATATTATATTTGATGGGTCTAAATATATTCAAATGAGCAAATTTTTTATGTAGTAGATCTTTATAGTAAGGAGATCATATCTACCAAAAATCATGCCAATCCAATATGTACAAGTACCTTAAATAGGATTGAGTCAAAATTGAGTCAAACATTTCCTGAGTCCCTGGAACGCCTCCCTAATTATATTTATTAAAATTGGGGGTTATTTAATTAAATAAGATTCTATAAACATGGGTTAATTCAAAATGAAAAAGGTTTTATGGAGTGATATGATGGTTACATTAATTTTTTACATGAGTAATTAAATAAAAATATGGGTTAAATCAAAATAATTTTTTTTATAGGAATATAAATGGTGTATATTGATTATATTAGAGAGGGGTTTCAAATGAGTATTTGATATAATTATTGAAAGGGGGTTACTAATGTAGTTAGTTCTAAGTATTAATTATATTTATTAATTTATTAAAATTGGGGGTTATTTATTAAATAAGATTCTATATCTAGAAATAGATTGATCTAAGGGCCTTAGTTGTCTGGAGACAAATCTACGTACTCGGTTATCTTAGACATAAATCCAACGGCTCTTGTGTTAGAGAAAACTATGATTTGTTATATAGATATTGATTTAACCAAGTTATTGTGTTTACTTCTTTTAATTTTTGAACATATTTTGGATAAATTTTAGTTATGTGATTTTAATAAATAATCTTTTAATTTTGGTTTAACAAAATTCTCTTCAATTAAAGCATCACTTTTTTCATATGGATTAACTTTTGATGTTTACAAATTAGTGTTTATCTTGTATTGGTTAACTTTAAATATTTAATTTTGAGTGAAATTGCTTAAATAGAATTATCAATTAACTATTGCGTAAAAATTCTAAAATGACCTTTCAATTCTAAATTTTAATCAAATTCTCTTCAATTAGAGCATCAATTTTTCTATAATTTAGAGAGAGAATATTTGCTTAAGGGCATGCCTAACTTTAATAGAGAGTATAGATTCTATCATACAACTCTATATGTCTCATACGTCTCTCCCTGTTATCAATCATTTCTAGCTTATCATCAAACCTCTATCACCTTTCTACTTTCATATTTTTATCAATGAACACTTTGTTTTTTTTCTCTTTTTCAACAAAGGAAAATTTGAAATTCAAGTTTTTTTGTGTTTAATTTTATTTTTATTTTCAGTATATATAGCCAAAGTCAATTATACAAATAATACATAAAACCTATCCTTAAACCTAGACTATATAAGTTTTATACAATTAATTAATATTTCTATTTTTAATTTGATATTTGACTAACGCTTCTATTAGTGATTTCAACTTAATACTATCGTTGCTGCTTTCATGTCAATTCTTGAAATTTTATTTATAAGTGAATAGTTTTAATTTCATCTATATATTTTCAGAAAAATCAAAATTTTCGCAAACAACAAATTTTGTTTTATGGATATAATGGTGTGTTGAGGTGATAGCAAGGACTATCATTAATGTAAGTACTTACTTTTCAACAATATTTTTTGTGTTGAATTGCTGGAAATTCAAGGACCAAACTATTGTGGAACTGGATGTTTCCATCGAAGAAAAGCTACTTTGGATTATCTCCTAACAAAGCCAAGTTTCAATTTAAAAATCATGTCTTCACAAATGGTAAATGTTGATTGATTACTTAGATATATTTTTTCTTTATATACAAATGGTTGAATGAAAGCCGTAACTTCTTTGTTGCAACCACACAAAATCAGGAAGTAATAAAACTGATATTTAGGAATTCAAAGAAGCTTATGAGATCAACAGAACAACTATTCTGAATGATAAATGAACCATCAGATTCACCAAGCAATCTTTCAAACTCTTTGAAAGCGGCCTTGGAAATTTCTGACTATAGCTATGAATCTAATAAACAATGAAGCACAAAGGTCAGTCAGTTCACTTTTGTCCATAGTATAAATAGTCTTTCACAACCTCTACAAAGTTTTATCAGAATATGATTAATTGAATACTTTCAGTGCCACAGGTTGGTTGGGTCTGCATGCAAAGACGTTCTTATAGGATAAAGAATTCATGCAAAGGGTTGGTTGACAAATTTTTGCACGCTAGAGACATTTCCATTCTTAGGTTGTGCGATGTCTGCAAGGCCTATCATTAATATTCAAACTGGTCTTTTGGAAAAAAAATTCATCAGAAAATAAACAATTTTCGTCACCGTGTTTGGTGATCTGTGGTTCAGGCAATGTTTGGTTATACTTAAATTTGTATGTTGGGCCTTGGATACATTCATGAATTAATCTACTGCATCTTACCAGCCTATTTTATCCCCAACAACACAAAATTCTTGCCCAAGGTTAATTGTGCATAATAAATTCTATTGAACTAATTTTAGGGCAAATATGTGTACATTTAATAAGCAAGAATTTCACCTGAACATTGTATCTGATTAAAGGCCTCACTGGTTGTTCATCTTAACTGCACAATTATATATATATAATTACAAAATTTTGAAGAATTGGGATGGACCAAAATTATTCTCTCATAGGAAAAGTATTTATTTGGGGGATTTAGAGATACCCCCCAAAATAATAGGAACTCTTTGAGATACCCCCCAGATTTAGAAACTCTTAGAGATACCCCCCATTTTCCCATTTGAAGCCGGTCAACCAAGCCGTTGACCAAGGTCTGACCAGTCTTCATAATTTTTAGACAATTTTACCCTCCCACCATTTAAACCCACATCCTAGTCATTTTGCCCAGTCATCAATAATGCCATGTCAGCAAACCCACTTACAACTACCACTTCTTATCCTAACCGTTCAAAATAGATCTAGATCTAGATCTAATCTTATGGGTACATCATCAAACTCCACCTTCTTCTTCCTCCTCCTTCTTCTTCCTCCTATTTTTTTCTTCACCATCAGCAAATCACCTTACAGATTTGGAAGGTAATTTATAATCAGATCGGTACTTAATTTACAATTTAGATTCTCGACTTATCATATCAATATTCTTTGATTATAACTTCTTCTCTTTTTTTTTTTTTTAATTAACGTAGCTTGTACAAATTTCTTTATTCTTGCCACTGTAGGTCTTGATAGATTATCCAACTTAAAAAACTTGCAACATATGGACTTATCATGGAATTTCCTAACCAATTTGGAAGGTAATTTATAATTTAGATTCTCATTATTTTTTTTATTTAACTTGTACTAATTTCTTTTTCATGCCAATTGTAGGTCTTGATAGATTATCCAAATTGAAAAAATTTCATTTCTTAGATTTAGAAGGCAACCATTTCAACAACAGCATTCTACCATCCTTGGGTACTCTCACATCACTTAAGACTCTCAATCTTAGTTGGACTGATATATGTAAGGGATCATTGACCCAAGGTAACATCAGCCTACTAGCTAAATTAGTAATTGTTGGTGTGTGTTTTTTTCCTAAGAGTTTGTTATAATCTAGCCTTGAGATGAAATCTCATCTGACACTCTTCTACATTTTAACAATTCAGGGTGAATAATAGTTTTACATACTTGGGTGTAGGGTTTGAAATATTCTTGAAATTACAAAACTTGGAGGAATTAGATTTAAGCTACAATAACTGCAACGACAGTATCTTACCATTCTTGGGTGCACTCAAATCCCTCAAGACCATGAATCTTAATGATAATTACTTGGAAGGATCATCATCGAAGTTCTCCCAAGGTAATCTAGAATCTTGACAAGAAACTTATAACCACATTTAGATTGTACATCACTTTGTTTACTCCCAAATTTTAAAAAGGGGCATTTCCATTATAATTGTTTACTCCCAAGATTTTGGGTGTTTTTGTTTGGGTGCACTTTTTTAGTAATTATAATTCTTAACCCCTAATTATTTTATCGAATTCATTATTTTTGTGCAGCTTTTACAAACTTGAGCAACTTGGAAGTCCTACATTTAGAGGGAAACCTTTTAAATAGCTTCTTAACATTCCATGGTAATGTTGGAAAAATATTTGTTGATTTAGTTATAAAATTAACTTGTACATTAGATAATCTATAAAATTTCCATTGATTTATTATAATATATAATCCATAGATTGGAAAAGTTCAAGCAAGCTGAAGGTTTTGTACCTGGGGTATAACAACTTCTCACGAGGAATTCCTCCATCCATATTCGCTTTGAATTCACTACAAGCTTTGTCCGTGGCTGGAAGTTATCTCAATGGACCCATATCATATGGTAACCGTAGAATTTTAAAATAGAGTTGCCTATGGGAGAATGTATCTTAAGATTATTTAGAAAAAAACTTAATTTCATAATGTTATTGATTTTACAGGTTTGTGTGAATTGAAGAACCTTAGAGATCTCGATCTTAGTAAGAACGAGTTTGAAGGAATCCTTCCTCCATGTTTCAACAATTTGACATCTCTTAAGGTGGTAGATTTGGGAGGCAATCAAGTATATATTCCTTCTTCTCTTATTTCAAATCTGAAATCACTTGAATTCATTGCACTCAGTGGAAACCAATTCGATGGTGGTCTCCCTTTCACTTCTCCCTTGAAATCCTTGAAGTTTCTTGATATGTCAAACTGTAACCTTAACCTGTCAACAACTGATCTTCTCAAATTTCTTCACAACCAATATGATCTAAGATACCTAGATATGTCACACAATAATTTACATGGAAGCTTTCCAAATTGGTTGGTCGAAAATAATACAAGGTTAGAAACTTTAGTTCTAAGAAATAACTCACTTAGTGGAAATATCCAACTTGGTCTTGTTGTTACCTTATTAAATTACTTTGACATATCTAACAATCACATTCAAGGGAACCTTCAAACAGATATTGGGGTTGTTTTATCAAAACTACAGTATTTGAATTTGTCCAAAAATAGCATTGAAGGTACACTGCCCAGTTCACTAAGTAACTTGAAAGAATTGTACACTCTAGATTTTTCAAATAATAGATTCTTTGGAGAAATTCCAGAGAGTTGGTTTTTAAATTTGAGATTTTTAACAATTTTGAAACTTTCATATAATAGTCTCAGTGGTCGAATATTTCCTGGTCTTTTTAACTTAACTTATTTGAGTGTTTTACGTCTCAGTAGCAACCAATTTTTTATTGGTAACCTAGGAAGAATTCCTTCTAATATGGAGATATTCGACATAAGCCAAAACCAGATGACAGGTAGGATTCCTTCTGATATAGGTAAACCAGAGAAACTGAGAACACTTATCCTACGAAATAACTCATTCCATGGTCCCATTCCACTAGAATTATGCAACTTATCTTCGTTGGAATTTTTGGACCTTTCTAATAATCATCTATCAGGCATCATACCTTCTTGTCTAAACTTAACATCTCTCAAATACTTGCATTTGCAAGAAAATAAATTCTCTGGATCAATACCAAAAGCTATACTCCAAAGCTCTAATCTAATTACATTAGACCTTAAACATAATAACTTATCAGGAAATATTTCCAAGTGGTTTGGTTTTCTGAGAAATTTGAGAGTTCTTTTGTTGAAAGGAAATCGTTTGAGTGGTTCAATTCCTCTTCAGTTGTGTCAATTGAAGTATATCAGTTTATTGGACCTTTCTCATAACAATTTATCTGGATCAATTCCTCCTTGCTTTGGTAACATCAATTTTGGAAAGATTGTACCTGGTGAGGATGCTTTTGAAAATAATGCGTATATAGGAAGTGGATATAACAGTTTTGAGTACACAGATCTTTTAGGCATGAGGGACATGGATTACATGTTCGGGGACTTGATTTATTCTGAAGAAGAAGAAGTGGAGTTCATGACAAAGAGTAGGTCTGGCGCTTACAAGGGTGACATTCTTAATTTCTTGTCTGGGATTGACTTGTCATGCAACCAATTCACTGGCCAAATCCCAAATGATATAGGCGTTCTAACTATGATCATGGCTTTGAACTTGTCAAACAATCAGTTTACCGGATCAATTCCAAGAACCTTCTCAAAATTGAAGCATCTTGAGAGCATGGATCTTTCTCATAACAAGTTGATTGGAAAAATCCCATCAGAGCTTACTGATATAAACACTTTGTCAGTCTTCATTGTGTCATACAACAACTTATCCGGTGAGGTTCCATACATGAAAGCTCAGTTCAGCACATTTGATGAAAATAGTTACAAGGGCAACCCTTTTCTTTGTGGACCGCCGTTGCAGAAACCATGCAAGACCATTACCGAATCAACAACCGTCACACTTGCAAGGTGGAGTGCAAGTTCTGGGATGGATCTAATCAGCTTATTTGCAAGTTTTGCAGCTTCTTACATCATGACCTTGGCGGGATTTGTGATTGTTCTCTACATCAACCCTTACTGGCGACATATTTGGTTTAATTTCATTGATACATGTCTGAGCTTTATGTTTCCATTTTGGTCAGAAGCTATTTACAAGGTTGATAACCCATGATGTAACGAATCACATCTTCTAGTTGACAAAAGAATAAAAAGGTCAGGCTTGGCTTAAGTACTAATTATCGAAAAGTGTTTCAAAAGCTTAATTACTAATTTCCATCAAACATTTCCATGTTCCCACATTTGCTACCAAATTATATATTTTGCTCAATCTGTGCTAATTGCTCTCTCTGTATTCAAAACAGAGTGAAGAAAGAAAAATAACAAAGATATATAGAGTGATAGTCGTATAGAGAAAAATACCAAATTATATATTTTGCTCAATCTGTGCTAATCCCTTGACTCTCTTTGGTACTAATCCGAAAGTAACACGTTAAATTAAGTTCGAAGATGGAGAAGAAGCTCTGAAGTCTACATGTTGAACAAAGGCTAATCCAAAAGCTCTGAAGTCTGCAGGGATCAATATGCCTACATAGTGCTGCTACCGCCGTTGCTGTTCCTTCTCACAGGATCCGAGATGTTACTGCAGTTGCTTAACTCCGAGTTGTTGCTGCCTAGAAAGAGTTAGAAAATCTTGTATTTGAAATATTTATGTCCATGACCTGATGATGCCTTCGGCGCATGCCAATCAGGATTGTATTGGACTGTGACATAAATTCCCAAGCTGCTCCTCTCATGACATCAAAGCAATGCAAAAAAAGAAAAACCAAGTCAGCCACATCTACAAATTGGCATAATTGAACAGTTGCAGAGAAGAGTGTCTAGCAGTTTCTCATAGCCATAACCATTTCTTTCCGGTGAGTTTCCACAAGGAATTTTTGCTTCCCAGGTTGGATACATTTGCAACAGGTTGGAAAATTCTTCTATAGTAAGTACTATAGCAGGAAAATGCATTTATGCATCGTGTAAGTAGGACTTACATGCATGATGAGAGTGATTTGTATGCATACAATCTATGGATCAGGAAAATGCATTTATGCATCGAGTACGTAGGACTTACATGCATGATGAGAGTGAGTTGTATGCATACAATCTATGGATAAAACTATTGATCCTGTTAACTCATAATTAAAATAAAAGATGTCGAGAATGAACCTCTGATGTTGAAGGCAAGTGAATAGGTATCTGAACTGTTGTTACATCATCAAGAGTGTATGATCCCAAAACAAGCTCTCCAAGCACCTAAACATTTTTCCATTGAGATGCATTACTGATTATCATAGTACATCAGTTTTCAAAAGGTATTTAAGGCCTTTACCTCAACAACAAGACGATGAGGATAGCAAGGTTCATCCCATGTGTATGGACACGACATGTAAGAATGAACAGTTGTCTCAAAGGTTTTGCAATTTTCTTGGTATATCCGTAGCCTCTGTGCAGTAACAGCAAACAGAATACAATTATTAGATAAGAAAGAAAAAAAAAACATAAGGATAAAACTAGCACAGAAGGTTCTTCATAGGAAAGCACAGACATTAAATACAGCAACGTAACTTTGCATTCATGTGCAAACTGTCCTACCGACATCTTACAGTGCATCCATGTGCCTTCATGCACCATGCAGTCATCCAGTGAGCGTCCTATGGTTCTAAGTGTTCTACAGACAATTCTGCGAAGTTTTCATGCGTAGACAGTAAATCCTTTCTTCTCGATGAGAAGCTACTCGTGTGAATTGTGCTCTGGCGTGTATCACAAGTTGGCAATGTTTGTTTACAGCAATATATTCTGGGAAAATTACTAGTTGTTTGTGTGACTATGGTTCTGTTTTTTATTATTTTTATGATTATAGATCTTTTACAAGAACATCATATTTGAGTTGAATAACCATAAACTTCTTTGTTCATTACTTCCATTACTATAATAATCAAATGTGAAGACCTTTCTGGGAATAAATTAAAACAAAAGTTATTAATAAAAAAGAACTGTATAAAGCTTGTTCCTCTTAGTGCGTGTCCTATTTCTTTTCCCCCGTCGAATCAACATAATAAAACAAACTTTTCAGAGACCTAGCATAAAATTCCGAAAAGCGAAGTAAAGACTCTAGGATCTGTTCCCATATGGAAGTGGCAGCTTCTGCTGCATGATACACATTCAAAATGCATCATCAGTGTGTAAAAAATATAAAGCAAAAATATGAATATTCTAATATCTATATAGTATGTACTGTATAGTTACTTCCCATGATTATTGAAATATTAAACTATGTACCTCTTTGGAAAAATTGTCAATTCTATATTCCATGAACCCAGTTTCATCATCAGATAGGAGAATCAAAAGCGTCCCTGAATTTCCATTGGGGTTTCCAACCATATTCTCATCTCTAATGGCAACATCGGCATTCTGCACTTCAACTCGTATTGTAGTCAATGCACCACGTACATAATTTCGCATTTTGACCTGAGTATCACCCAGATGATCAGGAAAGAAACATCCCGACCAAAGCCATCCAGGTTCTTTAAATACAAGGGAAACCAGCAACTCCCAGCAAGATACAGAACCTTTAGCACAAGGAATAAAATGATAAATAATATTTCTTTATTATGTATAAGAACAGCTAGAACTAGGAAACAAGTTTATTTATATAAGTACATAACTGTGACAAAAATATTCAAAAATAAAACGTAAAAATTTACAGGTGAAAATATATTTTTGAGAGAACTGAAAGACCTTGTTGGATCAGCCCAATGAAGATGAGAATGTTGTCCCATGCCCAAATGGAATACTGAATCAGTTCCCTTCCGTTTGAAACACAAGTCCTTGCTGCATGCATTACTAATGACATATCTGCATGATTAAAAATATTAAAAAAAATTCTAGTTACAAGCGTGAAATAGCTATTGGAACTAAGAGCATTGTAAATATTTGTGTTCCAAGAGCAAGCGAAGTATATTGCGAGATGAAAAGTAATCAGTAATCACCATGACAGAAAATGAATGATTATTTACTATAAGATCTAGGTTTACCTGGGTTGGAAAGTGATGGCTCTTGTCCTACATAAAATGATCCAGCTAGCGGATTTGATGCGACAGATACTATAAAGGCCCCAGATGTATTTGTCTTAGGAACAACAACACAAGTGGAACCACTTGCAGGAACAAGATAAAATGGACTAGACCACACGGAACTTGCCTTACTATCAGTAAAATAGTTTGGCATACAGATACTGAGTCTGACCATTTGTTCACTTGCAGAAGAACTAGAATGAGGAAAATACATGCATGCCTTAACCTTTCTGCCTTCGATGTCTACAAGATCAGTTTTATATCTCCCTTTTTCAAAATATTCTCGGCTTACATTATTTAAAGATGCTCCATGAAAGACCAGATCATGGTCCACCAAGGGGTGATGAAGATGTTTTGAAGAATCTGAATTAATGAACTCCCTGCCTCTTCTAGATCGTTGGATAGGACTCTCACTAGATAAAATAGAATGTTTTTTTGATGAAACGTCCGAAATACTATCTATATATGGAGGGGTAGCATACGAATCCTGTGTAGAAGAAAAAAGAATTGGACTATCTTTCCTTCCTTGATGTTGATCCAATGATAACATGAGGGCATAGTGCAGCCTTCCCTTTCATGACCCAAATCAGCAACAGTAATTGGCAAACCAGTACAATTATATAGCAGAAAAGGTAGAAAGATGCAGATTTCCCGCGCCCCACAGAAAGCATCCATTGTCTTCTCCACAGTAACATATATAGGACCTATAACATATTTCAAACAAGAGGACTTAGTAAACATTCCAACAAAAAGTAGATGCTCAACAAAAAAATTCTGAGCCTACCATTGGATGAATCTGGATAAAACGTCAGGGTTTCAGATTGAGAAAACTTGTTCTCATGGAACCTAGCCACTGCTACAAATGCTTCTGCGCGTGGGAACATTGAAATAATAGGCCTGAATCCATGTATGTGAAAGACTAAATCCAAGTCATGGGTGGAATCAATGTGATAAATACAAGCATAGTTGACCTGCAGATCATTGTCTTTTGAATACAAAAACTTACATGAAAAATTCAAGTACAAATGGAGAAAAAAAAAAGACGCTAATTGATTGGAGGCAGAAGAAGGTATCAAAAACTCATCATTACCTCTGCAATCAATATAGTACAAGCAGACCCGCCACTGTCAATTGTCACTGACACTTCTTCTGGCATGTTGTTTTTTACCATTAAAGGAGCAGTAAGTGCCACATAATGGATAGATGGGGTTTTTATGGTCTGCAGAGTCGACACACTCTGATCGCCAATTCTATCTGAATGTCTCCGACTCTCATTGGTATGGACAGATGAACCATTTTTTCTCCTACTAGACAAAGGAAGGTTGATGTGCTGAACAGATAGACAACATCTGAAGGGATCATTACTAGGATGAGATGGATAGCAGACAAAGGATTTAAAAGATCCAAGCTTAGTTTCATGTGAAAGAACGTTCAAAAACACTTGTGCTTCACTCCAGAGAAAGCCAGTTTCAAGCAGACACCAACTCATGCGACCAGATTCAGCCAAATGTAGAGGTAACGGAAACTTCTGACCAGGATATATTTGACCTAGAACCTAATAAAATGAAAACTAGATATTTAAAATTTCTCCATATATATACATATAGATGGGAGGAAAACTGATTAACTGTACCTTTGGACATACCCCAAATGAGGTATCAAAGCGTAGCTCTACCGGTTTTGAAGTAGTATTCAAGAGTATGACCTGAAATCATAAATTCTAAGAGATAGCCACAAAATGGAAAAACAAAAAACATATTAAACAAGTTCGGAGGAAACCAACCGTTGAATAAACCCGTATTAACTTTCGGTAGTGCAATGTGGAAATCAAACACCACTGGAACAACAAATTCAATATTGGGATATATTTCACCTCTATCATCAATTTTTCTTTTTACAGTTTGCTGCATTCTCATGTTTCTCGCCTGTTTCTTTCCCTAATGCTTTAGAAAAATTCACTTCAAAGTAGCTAAGACCTACGATATCCATCGAAATAGGCGTGGAAGGTCCTGATGTTCCATCAAGTTGAATGGAAATCATATGATGTGCCACCCCACAAGATTTATTTTCATTTAATCTGTCAGATGATTGAGATGGCCTAAAGCGAAAATCATGCTCCTCTGGAGTTTCATCAGTGTATATAAGAATACACTGCAACATAGTGAGCACAAGGCGAGATAACTCAGGGACGGAGTACCTTGTGCCGACGCTCCACAAAATCCTGAGCCATTTGAATGTCTTGAGGGCATAATCAGTTGGCTAGGAACCCATTGGGGCTGTGAGGGTCATGCTCCGACGGTTGCACTCAAGAGATGTTAGTTCTTGTGTTGCACGTTATCATGGTATGCACTTCTTGAGTGTGTTTTTGCCAAAAAGATGTAGGCTACAACCTACCCTCGCTTATTGGTTGAAGATGGAGGTTATTAATTACTCCCACACGGGAATGGCATTTCTGTTTGTTTCTATATAATAATAAAAAAAAAAAGGGATATCTCAAAAACGAGAAGTCGACCAAGAAGCTATGTGGTCTTGTTAAGGTCTAGAGCATGTTTTGCCTATTCATGCATGTGTATAAGGGCATGTTAAGTATACAATGGTCTTGAAGTTCTCTTATTGTTAAGTTTCGGTATCTCGTGGATGGTTTTTCTTCTAGGTGTGCAATGGTCTCCGTATGGGATTACTCTATTCTTCATGCATGATTGCATCGTTTTCCTGTCTACCAAGGTTTGGTTTATGATTCTTTCCATCCTTCTTGCATTTTTCATTCTTGTTGCATATTCAAATTATCATTGGTTTTTGGTTGGATTGGAATCCATACAATATTTAGAATTTATCCTTGTGATGTTTCTCAACATTTGTCTCTCTTCTCTGTTCGGTCTATTGTCTTTTAAAAACTAAAACTTTTAAATCAAAATCAAAGAAAAAAGGGGGGGAAGGGTGAAATACGAACGTCGTTAAGGGGTTCGTACGGTATGGGGGTCAGAAGTTTTTTTTTCTTTGAACGTACGAACGTTGTTAGGAAGTTCGAACGTTGTTAGGAAGTTCGAACGTTGGGTCAGGCAGCAGTTTTTTTTCTCTGAGTCGACGTACGAACGTCGTTTGGACGTACGTACGTCCTTGTTACCATTTGGCCCATTTCTTGTTTTAAGCCCATTTTCGAACACAAAGCCAATTGGTCATATATTTGAATCGTGCTTTCTTCTCTTGCAACCACTACATATTTAGTTCTTAACCGTTTTAGAAACTCTCCTTCAAATCTTCTCTCTTCTTCTCTTGCTCTTGTTTGTGGTTGCATCTTTTTCTTTCATTTGTGTGCGTGGGGTTTGTTTATTTCAAGTGGGACTCTTTCTTCTTCGTCGTCGTCTCTACGGTTGTTCTTGTTGCTTCATCTGTTGTTCTTGTTGCTTGTTTAGATATGTTGGTTGTTTTGTCTTTCGAGGTTGTTGGTTATCAATTTCGACGGTTTAATTCGAAACTCTTCCACATTTGAAGCTTCTTATTTCATTGTTCATGGTTATTACTATATTCCTTCTTGTTTTAGCATGATTAGTATGTTTTTAGATTTGTAGTTTGATGATTTACAAATGACTCTTACTTGTGCACACAAACTGTGTGTGGTGTCCCCCCAAGAGCCAACACCAGCACAGAGCTTTAGATTCTAAAGAAGAGGTGTAAGATAGATTCTAGAAGTTGCTTGCACATGAGCCTGTGGCTCAACGGTTGCATCCCTCTCACAAAGTGGAGACGTCATGGGTTCGAAACACAATCAGCAGCTGATTGTTTGATATAAGTTTCCTCGTGTAATTAAAAGGGGTATTGCCAATAAAAAAAAAACAAAAAAAAAAACATCTCACTCTTCTAGGACTACTATATTCTGGTTTTTCAACTCATCCGAGAATGCATATTTAAAGGAGAGATATGGTGGTTCTTTTTAAGATATAAGAAAGCAATGAAATGCAGCATCATGGAACTTCTCAGGGATTGGCCATGTCCAATTTTGTCTACCAGAAGTCACCTCCTAAGTCCTAACTCTTTTCAAACAAAAGGTAATATTGCATGGATGAGCACAATAATATAACTGGCCACCCAGAAGTTCAACATAGAAGAGGCATATTAATAGTGTGATCATGATATAGCCAGAATTCAACTACACACTAGACAGAACCCCAAATTAAGCCAAACACATCATTAGATATGTCCACAAAGAAGAAGCCAATGATGAGAAATATTTATCACGGTAATGTTAAAGAAATAATTTAATTATTGAACTTACTTCTCTCTCAATGGCCATGTCCCTAGATAATCGCATATAATCAAGATATGATGCAACTGAACCTCATTCAATTGCAAGACCTGCAGAGGTATTATAACAAAAAAAAGAATTACTATTATGTATATTGTGCAAAGAGACTTGGATTTTCAAAGAAATCATGCAAAACAAAAAGAACAAACCAAATTTGTAATTTCCAAATCAATCTGTCCAGCACTGGTACCAAAAAGCAAATTCTATATTTAAAATGGACTTTTATCAGTATAAATAAGAAAAACTTTAGTTTAGAGAACTGAATTTCTAACAAAACCAACTACTGTATCATATAACCAAAAACTGAGGCCACAATATGGATTTTAAGTTCTGTGTTCTCCTGATTTTTATTTCATTCCTGTCTTCTAGACAATAAAAACTTCACGAGTTGGTCAGATAAAGAGTGAACTGCCTCGCTTGTAAACAGTGGCGGATCTAGGAGCTTAGTACAGGGGGGTCAAAAATATTTTATGACTGACTGTATAGGGACTACTAATGAAAATTACATTGATTAATTTAAGAAAAAGTCAAAAAATCAAGGACTATTATATAAAATTAGAATTTTGAGGGGGGTCAAACTAATTTTAGTGTAAGTAAGTTTTTGTAAATTTTCAAACTCTTGTAGGTAAATTTTATATTTCTAAAAAATCAGGGGGGTCAACTGATACCCCGGGACCCCCCTTAGATCCGCCACTGCTTGTAAAGAGGAAAAAATGGATAGGAAATTGGAATAAAAAGACAAATGCAGATAAGGTGTAGCAATTTGTTAGGACATACTAAGACCATTCATCGGATGAAAAGTAATTGTGGCCTTTTATTTATTAAAGAAAAGAAAAAAGTGAGTAAAATTTCAAACCGGTACTACTTTGCAAGCTTAACATAAGAAAGTAATTGTTGTAAATAATAGATAGCAAAAATTTGTGAATTTAACATCATTCCAAAATTGTAAATTACAGCATACTTTTGATCAAGCCAAATGTCAATTATCATTCCAAAATTGTCAATAAGAAAAAGAAAAGCATAAAGTCTCTTAGGAAATAATATGTATACCAAACAAGACAAAGCATAAGTAAAAAGTTTGAGTTTTCAGGTAAATTAAAATACCACAAGAGATACAGCCACATCACAGGGGACCGTTATCTTGTCGAATTTATTACTATCGGATCTTCCATCGCAAAAGAATTGGGGGTCGATAACACTGTCAATAGTTCCTACGGAAGTTCTGCAATAAATTCCCAAACCTGAAATATTCACAACCTTGTTGACTTGGGCTCCTCTGAGCTTTCCACTAGATGGCCTGAGAAAAGAAGGATAGTCAAAATACAAACCTTAACCATACAGTGTCCGAAACAAGAAAAAAAAAACTTAATTAAATCAAAAGTATCCTTAAGTAATGGAGGTATGTTATCACACTTCACCAAAAAAAAAAATATAGTACGTATTTATGCATACAAATGCACAGATACAGATGGTATGCCTCTGGCACTCCCCGAGCTTGCATGTATCTTCAACAATTAATAATATATATTTCTTTCAGTTTGACAATGAAAAAGCCACTTAAATTATTTCAACCTGCTAATTGTTGTAGTGCCTTCAGCACATATGTCTGTGCCTTATGAGTTGCAAGGTTTGGTTTGGAGATTTGGTTTGGTGAAAGGTGGCGTAAATGGATCTTTGTTTGTATTTCCACTGCACATATGTCCATTATGTAAACGGCACTCCTAGTGTTAACTTATCAAAAAGCGTTGTCTATGGGGTGAATGTTGATGATGGCAGTTGTTGAGCAGCTTGGATGTCAGGTAGGGACATTACCAGCTTCCTATCTTGGTCTTCCGTTGGCTGCACCTTATAAATGCATTTCAGTGCGGGATCATGTGTTGGAAAGAGTAAGGAAGAGATTTGCAATGTGGAGGCGTAGCTATCTTTCTGCAGGTCAGCGTCTCATTCTTTCTTATTAAATCAAGTCTTGCTAGTCTTCCTATATACTACTTGTCATTATTGACGATCCCAACAAGTGTTGCCAATGTTATTGAACAACACATGGAGCAATTTCTTTGGGGTTCAAATGGCAGCACTCACAAGTTCCATCTTATTTCTTGGGAGAGGGTTTGCTTACCCAAGCAACTTGCTGGTTTGGGAATAAGGAAGATCAAAGAAGTTAATGTTTCATTATTGAGCAAGTGGTTGTGGAGACTAGCAGATGGAGAGGATGCTTTGTGGAAATCTGTTATAGCAGGCAAATATGGTTTGGATGCTCTGGGATGGGCTATTACAAGGCAAGTTCCTACATAAGGGTGCTCTCTATGGAAAGGCATTATGAACTGCCAGGCAGAATTTTTGGCAATTTCTTTCGAAGTTGTTTTGGTGCAAGAGTCAGGTTTTGGGAGGACTTGTAGTGTAGTAAAAGGCCCCTCAAAGTCATGTTTCCTGAGATCTTAAACATTTCAGGCATGAAGGAGGGCACCGTTCAGCAATTTGTTAGCAATGAGTATGGCAGGTCAGAATGGGATCTTCATCTGAGGAGGGGGGGTTCTTTGATAGAGAGTTGATACAGGCTGCACAGTTGACAGAGTTGCTCTCTCAGCACTCTGTGACCAATGAACCTGACTGGAGAATTTGGATGGCCAAGCACGATACCTATACTGCTAGATCCTTGTAAGCTAGATTGAAAGACAAAAGAGTTCATCTTAAATTCTTAATAAGTTGAGTTTCTTTGGGTTCCCTAACACCAGGTCTGGAATCCCAGAATTCCATCCAAGTTGTGTTTCTTCATGTGGGTTTTGACTTGGGGTAATGTGCTGACTGTGGACAACTTACAGAGAAGAGGCTTATGTATGGCCAACAGATGTTCTCTTTGTTTGGTGGATGTTGAATCTATTGATCATCTCTTCAGTACCTGCTCTATGAATAAGGCTGTTTGGGCATATTTCATCAATGAATTTGGTAGCCAGGTTGACTGCAATGAGGGCCTTGCTCACATGTTTTGCAACTGGAAGCCTTCTAACCTGTCAAGGGTGGGATGACTGACTTAGAAGGTTTTATTTCATGCTATTTGTTGGGGAATTTGGAGAGAAAGGAAACAAAGAGGTTTTGAAGGTGAAAATAGAGACTTGGGGCAGCTTACCAATGACATCAAGCTTATGGTTTGGATTTGGGTGTTTTTCAGAAGATGACTTTATGTTGAGATGGGAGGACTTGATATTTCATGTACATTGAGCATTGAGTGTCTTTCCTTGTAATTGGGGCTAGTGTGTACCTTACACACTCTTCTTAATGAAATTTTGTTTTACCAGGAAAAAAAATCTAGTATGCACAATCCTTTCTTTCCGTTAGTGTCTTTGATGCCCTTTTGTGTAAACAATATGATCTTTGAATTGTATTCAAATAACTAAATTGGTTTTCGGGTTTGACAGCATTGTTCTTCACAAGAATTCACACAAATACAAGACATTTCTCCATATTGAACGAAAACATGTAACGATCATTTACAGCCTTAAGCGTTTTATTAACAAGGAAACCAAGTGCGAAAACAACTTTAATAATATAAGAACATAATGAGTTAATTACAACCTAATTTTTGAAATTAAACCACCCCCAAAATAAAAGTACTAGCCTATATAACTTAAAAATACAATAAATATAACTTTTTATTCCTTAAAAAAAATATGGTGGGTTTTAAACCCTAGATTACACCAGTCTTGCTAATGGAAAAAAGAAGTAAGGTTATGTGTCAAGTTTAATTATTTTAAAATTAATGGAATTATTTTTATAGGAATAAAATATTTTAGTAAAATATTTCTGTATTTTGCATCTCAGCAATAACAGAATTACAGTTTATTTGTTTGTTTTGTCTATGTCATTATTTAGTGTATTTATTGACACAAGTAACTATTGAAAAGATGTTACGTACCCAATACTATTCTTCAAACTGAAAGACTGAAGACAAAATACAAATTGTGCCTGGAAAGCATGCAACAAAGATAAACAGCAAAACCAGTTAATAAAAGAACGATAGATAGTAATACCACAACAACTTAAACTGACAATAAAGACATATAAACAAACTGAACTTAACAATGGGTAGAATACCAGACAAGGACAAAAGACGTGTGCCAGTATCATAACACTGATGGTCATCACTAAGACCACATTTTAATGAAGATAATAAAAAGTTAATTTGTTTGGTTTTTGTAGATCTGGAAAAGTTGGAGACACCCTATCACACGTAAATATAGGCACTACAACAAAACACACTAATAAAAATGACACACATTCCTGTGCCCTGCATGGAGAAGAGTCAGAAGTTATCTTTTGGTGGATAAAGTCTTCACAACTGGAAATTATATCCCCCATTTCAGCTCATGCAGGCACATCTTAACTTGTTAGAGGATGATTGCATATGTGCAAATTGTAAACCAGTGGATAAATCTAAGTTGAAAACAACTTCTGAAATATAAATGATTTTTTGTGATAGAATCACCATTTCATCACTACTAGAGCACAAAACAAGTTGCCAGATATGTAGAGAGAACTATCAATTTTTCAACAGTATTCTCATTTTGAAAAATAACAAGATATTTTCTATTGATACCGCAAATAATGAACTCAGTGGTGTTTGATTTTTATTTTTGCAATGGCATCTAGGGACGCAATAGTCAAAACAAAACCGTCAGTATAATTGAAAATATTTCTGTTAGGAATGGGAAAAGATGCAAGTAAAGAACAGCAAAAGACTAGGACATATGAGATTGTGGATGAAAAGAAAATACGTAAACACAAGAAGTTTCACTAGCGTAATTTATTTACCGAGTCACTCTACTTGTTGGTATAGACACAATGAACGTTTTTGATGGATACTTGGATGCTATCAAGAATCTGTAGATTCAAACAAGGAGACAAAGCAGCTTAGTGCAGAACAACTAGCATAAAATTTTCAAATTCCCAAGTCTGGGCGTCAAACAAAGAAATCAAAAAACAACAACTTGTAAGTGGAAAAACCCACAAACGAAGTTCTCATCGCAAGTATTAGTATTTGTGTTAGACACAGACAGTTATGATGACACAATTCAAAGAAAACAACATCACCTTTGCAGTCATGTAAGAAATGAATGATTGCCCAGTCTTGCTCTCTGCCAAACAAGATTGTAACGTCATCATCAAGAAGAAATAGGCTCTAATAGGACAACAATGAGAATTCTAGTGAAGATTCGTCCAAAACATGATAACAATATTAACACAATCTGTCGATGACAATAAGCATGACAGGGAACATACGTCATTTTGTCAAATTATAGTGAAAACTAAATGACCGAAACTAACCATGACTACTGTGAATATAAAAAGAGAAAATATGGATCAAAATAATATAAATCCGTTGCCCCAAATTAAAAGGAGAGCAAAGGAAGGGAATTTATCTTACTACTAACATGCAGACAGTTATCCTTTATCTATATAGATTTGACGGATCGTCTGGTGTACATGACTTTATTTTGATTCGGTAATACAGTTACTATAAATTACTGTTGATTTTGCTTCTTTAGTTTATCCAGAACACGTATGCAATAACTCTTTCAATAGTTTGTGAACAAAAGTGTGTAAGCTTGAATAGTAAACCTACACTGACCAGATACACGTCTTGTTAATTTTGCTACCTCAGCTGCATGAAGTTTCGCTTTTTTACCAGCATATTCTCTTCTTTCAACTGAATCAGAACTCCACTAAAGAAAGAGAAAGAAACAAAAATAGAACATAACAATTAAAATCCACAAATATTATGTTCCATCAACGCAATTTCAATATGAATTTTAATTAGCAAGTCTAAGAAACATATCAACAAGTGAGCTATAAAATGTACCTCATGGTCATCTCGTTCGCAAGCACATATAAGAACATTCTCTAAGGAAATCATGATGGGGTGTCCAACCTTTATGCTTAGTATCCCAACCCGGCCTATTCAAAGCAAATACTGGAGTAAGTATTCATGCAAAGCATAAATACTTGTTGTGAAAGTTATGAAAGTGTTTGATTTCTTGCCAACAACAAGAAGAAGAAGATGAGTAGTTGTTGGGCTTTTTTCTAACTCCAGGCCCAATGAACTTACAAACTGGTTACAGTAGTACGTAATTAGTTGTTGGATGATCAGGGTGTCCTATTTATAGTGCTGTTGTTGCTCTGGCCTCTGGTCACAGGAGTCAAGAGATGTTACTGCAGCAGCTTAAGTCCGAGATGTTGCTGCCTAGACAGGATTAGAGAGTCTTATATTGGAAGAGTTATGTCCATTACCTGATGATGCCTTCAACGCATGTCGATCACGATTCTACTTGACTGTGACATATAATTGCTAAGCCAATAGGCGATTCTACTTGACTGTGACATATAATTGCTAAGCCAATAGGCTCATAGACAATTGGTTTTGATTTCACTGGTACTTGTAACTTAAAACTAACACAAACAGGAAAACAAAGCCAACCAACTCAGCCATATCCACAAAATCGCCTAATTGAACAGCCACTCCTTTATACTGATTATTTACTTTGAAATCACCTCCAACCATTATATATACTAATAAAAGGCACACTTTGTCGTCGCAAAATATTTTTCAGATCTCACCATTGTCATCAAGTTCATCTGAAACATCCTATGATCCTGAGATGGAGTCCTATGAAGAACTTGAAATATGTGTGTTCAATAATTTAAATGTTAAAGTTCTGTGTTTGATAATTTGATTAGTTAGTATACATTAATTTGTTAATATTTTGTTTGATATTTCTTCAGAATTCACAAGTACGACATCTTCAAAGAAAACAGCCCCTGCAATTTATTGTTAAAAAGGTACAGTTCAAACTTCAACTATTCTACTGAATATTATTGTTTCTCATAGTAATTGTTAAAAAAGTATACCACTCACTGTCCAATGTTGACAAATCATAGCACTTTCTATATATGCATTGTGAGCTATTCCTTTTCTCGGGTGTGTTTAGTTTTTGTTCTGATCATTCAGTTAATATAAATTACATTTGATGTGGATTCTCTACCTTCCTACATTGTATGAAAAATTATGAATAACATATCAGATGAATGGCTCTGTTACATATAAAACAAGTTATTGCAATATATGGCAGATGAGATTTGCAAGTAGTCCAAGTACTGATCATGCATTCTATCTTTCTTATTGGGTCTTTGATGGTCTAAGTCAACAAGGAAACAATTGAACCAAGTCTTTTAATATTGTAGTTAACAAAGTTGTGTACAAGATAATTGATATAAACATATTGGCATTTTCTTTTGCACTCAAATTCTTAAGTTGACACATGATTCATATGCATATCTTCTATTATCTGGTCCTGAATTTGTGATGCAAATATATATCGTGTCTGTGTATGTATGGTTATCTACATATCATTTATTACTTGATGTTAATAATTGTGCTCACTTCAAATGCAGTTTTGGAAGATCTGTAGTTGGTGTATGTGACATGGTGTTGGTTGAACCACTTCATTTCATTTAGAGAGATCTGTAAATGTAAGTAAAATGTAGGTCGGAGAAGATGATCGGAAAGTGGAGGAGAAATAGATTATGGAGGGGAAGTGGTTGAGCTATCTAGAGAGATAGTTGCCTACGTATCTGAGGTTGACCAAGTCCCAGAATCAAGCCTACGTAGTTCGTATTTATAGGTGATTTGGACAACGGATAGCTCATTAATTGTACAACGGTGTGGTTAATTAATGAGAGGATATTTTGGATCTAAAAATATATTGTAACTGAAGAGAATCAAAACGTATGAAGTTTGAATAAGGTCGAGTAAGCTCAAGTGAGATAGGGTTCACGTCGAGTGAGCTCGAGTGAAATAGGGTTCACGTCGAATAAGCTCGAGTGAAATAGGTTCACGTCGAGTGAGCTCGTGGTAAAAAAGGATTTTGGTCGGACAACATATGAAAATGCTGAGCTCGAGTGAGCTCGAGTAAATATAGGCTCACGTCGAGTTGGGTCGATATAAGTATTGGTTGACGAGCTTGAATATTATGGTATATACATAGCCCATTTTTATTCGAGTCGAAGTTAAGGGATATAACTTGACTTCGATTTGAATGAAAATAGATTAAGGTTTCTCGAAAAGAGCATTGGGTGGTCTTGATGTAGTGGGTTTCCTTGATTGTTGAGACCAGCAAAGATTCTTTTGCGTGCTGCATTAAATGAAGATAGGTTTTCGAGGGAGAAAATAATGATTGCAGTTATGGTAAGTGTGCTGTAATAGCCACGTGGGTACTTGTTTGAGGTTTTGCATTTGAAATAAGTTATCAGAAAAAAGGGGGGAAAACGAACGGGTTAAGCGGTCGGATTCTGTTGGGAAGATCTGGTCGTTGATTTCATTTTATTTAGATGGCCCAGATGTGGTGAGTGGGTTTTATAAAACCTAACCGCAAGGTTGGAAAACCAAGGGTTGCTGCATTACTGCTTTTATAGGATTTTCTGGCATTTGTGAAGGTATTTCTCTACAACTCTTTTTCTTCTTCTCTGTTCTTCTTTCTTCTGCTTTTGTTGTTGAAGTTCTAGCACCCTTCTCTTGGATTATTTCTCTTTTTGTTTAAGTACTTCTTATTGTTGTACTTTTGTTTTTTTATTTGGTTATTGTTTTGCTTGAAATCTCTTTATTTTGTTCCTGTTGTTCACTTTCCGCCATTGTTGAAGATTTGAAGCTTTTGTTCTTCAATTCTGCTTTCTTTCTCTTGTTTGTTGCTGTAATTTTGGTTGTGCATCTTTTTGTGGTTAATTGCCTGGATTTTGTTTTAGAGAAAACTCGCATAAAATGAGTGATAAGGAGTCTGAAAGTATTAGTGAGAATGAGGAGTGTGAGCTCGAGGATAGGGTCGAGGTAAGTCTTAGTACCAATCGAAGGCAAAGGGACGAGACCGAAGTTAGTAGTAGGTCTTTTACAATAGAAGAGGCTCGGAGGTCGTTTCCTGAGATTAGGGAGGAATATAATATTAGAATTTTTGACCTCGAGATATATAGGGTTAGTGATAGATTATTTGACTTGTGTGGTGACACAACGTCATGTCTAATATGTCTCGCCCAACTGAAAGGTGGAATGCGTCTTCCCTTTAGCAAGTTCGTATGTGATATTCTGAATCACTACGACGTGGTACCTATCATGATGCCCACTAGCTTTTGGACGTCGATGCTTATTTTCGAGGAGTTGAACCGGTTACACAACTATGATATATGCGAGGCTGATGTTGTTGCTTATTTTACTTGTGTAACTAGTCGCAACAGGGATTATGTTTGCTCTCTGAATAGAAAGAGGAGTTGTGGTAGAGCCAAGTTTTTTAACCCTCCCACCTCGAATGATGGTTGGAAGAGCTCTCCCGTGTACAGAATTCGGGGTCAGTTTGTACAGGCCAATGCATTTCTGGCTCAATATGCCATTCCCAGTATAGGTATACTTGTGTGTTAGTATTTGACTGAAATGTTTGTTGATCGAGCTTTAATTTAACTTTACATGTTATGTGCAGGTCAGACGAAAGAATACAACGAGCCTATCGACGGTCAACTGCATCCTAGTAACATAATCGAGTTTGCTGAGAAGACTTGGGCAGAAAAGAGGGAGTTGCTGCCACATTTAGCTCTATTTTTCCGTGAGCCTCGAGTGAAATTTGCAAAAGAAGCTGGTACGTCGAGTTCTGTAGCTCCCAAGAGAGGTAGGAAGAAGAAGGAGCCTGCAGTTGCTATTCCTGTTGCTGAATTGGTTTCAGCCCAACCTGGTGACATACCAGTTGAAACATTACCTGCCTTACCCATGCCTCCCAAGAAGAATTCGAGCTTTCCTTTGACTGGAGATATTGGTCCACTTCCTAGCAAGATCCCTGCTGGACCTAGTTTGATGATGTGTTCGGGTCTCGCTCAATTGAGCCCGAGGCTTTTCAAAGGAAGAGGAAGAGTGTTGCTAAGCCTGCTGATGTGACCGTTGCGTCTAAGGTCGATAAACCCAGCAAGGGAAAGGAGGTCGAAGCTCCTCAAGCTCCGAATGCTAAGGGTGCGAAACAAAAGGCTGTTGACCTTACTGAAGACTTGGCTCATGGTGAAGTCAATAGGTTTGCCCCTATATTTCCTTGTCACGACGCTTATGTGAAGACTGATGATTCGGCGTGGGATGACAAGGAAATGTGCCTGTCGCTGATGGAGAACATGTTTCTCTTTGAAGATGCAAAGAAAATTCAGCCCCAATCTATCGAGGAAGATTCGAGGGAGCTAGCTTCTTGTGCATACAAAGTATGTTTCACTGAGTGTCTTTTTTTTTTTTTTTTTTTTTTTTTTTTGCTTTAAATTTTCTAAGGCATTTTGATTTTGTTGCCTAGATGAATGTGATTCACAACAAGTGGGTCACGAAGCTCGAAAATGCGAGAAAGAAGGCTAAAAATCTGCAGAAAGCCAACGTTGAGAACACCAATCTCCAAGCTCAGGTAAAAGATTTGAAAGTCAAGCTCGATGCTTCAAGAAAAGACAATACCCAGCTGAATAAGGACATTGATGAGGCGCACCAAGTGTTTTTGAAGCTCGAGAGTCAACTAGCCTTTGTGACCTCAAGTTGGGAATCTGATGCCACAAAATCTGTTAAGGTTATATCACAATGGCGTAAGATAGCCTACGCTTGGGAGGAAAGGTGCCTTCATCGTGAACCGCATCTTGCCTCACTTGTCGACGGTTTTGACCCTAGTGTTGACCAGGTGGCAATCAAGATCTCGGCTTTGGAGCGATATGATCGAGATGTGAATGGAGCAGAAGGCCAGACTAGCTCGGGTGGGGCTATTGTTGAGGGCGATGCCGAAGTTGCTGATGGTGTTGACGTCGGTACCCAGTCTGGGAATCCTAGCGAAGGCGGCGACGTAGTGATGGATGAGCAACCCCTTCAGCAATAGGTCTATATAGATTTTGTTTACCGAGGTTGCGAGGTTTTTATGTTTTGATTGGTTGTAAAACAATAGTAGGGAATTCCGACTTCTGTTGGCCCTACGCTTTTTGATTGTGGGTTGTATTTAAAATACTTATTGATATAATTGAATGAATGGTTGAAGGTTTTGTTTGAGAAGGAATGAATGTTTTGGTTCTACAATTTGTCTAAGGCCCATGCCGATTTAGACTTTTATTGTAATTCTTCGAATGCATATGATGGATTTTGAGCATAAAGGTAAATGACTAAACTGAAGTTATCTTTTAATGGTTGGGTGTGTATGAAAGGCCTAGCTCGTAAAATGTCTGACTTATGCTTTCTGGCTTGATTTTCCAATTTGATAAAGAGAAGTAAAAAGGGTTATTTGGAAAAGCAGTTAGGGGAGGTAAAGCTTTAGGAATTTTGAGTTCCAAGGTCTAGGCACTTGTTCTCCTTCTGCGTCGATGAGTGTATAGGCACCATTTCCGAGGTCATTCTTGATGATGTATGGACCTTCCCAATTAGGATTTAGTTTTCCATCTCCAGATTTCTTTGTGTTGGAGAAAACTTTTCTGAGGACGAGGTCATTCTTGATGATGTATGGACCTTCCCAATTCCTTTATTGTGTTACCACAGAACTGTTGTCCATTAACGGTGACTAGAGTGTGGGGTAATCCAAATCGAGTTATGATGAATTTCCATAAAAAAAAATTTACATTTTGTTGTCTTATGCGTCGTAGGGGTATTGCTTCGATCCATTTAGTGAAGTAGTTTGTTGCCACAAGTAGAAATCTCTTCTTGGTCTTATCCTTTAGGATGGGTCCTACAATGTCGAGCCCCCAAATTGCGAATGGCCAAGGGCTTGAGATTGTCTTGAGTTCTCGAGCTGGCTAGTGGATGAATGGTGAGAACCTTTGGCACTTGTCACAATGTTGGACGAATTTTTCTGAGTCTGATTATATGTATGGCCAAAAGTAGCCTTGATTTCATGCTTTTTGAGCTAGGGATCTAGCCCCTGCATGATTTCCACATTCGCTATGATGAATTTCAGCTAGAATTGTATGTGCCTAATTTGGTGGGAGGCACCGTAAGTAAGGCCCTCTAGTTGACTTTCTGTATAGTCTATTCTCAAGCAAGATGTAGCTTTTAGCTTTTCTTTCGAGCTTGCGTAGCTCGAAGTCGTCATCTGGATATATTCCTCTCAAGTAGTTGATGATTGGGCCCATCCATGAGTCCTCAATCTTAGTTTGGGGAATATCTATGAAATCGGAGATTTCGTTTACCTGGTGGATCTGAGTCTCGTATGTCGGAGCTGATTGTATGTCGATTTGAATTACTCGAGGCGATTCTGTGTCAATTTGTGAGGCTAGATATGCTAGATCGACTGTCGGCGTGACGATTGTCATCTCGTGGGATATGCTGGATTTCCCACTTGCTGAAATGAGTTAGCAACTTCTTGGTATGTGCTACGTATAGCTTTAGAGTTTTCTCCCTTGTTTCGTAGTCACCAAAGAGTTGGTTGACCCCTAATTGTGAGTCACTTAGAATCTGTAACTCCTTTACCTGTAAGGTTCTGGACATTTGTATGCCGGTGATTAATGCTTCATATTCTGCGTCATTGTTGGACGAGATGAAGTTTAACCGGACTGACTTTTCTAAGATGACCTCCTCTGGCGAGATGAGTGTTGCGCCAACACCTGAGCCAGTGAGGTTCTTTGAGCCGTCGACGTGAAGTTTCCATATCGGGGCTTTGATGAATGGTTGTTCACTAACTTCATTGTCTGGCACCCATTGTATTGTCATTAATGGCATAGTCGACCAGGAGGTCGGCTACTATTTGACCTTTTCTGCTGCAACGTGGGGTGAAGATGAGCTCATGATCTCCGAGTTCCTGAGCCCATTTTGCCATTCTTGTTGATTTGTTATTATTTTCAAGCACTTGTCGAAGTGGTGCATCTGTGATGACCCTTATTTTGTGCCATTGGAAATACGGTTTTAGCTTTCTTGATGCGAAGAGTAAGGCTAAACCTACTTTTTCAAGACTTGAATATCTAGCTTCAGATTGCAACAATGTCTTGCTGATGAAGTATATTGGTTTTTCGATACCACCTTCATCTCGGAATAGTACTCCACTGATTGCATGCTCCGAAGTTCCGAGGTAAAGCCCCAGTACGGCGCCTTCTTGTGGCACTGTGATGACAGGGGGAGTTGCAAGATATAGTTTGAGCTCGTCGAATGCTTGTTGGCATTCTGGAGTCCAATTGTATGTTGATCTTTTCTTCAGTATTTGAAGTAGAGGGCGTTGTTTGTCTGATGCCTGAGCGATGAATCTGTTCAAGGCTGCTAACATGCCGTTGAGCTTTTGGACTTGCTTCTTGGTCTTTGGGCTTGACATTTCAATTACAGCCTTGATTTTTTTCTGGGTTTGCCTCTATCCCTCGTTGTGTAATGAGGAATCCCAAGAATTTTCCGGAGGCAACGCCAAATAAACATTTTTCCGGGTTGAGCTTCATATTGTATTCATGAAGTCGGTGAAATATCTTTTCGAGGTCGGATACGTGAGATGATTTTTGTTTGCTTTTGACAATCATATCGTCAACGTATACCTCCATTGTGGTGCCAATCATCTCTTCGAACATTTTTTTTGCAAGTCGTTGATACGTAGCCCCTGCATTTCTTAGTCCGAAAGGCATGACTGTATAGCAAAAGGTACCTTGTTCGGTAATGAACGCAATTTTCTCTTGATCTTCATCTGCAAGTTTGATTTGATTATAACCTGAATAGCCATCCATCAAGGAGATGAGCTCGTGACCCGCAATTGAGTCTACGAGCTTGTCTATTCGAGGTAGAGGGAAGCTATCTTTCGGACAAGCTTTATTGAGATCCGTGAAGTCGATGCATACCGTAACTTTACCATTTGGTTTTATGACTGCGACAATGTTAGCGAGCCATTCAGGGTATGCGACTTCACGAATAAATTTGGCCTCTTTTAATTTTTGTATCTCTGCATTGACTGCATTAGCGAGATGAGCTGCAAGTTTGCGAGCTTTTTGTTTAACAGATTTTTTGTTGGAATCAACGTTTAACCTATGGCATGCAATCTTGGGATTTATCCCTGGCATATCAGTATAAGCAAAAGAAAAAATATTCTTATTCATCTTAAGAGTGGCAATAAGTTATTTTTTTACAATGGGGTCCAAGTTAGCCTCTACATAGACATATTTTGGATCGTCGTCCGATCCTATGTTGACTTTTTCACCTTTTTCAATGACTGGTTGGTCGGATGGCTGAATGATAGCCTTGCCTTTGTCGGCATGTGAGATCTCATCGACAGTGGGCTTGGATGTGCTCGCGACTGTCTTGCTAGTTGCAGAGATCGCATTGACAGTGGACTGAAGTGATTTCGCGACTGTCTTGGAGGTCTCCACCTTATTGGGAAGTGGAATGACCTCAGGTATTGCACGGCATCCATGTGCCTCAATCTGGTCACCTCGTAGTTTCATTATGCCTCGGGGGCCAAGAAACTTGATGACTTGATGGTAAGTGGATGGAACAGCTTTCATCGTATGGATCCATTTTCGTCCCAAGATTGCATTGAACTGGGTGGGAACATCCAACACGAAAAATATGCGGTGAACAATAACTTCATCTTCACTTTCACCGGTTGCCACAGGAAGGCAGATTTCACCCTTTGCTTCTGTTTCAGTGGAATTGAACGCAAAGAGGGTGAATTGAGGCTTGTGCAGAACTGAGTCAGGCATTTGCATTTGACTGAATGTCTTATTGAAGAGCACGTCGCATGAGCTTCCTGGGTCAATGAGTACTTTTTTAATTAGCCATCCATCAATGTTGATGTGGATGACGAGTGCATCATTGTGTGGAAGACACACTTTTTTGAGGTCGAAATCTGAGAATATGAGGGCATTGTTGCCCGCGACCTGCTTGACCACAATTGCTTTGTGGGTTAGATGGAAGGTATGGTGAATGTGATGAATCTTCTGCTTCTTGGATCGAGCTGACCATTCTGGAGGTCGGGCGTCCATGATCATGTTGATAGTTCCTTTAGGTTTTTTACCCTTTTCTTCGGTTGTCTTTTGTCGTTTTGCATCGAGCTTGTTACGAAAATCTGGTTCATTTTTCGAGAGGAAGTCATCGAGGTGACCTTCCCCATTGAGCTTATGACAATAAGCTCTCAGGATACGACAATCTTCAGTGAGATGATGTCGACATTTATGAAGTTTGCAGTATGGATTCCCTTCGATATGTTCAAGGTCGTGTACTTGGGGTTGGAAGTAAGGCTCATCTTTGATTAGGTCAAAGAGTTGGTTGTAGGAATATTTGAAAGGGTTTGGGAATTTAGATTTTGAAGTAGATTTTTGTTTGCCTTTGTATTTTGATTTGGCCATCTTTGGTGTAGAATAAATAGGCTGTGTAGTTTGGACCACAACTACTCGTTCTTTTGACTTTGTTAAGGCTTCCTCGAGCTTGATGTACTTATCAGCTCGTACATAGAGGTCTTCCAGCGTTGCAGGGGCATCTAGGATGATGTTTTTTTCTAGTGCCGTATTGGGGTTAACAGTCGAGATGAAGGCCAAGAAGCATGAGTTCTCATCTGGGTTTTCAGCTCGCAAGCATTCCTTCTTGAATCTTGCCATGAACTTTTTAGTAGTTTCAGACTCGTCCTGTTTGAGTCGAAATAGAGCAGTGACCTCGATTCTTCGTCGCTTGTTGTGAATGTACTGAGTGACGAAGAGAGACTCGAGTTGATCATATGATGTGATGGACTTCTCTGGAAGTCGATGATACCAATCGATGGCACTCCCACAGAGTGAGGCTTGGAACAATCTTCAGAATATATCTTTGTACTTTGGCCATAAGGCCATGCTGGTCTTGAATTGGAGGACGTGGTTCATTGGATCTCCACTTCCGTCGTAGGTGGTAAACTTTGGTGGCATGAAGTTCTGGGGTGGTTCCTGTTGGAGGAGATCTTCATGAAGGGGTTCTTTCTTATAGCGCTCTAGGGTTGTGGATGCAACTTTCTGGGCTGTGTTAGCTTTGAGGGAGTCTTGGGGATTTTTGTCAAGTTTTTTGGACAGTTGGAGTATTCTGTCATGAGCAGTCTGAAGGTTAGCCATGGTGGGGGCGGTGGTATTGCTGGAAGTGGGAAAAACAGGGTTATTGATGGTGGTGGTGTTGACTTCTTCAGTGGTGAGTCCATTTGTAGCAACTCCGTTGGTGGTGGTGGTGGTGGTGGTCTTGAGTTGAATGTTTTCGGCCACCAATCTGTTAATCTGTTCTTATTGGTATGACATCTGCTTCTAGAGCTGCTCAAACTGATCAGAAGTGATTGTTGTCATGGTCGTTGTCTGGTTAATATTCAATCACGAATCAGTCGGCGCCAATGTAAATGTAAGTAAAATGTAGGTCGCTGAAGATGATCGAAAAGTGGAAGAGAAATAGATTATGGAGGGTGTGTTGACCCCCCCCCCCCTCTTAACAGGCTCAAGCCCAAGTCAATTACAAGTCAAAGCCCAAGATTATAATCAATAAGATCCTAAGCCCAATTCAATTAGTAATAAGGCTTAGGCCCGTTACTACATTCAATATCAATTATGGGTTTTATCTATTATATTCAATAAGGTTAATATGGTAATTCTACATCTTTGTAGAAATTTCCTTAACCTAATCCAATTACAACTCCAATAGCTCTACAACTCCTAATCCAATTACAATTCCAATATCCTTACAACTCATGTTCCTAATAGGACATGAGGTACATTATCTTGTCAATATATGGTCTAAATACATGGGACTACAACACTACACTACATTAGGGATCAATGGATCACATCCTAATCCTAATCAAACTCTACAATTGAAGTACGTTATAAAAGACTTGATTCCATCTCTCTTATGGATACGTAGGCAACTAAGAAGCAACTTAGTACAGCCATTATCAATCACCAAAACCATATTCCTTCATCTTCATCTTCTCCAATATCTTAGATCTTAACATTAAGGGTTTCTTCTTGATCTTACATCGCACATTGGTGTGAAATCCGGTTGAAACACTTTGGCGTCGACTAAGGTTTTCTTTCCCCCCACAAAAAACCTATTTTTCAAAAGGAATCAAGCTCTTTCTTCTCAATGGCAACAACTAGATCTCAACAAAACAAGTAAGTAAGTAATGGTGGATGTCAAGAAGGTTCAACACATGTGCAAGCTCGTTCTCAAGGTTCTAACCCTAGAGAGCATACCGTCACTTCTAAGAGGGTTCCATCTAATCGCGAAGAACACTCGGTTTCTTCTTCTTCTTCTCAACCATCAAAATCCAAGGAGCCTACTCAACATGAAGAAGTCATGATTTCTGAAAACGAATATCTACGCCGCAAACTCAAAAGGCTTCAACATAAGAACAATGGTCTAAGGAGGAAGTTGAAACATGCGAATCACAATGGTAATGAGTGTTCGTTAACTCCATCTTCTTCAAGCGTTTTTGATAAGTTCGGAGTCAATCCAAATCCAAGGAAAAGAACTCGACCTTCAACCACCCCGGAAGTTAAAGAGGACATTGAAGATGACATTGTATTACCATCACAAGAACAATCCCCAGTTGACTTGGAGGAAGAAGATGAACACTGAAGTCCTAAGGGCCTTAGGGTTCATGTTAACAGTCAAGGCGAAACAAAAGACCAACATCACCTTCGCACCAAAGGAGTCATGGCATTCTTGCTAGGAGGTACTACTACACACCATGTTGCGAAAAGGTTGCATGGAAGACCCCCAGCTAGTGCCCGAGAGAGCCAACACACTCGCCACAAGAGTGCCCAACAGCTATCAGTGTGACAAAACTCACCCGAAAGCCATGCCCAGCGGCTATGAGCGTGACAAAACTCACCCGAAAACCATGCCCAGCGGCTATGAGTGTGACAAAACTCACCCGAAGACCATGCCCAGCGGCTATGAACGTGACGAAACTCACCCAAAAGCCATCCCGAACGGCTATGAGCGTGACAAAACTCACCCAAAGGCCATGCAGAGCGGCTATGAGCGCGACAAAACTCACAAGAAGGCCATGCCCAACGGCTATGAGCATGACGAAACTCACCCAAAAGCCATGTCGAACGGCTGTGAGCATGACAAAACTCACCCACCCAAAGGCCATCCCGAGCGGCTATGAGCGTGACAAAACTCACCCGAAGACCATGCCGAGTGGCTAGATCGGATTCACAAGAGTAGTTCCAATTCTGTTCCATCTTTTTTCGAAAAAAAATAGAAATTTGGAAATTGGAACTGCAATAATCTATTCCAAATTCAAAAATAATTGGATCCGAGATCAGAAAAATAAAAAAAATCGGCAGAAATTTACACCTCTATGCACGCACTACAGAGGAAACTCAAGAAAATTTGGAAAAAAACACGACAAAATAAATAATGTTAATTGTATTCAACAATTAATAGGTAAAGACAATTAATTGTTTTTTTTATAAGTAAGTTGGATGTAATTGATCGATGTAATGCGTTTTGCGGGTTTTAGAGAGCATTCACAGCCTTGTTGTTTAATTCAACTAGTTATAAGGCCCGTGCAAAGCACGGATGTTATTAAATAATATAAATTAGGTGTAGTCTTTTGAAAAAAAAATTGTTAATGTATGTCATTCGTTTAATTGTCGTTTTTACAGTTCTATTACACTACTAATTTTTTTTCGTAAATATGGTTCATTACGATTTTTTAAAGTTTATCGTCAAATGCTTGTTTTTTGAATGTTTGACTAGGATTTTGCATGGAAATGGTTCTAGGCCCTCATTAAGCACCTATAAAACACAATTGGCCCAACTAAGGCCCGGTTTGTAAAATTGGCCCTCATTAAGCATTTGTAAAATAAGAAAAGACCCATTTAATATTGATATTGTAAAAACGGCCCTTTCACTACCGATAATACCCTTCTGGTTTATGCAAACAAATGTTTGCATTTTATGGTATGTCATTGTTTCGAGTATGCAAACAAGTTTTTGCATTTAATCTTTATGTGTTGTGACTGATGCAAACAAGTCTTTACATTTTCTAGTTTATCTTGTCGTCGTTTCGAGTATGCAAACAATTCTTTGCATTTACAGTTTATGGTTTATGTTGTTGTTTGCAAGTATGCAAACAAGTCTTTGCATTTTATATTTGTATTGTGACTGATATAAATAAGTATGTTTATATGCAAACAAGTCTTTGCATCAGTCGAAGGGTAAACTAGTCCATAAGACACGGAAATCAGCGGTTGGGCCTATTTTACCATTAGTTCCCTAACTGGTCCAATCTTATATTTCCACACCTTAATTAGGTCCGGTTTTTTTTCCCTGAGGATTTCGAGCTATAATGTCTAGCAATTATTGAATTTTCCATTATGTTTTCACTTCATTGTGACAATAAACTATGGTAATCTTACGAATGTTTAAACCATGAATTAGACTGGTCATATAATTTGATTCATTTTTTATTTTTATTTTTATTTTTTTTTAGTCTAGACTTAAGTTTTGAATATAAAAGGGGTTTAGCAAGAACATAATATAGAGTAACTTGCAATAGTAAAATAACCATTCACAACTAATCCACCCAATAAAACTACTGAAAGATCAAGTTGAAGCCTAGGATAAAATGTTGGATTGCAAAATATATGGTGCTTATTGAAGCTTATTATAGTATGTAACATACATTATTATTATTATTATTATTATTATTATTATTATTATTATTATTAATAATAATGTTGTTGTTGTTGTTTTTGGTAAGCGAGGTTGAGGGGAACCCTACCCCATTTAAATTTGTGTGGGAAAACTTTTAATCAAACAATCAACTGCTGACATGTTTCGAACCAACAATATCTCCACTTTGTGAGAGGGATGCTACCTTTGAGCCACATGCTTATTGACACAGATTTGCTATAATAATTATTTCATCTACACAAATCTATACTTGATATAAAGAGACATGTAGTAAGCTACAATAAAAACCCACCTACAGGCTAATCAAAAAATTTTGTTGGACTTCGGTTTTTAGTTTTAGTAAAGAAAAAATGGTTGGACCTATATATAAATTATATCTTCTGATTCTACCAGTCCTTACTTTCACGACAAAAATCAGAAAAAAAAAAAAAAAAAAAAACCTCAAAATTTATATTTAGGTGTATCCCTACTGTTTCGTAATCCCCAAATAATGGCTAAAAAAATCACTTCATTGTCAAGTTATTGGGTTGAGCTTTGGTTATATCTAGACTGTATATTATTTCAGAAAATACTATTGAATTTATATCCTGGGTTAATCTTTGGCCAAGGCCAGCTTTTCAAATACTCATTTTTGAGTATAATTGATAAAATAAGATTAAACTAATCCCCAAAATCACGCTATAATTACGCACCATAATCATGTTATATAGTTAAACCCCATATAATTTTATTTTTAACCTGTACGCAAAGAGAAATGGAAGACGCATAGTATTGTACTATTCACATAGTCTATTGTAAATTTGTAATGAAGGTTGTGTGCGTGTGTGTGTGTTTTTCCAACTACTATTTGAAGAAGGAACAGAGGATAGATTGAATTTGATGTATCAGGAACATGGGTACATATTGAGGAAGGAAAATGGAAGACGCACATGTACGCAAAGAAAAATGGAAGATGCACAGTATTGTACTATTCACATAGTCTATTGTAATGAAGGTTGTGTGTGTGTGTGTTTCCAACTACTATTTGAAGAAGGAAGAGAGGATAGACTGAATTTGATGTATCAGGAACATGGGTAGATATCGAGGAAAGAAGAAAGTAAAGTACGAAATTATAATTTTTTTTTTTTTTTTTGGAGGGGAGGAGGCTAATAAGATAAATATAGCCATAGTGTTATTAAATGTATTTGCTATTAAATTTGGTTAGCCATTAATATATTTGCGTAAAAATACAGAAATGACTATAGTGTTATTAAATATAGACATCTAGCTATTTAAGTCATATTAGATATAAAATATGACGCATATCATATGGTAACCGTAGAATTTTAAAATAGAGTTGCCTATGGGAGAATGTATCTTAAGATTATTTAGAAAAAAACTTAATTTCATAATGTTATTGATTTTACAGGTTTGTGTGAATTGAAGAACCTCAGAGATCTAGATCTTAGTGAGAACAAGTTTGAAGGAATCCTTCCTCCATGTTTCAACAATTTGACATCTCTTAAGATGGTAGATTTGAGAGGCAATCAAGTATATATTCCTTCTTCTCTTATTTCAAATCTGAAATCACTTGAATTCATTGCACTCCGCGGAAACCAATTCGATGGTGGTCTCCCTTTCACTTCTCCCTTGAAATTGAAGGTTCTTGATATGTCAAACTGTAACCTTAACATGTCAACAACTGATCTTCTCAAATTTCTTCACAACCAATATGATCTAAGATACCTAGATATGTCACACAATAATTTACATGGAAGCTTTCCAAATTGGTTGGTCATGTCACACAATAATTTACATGGAAGCTTTCCAAATTGGTTGGTCGAAAATAATACAAAGTTAGAAACTTTAGTTCTAAAAAATAACTCACTTAGTGGAAATATCCAACTTGGTCTTGTTGTTACCTTATTAAATTACTTTGACATATCTAACAATCACATTCAAGGGAACCTTCAAACAGATATTGGCGTTGTTTTTACAGTTCTATTACACTACTAATTTTTTTTCGTAAATATGGTTCATTACGATTTTTTAAAGTTTATCGTCAAATGCTTGTTTTTTGAATGTTTGACTAGGATTTTGAGCTATAATGTCTAGCAATTATTGAATTTTCCATTATGTTTTCACTTCATTGTGACAATAAACTATGGTAATCTTACGAATGTTTAAACCATGAATTAGACTGGTCATATGATTTGATTCATATTTTTTTTTTTTTTTTTTTTTTTTTTTGAGTCTAGACTTAAGTTTTGAATATAAAAAGGGTTTAGCAAGAACATAATATAGAGTAACTTGCAATAGTAAAATAACCATTCACAACTAATCCACCCAATAAAACTACTGAAAGATCAAGTTGAAGCCTAGGATAAAATGTTGGATTGCAAAATATATGGTGCTTATTGAAGCTTATTATAGTATGTAACATACATTATTATTATTATTATTATTATTATTATTATTATTATTATTATTATTATTATTATTATTAATAATAATAATGTTGTTGTTGTTGTTTTTTGTAAGCGAGGTTGAGGGGAACCCTACCCCATTTAAATTTGTGTGGAAAAACTTTTAATCAAACAATCAACTGCTGACATGTTTCGAACCAACAATATCTCCACTTTGTGAGAGGGATGCTACCTTTGAGCCACATGCTTATTGACACAGATTTGCTATAATAATTATTTCATCTACACAAATCTATACTTGATATAAAGAGACATGTAGTAAGCTACAATAAAAACCCACCTACAGGCTAATCAAAAATTTTTGTTGGACTTCGGTTTTTAGTTTTAGTAAAGAAAAAATGGTTGGACCTATATATAAATTATATCTTCTGATTCTACCAGTCTTTACTTTCACGACAAAAATCAGAAACAAAAAAAAAAAAAAAAAACCTCAAAATTTATATTTAGGTGTATCCCCTACTGTTTCGTAATCCCCAAATAATGGCTAAAAAAATCACTTCATTGTCAAGTTATTGGGTTGAGCTTTGGTTATATCTAGACTGTATATTATTTCAGAAAATACTATTGAATTTATATCCTGGGTTAATCTTTGGCCAAGGCCAGCTTTTCAAATACTCATTTTTGAGTATAATTGATAAAATAAGATTAAACTAATCCCCAAAATCACGCTATAATTACGCACCATAATCATGTTATATAGTTAAACCCCATATAATTTTATTTTTAACCTGTACGCAAAGAGAAATGGAAGACGCATAATATTGTACTATTCACATAGTCTATTGTAAATTTGTAATGAAGGTTGTGTGCGTGTGTGTGTGTTTTTCCAACTACTATTTGAAGAAGGAACAGAGGATAGATTGAATTTGATGTATCAGGAACATGGGTACATATTGAGGAAGGAAAATGGAAGACGCACATGTACGCAAAGAAAAATGGAAGATGCACAGTATTGTACTATTCACATAGTCTATTGTAATGAAGGTTGTGTGTGTGTGTGTTTCCAACTACTATTTGAAGAAGGAAGAGAGGATAGACTGAATTTGATGTATCAGGAACATGGGTAGATATCGAGGAAAGAAGAAAGTAAAGTACGAAATTATAATTTTTTTTTTTTTTTTGGAGGGGAGGAGGCTAATAAGATAAATATAGCCATAGTGTTATTAAATGTATTTGCTATTAAATTTGGTTAGCCATTAATATATTTGCGTAAAAATACAGAAATGACTATAGTGTTATTAAATATAGACATCTAGCTATTTAAGTCATATTAGATATAAATTTACAATAATAACCCTTCAAATTTTAATCTATGTTAAATTCTCTTCAGCATCAAATTTACTCTAATTTGAAAATAGAAATTTTTCTTAAGGGCAAGTCCAACTTTAATAGAGAGTATAGATATGTATATGTGTTGATCCATAATAATATTCTTAAAAAAAAAAAAAAAAAAAAAAAAAAATCACATTAACTAAACACACAGTATGTTCGTTGCCATAGCTTCCTTGAGTTACTTCGCAACAAATTTCTCAGCCCCAAATATTTGTATTACTTAATTTTCTTCTTCCTCTACCTCAGAGCTTTAGCCCACATCAAACCCTTTTTCACTCAATCTTTAAAAGCTTGCGTGTTTTTCGGGGTGTTAAGTCAAGTCAAGTGCTGATATGAAAATCAATTACACTATAAAAGTTAATTGACTTTTAAGTCTACAAGTCAAAGTCCTTGTGATGGTGAGTGGTGAGTGGTGAGTGGTGAGTGGTGACTGGTGACTGGTGACTGGTGAGTGGAAATTGTCTTTTTCTGCATGTCCAGTCCACACGTTTTTGGAAAAATTATCTTTATTTTTCATTATCTCAAGCCTAAAAGTCGACCAACTCTATCAAACGTTTATATCATTCATCAAAATCATTTGCCTATATAATGAATATATTGCTAGCCAAAATGTAGATAGAATTCTGTGATTATTTTACCATAACATGGAATATTATTATCGACTCACTCTTCTGTCTTTCTGGGTTTTCATTATATTATGTAACCACAACAAATGTTTTGGTTGTTTAGAAAAGGAAAGAATTGCGCTATTAGAATTGAAAAATTCTAGGGATCCAATACCATCTTATTATGATGATGACCCTCTTTCCACTTGGGATGATAAAAAAGAATTTGATTGTTGTGTTTGGGAAAGAGTTGGGTGCAACAACACTACCCGTCAAGTGATCCAACTCACTCTCTATGGAGCATTTTGGTCGGATATTGGATATCTAAATGCATCACTCTTTCTTCCCTTTGAAGAATTGCAATATCTCGACTTATCAGAAAATAGCCTTACAGATTTGGAAGGTAATTTATAATCAGATCGGTACTTAATTTACAATTTAGATTCACGACTTATCATATCAATATTCTTTGATTATAACTTTTTTTTTTTTTTTTTTTAATTAACGTAGCTTGTACAAATTTCTTTATTCTTGCCACTGTAGGTCTTGATAGATTATCCAACTTAAAAAAGTTGCAATATATGGACTTATTATCATTCAATTCCCTAACCAATTTGGAACGTAATTTATAATTTAGATTCTCATTATTTTTTTATTTAACTTGTACTAATTTCTTTTTCATGCCAATTATATTGTAGGTCTTGATAAATTATCCAAATTGAAAAAATTGCATTTCTTAGATTTAAAAGTCAACCAATTCAACAACAGCATTCTACCATCCTTGGGTACACTCACATCACTTAAGACTCTCAATCTTAGTGGGACTGATATATGTATGGGATCATTGACCCAAGGTAACATCAGCCTACTAGCTAAATTAGTAATTGTTGGTGTGTGTTTTTTTCCTAAGAGTTTGTTATAATCTAGCCTTGAGATGAAATCTCATCTGACACTCTTCTACATTTTAACAATTCAGGGTGAATAATAGTTTTACATACTTGGGTGTAGGGTTTGAAATATTCTTGAAATTACAAAACTTGGAGGAATTAGTTTTAAGCTACAATAGCTGCAACGACAGTATCTTACCATTCTTGGGTGCACTCGAATCCCTCAAGACCATGAATCTTAATGGTAATTACTTGGAAGGATCATCATCGAAGTTCTCCCAAGGTAATCTTGATTTTAATTACATTTAGAGCATTCCCAATGGTAGGTTTTAAATCACTTTTAGCAACTTTTAGTAAAAAACTCTTGCCAATAGTGGCTTTTAACACACTTTTCAAGCAAAACACTTTTATCTCCTTGGCAAATTTGTCAAGGAGTTAAAAGTGCCACATAGGACCATTTTATTAATTAAAAATTAGATTTCATCACAATGTACACTATATTTTTTGGGAAAAGCGAAACCTTAAATTTTAACCCTTGTTTTAAAACCAACCATTGGTAACTCTAAAAGTGTTAATCACTTTTAACATAAATTTTATGCTAAAACCTTTTCTCTCTCTCCTATGTGGCACCCTTAAAACCCTTTTACCATTGGGAATGCTCTTAGATTGTACATCACTTTGTTTACTCCCAAATTTCAAAAAGGGACATTTCCATTAAATTACTCTTTCTTGATTCGGAGTTCTCCCAAGATTTTGGGTTTTTTTGTTTGGGTGCACTCTTTTAGTAATTATAATTCATAACCCCTAATTATTTTTGTGCAGCTTTTACAAACTTGAGCAACTTGGAAGTCTTACATTTAGAGAGAACCGGTTTAAATAGCTTCTTCACATTCCATGGTAATGTTGGAAAAATATTTGTTGATTTAGTTATAAAATTAACTTGTACATTAGATAATCTATAAAATTTCCATTGATTTATTATAATATATAATCCATAGATTGGAAAAGTTCAAGCAAGCTGAAGGTTTTGAAGCTGGGGAATAACAACTTCTCACGAGGAATTCCTCCATCCATATTCACTTTGAATTCACTACAAGCTTTGTCCGTGGCTGGAAGTTTTCTCAATGGACCCATATCATATGGTAACCGTAAAATTTTAACATAGAGTTTCCTATGGGAGAATGCATCTTAAGATTATTTAGAAAAAAACTTAATTTCATAATGTTATTGATTTTACAGGTTTGTGTGAATTGAAGAACCTTAGAGATCTAGATCTTAGTGAGAACAAGTTTGAAGGAAGCCTTCCTCCATGTTTCAACAATTTGACATCTCTTAAGATGGTAGATTTGAGAGGCAATCAAGTATATATTCCTTCTTCTCTAATTTCAAATCTGAAATCACTTGAATTCATTGCACTCCGCGGAAACCAATTCGATGGTGGTCTCCCTTTCACTTCTCCCTTGAAATCCTTGTCTAGTCAATTGAAGTTTCTTGATATGTCAAACTGTAACCTTAACATGTCAACAACTGATCTTCTCAAATTTCTTTACAACCAATATGATCTAAGATTCCTAGATATGTCACACAATAATTTACATGGAAGCTTTCCAAATTGGTTGGTCGAAAATAATACAAGGTTAGAATATTTACTTCTAAGAAATAACTCACTTAGTGGAAATATCCAACTTGGTCTTGTTGTTAGCTTATTAAATAAATTTGACTTATCTAACAATCACATTCAAGGGAACCTTCAAACAGATATTGGGGTTGTTTTATCACAACTACAGTATTTGAATTTGTCCAAAAATAGCATTGAAGGTACACTGCCTACCTCACTAGCTAACATGAAATACTTGAATTATCTAGATTTGTCCAAAAATAACATTAAAAGTACACTGCCCAGTTCACTAAGTAACTTGAAAGAATTGTACACTCTAGATTTTTCAAATAATAGAATCTTTGGAGAAATTCCAGAGAGTTGGTTTTTAAATTTGAAATCTTTAACAAGTTTGAAACTTTCATATAATAGTCTCAGTGGTCGAATATCTCCTGGTCTTTTTAACTCAACTTCTTTGAATGTTTTACGTCTCAGTAACAACCAATTTATTGGTAACCTAGGAAGGATTCCTTCTAATATAGAGATATTCGACATAAGCCAAAACCAGATGACAGGTAGGATTCCTTCTGATATAGGTAAACCAGACTCTTTGAGAACACTTATCCTACGAAATAACTCATTCCATGGTCCCATTCCACTAGAATTATGCAACTTATCTTCGTTGGAATTTTTGGACCTTTCTAATAATCATCTATCAGGCATCATACCTTCTTGTCTAAACTTAACATCTCTCAAATACTTGCATTTGCAAGAAAACAAATTCTCTGGATCATTACCAAAAGCTATACTCCAAAGCTCTAATTTAATTACATTAGACCTTAAACATAATAACTTATCAGGAAATATTTCCAAGTGGTTTGGTTTTCTGAAAAATTTGAGAGTTCTTTTGTTGAAAGGAAATCGTTTGAGTGGTTCAATTCCTCTTCAGTTGTGTCAATTGAAGAATATCAGTTTATTGGACCTTTCTCATAACAATTTATCTGGATCAATTCCTCCTTGCTTTGGTAACATCAATTTTGGAAAGATTGTACCTGGTGAGCATGCTTTTGAAAAGAATGCGTTTGATGGAGTTGGATATTACAGTTTTGAGTACACAGATCTTTTACAGAGGAGGGACATGGATGACATGTTCGTGGACTGGATTTATTCTGAAGAAGAAGAAGTGGAGTTCATGACAAAGAGTAGGTCTGGCGCTTACAAGGGTGACATTCTTAATTTCTTGTCTGGGATTGACTTGTCATGCAACCAATTCACTGGCCAAATCCCAAATGATATAGGAGCTCTAACTATGATCATGGCTTTGAACTTGTCAAACAATCAGTTAACCGGATCAATTCCAAGAACCTTCTCAAAATTGAAGCATCTTGAGAGCATGGATCTTTCTCGTAACAAGTTGACTGGAGAAATCCCATCAGAGCTTACTGATATAAACACTTTGTCAGTCTTCAATGTGTCATACAACAACTTATCCGGTGAGGTTCCATACATGAAAGCTCAGTTCATCACATTTGATGAAAATAGTTACAAGGGCAACCCTTTTCTTTGTGGACCGCCGTTGCAGAAACCATGCAAGACCATTACCGAATCAACAACCGTCACACTTGCAAGGTGGAGTGCAAGTTATGGGATGGATCTAATCAGCTTATTTGCAAGTTTTGCAGCTTCTTACATCATGACCTTGGCGGGATTTGTGATTGTTCTCTACATCAACCCTTACTGGCGACATATTTGGTTTAATTTCATTGATACATGTCTGAGCTTTATGTTTCCATTTTGGTCAGAAGCTATTTACAAGGTTGATAACCCATGATGTAACCAATCACATCTTCTAGTTGAAAAAAGAATAAACAAGTCTTAATTATCGAAAAGCGTTTCAAAAGCTTAATTACTAATTTCCATCAAACATTTATAGCATATGACCATGCCATGTTCCAACATTTGCTACCAAATTATATATTTTGCTCAATCTGTGCTAATTACTCTCTCTGTATTCAAAACAGAGTGAAGAAAGAAAAATAACAAAGATATATAGAGTGATAGTCATATAGAGAAGCTCTGAAGTCTACATGTTGAACAAAGGCTAATCCAAAAGCTCTGAAGTCTGCAGGGATCAATATGCCTACATAGTGCTGCTACCGCCGTTGCTGTTCCTTCTCACAGGAGCTGAGATGTTACTGCAGCTGCTTAACTCCGAGTTGTTGCTGCTTAGAAAGAGTTAGAAAATCTTGTATTTGAAATATTTATGTCCATGACCTGATGATGCCTTCGGCGCATGCCAATCAGGATTGTATTGGACTGTGACATAAATTCCCAAGCTGCTCCTCTCATAACATCAAAGCAATGCAAAAAAAGAAAAACCAAGTCAGCCACATCTACAAATTGGCATAATTGAACAGTTGCAGAGAGGAGCGTCTAGCAGTTTCTCATAGCCATAACCATTTCTTTCCGGTGAGTTTCCACAAGGAATTTTTGCTTCCCAGGTTGGATACATTTGCAACAGTATTGTGTACAAAAACAGAACTTGCTCTGGCAATACTACAGGGGATTGAGGGCGTCCCTTGTTACCTAGATGGAGGTCAGGAAAAAATGCGAGTAAATGTGATATTCGTGGTATTGTTTGAGATCTTGTTCAGTGCAGCTACGCATACACCTGAAATCTATGGAATGCAATCTGAGCATATGCTTGCGGTGCAGCATCTGGAGGATGGAGATGGTGGTCATCGATATTAATCAAGGTTCAGAGTAATATCTTACAAAAAGATGATTAAATGATAGGCAGCAATTAGCACAGAGAAGATTCTTTCTGCCTTCACTCACCATGAGAAAATTCTTCTGTCCAATAACAATTTTTGTAAGAAATGATGGAATTTACAATAGAAGGCATCAAATTCTGTCATGGTTTTTAGTCTATTCCCACTCGCATAATCAATACACCGATACAAAACCAAAGTACTGAGATTCGTAATTTCATGATGCTAAGTACACATGTAGGAGACACCAAGAACCAGAAACTAAACTAAGACAAGACAGATAAAACATCCCACTAAGTACAATAGCATCTGTTGAAGAAAGTTAACAAGGTTAGAACAGATGAGTCTAGTTTTCCCTCTACAAACCAAAGCATGTTCTACACGCAAAAGAAAATAAATTTACATGAGAAAGAAACCGATGGCACAGGCAGAATTCAAAACCACAATCCTTATCTTCATGATGCCTGGGGATCAAGAAAAAAGACTTCATGGAAACAAACAGTTAGCCAGATATGTATGACATTGCTCGTTTAAATTCCAGAGAATTCATCGCTGGCTCTGGAAAATGATTTCCACCAGGCATCCACAGTCCCTTGTGGGGAAGCAGTACATGTTGCTTCTTAGCAGGATCTCCAACTTTTGGAGATGGGACTTCCTTGGTTTTCTTAACAAACTCGAAAAACTCAGCAACTTGGCGAGCATACCTTCACAAAGAGAGAGCATAAATGCATTAGTGTTTGGTGATATGCACTATAAAGGTAGAAAGGCAAATGTATCCATCCCATATATAAAATTTTCAGTGATTTTGAGAAATTATAAAGTTTTTTCTAAAGCCAAAGATAAAAATGGTTTCTAAGTTTTGACACATGGGACACTATTTTTCAATTACTAATATTTCAACGGTAAAAAAATACAGTACTTTGTGAGGGTCAAACTCAAGATTGTGTATACTTCCACTCACTATACTTCCCCTCTTCAAAAAAAAATTGTAAGGTACCCCTGCAAACATACACTGATTTTGTGTATTTATTTTTGATTTATTTTACTGCAGAGCTTTGCCAATAAAGACCCCAGAAGAACCAATTTGTGGCACTTATATGAGTAAAAGAACACAAATAGAAGTACCTTCCAGTTATGACTTAAAAGAAAAGGACACATCTGAGAGAAACTACAGATGTGTCTGTTTAGGTGTTAAGTCACGGGAAAAAGGGGGTGGCCCAAGTTTATTTGTTTTCATAAGATATTCACTGTTGAACCGAATGGAAAGAGTTCTTTCCTAGAGAAACACCTAAAACCCTGACAATGGCCCCATCACAAAATCTCTAAACATTCCCTCCCTACACAATTTTTTTGAACATAACAAGTACAGTACGGGTCTAAACTCCAAGAGAGTTCCTCTCAGAGCTGATGTTTATTATCTCCATAGGATCTACACCATGCCTCTTATCTTCCAAAGTCTAGACTACAACAGAGTCTATTAACTAAGAAGGGTAATGGTAACATACTTTTATAGCTTGAATGAACCACAAAACATAATACAATTTTGGCCCCAATTTCCCCATTGATTAAACAAAATGGAAGTGTAAACCACAATCTAAATTAATGAGAAAGGGGCCAGTTAAAACAATTACAGACTGATGTAGGACAAGATAGGGGAAACGCGAGAAGAGTTACATTTGTTGGTTAAAACTATTTGAATACTGAAATTAAGTGAATACAAGGAGAGAATAATAGAAGCAAAACGAAATTACTATAATCACACTAGTAAGGTTCTAGGAATCACTCCTAGACCTCTAGGCATCACACCAAGGCTTGGATTGCATCACATAATCCTTAAAATAGCAAAGTTGCTAGCAATTTTTCCAACTTCATCCCTCCCCCAAAACAAAGACTTACAAGCCTTTATATAGAGTTTATAAGAACCCTCTAGATACTTGGGAAGACTAAACTCATTAAAGACATTCTTGACTCTTTGACTACTATTCAAAATAAAACACTAAATGACACTAAAGGGTCCAAGGACTTCCAGATATTTCTAGGTTGTCTATTCATGATTCCTGCTGCCATGTGTCTCCACCAGACAGCTATAATTCAAGTGGGAAAATCAAAATTACGAGGTTTTAGAGCCAAATATCCTACACAAAATGCCAGAAGTTTGTGATAAGAGAGGCTTAACTCTAACAGACAAATGCATATTTCGACAAACTATTTATCCACAACTTAACGAACACATTATTTTCAATAGAACTTTTGAGAAAGTTTGATTGCATTCTTACTGTCTCTTTGCATCAATATCTTTGTTGAAATCAATGTTGGGTTCGCAGTCCAAAACCAAAGCAGGAACCTGGCCATAAAAGAAGACAGGTAAGATTCAATCTCGAATGATATGTACAGAATGGTAAAAGAAAAATACCTTTTTGATACTTGAATGCAAATGATCACCCTCCAAATAGAATACCCGGTCCCTTATTTCAGGATGCAAGGGATTATCCATCTTCAAAGGTAACTGATTGACAGACAATACACCATGGTTTCCACTCTCAAAGGGGAACAGCCAACTCTCATGCTTTTCATGCAAGTCACGCAGATAATTAAGTGTTACACCACCCTCTTCTTCTCTCTTTCTTAGCATCATCCGCTTGTGGCATGTATCAGGACTTGCACGAAGATAGATGAATCCATCAGGAATAAGTCCAGGAAGATTTGAAACAACTGGATCAAACCATGAATCATAAATGCTGATCTCCATCTCATTCATCCACTTTGCTTCATGAACAGCTCGAACAAAGACCTGAAGAACAATGAAGGAGAAACTATAAGTTCATTAGCTTGACTGGAAAAGAATAGAAAACATTAAGTCAGAAATAGTTTCAGTCTTCAGATCCATGATAGGCAGATAAATAAAGGAGTGCTTACCATTCTATCGCTAAAGACACTCCTTTCCATCAATCTAAGCGGTTTCACTCCACCAGAAGACTCTTGTTCCTGCATGACCCTTGTTACAAACACATAATTCTGGAACGTATAGGCATACCTCTGGGGCTCTGCGTAAAAAGCATCTAATATATTGAAGTGGTCAGGTCCTATGTCCTGCCATTTGGATATAGGTTCTGGAACCACCTCAACAAGATCACGTAACTCAAGTGTTTCATTTGCTATTCTTTGAAGAAAAGTGGATTTTCCGACACTTATATTGCCCTCAACACAGAAGGTAAGTCGCTTCTTTTGCGAGGGCTTTGTATCTGAATTTGGATTATCCTCATTTAATTCCTCATCCACAGTCTTTTCAATATATGATGTAATACTCTCAGCATGGTTTTTATGAATAATTCCTACAGAACTCTGTAAGAATTCAACCATCTTCTGACTGGATGTCCCAAAGAACTGTGAAAACAAATCAGAAACCTCATTAGACGAGATTAAAATAAATATTGAGCTAGACTCTACTTTCATTGAATGAATCTCCTTTCACGCATGGTCTACACAAGATAGTTTCAAATGTCTACATTAAAATGCTAAAAACTATACAATATCATATAATCAAGAATTAAAATTAAGTTCTGCAGAGACATTCACCAGAACCAAAAACAAGATAAAGAAACATTTTGTATAGATATTAGAAAAATCCAGCATAGCAAATAAACAATAACCTGGAGAATACTCTGTCACTGTTGTTATCTGCTATCTTATACAGACTAAATGCATCAAAATTTGTTATTCTCTTCAAAGATGTCATTTCGCACATTCATGACAGCTGCAAGTAACACTTGTTCCATCATTATTACAGAATCTATATTTTGTATTTGTAGTTTGTCAGTTCTAGCTTTTGAGTGAGGGAAATAAGATGAGGAGTCACAAGTATCTAGTATCACAGAAACTCCAAATTACCCTTAAATTGCATGAACATCACCAGTATCTAAAACAGACAATACAAGCATTTTTTCACAGTAAAGGCAAAATCAATATCAAAACCAAGAGAAAATCTTAAGATAACACAGATTCTATGGGAAAGTAAAGCAACATCAATGGAAAATTGCAAATTACAAAAATCTAACAACAAAAGTAGTTGGAATTAAAGCACGTCATAATCCAAGTTCAAACTCTAAAATATATGTCATGAAGGAATCTAAGGTGAGAGAAAATGTCTCGCAGGAACAGGGTGCTTAATGACAGAACGGATGCCAAGTGTCAACCACCCTAAACAACATCAAAACTGAATCTACTGTGCTGAAGCAATAAGCCCATACTATTGCCGACATGGAACATCCTTGCAAGGGTCACATTCTCAAGGGAATCATCAGTAAACCCCAGAGTCCATAGTAAGAAGGTGTCCTACCTCTGTCTGAAATCTTATTGTTAAAGCTCTTGTACAGCTTTCTTATTGTAAATTCATCATGCAACAAAGAACATTTCCCAAGACAGATTAAAGCAATGGGCCAGAAGAAATGACTAAAGGCTTGCTAGGAAATTTCTAAAACATTCTTCATAATGTACATATCAAGAGAACTTCCCGAATTGCTAGCCTTTAGAAAGATTCCAAAATCAACTAACTAAATTACACATTCCAAAATCAATACTTTCAACTCAAACATTCTCAAAATGAATACTTTCCGCTAAAACATTCGGAAACAAAATCCTAATTTTCAAGCTACCCACTTCTTAATTTCTACATTTCTACAGTATTATAATAGCAGACACCAGTTTTTCGCATAATTTCAGTGCAAAAAATATATAATACAATAAAAGACTAAAAACCACAGTAAACTCTTTAATTACCTTATCCTTGTAGAGCTGCTTAAGGTCAGCAACTTCTCCAATACCTTTATCAACTAATTTCCTTAAATTTCTTGGTCCAACACCTGGAATCGTCAACAAGTCAGGATTCCCAGGTAGACCAGACCCACTACTAGCATTACCACTCGACGAACCCCTATTTCTCCTATGCAACCTCAACGGCTTCTCTTTATCCTTATTATCTTCACAATCACTTTCCTCCCCACTTTCTGTCTCCAAATTCTTCACACCACTACTACCCTCAACCAAAATCCCTTGAAACCCACCATCAGATTTTGTATTAAACCAAGCTGACCTAGACCAATTCTCTCTAAAACCTGCCCAAGCTCGAACTCGATTAGTCACAGTAACATCAAATGAACATCGACAACTACTACAATTAATTGAAGATGTAGTTAAAGAAACTGATAATCGACTTCTTGGGGGTGTAGTAATAGATTTCTTCTTGGAATAAAAACTAGTGATGTTGGGTGTTGGTGTTGGTGTTGGAGTAGTAGTGGGTGGCATTTGAAAAGGAAATTTGATATTAGTATGAAATTTAGTAGAAATAATAGTGGGTGCCCCAAATGTACAAAGGATAGGGTTAGTACTACTACAACTACTACTTCCAACTACTGATGAACTTCTTAACAATTTTTGCATCACTATTCACTAAACATTTCACTTCAAATAAAAAAAAAAAAAAAAAACCCTAATTATTTAATAAAAATGTTTTTCTCAAATTCAAGATTCTGGTAGAGAGAAGAAGAAGGGGGTTGAGAGATTCATTTTGAGTGTTGGGGGTTTAGGGTATTTGAAGGTAGAGAGAGAAGAAGAAGAAGGGGGGAAGAGAGAGAAAGAGTGTGTTATTTAGGGTTTATGTTGGTGGTGGAAAAATGAGGGTTTTGGTTTTGTTTGGTTTGAGTATTTTTTGGGGGAAACAAAAGCTTTTTGGTGTTTTTGGGTTTCTTTATTCAGGAGTAAACGTCTAAACGGATATTGATTCCGTGAAATCAGGAGATATGAATAAAGGCCTTGGGCTTGGTCTTGGGCTTGGGCTTGGGCTTGTAGAGGCACAAGTGTATGAGAACTAGAGTTGACTCTACATGGACTAATCAATGTCCATATGACAGGAAACAATATTGTTTATAGTGATGCAAAAATTGTTGATGAGCAAAAATTGTTTTTGCATCACTATTCACTACTGATGAACTCAACTACTGATGCATCAATGTCCTCATGACTACATGGACTATTCTTGTTGATGAGCAAAACAATATATTCATATTGAAAGCAAGTATTTGAGTTGGATCAAGTGGTCATGAGGATGGTTTTGGACATATTTGGTGTGGAAAATTACTTGGATGTATACGGGAAAAAATCGCAAAAAAACGTGTGATGAATATATCTGTTTTACTAAAAATCGGATATTCGCATAAAATCGATATTTTCATCTATGTTTGGATGAACATATTGCCTCCACAAAATACCTTATTGGAGTCGAGCACCTCAGTGTAATGAGCCTAATTAAACTTGGCCTAAAGTGCACATGCAGATATGAACATTGTGACAAACTGACAATACTATCTCAAAATCAAGTTCACGCCCGGACTGGGGTCATATTTCCTAGTCGAACTGAGATGTTGTAAGAGAATGCCGGCGCCTTTGGAGAATCCATTGAGATCCTGAACTGAAAGCAACGGGGATAGACATCAAAATTTCCCCCATTTCATTTGTTGTCATTATTGGCGATGCATTCATGGTGGCCTACTCTCTTGTTCGTTTCTACTTCCATATCTCAGATGTATGCTGGCCTAGCCATTTTTACTGATGCGATTTTGAATGTTTGATTCTTCTAGGCATGGACCAATGGCAGATTACATGTTCCCGTTCATCGTGTTATGGTTGCTGGAAATGAAGACATGTACACCACAGGGTTCTTCTCTATTCGAAAACCTGGATTCCTAGTAAAGGCCCCAGAAGAACTAGTAGATGAAGAACATGTTGTGCGCAGCGGAAGCTTATGCACCAATATCCAAAATTGTTCTAGTGTGTGAATCAAACAAAAAACAAAAACAAAACAAAAACACAAGATTTACGTGGTTCGGCTAATATTGCCTACGTCCACGACCAAAACAACAATCTTCCAAATAGAGACGATTATACAAGCCCTCACGAAGAAACCAAAGTGTTCTTCCTCACAAGAGTTCTCTCAACTCACCAATGGCTTCTCACAATCTCTCTCTCAAACAAAGATTAGGTTTTCCAACCTTCTCAATTGGCTTTATAACATAGCCATACAAGCACACACGAAATGGGCTTAAACAGGCCCATATCAGCAAAAGCAAACAAGGACGTACGTACGTCGAATACACGTTCGTACGTTCAACAAAAAAACAAACATCTGTGATACGGGACGTACGTACGTCCTAACTACGTACGTACGTTCCCAGACCAAAAAATTGCCACCGTCCAAAAAATCCAACAATTCTCCACCTCGGCGAAGATTCAATAAATCTAAGCCGATACCAAGATTAAACCAAGTCCCAAACTCCCACATATGTCCCGAAGGACCAAAACGGTTGCACCACCTCATGGTTGCCTACGTACCCTTCTTCTAAGGGCTCAAACCTTCGTCGTAGTTCACTCCAATGGCATCTATGCGATGCCCACCATACCCCGAAGGGTCAAATTCCCACAAGGGACCAAATCAAATCAAATGCCCACCAATGCCCGTAGAGGGCCAACAACCATAATTCAAAACAATGGGGTCCAAGCTACCAAATACTATCTCCACTTTATGACCATAACCGACTGAAGATGAGTATGAATCAACACCCCGAAACCTACAAAGGTCTCCAAACAACGGCTTCACAGCTCCAATTGGCTCATGGGCTTGAGCCTTCAAACAAACATCTGTGGCTAGCAAACTAACATCAGCTGTGTTACCAGACAAACTTTCATAAGGAGCGGCATCAATCTCCACCTGCTGAGATATCTCTTCCAACTTCAAACTATCATTCAAACAAGGATGCCCAAAACAAACTTTACGTACCTTTCCACCATTCAACAAGCCATGCTTGCCGGTACGCCTACCAAAGCCACAATCAACCAAACAATCTGACAAACTAGGAGGAGTCAAACAATCCACCAAATGTGAAGAAGAATCTCCACCACAACCAACAACACTACCATTCAGATAGTACAAATTTCGTTGCCTTGTCCCTCTCATGACAACCAAAGCACCAGAAACAACCTTTAGAGCCCCATTTTGCAGAACAATCTTCATACCTTCAGACTCTAAAGTTCCAAGAGAGATGAGATTCATCTTCAACTCCGGAACATACCGGACACCAACTAATTCTTTAACTGTACCATTTTCCAACTTCAACTTGACAGTTCCCACACCAAGTGTTTTCATGTGACGACCATCACCTAACACAACATCATCACAGTCTAGCTTTTGAAAACTAGCAAACAAATCTCTACTGTGACACAAATGGTGAAAACACGCAGAATCCATAATCCACCCTTGAGTGGAGCAATCAACCATAACAGCCAAAGAATAATTTGAATCATCATCACTATCAGCATGTGCAACATTTACCTTATTATCTTTGGAAGACACAGAATCTTCCTTCTTTGACAACTCGGGACAATCAACCTTCCAATGGCCTTTTCCATGACAAAAGGCACACTCATCCTTTGCTAGAGGTATACCTCTAGATTTTGATCGAGATCTTCCTCCGCTACCAGTAGTACGATCATTGGATCGTCCCCTTACCATCAAAGCCTCGGACGTTGAACCTGAACCCCTATGGACTTCTTTGTCCTTGCGCCTGCATTCATAGTTCAGTAACGCCGTTGCTACATCAGCATACTTAACAGATTCTTTCCCCGTCAACAAAGTGGTGGACAAATGGTCATATTCATCGGGGAGAGAATTCAAAAAACATAGAGACTTGTCATTATCACTGATAACCTCATCCAAGTTCAATAGGTCAGCAATAAGCCTATTGAATTCATCCAGATGTTCGGACAAAGAAATACCAGGTCTCATATCAATGCGGAAGATCCTCTTCTTCAGAAACAGCTTGGTTTCTAAACTTTTCTTCATATACATATCAGCCAATTTCTTCCACAACTCCTTAGCAGACGTCTCTTTCATCACCGAGTATTTCTGGTCCTTTTCCAAACAAAGGCGAATCACGCCACAAACTTGCCTATTCAACTTCAACCAATCATCTTCTTTCATCTTTTCGGGTTTTTCACCCAAAGCATCTTCCAAACCTTGCTGAGCAAGCAAATCCAGAACTTCGCATTGCCACATGCCGAAGTTGTTTCTACCATTAAATTTCTCGATGTCAAACTTCAAAGATGACACTCTTCCATTCTTACTCGAAGATGGGTCTGACATCACTAATCACTTTCACACACTAAACAATCACCAATCGAAGGTAAGCAAATCTGAAATTCACACGGGAATTTCACCAAACACCTTCTTGACAACAAAGGTAGAACTTTTGCCTTAAACCACAAATAAGAAACCTGCAGAATTTCTTCAAACACCTTCAAGGCTCTCAAGATCTAGCCTGCAGCTCTGATGCCACTTGTTGTGCGCAGCGGAAGCTTATGCACCAATATCCAAAATTGTTCTAGTGTGTGAATCAAACAAAAAACAAAAACAAAACAAAAACACAAGATTTACGTGGTTCGGCTAATATTGCCTACGTCCACGACCAAAACAACAATCTTCCAAATAGAGACGATTATACAAGCCCTCACGAAGAAACCAAAGTGTTCTTCCTCACAAGAGTTCTCTCAACTCACCAATGGCTTCTCACAATCTCTCTCTCAAACAAAGATTAGGTTTTCCAACCTTCTCAATTGGCTTTATAACATAGCCATACAAGCACACACGAAATGGGCTTAAACAGGCCCATATCAGCAAAAGCAAACAAGGACGTACGTACGTCGAATACACGTTCGTACGTTCAACAAAAAAACAAACATCTGTGATACGGGACGTACGTACGTCCTAACTACGTACGTACGTTCCCAGACCAAAAAATTGCCACCGTCCAAAAAATCCAACAGAACACCCATTGCGTTTTAAACAATATGATCATTTTGAATATCTCGATTTTTTTTTTTTTTTTTTATAAAGCTCAGACCGAGGGTTGCAAATCTGATTTGCAGAGATTTTCTGGTGTTTGACATCAGGGCTAATAATGCATGCAAAGATTTGTTGACTTCTGTCATTCATTACTATGTAATGTCTGTTTAGTGTTATGCATACTATGTAATGCACTAATGCCTGTTTTACTTCTGGTTTAGAGTCTGGTCATCGAACCTGACAGGGTTATTTAACACCTGTCGTTCAGGAATGTACTCTGTATCATGGTTTTTTAAATCGCAAAAACACGTGTGATGAATATATCTGTTTTACTAGAAATCGGATATCAAAATAAGTATTGGTTTTTTTAAAAATCGGATATATCTGTTTTACCTGACCTGTATTCTTGATCTCAAATAGACCCGGCTACTGGCACCATGGCACCATTTCGTACGAAATTTTGTAGCTCTTTGGTACAGAAAAGATAACCTTGTCATTAGAAGTCCGATACATACTTGCTGCGTTTAACTTCAAGTTCAGTTCATGCATCAATTTACTTCAGTGTACCCAATGAAGTTTCACTAAAATATCCAGCAAAAATTTGAAGTAGCTGTACCAAAACTGTGCTTCATTACAACAAGTATCGACCTCTACACAAACAATGGACATTAGAAACCACAGTTTTTCTTACTAGTAAATGCATGGCCGGTAAAGAAAACAAAACTTGATGAGTTTAGACTCGTAGTTGTATGAGACATGATTGCCCAAGTCGATTTCTTCTCTCAGTGAAATCTAAAATTTGTAGGCCATCACTCACAGAGTCGCATGCTTTAGATATGTATGAAAAAGTTAGAACAAGGATGGCGCTCCGTATATCTAGTCTCAAAGCACATCGATCGACTCCAATGTTAAATCATTAATAGAATGAAAGAGTGTATTGTCTAATAAGATAAAAATATTAGGTAATCTGAATATATAACAGCAGTCTTAACAGAAGCAAGTTTCATTTGCATTTTACACCAGTACATTCTTCGATTACAAGTACGTCAAACTTACATTATGTACATAGGGTTCTTATCGACAAACCTAGCAGAAAAACACAACCACCACATGATAAGTTTTGATATAATTACGCAGTAGGATAGGAAGCCTCCATGGCAATACCACAAAGACCTTCTTCCGCGTCAATATCACGTTGCATCCTTATGTATCCTTCTTCACCCCATTCAGTACCCCATGAGTTCTTTACTAACCAATACTTTGTTCCATCACTAGCTGTTCCATAGCCAACTGCTGTAACTCCATGGTCCAAGTCGGTATCACATTCTCCAGTAAATACACCACTAGAGTAAAACTGGAAGGCTGATCCACTGGCATCAATGGCGACTGAAATTGGTTGGTTAGCCACAGCCTTTAATAGAGCACTCTCACTGTTGGCCGTAACATCTTCAAAACCATTGATCTTGGCTGCCGATGAGGCTGCTTTCTTCTTGTTGCAAGTGCCATCAACCCCACTGTAGGGGTAATTAGCTTCTGTGGCCAGACCTTTGTTGTGTTGGATGAATTCAAAAGCATCATCCATGAGACCACCTTCACATCCTTGGTCCTCCCCGCTAGTGTCACAATCTACTAGTTCTTGCTCAGACAAGGATATCAATTTACCAGTTGAGAGTTGGTTAATACCTTCCATAGCCGCAACGGCAGAAAATGCCCAACAACATCCTATTATAATTTTGTTTTGCTGATTAGTTTGAATTATATAAAAAAACTTACTAAGAAAACAGGGGAGTCTTGAACTAGCATTAGTGTCTAAAATACTTTGATTTGACTTATTTTTTTTTTTTTTTTTTTTTTTTTTACCAAAAACAACAAAATTCATAAATTGATTTGACTTACCACATTGACCTTGGTCCTTGATGGGTGTGACAGCGCCTTTCTTTCTCCAATCCATGGTAGATGGAACTGCTGTAACATTTTCATACCTAAACGAGGACGAAGACTTTGATTTGGATGCCTTCTTTAATCCATTGCGAGATGCAATGAACTCTTCATTGGTCTGGTCTGCAAATCCATTGACACCTAGTACATATGATCGCTCTCCATTTTTGTTGAAAGTGTCTATAAACTCTACATTGGCTTTAAATATTTTAAAACGCATTTGTCTCTCGGCAGTATCTTTGTAGGTTCGACCATAATTTTTCATCCAGTTCTCATGCCTAGCTTCCATGGATACCAGTAGGTTCTTGTGATAGTTTTCATTGAGGGTACGCAATGACACAACTTGAGACACAATGAATAATACTATACATATGCATTGCAATTGATATGAAAAATTCTTAGCCATAATTTGTTTCTTGGAGGAAGGTATCTGTGTTTAATTACGATTTGATGAATGTAGAGGTTGTATATGTATTGGTAGTGAGTGATACACTAAGGCACATTCTTGGTCTTATATAGATACAAACTCTTGCACTGTTATACAAAAGATGCCAGGTTCATATAGTTAAATTGAGAAATGATTTAGAGTGCCGGATAAGTAGGTTCTGAATATTTGGATTGATGATATACGCTCAGTTATGGGATCTGCAACATTTTTTCTTGACTAGTATAATGTTCTTTTCAAAAAACTATATTATTTATGATCAATAAGACAGAAAGTTTCTTTGGCGCGTTATGTGTCCAACAGTATTATAGAAATTTGTGGTCTTTCAATTCACTCTCAGATACTACTTTAAGGTGACGATGAGTTAATAATATAGTGATCTATAGACCTGACAATTGGATATATATGCTTCAATTCTGATTCTAGTTGATATGGGACTCATTTATACTAATTTGCGTGCCTTCGTCTTTTACAGTTTGCTTCTTTGCAAAATACATGTATAGAGCATCTACAATGCCAAAACTTGGGTAAGTAAGAAAGGCAAAACTCAAAATAAAAAGTAGGATTTAAAACCTTGGGACATACATGCTTAGTTATTGTGGTTCAATGCCCCCAGCAGAGGAAGGACATCAGTTCCCCTGCCACTGTTGTAGGGTCTTCGATAATATCATCATCCATAGCATATACACACATTTCACATTGCTGACAGGCCGTAATTTATTCTCCTTAAAAAAAGAAAAAAAAAGCATTCTTGGATCGTCCAAATAAAAAAAAACTATTGATGAAATGAGCTCATAAAAGAGTTGATTTAACAGCAATGGGCTAAAATATATAATAACATATAGGCATATAGCCACCAGTTCAACTGCAACCAAGTAGTGCGGCCGTGTTGAAGAAATTGTTTGCTAGTTCAATTTCAAACCAGAGCCGTGCAATTTATGTTCCACCACCTGGTCTAACTTTTTCACCATGGAAGGTGTCAAAATATTTATCCAGTCACCCACCTCACCCTTCCTGAAGAACACATTATTCTCAACAACCTGAAAAAAAAATAATTTTCCAGTCTTATTCACCTCTAAATTGCTCAAGTGTTCGAAACTACAAAGATTTGCTATATCTTCAATAACACCTTCATTCTCTTCCTCGGACGAGAATGGACAACCCAAGTGCTTAGCTATCCTCTTCAACTGAGAGTTAATATCTGCCTTCAAATCTTCATACTTTAGAAACAGAATTTCTTCGGGCTTTTCAATACTCTTTTTCCAGTACTCCAAAGCTTGCTCCCAGCAGGGTCCAAACGTTGTGATTCCCTTGCAGAACCTTTCGAAGCTTTCTTCTATGGTAATTGGTTGCGATGAAGGTATGTCTTTCAGTAGCATGTTTCCAAAATGCCACATTGAAACGAAAATATCTTTTGGATTTCGACAGAGATATATAATTTGACATTTAGAAGTTTGGACAGATTCCGGTAACATGGTGTAAGGAACATGCGTAGAATATATTCTAGGAGGGGGAGTGGTAGTGAGATCAGGATTTTTGTTATTTCTATAGATCAATTCTAGGAAAGGGACAACACCATGAGGATTGGTGGTAAGCAAGGGATGGTTCTGATCAGTAACTGCCTAACTGGGTATTGTGAACGATGAGTGACTGCAAACACAAGGGACTTTAACCACGTGGTACCTGATTTAGGTGCAGTAGCTAATATGATATCAGTATCTCGTGCTTGAAAGTGTCGCTGAAAGGCCATTGCTGCTTCCAAACTGTAGGCACGATACCAAATGCCTTTGTAAAGGTGAATAGGATTACACATTGCCCCTCTTTCAAAAGGAAGAGATTGAAGTAGTTCTTGGAACTCATTGCTTTCTGGTAGCACTCGGACATCCTGGACAGAATCCATGATATACGTGGTGTGGATAACTCTTGCAGTTACACTTTCTGCAGTTTATATAGAAGAAATAATCAAATAATGTTGTCTTTCATGAGTTTATTACTGTCTTCAATAATGTCTTGTGTAATTAATTTCAAGAAAATAATTTCTTTATTCTTCACAGAAAAATTGTCATCATTTTCTAACCAATATTCAAGTTACTTTAAAGTGCGTAAAAACCCAACCCCTCTTGAACAGTTTGTTTGTCAAATTTGGTCATAATGCCCTAATCGATCTGGCTGATCGATATATGTATTTTTTGAACCAAGTTGATTTTAGTTTAATTATGCATGCCTCAATTATTGAATGACCCCTACAGTCAGTTTAGGCTAAGGTGCTCAATCTCGCGAGCTCATAATGCCAAACTGGCAGACTACAGCTGAGTCTGAGTAGCGGGCTATTTTAGTTTAGTATGTTCAGGATTGTTTCTTGTCACACACCAAATCACTAATTAAGCTAAAACTTGTTGTAAATGGGTCTAAGTTTGAGCAAATTTCCAAGTTCTTTAATTAGTTAAATTCAATCATTCAATACCATTTGCATAATCACTAATCTGATTGAAATGAAAACTGAAAACACTAAAAGAAGGTGAAGAGTAAAGTTGTACTCACAGCTTTCACAAGATCTCCTGGTTTTTCTTGAAACCAACACGATTTCTGCTTTTAAACAATCAACAAATCACATTATAAATCTTAAAAATGAAACTAAAATAACTTTCAGTTTCATCTTCATTGAAGCAAAAACATATCATATTACCTTAGATTGTTTATCCATCAATATGATCTGATTTGAAATTTTCAATTGATTCTTGCCTTAACTTTGAGATTGGGTTGCTTTAAGTCTTTAAGACCATGTTTCACTTAAAACTGTTATCATATGATAACTTTTTATAGTTAAACTATGCAGTTGTATCAAGTTCGAAGAAACCAGGGGAAACTAGTGTCCAAAATACACTGGCTTACCATATTGGACTTGGTCCTTGATGGGTGTAACAGCACCTGCCACCTAGCTTCCTTGATGGGTAGCACATAGTTTCTCATACAGTTCTCATGCTTGGCTTCCATGGATACTGTTAGGTCCTCACGTTCGTTGTCATGCTGGAGTGTACACAATGACATGAGATTGACATGCCAAAAGTACACATAATTAGCATTAATGTGATCGACACGAAGAATACTTAGCCGTGCATGACATTGGTCTGCTCGAGGGAGTAGAAGCTGTATTTGTATTGGTAGTAAGTGATATACCGATAACCACATTCTTGGTCTTATATAGCCACAAACTATTGTACTGTTTTGCAGAAGATTTCAGGTTCTTATATTTAAATTGAGGAATGAATTAGATTGCCCGATAATATTTCAGGAGAGGTTGAATTTGTTGTGCACAACGGAAACAAATACACAACTAACGATGATTGAACTAATGTGTGAAACAAACGAAAAAAGACAAAATAACAAGCAACCACACAAGACACAAGATTTACATGGTTCGGCCAATATGCCTATGTCCACGGGGAGAAAGGGTGAATCTTTTCTTATAGAGGCTATATTACAAGCTCTCACAAAGAACACAATATGGTGTTCTTACATATGAAAGTTCTCTCAACTCTCTTAATGACTTCTCACAATCTCTCTATCTTGAAAAGTTCTTCTCACACTCTCTTAATGGTTTTCCTCTCATAGGCTTTACATAACAGCCTTACATTAAAAACTAGGTATCTACAAAGTAGGCCCAAACTTGGGCCTCTAGCTGCTGCTCCATCTGCTGCAATGGCTCCTGCTCTCAGTCCGCTACTACTTGTCAGAACTTCAAGGCAGTCTTAATGACAAAATGTAATGAACCACTATGGGTGCGGGGTGCCATATACTGTTGGAAAGCTAGGGATGTCTACTTTCTAACCCAACCCAAAAGACGGATCATGATTCCGACTACCGAGCACAAAGTCATAATTATTTTACTATAGGCTATCATACACCACCATATTCCAAACAACCATAACCAAACCCAACGGTGATTGCTAATTTCCTCGTAGAAAACCCAACAGAATTAATATAATATAGTGAGCTGTAGACCCAAACTTGGATGTTTGCATTCATACTACTTTAGTACTTTGTGTGCCTTTATCTACTACAGTTCTACCTGTAACGTTTTTTTTTACATAATCTCCGGTGCCAAAGTTTTGTGTATCTAATAAAATATATATCTTCCATGATAAATTCGAGTTTCAGATGTAACCCCTTCCGGGGCTTGTGATGTAGCCTTGGGGCCTCGAAATTTAATAAAAATAATTTATTTTTTTTAAAAATAAAAAGACTGGGGGTTTAGGGTCAAAAAACCACACCAGTATCCTTGGCTCCTTGGTCTTCCCCGCTAGTGTCACAATCGACAAGTTCTTTCTCAGATATCAACTTACCAATTGAGAAGTTGTTAACGCATTCCATAGACGCAACAATAGAAAATGCCCAACAAAATCCTATATTTATTTTATTCAAATTGCAGAAATTAATCAATTATCATCAGTACATACATATGCATGGAATATCTACAGCAAATGGCAGTAACTACAATGTAATCCGATCTTGTAATTTGTAAATGATAATGATGATAAAATATCTTATGAGGCTCACTGATGAAACAGGGGAATCTTAAACTAGTATTAGTGTCTAAATTACAACATCTTAACTTACCACAACAAAATGCAATACAGTCATACGGTAACAGCGTTCACTGTCCTGTTATATACGTGAAGGTTGTGTGCTTTCAGCAGAGCGCAATAATAAGTTGGACAGCAGTACTGCTCCACCTCCCCCTACTGTTGTAGGGCTTTGAATTATAGTATCATCCATAGGATTTAGTGGTGTATTGTTAAAGAGAAAATATGTGCTTTGGCCTTAATAAGATACTAAGGCTCAGTATATAGTCAACACATTCACGCAACATGCCAATTATATATTCACTCCTAGGGGAGCACTCTAACAAACAATATAATGCAACAGTAATTAACTAGTGAGGCTGAGTTGACGATGAGATTACTCGAAAATACAATTACAATGAACCTGGAAGTGAACACATAAAAGCAACAAAATATAGAGAATTAACTAGCTTTTGTTAACAAGAAATAATATGTTGCCTGCAACTGTGTTAAATTTTGTGCTGCATCTGAAGAAATGACAAGGTTTGCTAGTTCAGTGTTAAACCGGAGCCTTGCAGTTTTTGTTCCACGAACTGGTCTAACATTTCTGCCATGGAAGGTGTCAATACATTCATCCAGTCACCCATCTCACCCCTCCTGAAGAACATGCTATTCTCAACCTGTGGAAAACAGCCTTTTCCAGTCTTATTAACTTCTAAATTGCTCAAGTGTTTGAAAACTACAGATCAAATATATCTTCAACGACCCCAGCATTTGCTTCCTCGGATGAGAATGGACAACCCAAGTGCTCGGCTATCCTTTTCAACTGATAGTGAATATCTGCCTTTAACGTTAGCTAGGTATTATCTATATTTTGTTTTTAACAAGAAATAATCTGTTGTCTGCAAATATTGGATATTATATATTGTGATATTAGATCTAAGAAATTATTGACAACGTCGAAAATGAAAGCAATATTATATATTGTAATGTTAAAGGTGTAATGCATTTGTCATTAATAAGTTACTGCTTAGTATAGTCAACACAACACACATTTTGCATCAAACAAACAAAACCATTCAAAATGGAGCATAAAAAAAAGAAAAAGAAAAAAGGACTGAGCATAAATAAAAAAATGCTCTAACAATTAAACAATCTAATGAAACATTTAGCCACTAGTGCAACTGTAATTAACTAGTGAGTCAAGCTCACAATGAAAGTTGATAAAAGGTACAAAATAAAGATAGTGGAACTACTGCTAACAAGAAATAATCCATTCTCTGCAACAGATCGAGACGAATTCAGAGTTGCAACTGACGAAATGACAAGGTTTGCTAGTTTAATGTCAAACCGGAGTCGTGCAGTTTTTGTTCCACCATCCAGTCTAATGTTTCCACCATGGAAGGTGTCAATGTACTCTTCCAGTCACCCACAAGACCCTTCCTGAAGAATGCACGATTCTCAACCTGTGGAAACAAGTCTTTACCAGTCTTATTCACCTCTAAATTGCTCAAGTGTTGAAAACTACAGAGCTTTGCTATATCTTCAATGACCTCAGCATTCTCTTCCTTGTACGAGAATGGACAACCCAAATGTTCTGCAATCCTTTTCAACTGTTTGTTAATATCTTCCTTTAATTCTTCGTACTTTAGAAATAGTACTTCTTCTGGCTTTTCAATACTCCTTTTCCAGTACTCCAAAGCTTGATCCCAACAAGGTCCAAACAATGTGATCCCTTTGCAAAACCTTTCGAAGCTTTCTTCTATGGTAATTGGTTGCAATGAAGGGATGTCTTTCGGTAGCATTCTTCCAAAATGCCACATCGAAACAAAAATATCTTTAGGATTTCGAAAGAGATATATAATCTTACATTTCGATGCTTTGACAGATTCGGGTAACATGGTGTAAGGAACATGTGTGCCAAATATTCTGGGAGAAGGAGTGCTAGTAAGATCAGGAGATTTGTTATGGTTATAGATTTCCTCTAGGAAGGGGACAACCTCATGAGGAGTGGTGGTAAGCAAAAGATTATTTTGACCAGTAACTCTGTACTGCGAGCGATGAGTGACTGCAAACACAAGGGACTTCAACCATGTTGTGCCCGATTTGGGTGCAGTAGCTAATATGATATCGCTATCTTGTGCTTGAAAGTGTCGTTGAAAGGCCATCACAGATTCCAAAGCATGGCTACGATACCAAAAGCCTTTGTAAAGGTTAAGAGGTTGATTCATTGCCCCTCTTTCCTTTGGAAGAGATAGAAGTAGTTTTTGAAACTCATTGCTTTCTGGTAGCACTTTGACACCATTTGTGGAATTCATGATATACCTGGTGAGCATGATTCTTGCAGATACACTATCTGCAGTATATGTAGAAGAAAGTCTGTGGTGTCTTTGATTACTTGCTTCAATATTATATTGATTGCAAGCAAGTTGAGTTTTTTTATTTTTTCAACAAGCAACCTGAGTTTGTTTTCAAGAATAGTTTTTTGTAACAAGTTGTGGCTAATATATTTGCTACTGGCATTCTTACAAGCTAGTTGCATTACATCTTTATGTAAAGGATTACAGTAAATCAGATTCCCTTCCATTGATAATTCCTGCTTGGCCATGTATTCCGCAACCTGATTGGCTTGCCTGAGCCCTGAGCATGTGCTCAATGTTGATCTCCTGAAACTCTTTCATCATATCTGCAATGTCTTGTGTGAGTTCTTTTTTCACTCTCCATGTAGGCTCTGATCTTCCCTTAACAATGTTCACTGCCTGTTGTGAATCTGATATAATAAGTTGGACAGTCAAGCTCAACCTCCCCTGGACCCCTGCCTCTGCTGTTGGGCCTTGAATAATACTGATTAGAAACTAAACACACATCGATCGAACAAGGTCACTTAGAGCATTCCCAATGCAAGGTGGATTTTGGGGGTGGGGTGGATAAATCCACCTTGAAACTCAAAATAATGTCCCAAGGGAAGGTGGATTTTCAAAAGTGGGATCCCACAGGTGGATTTCAAGGTAAGAGAATCCACTTTGAAATCCACCTGTGGGTGGTAGAACCGGACGGCATGTCACATGCCGTCCTAAATTAATTACAATCGGACGGCATGTGATATGCCGTCCGTTTTTTTAAAAAAAATTTAGGTAGTGTTTTAAAGGTTTTGGACTCTCGGACGGCATATGACATGCCGTCTACCTATTTTTTTGCAAAAAAAAACGGACAGCATGTGACATATGCCGTCCGGATTTTTAAAAAAATCCACTTCCTATTAACAAAGAGTCCACCTTCCCTTGGGAACTCTCCACCTTGTAGAGTTCCACCTTGAGTCAACAAGGTGGATTTATCCTAGTGGCGGATACATGACGCCTATGTGGAGGTGGATAAATCCACCCTGCATTGGGAATGCTCTTATTATTTAAGATGTAACATGTGCTTTGGCATTAATAAGATATTAAAGTTCAGTTCTACACATGCATGCACGCATTTCACATCGAAGGCCTGTTGCTTATTGTTAAAGAAGTAACATGTGCTTTGGCATTAATATAAGATACTAAAGTTCAGTTCAACACATGCACGCATTTCTCATCGAAGGCAGGTCGCTTATTTTTAAAGTAGTAACATGTGCTTTGGTCACTAATATTCACTGATAAAATACACCATTACAGGATCAGTTCATCACCAACTGACCATAAGAAATTTGTATTAGTTCGACAGTAATTAACTAGTACTGAGGCCAAGTTGATGATAAGATTATACGAAAATACAATTATAATGTCCCTGAAAGGGACAATATATAAACAAAAGGTATTATATATAGATAATGTGATCCCTTTGCAAAACCTTTCGAACCTTTCTTCTATGGTAATTGGTTGCAATGAAGGGATGTCTTTCGGTAGTTTGCTTCCAAAATGCCACATCAAAACAATACTATCTTTAGGATTTTGACAGAACTCGAGATATATACATTTAAATGTTTTGACAAATTCCAGTTACGACTTAGTGTAACCTTGTAACGAACATGTGTGGCAAATATTCTGAGAGAAGGAAAGCTAGTAAGAAGAAAAAAAAACAAAGTAAGGAAGTGATGTGGTTTTGATCAGTAACTGTGTACTGCGATGAGTGAAAACACAAGGAACTTCAACCATGCTGTGCCGGATTTGGGGTGCAGTAGCTAATATGATATCAGGTTATCACTATCTTGTGCTTGAAAGTGTCGATGAAAGGCCATCACAGCTTCCAAAAGTATGGACACGATACCAAAAGCCTTTAATTTGTTGAGGTTAAGAGGCTGATTAATTGCCCCTCTTTCAATTGGAAGAAATTGAAGTAGTTCCTGGATCGGAACTTCTTGTTTTCTAGTAACAACACTTGGACATCATATTCTTTGTAGAATTCATGATATATACCTTGTGACCACGATTCTTACAGAAGAAACTCTTGTGTACACTATTGTGCATGGCCACAAGCAAGATGAGTTTGTTTTCAAGAATAGCTTTATCCTAATGAAATATTAGGTCATAAATAATAGCATTAACTATCCTGCAAGCAATCTGTACCTGTTTCATATAGTTCCACATGACCACATGCACAGGATACTACTATAAGCAGACAGACATGCGTGGGGTTCTGCATTGCAGCATTTGAGTCTTGGAGATGTGCCAAATTTTACTACTCATGACGGGCAACACCCGGGTCATATATACAGGCAAGTGTAAAATAGGCAGGTGTTCTTCTTGGCGCAGCAAATGGCTTATGGTGGATGATTAACACATAGTAATTAAAGAGGACTAATTGCGCAGAAAAGAAAAATATATATGTAAGTATCTTCAAAAAAATTAATTTTATAGAAAATGGAAGAAAGCAATAATGTTACGATTAGCGTACGTGCTGACACAACTCAGTTGACCCTTAGCTCAGGTCAGCTCCATACTTAGCAGCAGCATGCATGTGCGTGCGTACACAACTCAGTTGACCCTTAGATTAGGCAAGCTCCATACTTAGCAGCAGCAGCATATGCAGCGTATTAAGTTACATCGGGTGGTCATGCCCGAGTGATTATCGGGCATAAATAGAAATAATGTGCAGACTTATTAAATTACCCTCGCATACACAAGAACGTATGCTATATAATATAAAAGAAAGACTGTACAGAACATTGATATAATATATAAAAAACTGTAAGCGTGAAAGGCAACATCATTTCTATATAATCTTTCTATATAATCTCCCAAAAGTATGTAGAGAACGATCGAACTCAGCCTCACCACCTCTGTCATGGACTTGCAACAATTAATTGATGAGCCCCAAGATCTACTTCAATCTCTTCCCTGTCAGATGAACCTCTTTACCTTTATAATGATTTCTGGTATAGTGTATATCATTTAAAGGCAGTAATATCATTTCAAGAAGATTTTCAAGCACAAGCACAAGATACAGATATCATTTTAGTCATCACTGCACCCAAATCTGGTACAACATGGTTGAAAGCCCTTATGTTCATTATCACTCATCGTACCCAGTACAAGTTGTCAGATCCAAACCATCTCTTGCTCACCACCAATTCTCATGGGCTTGTCCCTTTTATAGAATTACTTTACAGGGATAAGAAAATTTCAAGCCTTACAAGCACTCCTTCTCCCAGATTATTTGCCACGAACTTACCACTACCACTACACCATGTTGCCAGAATCCATAAAAGCATCGAAATGTAAGATTATTTACCTTTAGTCGAAATCCTAAAGATGTTTTTATTCTACATGGCAACATTTGCCCTCGATGAAGCTTTTGAAAGGTTCTTTGATGACATGGTTTGGTTCTTTATGGGATCGAATTACTTCTCAGATGAAGACCAGAATTCAACGTACTAGTCTGTCAAACTTTTTTCTCCCTCTGTACTTGACACGATAGTGACCCATTGTGACTTTTTCACCGCTAGATTAAATCTGAAATTAAATAGTGATTGTAGATGAATAATTATGAAGTAACACGTGCCAAATTAAATAGAAAAATATATACAAAGGTTGCTATGTTATGTCTAGGGCAAGAAACAGAGCGGATTTGTAGTAATGTATATTCGTGTTGGAAGTAAGAATATTGTAAGCTTTAGGTGTATATCTTCTTTATTTCTAATGCCTTTTGTAGTAATGACTTTTCTTTGTCTTCTTCTCTTTTTCTAATGCCATCTAGGTCTCTTGCTCGATCCTTCTCTTCTGTACAGATTGTAATTTCTTTCCTTCAAAATTAATTTCGAAATTTACCTGGAATTCATCGAAGTGTATCTTCTTTAGCTTCTAATTGTTATCAAGTTCTTGTTATTATGATTAATTGGAGATGGTTCTTTAACTTCTCATTGAAACCGACATTTGGTTTCATGGTTTAACATCATATCATTTCGTGTTTGTGTCATCGGCTATCTCGCTCGGACTTCATTGTTAGGATGAACCTTGGTATGTGTTTCATTCCTTATTCCTTTCTCTATCATCTTGTGTCTCTAGTTTCTTAGTTTTCAATCTGTCAAGATTTGGTTCAGAGGTAACACTTTGGTTCAGACGAAATTCTTCCAGATCTTTTATTCATACAGAAACTGGTATTTGGTTTGGATGAAACATTGAAACCTTTAGGTTCAAACGAAATTCTTCCAGCAAGTTGTTTCATCCTTTGGACTTGTGTTTAGAAAACCTAACTCTCTAGCCGTCTCTTCCTCCATTGAGAGTGTTTGTTTGTTAATGGAAAAACATCATCTTCATCTTCAATCTTCTTCTTTTTCTTCTTGATTCTTCATTCTCCCATTATTATCCATATTCCTTTGTGAGTGCATATTGGCTTCACGATCTCCTTGTGTGACTGTGTGACAATCAAGGGATACTAAAGGAGCAATCTATACTTTGTAGACTTTGAGATCTTTGTATGTTCATCAAGGTTCTCCGGTGAAATCCAAGGGTGTTAGAGATAGCCGGTATTGTCAAGTAGCAGGTGTATGCAGTAGTACTTGATAGGTTTGTAATCTCTTGCAACATAGTGGATTGATTTGTTACCAATCGAGGTAACCGTGGACGTTTCCCAGTTTGGGTTTTACCACGTTAAAACTTCTTGTGTTCTTTACAATTCTTGTTGATTTATTTACTGTTTGTTGATTCTATTATATTGCATTTGTTTGGGGTTTCACTCATCTTATTAAGCTCGTCTTTCAATTAAACCCAAATTGAGAAAAAATGATTATCTGGAATTGAACTGTTTGAAAAGCTTGAAGCTTTGTTATGAAATTACAAGAAGAAGAACTAGCTAATGTTGGTTTTGAACATGGGGAGAGTGTTAGAAGATTTATTGGATGAGGGAATATTGTGAGAAGTTAAAGGAATTGGATTTGGTGGGATCATTTATGTCTTCCACCAAGGAATGTGATGATGAGGATATGAAGAGAGGGAAAGTGTTTGTTTCTGTTGTTGTCGATATTGTACGTGTTCAATTTTATGTACCAAATTTACTAATATTTCTTTTCATAATTGATAATTCATATTTCAAATGAGTAAAATAAGGTCATCAAAATAAAAAATAAAATATGTGAGATAAAATACCAATCAGATCGATTGGTCCTACTATTATATTTATCTTCTAAAACACCTTTGTTTTGGACATGTGTCAAGCTATCAATTAAATCACAAATTGTAAAAGTAGATTTTTTATAATGAGTTGGTCCACACATGTACATGGTTTTAAGAACCGGTTTTTTCAGTTGAATCGGAGTAGAGCGAAACTCACCGAGAACCAAAAATCGGCCGATTCTTTGTTAAATTAAATATTAATTTTTAATATTAAAATATATAAAAAATTAATTTAATATTAGTTTTTAATATTTTTTATATGAAAAAATAATTAATTTTTTGAAATTATTAGTTTGGCTCGGCGAGTTTTCTGATTCTATACAAAAATCGGCCGATTCAACCAGTTCTAACACCGATTTATGTTGATCCGAGTCAACAAAGAATTTTTCACCCGGTTGCCTCCGATCCCGATTTGACTCGGCTGGTTCAAACAAAACTCGGTCGAGTCTTAAAACCATGCACATGTACTAAAAGCTTGTTTAGAGAAATGGTGCATCAGTTTGACATGAGTCAAGTAAGTCTAAAAAATAATAGGGCTAAACTGTCGATTTATGCAATAACGTAGGGTCGAATTCCCAACTTATGCAACCAACTAAATTAGGTTTAAAATCATTAGAAATTTTTTAAGTTTTTTCAATTTATGCAACGCCGTCAATTGAAATCTAACAGACGTTATTTTTTTGCTGATCAGATTATTTTTAATATTAAAAAAATAAAACTTCCCAAGAAAATAAAAAAATAAAATAAAAAAAAAAATTGGTTTTTCTCTAAAGAAGGTAAGTCTTAAGTTTCTAAATTAGTTTACGTTTGTTTTTTGGGTTAAATAATTGGACAACTATCGAGTTATGCAACAAAGTAAAGTCGAATTCCCAACTTATGCAACCAACAAAATTAGGTTTAAAATCATCAGCAAACGTTTATGTTTTCACAATTTATGCAATGTCGTTAACAATTAGATTTTACTGAATGTATTTTTTTTTATTGCTGATTGTGTAATAATTTTATTGCTAACCGTGTAAAGTAAGCAACAAAATAATTTTAAAAGCAAAACCCAAAGTTTGACAATAAATTCATGATAAAATAAATTACTTAACCCAAAAACACAACAATAAACTAATATTTCAATTTTGATTTGATGAATCCAAGAGATTGAGAAGTAGAAAATTGAAAATTGGGATTGAGAAATCCAGCACTAACCTTCTTTTGAGATAAAGCCCCCCTTTTTTTTTTGTTGATAAAAATAAATTTTATTGATAAAAGAAGAATTACACAAAGATAGAGGACAAGCGCGCCACAAACTGTGATGCAAGCCCTTTTTTTTTGAAAAAAATATTTTTAATATTAAAAACAACAATTTGGGCCCAAGGACAAATTATAAGGTTTCATTAAGCCCAAGGACACCAGAAACGTTTCTTTAGGCTGAAGGACAAGCTTGTATAATGACGCATATACCCTGCTAGTGTTTTAGTAACCGTAAAGAATATAACACCGCGGGGCGGGGTTTTTTGTTTTTTTTTTTAATTTTCAAACAAAACCTAATTTCTTTCTTTCTTCTCTTCTCTTCTCTCTCTATCTCATCTCTACTACAAAAACAACGATTACGACTTGATTTCTTAGGATTTTCTTCAATTTCTTAGGATTTTCTTGATTAAAAGTCTAATTCTCTCCAAAATCAAACAAAAATTTTAGTTTTTGAAAGCCAAAATACCTAGATCTACAATGGCAAGAAAAAAAAAACAAGTTTGAAGAAGTAGAAATCATCTTGGAACAAAAAGAAAACGGAAGGATGATAATACAACACAAGAACAAGAAACTTCTGATTTTTTAAGAAGAAATTTCTTATTTTGAGGTAAGTTAGGTTTTACAATTTATAATTTTAATGTAAATTTTTTTTCTTGAATAACTTCTACATCATATGTTCTTGTTTAATTAATTCATAATTTCTAATTTTTTTATGTAAATTGTCTTTGATGTTAAATTCAATTTCAGTTTTAGTTGATTAGTATATATACTCAACTTGTTCTTGCTTAATTTTACTTCACAATTACTTGGTTTTTTTTATGTAAATTATAAATTATCTTTGATGTTAAATTGTAATTGATTAAAATATTAAATAAACTATCAAACTGGTGTAAGCAATTTATATCATACTATCTGTTATTGGTACATTAATCATAAGAATCTTTACTTGATTAATATATTTTATCATTTCTATTTAAATGATTAATACATTAATTAACTAAAACTTTACTTGATTGTTATACTGATGAACTCAGGTAATAGTCGATTAATGTATTAATAAACTATAACTTTAGTTGATTACTATACTAATCAACACGGATAATAGTTGATTAATATATTAATCAACTAATTAATTGATTTTATCTTTTCTGTTCAGTGGATTAATGTATTAATCAACTATAATTATTCAATATTTTACCAACCTTTTCACATTTGAAACAGGCCGATCATGTCACTCTATTGCTAAACAAGAAGCTAATCAAGCGTGGGGATATTCAATTTGAAAAACGGACCTATATATATATATATATCGAAGAAACACGGATGTTCCGCACCAAGGCTCTTCGTAAGTTTTCTAAACTTGAATTGTTAAGTTTTATTATCATAAATACAATTTAATTATTCTGTAAATTATATTGTTCAGCGTGGGTTGTGCATTGTTTGTATGCAAATTCATGGACCATGTTGTTTCTGGACAAGCAATTTCAATTAATGACTATTCAGAAGGAATGATGCAAATCATGGGGGAGAACATAGCATATGAGTTCTCGAGTGAACCAGGACTTAGTTTTAACAAGGAAGTGTGGGATCAACAATAACTGTTTGTAAAGGTTGATGCAGAAGGAAAAGGAAGCAGCTCAAAAAAAGAAGAATAGTTTTATCCATTATTTGTTTTTGGTGTTGAAAAACAAAAAATTTCTACAAATACATTTGGGTTGGTGTTTGTCAAATATTGTTTGTGGTACGTGTTGATAAACACATTTTTTTTTTTTGATAACAATTAAGTGTTGATGCTTTACAGAATCCTTGTAAACATTAATTTTGTTGATATATCATGGTATTGTTATTTGCTACTATTATGGTGTTTAAATGATAATTGATCTAAAAATTTCATATGTTGATTAATTTGTTAATCAAATCTGCATTAGTTGATTAATATAAACTAATCAACTTTTTTTTAACTTTGCATGATTTGATTAATACATTAATTAGCTCTTCTATAACTATACATTTTAACTCTGCATTAGTTAATTAATAAATTAATTATTATATTTTACATTCTGTTCAGCTGATTACTACATTGATCAACAAAGCTCGAGTTGATTAGTACATTAACTATCTAATTTTTAAACCTTTAAAAATAACCTTATAACTCTAAAACCCTAAATGTAAAACCTTATATCATAAACCCTAAATGTAAAACCATAAAGTCATAAACCTTAAATGTAAAACCAAAACCATAAAAATGAAAAAACCCTAGTGGGAATGTTGTCATTTGAAAACCCTAAACGAATGGGAGTGGTAAACCCTAGTGGGAATGTTGTCATTTTAAAATCCTAAACAAATGGGAATGGTCAACCCTAATGGGAATGTTGTCTTAAAGACACCCTAAACCCTATTCTAAAACCCTAAACCAATGGCAATGGTGGACCCTAGTAGAATGGGGTCTTAAAGACTTAATGTTGTCATTTTAAACCCCTAAACCAATGGTAATGGTGAACCCTAGTGGAATGCGATCTTAAAGAATTAATGTTGTCATGCTAAAACCCAAAACCAATGGGAATGGTGAACCCTAGTGGGAATGGTCTTAAAGACATCCTAAACCTTATTCTAAAACTCTAAACCAATGGGAATGGTGAACCCTAGTGGAATGATGTCTTAAAGACACCCTAAACCATATTCTAAAACCCTAACCCAATGGGAATGATGAACCCTAGTGGGAATGTTGTCTTATAGACACCCTAAACCCTATTCTAAAATCCTAAACCAATGAGAATGGTAAACCCTAATAGGAATGCTGTTTTAAGTACATCTTAATGTTGTCATTCTAAAAACCTTAAACTATTGGAAATGATAAACCCAAGTGGGAATGTTGTCATTCTAAAACCCTAAACCCTAAATGAAAACCCTAAATCCTAAACCCTATATTAAAAAACACTAAAATATTTAAAACCCTAGAAACAGGCCAGAGTTGATTAATACATTAATCAACATTCCCCTAGTTGATTAGTATATTGATCAACTTGTTAGTACACTTCCTGAATACATGAAAGTTGATTAATACATTAATCAACCTTTCCCTTGTTGATTAAGATATTAATCAACTTGTCAGTAAGCTTTCCCGAATAAAAGAAAGTTGATTAACACATTAATCAGTTATTACTGGATGTTCATCCTTCTCATAAACTGAATTGAATTATATTGTCACAACTGAATTATATCGTCACCACAAGTGAAAGAAATAAAAAAAAAAACTAAAATTGAATTATATTGTCACCACAAGTTTTAATGAAAAAAACAAAAAAACAAAACATCAAATACAACTTGAATTTAATTATTGTTCAAATATAGGCAAGTCATTCTATTGTGATGAGCAAGATTAAAAACATTGCCATAAGTATGCTTTTCCCCCATTTCCTTCAACCACATACGACCACCTTCTTTACAATACGACTCTGTATAGATCATCCACTTAACAACATCATATGAAACAACACCATCAATAGGAACATCATTTGAAACAACACCTTCATATGATTACATATCTGTATAAAATAACATCATGTAATCAGCACATTAATACATTCACATTAATATAGTTAATTAACACATTCATCAACAAAAATAATGAAAACAAGGAGTTGATTAATACTGTTAATCAACCCCGAATGCTTAAAAGTTAAAACACATAGTTGAGCAACAAAAAATACTCTAAACATATAAAAACTGTTGAACGACGACTAGTTCAACATAAAAAAAAAATATTGAATATTGAAATTCAAGGACAAATTGTGATTCTCAAACAAAAACACAACCAAAATCAAACAAAATCTAAATTAACAAAATAAACTAAAACACACTTGTGCAATCAATCATCGTCATCTCCATTTGAAATCTCGAATTGCCAAAACAATTGATGAAGTGAACAAACAAAGTTCTTTCAAAATCGAATGAAGAATCAATTTGTTAAATCGAATTAAGAAATAAAAAATCCTTGCTTTTGATTTGATTTGTTCTAAAAAAAATCAGTTGATGAAGAGAACACACAAACTTCTTTCAAAACCTAATGATGAAGATCTTGTAAAATCGATTCGACAAATCGAAATCAAAACTCTCTTGCCCTTGATTGATAATTTGATGGAGATTATTAAAGATTCTCCATCTTGTTGATTATCGAGAAGCGAAGATCTTTGAAAAAAAACAAAGTTCTTCAAATTTCGTTCTTCAATCCTTCAAAAAACCAGATCTGAGATTCAAACCTAAATTTTAAAAATTGAAAACTAAACTACACATATCAACAACAAGGGGGGCAGTTCTGGTATTATGAAAAAAATGATGGAACGATTAATACACGGCTTGTCCTGCATCTGAAAAGTTAAACGTATAAATGGACTGCATGATACCCAAGCACAAACTCTTGTCCTTGGGCCAAGCAAACGTTAGCTTGTGCCTAAACCCCAAACAAACGTTTGTGGTTGGACTTGGAACGAGTTTCTAGTATTAAAAAACATCTAGTCAACAAAAAAGTAACGTTTGGTAGATTTTAATTGACAGCATTGTATAAATTCAGAAAACTTAAAAGTTTGCTGATGATTTTAAACCTAATTTAGTTTCTTGCATAAGTTGGGAATTCAACCCTACTTTATTGCATAACTCGACAGTTTGTCCAACATAATTTTTTTCATCATGTAATCATGTAATTTGTTTCATCATGTAACCCTTACTTTATATAGTTAGCAATAAATTATTACACAGTCAGCACTAAAAAAAACAGTCAGTAATAAAAAATTAAAAAAAAATACAGTTAGCAAAATCTAACGTCTGTTAAGGGATTGTTAAGTTGATAGTTTAGCCAAATAATAAAATATTAAAATCTCTATTGTCTGTACCCCTGAATGAATGTGTTGTTGTTTCTAGATGTTAGGGTTATTTTTGTCCGAATGTGGCAAAAATGACCGTGACATACAATATGGCTAAGTCGATAAATCCTCTTATATATAATATAAAGATAAAGATAACCTTTACCTAGATTTCCAAATAGGACTCAAAACACCTAAAACTTGTTCCCTTAGGTATCCAATACCTTTTAGGCAACTCCTAAAACAACTAGAACTCTAAAATAACAATTTTCAGACCTTATAAAAAATACCTAAATACTAAAAATAAAATTAATTAAAATTAAATAATATATCTATTTATCCTATATTACAGACCCACTTTAATTTTTATCATGACAACTTATGGTAGTTAAAGTTTAATTTTTATGTGGTTGTTGATCTTGTTCTTGCGTGTGAAGTTGGTTGTTTTGATGGGATGTTGATTGTCAACTGTCAAGATAATTGTTGGAACTCTTTAAAATTTAATAAGTCTGAAAAACAAGTAGGCATTTTTCTTCAAGATGTATTTTTATCTGAAAATGAAGAATAACGCAATAAAGTACTCCAAGAATTTTTTTTGATCCAATCCGTAGGAATCAGTACAAAGATAATGTGCTTAATTTATTGCGCTAAGAGTTTAATAAATACAAATAATTAGCTAAAGTCTTACATTTGTGAAATATGGATTGCAATTATTTATTTAAAGATGATACAATGGATATTCAATTGTTTTTTTGTGCTTTAATGTTTTTTTCTTCGAACTTTCCTTCCTACAACTGGAAAAAACATCCAGTCATCCACAAACCGAAAATAAGCATACCTCCAAGTTTTCTTGAACAACAAAACACAACAAAAGCCCCAAAACCCCACCACAAACCCTGATGCCATGCCAATGTAAAACCAAAGTGTTATGAACTCATCTCCATCTCCATCTCCATTGTTTTGTCCCTTTACCTTCCTGTCAGTTTCTTTGGTACATTTCTTCTCCAGTGGAAGTCCACATAGTTCAATGTTACCATCATAAATAGATGCATCATTTAAAGTTTGGAGCTGGTTACCCAACGGAATTGGCCCCGACAAGTTGTTGTTGGACAAATTCAAGTAGCTTAAACTTGTTAACATTGAAATGCTTTGTGGAATTCTGCTTGAAAGACGATTATTTGATAAATCAAGAGATTCGAGTGACCTCATCTGACCAATTTCCTTTGGGATGCTTCCTGTGAAGTTATTCGTTGATAGATTCAGACCAATCAGTCCAGAAAGATTTGTAAGTTGCTCAGGAATCTGACCGACAAAATTGTTCTTAGAGAGATCCAAGTTCGTTACAAATCGCAGTATCTTTATATACTCAAGTTCTCTTCCTTTGATTATTTGAGATAACTCGTCTTCGTATGTACCTTCACCGCTATAATAGAAGTCACTGGAATATGTTTGATTGAAGAGCATGGAACTGAAATTGCCAAAGCAGTGCGGAATATTCCCAGATAGATTATTGCCTGCAACATCTAATACTTGAAGTTTATTCAAATGACAAAGCTTTGGAGAAAGGCTACCATTGTACTTGTTTGAGCTTAACTTCAAAATCCTCAACAAATATAGGTTTTGTCCAATCCAAGTTGGAATCTCTCCAGAAAACTTGTTATCACTGACATCTAAAACGGATAGACTTGTGCAGTTTTCTAGACTCGAAGGAAACTCTCCCTGAAAATTGTTTTTGCTCAAGTGCAATGATTTTAGAAATTTTGATTGATGACAGAATGACCTTTGAATATTTCCTGATAAATTGTTGGATGCTAAATCTATAACTTCCACATTTTGTAAATCATCCAAGCAGTGAGGGAGAACTCCTGATAAATGATTATTTGAGAAATCCAGAATTTTCAAGGACAACATTTTACACAGTGAATTAGGGATGGTTCCATTGATATTGTTATTAGAAAGACCAAGATGGAGTATATTAGGGAGTGTATAACCAATGTCTGCTTGAATTGGTCCGATAATTTTGTTATTAGAAAGGTCAAGGATTCCTAAACTTGAAGGGAATTTTGGCAATGGGCCCTCAAATCTGTTAGAACTCAAAGATATATACCAAATTTTTTTAGTGAAACCAGGTACCTTTCCATAAATCTGATTACCAGAGAGATCTAGTCTTTCTAAAGAGGTAAGGTTTTGGAACCAATTTGGAATAGAATCTGAAATGCTTGAGTTAGACATACGCAGATATTGTAACCTCGTTTGTGTTTCAAGCCAATCCGGAAACTGAGGTCCGACGTCACAAGAATCTAAGTAAATCGTCTCAAGTTGAAAGGGAGGATCCCAACTAGATCTTATTTTAATGGACAAAAAGTTCATGTCCAAGTACAACTTTTTTAATTTGGAGAGTTTAGCAAAGTGCAACTCAGATACAACACCATGGAATTTATTGTAACTGAGATCTAAGTATGTCAGCTGCGAAAGTTGTCCTATACATTCAGGAACTGTCCCATTGAATTGATTAGAATACAAATCCAATTTTGTAAGAGCTGACAGTCTATTGAGTGATGTGGGAATACAACCACTCAACTGATTCCCTGCCAGACTTAATTCCTTTAAGTTTTGGAGTTCGATAAAAGATGTTGGAATTCCACCTTCAAATGAGTTATATGAAAGATGAAGAAATTTTAGACTACCCTTCAACTGGTGCAACCAATTAGGCAAATACCCAGTGAGTTGGTTTCCAGACAATATTAAAGTCTCAAGATTATCTCCAATAGATGGGGATGAGAAATTTGGAAACCAAGATTCAATCATCTTTCCTGCAAACCTATTAAACGACAAGTCTAATACTTCCAGTTTGTTTAGATTCTTCAGTTCATCTAAGATTGAACCATTAGAACTAAACCAGTTATAAGAAAGTTGGAGGACTTTAAGCGAAGTCATGTTCCGAATAGCACTTGGGATTGGACCTTGAAAGCTATTAAACGACAAGTCTAATACTTCCAGTTTGTTTAGATTCTTCAGTTCATCTAAGATTGAACCATTAGAACTAAACCTGTTATCAGAAAGTTGGAGGACTTTAAGCGAAGTCATGTTCCGAATAGCACTTGGGATTGGACCTTGAAAGCTATTATACGACAAGTCTAATACCTCCAGTTTGTTTAGATTCTTCAGTTCATCTAAGATTGAACCATTAGAACTAAACATGTTATCAGAAAGTTGGAGGACTTTAAGCGAAGTCATGTTCCGAATAGCACTTGGGATTGGACCTTGAAAAGAGTTGTAGCTAAGGTCTAGGATTGTAAGAAATGTAAGATTTGCAGGAGTAGAATGGAATAGAGGAATCTTTTCTAAAGAACAATGAGAAAAGCGTAACTCCAATAGAGATGGAAATGAAGTAATTGCTTGAAATGAATCAGGAGGTATATTGCTAAGATCTATTTTACTCAGGACTAGGTATTGTAAAGAAACTAAACCAGCGGTCCAATGTAAAGTGTTAACCACCAGGATTGGACTGCCAACGAAAAGGTAGAGCAGATCGTTAGTGCCGAGGTCAAGAGAATGTAGTGCCGACAGGTTTCCAAGATGATGTGGGACAATTCCACCAAACTGTGCACTAGAGAGATTCAGATATGTTAATTCATGGAATAACCCAAAGAATGTTGGGATTGCTATTCCTGAAAAATTGTTCCAACTCAAGTCCAAATAATTCAAATGTCTCAACTCTACAAGCGAAGGACTTACCTCGCCAACCGCTACAAGACATGCTTCACTGTAAGTCTTATCGTAATAAGGGTGAGAATCACGATACCGATCCAAGTCGAATGGAAATGGATTTCGGAGATTAAGACTTACAACGTGTCCAGTGAAATTGTCGCAGCTCACTCCTTCCCATTTACAACAATCTTGGCCTACCCAAGAGGAAAGTCTATTTGTTTGATCTATCAGACCTTGTTTGAAATCGAGAAGTGCATTTCTTTCATTTTGTGGGCAATCAACACTCCAACTAAGCTGGATTGTTCCTATAAAATAGAAGACAATAAACACAAGTAGAATGACTTTTAGGATTGTCATTTCTAATAACAAAATGTTTTTGATGTAGTTTCAAATAACAACTCCCCAAGCTTTTTTATAATGGTTTTTTTTTTATAAAGCAAGTTGCTGAAAAGGTTTTTTTTAGATAAGATAATACAATTATTACATGGAAATTTGAAAAGGTTTACTTGACTCAAGACCGACTTTGACTATTCTATTCAAAGTCTATTTATGATTGATCATGATTGTTCTTTTGTGGCAGTCCAGTACTCCAGTCCAGCTTATTTTCCACAGTAATCATGATTGTTCTTTTGTGGCTGTTATGATTCGTGACGTCTTGACTGGAGAAAAAATTGCTATTGACACAGGACATGGGTAATAACCTACTTCTACTTGCTAGTTTACGAAAATTCCACCTATATTTGTCAAAATAGTGTAAAAAGATAGTGAAGGAGTAATAGTGTGATTAGTTTTGGAAAATCTTACCTTAAACTCATGCCAGTTGAAGTGAAAATAATTGTCATGATCTCATATTCTCATCTCCTCTGAATCTCTAATACAATGCAATTGTTCTTATGGTAAAGTTCAATCTTTGAACCTTTTTAATTCTCAATTTTGATTTTTTAATTTTTAAACAAAAAATAACTGGTTATTTTAAAGAATTGGTTTTTGGGGAAAACAAAAATTGGAGCTTCACTAATTTTACTAACCTCGTTGAGAGTAGTTTTAAATACAATTTTTCAGGTTAGTCTTTTTGCTTTATTAGACTTTAAATTATTGTGTTAGAGTATTTAATATACATAGTTTTGCACATCTGCTAATTATTTGCGAGATTGTTGATAATCACAAACAAATCATCCTATATATAATTTTTTTTAATGTATAAGATTTACTCATGGCTTTAAACTTATACCCCCATTCGTCAAATTCTTGGTTCCGCCACTGGTACTCAGTAGTAATAAATTAATGTTAGACAACAATTTACATGTAGATGTAGTACTAGACAAGACAAAGAGAGGAATTTTAAAACTGATAATGAATTTTAAAGTGTCAAGTAGAATATAGGTCACAATACTGTCGAGTCAGGTGATTCCAGCCCAGCCCTAATCGAAAATATTAGACTGGATAGACAATACCGTAGCAAGTGTAGTATATTGCTTTGACAAGAGTTCCACAAGCTATATGTACTCTTATATCCCTTCTCATTAATCGAAAGTAAACCAGTAGATTACAGACTAATTGTTTACTGAAAATATTACGATAATGAAGTTGAAGAAAAGGCAAGACGCGCGGGATGTTTAAGTCCATAAAAATAGAAGCGAATTGTTGAAGTCCACAAAAAATAGAAGCAAGTGTTATACATAGATAATATCTATATATAATATTACAAATCGGTCTTATAAACACAGTTGTTAGATGTCTATGGAGACAACTATAACCATCAGATGTATATTAAATTATATAATCGATGTAATAATAATCTTTAGATATGAAAAATCGATCCTGGCCTTTAGTTGTTTGTTGAGACAATCGTAGCCATAGGATGAAGAAAATTTTATGTAATATTAATTATAAAAATAAATACCAATAATAAATGGGCATATTTATTAATAGATTTCTAACCCTTATTTACAAGAGTTGGTTAGTTGGTATAACCCTTATTTATTAATAGATTTGTAACCCCTATTTAATTATAAATAGCCCTCTCATTTTTTTTAATGAGCCCTCTTCCATCATTCCCCTCACCAAATATACCTCTCCAAATATATGTTTTGTAATATATCTTCCTTTCTCAATCTAATGAGTTCCTTTTCCTCTTATCTGATAGGATTAATGGAAGAATAAATTTTTCTTCATTTTTTTTTGTTTTCATATTTGATGGTTTATCATTGTTTAATTTTTTTTTTCTTTCTAAATTATTGGAGGTATATGTATCACATCAGTTGATACTTTCTCAATAATTTTGATGCTGACAATTCTTTTTTCTCATCTTTATTTAACTTTTTTACTCATATTAAATTTGTTGTGTGACCTATAGCAAATAAACCAACTATGCAAAACTAAAACAAATGATTTGACAAATTTTATTTACTGTATGTCTATAGGTATGTTGAGAGTCGAGGTAAATTTTTTGAAGAGATCGATGTTATATAATTGACCTTTTGGAAGTAACGCGTTATTGCCCTCTACATGATTGTCAAGTAGAAAACTATAGTGACTCATTTGGTTAAACTATTGAGAAGAAATGCCTTTACATGCATTTTTTTTTCTTGCTCTATATGTACTGAGAAACTCAAAAAGTGCTAATCTAACAGTTCAATATTCAAACAACTTAAACAATATGCAGAAAGTAAATAACACGCAGGAATTTTTAACGTGGTAAAACCCAATATGGGAAACGTCCACGGTTGTCCTCACGACAACAAATAAATCCACTAGATGAAAAGAGATTTACAAACCTATCAACTACCTGCAATCACTGCGAGTTGACACTCCTGGTTATCTCTAACACCTTGGCTTCACCAGAGTACCTTGATGTACGCACAAGACACTCGACTTCTTGATGAACACACAAGAAGACTCGAAGCCGAACTATGAAACAAGCTTACACCAGAGTTCCTTGATGAACACACAAGGATACTCGACTTCTTGATGAACACACAAGAAGACTCGAAGCTAAATCACTATTCAATAATGAAGACGAAGATGAATGGGGAAGAAGGAAGAAGAAGATGAATGAGGAAGAAGAAGATGAGTTCAATCACCAAAACATCCAAAACCAAAACCTAAACAAACTCCAAAACAAGAGATGAATTGGACGGCCAAAGAACTGACTCATTCTTTGGAAGAGAAACCCTATTTATACTTAGGGTTGGAAACCAAGGAAAATGGGCCGAATTTGTGAAAACCAACATTGGACGTACGTACGTCGATATGACGTTCGTACGTCTCAAACCGAAATAAACCTGCTGACTACCTAAACGTACGAACGTTCTAAAGGAGTACGTACGTCCAGACCAAACTAGCTTTCTGCTGACATACCATACGTACGTACGTCCTGAAGAGGTACGTACGTCCTGAACCGAACATTACACTTGAGACACACGACGCGAAGACACGGACACGGGACGACGCGCGTACAACAAGGTTTTCTTAACAATGAACTCAAGGCGAAATAACCACGGACACTTTGTCACAAAATTGATGTCAAACCACTTAATGCCGGTTTCAATCTCCCCCTTTGACATTGATTTTGTGACAAAAACCTATGACTCTAATAGCACTTATAACACGTGCTTACAAACCCAAACCATGGCATTTATAAATCATGCCTACAAAATCACTCAAAGTAGAACACATACCGAGTCACCAATTCTTGTTATCCAACTTGAGCAAGACGCTTTAACCATCAGAGACCGAACGGAAGCAATCAAGAAATTCTGAAACAATCAAAGAGCCAACGGAAGTTCCTCGAGCAACTCCCCCATACATCATGAGCTCCAAGGTTTAATACTCGAGCTTACCAAAAATTGTACATGCACTTTGTGATCATCATCACTTTCACTCCCCCATGCATGTTCACTCCCCCATACTTGTAGCATGACCCAAAACTGTACAACCTCTAAACATCAACATGTTCACTCCCTGTACGTGTAGCATACCTGAAACATGACCCAAGAATACACTAACAAAAGAAGAGACGAATGTTAGTATTAGAGTCATAAATCTCCCCCTTTTTGTCACAAATAAAGCAAGGTAACAAAAGAAAGAAAAAAGAAGAAAAAAAATACCAAACCATAACAAATAAGAGTAACGAAGAAAAGAAAGAGAACAAACATGTTAACAACAAAAAGGATATGCAACGGAAGCCATAACATAAACACTTGTTAACACGATGTCAATACAAAGAATTCTCCTCATAAACAAAAGCTTCACCTAAATGCAATGCATATGAGAAAGAAGCACCTAGAACAAACAACCCAAATAAGGATATTTGAAACACACAAAGAACCAAGCATACAAGGGTAGAAGAGAGTAAAGAGAAAACCATACTATAAATCTGGAATCCATGACACACAAAACTAAAAGACATGAGAGAGATCTAGGCATATAAACAAAGAAGAAAGAGTACCAACACAGACACAAGAAGGGAGACTAGATAAGAACCAAAACGAAATAAGAAGGAGATAGTGAAAAGACACTGAATACTTATATAGGTAACAGAGGGAAGAAAACATAACATGAATCCCTGATAGAAACCAAGAGAAACCTATACATAGAAGAAAGAATCAGGACACCAACAATCGGAACAAATGATTCACTAGAATATCACTTTAATCAACCGACCATAACCACCTGAGATAGACTCCAGAGAAACGACTTCATAGTAGCAAGATATCTAGAGAAAAAGAACAAACAAACAAAAAGGAAGAAATACCATACCTGATGAAATTGGGAAGGCACAATAAGGACCAAGAACCAAATAGTCAAACCTGTGAGAAATGTGCAAGAAAAGAATATGCGAAAAGAGAAAGAAGAAGAGAGAAACAATAGTTAGTAGGAGATATGAAAGAGAATAGGGAAACCATGCATACTAGACACATCCAACAATATCCCATGACAAAACAACAGGAATATGAGTATCTGCAGGAAGAGATACGTAAAGAATAAGAAAATCCATTGAGACTCCATGGAAAATCCAATCTGTACATGTTCCTGAAACAACTCATCCAACCACAAAAAGGAATTAGAGAATCTCATAAACAAAGAGAAGAAAATAATATCCCAAACACAATGGAATAGAGACATAAATAGAATAAACCTGTAAGCCCACCCCTAGTGAAACCCAAAAAAAAAAAATTAGTTCAACATATGCCAAACAAGATAAACAACCATCAAGCGCATAAAGAAAATGCTTTAACTGAAGAATGAGCAAGGATTATCGATGTCACCAAGGCACAAAACAACAATCCAACTTCAGAGCAAATTTCCTGCCAGAACACTAAGACTCCGATGACAAGCCATACATTATCAGAAAGATTAGAGAGTCATTAGAAGAGAATTGCTAACAATAGATGACCAAACTGAGCATATGCATCCCAAAGTAGAACAGTGGTAGCCCAAACCATTGCATGAGGATTATTGCAGAAGACTACCAAGAACAGATCCAATCAAACCTTAGTGTGTCAATGAAACACCGACTGAAAAGAATTACTAAGGAATGGAACCAAAATAGAGTAAGCCATAAACATTGACAGCAAGAACATCTGCTTGTAAAGTTGACGACACGCAAATTGTCCATGAACCTGCATACAGTAGAAAAGAGCAGTCTAAGTGGTGGTAGCCACAACCAATGCTGGAACAACAAGCATACAAGAGCCCGATGACGAAGCCCCCTTGGAACCGGGTGTTTCCTTAGTTGGAGTAGTGCGAGCGCGCTTAGGAGGCATGTCCTGCATACACACAACATTATAAACACCACACAAGTAAGTAAAACCAACAAAACAACCAAGAAAAACCTTAGGAAACCCATTCAGGCATTTCACCAAACACTTGGTGAGCAATACAGGACATATAGGCAAAAACACTACATGAGCTTACCAAAATGATACTAAACATGTCCATGAAACTCCACAACCATTAATAATCACAAGAAGTTCCAAAAAGCATCTAGACAACAAGTATATATCCAATGGTATGAACCCAATATGATCATGGTAAACAAGCTCATAATCCAAAGCATAACCGACAAATAATAATGAAGCATCAAGATAAAATGAAAAAGAGAATAGAGGAGAACATATTTGATGTAGATATAGAGAAAGGAAGTGAAATAACACCCAAAACACTAAGCTTCCGATTACACACACAGTTTAAGAGCAAACAAAAAGTACTAAGATAAGGAAGGAACCGGAAAGAAAAAGAAGAGAAGAACAGAGAGAAATAAGAGCTTCCTAAACAGTTAGAAGGGGATGCAAAACTTCTCTTGATTTGTGCTTATAGAGTATATGCATGATTTGAATGTAGTTGGCAAGAATTTCAAACAGATGGGCTGGAGAAAAAAAAATTGGGCCGAAACTGTTCAGAGGACGTTCGTACGTTCTTAGAACGTTCGTACGTCGGGACCCAAAAACAAACCAACTGCCTCAACCCACGTTCGTACGTTCAATGAACGTTCGTACGTTGGAAAAGATCTGCCCTCCTCAACGTACGAACGTCATGAAGACGGACGTACTACCCTTTTTTTTTTTTTTTTTTTTTTTTTTAACAATGAAGAACCAAACCAAATGACAAACAACACAAACCATAATAAGAAGAGAAAAGGAAAAGAACCGATGTACCATAGAAGTGAAGAGGAATACATCATGAACTTCCAAAAACAGTAGCCAATCCCAATCCGTACAAAAATAAGAGGCAATATATGGGAATCAACAAAAGATTGAACAATTAAGAGAATTGAAGTGCATCATAAACTAAACCTCGGTGTGTAGATGCAATGCAATGCATAAAGAGAGAGAAAGTTCACCACTAGAACACACCCTTTGAAGACCTAAAATATAGAACCATCAACAAGAGACATACGATAAGCAAGCGAGCTTAGAAGAAACAAACTTCAATCCCCTTTGAAACAACCAATATGAGCAGAAGACAAACGAATATAAATATGAACTTTCAAACAAAAAACAAGATATCCAAAAGGCAAAGAAATATAAACTTTGTATGCCTTACATAAAAGAAACGAACATGCGCTTGGATTTTTATTTTGCCGCATGTGGTGGAGTTTAGTCTACATCACTCTAATGTCATTCCCGTGTGGGAGGGATTTTTACCTCCATCTTTTCAAATACACGAGGGTAGGGTGTAGCCTACATCTTTTTTTTTTTTTTTTTTTTTACAAACACAAACTCAAGAAGTGCAATACCATGATAACGTGCAACACAAGAACTAACATCTCTTGAGTGCATCCGTCAGAGCATGACCCTCACAACCCCAACGGGTTCTTAGCCAACTGATGTTGCTCTAAAGACAATCAAATGGCTGGGGATAAAGTGAGTCATTGACCACTAACAAGAGTTGTAAGAAGAAGATTAGAATGCTCAATAACACAAACAACAAGATGAACACTAACCAAAACAAAGGAGAGATAGCTCAAGATAACATAAATACTCGAGAGATAGAGAAGTTCTATGAGCTCAAAGAATATGTAAGTGGTTTCCAAAAACTCCCATCATGCAAGCATGTCGTGCACTGTGCAAACAAGCGAGGAAAAATGCATGATACATACCAAAACATACTTAAGAGTTCAGAAGGAGAAAACACCCAAACATATTGCAACTTATTTAAGACAATTGAATTAAACCAATATCTCAGAAAAGATGCATCCAACAACACATACATGGACGAAATAAATAAAACAAAAAATAGAAGGAATAACCAACAACCCCCTTTTTTTTTTTTATTAACAATGTATTCAGACATGCAACATGATCTGCAAGCTAAACAAACAAAAAATGAAAAATAGAAGCACCAAACAAATAACCTATGTGGTTAGAGAAATATGCAATTCAAATAACACAAGGCTAGAAACAAACCACATCATCCCAAATGTGGGACACCACCAGACCTTTGCAAGTCCAGAAAACCTTCAACTTATCCTTGCTTACCCATACTTGTTTAACACTAGGCGTGCACACCTTGGGAGTTGAAAAGATATGAGATCTCCCCTTAACACGCTTTGCAATAGACTTGTCCTTAACTAATTCCACCTTAGTCTTTGACTTTCTTTTGTTGGAGTACCTGTTGTTCTTAAACCTATGACAATAAACATTAGAATTCCAAGGTCTAGAAAACGCACAAGAAGAAACATAAGAATCAACATGATTATAATTGTAAGGAACATGAGAAAAACATTTAACATGTTGATTAAAATCCCAACAAAAAATATCCAAATGACCATCTCTACCACAATAAGAACAATGAAAATTATTAGATTTTCTCAAACAAGTCTTATAAGAAGATGCAGTAGTGGTAGGTGAACCATGTATGTCACTATTTGGTTTATGACATTGTCCCTTAACAAAACCCATACCCCCCCTATTAGAACAAGATGGCTTACCAGCAAAAGCAACCTTATCATTAGCCTTAGACTTAAACTTTGTGCGAGAAACATGCTGAAAACTATTAGTATTAAGTCTAGTCTCAATAGGCGGGGTAGGCAAAAGGGCAGGCAAACTAGATTTTACAGGAGTAATCACACTAGATGAACTAGTAGAACTAACAATAGGAGAGTCAAATCTAGTTTTGTCCAAAACCTGCAATTGGAGTTGAGTAGACGTTAAATCGTTCTTTGTTACCTCATACTCCACCAATAGAGATTTGTATTTCTCATCAACCTCCTGATTTGCTTCCTCTAAAGCTGCAATTCTACATAAGAAGTCAAGTTTTTCTTTTTCAAATAATTGAGAAATAGAAATTGCATCATCTGCAGCATAAGAAATTTGTTCTTCAAGAGTCTCAACTTTATCCTGCAAAGACAGATTAGCCTTTTCCAAATTTTCAATTTTGGATTCATAAACTTGCCCTTGAAGCATATAATCTTCTGCACAATGTCTGAGTCGTTGTTCTAGGGAATCGACCTTATTCTGCAAAACACCATTATCTTCAAAACAAAAATTATCAGAAATAGTAGACACATTACAATTAGCTTTATCAAATTTTTCTTGCAAATCAATATTAGCTTCTTGTAATCTTTCACATTCTTTTGCAGAAAGTCTGTAAAGAAGAGCCCAATCACTATTGCTAACAACATACAAATTATCAACCTTTTCAAAATCAGATTTTGGTTTTGTAGATTTAGACGATTTAGCAATAAAATTATTATGACCAAACTCATGAACCATCATTGCACTGATAGGATCGTTAGCGTGAGCCTTGATGCTCCTTAACCAGCCCCCAGCGACTGATACCAATTGAGAAACTCAAAAAGTGCTAATCTAACAGTTCAATATTCAAACAACTTAAACAATATGCAGAAAGTAAATAACACGCAGGAATTTTTAACGTGGTAAAACCCAATATGGGAAACGTCCACGGTTGTCCTCACGACAACAAATAAATCCACTAGATGAAAAGAGATTTACAAACCTATCAACTACCTGCAATCACTGCGAGTTGACACTCCTGGTTATCTCTAACACCTTGACTTCACCAGAGTACCTTGATGTACGCACAAGACACTCGACTTCTTGATGAACACACAAGAAGACTCGAAGCCGAACTATGAAACAAGCTTACACCAGAGTTCCTTGATGAACACACAAGGATACTCGACTTCTTGATGAACACACAAGAAGACTCGAAGCTAAATCACTATTCAATAATGAAGACGAAGATGAATGGGGAAGAAGGAAGAAGAAGATGAATGAGGAAGAAGAAGATGAGTTCAATCACCAAAACATCCAAAACCAAAACCTAAACAAACTCCAAAACAAGAGATGAATTGGACGGCCAAAGAACTGACTCATTCTTTGGAAGAGAAACCCTATTTATACTTAGGGTTGGAAACCAAGGAAAATGGGCCGAATTTGTGAAAACCAACATTGGACGTACGTACGTCGATATGACGTTCGTACGTCTCAAACCGAAATAAACCTGCTGACTACCTAAACGTACGAACGTTCTAAAGGAGTACGTACGTCCAGACCAAACTAGCTTTCTGCTGACATACCATACGTACGTACGTCCTGAAGAGGTACGTACGTCCTGAACCGAACATTACACTTGAGACACACGACGCGAAGACACGGACACGGGACGACGCGCGTACAACAAGGTTTTCTTAACAATGAACTCAAGGCGAAATAACCACGGACACTTTGTCACAAAATTGATGTCAAACCACTTAATGCCGGTTTCATGTACGTGTATTGAGATATAACAAGTACTTCTCTTTACGATAGATACAATATCATATTTGGTTTGTAAAATCTTTTCTTCCCAAAAAACCTTCATATTATCTCTTTGGCATATGCAATAATAGTTGTTTTCCCCCACTAACAGTTTTTAAATCATTTTATATATGTTTGTTAAATTAATTTTAAAATTACAAATTCTGCACAACTCAATGTAGATTGTGGAGGGATGAGAGGAAGAAAAAATACTCTCAAAAATATTCTGTATATTACTACACATATATAATATTATGACAATTTTTTGTGCTTAAGAAATTTGACCCTAGGAATTAAAATATCATTTGTAATCTTATTTCTTATACAACCAAAAAAAAAAATTTTACAACCCTCTCCACTAAAATATATGTGTCATAGGCACGAATTATCACTGGTATATAATATAATACAATTAAGCCATGGAAATTTAAAAAGGTTTACTTCACTCAAGACCTTGACTATTCTATTCAAAGTCTATTTATGGTTGATTTGAATAGTCCAGTGTAGCTTATTTTCCACATTAATCATGATTGTTCTTTTGTGGCTGTCATGATTCTTGACGTCTTGACTTATTAACAATCAGACTTGTTAGGAACCTAAATTGCTATTGACCGGAACCCCCCCCCCCCCCCCCGCCCCAATAATTACAGTAGTTAAATGGTACAAAATAGATAATAAACAGCGAGTGGGGCTTTGTTTCACACACATTTTAAAGCGTCAAGTGGAATATAGGTCACAATACTGTCGAGCCAGGTATATGTATCACATCAGTTGATACTTTCTCAATAATTTTGATGCTGACAATTCTTTTTTCTCATCTTTATTTAACTTTTTTACTCATATTAAATTTGTTGTGTGACCTATAGCAAATGAACCAACTATGCAAAACTAAAACAAATGATTTGACAAATTTTATTTACTGTATGTCTATAGGTATGTTGAGAGTCGAGGTAAATTTTTTGAAGAGATCGATGTTATATAATTGACCTTTTGGAAGTAACGCGCTATTGAAACCGGCTCTAAGTGGTTTGACATCAATTTTGTGACATTGGTCGTCCTTGGTTATTTCGCCTTGAGTTCATTGTTAAGAAAACCTTGTTGTACGCGCGTCGTCCCGTGTCCTTGTCTTCGCGTCGTGTGTCACAAGTATGGTTTTTGGTTCAGGACGTACATACCTTGTTAGGACGTACGTACGTCAGGTTAGACAGCAGAACTTTCAATGTGGTAAACGTACGTACCATGATAGGACGTACGTACGTATGGTCAGTCAGCAAGAAAGTCTTCGATCTGGACGTACGTACCTTTTTAGGACGTTCGTACGTCCAAGCAGTCAGCAAGTTTGTTTCGGATGGAGACGTACGAACGTCATATCGACGTACGTACGTCCAATGTGGATTTTCACTGTTTCGGCCCATTTTCTGTGGTTTTCAACCCTAAGTATAAATAGGGTTTCTCTTCCAAAGAACAAGTTAGTTCTTTGGCCGTCCATTATTCTTCTAGTTCTTGAGTTTTGGTTTAGGTTTTGGTGTAGAAAGTGTTTGTGGTTATTGAACTCAATTCCCTTCCTTCCCCCTTCTCTCAATTCATAAATCTGTGATCTTCCAAGTTTCATTGTGAATTCGACTTCGAATCTTCTTGTGTGTTCATCAAGAAGTCGAGTGTCTTGTGCGTACATCAAGGTGCTCTGGTGAAGTCAAGGTGTTAGAGATAACCAGGAGTATCAGCTCGCAGTGATTGCTGGTAGTTGATAGGTTTGTACATCTCTTTTCATCTAGTGGATTATTTGTTGTCATCAAGGCAACCGTGGACGTTTCCCTCATTGGGTTTTACCACGTTAAAAATTCCTGTGTGTTATTTACTTTCTGCATATTGATTGATTTGTTGAATATTCAGTTGTTAAGTTAGCACTATTTATAGTTTCTCAGCTATTGCCCTCTACATGATTGTCAAGTAGAAAACTATAGTGACTCATTTGGTTAAACTATTGAGAAGAAATGCCTTTACATGCATTTTTTTTTTCTTGCTCTATATGTACGTGTATTGAGATATAACAAGTACTTCTCTTTACGATAGATACAATATCATATTTGGTTTGTAAAATCTTTTCTTCCCAAAAAACCTTCATATTATCTCTTTGGCAAATGCAATAATAGTTGTTTTCCCCCACTAACAGTTTTTAAATCATTTTATATATGTTTGTTAAATTAATTTTAAAATTACAAATTCTGCACAACTCAATGTAGATTGTGGAGGGATGAGAGGAAGAAAAAATACTCTCAAAAATATTCTGTATATTACTACACATATATAATATTATGACAATTTTTTGTGCTTAAAAAATTTGACCCTAGGAATTAAAATATCATTTGTAATCTTATTTCTTATACAACCAAAAAAAAAATTTTACAACCCTCTCCACTAAAATATATGTGTCATAGGCACGGATTATCACTGGTATATAATATAATACAATTAAGCCATGGAAATTTAAAAAGGTTTACTTCACTCAAGACCTTGACTATTCTATTCAAAGTCTATTTATGATTGATTTGAATAGTCCAGTCTAGCTTATTTTCCACATTAATCATGATTGTTCTTTTGTGGCTGTCATGATTCTTGACGACTTGACTTATTAACAATCAGACTTGTTAGGAACCTAAATTGCTATTGACCGGACCCCCCCCCCCCCCCTCGATAATTACAGTAGTTAAAAGGTACAAAATAGATAGTAAACGGCGAGTGTGGCTTTGTTGCACACACATTTTAAAGCGTCAAGTGGAATATAGGTCACAATAGTGTCGAGCCAGATGATTCCAGCCCAGCCCTAATCGATCTCCTTGATCCTTGTGAATTCCCAGTTAGTGGAATACACAACAATCAAGGGTTGCTGCCTCGAAAATATTAGACCGAATAGACAATACCGTAGCAAGTGTAGTATATTGCTTTGACAAGAGTTCCACAAGCTATATGTACTCTGATATCTCTTCTCATTAATCGAAAGTAAACCAGTAGATTACAGACTAATTGTTTACTGAAAATATTACGATAATGAAGTTGAAGAAAAGGCAAGACGCGCGGGATGTTTAAGTCCACAAAAATAGAAGCAAATTGTTGAAGTCCACAAAAAATAGAAGCAAAGTGTTATACATAGATAATATCTATATATAATATTACAAATCGGTCTTATAAACACAGCTGTTAGATGTCTATGGAGACAACTATAACCATCAGATGTATATTAAATTATATAATCATTGTAATAATAATCTTTAGATATGAAAAATCGATCCTAGCCTTTAGTTGTTTGTTGAGACAATCGTAGCCATAGGATGAAGAAAATCTTATGTAATATTAATTATAAAAATAAATACCAATAATAAATGGGCATATTTATTAATAGATTTCTAACCCTTATTTACAAGAGTTGGTTAGTTGGTATAACCTTTATTTATTAATAGATTTGTAACCCCTATTTAATTATAAATAGCCCTCTTATTTTTTTTAATGAGCCCTCTCCCATCATTCCCCTCACCAAATATACCTCTCCAAATATATGTTTTGTAATATATCTTCCTTTCTCAATCTAATGAGTTCCTTTTCCTCTTATCTGATAGGATTAATGGAAGAATAAATTTTTCTTCATTTTTTTTTTTGTTTTCATATTTGATGGTTTATCATTGTTTAATTTTTTTTTTCTTTCTAAATTATTGGAGGTATATGTATCACATCAGTTGATACTTTCTCAATAATTTTGATGCTGACAATTCTTTTTTCTCATCTTTATTTAACTTTTTTACTCATATTAAATTTGTTGTGTGACCTATAGCAAATGAACCAACTATGCAAAACTAAAACAAATGATTTGACAAATTTTATTTACTGTATGTCTATAGGTATGTTGAGAGTCGAGGTAAATTTTTTGAAGAGATCGATGTTATATAATTGACCTTTTGGAAGTAACGCGCTATTGCCCCCTACATGATTGTCAAGTAGAAAACTATAGTGACTCATTTGGTTAAACTATTGAGAAGAAATGCCTTTACATGCATTTTTTTTTTCTTGCTCTATATGTACGTGTATTGAGATATAACAAGTACTTCTCTTTACGATAGATACAATGTCATATTTGGTTTGTAAAATCTTTTCTTCCCAGAAAACCTTCATATTATCTCTTTGGCATATGCAATAATAGTTGTTTTCCCTCACTAACAGTTTTCAAATCATTTTATATATGTTTGTTAAATTAATTTTAAAATTACAAATTTTGCACAACTCAATGTAGATTGTGGAGGGATGAGAGAAGAAAAAATACTCTCAAAAATATTCTGTATATTACTACACATATATAATATTATGACAATTTTTTATGCTTAAAAAATTTGACCCTAGGAATTAAAATATCATTTGTAATCTTATTTCTTATACAACCAAAAAAAAAAAAATTTTACAACCCTCTCCACTAAAATATATGTGTCATAGGCACGGATTATCACTGGTATATAATATAATACAATTAAGCCATGGAAATTTGAAATGGTTTACTTCACTCAAGACCTTGACTATTCTATTCAAAGTCTATTTATGATTGATTTGAATAGTCCAGTCTAGCTTATTCTCCAGATTAATCATGATTGTTCTTTTGTGGCTGTCATGATTCTTGACGTCTTGACTTATTAACAATCAGACTTGTTAGGAACCTAAATTGCTATTGACCGGAACCCCCCCATAATTACAGTAGTTAAAAGGTACAAAATAGATAATAAACGGCGAGTGCGGCTTTGTTGCACACACATTTTAAAGCGTCAAGTGGAATATAGGTCACAATACTGTCGAGCCAGGTGATTCCAGCCCAGCCCTAATCGATCACCTTGATCCTTGTGAATTCCCAGTTAGTGGAATACACAACAATCAAGGGTTGCTGCCTCGAAAATATTAGACCGAATAGACAATACCATAGCAAGTGTAGTATATTGCTTTCATAAGAGTTCCACAAGCTATATGTACTCTGATATCCCTTCTCATTAATCGAAAGTAAACCAGCACATTACAGACTAATTGTTTACTGAAAACATTACAATAATAAACTTCAAGAAGAGGAAACACGTGCCGGATGTCTAATAAGTAAGAGATCCACTCGTTTAGAAGAGTTTACATAGTATTAATGGAAGTGGGCAAAAGGAACATCTGTCATACCAACTGTTTGTTAGGAATCTTACAAACAGTGAACCTAAATTAGTCCTACACCGACTAAAGAAAACAGTTGGATCTCTAATCAAAAGCATTGCTATTGACTGGAAGTCCTCCCATAATTGGTAATACCTCTGTGTGTGTGATGATACCAGAGATCTAGGGTTCGATCCTAGATAGTGCATCTTTGAGTTACTGATCTCGTTTAAAAGCAGGGTTGCCGATCAAACAAAAAATCCATTATCTGCAACAGATTTGAATTCAGTGTTGCAACTGAAGAAATGACAAGGTTTGCTAGTTCAATGTTAAACCAGAGTCACCCACAAGACCCTTCTTGAAGAATGCACGATTCTCAACCTGTGGAAACAAGTCCTTTTCAGTCTTATTGAACACTAAATTGCTCGAGTGTAGAAAACTACCGCGGATTTCCAACAATATAGGGTTTTGGATTATGGTCCAAACCATCAATAGGCTAGGTTTGCCAAATGCACAGAGCACAGTCAATTTGTGTCCACTGGGCCCTTCGACACAAGACATGGGTACTTTTGTTATTGGCTACTTTTGTTATGGGAATCCCAATATTCTCAGATGATTTTTGCATTGAATTGATATTTTAATTTTAGAAAGGTTAATATATGACAATAATTTTTGAAAATGTAGTAACTCAATAAGATTTATTTCCCTTTATTTCTCAATGAATAGAATTTCGTTACCTGGAACATCCAAATGCTTGAGATCTTCCTCTGCCATCAACTTCAAAGCAACTATGTTAATCTGCACAAGGAAGACAAGAATATAAATCAAACCACATCTGGTATGGTTCACATCTGGTTGTGAATGTTATTATGATTGATATTGTATATAAGGAATACATGATTGCAAATGAACACCATCACCTGAAAGAACTTATTACAGTACCTTAGGAATGGATGAGGGGAAGGCAAACATAATACCTTGGCTGAAGCATTATGAGGTGATTTATGCTTGGCCGCACATCTAGAAGTATCTGGTACTTTTGGGGCATTTAAATAAATATTTAAATGAACTATGATCCTATCTATGGTGAAATTCATGAAAAATGCAAGAAGTGCACCTTTCCTTAGATTGACCCCTGCTTGTCCTAGTTTCAACTTCAAGTGAACGTCGGGATATGTGGCACAACATTTCTTCTTTTCCGACCAGTTCAAATTGACAGATCTCACAGATTTTGAGAGCATTATCAGTTGCAAAAGCTTTCCACCCAACTGTGAAATGACGCCGCTCGTGAGTAATGTTGAATTGCACCCTCCGTTTCTTTTCTTCCATATCACGTATGGTGAAACATATTGTCCATTGGTACACGCTGCACAACAAACAAAATATCGATAGAAAATCAAGGTTAAGAGAGTATTCTGTAGAAAATGGGATTTTTAGACTAAACCCCCCTTTTATGGTCACGTTTTGAGTAAACCCCCATTTTGTCCAAGTTTGGACTTTACCCCCTCTCTGCCTGTTTTTGTCAAATTTAACGTCAATTTCATTTATAACTTTCCAAAATGCCCTCGATTGCTGCTTTAGACTTAACCCCCTAAAAATATGAGTTCAATGTCTCGGCTGTAAAAACCCTTATAATACAGCCCAAAATGAATTTTGTATATCATGTTTGAGTTGGGGTAATCACTACAAGAAAATCTGATTAAAGCCACGGTTCTACGATTTGCCTAGCCACGGTCCGGGTCCGTGGCTAAATTAGCCACGGTCATTGGCCGTGGTAATGCAGGTATGGTCCGTTGCACTAATGTTTTAATGTTTTAATATATTTTGAGAATTTACCTACGGTTTTCAACCGTGGGGAAGGATATGATTTACAACCCTTTGATTTTTATTTCAAATCACTAGGATTATCAAGGGTATTATCTCAATAATTTCGAAGAGAAAAGTGTTTTCTTCTCTAGCTCTCTTCCCCTCTCTCCGTCTCTGCAACCTCTCTCTCTTCCCCTCTCTCCGTCTCTGCAACCTCTCCCCGTCTCTTCGTCTCTACAACCTCTCTTACAAAGAGAAAAGTTTTTCAAAGAGAAAGGTTTTATTACGAAACGATCCGTCTTCTTTGCGAAAACATTTCGATCTCGCTTTCTGTTTTTCACCATGGTTCGAATACGTAAGAATAAGCTTCAAAACATTAATAATAATAATAACGTTTCTGAAGAAATTCCTAAACAAGAATCTCTCGATGAAATCAACAAAGAAGAACTCCCTGTTGAGGTTAGTTTTTTTTTTTTTTTTTTTCAAACATTTTTTCGATTTATTAGGATCTCTGAAATCTGAAATTGAAGTGGTTGTTTTGTTTGTTTGTTTTAATGAAATAATATGTGGGTTTTTTGTTTAAAGTTTGTTTGTGATAATGGGTTGGTTGTTGATTTGATGAAATATGGTGGAATGATGATAAGGGTTTTTGTAGGACAAGTGTTTGAAGAAATTCCGTGTTGATATTATATGAGTTTTTAATAAGGGTTTTTGTTGAAACAAATGTTTGAAGAAAAATTGCATATCACCTTGCTTCTTATTAATATTTATTTGAAGGGAATGTGGTGAGGATTGTCGTCTTATGCTGTATGTGATATACGGAATACCTGGGGGTTTTATTGGGAAAAATGTAGGAAAAATCTAGCATTGAGAAATATCACCTGGGTATTATTCTAGTGGGAAGCAATAGGCACTTGGGGTCGGATTGGTTTCGAGCACCCATTGTACATGGTTCATCCTTTTCCTGGGGTAGCCATTAGGTGTAATTAGGTTCTTTATCATCTTCATTTTTGGCTTCGCCACTATAACTCTCTCCAAGATAATAACATGTTGATGCAGTCATGGGATTAAGTTTCTTAGGTAGGTGTGGTGGATCATTCTTGATGACCTTGCATTAAATTTGTCTCTTTAGATTCATTAGTATGTTTTTGTTTACTGTCCTCAGTTTGTAGGTTCAGTGCTTCGCCTTAACACCTAGCATTCATACTCTCTTGGTTTGCTTTATTTGCTTTCTCTTCTAAGTTTTCTATTTGTGCATGAGAATTGATAATGGATAGGTCATAGGTGTTGCTGTTGGGGATATCCTGGCATTGGAGAGTTCCAGGTAGCCAGCTTTTATTAAGTTTGCAATGATTAAGTATTTTAGCTTTTTCATTTTATTTTTCTGCAATACTCATTGGGTTACCTGTATTTGTTTTTTACTGCTGAGCATTTTCGGATATGTTTTCAAATTTTCGTTTCTGGTGGATTCATATTTCCTAGTTGTTATATGTGGGCATGTTACTGTGAGATCGTATTTACAACAGGAATTTCATTTTTCTTGTCTCCTATATGGAGCTACATATTGGTCAGATCATTCTCACTGTCAACCGTGCGGCCGCCTCCATTAATCTAATGGCATCACAAAGGCTTATGGAACCAGTGAACCAGGTAGAGGTATGTATTTTTTAAAGATATTAAATGAAACTTGTACTTGAACTGTATTTTCTCACTCAAATTGAGAGTTTATCAAACATTACATGTGGCGTGTTGTATTAACCTATTTCTAGATTAATGCATTAACTGAGGTCAGGTCGCTGGGGAGACTTGACCAAATGGGAGTGTGTTAGGTCGGGGTGGCTGCACCTCGTTGAGATCGAGATTGCCTACGTACTCTAGCTCGGGGGAATTGAACTTAGAGATCAAGCCATCGTAGTTCTGTTTATATAGAAGATAGAAGGGCGTGGATCGTGGATCTTGCAGATTCTCCGCCGTCATAATGAGGATTAATTGTGTAAGGAATGAGGAGCGTCTCTGTGAATTAATTATGTAACTGATGAAGATATTCTGTGCATTGAATGATAGCACGTGTGTGTAAGCAGGTCGCCTCTGGTTGGGTCGCTGTGGGCGAGCTGCTATGAGGTCGTTGTTGTAGCGATCTGGTGAATGATTGACTATGCCACGTGGCTGCTTTTGATTGGCTGGAGTATGTAGTACCCCTACATAAGCCCCCTCTTTTTAGGTCGGCTTGTGTAAGGCGGGCTGAAAAGACTTAACGCACCGTTCGATGTTGATTTGAGATTTATTTTTTGAATTTGGACACGTGGCGGTCATGCAGCGCTGTCTGTGGTAATCATGGCGCTCTTACGGGGAAGTGGAGGAGTCTCCTCGAGCAGTTAGCCATGTAGTTATGGCAACTGACGCACGTATTGAGTGGGTAGATATCTGTCGTACACGTGGATTGATCCGATGGTGGATGTGAACCGTCTTGTGAGTGGAGAATAACTGCAATGCACTTGGATTCTTGGTCGATCTCAGCCGTTCATGTGTTTGGAATCGATGGCTGTGATTTCTCGTGCTACAGTATTTAAACTGTAGTTACCTTGAGAAAGGTTTACCTATCTTGCTTTCACTTGAATTGCTGCCGCTTTTGCCTTGCGAACTGAAGGACTTTGAGAGCTCGTGAGGTTTGTTTTCTTCTCTTATTATTTGTTTGATCTTCTGCTTTCTTTTCTTTCTTCTTCTACTTTCCTGTATCTTGGTTTGAGAGAAATGTCTGACGCTAGTGATTCTCAAAATGATCACTTGAGTGGTGGTGTTGATGATGAGATTGAGTCTGAAAGTACTCGATCTGACACTCCGTCTCCTGTTCGTGGTGAGGAGTTGGATAGCCCCCAGAGTAGTGGTTCTCATGGGTTAGACTCTTCTGATGATGAGTTGGTAGAGGGGGACGATGGTGCCATGTGTAGAGTTGTGAATATGAGTTATGTGCATAGGCATTTTGCTGTTAGGAGGGTTTATGACCTTAGGTCGATCAGGAATCTGGAAATTAGGTTTTTGGGGGATCGTTTACTTTCTCCTGATTATCGACCTAACAATCCATCGTCTACTGTATTTACTCTTAACCAATTCCGTGCTGGTCTGAGGTTACCATTGTCTGAGCTGGTGGTCGACCTGTTGAATGCTATCCGTCGAGCCCCCTGCCAGATGAATGGTAATTTCTGGCGTAATATGAGGGTAATTGATGACCTCAACGGGCTGCACAAGTGGAACATTACCGTACAGGATGTTCTGAATCACTTTAGCTTCAAACGTTCTTCAAAGGTTGAACTTTCGGGCTATAATATGCAAGTTAGGACAGACCGTTTGCCCTTGATTTATCCAGTAAGTAGCGAGCAATGGTGGAAAGATCCCATGCTGCTTACTGGGTCGATTGTTGAAGGGGATACCCAGCTGCGTCATGTGACTAGGAATGACGCTCGTAAGTGTGTGGCTTTTAGGTCTAGGGATGTTGATTCATGTTTTTGTTTGTGGACCTGATGATTTTGTATTGTTGATGCAGCGATTAGGGACGATCAGTTGGTTAGGAGCCACGATCTGAATTCCGTGCTGAACAGATTTGGTAACTTGAGCGACGAAAGAAAGATCTCGCTTTTGCCTCATCTGACGGAGCACTTCATTCCCAAAGGTGGTTCAAAGACTGTTGAGGCTGAGCTCGAGAGAAGGAAAGCTCTGAAGAAAGCATTTATGAGTTCAATACACAAATCTTCTGGTGGTGGGCGTTCTGGTAGCAGTTCGCGAGCTGATGATAGTGAACGGGCTGCTGGTGGCTCGAGAGGGGAGAGAGAGCGTTCTGACGGTGCTCCTCGGAGGTCGGACAAGGGTCGGTCTCTCGACAAGGAATGACCTATGTTGGAGGAACGTTCTGCGGAGTGGGAGCGATCTGCTGGTGGCTCTCGGCGGGTGGACTCAGTGGCGAGCCCCCCAGTTACAGGTCCTCCAGCCACACTTCCCAAGCTAGGTAACTTGGCTGGGAAGAAGAGGTCTTTATCAGGGAGCCTTAAGATGAAGGAGCTCCCAGTTATGCCAACTCCTCTTGCCTCAATGCCAGTGGCCTCTCCTGGACTGTCTGGTTTGTCCATGAAGACTGCTGCTAGGCCTTCGCAGAAAGGCAAAGGTATCTTGTCTGAATTCCGGCCCGGGCCATTCGATTATTTGGATGGTCGAGGAGAGAAGCATGTCGTGTATGACAACGACAGTGCTATCGATGACCCTTGCGTTGCCCGGGCTGTGAATGAGGGTATCGTCCTGGCTGCTGATGCTGAAGCAGTGAAGTCACAGCCCTTGTTGGTGACTTGCTCGAAGATAAACTCAGCACTTTCTTTGGTAAGTGTGATCATGAGTCATGCTTGGTTTATTTGTTGTTGGACATTTGATTCAAACTCTGTTGTCACTTGCAGCTCAATGCGGGCTTCCAGGAGGTCCGTCTGGTTGCTGAGATTGGTGCCCAGGCTGAAGTTGAGTTAAAGCGACTCAATGATAAGCTTGAGCAGGCCAGGAATGTTGCTGTCGTTGCTGAGTGTAAGGTCAAGGACAGGGATGCCCAGGTAGCAGCGTTGAAGGAGACGGTGGAGCAGTTGAAGGAACGTGACGCTGCTTCTCAAGCTTCTGTTGCTTATTGGGAAAGGACATGTCAGGAGACTGAGGCGGCGTGGAAGGCTTACAGCGAGAAGCTGCTGGCAGCTATGACGGGATCGCCCGAAGGAGAGGAGACGCGAGGTGGTGCTGGAGATACTTTGGCGCCAGCTCAGGACGCCTCGATGGGCCCTGGTGACCAGGTCGCTGATACCCTTACTGAAGTTGATGCTTCCGGGGACCAGTCTGTGCAGCAGTAAGCTTGCCTTGGCATTCCCTTTCTTGTATTGGGTAACCTCGTGTTCCCTTTCTTATACTGGGTAACCTTGTGTTCCCTTTCTTGTATTGGGTAACCTTGTGCAAAGTGTGCTTCTTGCACTCCTTGTTCTTGCAGTATGTCTTCCAGAGCGCATTTTGGAGAGCCTCCTTCTGTTTTTGAGAGCTTGAGTTGATAATCTTTTTCCTTTTGTAATTAACAGTAGTCATTTTTTGCTTTGATGAGTACATATGAAGCCTTTCTGATCAGTTAGTTTCCGGGGAGTCCTGGTAGCTCGTTCAGAAGGCAGGTAGACGAGATGAATGGCTGCAAGCAGGACGTACTGAAACAGTTCTTCTTGTATGCTTTAGTTTTTTGGTTGTACCTGTAATTGTTAGGATCTCATCAAGTAAAAATTAATTCAACATTTTACCTTTTATTGTTGATTTGTCTGCTTGTATCGATTCTGCAAACAATAAGTAAAATGTGCTCGACCTGGTTGGTGTGAGGTCGCCTTGCGTGAAATTATGCTTGGGTCGAGGGAAGGGAATGACCAATGCACCAAGCTAAGTTGTTAGTGGTATAACTTAGCAATATTTAAATTATCAAAAGGGACTGGAGTTTTGATAATTTGTAGGTCGAGGGAGTGGACCTTTAGTGGCCATTCATGTTTGAGCAGAGATGAAGGCAAATATGATTTTATACACTGAAATGCGATGAGTAGATGCTTACATTTCATTGATAAAATTTCTTTAAGTGAAAAGCATTCCATGGGTTCTTAACGGTCTCCCCTTCTGGTGTTTGAAGACGGTAAGAACCGTTGCTCTGGACCTTTGTTATAATGTAAGGGCCTTCCCAATTGGCGTTCAATTTGCCAATATTGTCCTTTCTTTTGTTAGTGAACATTTTCCTTAGGACTAGTTCCCCTGGCTGGAAAGTTCGAGGTCGCACGCCTTTGTTATAAGCTTTCTTGAGTCTCTGCTGGTATTGCTCGAGTTTTATAGCGGCGTGATTTCGTCGTTCTTCGAGGAGGTCGACTCCAAACGACCAGGCTTGATTGTTGAGCTCGGTATCGACCAGAAGAGATTTGGTCGTTCCAAATGTTAACTCAGTGGGAATAACTGCCTCAACTCCGTAGCACAGGCTGAAAGGCGACATCCCAGTGGACGTACGAGGGGTTGTCCTATAGGCCCACAGCATGTTTTCCAATTGATGTGGCCATTTATCGTGCTGGTCTTCGAGCTTCTTTTTCAAGTTGTTTAGGATCTGTCGATTTGCAGCTTCGACCTGGCCATTGGCTTGCGGGTACCTAGGAGTTGACCTCGAATGCTCGATTTTCCAGAGGTCGTAGAATGCTTTGATATTCTTGCCAACGAACTGAGTGCCATTATCAGTGACTACCCGTTTTGGTAGTCCAAACCTTGTTATGATGTTTTCCCACATGAATCTTTGGACATCTTTTTGGGTAACATTGGTTAGTGCAACAGCTTCTACCCACTTAGTGAAATAGTCCACGGCCACTAGAACGAATCTTTTCTCAGATTTCTTTTCTTTGATTAGGGGGCCCATGATATCGAGCCCCCACATGTGGAATGGCCATGGTGCAGTAATGTTGATGAGGTCGTTTGGATGTTGATGTTGCTTATCCGCAAATCGCTGGCATTCCTTGCACTTCAAGACAAACTTCTTAGCATCTTCCTTCATTCTTGGCCAGAAGTATCCCTGGTTGATTGCTTTATGGGCTAAACTACGCCCACCGGAATGGTTTCCACATTCACCTTCATGGATTTCTTGAAATATCATCTGACCTTGTTTTGGAATCAGACATCGTAATAACAATCCAGTTGCAGATTTTCTGAAAAGTTTGCCGTCATGGATTTTGTACATTGTGACTTTATGCAGCACTCGACTGGCCTCCTTTTTGTCGGTTGGCAGGACACCCGTTTGGAGGTAAGTAATGAAAGGTTCCATCCAGGTTCCTTGGACGTCTTCTGAAGTTGTCTCGAGTAGGTCAGAGATTTGATGAATTTCCTCTTCCTTGACAAGATATGCGGGCTGTGTATTGATGGCAATAGTGAGAGCCCGTGGCCTATCTGACTCAATTTTTGATGCTAAGAATGCTAGTGAATCAGCATGTCTGTTGTCATCTCTAGGTATATGCTCGATTGTGAAATAGCTGAGTTTGCTGATGAGCTCTTTCGCTTTGCTAGCATACCTGATTAGATTGACCCCATTGATCTGGTAATTGTTGGTAATCTGGTTGACTACCAGTTGTGAATCACTGTATACTCTGAGGCGAACTGCTTGTAGATCGATGGCCATTTGTAAGCCTTGGATTAGAGCTTCGTATTCGGCCTCGTTGTTGGAGGTCGAGAAGTCTAGACGAGTCGACCTCTCGAGCTGTGAACCCTCAGGAGAGATTAGTACAGTGCCTATGCCACTTCCATTGGAATTGTGGGAACCATCTACATATAGCTGCCATGTATCTGGAGGGCTGCTTTGGACTTGCCTTGTTTCAGGTTCTGGTTCCCAATTGACATCTTCTGCTGGATAGTCTACTAAAAAGTCTGCGACGACCTGGCCCTTAACGGCCTGCCGTGAGACGAACTCGAAAGTGTAATCACCCAGTTCGGCTGCCCATCGAGCCATGCGACCTGTTTTATTTTTCTTTTCCAATATGTGTCGTAGTGGCTGATCGGTGATTACTTTTACAGTGTGGGCTTGGAAATAAGGCTTGAATTTGCATGCAGCGTAAAGTAAAGCTAATGCTAACTTTTCTAAAGGTGTGTACCTTATTTCGGCCTGTTGTAAGACTTTGCTTGTGAAGTAGATAGGTCGTTCAACCTGGTTTTCCTCTTTGAAAAGTACTGCGCTGATCGCAAAATCTGACGTTGCGAGGTAAACGCCAAGTACATCACCATCATTAGGTCTTGTGAGGACTGGTGGAGTAGACAGATATGCTTTGAGATCGTTGAATGCCTTCTCGCATTCTTCTGTCCACTCGTATGTAGCCCCCTTTTTTAAAATGTGAAGCATCGGTCGACATTTGTCTGACGCTCTGGAGATGAATCTGTTAAGGGCTGACACCATGCCGTTGAGTTTCTGAATTTGTTTCTTTGTTTTTGGGCTGGGCATGTCGATCAAGGCTCTGATCTGGTCTGGATTTGCTTCGATTCCTCTTCTGGTGACTAGATAGCCGAGGAATTTTCCTGATGCAACTCCGAACAGACACTTTTCTGGATTAAGACGCATTCTGTATTGCCTCAACCTTTGGAATGCCTGTTCGAGATTACACAAGTGATCTTGTTCTTCGTTGCTTTTCACTAGCATGTCATCAATGTAGACTTCCATTGTTCGACCTAGTAGGTCGTCGAACATTCTGGTGACCAGTCTCTGATAGGTTGCTCCTGCATTTCGTAGACCGAATGGCATAACTTTGTAACAGAAAATTCCTTGCTCTGTTGTGAAGGAGGTCTTTTCTTGGTCGGGCTCGTACATTGGGATCTGGTTGTAGCCAGAGTATGCGTCCATAAATGAAAGTAGCTCGAACCCGCATGTCTGATCGACTAGCCTATCGATTCGTGGCAGTGGGAATGAATCTTTAGGACAAGCTTTGTTCAAACTTGTGAAGTCGATGCACACTCTTATTTTCCCATTTTTCTTTAAGACTGGTACGATGTTGGCTAGCCAGTCTGGGGTATCGACTTCTCTGATGAAGCCAACCTGTTTGAGCCTGCTGATTTCTTCATTGACAGCTTCGTGAAATTTGGGAGCAAGCCTCCTTGGTTTTTGTTTGACAGGTCGATAATTTGAATTGACCCGCAGTTTGTGGCATGCAATTGATGGGTCTATTCCAGGCATATCGATGTACGACCAAGCAAAAACATCTTTATTACTTGAAAGAAAATTTACAAAACTACTGAACTTATCTTCTTTCAACTCTGCTCCTACATAAACATATCTCGGGTCATCCTCTGTCCCAATGTTCACACGCACTCCTGGATCAGTGCTTCCGAGGTTCAGCTTGGGGGAGCTCGTTTGCTCCTTCTGTAGTTGCTATTTGGTGGGTTCAGTTTTTTCTTTGGACGGGCTCTTTGAACTGTTGTTGCCCTCCTGAGCTTCTGATGTGACTGGGCTTTTTCCTTTGTCATCAGCCTCCTTGGTTCCAGAGGTGGATGGCTTTGATGGTGGCACGGCCTCGATGATGCCGTGGCATTCCTGTGCGACATTCTGATTGCCGCGAATCTCCATTATCCCATGGGGGCCAGGATAACGGAATACTTGATGGTAGGTCGAAGGAACTCCCCTCATGGCATGGATCCACTTTCGACCAAGAATTGCGTTGTACTTGCTTGGGATGTTGACAACGCTGAATTTGGCCGTGACGACGACCTTGTCTTCTTTTCTGCCCGCCGTGACGGGCAACATTATTTCTCCCTTAGGATCTTCCCTGGAATGGTTGAAGCCTAAGACGGGGGTGAAATTTGGGTGGAGGACTGAATCGGGCAGTCTCATGTCTTTGAAGGTCCTATACATGAGAATGTTACAGGACGCTCCAGAATCTATGAATACCCTCTTCACAGTGTAATCTGCAATTCGCAGTTCAATGACTAGGGCGTCATTGTGAGGAGTAACGACCTTGTCGAGGTCGTCCTCGGTGAACGTGATGTCGGAATCTTGGCGGGCAGGGATGTCGATCCGAGCTGCTCGCCCAGTGATGGAGTAGACATGGTGAAGATGTTCTACTCGTCTCTTCTTTTCTCTTGAAACCGGGGTGGAATAGGTTTCATCAATCATGTAAACCACATGATCATCTGACTCACTGTCACTGTCTACTTTGTTTGCGACCTTCTTATTGATGTGGTCGCGTAGGTCGCCTGTTGGACCTAGACGTTGTGAGAGGCTACGCCCTCTGCTGCGTACTGGGCTTGCGGAGGCTGTTCTGGCCTTGCTGCTGCTTCTTTTGGGGGAGCGGGAAGGCGATCTGGATTGTTTTCTCGCTCGCTTGGTTGCTGTATCCTCGTTCCTTCCGAGGATCCAATTATTGAGCCTCTTTTCATCGGCCCATGTTTGAAGTGCGCGTTTCAGAACGCGACAGTCATCTGTCTGATGACACCGTACTTTGTGGACTTTGCAGTACGGCCGACCAGATGTATCCTCCAGCTGTGTAGAAATGGGGACTTTGCACCAATGGTTGTGCTTGATCCGCTCATAAATATAGCCGGCTGGTCGCGTGAACCTATGATATTCTCGCTGCTCTGTGGGCAACGACTTAGCTCTAAACCTCTTTCCGTCTGAACGAGGTCGCTTGGTGGAATCAGTCTCCACATTGTTGACTACGTGATTCTTTTCCCTTCCAGTGAGGGCTTCTTCGAGCTTTATATAACGATCTACCTTCAGGTAGAGCTCGTCAAGTGATGAAGGTCTCTTCATTGCTAGAGACTTGTAGAGGTCGGATCCCTGGATCAGACCGTGAGAGAATGCAATAGTTGCAAAGGTCTCATGCTCCTTTGCAAAATCCTGGATAGAATGCAGTTCAGTTTTAAAACGAGCAAAGAATGTGCTCAGAGACTCACCATTCTGTTTCTTGACTTTAAATATTGAATCGATGGTGACAGGGCGTTTCTTGTTATGGATGTAGAAGACTACAAACTGTTTCTCGAGCTCTGCGAACGAGCTGATAGATCCTGATTTCAATCGATGAAACCAGTCGAGAGCTGGTCCGGTGAGGCTGGACTGGAACAGCAAACACAAAAGATGATCTTCCTTGATCAGTGGGAGGACTTCCGGAATCCCTTGACGTGGTCGGTTGGATCTCCGACTCCAGCATATTGGTCAAACTTGGGGGCATTCAGCTTGTTAGGCAAATCGTGCTCCAGGATCTCCTTTGAGAAAGGAGACTCCTGGAACTGTTGGAGGGACTGGACGGCAAGCTGTTCCGCAGTGTGGCTCTTAGCATGGTACTGAGCCTGGGATGCTTTGAACTCTGCTAGTTGCTGGCTGAGTTGCTCGAATTTCTGATTGGAGTCATCAACAGGAATGACTCCATGACCACTATTTTCACCCTGTGTTGGAATGGTGGTTTGCGCAGCTCTTAGCTGTGCGTTCTCTTCCTGCAGACTCCTGATTTGGTCTTGTAGATCTTGGATGGAAGTCATGGTATGAATTTGAAAAGATTTAGAGTTGGGTGGGAGGGTTGGATTTTCGATATAATCGAATTCCTTGCAGTCGGCGCCAAATGTATTAACCTATTTCTAGATTAATGCATTAACTGAGGTCAGGTCGCTGGGGAGACTTGACCAAATGGGAGTGTGTTAGGTCGGGGTGGCTGCACCTCGTTGAGATCGAGATTGCCTACGTACTCTAGCTCGGGGGAATTGAACTTAGAGATCAAGCCATCGTAGTTCTGTTTATATAGAAGATAGAAGGGCGTGGATTGTGGATCTTGCAGATTCTCCGCCGTCATAATGAGGATTAATTGTGTAACGAATGAGGAGCGTCTCTGTGAATTAATTATGTAACTGATGAAGATATTCTGTGCATTGAATGATAGCACGTGTGTGTAAGCAGGTCGCCTCTGGTTGGGTCGCTGTGGGCGAGCTGCTATGAGGTCGTTGTTGTAGCGATCTGGTGAATGATTGACTATGCCACGTGGCTGCTTTTGATTGGCTGGAGTATGTAGTACCCCTACACGTGTCAAATACAAATCCCTATTTTTTTTTTTTTTTTTTTTTTTCATATCAAGGAATTTGAGGAAGATCAGAATACAAATCCCTATTAACAGAATATCTGTTGTTTACAGTTATCCCATTGTTGTGGTCATGTAACAACTGATGTTGCTGAAGCGGGTACCTCAACTTGTATTATTAAGGTTAGCGACAAAATTGACTAGTACATGTTCTGTATTATTAGATGAATGCTTGTAACTATACCTCTATCATGGCGTTAATTTAATTTTTTTTTTTAATTGTGCAATTTTCTCAATTTTGAATTGAGCCACCAGATTGTATAATCCATTTTTGCAATTGTCTAGATATATGAAACCAAGGCCAGAGTTGAAAATTTTGGAAGTCAAAAACAAAAGTCGCAATTATGGGTGTTCTAACAAGGAAGGTATAATGAACTTCTCTGCCACATTGTTTTTAATAATCTTGTTTATTATTCAATATGGTGGATTAATAGGGGTTTTTTTTTTTTTTTTTTAACTAGCATCATGTTTCTTCTATAACATTTATTGTTTTATATTATAGGTTATAGAAGACAAGGCATATGATCACAAGATGGATGTGCTTAATTAGTTTCAGGATGTTTTATGGGTGCTACTGATAGGGAAGGTAAGGTAAGTCTTTTGGGATTCATTTTGGACTTGAACTGACTGAATGTATTATTAATTTGACAATGCCTGAAATTATTATGTAATAACTATATGATTAATGCAGGTTGCCAATTAAATATTGGCTCGTCAGCTCGTTCGCCTACGTCAACATATTACTAATTTGCAGGGACATGAGACCACGGTCACATGAGTGTCTTCACTAGCCAATGAGCTGTCATTAGTAGTATGTATTCTTTAAATAGTCATACATTTTACATGGAATTTATTAGAAAGAAAGTTGGATTGTGGTTTGTGGAGACATATGACTTTCTTTTTGACTGAAAATATGAAATATATATTAATTGCAAATGATTTACATGTTTTGTTGTAATGGGATTATTTATTTCATGTACAGTGTATGGAATTGTTTGGGAACATATATTTGAGTTGGCTGTACCACTGTAGAATAACAGGCTACACAATTTGTTATTTATTTATTTTTTTGGTAATTTTTTTTTATTATGAATTTCAAAATTACTAACAGTAGCAAAATTCAATTTTTTTTAGAAAAATTCCGGATTTGCCACGGTTAAAAACAGTAGCTAATTTGAAAAATAAATTAATTTCGATATTTTTTTTTCAAAAAAAAAAAATATTCGCCACGGACCCGGACCGTGGGGATATTGAAATTCTGCCACGGTTGATATCCGTGGCAAGGCCCACGGTTCATAACCGTGGCTAAATATAGCTATTCGCCACGGACCCGGACCGTGGCAAAATAATTAGCTACGCCTTGAACACCCACGGTCTTGCCACGGTTTTCTGAAAACCGTGGCTAATCCTGTTTTGCCACGGTTCCGGTCCGTGGCAAATTTGATGTATTCTTGTAGTGAATGTCTGTGCTTTGAACAACTTTTTTGTAGGTGGAAGTCATGGTTATTCAGAGTCTAGCAAGTCTCTGCAACTGCTTTAAGGGTGAGATATGTACATACTCTAGTGCAACAGTAGTCTTTAGGGGTATGAACACTCAGGTTTTATATACAACCGATAGGTTGAAGAAGGCATTTTGTAATGGGTAATGTCTGTCTGAGTGTTTTAGTATATACACATAGGCTGTGTTTGGTTCGGAGGTATTTGAATTCCGGGAAAGTATGTATAATTACCTGTATTTTTGGAGAAAATTTTGGAAAGCAGATTCCATCGTAGTATAGAATTAAAGAAAGTGGTTTCCATTTTATAATTATGGAAACTGAATTCCTGGGCCGATTGTAAATTAGTTTAAGTTATTATATTATCGACTTATATACCCCTTTCTTCTCCGGTGATCTCCCCTTCTTTCCTCCTCCAATTCTGTTTTTTCAAGGTCTGAAACTCTTCCATCACCATATTACCCCGGAATTCAAATTCCGGGAACCAAACATAGCCATAGGGATAGAAACTGACAGTTCACTTTTTCTGTGAATGTTGGTCAGAGGCTTTTATATGTTTACAACGAATATAACTCTTACCTTTCATAAAAAATAAATTTAATTTATAGTTAAGTTCACAAAAGACAATATATTAGTATCTAAGAAAAAAAAAAAAAAAAAACTATATACGTTTTTAGGATGTTGATATGTGCACTATCAAGTTAAAACCCAAAGCATAAGAAACAAGAAAGAACATAACCCAGTTTAAACAGAAATTTGTAACACCCATGAGTTGGGGTTAGTCCCACATCACTAAGAAGTGGTTGGATTGGTAATATATAGAGCTTAACCATACTCTAAGTAATGTCAAGGCCTTTTGGGGAAAACCTAGATGGGTGGACCCTAATCTAAAACCCTATATTGCTGGATATCCGCAGTGACTAAATGGGGACAATATTGACATTAGCGAGCGTTATGATGCTCGACACTCCGGGATGAGCAATGACGAAATTCTGGGGCGTTACAGATGGGGATATCAGAGCCGACGATGGGTCTCCTGTGGCGGGTGGGGGGAAACGCACCTAGCCGAGAGGGGTGACGGTTGCGCCAAGTACTTGGCTTACTCGGCAGGGAACGTTAGAGATTTTGGGATTGCCTTGAGTGTACTACAAATTTGAGGACGACTCTATTCTAAGGTGGTGGGATTGTAACATCCATGAGTTGGTGTTAGTCCCACATTACCAAGGAAGTGGTTGTATTGGTAGTATATAGAGCTTAACCATACTCTAACCAATGTCAGGGCCTTTTGAAAAAACGTAGATGGGTGGACCCTGATCCAAAACTCTCTATTGTTGGATATCCGCAGTGACTAAAAAGGGACAATATTGACATTAGCGAGCGGTATGGTGCTCGACACTCCGGGATGAGCGGGGATGAAGTCCCGGGGCCTTACAGATGGTATCAGAGCCGACGACGTGTCTCATGTTGCGGGTGGAGGGTACGCTGGAAACGTCCCTAGCCGAGAGGGGTGACGGTTGCGCCAGGTACTTAGCTCACTTGACAGAGAACGTCAGAGATTTTGGGACTGCGCTGAGTGTACTGTAGAGCCGAGGATGGCTTTATTCTAAGATGGTGGATTGTAACACCCATTAGTTGGGGTTAGTCCCACATCGCTAGGAAGTGGTTGGATTGGTAGTATATAGATGTTAAATTATATTCTAATTAATGTCAAGGCCTTTTGGGGAAAACCTAGATGGGTGGACCCTGACCCAAAACTCTCTACTGCTGGATATCCGCAATGACTAAAGGGACAATATTGATATTAGCTGTCACACCCCGATTTTTGATAAATGAATATTCGCCAAATAAATAGCAAATATTCCTAAACCAAAAGCCAGAGTGTGAGCGGATCGGTCTCACATGGGACCCAGATAGGCAAAAACATTTAAAGCAATAGACTACAAGGATCAATAATAAAACTTCAATCATATTAATTACCTTATTTCCAAAGTTCAACTCCAGCTCAAGTCTCATTATCTCTAATCCCGTGCTCCTCCTCTACGCCCGACCGAGACGTACCCAAAACTCTCTGCATCTTCGAATATGCAGATGACATTCATCCAAAGAATCATAACGTACATAAACATGCGATATTAACCCTTGCAATTATAACCATTCTACTTATTCTAATTAATATAAATAAAAACCATAAAAAGATCGATCACACGATAATTGCATTTTTATTAATTTAATACTATGCATCTAGAAATCCCAAATAATCATAATTGCATGTATCCAGCAAGCTATAAGGTAACAACATTGATAAAACACCCCATGTATTAATCCCCATTCTTGTACATTCATATAAGACAAAAATAGAATAATTTGGTAGTCCAAGAAGGAGTTTTCTCACCAAAAATAATTTAAAAACCCTTACTACTTCTCTGTACCACTATATTAAGGAATCAAGGTATTCATGATGACATCATATATATTCAATAGTAATCATTAACATTCATATTAAAAGAGATCCTCAAACTAAGCTTGGCAAAATTCCAAACATGTGTACTGTGCTAGACAATCAATAAGAAGATGGTGTACTAAAGAATTAAATCGATAATCCCAAGTTAAGCTTAACATTTTAAGCACAAAAACCAATGTAGAAACAATAAAGAGTGAGATTCCACTCAACCATTATCTTCTTTCTTTCTAATATTTATATCTCGTGTAATTCACGTTTTTCCCTCCTCTTATTATTAAATTACTATACTACCCATAGATATTTATTTTTTCAAATGACTTTTCTATCCTTCAATAAAAAGACTAATATACCCCTCATATACAAAAACTACAAAATAATCGTACGATGTCCGTTTTCAATCAATAAGATATCCACGTAAGTCAAATTTAATTTTCAATCCAATAAATTTATTAAAACTTCATTTTAAATAGGTTGGAAAAATTCGGGTTGTTACATTAGCGGGTGGTATAGTGCTCGACACTCCGGGATGAACGAGAAGATTATGATCACATTGATCAACATAATTCGTTCAACCATCATCATCATCTCATCAGAATTCACAACTGATTGTTGTTATCGTTTTACCAGATTGTAATCATCATCTGCAATAACATCAATTTCCTCTGTTTTTTTACTTGTCTACCTTTAATAATATTAGATTGAGTGATGTAGTGTTGTTGTATCAGATTCAAACCAGATTCAAGGATGAATTTTGTTTCTACAAAATTAATACAATTAGCTATGAAAACAATTCAAATTGTTATAAAACTAAATGGGTTCAAGAAAAACTGAACACCTATAGTACACAGAGGTCATGAACTTCATTGGGGTTTGATTAAATTCATGGAAACACAAATCTATACTCTCTATTAAAGTTAGGCATGCTCTTAAGAAAAATTTCTCTTTCCAAATTAGAGAAAATTTGATGCTCTAATTGAAATTTTTTTAACAAAGATTGAAATTAGAAGGGTTAGTAATGTAATTCAATATTCAATGTTGGCTTAAATAGCTATATGACTAGCTCCTGAATTTAATGCAATATAACTACTAAATTTAATGACAATTTGGCTAATAAATTTAATTATTGGCTATATAGCTACTTAATTTAATGGTAATATAGATAAATCTATTTTTAAACATAAAAATATATTTATAATTTTGCACATTACCTTTTTCTTCCTTAACATCTATCCATCTTTTTCATACATCAAATTCAGTTTATGTTCTCTTGATTTTTCAAATAGTGATATCAGAAAAAACATAATGTTGATTACAATAGATTTATATACTATACAGAACATTTTACTTCTTCATATAAAAGGTCAATACAAATTAATAAATTGTTAATTTTTTCACGTGAACTAAACCAATACTCTATTGAAGCATACAAAAAAAATTAAATAACTATTAGATCTCAAAAAAAAAAATAAATAAATCAGTCATAGTTACATATTCACATATAAATACCCTACTATGATAGCACTATCAAAAAAGTGTTCTTAGAACCAATCATATCCAACAAAAAAACAAATGGATAGAAATTAAAAATCTTGATAAATTGAAGAAGATGCACTTAAGGTTAAAAACAAGGGAATCGAATAATAGCCGAAGGTACAAGGACTTATACATTAATTTATCAACAAACTTATCCTTCACATTATACAAACTTAGTACACATCTCCCCAACAATGCCAGAATGAAAGTTTATCTCCAAGCAATTGATATTCAATATTCTTAGACGTTTTACAAATGCATAAAAACCAGCATCCATTTATTTTTTCTTTCGTTTGCTCTCATTTAATTTTATTTTTATTATGTCCAATTAGTTTATTTCATCAATTTGGTTAAATTTAATTTCACAACAATATCATATACTTTAGACTTCCATATAGAAATATACTTCATTAGCAAAATAAAATATCGAAATATACTTCTAAATAATACAATGTTATTTATCTTCTTATCAATCCTTATTACCTAAGATATAAACGACTCAAAATAAGTCTTAAAGAACGTGTATTGGGTCCTAACATCAATCACATTGCAATAAAAAATAAATAAATAATATGAAATTGATTACAATGGGAGGAGATGTTGCACTTCCATATAGGTTCGAAACTTTTCTTTTGCTTTCATTGATTCAATACTATAAACAAAATTAAAAAATGTAAAAATAAAAAAAATGTACTATCATAAAGTTTAACTTTGCTCTATATACATTGCAAAAGAAATCATTCATCAATCACATTCAACATCGAAATTGAAATACAATCCACGCCAATTGATCGTCCACACAAAAGAATGTATATCTATATATCCAACAGCCTTTAGATTTACAACTACCCACACTATATTCAATCTTTGGTTTCAAAGTTTTAAGAGAGAAAAAATTTGAGCTTCTATATTAAGTTTTAAAAAAATAAAACACTTATTCTTATTATGATACTTTTTTTTTTTTTTTTTTTGCAAAATGCAAGCTGGGGTTAGGCAGACCCCTACCAGAGTTTATTCATTGAATTCTAGAATACAAAAAACCAGATGCATCCTTACAGGCAAGGTGCATCATGTCCACACTAAGTGGGTTACAAAAAACAATTGAATCCTCCATTTGGGCTCCCATATTAGCCAGGTGATCAGCCACTTGATTAGCCTGTCTAAATGTATGCTCCATTGTGACTTCTTGCATTAATGCAATTGAATCCTTAATCTCCTCTGCCAACTCCTTAACCCTCCAAGTTGGTGGTGCGTTTCCTTTAATGATATTCACTGACTGCAAGGAGTCTGACTTGATGTTTAACTTCAAATATCCATCCTTCAGTGCCAGTTCCAGTCCCCTGGCTATTGCTCTCATCTCCAAGTATAGGACAGAGTAGCTGGTATCACAGCTGCAGTATGCTAGCTTTACGTCTCCCTTGGCATCTCTAATGACTCCTCCATACCCTGCCTTCTCTTCATTGAGAGATCCATCTGTATTGAGCATGAACCACCCCTGTATAGGTGGTGTCCATTGAACATATATCATAGATGCTGGAACTATCTGAATAGGTGTGCTAATAAAGGAAGCAGCAACTCTGTTGGCCGGTGTGTCTTTAGCTTTAAGGATTGTTGCTACAATCCTTGTTTTGATATCCTTCATGATGTTTGCTACAATAAGAGTCTGGCTATGTCTGCCCCCTCTAAATATCCTATTGTTTCTTTCCCCCCAAATGGAGTAAACAGTGGCAGAAAGAGCTGCTTGTAGGATCAGATCCTATAAGTTTCCACCTTTCATTTGCTTCAGCAGCCAATTCCATTCAAGGTCAGACTGAAGAACTTGTCTAGAGACCCCACATTGAAGCTGAACAGTCTCCCAAATCTTTTTTGCCCAACTGCAATCAAAGAAAAGGTGATGAATGTGCTCACAAACAGGTTGTAGACTGGAGCTTGATGGAATGCTTCCCCAATTTCGCATAGTTGTGTTGTTGCTTCTATTATTGAAGACATACAAAGCAGCACTGCAAATAAGAGGCTTGTTGTTCTGATCTGAAGCTGGCTTTGTCACGTTTGGAGCATGTAATGTAATGCTGGTATGCTGGGTAATAAAAGATGGATTGCAAAGTACACAGTTGGACAGTGGGATCACTCTCCAATCCACCAATTTATCCTGCGTAGTTAGAGCTGCTTGCATAGCTAACCAGGTAATAAAGGCATGTCTAGGAACATGTATGGGCTTCCATAGGTGCTTCCACCATATCAGTTTTGCAGCTCTAGGTCTGAACACTTCATAAGCAGTAGAAATGTTGATCCTGCCAGAAGGGTGAGGGGTCCAGATTAGTCTATCCTTGCCCTCCCTTGAGATTTTTATTTTCTTGAGGTCCCCCCATACAGCTAGGAGCTCTTGTGGCAAGTTAGGTGGTGTATACCATTGCCTGGCTTGTAGGAAGTGGCTGAGTTTTGTGTTATCTCTGATTCTGCTCCTTTGCCTAACTACTGTGTCAAACTTCTCTCTAAGGATGCCCATTGTGGACCATGGATCATGCCAGAAGTAAACATCAGCAATGGAGATAGAGTAAGTAATGAACTTGACCATGTCCCCTCTAGATTGAAGGATACCCCTCCATGCCCATGTGCTGTCAAGTGGAATTTGCATAGACCAGAAATGCTGCTCTTTGACTAAGTGTTTGAGAACCCATTGCTTCCAAAGTGTTGCTTGGCCATCTAACAACTTGTACGCCAACTTGCACACTGCTGCTTTGTTCCAGACACCAATATCTTTTATACCCAAGCCTCCTTCTTCCTTGGGTTTGCAAACCTTTGACCATGCAACTTTGTGTCTTGTATTCTGGATAGCAGTTCCTGCCCATAAGAACCTCCTCAAAATCTTGTTGATTTCATTGATAGTATCCTTGGGGATGATGAAAACGGAGCTCCAATAAACTAGTTTACTGACAAGGACTGAATTGATGAGCTGCACCCTGCCTGCATAGGACAGAGCTTTAGCTGCCCAAGAATTGATGGAGCTATGCATTTTATCAACAAGAGGCATACAATGTGTCCTGGTGAGCCTTGAAGTAATCAATGGACAATGGCAGACCCAAATAAGTAATTGGTGGAGCAGTGATTGGTATCTGGAGAACAACAACAAACTCAAGTTTTTCCATCTCTGTACCCCCACCATAAATAATTGAACTCTTCAAAACATTTGCACTGAGACCTGTGATGGCTTTGAAACTGTCAAGAACTCTTTTGATGGCATGTGCAGAATCAATGTCGCCTCCACAGAAGACCATAAGATCATCTGCATAACACAGATGCGTAATGCAAGGGTCATTACACTTGGGGTGGAGGTTGAAATGTCCTTCTTGGAGCTACAATCACCTAAATTAACATACGTTAAGAGAACACCCATTTTTAAAAATTAAAATCAACGATATTTTAAACAATTAAAATTGATTGATATAATATGGACTTATAACTAAACACGTTAATAAAACCAACGAATAAATTGAAACAAAATATTTTGAAAGAACTACACCTAATTTATAAAAAAATTAATAACACCCGTGTTTTGCATGGGTCTTATAACTAGTACATATTCAAAACTAAAACTTTTAAACATATGTTTGATTGAATTGAAGAAATTGACTATCTTTTCGGTTGAAAAACAATGTTGAGAGGATTTTCAAGTCCAAACTTCCACACAAATGTCTAGAGTTTTGACAAAATCGCACCTACCCATACAGAAACAATATTTGATTACAAAGGTTGGCTAAGTAGCTCATCCCGTTGGTTCGTTTTTGGACGAATTATAGCATAAATTTTTGCTTCTTAATACTATTCCCCTACTTAATAGATTTGAACCAAAAGAAACTGTAAATGGAATGGAATTCTTCCAACCTATTCTTTGGTATTGGTCATTGATACTGGAAAAAAAAAGATCCCTTTCTTTTGTTTGTTCCAACTCATGATCTGAATGAGTCGCACATACACCCTAATACATGTTCCTCGACGTTGTAGACATCCCCGAAGAGTGAGGGATTTTGTTACATTTTTTTATTGGTTGTCTTATGTTTCTAATAAGTTGTTGAGATTTTTGGACATACCCTAATTTAAAAGTGGAAATTTGAGATACCCACATTTGAAAAAAAAAAATTGAGAAACCCCACCACTTTGTTACAAGTCCGGGAAGGGTGGGATGAAAAAATTTCGGCGAGGGTCTGTGAAACCATCACAAGTATCTAGATACTTGGAAACACAATGGTACATGAAAACCATATTCTGACGACAATTTGAATGAGGAGCCCGTCGAATGGGATATGGATCCCTTTGATATTGGAAAAAAAAACCAGAATAACCCGAAAAAGAGAATCTAGGGAATAAGGTCAAAGAGAACCGAGCTATGGAGTAAGTAAGAATCATAATAGAACATTCGAACAAAGATCTACCTATGTAATCAAAAGTTGAACAGTTCTGGCCCCATTATAAGATTATCACACCTTCGCTGCCAATTGAGAGAGTTACATCACTGAACTGGTTCGTCGTCTTCGTTTTATTTGAAGTGTTGCTACACGACAAAGGTATTGATCATTGTATCCTGGGAGACAGTTTGCATAAAACTCATACAATACCTGTTGTGTTTTAAGGACAGAGATATTTCTCGACTCGATCAATTCATATTGTCCTTACTTTCTTTTCTGGTTTGCATAATTTATTTTATTCTGTTTTTATTTAGTTTTTATACATGACCAATAGCCTATTACTAACATATTGCCCAACAAAAAGTCACTAGAACAAACAAAGCTACATATAAGCATGGAGTCTTATTTAGCCATGCCTGTAATTAATAGAAAATGAGGTATCTGTACTTGATCAAAGCTGAATGCAGAGGTTGTGAGTGGTATATTATGTACATTGGTCTTATACACATACAAATTTTTTTTTACTGTTATACAGAAGAAGCCAAGTTCTGATATTTAAATGGAGATACGAATTAAAGTGCTGGAAAAGTAGTCTGGTCATATTTGAATTTGGATTGATTGTTTAAAGGGGGATTTAGAGATATCCCGGAAAAATTTACAATCTTTGAGATACCCCAGATTTGAAAATCATTAGAAATACCCCCATTTTTTTTATTTGAAGCCAGTCAACCAAGCCATTAGCCATTGATCAATATTTCTTTTATATTGACAAGAATACCTTTCATCATAAAAATAACATGTCACCCATTATTAATTGAATTAATCTCCACCATCCAAAAGTTAGATATTTAGCCATCCAAAATCGATGGTTTAGATTATAACTTCCTTCTCTAAACAACCACTACCTCCATCCTTACCTACCACCACCCACTACCACCATCTCCAATTACCTTAACTCCACCACTTTCACAACCCAATTGCCGCCACCATATCAACCCTTAACACTTTATTACTAACATCATCACTACCACTAACCATATATACCCATATTACCACCATCTTCAAAATTCCACCACCACCATCTTCACACAATCACACCCCATCACTATTAATTTTTACACCATATCATTAACATCATCTCACATTTTTCACATTCCATCATCATTTCTTTAATCTTTACACCCCATCAACATCTCATTCAAACCCAAATCCCATCTCCACCATTTGTTTTCATGTTATTTTCAACATACTTTAATTGTTTTTAAAAACCAAGTTCACCATCATTAATCACACAAACGGTGGTGGTTTTAGTATGCTAATAGTGGAGGTGAATAGGTAGTGATGGGGTTGTGTGTTAGGGATTGTGGGGTTTGGGTCAGACATAGTGGATGTTTAATAATTATTAATTAATAATATTAAATCGAGGTGGAATGGTATTTCAGTCCTAAAGCTTTAAAGACTGGTCAGACCATGGTCAACAGTTTGGTTGACCAGTTTCAAATGAGAAAATGGGGTATCTCTAATGATTTTCAAATCTGGGGTATCTCAAAGAATGCAAATATTTTTCCGGGGTATCTCTAAATCACCCTTGTTTAAACTCAATTATGGGCATCATTCTCGCGTTATTCTATATCTGAACGGGGGTATCTCTAAATCACCCTTGTTTAAACTCAATTATGGGCATCAGTCTTGCGTTATTCTATATCTGAAACATCTTTTCAATAAAGCATTTTACAGTATTTATATCTAATAAGATAAAATTTACAGTTTTTGTGTGGCCTCTCACTATTATAAAATCCTTTAAAAAGACAACGAGCTGATATAATGATAAATTGGAGTTTCAGGACTCGATCAGAAGCGACCTGCCAAAACAGGATTACAGTTGGTTTTAGGGTCTGCTTGAAGTCATTAACGAAAACCACACTACATGAAGTTCAGAACACTAAACAAGATACCTCATACCTGGAGTGTCTCTAGTGACACAAAAGTTCCCAATCTTCTTTCATTTGTCTGATTTGCATTCATGATACATTTCCAGACTTGTATTTCCCTCTGCTGTGACTATGATTAACTACATTTCTCCTTTAACGCATAGACGTTGCCATGTGTAGAATTCTTTTCCATGCCTCACATTATCGTTCATGGTGGGGTTTATTTCTTATGAGCTCCACGCATGGGTTACATTATCCTATAGATACAATTATTCTGGCAAGTGGATAATAACCATTATCACATAACTTCCAAGATAAATCACCCATGTAAAATTCTCAGCTCCTTCACTCAAATTTCAACACCACTGAAGTGGAAAACTAGGGAATCTCCTTCTGTTGGAAACTATAAACATTTAAAAAAGAAAAACTAAAAGAAGAAATGTATACCCTTGCTTGTGGGAATAGGAAAATTTCTGTAATGACTTTTTTCTTGCATTTGATTGTAGTATCTTTCTACATACATGTAACATTGGCTTTGAAGCCTCCATCTCCATGCTTCTGATTGTAAATTCATCTTTAAGAACTTGATTTTCGAATTTTGTGAGAAACAAATGACGCCAAATCATCTCTGGCATATTCTAAACTCTACAATTTGCCAACTACACACCTGGGAAATTTGAACTAATGGGCATTTCTGAATCGAACTTGTTCGATCTTCCCACACAGTCAGATCTGTTAAATCTCTTCACATCTGGACCCGATAAGCGCTTGAACCTGAAGCCAGGGATGGAACTCGCATATATTACAACTCTCACACTTTTATACACAATCCCCATTAGGCAACATCAGGAAATGGAGCAGGTTGTAAGATGTATCATCACTTTCTAATGCTACTGTCCATTTCCTAATGTCTAAAATCGGACTGGCAATCCATAATTCTGAAATGTCTTGATCTCGCCTCTGAGCCCTGCAGTCACAATTACCATGCCCCACGCATAACTCCCTTGCTTAATCTCATTAGAGAAGTCAAAACTGCCTTGAGATCTACGATTTCGAGTGGTCTGAAGCAACTTTTCCTCAGGCCATGTCGCTGAGATTCTATCCAAGAAGTAACTGCTGCTTGCGTTCGAAAGGATGCCATGCATTGGGCTTGACGTAAATCCGTAAACTGATGGTGAACCCTCGTGGCCATTAGCCACCTCAACAAGCAACGGTGAATTGTGCACTCCAGGTATCTCATTCTGGAGGCTACCAAATCCATTGCACTCCCCACTGTATGTATCCAGCATCCCTTCAATACCACTTACACCAGGCCAAGGAATTGCCACTGATACGTCTTGACAATGAAAATGCTCATAAGAACTCGTGACGGTGACACCCTTGCTTCTGCTTGGCCGAGAATCACCTTCATGATTCCAAACATAAACATATGAGTCACCACTGGCACAAACAACATACTTCCCGTTTGATGTCATGGAGGCTGAGATTTGACTGCTTGTATTGCGAAAACCTGCCATAATATCACACAGATGGAAAAAAATGAGATAACATCTTATGAAATTTAAAAAATCAATTAAGCATATAAACTTTTAACTGGATAACCAACTCCTTAAAGTCCATGTTGGGCTTTGGAGATTCTTAAATGATGGGATTGACTCATATTCTTGATCAAGTCGTCCTTCTGGATACAAATCACAATTAATAGGATAGTCTGGGATATTTATATTCCACATCCTCATCTAAACTATCCTAACATAAGAGTTTGGGATATGCTCGATTCAAAGAGGTGAGTCTGTTTAAATTTTGCAATCCTAATATCTAGGTTTTCTTGCTGCTAGTAACTAGTTAGTAATTGTACCTATTTACTTTTGTACTCCATCTCACTTGCATTGTTTGATTGTTTACTGTTTAGTGTGAGGTCAATTTTATATTCCACGCTGATAAGCTTTCTTGCTCGTCGCATGTACCTATTTACAGTTGTATGGCATCTAGTTGTATACATATCTGCTTAGTTTTAATAATATTTTCAACTTCATTGTTTAACATAAAATTATTTTCTTTCTGCAAATTTCAACAGATATAAAATTATTTTCTTTCTGCAAATTTGAACAGATATATGCAGGTAAGTCATACATGCGACAAATTAAAGGCCAAATTTTAAGCAATAAATAGACCAACATTGACACCCACATATATGCAGATAAAACAAACAAAAGTGTCTTAACTTCCACTAATACCTTTAAATTTTTGAACCAGATCGACACCATCAACAACCCGGATCCGAGAATCTGCAGATGTAATAAGGACTTCTGAGGAACTCCCAGGAGCAAACTGTTTGTCATAATTAACCAGATACAGGGATTAAAGAAAATAAAGAGATGTCTCGCTCACGCAGGAATACTAAAAGCCTACTCATTCAAAACAAAAACTATTATATTTAAGTGAATAGAAAATTTCTCAATAGTAGAACAAGAGGATTGGGAAGAATAGACATACACAGTAAATATAGGTATTGCATAATTACCTGGAAGCCAGTAATTTTCTTGAGATGTGATTTCTTTTTCTTGTTTTGAAGATTAATTTGGCTTTTCTGGTGCAGCTTATTTTCTGATACAATAGAGAAAACGGACAAATTAATATCCACCGTAAAAAGAAGATAGTAGAAATAAAGAACAAATTGACTTAAAGATTGGTGGTCGAGCCAGTACTTAACAAAAAGAAAAAGTGAGCTTTATCCACAAGTGTAAGACTATATAATCAACCAACTAATAAAATAGAAAGTAACATGAGAGAGATAAGAATTTATGTTTTGTTTTTTCAGTAAACTAGGTTTCCTGTCATACCTGATGTATTGTATAAGCAGCAGTTTCCCTTGTATGTACCAACCAATGCACCCTACAAAAGATAAGAAATCGATAAGCATAAGCCACAGCTAACCACAGGAAACTAACAATATTAAAAGGATGATTTATTCATTGAACTTTTTAGTTTTAAATATATCGTATATATTTAGGAAATAATTAGACCTGGCCATCGGGTGTGTAACAAGCAGCAGTCACCATCTCGTGTAGATCATTCCAGTCAACAACTTGACGATCCGGAATACTCCATATGCGAACCTTAGCATCTAAAGATCCACTAATGAAGTAGCGATCATCCACAGGATTGAACTGGATGCAAGTTACTATATCAAGGAAAACCCACAAATTAAAAAAAAAAAAAAAAACAAGTAAATGATAAAGCATGCAAGATGTTACAATGAAAAGATAAAAAGCTTAAAACATGAGTATGTAAGAAAATTTGAGAATGACTTCACATAATTAACATTAGGCTCACCATAATCACTGTGTGAGAACACTTTCAAGCATGAATTGCTAGCCATGTGCCACAGGCGAACTGTTTTGTCCATCGAAGATGAGAGCAAATGCTGAAAAATAAGTGAGTTCAGCAACCTAAAGCAGCACAGTGCCAGAAACTTTATAGCATGATAACAGAAAAACAAGTTTCAATATAAATCAAGCTATTAAAAAATTGTAAAGGATACTAATTAATACATGGAAAAATGATAACCTCGTTCAAAAAGTATTCCAACATACACTTTACAAAAAAAATAATAATAATTAAATAAACTAAAATTCCTCTGCTCCTTTAAAGGTTTTAATGCAATGTATGTGTGCACGCTCTTGACTTGTCACGTTCGTCCTCCTAAATGCTCTTAACTGCCAAATAAATCATCCCCATTGATCATCTTCATCAACAAACCACAACTCATTCAAAGTTTATCTGTGAATCAAATATAAGAAAAAGATGCAAGTAGAGAAGAAGGTTGATGAAGGGAAGGAGACAGTAACATTTAGAATGGTAAGCAGAGATAAAGAAGGGCAAAAGAAAGTGGAAAAGAAAGAAGTAGACACACAGAACCCAGACACTCTTAGGTATATAGACAAGAAAAACAAGGACAAAGGGGTGCAACGCATGGATCGTCACCCAGTTGATGGTAGGGGTCTAAACCAAATGCCAAAATCTGGTCGCAGTGGGAAATTTACATGGGAAGGACCAGATGATCTTATAAATAATGAGTTGGATGCTGCACCAACTGCTATTGATGAAGGAGATCCAAATTATGTTGATGATGAAGAAGAAGAAGAACGTATTATGAAAGATGAGAAAGAAGGTGTGGAAGGTAGGGTTGTGGGAGATGTCGAAAGTGGCTAAGATGGCTTCTGTCCAACCTCCTCTGGTTTAAAGTTTTGTCTTTTATCTATGAGGTTTGCAATTTGAAGTCTTGTTTTGTTTTGGGGAGAATGTGAGATTAACTGCAATGTTCTGTGGCCTTTAAATTTCATTTTACAAGTAATGTAAAATATTGTTTTGCTTTGGTTAGAGAAAACTAGTCACAGATTAGTCCAATTCCATAGAAAAGGAAAACTTATTACAGATACATAGATATGGTATTTCTACATTTGCAAATAACTTATAAGTTTTCGCGTCTAGAGTGATCTGTCAGAGATTCATCTCTGATATTTAGAAAGTCAAACTTACAGTTATGAAGTTGCATTCCACTTGGCTTCGTTTGCATTACTAGTATTCTATTTGAGTTAATTACATAACAAGTGTAAAGGAAACTTGCAAAATTTTCTCTCTGATGTTATATAAAAATTAATTACACTAACATCTCCATTTGTATAGTTGCCACTTTTAATCTTGCTCTCTTTCTTGTACGACCCTCAGCCTACATTGCTAGAAAGACAGTTGTTATAGGTCCGTGCTCTTCATGACCAGTAATCTCAAGCAGACAACTATTGTAATATCTTTTGGAGAAATGAGTAGGCAGATCAGAGTATAATCCAAAGAACCGAAGAATCTAAACTACCAGTTATGAGCCTAAGAGTCTAAAAGACCCTTCTACTATATACAGTATGATTTGTGGTGGGGATATAAAATGTTCACATGAAAGGGGAAGTTCCTATGTTCATGAGCTAAAGCAACTCCTACACTATCCTAAATGCATTTTCGTTTCTATTTTATCCATCATATCTAACCATCCATGTCAACATTCTCTTCTGTGTTGATAATTATGAATTTGATCATGTTTGAAAAGGTACGCATCTGTCTGTCACGTAAATAATATGATAGTAGCTGATTCAGTTTTTTCCAGGTGGCTAAACCAAAAAAGGCTCGAAAAAAAAAACCTTTGTTCACTAAATTAATCCAGCTATGTAATATCTCTCTATGTCAGAAAATCTGTCGACCCTAGCTAAATAAGAACAAGAAGTTCATTCACAAGAGGATGTTCATAATAAACAGATAAACGCTACTCAATAGTAATCCGTACAAGGAAAAGAATAAAAGGTAAATTGTATAAAATAGTTGTTTTATTTTTAAGAATTATGAACAGAGTATAAAATAAAACTCTGAAATTCAAAAATATATCTGAACATCCGCGAATAGATTATATTTTTAAGAAAATAGTACATAAAGTTAAGAAACTTGAAGGAAAGACAGGCATTATGTTTAAAGCTCAACAACATTAAAACACTTCCAGAATTAAATGGCATTGCAGACTAGTAACTCACCTGCGATTTGGACCATGAAAGGTCGAGCACATCATCAAGGTGTCCTCGGAAAGAGCGTAAGGGCTTTTCTGAGAGTGCAAACACACTTTCTGGCACCACAATATGCTCCAAGCTAATAGATTTCCGGCTGATCGATGTCCTTCCTCTTCTCTTCTTCTCCAAATGGCTATCTATGTTCGATAGCACCAATGCGGATTCTGGTGAACCGTTGACAGCAAAATAAAGATTTGGATTCCCATCATCTTGTTTCTCCATCAACAAATCACCCTTTCTTTCTGATTCTACAACCTGCCACACATGAATAACACAGTCTTCTCCTGCACTTGCTAAATACCGTCCGTCCAAGCTAAACTTAATGCACCAAATAGATCCACTATGAGCTTGTATTTCTTGGCACTTATATACTGCCGTAAGATCTTTGCCAGACTTTCCATACTGCCGAACTCTTACTCTCTCAGGACCATGAAATGAATTGTCCTGGCTATCATCAGTTGCTGAGCTTGACCTCCTTCCACCCTTCTCCGAAGAGGTATCCCTCTCATCACTGCTACGCCTCTCTCGATTACCAGTGACAGAATTAGCAACATGTTTTATGCTTTTAAACCAACCCTTCTTCTTTGACTTAATCCCACCACCAGTACTTCCATCACCATTCAAATTCATGTCATCATTTTTACCATTTGACAACTCTACATTCTGCCTACGCATCAGTTCCTGAACAATCGGCGAATGTCCAACACAACTCTCAAATTCCTCCATAGTAAGTTGCCGATCAGTCCCAACTTCCCTAACCTTATTCCACATACCATCTTCTCTAAGCTCATTAACCACAAATTCCTTCCCATTATCCAAATTCTTTATTGTACAAACCTGATCAGAAAAATCTTCAACAACTCCATTACAATCCAAATCATCAACAACTTCCCCACCATTTGCACTAATCAATTCTGGCAAAGATTCCGAACTAGGGTTAGGGCATATATCCATAAAATCATTTCTACCCTCTTCCCCTTTCCTAAAATGTTTTCCAGTAGGGGGTTTATTCGGCGAAGAAGCCAAATTAACAATAGGAGATCCATTACATACATTATTACTTCTCGATTTCGACTGAAAATGATTACTATTTACAACCAAACTACAATCAATTGAAGAAGAATTACCTAAAACATTACAAATTTCATGAGAAGAAGACTCACAATCAACAGCAGTATCCGATTTCGATTGAACAATGCAATTAGACCCACAATTCCGATCAACTTGTACTCGATCCGACGACATTGATCTGTCAAAATAACATTCATTTCTATTCTCATTCATAAAACTAGACTTTACCCTTGAAAGTAATGGGTCTGAACTAAGACCCATTTCTTTAAGAAGTCTTTTTCGCCTTTCTTCAATTGATGTTGGTTCTGAAATCCATATTTCATATGTATTAGAACATGAATAACTTGAACAATTCTCTTCTTCTATTTCATCATCAGTTGAAGAATTTGAAGAAGAAGAAGAAGAAGAAGAAGAAAGTAATGATGGGGTTGAAAGAACTTGATCAAGTGATTCATAAAAACACTCTTCTTCTTCTTCTTCTTCTTCTTCTATTACTACTTTCTCTCTCATTCTCATTTCTTCTTCTTCTTCTATATTTGCAATTACATTACTATTTTACAAATCTCGAGGTGCAATTTTCTTGAAAATCTAATGCTAAGAAAGAGAAAGAGAGAGAGAATTGGAACAAAGTTTGATGTGGGTTTTGTTGGAAAGTTGTTGTTCTTCTGTGTTCTCTTCTTCTTGTTGTGGTGTTGTTCTTGTAGATCTACTAATAAGTAGTAGAGAGAGAGATAGAGAGAGAGATAGAAAGAAAGAGAGAGAGAGAAAGTAAGAAGAAGTTTAATGTTGTTGAAATGATTTGAGTTGGATTGAATCATAACTACGCGGTTAAATTGAAATTAAAAAAGAGGGAAGATGTTATACAACATGATGTTTATTTGCTTTCATAACTTCCATGGAAAAAAATTTCCATGTTGTTGAAATGTATGATTCACCTAAAATGGGATTTTTTTTTCTTAGGTAGATTTCTCGACAAATCTGGTTAATAAGGTAAATAAAGTATTTGGCAAAATGAGTCAGTGTAAATATAATTTGTAAATTTACCGGTGTTTAATAATATTTTTTGTAAAAAAATAGGTAGAAGGATTCACCAAAAAATTTACCTTTGGAATTGGGTGAATATAATTTGTTGAAATTTACCTAGTCTCCCCCTACGATTCACCCAGATGAATAACCTAATTTACGGGTTATCAATCAAACATACCCTTAGGGTTGAAGTATTTTCACCCATGTTTTTTTCACGTTTTAAGACCGTAAAAACCTATGTCGTTGTCACTATCAACGTAAAATTGCTAGTCATTCAAAACATATCAAGAGAACACCGTTAAAGGTTATATTTGACAAAATCGATAAAAATTGAAAAACAAATTAAAAAAAAAAAATACAATTTTATCGTGGTTTATAGTTCATAAGATCGACAGTTCGTTCGGTGGATGAAAATAACAATTGTTATAATTTTATTATTTTTTTGAAGATATATTTGTTTTGGAGGAATTTACAAGAAAACCTTGCTTTGGGGAGGTTTCTACTAGGAGACATTCTTATTGTTGTTGTTATTAATGCAAACAAGGACTTGGAAATTAAAATTATTTCTTTTGAAAAATTTCCTGAAAATTTCTAGGTGAAGAAACAGCTAAGAAGAAAATTTTATTAAAAATTTTAAGTTCTAACACAGCTAGACTATTGAATACCACCTTTTGAGCTAGTTGGTGCCAAAGTAATAAAAAATTGCACCATATACAAATCAAATAATTCCGACAGTTTTAAATCAAAACTGCGACAGTTTCAAATCATAAAGACAGTTCTATAATTATTTAAATAAATGTATAATTATGAAAATAATGTATAGTTGTTTTGGATTTTTTGTATTAATAAACAGGTTTCATTTCACCTTTTTATGAAATTATTTGATTTTAGTTTTATTTTTAAATTATATTGAAGAAATAATTTCAACCTGATACATGGTATCAAATACACAAAATGATTTAATGTTTGCTTTCTATATAGCAAAAACATAAGAATAAATATATAATAACACGAACTAGCACCACCTAGCCTAAAATTTGCAACAATTTTAAATCATAAAGGCAATTATATTTAACAAATGTATAATTTTGAAAAGCAGAAATAATTCTAATTATTTTTGTATGAACAGGTTTCATGTTACCTTTTCGTGAAATTATTGCCTTAGTTTATTTTATATTTGAAAAAAAATTAATAACTTGAATAAGATAGAATGATACCCAATGATACATTTTGCACCAAATGAATCAATTTAAGCTTTTTATTTTTGAAAAAAAAAAAAAGTTGTCTAAATACATCATACCTCACATCAATCAGATCGAAAATGTGATTTATCCTTATATGGCCTCCAAGGAATTGAGTTTTAACGAAAATTATTTAATTTGTCTGTATTGTTTTAGTTTGATTATTGGGTTGAAAAATATATAGGGCTAATAATTTACTTGAAGGGTTCAATCCAAAAATTTACAAACACATTTTCGGATACATCGACAACTCTTCTAAATGTTGAGATCATTCTACATTTCCATACCTCATCGTTAGTATAATACAGATCATCCTTTATATTCTAGTATCGAAACTTAGTAATAGGCGCCGGAAAACAACTTCTGTTTGTGTTCAACAGAATTCGACCAAGAATGCCCAAACATAAATTTCAAGACCTTTTCACGATAAGCCGATGCATATATGGCGCGGCTGCGGATTTAAGTACTTGGAGGTGATGGTATACCTAGCTTGCTAGCTAAGATCCCACCAGATCTCAGCATCAAAACTGGGGTACAAAAAAAGTGTCTTCATCTATGCAAAAAAACACACAAAAGTAGATGGTTAATCAAATTTCAAAAGGTACGTACAACAATTGAAGAGTCTAATACATGAGATCAAATCAAGTATAGGACAGAAAAGTTGATAATTTGGTCATCTTCCCTACTCCCCACTCTGCATGTATTATTACTTTGGTGCCAGTGTAAAAACTGCACAAAACCCATGTGAGAAATCTTACACACTGTACTATTATTTGGTCATAGTATCTAAAAATGGTGTAGCACTTCATTTATCATAAGATTGAAGTATTATTACATTCAAGTTGTTATAACTGAGATTCTAATGTCTTCAAGGTAAAGTGAAATACTGTATGTTGTTTTCTTGTTTTTAAAGTACTACTTTGTTTAGATAATATGTAACAAGTACAAAACCATGAATTAAAAGCTAATATGAATTAAATGTGAATGTGTATTTAAAAGTCCCAACAACCAAAAGGTTTTAGTGCACATACTCCCTTTGAATTTGCTTATTGGCTTATATTCTTTAATTGGACCTACATGGTGGAGCATCTGTTTAATGGGGTTTGAAGATTTTTGTGTGTAATATATAGACATTTTTCACCCATGGTATATGTAAATATTGCTTATGACCCATATATGGCATGGCACAAAACAAAATAATCCTTTTGGTCTTAGGCTGCCCTGCATAGTTTTTGCCCTGTGCTCAGCCTGATCATTGTAATTAACCTAATTAAGTTCGAGTCTGAAAATATGTGTATGCTGCAATGTGGTGCAGCATGATGCTAGGCAACCTGGCGGATATGTTCAACCTGCATTTTACGGCAAAAATAGGCCTGCTCCCGGTTATTTTTTAATGATATATAACTTTAAATTTGATTTTTGACATTATATTGGAGATGAATTAAGTGAGCAAAAGCCATGAAATCAATAGTACAGCTCAATATATATTTGTTCAACCACCTTTCACATGTCTGTCCAACCCATAACCCTAAATATGAAGGAGACAACCACATTGGATCAATTCAATGGTTCTAGGAACCACACAAGAGAAATACTCTAATACTCTCAGTGCTAACTAACTATGCAATATGGTCCTATTTAAGTAAAATTTTGGAAAAAAAATGATGTTATTTTGACTTTTGGAATAAGTTAATTAAAATTGTCTCTTTGGCTCTTTGCTATAATTATAAGGCATTATGTGACTTATGAGTAGGTTTATGTTCCCCACTTTCGTTTAATTATTTTGATTAATTATTTATACAACTCATTTTCTTCGTGAAGATGGCCGGTGAGACAGTAGGTATCAAGCTAGCTAAAGCATGTTTATTTTTAATCCAAACTTTTTCTAAAAAATCATGCAATTGGTGTAAAACAACAGTTTGCGAGTGCAAACATATCATTTATTAAAATAAATCTTTGGGTGATAATACTAGAGATATTGTATTTAATTTTCACTAGCATTACCAAGTTACTGATCTCATTAAAAAAGAACAAGCTTGCCAATTTTATGAGAAAATCATTTTCTAGTTGCAAGTTTCGGCACAAAACTAGAATAGTTCTAGGTTGTTAAAATGATGGTTGTTAGTGCATACCCCCTTGGCATTCTTGGAGAGTTTAATTTGTCTTACAAGATCCTTAAAAAAAATCAATCCAATTAATTATATACCAAGACTCCAAGAGCTACTGTGCCAACATGTATATAAAACTGTTTAATTAGTTAAAGCACCCACGTTGAAACCTAATTAAACAAATAAAAACAGACAAACATCATCATGGCTTGATTCCCCACAGCCTGTTTCTATACATAGAAAAAGTAAGAAAAAAGATTGAACAACATATCACACTAATTGTCATTTCATGTTGGAAAAATGATTAGTATTTAATTAATCATCTTATCATCGTTTCACTTTTTTACGACATATTACATCCATTACATATCAAACAGTGTTGTTTGAGATCATAAAATGTTATACTAATACAAATTTCAATCAATGTTTATTGAAACAATGACCTTCCATTGTAAATGTCGTTTTAGTGATGAGATCGAATGTTTAGGGTTCGAATTCTGCTATCATTACTGAGTTACTGATCTTATTAAAAATAAATTTATTTTAAAAAAATTTGTAAAAAAAATATCTTTATGATTTTATATTAAAATGGATAGAGTAAGTTGGCACATAGTGAATCAAATCCACATGTATGCAAAAAAAAAAAAATAAAAAAAAAATCATACAACTAAGACGTGTGTGCATGTGTTCTTAACTGTACTTGAATTAAACTATGATGTATATATATGATATGATGATAAAACTTCAAACTTGGAATGCTGATGAGAACAGCACATAAGTGACCTTTTTGTTGGGATAGGGCTTTAAGGATTAATGGAGCTTTTATTGTAATGTGGGACATTTGAGTTTCGAAAAGTTCACTCAAATAAGAAAAAATACAAGATTTTGATGACATGATTGTCTACCTTTTGTATCCAGAACATCATCTTCATTATTTTGCCTTTGCATTTTGATTTTGGGACCAAGGAATCTATAATTCTATGTATATTGCGCGTAATGCTTTAATAGAAGAATTAATATAAGATATCGATCATGGTGAAGATCGACTTTAGGTTTAGACCTCAATAATAATTCTCCAACAAGAAAAAAAGAAGAAAAAGAGAGCGAAAGAATTGAGAAAGAACAAGAGCATGAATGGAGATAAGAAATAAAGAAAATGAAGTGACAAATTAAACAGTTTTTTTCCGTTGCCACCTGATTCGTAAAAGAACTCTAAAAGTCGTTGAATATTTTAAATTAATCGCAACAAGGTTCCAGTGTATGTACAGGGAGGCACTGATCTGACAGGAGGTTATCATTTCGATCAGTGTTTAGCATTACTGCCATTTAGGACGTTGAAACCCCATTTGAGTTTGATCCATCTCAGAAAAAGCCGAAGATCACACGAGATTACAGCAGAAGAAGAGATAACAGTAGCAGCACTGCAGCAGCAATGTCTTGTGTGCCTGCAAACATGCTCTGTAACTCTGTTTTCCAGCTGCTCTGTCAGACTGTCACCAGTTATCCCTAGGCAGAATTTGCTAAATAACCACTTGTGTTTGGGCTCAGTTGAAAATGAAACCACAACTGAAACTTGGGTTGGGCTATGGTTAAGACGTAGCGGAACAAAAAAACCGTGAGCTAGATCGGGATCAATAGGCCTGGGTCCGTGAACCTGGATTAATAATCTAAATCCAACTGAATGAATCTATATAGTGCAGAGTGTTTCTGTAAAACATAACCCCATCAACTTGATAGTTGATCAAAGTCAGCTCGGGCTTCGGGTGTGGTTGCATTAGGTCAGTATTGCGCCACTGTTAAATATATATAAGCGTTCTGCTGCTGCCATTTAGGCTGTTGAATTCTCATTCGAATTCGATCCATCTATTTGCAACCTTGCTAATAACAGTTCTGTACACCTATATATCCTAGAGGGGCAAAAAAATGTCTATGGACGGCCTCTAACTTCAGCCTTGTACCAATATCTGGGAATAGACATATATTCCTCATAGATTATGCAATAGACCATATTAATCGAGTTTCATCAGAGCTCGGAAGTATTACTGGCGTAGACCACATTAGAGAAAAACCACTATACCTGAATGTTGACAATTATCTGTCATGGATTACATTCATGAGTGGTGTTTGGGCAGAAATATTGCTAGAAACTTGTGAATCTCAGCTTTCTCTCGCGCTGCAGTCTGATGCAGTGCATTCCAATGTTCTTTATAGGGTTTGACAGTATGAAAGTAAAGAGCATCTCTCTTCCAAAATATGACTATGTATCAAAGCTTTAGAATCCAGGATAAGAAATAAAAATACTCCTAGGACAATATAGAACGTACATGATCTTCTTAAATTATTCAACTCAATGTAGACATACAATAGAAAACATTCAACAAAACAACCATGGAATTATTAGAAAAATGAACGATCCGAGTTTCTATTCATCGTGTGCAGAACGCTTTGGAGGACGTTTGTGTTGACTTGCAGCAGCAGAACGCTTGTGTTGCGTCACAATCTTCCAAATAGGACGGCACGCAAAGATAAAGAAAAGGAAACTAATTGTGCATACAACTATGGCAAGTCAATTTGCATTGGACAAGACCGCAAAGGACCCTGCTATGAATGCTACCATCATGCAATATATGGCAGCTAATGTGCAAAGTGTTGCCACTTTAAGTTGGGATTTGATATCTGTGTCCTCACTTAGACGTCTTGCACAAAAATGACTAAACACCGCATAAAGAGAAAATATCAAAGCGAAGGTATTTGATATAATAAATGCTACGAATGATCCTTTTTCTGACAATACTGCTGTGCCTTGATTTGGTCCGTCACTAATGTAACCTCCTGGTACTGTAATCCCTGCTGTGAAGGAAACTGTGGCAATAAGTGCACCCACTACTAGATCAAAATCACTTTGTTCTTTTAAATCACCACTGTATTTGCGATATCAAACACTCCAGCTTTCCTCTTGTAATAAGAAAAATTTACCTACAAAACCAAAAGAAAGATTTAGAGTTAGGAGAAAAAATGTTTACACTGGATATACACAATGAATTAGTAGCTGATTTTAATTGATAGAAATGATCTCACAAAAATAATCAACCAGCAAACTAGGATGCTGACTACACGAACTCAGATATATGGGAAATAGGACTTATATTAGGACGGATAGGCTTACCGCGTGTAAAACATGTTGCCCTTCCTTATTCTCTGTCGTTTTGATAACTCTAGGATCAAAAAGGAAACATCGCGTCAACAGTTCATTTCCAGTTATTGCAGCAACATGCAAAGGAGTGTTTCCATCGTAGTCTTCCTCATTCAGAACATTATCTATTGGTCTATCTTTTGCTCTCAAAACGTGCTTCACCACTTGAACCCTTTCATATTTAGCAGCAATATGAAGGAAATTTTTTCCTTCATTGCCCACAAGCTCCAAACAACTTGGGCAGAATTTAATAGTATCTTCTATGATGCTTAAATCTCCATTCTTTGCAGCATGCTGAAGTAATGTCCACTCTTCGTCCCCTGTTCGTACTTTTGTTTGGTTCGGGAGCATCTTAAATAACAACTTTTTTTATTTCCCCTGGATATATATAAGACATAACATTAAATTAAGGCTCAATTACAGCTTACACATATAGTAGCCATGCATCTTTTTTCACATTGGTACCAAGCTAACCTGAATTTCAGTGGTATCTGATGCACCATATCTATTTCAATTGGCAATTTGAAATAATACAAGTATGTAATGATGAAATGTTTCGATCCAGGTACCAAATATAAGAAATTAATTATCAGATTAGGGAACATAATCATATAAATCTTGTTTGAACTTTGAAGCCTCCTCATTAGGGAAATGCTTTAAGTAGATTACCTGAATCTCGTTTGTTTTCATTTGACTTGGCTTCTCAGATAGCCATCATAAGTGGAGTCTCACCAGAGGTATATATTAGTAGTGTATTCAAAATCATTATCTGCTTCAATGAGCAATTTCACTGCCTCAAGTTTGTGGTTTAACACAGCCTTATGCAAAGCAGTGTCACCCTGTTCGTCTACCATCGTCCACAACATCTTCTGAGGTAGTTTTTCAACACCTCCACACTTAATGAGAAACTTGAGCATCTTAGCTTCCCCTCTCGAAGCAGCATCATGCAATGCAGTGCGCCCGCCCTTACTTGGATGTTATATTAGTGAAGGACATCTTTTACACTGAAAGATTTGATAAGTAATACCTTACGTTTAGTATACGTTATATGTTAAACTACATAGAGCCTTATTTAAGGTGGCTTAAACGTACTTAAACGTACATATATGTAAATCTCTTCACATAAAACTAAATGATTTTCTTGCACAGCTTTAAAAAAAATTGTATCACCATTTTCGTCCCTGGAGTTCAGCAAAAGCTTTGCGTCAATCTCCTTTAAAAAATTAGGGTTTGATTCCATCAACCAATTCATCATCACAAAGTTGTGTTTTTCCACAACCCAGTGCAAATTCTTAGTGTGCAGTGTCAACTTTTTATCCACTCTAGGATCCTCAAGGAGACATAATATTATACTTTCATTTGTGCCTAGGACAGCAACATCCAGAGGTGTTCTTCCCAAATTGTCTCGCTTGTTTAAAGCACTTGAAGCTATTACTGTCATTCCTAAAATGTGTTTCATCATTTTAGCATCTCCAAACTTAGCAGCAAGATGGAAAACATTTTGACCTTCATTGTCCACCACCTCTGAACTCTCTGGGCAGCACCGAATAATATATCCAACTGAGTTCAAATAATCTTTCGATACAGCATAGTGAAGTGCTGTCCATCCTACAGTTCTGGTGCAGTTAACATATCTGAAATTACATAAAATATGTCAAGTATAGAGAAAAAAATGGAAATTGCAAAAAGAAGCAGCAGAATACTACTTCCGTGACGCACCAAATGTGTCACTATCTCAAAAAAAAGTGACGTACATACCCGATGCGTCCCATTCCTACAGTTCTGGTGCAGTGACCATTATGGTGAAGAAGATCGTTAAAATTATGAAGATGGACATATTAATAAATAATAAGTTGAGCTGATGTTGCGTATATAGTTGTTTAAGCATCAGTTTTTACGTTCTCCAGACCAGGTTTCCGACTTCTTAAGGAACTGGCAACTGGTTAAAAAACCAAATAGAACTATTTTGAAGAATACCTCATATGATCCATTTCAAAATTTTCAATCAGTATCTCTATAGATAACACAGTGTGTTGCAAATTGGGAAAAACATAAAAGAAAAAAGAAGCAGCAGTAATAGTATCATTACCTGGACTATCATCCAACTCTGCCTTCGCAATAGCAATCAAAAGCGGAGTCTTGCCTTCACTGTTTGCACCATATGGGAAATCAGGGTATGCTTCAATGAGCAATTTTGATATCTCAAGGTTTGACCTTCCTCCCACAGCGCAATGTAATGGAGTATCATTCTTCAGATTAGCAGCTGTCAACAGTGCATTATCTGGGTCTGCTTCAATTAACAATTTCACAGCCTCAGGTTTGTAGTTATACACAGGCTTGTGCAGCACTAAGTCTCCATTGTGATCTCTCAATGTCAAGGTTTTCATCGGATGTACTTTGTGTACTCGTTGGCTTTCTATGTCTTGTTGGTACTCCAAATCTGCTTTGACACCAGCGCTAATGATGAGTTTCATCATCTCAAGTCTCCCTCTGAATGCAGCGTGATGCAGTGCAGTGCATCCATGTGTACGCGTTTGATGGAATACCAGCAAAGGACATCTTTCACAGATCACTTCACAACAATCTAAACGATTCTTAAATATAACAGCAGAAAGAACAGTATCATCATTTTCATCTCTGGCATTCAAAAGAACATCAAGTGCAGCTTCCTTGAAAAAAATCCAAATCTCCCATTCTTGCATGATTGATGGCATCCATTTCTTTGGCGACCCCCAACAGTTTGCTTGATGTTTAAGTAGTGTAAGCAAATCAGAAAAACATAGAACTTTGAATGAAAAACTAAAGGCTTTGATCTATTGATCAAAGTCTGACAAACTGAACTCAATTGACTCGATACATTCGACCAGATTACAACTTATTTATAGACAAAGAAATCATAGTGGATAATCCTACTTCACACCGCGAAAGAACAGTACATCATTGGACTAATTAAGACTGACCTGGACAAATAACTTACTAGGACTGACCTGGACAATTTAATCTGACTTGAACAAACTGATGACACATCAATTCTCAACAAGTTTAACTGATGACAGAAATTTAAACCTTTATATATGTTGTTTAAAAACAAACCTAACCTGTAACAAAAAAGATTATTTTCAGTAAACAGGAGTGAAACAAATAACAGTAAGATAACTGCTAATGTCTGCAAGTTTCGAAACTTCTTGCAAGTTGACTTTAGTCACCCAAATTGATAATTTCCATGAAGTAATAAGTAATTGACTTATAAATGTTGATGTTCTAACCTACACATACACTTGCACATATACATTTGTAAAATACCACTTGGCTTACGAAAATAACAGTTGTGTGATTGTAAGTTTTAATCTAATATTTGGAAAAATACCACAGTTGGTTTTAGAAAACAAAATATGTGAAAGATCAACACATTTTCTATTGACGCATGAGGATAAAAAACTTTCATTTTCTCGTCACATTTTCCATCAAGTTGACAGAGTACACTAGTAAGACAGAACTGAGTTTGTTGAAGATTAATAAGTTCATACAATTACTTGCAAACAACTTATTATTATAACATGTTACTGTTTTATTCAATTTTGTGTAGTCAAGACTCAAGATAGCATTTTACGGTCTTTCTGACCTGCACAACCTCTTTCCCAAAGGTTTTCTATAACATACATGTTAATCAGAAGTTAGTCTTCTGAAATATGTATCAACAGTTATCGGGTTCCAACTGCATAACTTCTCCATTTTTACGACTTTAGCAATCTCCAAATGAAGCTTATATAGTACTTTACACCAAAAGAAATGAGTATAGTTCAACTATCATGGTTCTTGTTTATCCATTGCCTCTTCTGAAAAGGGACACAACCACATACAAGTAGGCTACACATATATATAAATTTTTTTTGATGGAAGACATAGGATTAACATTATGACTTTTGGAGTCTGATCTTGGCTTGATCACCTAGGATTAGATTTTACGGCGTTACATTTAATAACCAATTGGGCTTAGTTGCCAATCACTGAGGCTTGAATACTAGCCCTCAGCCCTCTAAAGAAACGCATAGCTTAGTGGCCTGAACTGAATCATTTAATTTCCTATGTAGTCATTTGGTCTCTGTGGCGAACTCGAAATGAAATTGCTTTCAGTAATGGCTCTGTGGATATTTACGTGTTCTGCCTCAATATTTCCAAGGTGGGTACAGGCTAAAGAAGAATTATCAGGTGGCTGCCTCAATATTTCCAAGGTGGGTACAGGCTAAAGAAGAATTATCAGGTGGCTGCCTCAATATTTCCAAGGTGGGTACAGGCTAAAGAAGAATTATCAGGTGGCACAGGTTATGGAGGACTGGTAATCAGTGATAAGGAATCAGTGGTGATTGTACTTATGTGCAGGGAGTCTGTAGCCCTAGAATGTTGCTGCTGGTAGTTTCTGGTGCTGAGCTGACACTGGAGTGCATGGGAGGGATGTTGTTGCTGGCATACTGGACTTTATGCTATGTGCTTGGTAACTATTTGAAACTGCTGCACTACCCTTTGCAGGTTTGCAATGTGTGCTACTGATGCAACCATGCTTAGTCAACACTTTATGCTGCTAGTCGTTTGAGGTTGAACATCTCCCTAGGGTTGCCTAGCTCCCGAACCAGTAGCGCTTTACGCTGACCCATGTGATAGCCTCCGGTTTTTGTTGTAGCACCTTTGGGCAGGAGTGACACTAACTATAGTGGGGATGATGAGGATTGCTGCACAAATCTGAAACGGACTCAGTCATGAAGGACTGTATTTATTGTAACTGTTTTTATTAAGAGTAGTATCATTCAGTAGTATGTTATGTATTACTAGTAATTTCAGAAGTTTGAGTTAATGAAATACTACATTACATGGGCTGCCAAACCCAACTCGATCCTTGCATTTTTACACCCTTGCCAATAACATTTCTGTTCACCTGCACAAATCTGGAAGGGAAAAAAAAAAGTCTTAGTCGAGTCTCGTGACGAAACGCAGAAGTATTGTTACTGGCATAGATCACATTAGAAAAATACAAAAAAGGAAGGTACAGAAACTGGAATATTGTTACCTGAATGTTGATAATCTGTCTTTTTTCTGCGGGTCAATTGGCCAATACACCCCCTTTTTGTGTCACGTTTGGCCAATACATCCCATTAGTCTAAAATTTGCTTTTACCACCTGTTTAACTGTTTGACTCTGTTACTACAAACAGTCAACTAGGTTTGACTCGGTCAAACCTTTTAATTGACCTAATTACCCCTAAATTTTAAAATACCCAAATTGCCCCGAAATGATCTCAACCATCAATCTAATATGTATACTAAGATCTAATTTAAGCCGTCGATCTTAGTTGCTATTCTCTTACCATCTAAGCCGTCAATTTAGTTTTTGATAGATCCAATCATAGCCGTCAATTTAAGTCTTCTTCCTCGTTATAAAACATTAACGGGAAATTTTGACTTAACCCCCCAAACAATGGACGTCTTTTGATTAAACCCCCATATATTCAAAAAATTTGACTTTCCACCCCACCGTTTGATTCCGTTAGATTTTCCATCCAAACCTAATTTTAACTTCCCTAAATACCCCTCTTTCTATTATTAGTCAAAACCCCCTAATTAAAACCGGTTTTGTTAAAAGATGGAAAATTACCCTTTTTTTTTTTTACCTTATCTTCTTCCCATCTTCTTCTTCTTTTTCACATCTCATTCTTCTGCACATCACCTTCTACAAAAAAAGTAATTAGAATCTGAAATCGATCTCCTTCTTCATCACATCTCACGACCAAAAAAAGCAATTAGATCTGAAATCGATCTCCTTCTTCATCACATCTCACGACCAAAAAAATGAATTAGAATCTGAAATCGATCTCCTTCTTCATCACATCTCACAACTGTTTCTTCTTCTTCTCCACTTCTTCTTCTTCTCCACTTCTTTTTTTCAAATCTTGAATTTGTCATTTGAAATTGAAGCAATCGCAAAATGAACAATGGGGAAGGTGGATCTAAGGTAAGGTTATAAGTGTATGAACAATGGGTACTCTTCTTCTTCTTCTTCTTCTTCTTAGATTTAGTTTTTCATTTCCATCAACTATTGATTCTGGTTCTGGGGGGTTATGTCAAATACATACAAATACAGCGGGGATTTTTTATAAACTAATTATTGATTTTAATAATAGAAAGAGGGGTATTTAGGGAAGTTAAAATTAGGTTTGGATGGAAAATCTAACGGAATCAAACGGTGGGGTGGAAAGTCAATTTTTTTGAATATATGGGGGTTTAATCAAAAGACATCCATTGTTTGGGGGGTTAAGTCAAAATTTCCCAACATTAACATCACTTGGAGGTTTATTCCACAACAACAAATTGAACCTAGCAATGGATGATGTCGAAGCTTCTTCGTCAAAACTCAAGGTAATTCGTTCTTGTAAGGTCAATTGATGGTTAATTTCTGAAACTAAATTCGAAAAATTGGTTATTCAATTTTCTGATTTCTCAGATTTCTCAGGTGAATTCAAATAGAAGGTCCAGTCGACTGAGGTCCAGTCGACTGGGGAGTCCAGTCGACTGGAGCAAAGAAACCTGGAGGTTCTCTCTTCATTTTCAGCTCGAGTGCGGCCAATTTTCTTTCACGATTTCATGATTTCGCGATTCTTAACCAATGGAGATTCCAAACTTCAAAGATCAACTCTAATTTGTTCGAGCCTAAAAGAAAATTGTCAAAGCCCTAGATTTCTAGGGTTTTCATGGCGGGAAATACCAGAGAATTGGAGGGAAGTTTTTGGCAGACTCAATGAAGAAGAAGATAAAAAGAAGGTGTATTATTGAGTTTGTAACAAAAGGGCAACTTAGTCTATTCCTACTGAAGTATCGAAGGTTTAGATTAGATCTTAGTATACATATTGGATTGATGGTTGAGATCATTTCGGGGCAATTTGGGTATTTTAAAATTTAGGGGTAATTAGGTCAATTAGAAGGTTTGACCGACTCAAACCTAGTTGACTGGTTGTAGTAACAGAGTCAAACAGTTAAACATGTGGTAAAAGCAAATTTTAGACTAATGGGATGTATTGGCCAAACGTGACACAAAAAGGGGGTGTATTGGCCAATTGACCCTTTTTCTGCAGACTTTTATTAAAAAAGGGAAGAGTTACAGAAACTGGCATATGTGATTGAGTGCATTACAGACATTCCAAGAAAATAGTGGCATCAACATCAATCAGATACATGAGAACCTCAGGCTTCTCTCATGCTGCAGCCTGATGCAGTGCATTTGATTTTTCTTTGTAGATTTAACAGTATAAAAGTGAAGATCGAGCATCTCTCTAGCTTACAGAAATAAAAATACTGGTAGAACTTAAGAACAATAAAGAAAACCATTATTAAAACAAGGCAAAAACTTATTGTTTGGATTATAAAAAATGAAAGGTCAGTTTCTTTTCATCAAGTGCAGAAACTGACACCAAGAAACATATTTGGGCGGTGATCAGAATTGCTTAGGAGAAACCAAAGCATAATTCCATCACTAAGTAGAACGCTTGTGTTGACTTGCAGGAGTAGAACGCTTGCGTTGCATTGCAATCTTCCAAATAGGACGACATGCAAAAATAAAAAAAAGGCAACTAATTATGCATACAACTATGGCAAGCCAATTAGAATTGGCCAACACCGCAAATGACCCTGTTATGAACGCTACCATCATGCAATATATGGAAGCTAATGTGCAAAGTGTTGCCACGTTAAGTTGGTAAATGATATCGGCTTCCTCACTTAAACGTCTTGCACAAAAATGACTAAACACCGCATAAAGAGTAAATATCAAAGCAAAGGTATTTGAGATAATGAATGCTGCGAATGATCCTTTTTTCGATAGAACTGCAGTGCCTTGATTTGGTCCGTCACTAATGTAACCTCCTGGTACTGTAATCCCTGCTGTGAAGGAAACTGTGGCAATAAGTGCACCCACTACTAGATCAAAATCTCTTTGGTCTCTTAAATCACTTTGGTCCACTGTATCTGCGATATTAAACACCCCAGCTTTCCTCTTGTCATAAGAAAAATTTATCTTCAAAAGGGAAAGAAAAATTTATATTAGTAGCTGATGTTTTACATTGGCATACCTACACATTAATATAGTAGCGGTTTTTCAAGACAAAATAGGCTTACCGCGTGTAAAACATGTTGCCCTTCCTTATTCACTGTCGTTTTAATGACTCTAGGATCATAAAGGAAATGCAGTGTCATTTGTTCATGCCCAGTTAATGCAGCAATATGCAAAGGAGTGTTACCATCATAGTCTTCGTCATTCAAAACACTAACTGCAATATCTTTTGCTCTCAAAACGTGCTTCACCACTTGAACCCTTTCCCATTTAGCAGCAATATGAAGGAAATTCTTGCCTTCATTGTCCACCAGCTCCAAACAACTCGGGCAGAACTGAATAATATCTTCTATGATACTTAAATCACCATTCTGTGCAGCATGCTGAAGTAATGTCCATTCTTTGTCCCCTGTGCGTTCTTTTGTTTGATTTGGTAGCATCTTAAACAGAAGCTTTCTTATTTTCCCTGAGTATATCATTAACAACATGAAATTTGCTACCTAGCTAAACTGAATATAAGGCTTTATCATTTATTCACATTGGTAGCTGAACTATATTTTCAATTTGAATAATATAAGTACTGATCTGCAAATGTTTCGACAGATACGAATATCTGGCATAGTACAGGTGAGTAAGAATTAATTATATGATTAGGGAGATGATTTAAGTAGGGTGAAAAGTGTATAAGATTACCTGAATCTCGTTTGTTTTCCTTTGACTGGCCTTCACGGATAGCCATCATAAGTGGAGTCTCACCAGAAGTATTAGTAGTGTATTCAATATCCTTATCTGCTTCAATGAGCAATTTCACTGCCTCAAGTTTGTGGTTTAACACAGCCCTATGCAATGCAGTGTCACCCTGTTCGTCTACCATCGACAACAACATCTTCTGAGGTACTTTCTCACCAGCTCCACGTTCAATGTCTTCTTCTTCCTCTTCATTATATGATTTGGCACCAGCAGTAATGAGAAACTTGAGCATCTTAGCTTCCCCTGTCCAAGCAGCATCATGCAATGCAGTGCGCCCACCTTTACTTTGATGGTATATTAGTGAAGGACATCTTTTGTAGATCTCTTTACACAAAAGTAAATGATTTTCTTGCACACCTTTAAAAAGAATTGTATCACCATTTTCGTCCCTGGAGTTCAGCAAAACTTCTAAGTGAATCTCCTTCAAAAAATCAGGGTTCGCTTCAATCAACAAATTCATCATCACAAAGTTGTGCTTTTCGACAACCCATTGCAAATGCTTAGTCACTGTCAGCTTTTTATCCACTCTGGAATCTTCTAGGAGACATTGTGTTATACTTTCCTGTCCGGTAAGTACAGCAGCATCCAAGGACGTTCTTCCAACATTGTCTCGGCTGTTCAACACGGTTGAAGCTATCACTTTCATTCCCAAAATGTATTTCAGCATTTCAACATTTCCAAGGTTAGTAGCAAGATGAAGGAAATTTTGACCTTCATTGTCAACCACCTCGGAACTCTCTGGACAAGACCGAATAATATCCCCAACAGAGGTTAAATATCCTTTGGAGACAGCATAGTGAAGTGCGGCCCAGCCTTTTTTACCAATGCGTACCTTACTTTGGCTTGGTTGTAGCTCCAATATCAGCTTCAACATATCTTAAAGCATATAAAATGTGTCAATTTTAGAAAACAAGAATACTAATAAGTACCTGAACGATTATCCCGTACCTGGACTATCATATAGCTCGGCCTTTTCAATAGCGATCAAAAGTGGAGTTTTGCCTTGGCTATTAGCACCGTAAGGAAAATCTGGGTCTGCTTCAATCAACAATTTTGCTATTTGATGGTTTGACTTTGGTCCCACAGCATCGTGTAATGGAGTATCATTATCAATACTAGCAATCCTCAACAGTTCAGCATTAGGGTCTGCTTCAATCAACAATTTAACGGACTCGCTTTTATAATTATGCACGGAAAAGTGCATTGCGGTTTCTCCTTTATGAGATCTCAACGTCAAAGCTGTTTTCCTTGGAGTTGTTTTGTGTACTCCTTGGATTGAAATGTCTTGTTGGTCTTCCGAATCTGCTTTAACTCCAGCGCTAATGATGAGCTTCATCATCTCAAGTCTCTCTCTGTATGCAGCATGTCCCAGTGCAAAGTATCCATATGTAGAGGTTTGATGGAATACCAATGAAGGACATCTTTCGCAGATCACTGCACAACAATCTAAATGATTCTCATATATAACAACAGAAAGTACTGTATCATCATCATTGTTTCTGGCATTCAAGATAACATCCAGTGGAGCTTCTTTGAAAAAATCCAAGTCCCCCATTCTAGCATAATGGATGGCATCCATTGCTTTGGCAGTTCTCCACTATTTGCTTGCTTGATGTTTCAGTTATAGCTTACTGCAACCAAACAGCCAAAAACCCAAACTCTCATAATTGGAACTAACTGAAATCACAAAACTGAGAGAATAGAGTAAAGGCCAAAGGGTATGCATGCCTTATTTTGAAGTAATACAGATTGAACTCTGCATATGTTACTTTTTAGAACTCTGCATAGTCTTGATTCCAACCTGAAAAAAATGTAGTTTATTTTAGTAAGTAAGAATCAACAAAAAAACATATAAATTACACAAAAAGAACTGACCTTTCCATAAACTTGAATTAATGAGGATATATGAACAATGGCTATGATTTTCTGAGCTAGTCTCACATGGTCTTGCTAAATTAATGAAGTGTTAAACAATAATGGTTATAGCACCATACTCTTATCATATGTAATATGTAGTGGTGATTTAGTTTTTGTGTTGCTGTGGTGATGAGTTTAAGTTCACACTATAGGAGGATTAGGTAGTGTGGTCTGTATTTACAAGTGGCTATTAGAAAATGAATCGCACCAACTTTCAAATTTCGAAAATAATGTGTATCAGTAAGAAAATGTTAAAACATTTCGAATGGATAAAAATAATGCTCGAAAAAAACATCCAACCAACAAAACAACCATATATTTTGGAATGGCAAGTAACATGCCTGTTGTCATGTTACTTGGGGGAATTGCAAATGTTTCCTGTCTGTTGTCTATAATACAATATTTGCAAAAATAACATTTGAGTTTAGAAAACAGAAGATTCCTTGACTTACTTAGATTTGAACCTCCAAGTAACACATTGTATCTGGAAAAAGCATATTATATAATTGCTTGTAAACAAATTTTTAGCATTAACACCTGTTGGGGTTCGGCGTAACACCTGCATATTTATTAATGTAGCAAAAATGCAAAATAATTGTCTTAATCAACTTGTATTTTCTAGTATTGTTAAAAGATCTAACTACTTTACAAATATTTGTTAAGTTTTATGAGTCATAATAACCATTTTAGTGAGTTTCTGACCTGAGCAACCTCTTTCCGAAGGTTTTCTTCTGCGTATACATGCTAATCAGAAGAAGATGACTTCTGCGAGCAGTGATCTGGTTCCAACTCCAACCTTAGCAATCTCCAAATGAAACTTATAATGTCAAAAAATTTAATCTGTTGTGATTTTTTGGTGTGCGGTTTGTGGACCCCCCCGCGCACAATTGATTATTATGACTTTTTTGGTGTGCGGTTCAACTTTCATAGTTCTTGACTTCTTGTGTGTATCCATTGTCTCTTCAAGTAAACAAACCAACTTTAGGTAAAAACCAATCATGGATCCATAATGTTCAGTTTTGATATATGCATTAACCTGTTTCCAGATTAATGCATTAACTAGGTCAGGTCGCTGTTTGACTGACCAAGGTAGAGATTTGAGATCGGGGGTGGCTGCACCTCGATGAGATCGAGATTGCCTACGTACTCTAGCTCGGGCGAGTGGAACCTAGAGATCAAGCCATCGTAGTTTTGTTCTTATAGAAGGTGAAAGGGCGCAGATCATGGGATCTTGCAGATTCTCCGACATCATAATGAGAGCATAATCATGGCATTGATTATGTAACGGGCGAGGATATTCTCTGTGCATTGATTATGCAACGGGCGAGGATATTCTGTGCATTGATTAAGGGCATGTGTGTATGAGGAGGTCGCCAACGGTTGTATAGTCGAACTGCTCTGGTTGGTCTTTAGCTGGGTCGTGCAGTGGGAAACCTGGTGGAATATTGGGCAGGCCACGTATCATGTTTTGAATGGCTGGAGTATGTAGTACCCCTAGATAAGCCCCCTCTTTTTAGGTCGATGAAAAATCGGGCTGAAAAGACCTTTTGATCGCTCGCCGAGCTGGTTGAGTCGATCTCTACTTTTGAATCTTTGAAATTGTACACGTGGCTGCCATGCATTGCTGTTTTATATCATCATTGCGCTTCGTGGGGTAGTGGAGTGGTTTCCTCGAGCAGTAACTTGCTTTAATTTGGCAACTGATGTACGCTTTGTCTGATGCGTGTTTGTCTGACACGTGGAATGATCGACGGTGGATGTTAAAAGTCGGAGTAGTGAGAAATAACTGCAAAGTTCGTGTTTGTCTGGTTGTGATCCTGTCCGTTGATTAGAACTTCATCGATAGCTGGGATCTTTCTTGGACTTGTATTTAAGGTGAACTTGTTGTAGTGATTTTCTTACTTTCTTCATTTGCTCTCTCGAACTGCTGTCGATCTGTCCTTGCGACCTGAAGATCTTGAGAGCTTTTGAGGTCAGTAACTTCTCTTTACTTTTGCATATTACTTCTCCCCATTCTTCTTCTTTTTTATTTCATTTGAGAGATGTTTGAGGCGAGTGATTCGCAAAATGATCATTTGAGTGGAGGTAACTATGAGTCTGATGAGGAGAGGACTCGGTCTGGAAATGATGCAAGTACTCCTGAACGAGGTGAGGAACAGGAGGGGGATAACCCTGGTAGTAGTGGTCCTGATGGGGAGGATAGCTCTGATGATGAAATGGTTGAGGGTGACCATCAATCTTTTCATCGTGTTGTGAATCTTGCTTATGTAAAGAGGCATATCGCCTTTAGGTCGAGCTATGGGCTGGACACCATAAGTAACCTTGAAATTAGGTTTTTAGGAGATCGTTTGTTGACTGAAGCGTATCGACCTAATAACCCTTTTTCTGTTGTGTTCACTCTGGGTCAATTTCGTGCTGGTCTCCGTCTGCCTCTTTCGCGTCTGGTCATCGATCTCCTTAACACCATTCGGCGAGCTCCATGCCAGATGAATGGTAATTTCTTGAGAAATATGAGGGTGATCGACAACCTGAATAGGTCGCATAAATGGGCCATTACTGTGGCTGACGTGCTTGGGCATTTCTGTTTTAAGCGATCTGCCAAGACGGAAAGCGGAGGTTATAACATGCAGGTTCGCCCTGAACGTTTGCCTCTGATCTATACGGTCAGTAGTGAGCCTTGGTGGAAGGAGCCCATGTTACTCACTGGTCGAGTTACTAAGGATAACATGTTGTTGCTGTATGTCACTAGGAATTTGTCAGCTGATCGTAAGTGCTTAGGTCGCTTCTTTATAGGTTTGATCTTGTTGTGCGATCTGTGGTTTTGACCCTATTTTTTTTTGTTTTTCAGTAATTAAAGACGATTCTGTTGTGAAGTGTACCGTTGTTGAGTCTTGCCTGAACATCTTTGGTTTCTGTTCGGACGAGAAAAAGATCAAGCTTCTACCCCATCTGCGTGAGTACTTTGTTCCAAAGGGCGGTGCCAAAACTATTGCTGATGAGCTCGAACGAAGGAAAGCTCTTAGGTTGAACTTCATGGCTCAAATAAGAAAGGGTGGTGCTGAGAAGGCTAAAGCTGGTTGTAGCAATCGGGCTGTTGAAGTTGACAAATTGCATCTTGTTTCTCCTCCTCCTTCTATCCCAAAGTTTTCTGCGAGCTCTAAAGGGAAGAAAAGGTCGCTGACCGGTCCTGTCAAGCTCGCTCCTTCTCCTGCTGCGATACGAGCTGCTGATCCTCCTCGACCTGTTGTTGAGGCGATCAAGAAGTTTGTTGGTGCGAGCTCTGGAAAGGGGAAGGAAGTGACATCTCCCTTTCTCCCTGATCCTATATCTTACAAGAATAGGCAAGGGGAGATCTTCCAGGTTCTGAACAATGATAGTGCTCTCTCCAACCCCCTTGTCTATCAAGCTATTAATGAGGCTATGGTTCTGGAAGCTGACCACCATGCATTATGGCTCAATCTCTGCCTCTTACCTGCTCGAAGATCAATTACGCCATCCCACTCGTAAGTGTGTGTTTTTGCCTCCTTTTCAAGTTGAACTTAGAAGTATGTTTTCATGTTTTGAACTTTGTTTTGTAGTTGAATACATCATTCCAGGAGGTGAGAGGTGTAGCTGAGGCTGGAGCTCAGGCTGATCTGGACCTTAAGCGAGCTAGAGATGATCTTCACAATGCTAAGAACGAGTTACTGCTGCGCGACCTGAGGATTAGAGAGCTGGAGAAGGACGCTTCTCAATACGAGCTGACAATTCACGAGCTGATGGTTTCGTTGTAGAGCTCTAGGAAGCAATGTGAGGAGAACGGCTTGGCCTGGCAATCTCATTGTGAAATGCTAAAGCGACAACTTGAGGAGGTAGGATCGGCCGAAAGAGAGGAGACGCCGGTGGTTGAGGAGCCGAATCTGGTTGCACCGTAGGACACGATGGGCCCTGGAGAGCAGATAATGGAGGCGCAGGATGAGCCGGTTGAGCAGGAGCAACATCAGTGACTTTTTTCTTCTTGAGTGTTAGTGAGGTTTTTAACAATTTGTTCTTGAAAGTTGTGTTTGTTGATGGGGTGCCCTTTGTGGCTTGAAAACAATAGTCTTGAATGGACTTGGTTTCGACCTTGTCCATTCTTGGCGCTCTGGTTCTTGGTTCTTGGCTTGAGGCCATAAACAATAGTGATCGATCTGCTTCGGCAGGTCAATTGCGCTTTTACTTTTCTGCAATTTTCCTTTCTTGGATAATGTCTTCTGTCTTTTTGGGCGACTAGTTTTCAGGGAGTCCTGGTAGCTCGTTCAGAAGGCAGGTAGACGAGATGAATGGCTGTAAGCAGGGCGGACTGAAATATTTCCTCTTGCATGCCTTAGTTTTAATGAATTTGTTTTTTGATACTTTATCTCTCTTGTTCTTGTAGTTTGCCTTGATTTTTGAAGGTAGTTCTGCTTTACGAGCTGCAGCTAGGGATTGCTGAAGTAGCCCCTAAGTAGTATAGGTCGATGATGTAAATAGAAAGTAGATCGTTTTTCCTGTAATAGTTAGCTTATTTGGAATAAATAAATAAAATAAACTTTTTACTTTGTTACCTTGCTCGCTTTTTACTTTCTGTTATTTGTATTGTCTGCGTGGCTAGATTGCAAACATCAAATAATAAAGTGAAGTATGAAAAATCGACCTGGGATGAGATTTGGTCGTTAGATTATGAGCTCGATTTACTTAGGTCGTGGCGAAGTTATGACCTAAGTAGGAGGGTGTTAGTTGGAGTATAGATGTCAACTTAACACTCAAACATTATCAAGGGGACTAGAGTATTGATAATTTAAATGTCTAGGGATTGAATTTGACCTATTCAAGCCATTCACGTATGAATTGAGATGAAGGCAAAATCGAGCTTGTTTATTAAAATATGAGAACGCATGGTTACATTTTACTAGTAGAATTTCCTCAAATGATAAGCATTCCAAGGATTCTTGACATCCTCTCCTTCCGGAGTCTGAAGGCTATAAGATCCATTGCCTTGAACCTTTGTGATGATGTAAGGTCTTTCCCAGTTAGCATTGAGCTTCCCAATATTTGCTTTTCTCTTATTGTGAAACATTCTTCTTAGTACGAGCTCTCCTGGTTGAAAAGTTCGAGGTCGTACTCCTTTGTTGTAAGCTCGTTTTAACCTTTGTTGGTACTGTTCGAGCTTAATGGTGGCATGGTTCCTTCTTTCTTCATCCAGGTCTATCCCGAACGACCAGACCTGGTTATTGAGTTCGGTATCGACCAGTAGTGACTTGGTCGTGCCAAATGTCAGCTCGGTTGGGATGACAGCTTCTACTCCATAACAAAAGCTGAATGGAGACATTCTTGTTGATGTTCTAGGAGTTGTTCTGTAGGCCCAAAGGTTGTTTTCTAGCTGTTGTGGCCACTGATCTTCTTGATCTTCAAGCTTTTTCTTCAAGTTAGAAAGAATTTGTCTGTTCGCAGGTTTGACCTGACCATTGCTTTGTGGATATCGAAGAGCTGACCTGGAGTGCTCGATTTTCCACAGTGCGTAGAAAGCTTTAATGTTCTTTCCAACGAACTGGGTTCCGTTGTCAGTAATAACTCGTTTGGGCAAACCAAATCTTGTAATGATGTTTTCCCATAAAAGTCTTCTCACATCTGCTTGAGTGACATTGGTGAGAGCAATGGCTTCCACCCATTTCGTGAAGTAGTCGACAACGACTAGAACAAAAAAAATTTCGTACTTCTTCTCTTTAATCAGTGGGCCCATGATGTCAAGCCCCCACATGTGAAATGGCCAAGGAGCAGTGATGTTGATAAGGTCGTTGGGGTGTTGATGAGTGTGATCGGCAAAATGTTGACACTCCTTGCACCTTAAAACGAATTTCTTTGCATCCTTCTTCATTCTTGGCCAGAAATACCCTTGTGAGATCGCTTTGTAAATTACTGTTCGACCTCCAAAATGATTTTCACATTCTTCTTCATGAATCTCCTGATAGATGATTTGCCCATGCTTGGGAATTAAGCATCTTAAGAGTAGACCAGTTGTTGATTTTCGGATTAGCTTTCCCTCATGTAACTTGTACATAGTGACCTTATGTAATAACTGGCTGGCCTCCTTTTTGTTTATTGGGAGCTCGCCAGTTTGCAAAAAGTTGATGAAGGGTTCCATCCAAGTTCCTTTGATATCTTATAAGGTAGTGGCAAGTAGGTCGCTGATTTGATTGACCTCTTCTTCTTTTTGTAAATACGCAGGTAGCGTGTTTACTGTTATTGTTAGAGCTCGAGGTCGATCTGATTCGACCTTGGAGGTTAGGAATGCGAGTGAATCAGCATGTCTGTTATCATCTCTTGGGATGCGATCGATAGTGAAGAAACTGAATTTAGTGATAAGTTCCTTTGCTTTGCTTGCATATCTTATCAAATTGACTCCGTGTATTTGGTAGTTACTTGTGATCTGATTTACTACCAGTTGAGAATCACTGAATGCTTTGAGTCGATCTGCTTGTAGGTCGATAGCCATTTGTAGGCCTTGGATTAGGGCTTCATATTTGGCCTCATTGTTGGAGGTCGAGAAGTCTAGTCGAGTTGATCTTTCATGTTGTGAACCCTCCGATGAGATGAGTACGACACCAATGCCACTACCATTTGCATTGTGGGAACCATCAACATATAGTTGCCAAGTGTTTGGTGGATCGACTTGGACTGGACTGGTCTGGTTTCTAGTTCTGGTTCCCAGCTAGAATCTTCGGCAGGATAGTCTGCTAAGAAATCAGCTACGACTTGGCCTTTAACGGCCTGGCGAGGTACGAACTCAAAGGTATAATCACTGAGCTCGGCTGCCCATCGAGCCATTCGACCTGTTTTGTTCTTCTTTTCTAGTATGTGTCGTAGTGGCTGGTCGGTGATTACTTTAACAGTGTGTGCTTGGAAATAAGGTCTAAACTTGCATGTAGCATAAAGAAGAGCTAATGCTAATTTTTCTAGAGGTGTGTACCTTATTTCTGCTTGTTGCAACACCTTGCTTGTGAAGTAGATTGGTTGTTCGACCTGATTTGACTGCTTGAATAGTACCACGCTGATCGCAAAATCTGATGTGGCGAGGTAGATTCCGAATACATCTCCATCATTAGGCTTAGTGAGAACTGGTGGACTAGATAAGTATGCCTTCAGTTCGGCAAAGGTTTGCTCGCATTCTTCTGTCCATTGATATGCAGCCCTCTTTCTAAGAATATGAAGCATTGGTCGACATTTATCGGATGCTCTAGAAATAAATCTATTGAGAGCTGATACCATGCCGTTGAGTTTTTGGATTTGCTTCTTTGTCTTTGGGCTGGGCATATCGACCAGGGCCCTGATCTAGTCGGGGTTTGCTTCAATACCCCTCCTTGTAACTAGATAACCAAGGAATTTTCCTGATGCCACCCGGAATAAACATTTTTCTGGATGAAGTCTCATCCGGCCTGAATTGTCTTAACCGTTGAAATGTCTGATCGAGATTGGCCAAGTGATCTTGCTCGAGGTCGCTCTTGACCAACATGTCGTCGATGTAGACCTCCATTGTTCGACCTAGTAGGTCGTCGAACATTTTGGTGACAAGTCACTGGTAGGTTGCTCCAGCGTTTCTGAGGCCAAAAGGCATGACTTTGTAACAGAAAATTCCTTGCTCAGTAGTGAATAAAGTATTTTCTTGATCTGGCTCATGCATTGGGATCTGATTGTAGCCTGAGTATGCATCCATGAATGATAGTAGCTCAAAACCACAAGTCTGATCGACTAACCTATCGATTCGTGGGAGTGAGAATGAATCTTTAGGACAAGCTTTGTTCAAGCTTGTAAAGTCGATGCAAACTCTTGTCTTCGCATTCTTTTTCAGGACTGGAACTATGTTGGCCAACCAATCTGGTGTGTCAACTTCTTTGATGAATCCTACCTGTTTGAGTCTGCTAATTTCATCATTGACAGTTTGATGTAATTTTGGGGCAAGTCGTCTTGGTTTGCTTAACAGGTCGATAATTGGGATTTACTCATAGCTTATGGCATGCTATTGATGGATTTATCCCAGGCATATCATTGTACGACTAAGCAAAAACATATTTATTGAGAGAAAGAAAGTTTACAAAATCATTGTACTTATCTGTTCCTAACTCTGAGCCCACATAGACATACTTGCGGTCATTCTCTGACCCTAAGTTCACTTGCACTCCTGGATCTGTGCTTCCAAGTGACAGTTGAGGGGAGCTCGCTTGCTCCTTCTGTAATTGCTATTTGGCCGCGTCTGTGGCCCCAGCTTTCCCCTTCGATGGACTCTTTACTTGATTTGCGACCTCCTTGGTTCCTGAGGTCGTTGCTTTATCAGACGCCACAGCCTCAAGAAATTTGTGGCATTCTTGTGCAGCGTTCTGATTGCCTCTGAGCTCCATTATCCCATTGGGGCCAGGATAACGGAATACTTGATGATAAGTTGATGGAACTCCTCGAATGGCATGGATCCATTTGCGACCAAGTATTGCATTGTACTTGCTTGCAATATTGAGGACGCTGAACTTTGCTGTAATTACCACTTTATCTACCCTTCTGCCTATAGAAACGGGCAGCAATATCTCTCCTTTTGGTTCCTCTCTCGAGCTATTGAAGCCCAAGATTGGATGAAGTCAGGAATGAGGACTGAATCAGGTAGCCTCATGTCCTTGAAAGTCCTGTACATCAGTATGTTACAAGATGCTACTGGGTCAATGCGGACCCTCTTAACAATGTAATCTGCAATCCTTAATTCAACGACCAGGGCATCGTTGTGTGGAATAACGACCTTGTTGAGATCGTCTTCAGTAAAACTAAGATCTGTTTACTGTCGAGCAGGAATGTTAGTTCGAGCTTCTCGACCTGTGATGTAGTAGACATGGTGCAAGTGTTGTGGAGTTGGACTCATAGATCATGTAGACCACACGACTTTCTTTCTCGCTATCTTCTTCTATCCTATTTGCGACTTGTTTGTTGATGTGGTCGCGGAGGTCACCAGTGGGACCTAATCTTCTTGAGAGGCTTCGCCCTCTGCTTCGTGCTGGACTTGAAGAGTCATTTCTTGCCTTGCTCTGAGATCGTTTAGCAGAACGTGGAGGTGTTCTTGATCTCTTCTTGGTTTTCTTTTCGCTGGATTCTTCTTGCCTTCCGTAGATCCAGTTGTTCAGACTTTTCTCATCAGCCCATGTCTGAAGAGATCGCTTGAGTATGCGACAATCATCTGTTTGGTGACATCGTACCTTGTGGACTTTGCAGTAAGGATGGCCAGAGGTGTCTTCAAGTGGAGTGAAATCTGGAATCTTGCACCAATGGTGATGCTTGATTCGCTCGAAAATATATCCTGCAGGTCATGTAAATCGGTGATACTCACGTTGCTTTGTGGGCAACGCCTTAGCCTTGAATCTCCCGTTGTTGTCTGATCGAGGTCCTTTGGTGGAGCCCCCTTCTACGTTTGAAATAACATGACTTTTCACCCTTCCGGCCAGGGCTTCTTCTAGTTTGATATAACGATCTACCTTGAGATAGAGGTCGCCGAGAGAGGTTGGCCTCTTCATGGCCAAAGACTTGTGAAGGTCTGGCAAAGGGTTCATGCTCCTTTGCGAAATCTTGAATAGAGTGCAGCTCGGTTTTGAATCGAGCGAAGAAATCGCTCAGCAGTTCACCGTCCCGTTGTTTGACTTTAAACATTGCGTCGATGGCGACTGGACGTTTTTTGTTATTGATGTAGAAAATAACGAACTGTTTTTCCTGGTCGCTGAACGAGCTGATCGAACCTGATTTGAGACGGTGGAACCAATCGAGAGCTAGTCCTGTGAGGCTGGATTGAAATAATAGGCAGAGTAGATGATCCTCTTTAATAAGAGCTAGAGATTTGTGGAAACCTTGATGTGATCTGTTGGGTCTCCAACGCCTGAGTACTGATCAAATTTAGGAGCATTGAGTTTGTTGGGCAACTCCTGCTCCAGGATCTCCTTAGTGAATGGAGATTCCTGGAAGTGCTGCAAAGACTGGACAACGAGCTGTTCGGCTGTGTGACCTTTGCTTAATTGTATGGCGGCCTGAGAGGCCTTGAACTCAGCGAGCTGTTGACTGATTTTTTCATACTTGCGATTGCTGTCATTTGCAATGACTGCTCCTTGTTCAGTATTTGTATCGACGTCGCTTGCAGCCTTTAGTTCCGCGTTTTCTTCTTGGAGACGATTTAGTTGGTCTCGTAGTTCCTGGATGATTTGATCCTGAGTAGCCATTTGATGGACAGATGTATGAGTATGACTTTTAGTTGGGTGGGAGGGCTGGTTTTTCGATATAATCGATTTCCTATAGTCGGCGCCAAATGTATTAACCTGTTTCCAGATTAATGCATTAACTAGGTCAGGTCGTTGTTTGACTGACCAAGGTGGAGATTTGAGATCGGGGGTGGCTGCACCTCGATGAGATCGAGATTGCCTACGTACTCTAGCTTGGGGGAGTAGAACCTAGAGATCAAGCCATCGTAGTTCTGTTCTTATAGAAGGTGAAAGGACGCAGATCATGGGATCTTGCAGATTCTCTGACATCATAATGAGAGCATAATCATGGCATTGATTATGTAACGGGCGAGGATATTCTTTGTGCATTGATTATGCAATGGGCGAGGATATTCTGTGCATTGATTATGCAACGGGCGAGGATATTCCGTGTATTGATTAAGGGCACGTGTATATGAGGAGGTCGCCAACGGTTGTATAGTCGAACTGCTCTGGTTGGTCTTTAACTGGGTCGGGCAGTGGGCGACCTGGTGGAATATTGGACAGGCCACGTGTCGTGTTTTGAATGGATGGAGTATGTAGTACCCCTATAATATATCATACTTGAAAAATAAATTACAGCATTATTCAACTAATCCACACGAGTGCACGTGCATCCATCTAGAACACTGATAAAGGCAACCCAACTTGGCTTGACCTTACAATCTCATTCCATGCCCTTCATTGCCATCATGCATTCCAACAAACACAGGTTTTTCTAGCTTTTTCTAAACTCCCGACAATTTGTGTAACCATCAAGCACTTCATTCCATTTTGCAACATCTTATCTACGACATTTCCTCAAATAGTCTATGATCAGAGCTCATATCCCTTTCTGGCAATTCTTCAAACACTTTAATTTGTAACAAGTTTGCAAAATAAAACCATGGTTCGAATTGCATCCGTACTTTCAATACAAGTCTACAAGGTAGACTTGAATATCCGTAGATGCTCCTCCACGTACCGAAATTTTTAAGATAAATTTTAATGCTGATTTTGACAGTAATAAAGTTGCGATCCTGATAACATACTTCATGTTTCTGTTGCTATAACAGATTAAAGACATGGATGCAGAGGACACATACATGTGGGCTGTGGCTGCTACTTGCCTCCAACTTTACCAGCAAATAAAAATTGGAAATTTGAAACATGTGAAAATCTAACAAGTGCAATATAGTATAGAGAAACAAACAATAATAAAGTAATAACAAGTAAAGAACACAGTAGATTTTAACGTGCTAAAACCCAAACAGGAATACGTCCACGATTGTCGTCGAGATAAAAATCAATCCACTATAATATCATTTAAAGATTTACAAACCTACCAACTACCTGCAATCACTGCGAGTTGATACTTTTGGTTATCTCTAACACCTTGACTTCACCAGAGAACTTTGATGCACACACAAGGATACTTGATTTCTTGATAAAAACATAAGAAGACTCGAAGTCGAATCAACACTCACAAAGATGATGATTGGGAATAAGAAGAAGATACAAGGATGAAGATGAAGTTTTCTCTCTAAACAAACACACTCTCTAAACGAGAAGAGTTGGCTGGAAAACTTAGGTTTAGATGTTTGCTTAAACCTATTTATACACAAGAGAAGAAATGATGGTTATTGGCCTAAACCCATGAATCCTGAACCAGGATGTACGGACGTGTTTCGAACGTATTGACGTTTTCTGTTGTGGAACGTACAGACGTAATTCGAACGTATATATGTTTTTTTATTGTATCTGGTACCTATAGACGTTAGAAAGACGTACAAACGTTTTCTACTGTACTTTGGACGTACGGACGTCTTGATCTTGAACGAAAATAGACAAACTGACAAGAGGATGAAAGAGAAAAGACCGGACGCGAACTTCAAGATACGAAGACACATGGATCAAGATCCAACCTAAAAAGACCGGACAACAATAAATGGAGACATAAATTACTATAACTCACATTGTAATGTGAAAACCAAAAGACTTATATTTGAATATGAAAAGCCAAATGGTTATTGGGCTATAATTCTAACATTCTTCCACTTGGACCGATAACCATTCGGCCATAACTTTAACAATCTCCCACTTGGCCCAAAATGGGTGTTAAAAAAAATTGATCAAAAAACAAAACTTTGAATCCAATCAAATTGTGATAGCGCTATAATCTAAAATTATTAAATTCTTAACTGAATCAAATTCCGGATTTGAGTCATGGAGGTCACATGCTCCATTTGACACAATTCCTTCCATGTACTACAATATCAAAAATTCAATCCAACCAAGGCTTAACATTTGCTCCAACGAAAACACTTCCACTGAAATTTTATCTTGTCATTGACAAAAGATGTATCTTCACACATTAAAAAATTGTGCACTTAATTATATTAAAGGTACAAATAGCAAAAGCAAAATTAATGTGATCACTAAGAAATGTCCATCCATATGCATATGACAAATGAATTATTCTTACAAAAAATGCTACATAGTAATTCAAATATGGATTAAACTCATCGAAAATTTTCTGATTTTGCATCTTCTTCACAACAAGAAACTTATAAATTTTATCTTATACTCTTGTGCTAGAAGTGGACAATAAAATTCTTTGAAATGATATTGAGAACCTAGTGTCTTGAGATAGGTTCACATAATAATAACTTATATCATGATCGAAGAAAATTTATCATGTTTTGAATCAAATTAATATCTAATTAAGATAAATTACCTTAATTAGTTATCGAGTGCAACATCAAAACCTACTTTTGGGTCCGGGAATTAGCTTGTTATTGATCCACTGTAGAAATAAATCGTAAAAGTGAATAAGAATGATAATTATCTCTTAACTAGATTGATTCCATGCCTTTAGGGTAATGGTTTTAAGCTAATTAAGACTAATATTTATCACTTTATTCCACCTCCAAATAATTATACAAATAACCTTTGGTATCAAAATGAAAGAAATGAAATTATACCAAATGAAAGAACTAAAATCTAAATAAACTTAGATTACACAAAATGTCCAAGATCGAACACATGAGGCTTTGGTTACAAAATAAAACAAATAAACTAACATACAAAATATACATATATACCTTATTACATGTGTAATTCAACAAAACCATAGCTTGACTTCTTTCAATTTTTCCTTAAATCTACCTAGGTGATGGTCCCTATATTGTAGAGAATGAGCATTGGGGGAAGCTATGGAGGCTTATATTTATAGTCTTCCATCAAGACGTTTAGGTTCCTTATATTAAATAAATTTACCAATAAATAGAAGACATAAATCACTATAACTCACATTGTAATGTGAAAAACCAAAAAAAACTTATATTTGAATATGAAAAACCAAATGGTAATTGGGCCATAATTCTAACCCCCCCCCCCTCCTTGAAATTCATTTCGTGACAAAACCTATGACTCTAAAAAGCCATAGCCACGGATTTCCAAAACCCAAAACTCACAAGAGTGCATATATAAATCATGCATACAATGAACACTCACACTCACCTTAACCCGAAAGCACACTTCAATTTCAAATTTTCAATCCAAAACTTCAAAGAAAAAAAAACCTTCACACCAAACACGAAGCTTTAACCTAACAGAGATTGAACGAAAGCTTTAAAACATAGAAACCAATTAGAGAATCAACGAAAGCTTTGTAAGCAACTCCCCCTTAATACAAGAATACACTAACAGAGAAAAATAGCATGTTAGCTTTTAGAGCCATATAAACTCCCCCTTTTCAAATGATGCAAATGGGTGACAAAAGGATAAACAAAAAAAAAAAAAAAATAAGAGAAGAAGTAGGGAAAAAACCATACCATGATTGAAGATCGAACCCATGACAAAATATAGAAGAAGATGAGAAAAGAGATATATAGACAGGCAACCATAGAAGAAACTACTATGCCAAACGATAAAACAACCCTGTTAACGAAAAATAGATATGCAACGAAAGCTACAACATAAACACGTCTTAACATGATGTCAAAACCACAAACCCCCTTAAACAAAAACTAAATCTAAATTTAATCCTTATGAGAACAAACACTTAGAGATAAACAAGCCATAGTAGGATATCTGAAACATAAAAAAATCATACATACAAGGCTAGAATAGAGTATGCAAGCTCAACCAAAATAAGATACTTAGTAAAGATGAATAAACTTGGTTTCATTAAACAAAATACGCACCAATAAAAAATTAAGATAAGAAACCAATCATCTACTAGAAATGCATCATACAAACATCCTTGGTGTGTGTGAAAACTAAATAAAACACAAAGAAAGTCATTTTCACACCTTACTCACGATCCGTAAGAACACACAAAACAACTAGTATTCACAATTAGAAAGACTCACAAACGCTTAAACAAACATGGGGAATGCACTTACAACGTAAATTTTTATTTTATTTTATTGTGCATAAATTAACATGGGGAAAAGATTATTACTTCCATCTTTTGCAACATGTGGTAGGGTGTAGCCTACATCTTTTCATAGTACTCCACTTTAAACATAAAGTAGTTCAATGTCATGGTAACGTGCAACACAAGAACTAACATCTCTTGAGTGCATCTGTCATTGCATGACCCTCACAACCCCAACAAGTAAGTATACCAAATGATTTTCCTCTCAAGAAGATCAAAAGGCTAGGGATTTTGTGAATTGTTGACTACTACTAAACACATTGCCTTCATACGAATAAAAAAGACAACACAAGAAGGCATGCACTAGTATATTTCCAACAAATGATTATTCTAGAAGTTCATCACGTTCAAAGGATGGAAAAAAGATGTGCAAACAAACTCTCAAAGTGTCAACTAGCCCCACATAGCGCAATCAAACAAGAATATACGCATGAGACAACTAGATAAATATTGGTCTAATATCTTAACATGAGAGCACAAGCGTATCCTAAGTTTAATAAAATAGTCACATTCATGAACACTAAGACCATCTCCAATGGTAAAGCTAAAACTTATAAATTTGGTACTATTCACCAAAATTCATCTCCAACCCATACTCAAAACTCAAAACTCAAAACTCAAATACTCAAATACTCAAATACTCAAATACTCATATATTTACTTATATATAAGTAAATATTTGAGTTTTAAGTATTTTTTGTCTCATGTGTAATCAAACTTTGGGACCTACCTAACCCCACATTCAAAAAATAACTTTCCCATATTGGCCTCATCAATTATTTGTTTTTCCACAGAATCATTATTAACTCAAGCCCAAGCCCAAAGAAAGGGCCCATATTCGTATTGGGCTAATTAAATTAAAATGTGCACTAATTAAAAAAGAACAATTAAAATTAAATTAAACAATAATTAATTATGTACGCGAGTATTTGGTTATGTTTTTTATTGAATTATCTTATGAAATGTTTATTTTCAAATGAAATTTTAATTAAAAGTTTAATTAATATAATTTTGAATTTGAATGTAGAATTATATACAACATACTTAATCGAAAAAAATATATGCATACCTAAATGACCTATTTTAATGGTTGAAAGGCACAAATGGAATTGTACAATACATATAAAATAAAATAATAATAATTAATCATTGTATATGTTATTAATTATTACTTTAATAGTTTTACATCAAAATATAGGTTTAAACAATTGGAGATAACACCACCATATGTATACACTATTCACTGGGTCCTACGGAATATTATAGGTATTTGAGTTTTTTTTCACTAAGCATACAAGTATGATTGAAAAAAATAGACCAATCTAACCACATGCAAGGTATGTGCATCCCAAACACCTTTTACCAACGCAACCAAAACCCTAACATATAACCATATGTGAGAAAAAAATGCAATTAAAATATAGATTTTTCAGCCCAAGGACCAGATAGGAAGTTTCTTTAGGATGTAGAAAAACACAAATCTTTCGGTTTTACCCCGAATAAAACGTATTATTGATTTGGACGAAATTATCCTTCTACCACTAACACGTGCCTTTCTCTTTCATTTTTTTTTCTCTTGTCACTTTTCTCTCACTTTCTCTGCATTCTTTCTTCAATATAGTGCAATTTCATCAACAAGCTTTCTTTAAAATTACTTCGATTAATTTCTGTTCGATCTCCGATCTCTATCTATCATCTAATCTCTTTGTCTATCGAACAATTTCATCATTTCTAAGACCCTAGATCTACAAAAAATGATGAGAGTTAAAACTATCAAAAATAAAGGAGTTTTAAAGGATTGTGATGACATAAGAGAATAAAAAGAAGAAGAAATAGAAGAATTATAAGAAGAAATTGAAAGATTGCAAGAAGAACAAGAAAAATCAAATTATGTAAGCATGAAATTGCTATCTCAGATCTGTTCTTTTAGTCTTGAAAAACTCAATTTTTTTAGTTTTATGTATTAAAGTACTCAATTTCTTTTAGTTTTACAACTTTATCAATACAAATTGTAAATTGATCAATAGGTTGATCAACATAAATTGTAAATTGGTCATCATGTTTATCAACTGTTGTGTTATAATTTAAGTGTTAAGTTGTTATATAAATTGATCAAGATAGTATATGTATCTGTTTATCAACATATTGATCAACCTTGACATTTAAAACAACTATTATATTGGTTGATCAACATATTGATCAAAAATTGTATATTGGTTGATCAACATATTGATAAAAAATTGTATATTTGTTGATCAACATATTGATCAACTATTGTATAAGTTGATGAAGCCAAAATAATTATATGTTGATCAACATGTATGATCAACTTAGTATCTGTTGATCAACATATTGATAAACCCTAATATCTAAACCAACTATTATATATTGGTTGATCAACGTATTGATTAACTTGAAATGCTTCATTTTTCAAACCATGCGCCCTTTCTTAGTTAATGGGACTGATTGAGCCCAACAATTGCTTTCTTCAAGGATCAGTTAACCTTCATGCCGATTTTTATTACTCGAGAGAGAAGAAGCCCTTGATCAACGTATTGATCAACTTGAAATTGGTTGATCAAGTCAGTATGTGTTGATCAATGTTGATCAACTCAATTTAATGTTGATCAACATATTAATCAACCCTTACATCTAAAACAACTATCAATATATTAGTTGATCAATATATCGATCAACTTGAAATTGGTTGATCAACATGAAAATTCTCAAATAACTATTATATGTCAATTAATCAGTATGTTGATTATTGGAATAAAACAGTCTGGGAGATCAACAATCGGTCGTGACATTTCAAGCAGAATTGAAGAAAATGACATAAGTCGATGAAACATCGGAAAAGAAGAAGAAGAAAAAAAAAGAGAAAGCTTTCGAGGATTGAAAACAATGTTATTCTATTTTAACTTGATAATGACTTGATAAAACAATAATTTTTGGATATAAGTGTTTTGTTTTAGTAAACAATATTATGCTGGGATGATAAAGCGTTGTTTGACGACTTTTCATGGTTTTTGAAATTTGATGTTGTTTTCATAGTACATCAGCATGTTGATAAACAAGAATATGTCTTTTGAATTTTATACTTGATCACCACATTGATCAACTCCGATATACAGTATGTTGATCATTATGTTGATCAACTCTACTTTGTGTTCTCGAGTTGATCAACAAATTGATCAAGTACAACCTATGTTGATCGGCATATTGATCAACTCTCTACTTTGTGTTTTCTAGTTGATAAACACATTGATCAACTACAACACATGTTGATAAGTATGTTGATCAATTATGATACAACAATAGTTTAGTTCATCAGTACATTGATCAACTCAAATATCTATTATATTGATCAACCATTTAAACAACTCAAAATTAAAATAAACCTTGATAAGTATATTGTCATAACCATTGAAATTACAACCATAACAAAATTAAAAATAATATCATAGTCTTTTACAAAGGCACAATGGGTTTTAAGTTCTCGAGGTACCACAACCAATTTGCATCATTGTCCGTCTCAACAACTGCGATAGCTGATGTGAAAAAAGCTACAAAATACAAAGAGAAGACATATTGATCAACATAATAATCAACTACAATAGAGGTTGATCAACTATAATAAAGATGGATCAACATGTTGATCAACTCTAGTACATGTTGATCTGAGAACCCAATATATGTGCAATATAACAATAGCAAACCAAACAAGAATAAAACAGTAAACAAGTAAAGAACGATACGCAGAAAGTAAAGAACACGCAGGAATTTTTAACGTGGTAAAACCCAATATGGGAAACGTCCACGGTTGTCCTCACGACAACAAATAAATCCACTAGATGAAAAGAGATTTACAAACCTATCAACTACCTGCAATCACTGCGAGTTGACACTCCAGGTTATCTCTAACACCTTGACTTCACCAGAGCACCTTGATGTACGCACAAGACACTCGACTTCTTGATGGACACACAAGAAGACTCGAAGCCGAACTATGAAACAAGCTTACACCAGAGTTCCTTGATGAACACACAAGGATACTCGACTTCTTGATGAACACACAAGAAGACTCGAAGCTAAATCACTATGATACTTGGAAGATCACAGATTTATGAATTGAGAGAAGGGGGAAGGAAGGGAATTGAGTTCAATAGCCACAAACACTTTCAACACCAAAACCTAAACCAAAACTCAAGAACCAGAAGAACAATGGACGGCCAAAGAACTAACTTGTTCTTTGGAAGAGAAACCCTATTTATACTTAGGGTTGAAAACCAAGGAAAATGGGCCGAATTTGTGAAAACCAACATTGGACGTACGTACGTCGATATGACGTTCGTACGTCTCAAACCGAAATAAACCTGCTGACTACCTAAACGTACGACCGTTCTAAAGGAGTACGTACGTCCAGACCAAACTAGCTTTCTGCCGACATACCATACGTACGTACGTCCTGAAGAGGTACGTACGTCCTGACTCAAACTTGATACTTGTGACACACGACGCAAAGACAAGGACACGGGACGACGCGCGTACAACAAGGTTTTCTTAACAATGAACTCAAAGCGAAATAACCAAGGACGACCAATGTCACAAAATTGATGTCAAACCACTTCGTGCCGGTTTCATGATCAACATAGTAATCAGCTATCTAAACAAAATAATTAAAAAGAAACAAAGTTGATCAGAAAGTTTATCAAGTCCAATATATATTGTTCAACTCTTTTATCAACTTAAATACTTGTCCAAAACTTAAACCCTAGAGCATAACCCTAAATGCCATCCTTCTAAACCCTAAACCAATGGGAATAACGAACCCTAGTGGAATGTTATCTTAAGTACACCCTCAATGCCATGTATCTAAATGCGATCTTTCTCAACCTTAAACTAATGGGGGGATAAACCTTAGTGGAATGCTATCTTAAGTACATCTTAATGTTTTAATTCTAAACCCCAAAACCAATGGGAATGGTGAACCCTAGTGGAATGTTGTCTAAAGTACATCTTAATGCTCTCTTGAGTACACCTTAATGCTGTCATTCTAAACCCCTAAACTAATGGGATTAATGAACCCTAGTCAAATGTTGTCTTAAGTACACCTTAATGTTGTCATTCTAAACCCCTAAACCAATGGGAATGGTGAACCCTAGTGGAATGTTGTCTTGAGTACACGTTGATAATGTCATTCTAAACCCCTAAACCAATAAGAATGGTGAACCCTAGTGGAACCCTAAATGCCATGTATCTAAATGCGATATTTTTAAAACCCTGAACCAATGAGAATAGTGAACCCTAGTGGAATGTTGTCTTAAGTACACCTCAAAACCTTAAACCCTAGTGGAATGTTGTCTTAAACAACTAATATTATTTAGTTGATCAACATGTTGATCAACTCCAATATTTGTTGATAGACATGTTGATCAACTCTTACAATTCAAAACAACTAATATTATTTAGTTCATCAATATGTTGATCAACTCCAAAATTTGTTGATAGACATGTTGATCAAATCAAACCGAATTCTACAAATTAATAAAAAAAACAAATCACAAACATCATGAACGCATTCAACAAAAGTTAAATTGAAGAAAACCTAATTCAATACAACAAAATCATATCAACAAAAACACCAAATTCAATTGCAAATTTTGATAAACAAATTGAACTATATCAACTGGACTAAGAGTAACGACCAACACCTAACTACTGGACTAAGACCAACGACCAACACCTAACTACCAACCAAACCATACCCATCGATCATTCCGTTAGACGACTCACCTGTCGCCTAAAAGAGGAAGTGGTTAGACATAAAGTCTAAGGAAGCTATATAACTCGGGTCTCGACACTGATTCCTGGAATATAATTCGCACACCCAAATATAATATAGAGGCATAAATATTAATAATATAATAATCAGGTCAACAATATAATTAATCAATCATAAACAAAGTAAACATAAATAACCATGTGTCCCTGATACTCACACCTTGCTGACCAACCAGCTATATGTCCCCGACACTAGTGTCCCTGACACTTATAGGTTTAAGGGATCAACCTCCCACAACCAATCGGAACCATGTACCCTTTGTCATCCATATGACCATGTGCCTCTGGCATCCAAATTTATCCATAGAGTATCAACATCATATTCAACATATGTGTTTCATAACCATTCAACCATTCACCAACATTGATACTTTAACAAATGAAAGTAATGTCTCAGTTCTGTAATGTGTCAGTCGCCTGAATATGAAAGGCTTCAGTCGACTGACCTTGAAGGTCTCTCAGTTGGCTGAACACTTTTATCCTTTAGGTGACTCACCACTTTTGGTCTTCATTCGACTAAATGTTGTCAGTCATCAGTCGACTCAATACAAGTTTTGTTCAGTTGGTTGAGCATTGAACCTCTTCAGTCGACTAAACCTTAATGGTCTCAGCCGCCTAAACAGTTCAGTTGAACACTGTCGTCAGTCAGGTTCTGCGTTGAGTTTCACATTATCATCACACTCACACAAATCATACAACTTTACTGATTCCAGCAGAACACCCATGTAATTATTCCGTTTTACATGCAAATACAAGTACAATTATAATACATTAATGTAAATCTATAACATGAACTATAATCACTTCACACATGTGATACACACGTCAACACACTAACATGAACCCTAATGATTTAATTCAATAAACATTAATCATGGAACATGGTATTCAATATGCTATTAATCATAATACTAATTAATATCAATTATACTAACATGCTTTCACATACTAACATCATCTAAACCTAGAAAACAATATAGAAAGTTAGAAACGCAAGTCAGATAACATGCCTCAATCCAAGCAAAGCAATACAACCAATAGTGAAGAGATAATCAAATTCCAAAGCCAAATAATGAATCTCCGAGCAATTCCAATGAATATGAAAGACTCTAGATCAAATCTCCACCTCTTGCCTATTTCTTCTTCTTCTTTTAAACCAAAGTGAGATAATATTAATCTCTGATTCGTGCCCTAGGTTAAAAGGTAATGGGTTACAAATCCAAATCCAACTCAAATAACAACCCAGTCCAGGTTCCTGAATTGTCAGCCTTCAATCGACTGAACTCTCAGACCCTTCAGTTGACTGAGCTCTCCAACCCTTCAGCCGACTGAACTCTCACAGTCAAACAGTCTTTTGAAACTGAAAATCTGCAAAACCTTATAAACATATATCTAATATGCATAACAATGCAAGTACATAGACACACAATATCATATACATGAAAATATAGGGTATTACAACAGTATTGTTCTTGGACATTGCCTCTGCAGTTTTGACAGGAAAAGTGCCTCTGGACAATAGTTCTGACAGATTTATTGTCTCTAGACGGTAAAGTGTCTATGAGCCTATTTTGGGCCCATGACGTGGTAAAACCTAATTTTTTTCTTATAACACTATATAACGTCATGATAGTTTAGGAAACCTTAAAATGTTTTGGGAGCCACATTAAGCAATTGTATAAGGGAGTTTTGAGAGATTCAAAACTTAGATTTGAGGCTTGAAGGCTTGAGAAATGTTGGGAGCAATCTTTGTGGGGGGTTTCTAGGTTTGTGTTCTTCTTGTAAATGGTGTGAGGTTGAGTTGTGTGAGATCTCATCTTGTAATCCTTTTATGTGGAAGATAGTAAATTTCTTTGTTTTTTCAGTAGTGGTTTATTCCCGGTTCCACCACGTATATCTTCTGTATTGGTTTTATTTTTCTTATTATCATTACTTGTTTCTTCTAGATCTTGGGTTCCGCACTTTGGGTTCTTTATTTATTATCGATTTTCTCAACAGTCAAGGTTTCATTGGATGTACTTTGTGTACTCCTTGGCTTTCTATGTCCTGTTGGTACTCCAAATCTTCTTTGACACCATCGCTAATGATGAGTTTCATCATCTCAAGTATCCTTCTAAAGGCAACACGATGCAGTGTAGTGTATAGATTTGATCGGGTTTGATTGGATGCCTGTGAATGACATCTTTCGCAGATCACTTCACAACAATCTATAATTCTCTAATACAACAAAAGAAAGAACAGTATCATCCTCTTCATTTCTAGCATTCAAGATAATATCCAGTGGAGCTTGCTTGAAAAAATCCAAGTTTGCCATTCTAGCGTAATTGATAGCATCCATTGCTTTGGTAGTTCTCCACTATTTGCTTGCTATAGATGTTTCTGCAATATATTATAGACTATGGATGCTCAGATTACCCATTTAGTTCACTTACCAAACCCTTGGGTTTGAAAATGTTGCAATGGTGGCTATAGTCCAATTCTAGAGCGAGATCTGAAACGTCACCAAACTCTTGAAAATAAATAAATAGATCCCCACAGTGTGTTCCTATCTGTAATCTAATACTCTCCCCGTCCCAAATTATAAGTACATTATGCCTTTTTTGGCTGTCCCAAAATATATGTCACTTTTCATATTTAACAAGTTAATTTGTTCTTTTGCCTATATTATCCTTGTTTTTTTTACTATATTACACGTTAAATGAGTAAAAGTTTATCATTACAATTAATATTAAATAAGGATAAAGTTAAAAATTTAGTGAGCAAACAAACCAATAAATGATGTTCCCTTTATAAGTTGGATTTTCTATAATGTACTTATAATTTGGGGCAGAGGTAGTACAAAAGATTCCTATAAGCAATCACATACACATATAGAAGATACATTTAATAAGCAATCACATACACATATAGAAGATACTATACATTTAATACATTTGTCATATGTAATATTTTTTTCTTTTTAAGGATGTATTATATATGAAGAGAAAAACAAAACTGAGTTTGTCGATCTTACTATTTTAACAGGTGCCAGTTGGGCTCAACTGGTAAAACCTCCGGGTGATGATACTAAATGTTTGAGGTTCGAATCCCGCCAGCATTACCGAGTTACTGATCTCATTAAAAACAGGCTTACCAAACCATTTTTTTATTTGCCAATAAAATAAAATAAAATAGTCTTACTACTTTCTGATACAAATTACTAGGTAAAAATACTATTGAGTGGGGAAATAAACAATAGCGATAAATAAAGATGAACGAAACACAAGATCTCGAAGAAAACTATTTTCTTTATTGAATATTATGAAGATTACAAGAATCTTTGCCTCACAATACTCTCTAGACAAAGTAAACCCTAGTTGTCTCAATATTTCTAAACACACTAAACCTTAGTGGTTTCTCTAAACAAGCTAATAAATAGTTGTTTCTCTATGTCTTGGTCTATATCTTGGTTTATGCCAAAACATCAATATTTAAAGGCTTTGGACAACTTGTAGTTGGCTAAGAAAAAGGATTTCCTATTTCTTATAAAGACTTTCCTTTCCTTGTCCCCCAAGGAAAAGGAAACTAAGTTCCTAAAAGAAGGAGACACTTGTATCATGGCTCCCCCCTTTAAGAGCTTAAACTCTCGTTTAAGTTAGAAACAAAGATTAGTGAACTCGAAAGCTCCCTGGTCTTTGTTGAACCATTTAGCTTTCCTTGGAACTTGACCAGCACGCCCAATGCGAAACATTAACCGTCTCCCACTTCGTGTCTTAGTCACCTTGTGCTCCAATATGCAATTTTTCTTGAATGTCTTCTCTCGATCAACCCAAGGACATATCATCAAGACAAACTTCCTACAAGCATTTACTAACCTTTTAGCCTGTGTTGTCGTTACCAAGTCAATTCTTTTTGGAGGTGGAATTGCTTGAATAACAAACTGTTCTCCACCCTTAGTGAATGTATACTTCTGAGCCATCCTATCAAAAAAAGCATACATATCACACAAGTAGGGATTTCCTAGAACAACCTGACAAACATCCAATGGAACAACGTCAGATGTCACCTCATCAATATAAGACTCATGAAGAGCAAACTTGAATGTGCATTGATGGTTCACACTTGAGCCAACGTTCTTCTGAATCCATCCCAATGGATAAGGCTTAGGATGCTTCACGGTTTTCAAACCAAGCTTCTGAACCAAAGCTTCTGAAATCAGATTTTTTTGACTTCCTGGATCTACAATAGCGTCTACCAAACTGGTCTTCACCTGTAACTTATCACAAAAGAGTTGCTCTCTGGGGTCATCTTCTTCAACCTGTATATGATTACCTGTCATCATGTTGAGGTTGAGGTTCGGCTCTGTCATCCCTGGTACTTCTTGTGGACCTTGTGCGACTAAAGCTGCAGTTTTTTCCCCTCATTTTCTTTCAACCCTTTTTGTTTGAGATGTGGATACTTCTCCTAGCATTTCTGCATCACATGTCGCGTTGCTTTACAATGACTGCAAATCAACGTTTCTTTCCCATCAAACTCACCTTTTCCCTTCTTTTTAGCATCATCATGTTTGCTACTATAACCATTAAACTTACCACCAGATTGTTTTTCATGTCTTTCTGTACTGTTCTTCAACTTGCATTCAATGGCAATAGCCTTTACAGTAGCCTCCCGTATAGATTCTACTGCAAACAACTTAAACTCATTCCGAATATACTCACTAAAACCTGCCACGTACTTCATCTATGTGGAGTAATCCTTTAGATTGATATCCAAAACCATTGCTTGATTTTGAAATTCGGTTGTATATTCTTAAACGGATTGATTGAATCTTTGGCGTAAGTTGTACCACTTCTGCCATCTTTCTTCCAGAAATCCCACTGGATAGAATTGCTATTGAGAAAGACGTACAAATCGGCTTAAGAAGTTTTACTACGGAAATACATACAATGGACTGTGGATATCTCGAGAAAAAAAAAATCTCCTAATAATGCAGCAAACTGATACACAACATATGACAGAGTTGTTCTACTGAAGTTGTCCTTGTCTTACAAATTGAGAATGGCACAAGAGATCATTAATCAATTAACATAACCCAATTACAATTAATTATATAGCTAACTTGATCAATTAGAGCTTTATCAAAAAAATCAAATTCATGTAGGTGCAAATAAGATCTAATAATCTACTCAATATAATTAACTTGGGGGGGGGGGGTTGAAGAAGCAAAGGAAAAAAGAAAAAGATTGCTCGCAGGTTGAGGAAATTCAATAGCTATTTACCTTATCAAAATTTTGGCAAGACGAATCAGAGAATAACAATTTTGTCCAAATCGAAGAATTAATCAATTTCTTTAGATTGTTTTTCTAGAGTTTTGCACAGTTCTTCAAGATTGTAATTTTAAACCCACCCCCACACACAAAAAAAAAAAAAAAACAAGAACACCTTAATTTTGATGTAAACTAAAGGAATTAGAGGAGAAACCAGAAAAAGAAAAAAAAAAAGAGAAAATCTCTAACTTTACAGAAACACCAACAATAAATTGCAAGATACAACAATTAAAAAAAAAAAAAAAAAAAAAAATGGATGTGTGGTGATTGTTTTGGTATCCATGCATCGACCATAAAATGTAAACATCCGGATGGTGCAGTCATCAAACCACCTGCACGAAAGGAGAACGGTGAGTTAGAGTGTGCAATTGTAGGTATACAACCACCACAGCTTGTGCATGTTGATAATCCACCCGCACCTACAGCAGGAGGGGACACTGGTATCGATACTCACCTTTCTATTGTTGCACCTTCTTTAGATGATATATCACTTGATCGTATTTTCTGTAGACCTTTTCGCACAGTGAAAAGTATTCCACGTCCTTGTCGATTAGCATTCTCCTGTGCCTTGAAGTCAGTCTTGTATGGGGTTACTGCAAACCCCATGTCGACAAGGCCATGGGTTAGATTGCTCCTGTTTCCCTATTGCACATTGCAAGTGTTCCATCCGCAGAATCGCCAAGAGCGTCGTTCTGGTGCTCGGAAATATCTCCAGCAGAATCAGATTTTGCAGGCTCTCTCTATTTGGAACGAGCCTGGGGGTATATTTCGTCTGATTGAGAGGGTCACACACACAGAGCCTCCGTTGGAACGACCATCTCGACAGTCCCAAAGCAAGAATGTACGACGGTGTTTGCAAAAGGTTGCAGACGGGCACTTTGCAGCAGCCGTGAAGGTGTTGGCATCATACGGGGTTGCCCCGAACACTCCAGAGACGCAGCGGGCTTTAGAGGATAAACACCCGAAGCATCCACCACCATCTGTCCCCGACATTCCTTTACTTGAGTCACCTTTGTCAGTTGAGAGGGATGGGATATTATCATGCATCAGGTCCTTCCCCAAAGGGACGTCTTGTGGGCGAGATGGTCTCCGGGCCCAACACCTATTGGATGCTATGAGTGGGGCTGCATCCGCTGTAGCAACAGATCTTATGGAGGCCTTGACACCGGTTGTGAACTTATGGCTACAAGGTCGATGCCCACGGGTCTTGGCAGAATTCATAGCTAGTGCACCGCTCACCCCACTTCTTAAGCCAGGTAACGGCATTCGCCCAATAGCTGTGGGTATGGTTTGGCGTCGCCTGGTGTCTAAGATTGCCATGAGAGGAGTTTCTAAGGATATTGTCCCATACCTAGAGGATTTTCAATTTGGGGTTGGTGTGCCTGGTGGAGCAGAGGCAATTTTGCATGCTGTTAATCGGTTGGTGTATGCCAACAAGGATGACACATCGCTTTCTATGCTGCTTGTGGACTTTCAGAATGCCTTCAACCTTGTTGATCGGTCTGCTATGCTACGGGAGGTACGCAATCATTGTCCATCTATTGCTCTATGGGTCGAATACCTCTATTGTCAACCTGCTCGATTGTATCTAGGGTCTACTCATATTTGGTCAGCAGCTGGGATACAGCAGGGAGACCCTTTGGGGCCTCTTCTCTTTGCTTTGGTCTTGCATCCATTGATACACCGCATCCAGTCAGAATGCCACTTGGAGTTGCAGGCATGGTACTTAGATGATGGTACTCTGATTGGTAGTACAGAACATGTGGCTAGAGCTATTCGTATCATTCAGGAAAGAGGACCCTCTCTTGGGCTCGTGCTTAATGTGTCTAAGACAGAGTTGTTCTGGCCTTCTGCTAATCCTGACTGCTCCTATCCAGATATCTTTCCGGCTGGTATATCATGTCCTCAGCGAGGGGTTAAGTTGCTTGGAGGGGCTGTAAGTATTGATGCATCATTTATTGTGGGTAATGTTCGTCAACAAGTGGATAAGACACTTCAGCTTATGGATTTATTACCACAACTAAAGGATCCGCAATGTGAGCTGGCACTTTTACGTTCTTGTATGGGAATATCTAAGCTCAGCTTTGCTCTCCGTACTTGCCCCCCTGATTATGTTCAGGAAACAGCCGAATGGTTTGACCACAAGCTTCGTGCAGCCCTTCAGAATATTGTGGTGTCTGATGGACCTGGTTTTGGCGATTTACAGTGGCGTATGGCAACCCTCCCATTGCGTATGGGTGGACTTGGTATCTATTGTGCTAGTGATGTTATGAAGTTTGCTTTTGTAGCTTCACGTACGCAAACCAAGAATCTCCAAGACCACATCCTTCGGAGTTGTGAGACTACACCTATGGGTAATGTTTTCGATACTGCCATTGCTAGTTTACATCTTTCTATACCTGATTTTGATCTCAGTAATCTTGCTCCAACTGCTACCGTCCCCTTCAGACCCCAACATGTCTTGGCGGAAGCATACTACAACAGGATTAGCTCTGGCATCGAAAGGAGATTTGAGTTGTCAGCTAGACAAAAAGCCATGATTGGATGTGTGCAGTCAGAACATGCCAAAGATTTTCTCCTTGCTATCCCGATGGAAGGGCTTGGACAACGCATGACGCCTGTAGAATATCGTGCCATTCTTCGTTATCGATTGATGATCCCTCTATATTCAGATGGTGAGCTTTGTCCAGTGTGCAAGAAGAGTAGACTTGATGCTTTCGGGGACCATGCGGCCCATTGTAAGCATTACCCCGGCTTCAAGTACAGGCATGACCACGTTAGAGATATCTTGTGTGATGTGTTCTGGCGGGCTGGAGTACAGGTTAAGAAGGAGGCTCCTGTTAACTTTCTTACTGATCCTAAGGAAGGAAGATCGACATTACGTCCTGCTGATATTCTGGTCTACAACTGGTCTGAAGGTAAACATGCGTGTGTTGATGTTACAGGGGCGTCTCCGATGGTTGGGTTGGGTGCTGGGATTTTTGAGGTGGGGCTAGCAGCTAGCAATGCAGCAGCAGCAAAAGTGGAGAAACATGACGGAGCTTGTAGGGCTAACCAACATAGTTTCATCCCCTTTGCATTTGATACATTTGGATTGCTAGGCTCAGAAGCAGTTGAGCTCCTCAGGAGAGTGCAGAAGGTAATGGATAGCAACGTGATGACTGCGGGTTCGAACGAATATGTATTTAGGAGAATCGGGTTTGCTATCCAGAAAGGACTTGCCGCGCAGTTTATAGCGCGTTTGTCCTCTACTTTTGTGTAATTCTTTTAGCTTATCAATAAAATTTGTTCTTTTAAATAAAAAAAAAAAATAAAATAAAAATTGGTTTTATCTTGAAAAAAAAAAAAAAAAGAGGAAGATGTTTACCTTTAACTACTCGATCGATCTCTGCTACTTTGTCCAACCTTGTATATAACCCTTGATTTTAATATCAAATTGATGAGAAAGGGAGAGAGAGAGAGAGAGAGAGAGAGAGAGAGAGAGAGAGAGAGAGAGAGAGAGAGAGAGAGAGAGAGAGAGAGAGAGAGAGAGAGAGAGAGAGAGAGAGAGAGAGAGAGAACAATTGAGAAGATGGTGTGGCCGTGTGGGGGAAGAATTTATAGAATTGCAGATCGACGGTGAGAGACTAATTGGAGGAGGAGAGTTCTTTTCATGGTGGAAGAGGAATTAGAGTGCGAGAGTTGGGATCGCGGAAAGTTAATTCTTGATGAATTTTTAATTTTTTTACTAACACTTTCCTTTATCACGTGATAAGCACATGGAAAAAAAATTATTTTTCTAAGTAACTACTTACACTATTAAGCTGTTAGTATATTTTTCCGATGTTGTTACTGAATAAATCAAAAAAATAATTTAATTAATACTAACGAATTTTAAGAAATACTAACACCATAATGCTGTTACAAGCCTTCTAACAGCATTTTGCCGTTAGAAATTAAAAAAAGTATGTGTTACTAAAACCCAGTTTTGGTGTAGTGTTCCTCCACGATACTGCCCCTTTCTCATCCTGATACTTGCGATAGGATTTCCACCAAGTTAATGCATGATAGTTTCAAGGTCGCGAAGGTAATCTTCTCTTTCGGCGAATAGCCATAAAGAGTAAAGTATGTCTCTAGACGTTCAATCCAATTGTCTACTTTCTCCACATCAACACTTCCATCATACATAGGAATTTCAACTTTGAAATCAATCCTCAGATTTCGAAAAGAATTCTTACCTCCATGATGTGAAGTTTTGAAGTTGTCGGCTTCTTCTTCGTCGTCGTCTGCTTCTTCCTCTTCTTCATCTTCATCCGAGTCGTCTTGCTCAGAAAACGAACTCTTCTTCTTCTTCGGGTTTTTCTTTCTCCCCTTCTTTGATGATGAAATCGGTTAGCTTTAACAAAGTAGAATTCATCGACTGTATCTGGATCTGAAATGAAGCCATTGTTTCCTTTGTACTAAGTTTCTGCTGTAGAGTAGGTGTCTCCTCCTCCTATGATTTCTTCAGATCTGTTTCCATCATCTTCTTTTTCCTTGTCTTCTTAGAATCTTCTAAAGACACAAGAACTTTACCTAGCTTTCTGTACTGCGAACGAATAAAGACCATAAACCACAGAAAACTCCACCAGGGAATCGAACTTTGCTTTTGATACCAACCTGATACAAATTACTAGGTAAAAATACTATTGAGTGTGGAATTAAACAATAGCGATAAATAAAGATGAACAAAACACAAGATCTCGAAGAAAACTATCTTCTTTACTGAATATTATAAAGATTACAAGAATCTTTGCCTCACAAAATTCTCTAGACAAACTAAACCTTAGTTTTCTCAATATTTCTAAACACACTAAACCTTAGTGGTTTCTCTAAACAAGCTAATAAATAGTTGTTTCTCTATGTCTTGGTCTATATCTTGGTTTATGCCAAAAACATCAATATTTATAGGCTTTGGACAACTTGTAGTTGGCCAAGGAAAAAGATTTCCTATTTCCTAAAATTCTTATCCTTGAGTAACAAGGAAAACTCTTATAAAGACTTTCCTTTCCTTGTCCCACAAGGAAAAGGAAACTAAGTTCCTAAAAGAAGAATACACCTGTATCACTTTCTGACTTTTTCGGCATAGCGACAGCTATATGGTTCAACTGCATTAGCTTGTCCATTGCAACTTTAGAAATCTTTCCACTGGCATATTCTTGTTATTTCTTGAAAAGCTTTTACAACCTTATTTATCATGAGTACATACATGCCCCTAGAACACTCATAGAGGTAAACAATTTGGCTGGACCTTATCTCTTTCCTTTCTCTTTTGCACATTGCCAATGCTTAGATTCCATAACCATGAACCTCCAGCCCTTTAATAACTGTTGTATATTGGCTCGCAACAGTTGGGTGCATAGGATCATACCTTATAAGAGGTGTGATCCATAGGATCAGTTCTTATATTGTTTAAGGAAGCTATATACGTGCAGGAGTTCTCATTGGACTCGGTTTCCTATTTATCTCGGTTTTGAACAAGTAATCCTATATGGATTTGGTTTCTATCCATGGTCTATAAATACCCAAGTAACTTGGTATTTGTGAAAAAACAAGAGAGTAGAAAACAATAGAAACATAGAGATAAAAAGAGTAACTGAGAGAACTTTGGGAACCAAAGGTGTATTGGGTTTAAGGTGAGAGATTAAGATCTTGAGAAAGATACTAAGAAGATTATTGTAATCGGTGTTTCTTTTCTTATAGTGAAATCTTCTCATTGTTCCCCGTGGAGGTAGGAATTGTCGAACCATGTATATCTTGGTGTTATTATTCTTTATTGTTTTATTCTTCTTATACTATTGTTTATTGTTTGGTAATCTTTGAGTTCATTTACAAACGGATCCTGTATAGCAAAAGAGGTGTTCTCACGAATATCTAGGTTGCGGGTTGTTGACGTTGTTGGGATTTAATTAATCACTGCATATAGTTTAACAATAACAACATTCCAACAAACACAGGCTCAATCTTTCTCTGAATCTCCGACATTTCAAGTTGCAATTTTTCTCTGCGACATTTTCTCAAATAATCTATGGGCAAAGCTCATATGCCCTACACAAACATAACTCAATCTATTTTTCTCATCTACAATATATGGCTGCACAGCTTTAATTGACTGTGTTTGCAGAATGGACAATTATCATCAACGTGTGATTAAAAGTTATAATGTTGTTTGGAATCTTTGGAAGGTAGATGAACTTAGGATCCATGTTGGTTTACGTAAAATAAACATCGATGTTGGTTTTGATCGACAGGAATACAAAAAAAGCTGCAGTAGGTGTAAGTCCGTTCTGAAGCTTACACCATGAAGTCTGTTAAGACTGGAAGCTCACCTAGTTCTTCTTCTTGTTCCCTACAAAACACACCGGTGTTGATGCAGACGTTAGCACTCCAACGCTCCAGTTAGTATCAAGTAAGGAGGAGAAGAAGACTTAATGTAACAGTGTAAAATAAGAGAAAAAACATAACTTAACCTTAGGGTTTCTATCTATTTATAACATGTTGCATGCATGCCTTTATATCCGTCAGATCAGGTTTAGATCTAACGATTCTAGTCCGGCTACGTGTAACCTTTCTAGCCTTGGGTTTGGTCTTAGCTGTATTCCATGATGGATCACGTGCATGACACGTGATCCGTACATTCTGTCTCTTCTAGTCTATCTGATACTCCTGATTCTAGATTGCAGCATTGCATCCCAGATAGGCAGAATGGCATCTGTACACATGTTTGGCTCTCTTTTGCCTTTTCTCCACCCCACTGCTTTAGAGTAATCAACTCACTGTCATTCAATCCTGTTACAGATGTTAGCCTAACCCTGTCGTCACAGAGGTTAGCTACACTGTCAGCCTTGATATGACTGACCTTTCGGCCCTACTTCCAATCTGGAAGGCTTCCCGTAATTCTACGGTAGCAGCCATTACGGGGTGCGAGTAAGGGGGTAAGAGCTGTTAGACGGGGCTAGCGTGCTGCTAAGACTTCTCTCTTACCAGCCTTAGTCGCCCTCAAGTATTGAACTTGCTTCCTGAACAAGGTGCCCCGGCAAGACCGTTAGCATGGCTCTTGGCGGGATTTGCAGTAATGAATCATAAGTGCGTTGAGAGATACAAAACATGTATTCCAGAGTGCAAAAACTCAAAGATAATTATATCTTCTACAACTCGAACATGTATGACAGGGTGCAAAAACTCCAAGAAAATCATCTCCATTATAATTCTCAAAATAGCACATGTAATTGACTGCTTGCACGGGATTGTTTGCGTGCAAAATGAGTTTTTCAATTAAACAAAATATTTCTTTAAGCTAGAAATATTCCAAGGCTTAGCGATAGCCTCTCCATTGACAGTCTTGAGGTAGTAAGATCTGTTTGTGCCGACACGGTCTACTACATAGGGTCCTTCCCAGTTTGGGCAGAGTTTCAATGGTGCGGGGTATTGCCTGGGCAAGACTAGATCGCCTTTATTAAGTGCGCGTGGTCTGACTTTGATGTTGTAGGACTTTTGCATACTTCGTTGATAACTCTCGAGCTTGGTTCTTGCCATATCTCTTTTTCCTTCTGCCACCACCAACTCTCTCTCAATGATTTCCCCATTGATCCCAAGATCTACCAGTCTTTTGGGTTGACGGTGTTATCATCTCTGGTGGTATGGCTGCCTCCATTCCATATGTTAGAGAGAATGGTGTTGCCCCAGTTGACCTTCTTGGCGTAGTTCGATATGTGATAAGTCCTCAAAAGTGTATATTTATCCCCCGAATAACACCTTATTTGTCTAACACTTAGCTTATATTATTGTGTTATATCTATTGATTAGTGCTTTCTTGTCTATTGTGTAGGTTTTATGAGCCGAAATGCGAACATTATGTTAAAGCCCAAAAAGTCAAGAAAAGCAAGCAAAAAAGTGTTATTTGCACAAGAGGAAGAGAATTGATATTTGCACCCACAGATCTGCTGAGAGCACCCCACGGTCAGACCAGTTGACTTGACTTTATGTCAAAGTGGGGCGGTCCAAATCTCAGCCCAAACCGGGTCCTATTGAAACCCACAAGTCAGAATTTCTAATTTAGGCCTTATTTAAAGTCCAAACTTAAAAAGGCTCTACAACGAGATCCAGAAGTCTGATTTGGGCACATGAGCTATCAAACTGAAGGTCTTAGTCCAAGCTACAACTTAAGCCTAAGAGAATTAGGTTTTGCTAAAGACCTGATGCCTCTAGAAGACCAACAGCAGCAGCCACAAATTTGACCTAATTTGGAAGTCTTTGCATGCAAGTATTTTACTTTGTATTTTCTATATAAGAGAAGTAGTAGCTAAGGTTTAGGTATCTTTTAGAATCATATCTTTTAGATCTAGAGTTTTTCATAGAGAGAGAAAGAGAATATTTGTGAGAGAAAGTTCATCTTTTTCTTCTTTGTATCAAACTCAATTCATATCAATCAGATCAAATCACTTTACTTTATGATGTTTTGTTATTTATTTATTTTTTTCATGGTGTCATCATCAAGGATGAGTAGCTAAATCTCTTTAGGGGGACGGTGGAAGCACTCTAGATGATACAAAAGCACCATGTTTGTTCTTCTTGTTCATTGTGATTCAAAGTTATTAATGCTTATTTACTTCTAAGTCGCAATATGAGGTAAGTATGATTATTTGCATGTTATTGTTATCCATGATGTTAAAATACTATTCTTAGGGTTTAGGGAGACCTAGCTTTAATGGTTTTGTTTATATTGATTAAAGACGTGTAGTGAAATAGCTGAGAGGTGATTATTACATATCTGAAGTTGATATCTTTTATTGGAACCCTTTTGTAATTAAGTCAAATAGCTGAGAGGTGATGATTTAGTTATGAATAATATGTTGAGTTAATTAAATTGAATAGCAGAGAGGTGATGGTTTGATTAATAAGACATATTCAATAGTATGCATAAGAGAATCCCGTTTTAATTGAGTGGAATAGCTGAGAGGTGGCTACTTGATTATTATAGGTATTAATGATTAGTTGGAATAACCGAAAGGTGACTAATTAATTATTAATGATTGAACATGAAGGAACAACATATTATGTTTGCATGATTTAGTTTGTGAATACCAATTCTCCCCCTTTGTCATCATATATCTTCTTTACATCTCTACCACATATTCTTAAGTTAGGGTTTACTTATTATTATTGCTTGTAGGAAGTTAGAATCAATCTCAAATCTTGTTTGTTGATTCCCTTGGTGTTTCTTAACCATTGTTTTCTATTGTTTGAGCTAAGATCTCCCCCTCTGAGGTGGGTACGACCCTTTTTTGTTACTTGTCCACTTTGATAACAAATTTATACAGGCACAAGAAGAAAAATCAAATAAAAATACAATCTTTTGATAGAGGTTAGAGATTAACACCCTTTGGCGCTCTATCAAAATGGCGCCGCTACCGCTGTCGCTCTAAGGAACGGAGTTCATTCGAACACAAGCGAAAATAGTAGTTTCGGGACATCATCCCACTTCTATCCCTCCCACCGTTCTATTTTTAATTCTTTTTATTATTGTTTTTAAGTCTTGTTACTTAGTCCTCTTATTGATCTTGCAGCGAAGAGGGATTGGAAAAAACTCGAAAAATGGAGTAAAAATCAAATTTTCAAGAAAGACGCGCGTTCAGGAATTTTTCCTGAAAGTTACTGGTTCAACTTGGGCCTGATCTCGAGTCGAGTTCAAGTTGGCATGTAACCATCTCGAGTCCAGTTCCAGGCAGGAAATTACCTCATTTTGCGTGAATTTTTTAGGAAGTTCTAGAGCACTTTTTCAAGAAATATTTCTTCCCTGTTGAGTGATTGTGAGGTGAACTAAGTAAGTTTATTTTTTCAGCATTTTTGGAGACTTGTAGGATATTTAATTATTCGATCCAAGAAGGGATCGCGGTTGTAATATTTTTAAAGTAGGTGTTGTTAGGATTTATTTTATTGTGTATTCGCGGTGGATAGTAGAGCAAGGTTGTGGAGCTAGCCTTGAGTCTACTAAGGAACGACTCCTAAGGACGATTGAAACCCAAGGAGCGGTTTCCCCTTAGTCAACTTCAACTCGTCTTCTCCCCACTTTTGTGCACTTGTTTGGCAAATTTTATTTTTTTAGCACAAAGTGGGAGGTAAGCATTCTCCTAACCCTCCTCGAATCCCCTGCAAAAGGAGTTTCTGTATTGATTAGCATGACCTTGATTGTTGCTTGATTTTAATTCTGTTTTTACTTGTTAAACCGGGACTCCAAGGCGGACCTGGCCTAAAAGTGAAACCTAATATCTATTGATTGCAATATCCTAAGCTTTAAAATTGAACCAACTAAACCCATGCTATCACGATGTTCATTTGAGACCTTGAGAAGATATTTCAACTAGTACTGCGTGAACCATTCTTTGATTGGAGCACAAGTTAGGAATTGGGTCTGGAACCCCTACAGATTACGTCTGTAGAATCACTGTGCTTTCTTAATTAAGGATCGTTGCTTACACACGGAAAACCTCCCACACTGGTTATTCGCTGCTTGACTCTCAAAATATAGGGAGAATTCACAAGGGAAGCTTGAAAAGAACTCATTGACTTGGGTGAACACAAAATTGAGTCAGTTTTTGAGCCCTTTGTTAGATGTTTTTGAATGGTTAGGACTTCTGTGGCATATGTAATGCGCATGTCGCATGCATATTAGATCAGGTAAAATCTTGTCCAAACCAACTCCAATCTACACAAAGAGCACAATCACGGACCTCACTCCTTCTCCTGAGGGAGAGTTTAATGACTCAACCTCTATACCTTTTGAAGAAGAGTTTAACGACTCCACTTCACTTTCTGAAGTAACACCTGCCCCTATGGCTCAAGAAGCTACCTTTCGGGATTACTTTTCACCTTTGGACACTGGCCTGGGCCACCTACCTGCATAGTCTTACCCGAGACAACTGCAGATAGCTATGGCATTCGCCCACAAATTGTGGGCATGTTGCCTAAGTTCCATGGACCTCCACGGGAAGATCCATATCAGCACCTCAATAAGTTTCTCACCGTTCTCAATACTTTTAAGGAGAAATATTTGTCTGAGGAGGAAGTTAGCTTGAGATTGTTCCCCTTTTCTCTTGAGGATAGAGTATCTCACTGGTTACATGGCCTTCATTCCAATAACATAGTTGATGTCATAAGAAGTTTCTGGCAAAAAGAGGGCGAGGTATTCTTTGATGCATGGGAGAGGTTTCAAGACCTATTTCTTCGGTGTCCACACCACAAAGTCGATGACACTGAAAAAATTAGGATTCTATATAGAGGCCTTAATACTATGACTAGAAACACGGTTGAAAGCATTAGCGGTGGAGATTTTCTTGATTATCCCACCGCCAAGGCTCTGGCTTTCCTTGAAAATATTGCCACTAATAGCCAACAATGGGACTTGCCTGAACATACCCCAAGAAATACTGAAATACTACCCCAGACTTAATTGATAAACCTAGAGGTCTATATGATGTCAAACCTGACTCTGAGCTTAAAAATTTACTTCATGGTTTAGTAAAAAAGGTAGAAGAACCTGAGGTGTCCTTAAAACCCACATCACCCGTTATGAGTGCCTCCACTCTCCAATGTGATGCTTGTCATGACCAGACCCATACTGCCGAATTTTGCCTCTCCTTTATAATTCACCAGAAACTGAGGAAGCCTGTACGCTTAACTACGCTGGGAGAACCAACTTTACTAAGGCCAATGCCACGTACCCATACATGGACCGCTCCAAGCTTTCTTATTCCAATAATATAATTATACGGCTCCACCTGGTTTTAATAACTCTTATGGGCAACGTAGCAATGCCACGTATGTTGGTAGTACTGATAATCGGAACCGGGCACCGGCCCCCCCTTACTCGAACAATGCCCATCACATGAGCGGTTCCAGGGACCATATGCTAACTAATCAATCTGCCCCACCTAAGATCTCCCTTAAGGATGTGCTTGCACGTTTCATTCAACAGACACAAGCGTCCATTGAATCAAATGCCCAAGCCATCCAGAGGATTGAACAAAAACTTGATGAAAATGGTAGATTTCCGAGACAGTCCATCCCGAACCCCAAAAGCAAGGAAGTTGCCTTGGTGACGGATACTGCCAATCCGTCTGTACCGCTTGCTGAAGTAAAATCGGTTTCAACCCTTAGGTCAGGAAAACAGGTTGATAATCAAATTAATTAATACACCGAGTCCCAACATTGTGACCCCGGTTACCTCTGCACCTGTTGCCCCACCTAAAGCTCCGGCTAATGAGGCGACCACCTCTAAGCCGAAGAAGCCTGCCTGTGAGATTGTGGACCTTCCACGAACTTACAACCCGCCTATACCTTACCCCCAGAGACTAACAAGGTCTCTAAAGGAAGTCCAAATAGAGGAAGTACTTGATGTGTTCAAACATATAAATATTAATATACCCTTCCTCACGGCTATTAAACAGATACCTTCTTATGCTAAGGTTTTGAAGGACCTGTGCACCGCCAAGAGAAAAACAAATGTGTCTAAAAACGCGTTTGTGGCGAAGGAATTCTCTGCACTTGTCCAACATAACGACGTGGTAAAATATAAGGACCCTGGAAAATCTACCATACCATGCAAGCTTGGTGACAAATTCATGGGAAAAGCTTTAGTAGATCTAAGAGCGAGTGTTAACCTTTTGCCTTACTCTTTGTACCTCAGCCTGAGTCTAACAAACATGAAACCCACGAAAATGTCATTACAACTGGCCGACAGATCATTGAAAGTACCTAGAGGAATAGTTGAGTAGGGCTGGCAATGGACCGGTTCGGACAGGGTATTAGAAACACCAGAACTGAACCATTAAGAAACCTAATAGATCCGGACCACCCTATCGGGTCCAAAAGTGAAAAACCATACTCGTACCAAACCTTAATGAATCGGATCCGGGTTGGATCCGGATTTTTTGGCTAACAATTGATTTGTTAAATTTATATGTACACCAACTTAGAAAAAATATTTTTGGTAGATATATTTGGTAAATTTATATGTAGATATATTTGGTAAATAACTAAATATGGTAAATGTTTGTATTGATTTGTATGTTTTTAAGGTAATTGATATATATTTGGAAAATAGTTAGTATTAGAAATTATGTTTATAAAAGTCAAGTTTCTTAAATATATAATTTTTATGACATATTTGTAGTGTTAGTAAATTTAAAATATTCAAAATAACTAAAGAATTCATGTCGCGTCCATATCGGTTCGGTATCCATTAATTCCATACCCGTACCAATAAGAATCGGGTTTTATTTTTAGGAACCGGACCCGAACGAAAACATAGTACCAAACCCGCTTTTATCGGTTCGGTTCGGATCGGATTTCAGGTCTAACCCGGTCCATTGCCAGCCCTATAGTTGAGGACCTGTTAGTTAAAGTGTCTGACTTTTACTAACCCGTTGACTTTGTGGTGTTGGATATTGAACCTACTGCCGATGACTCGGTACCCATCATCCTTGGCCGACCATTTTTGGCCATCTCTAATGCTCTCATAAACTGCCGGAACGGTTCTATGGTTCTCACTTTTGGCTCTATGACTGTTGAAGTTAATATATTTAACCTTGGCCAACAACCCCCTAATTTTTCCTTATCTGAAGATGTGTGCCTTCAAGACTCATTACCTTATGAGATGGTGCATAATTATTACCCTGAAGATCTGGGTGTTCACTGCCTTGCCATACATAATGTAGACTTTGACATTGACCAATCTATTGCCCAAACCAATGCTCTTCTTGATATTATGCCTATCTTTGAACCTAAAAACCCTGAGGGCCTTGATTCGGTTTGTAGCATAGATTCTAAAACCCAAGTAGAGACCATTACTTCACCTCCTGTTACTCTAAGTCCTCTTCCTCCTGAGCTGAAATATGCTCATCTTGATTCAGACGGTAGTCATCCTATTATTATTTCTTCATCTCTTACTACCGAATAGGAGAGTCAGTTGTTAGAAGTTATCTTAGAGCATCGTTCTGCTATTGCATGGTCTATCCACGATATTAAAGGCATTAGCCCTTCTGTCTGTTCTCATCGTATTCATCTTGAGGACGATGCTAAAACTTCTCGTGAACCTCAGAATCGTTTTAACCCTGCGATGAAAGAAGTTATCCGAGCAGATATTCTGAAGCTTCTGGATGCAGGGGTGATTTATCCCATTTCGGATAGTCCCTGGGTTAGTCTTATTCATGTGGTTTCTAAGATGGTCGGCATGACTGTAGTTACCAATGATAAGAACAAACAAGTCGCCACGAGAGTTCCAACCAAGTGGCGTGTTTGTATCGACTATAGAAAGCTTAATACATTCACTCGGAAAGACCACTTTCCTCTTCCCTTCATAGACCAGATGTTGGAACGCCTAGCTGGTCATTCATTCTATTGTTTCTTAAATTGTTACTCTGGTTATAACCAAATTCCTATCGCCCCTGAAGATCAAGAAAAGACAATATTTACTTGTCCTTTCGGCACTTTCGCTTATGCCCGTATGCCTTTCGGTCTGTGTAATGCACCTGCTACTTTCCAGAGGTGTATGTTACACATCTTTAGTGATATGGTAGAACAATTTATGGAGGTGTTTATGGATGACTTCTCCATATATGGTTCATCTTTTGAAGAGTGTCTTAGTCATCTTTCCTTGGTTTTTGAGAACTTTCCTGATGAGCTTCTTTTCGCAATATCGAATGCTCCATGGTTCCCAGATATAGTTAATTACTTGGCTAGGAACAAGTTTCCAAGTAATTGGAACAAACAAGATAGATCCAAATTCCTTGCTAATGCCAAGCATTATTTTTGGGATGACCCTTACCTTTTTAAATACTGTCCTGACCAGATCATTCGTCGTTGTATTCCCGATTGGGAGCAACAAGAGGTCCTTAAGTTCTGCCATGAGCATGCTTGTGGTGGACACTTTAGTGCCAAGAAGACAGCTGCTAAAGTATTGCAGTGTGGTTTTTAGTGGCCAACTCTTTTTAAGGATGCTCACATGCATTGTACTGTCTGCACTCGTTGTCAACAATTAGGAAAAATCACTAGGCGACACATGATGGCCTCACAGCCAATTCTTCCTGTCGAAGTGTTTGAAGTATAGGGCATTGATTTCATGGGTCCTTTCCCTGGTTGTCATGGTTTTTTGTACATTCTAGTCGCAGTAGACTATGTTTCTAAATGGATCGAGGCCATTCCCACAAGGCACAACGACCAAGAAACTGTAGTAAATTTTCTAAAAGAGTATATATTTGCCCGATTTGGCGCTCCCCGTGTGATCATTAGTGATGGGGGGGAGTCATTTCTGCAATAAAGCTTTTCAAAAAATTGTCCAAAAGTATGGACTTACTCACAAAGTGGCCCTTACGTACCATCCGCAAACTAATGGCCAAGCTGAGGTTTCGAATAGACAGATTTAAATTTTTTTGCAAAAAACAATTGACCCAGAAAAGGTTGATTGGTCTCGTAGAGTCAGTGATGCATTATGGGCCTATCGTACCGCTTTTAAAACTCCCATAGGCATGTCTCCCTTTCGTCTTGTATTTGGAAAACCCTGTCACCTACCTGTAGAGCTTGAGCATCGAGCCTTCTGGGAGATGACAAAGCTCAACTTCAATCTCGACCAGGCAGGTAAGAGGAGAAAACTCCATCTTTTTGAGCTTAAGGAACTCCGGAATGAAGCTTATGATCTTTCCAAGTCCTATAAAGCTAATATGAAAAAACTACATGATCGTCAGATCTTACGTAGGGATATTCAAATTTGGGACAAAGTTTTACTGTATAACTCTAGGTTACATTTATTTCCTGGTAAACTACAATCTCGTTGGTTGGGTCCCTTTGTTGTGTCTGCAGTGACGCCTTTTGCTGCTATCACTTGTTTAAACCCTGGAGACAATTCTGAATTTCAAGTCAATGGTCAACGTCTTAAGCATTTCCATGAATTAGGGTCCCCTGAAGTTGAAGAAACTCTCTTAGAGGACGCTACCTATTTAAACTGACCTTTGACCTGCTAGTATCCGGACCCTGTCTTACTCTAGTCTATTGTCTCTTTTTGAGAGGTGTGGTTGAAAGTTCCTGGACCATAGTCCACAAACTCTTACTGGTTGAGTATAATTGATCCAGTGCACGCTTTTCTCTTGAACGTCATCACCAAACAGATATATATATAGGAATGCATCTGTTGTGTCTTACCATTTTTGGGTTTGTTGTTTTCCGTTTAAAGTGTGAAACTATGAAAATTTTAGATGTCAATTTCGTCTGAGATCGGAATTTCCACAAAGTTTAGAATGATGTTGAGATCCCTGGAGAAGGTTAGTTGTCAATTTTTATTTTCATTTTTTTTTTATTTTTTTTTAAATAACCCTTTAATTGATAAGCTCAAAGAATTATGCAAAAGTAGAGGACAAACGCTCTACATAGATATTCGTTTGAACCTACAGTCATCACGTTGCTATCCATTACCTTTTGCACTCTCCTGAGGAGCTCAACTTTCTAAGCATAGCCATCCAAATGTTTCAAATGCAAATAGGATGAAACTTTCTTTTTCTTTTTTTTTTTTAACAAAAAAAAAAAAACCAAAAACCAAAAACAAATTTTATTGATAAAAAAAGAATTACACAAAGCTAGAAGACAAACACGCTATAAACTGCGCTGCAAGCCCTTTTTGAATAACAAAACCAATTCTACCAAATACATATTCATTGGAACCCGCCGTCATCACATTGCTATTCATCACCTTCTGTACCTTCCTGAGAAGTTCAACTGTTTGTGGTGCTAGAAACACAAAAGTGTCAAAAGCAAAAGGAATGAAACAATGCTGGTTCGCTGCACATGCTCCCTCGTGTTTCTGTACGTTACCTGCAGCTGCAATAATGGTTGTCTGACCCACTTCGAAATTTTTATTACCAAACCCCACCATCGAAGATGCTCCTGTGATGTCAACGCATGCATGTTTCCCTTCTAACCAACTGTATATCAAAACATCAGCTGGGCGTAGTGTTCATCTGCCTTCTGACGGGTCTGTAAGAAAATTGACCGGAGCCTCTTTCTTTACCTGTATTCCTGCTCGCCATACCACATCATACAGTATATCACGCACATGATCGTGTCTGTATTTAAAACCGGGGTACCACTTACAGGGTACAGCATGGTCCCCAAAAGCGTTCAGTCGACTCTTCTTACATACAAGACATAAGTCCCCATCTGTAAATAACGGGATCATGAGACGGTACTGGAGAATGGCACGATACTCCACTGCTGTCATGCGTTGTCCTAACCCTTCCATATGAATAGCAATAAGGAAGTCCTTGGTTTGTTTGGTCTGTAAGCATTCTATCACAGCCCTCTGACGAGCAGACAAATCAAAATCCCTGTCAATACCAGTAGCAATCTTCCTGTAGTAAGCTTTCGCCAGTGTGTGTTGGGGTTTAGGGGGGGCGGTAGCCCTTGAGGCTAGAATACTAAGGTCGAAATCAGGGAGAGAAAGTTGTAGCTCAGCAACTGCACTATCAAAAGCACCATCCATGTGTGCAGTACCACACCCTCGGAGTATGTGGTCCTGGAGATCTTGAGTTTGGCATCGAGAGGCTGCGAAGGCAAACTTACTGACATCTGTTGCATAATAAATGCCCAACCCACCAAGTCGAACGACATGGTTGCTATGCGCCACTGAAGTCACCAAAACCCGGACCATCAGAAACTACGATACCCTGAAAGGTTGCCCGAAAGATGCGATAAAAAATACTCTGCTGCTTCCTGTAAAAAAGTTGGTTGGCAAGTACAAAGAACGAAGATAAATTTAGGTAATCTGGCCAATGCATGCTCGTAGTAGTGCCATCTCACATTGTGGGTCTTTTAATTCTGCTAATAGGCTTATTAGCTTGGTTGTTTTCTTTACCTGATCAATGTTGACTCAGGTAACACTAACTAATGGAATGGGCATACCTAGGATCACATTTTTTTTTCCCCTTTTGTACTTCACAACACATGAGAACACTATTATTTAACTTAGTTAGGATAACTCCTTCACATTAGAATGTTAACTATAGAGGTGAAAGAAACAGGAGTTTATTCTCATCAATATATAATTTTATTTGGTAAGGATTGGGTCGATTTGCTTGTGAAAGATCTCTAAACTTTTAATGGCGAGTTCCATCATTGGAAGGTGAGAAATCAAAAGAGTTCTTTTTCTCATACCAGTTGTTTTCTAGAAATTTTTAATCTGGTCTCATGTTTATGTTTCGTGACTAGGATGTTGGTTTTATATTATAGAAATCAAAGTGTTCAGATGTTGGTCCTATCAAATGTTTATTAAAAGTTTTCAATATGATTGATTCACATTCGGTAGCATTTGGTGATTAACTTTTTGATTTATGATTTTTTCCTTTTTTTTATTTTCACAAGTCACATGTTGAAACTGTTAGAATTATGGCCAAATAACCATTTGTTTAAGTCCAATTTAATTGATAAGTCTTTTGATTTTTCGGATTTCAATATAAGTTATATAATATTAATCTTCATTTATTAATAATGTTCATTATTATGAATAACACAAAAGTCTTGATGGAAGACTATATAAGTACTACACTCCATAGCTCTCCTCAATGCTCAATCTCTACATTATACGGACCATCACCTAGGTAGATTTAAATAGAAATTGGGAGAAGTCAAGTTATGGTATTGTTAATTAGCTAGAAGATACAAAGGTATGTTAGTTTATTTATATTATTTTATTTTGTGACCAATACCTTATACATATACGATCCTGGACATATTTGATTTATTTAAGTTTTAGCATTTTAGATCTTATTTCTTTCATTTGGTATAATTTCATTCTTTCAGAAACAACAGTGTTGCGCGATCAATGAGGATTCCTCAGAATAAAAAACCTCACCATAATTGTAAAACAGATGTTCTCAATATGCTCTTAGTTCTATATTACCGAGTACAGAGCCTGAGGACATGTACAGATTGTCAAACACAATTGTTCCCAAGTGAAACTGAGCAGATTCATTTTTTATGAAAAAATTGAATTGCCTTACCGCCTGCTGCCGCAAAACTTTGCATCTATACAAGACTTAGTCCCCTGAAGGCATTCATTTTACGCAAAACATTCGTGCTTACAATCATGTGTTTGTGTTTACTTCAATGGGGGTGCATTTCGATCAAGAACTAGAAAATACGCAACGTGGAGTGTATACATATTGAGCGCAATGTTCAATATATCATAGGATTGGTTCTCTTATTCCTGAAGAAGGCCAAAGACCTAGATATTTGCAAATCGATGTAATTTATGATACGGAACACAAACAATTTATTGAGGCTCGATGGTCTGTGGAAGTTTCTGGCTCGATGAGATTCGACAGTTTATTAATGGTCGATGGATTTGTGCACATGAGGTTTTTTGGAGAATCCTTGATTACTTTTGAATAGAATGTATCCTGCAGTGTACTCCATGCTGGTATATATGTACCTTCTTCTAATTCATTGTTTGAATATATTACTACAATTTCATTAAAAAGGTGAATAATTGTGATTATTCGATGTTAGGTTCATCTTGAGCACATGCACGAAGTCAGTTTTGTTAAAGATCAATCGATTCCCGAGTTGATAGATGATGAGAAGAACATGGGAACAATGTTAATAATACTCTTTGAAGTTAAAATATTGATCCAAAGTGCAAAGCAATATATGTATTGTGGGGGATGTTTTCGGCTTCCACCAACAATCAATCTTCAACTTAGCTCCCAACGATCACCTTCAACTTGGAACTTGCAAAACAATGTTAGAAACCGAAGGACATACCGGGGGTTGTGTGGTCGTAGGCACTCCGACACTCAAGTAAGTAAGGAAGAAGATGAAACCCTAGTTTGTCTGGCTAGAATTCATTACCTTTATGTCTTGGTGAGATTGTATTTATATATTGAAACACTAAGTCGGTTTATCTTCCTCTTTAGGAGAGTCCTAATGGGCGTAGAAAATTCTTATGTGTGTACCATATTATATTGGAATCGTTCTAAGTCTAGGATTACTATTTGCATGGGTTTCCTAGCTTACATACTAGAAGTCTTTCTAGAAGGGTTTCTAAATAAGGAAACTTCTTGGACTTGGATTACTTCCTTGGGCGTCAAGCATATCTAGGACCTTCTAGAACTTTCTAGATAAGTTTATCAATTCATTTTTTTTTATTCTTTTGGCCATCCAGAGACTAATCCTACGTCTTACGTTAGCTTCCAGGATTTTGTTCAGGTTCCTTGGATAATCCTGTATCCGGACTAGGTTCTCGAGGTTAGTCTAGGCATTGGCTATATATATTCTGAAAAATGAGCATGAGTGTGTTGTATTTGCAGGTTTAAAATTTGGTCATGCCAATTCTACAGAGGAAGTCGAGTTTGCAGGAATTCTTGCAGCTTGCGAAAGAGGGATCATGCAGTAGCTAAAATGATTGAATGTGGAATCAGATAATCTGTCTGCAGTAAATTATCTGAATGGAAAGCCATCTAATCTGTCATGGACTGCAACAAACATCCTTAACAAAGTTCTACCTATATCTATATATTTCGATTTTATTTGTTTTCTGCACTTTAGTCTTTGTTTGTTGAGCACCACTGATTTGATTTAACTAATGAGAATGGAAGTTTTTTAATGAATGAAATAGCCAACAATAGTATCATCCTATTCCTTCGCACCAAACTCACATATTTCCTCACCAATTTGTAAGACTCCATCTTTGAAAATTTGTGTGCTATACTTAATTAAGTTTGTGTGTTCCTACTGAAATTGACTTAGTCTTTAGTAAAGATATCGATTCAATTGGATTCGTTTTATCCGTTGATCATGTGCTCCCAGTTTCTTTGGATACTTTCTTAACATAGACACATGGAATACATTGTGAACTGCAGAGAGCTTTTCAGGCAACTCCAAACGATATGCAACTGACCCAACTTTTCCGATTATTTTAAACGGCCCAATGAATCTGGGAGAAAGCTTCCCTTTCTTGCCGAATCGCATGACTCCCTTTTTAGGCGAGACTTTCAGAAGAGCAAGATCGCCCACCTGAAATTCCACATGTCTTCGGCGGGGATCAGCATAACTCTTTTGCCGACTTTGAGCTGTACGTATCCTTTGTTGAATTAAAGCTACCCTTTCAGTGCTTTCACGTACTAAGTCTGGTCCCAATCCCATAACAGCAGCGTCACCAGTTTCGGCCCAACATACTGGGGATCTACAAGGTCTACCATATAACGCTTCATATGGTGCCATCCCAATCGTCGTCTGGTAACTATTGTTATATGCAAACTCAATAAATGGTAGCTGATCATCCCAACTACCTTTGAAATCAAGAGCGCATGCTCTGAGCATATCCTCCAAAATCTGATTGACTCGTTCAGTTTGCCCGTCAGTCTGGGGGTGAAATGCCATGCTAAACTCTAAGGTAGTACCAAATGCTTTTTGGAAACTCTTCCAAAAATGTGAAGTGAACTGGCTACCTCTATCTGAGATAATAGAAACAGGGACTCCATGAAGACGAACAATTTCTTTAATGTAACGTTTAGCGAGCACATTCATATTGTGAGTTTTCTTTATTGGTAAGAAGTGTGCCGATTTGGTTAAACGGTCCACAATTACCCAAATGCTTTCATTACCCTGTTGTGATCTGGGCAGCCCCTCTACAAAATCCATACTAATGTGCTCCCATTTCCACTCACTGACTGGCAGAGGTTGTAATAACCCAGCTGGACTGCGGTGTTCTACTTTCACTTGTTGACACGTAAGGCACTTGGATACAAAATCAGCAATGTCATACTTCATCTTCTTCCACCAAAAATGTCTTCGCAAATCTTTATACATTTTAGTACCCCCTGGGTGCACAGTATATCTACTACGATGCGCTTCATTGAGGATTTCCCTTCGAAGTTCAGCCACTGCTGGAATCACAAGACGACCTCTAAGTCGTAATCCTCCATCATTTCCAACTGCCCAAACACAATCAGATTTAGGATTTTCTGCTAGCTCAGTAATTCTGGCTTGCACCCACTCGTCACCTTGTTGAGCCTTTATTACTCTGGATACAATAGTGGGTCGCACAATAACAACACCCAAGAAAGAAGTGTGTTCTTTAGAAGTAGGGAGTATATTAAACTCTGCCGCTGCCTCCACTAATCTCCACCAACATGTTCTCAAGTGAGCCACTGCGGTATATGATTTTCTGCTCAAGGCATCTGCCACGACATTGGCTTTTCCTGGATGGTATTCTAATGAGATTTTGTAGTCTTTCATTAGTTCCAACCATCTCCTTTGTCTCATATTTAAATCCTTCTGGGAAAATATATATTTCAAACTCTTATGGTCAGTGAAGATCTCAAACTTCTCATTGAAGATATAATGCCTCCAAAGTCGAAGAGCAAACACAACCGCCGCCAATTCTAAGTCGTGTGTGGGGTAGTTCTGTTCATGAACTTTTAGCTGCCTTGATGCATAGGCTACAACCCTTTCACGTTGCATAAGAACACAACCCAATCCCTGATTTGAAGCATCCGTATATATTACATACCCAACTCCACTCTCAGGAGTGATCAAAACTGGCGCCGTCGTCAATTTGGACTTCAAAGTGTCCAAAGCTTGTTGACATTTGTCTGTCCACACAAACTGTACCCCTTTACGGGTCAAGTGTGTCATGGGTGCTGCGATACGTGCAAAATTCTGAATAAAACGCCGATAGTACCCAGCCAAACCCAAGAAACTTCGAATCTCGACAACTGTAATTGGTTGCTTCCAATTCAATACCGCTTCAACTTTTGAAGGATCAACTGATATACCACCCGCAGATACAACATGGCCTAAGAATTTTACTTCTTGAAGCCAAAAATCACATTTGGAGAGCTTGGCATAAAGCTGATGTTCTCGCAAAGTCTGAAGAGCGGATCGCAAATTTTCTGCATGCTCTTCTCGGGTCTTTGAATAGATCAAAATGTCATCGATAAAGACGATCACAAACCGATCCAAGTACTGTCTGAAAACTCGATTCATCAGATTCATAAACACTGCCGGGGCATTAGTTAAGCCAAATGGCATCACTAGAAATTCGTAAGAACCATAACGAGTAACAAATGCCGTCTTAGGCACATCAGCCTCCCGGACTCTCAATTGATGGTAACCAGACCTTAAGTCGATCTTGGAAAACCATTGTGCTCCCTTCAACTGATCAAACAAATCGTCAATTCTGGGCAATGGATATCGGTTGCGCACTGTTACCTTGTTCAACTCTCTATAGTCGATACAAAGGCGTAGAGATCCATCCTTCTTTCGAACAAAAAGAACAGGAGCTCCCCATGGTGATCTGCTCTCACGAATAAAGCCATGATCTAGCAAATCCTGAATCTGAGCTTGTAGCTCTTTCAATTCACTAGGAGCCATGCGGTAGGGTGCTCTAGCAATAGGGGAAGTGCCTGGAAGTAACTCAATAGTGAAGTCTACTTCCCTAGGAGGAGGTAAGCCTGGAATGTCCACAAAGATATCCGCAAATTCGGACACAATTGGTATTCCATCCAGCGGCAATCCGCTGTCACCAAGCTTGCCTTCCTCTAGATGTGCCATATGTGCCTCAGCCACAATATCACCCCTAGTAGCCACCACTACTAACGGCTTACATCCAGGAATATCCAGAGTCATAGTTTTCGCGGAGCAATTAATTCTCCAATGGAACGCCGATAACCAGTCCATGCCCAAAACAACATCAAAATCACACATATCAAGCATTATCATATCAAACAGAAATTCATAGTCATCTATACTAACTACTATGTTTCTACACACCTTATCCAAGACAGACATTTCATGTAATAATGTCTTCACCACTAAAGGTTCAGGCATCGTCTCAGGCAAAACACTCAACAAAGAAGCAAATGCAAATGATATAAAAGAGTGTTGAGCCCCAGCATCAAAGAGTATTATGGCAGGTTTCGAATTCACAAGGAATTTACCTTCTAGTAATGCACCATTAGCCTCCCTGTCTCGGGGCAAAACAGCATATACTCGTCCTTGAGGCAACACATCTGACGAGGATTCTGAAATAGGCTCTGTCTTCATGGTAGCATACATTTGCCCATGTCTTCTATCAACAGTTTGTTGTGTTGGACCAGATTTCTGTCCATATTGTTTATGCACATCAGTTGCTGGTCTCGGCCCTTGGTCTCGCTGTTCACTAACTGATTGTTTCTGATCAGAAGAACCCATTTCTCTCAAATAAATTCTGCACTCTTGCCTTTTATGACCTGGTTTTCCACAATGATGACAATTTCCAGTAAATCGTCGTTTCTGACCGACTTCATTAGTAGAAGGTGCAGGTTCAGACTTTTGTTTCTTTTGGGGTGGTTGAGAAAATTCTCCTTGTTTCCCTTTATCTCGCTTCTCATTAGCATTTCGGTTATCCTTCAACTTCTTGTGAGCTAGATGATCTTGTTCCAGTCTTCTAGCACACTCCAAAACATCATCAAATTCACTGTAATGGAACCCAACCACTATACGACGTATAGGATCAATCAAACCCTCTTCAAACATACGGATCTTTTCTTCCTTATCAGCCACCAGCTTGGGTGCAAAATGAGAGAGTTGTCGGAACTTTGTTTCATATTCTGACACGGACATAGTACCTTGATTCAAGCTCAGTAATTCTCTAGCTTTTGCTCGTTTAATGCTTTCAGAGAAATATTGTGCATTAAACTTGGCACCAAATTCATCCCAAGTCATAAGATGTCGGTTTTCGAAAGTGCTAACTGACAACCACCACTTCTTGGCGTCTCCAGATAAGCAATGAGTAGCAAGCCTTTGCTTTTGTACTGTCGTGCAATCCATGTCTTCCAAAACCGTCTCCATATCTACTTTCCAATTAGCCGCAACTTGTGAGTCACTAGAGCCTTCAAAACGTGGAGGTTTTAATTTCAGAAACTGCCCCAAAAGTGATCTCCAAGCCTCCGATTCTGAAGTCACAATTCCTTGCGGTGGTACTAGTGTCTGCCCTGTCACTTGGGGAACACCTAACACTGGTATGGACGTTGGACTTGCAGTCCCAGGTTGCGTACCATGCTGATTTCCCTGAGCTAAACCTTGAATAGTCTGTTGTAATAGTCCCAGTAGAGTTGCCAAATCAGGCACCGATCCAGCTACATTAGTATTTGGAGCTATCGACACCGTCGGAACTGCTTGATTTGTGACATTGGGTGGAGTGGTAGAGGTTGTAGCCATAGTTATATGCTCTCCATCCTGTCCACCAACCAAATCTGCTACTCTTGCAGTCCGACTACCTTTACTCATGTTACTTCCGCGTACCATCTGTCATACATGGCATGGTGAGATCAAAATATACATTCAACCCATTTACATGTTGGGGGATCCCAACCATTTTACCACAAAACAAATATAACAAACAGTAATATAATACTATTCGTCCTCACTCAAACTCGGAAACTAGCCAAAGATCCTATACGTGAATCTAGTACTAAGAAAATCTGAAATTTCTAGACTCACTAGGATCCTACAAACCTAAGCTCTGATACCAAACTTGTAACATCCCAAAACCTATAATAAGAGTATTATAGCTGAACACATTACTCTTACAAAAGAGTTTAAATTTTATTATCAAAACTCACTTACACAAATACTGTACAAGCTTCTAAACTGAAGTTATGATCAAAACTATACAACTAGAGATTTCAGACTCCTAGACTTCAAAAGGCACCAGAGGTGTAAAGGATTGCAATCTAGGAAAACCCCACTCTCGCGTAACTAGTCATCAAGTTCCTGAAAAGGGGAAATAAAACGAGCGTCAACCACAGCTCGAGCAAGTGAAACCATACTTACTCGACTTAACTACATAGTTAGATAAAAACTAAGAAAGCCAGAAATCCATACGAAGTCATCATGTAGTTAATGCACACCATTAGTATAAACTGAATATCCACGACAATTATCAATGTCCTACTCAATCAATTCAGACCTGGTATGAACTTAAGATCACAAAACTAGTATGAAAATAAACATCTCCATTCTTTCTTCAGCGGTTTAATTAACTTTTATGAGAAGTGGCCCGGCAAGCACCAACCCAAGGTATCTTGGCCTACCGCGCACCAACCTGTGGCATCACACGCTCCAAGCCTCAATAAGACTTATTGGACGGGTGTGAACACTTCCTCATTTAACTGTTTAGGGGAAGAAGAGGCTTAATGAGCACCAACCCAAGGTATCTTGGCTCATTAGGCACCAACCTGTGGCATCACACACTCCTAGCCCCCATAAGGCATTTTATGGACGAGTGTGAACTCTCTCGACCCATCTTTCATTACACAAGTTATCGATCATGAAATCTCTGCCTCACCCATAAAGAGGTCAGGATTTCCTAACAACATGACTAACACAATCAATATTGATTGATACAGCAACTCGGCAAATTAATTCTCCATCAAAGAAATAAATTAACAAGTTGTCACAAGATCAACAAATAAGTAATCACATCGATAAACACAAACCAAGATAACAATTCAAAGAACAATAATATACGAACTTGCCTCATAAGAATTAACCCAAGGTTATGTATAGAACAAGGAAACAAACCAACTATTAAATAATGAACCATCTGTAAGAATAAGGAAAACCTTTTAAAGTGATTGGCATAACAGGATATGAACTTGAACAAGTTTGATGGTTTATATATATTCTACTACAGAGAAAAAAAAAGAAAAAAAAAAAAACAATCCGTCAAATTCAAAGTAAAAGTTTATTCCTTGGGTCGTGATTTTTATTCTTTTGGTTTCTAGGGAAAACAAAAAATCTTTTGCTAAAGATATTATTTTTTGAAATATGAGCAAATTGAGTTACACTAACACTTCGTATATAAACATATAATGGGATTACATAGAAAATTAGGATGAGCGCCACCCTAACAAGAACATATGTTTGATTAGATTTTTTTTTTATTTTAGGATGTATTTCATTAGAGAGGAGAATTAGTTTCTCAATAATATCAGGAGAAATAGGAGGACAATAAGGGAATAACTGCCTGAGATCAGGTGAAAAGATAGATGAGAGAAACATTACCTTGTTTTTCTGATTTCTAGTGAAATTATTTTATTATCCTTTATACTCCCTCTGTCCCAAATTATAAGTACATTATAGAAGATCCAACTTATTAAAGAAACATCATTTATTAGTTTGTCTACTAATTATATTTTCAAATTTACCATAATTCATTAAAATTACGTTAATTATCCTCATTAAAGTAATTATCTTAAGCAAGGATAATATAGGCAAAAGAACAAACTAACTTAACTAATATGTGGTCAAATATGAAAAGTGACATATTATGGGACGGAGGCAATAATATTTATCAAGTAATTTTGTATGACCCGTTATCATAATATCGTAACTAAATTCCTTTTAACATGCCCTTTTTTATTTACAATTTTGGCAAACAATCATTTGATTTGTTTTGAAAGAAAAGTAAGTAACTTTATTTCAGCAAATTGAAATTGTGCATAAAAAGAGTTGGAGAAGACTATACTAGAATATATATGGAATATATAGAATAACATTGTAATTGTCCTTATTTTTGCGATAAAAAAAGAGATCTTAGTCACACCACATATATCTCTCATACACCACACTTTTAGATAAATTTTGAATAATTGTGTTTTTACGGATTTATCTTTATTATTTTATTTGGCACACTACACATTAATTTTGGTTTTGTTTCTTTTAAAATTTTTACTTGCCAAACAAAATCTAGTAAATAAGGAAACGTTGCTAAATTAAATCTAGCAAATAAAGATATTTTTATTTTTTTGTTAAAAATATGCTAAAATAAAAAATCAGCTAATCTTATTCTTCCTCAAATCTCTTCATCTTCTTCTAATACTTCAATTTTACATTTTCTATGAAAAATGAAATATGGAGAACAATAGTCAAAATCTAAGATTTTAATATTTTTCTATGATTTCAATTGTAGATGAAAGTACTCTCTTCTCTAGAAGTAGTTGGACATTCTTACATTATTGTATGTTGTTGCTTAGATTTATTTTCATCTTTTAGATTATTTAGATTTATTTCTATATATATTTTTCTACTAAAACAATAAAATAAAATATGCTATACTGAGAGTTTTTTTTTCAATTTTATTTGTGGTGTGCCTAGAGAATCTTAAGAATATTTGTGGTAAGCTAAACAAATGTGGTGTATGAAAGATTTGTGTGGTGTGACTAAGATCTGCCTAAAAAAAAGGGCAAAAAAGGAGGCCTGATAGTGGTCGATGGGCAAGTGGCCACATTTGAGACTTTACTAGAACACTAAGTGAATTTGCACTTGTCAAGCACGTTCTATTTTTGAAAAATATATTAAATGGACTTGTTATTAGTTATGAAAAGGAAACTGTATTATGTTATTTATGCATGGCAAACTGGGTTTTTGAGGACATGTGGCAAGAGTTAGAATCTTTATAAATATGGAAATCACGCATATGAATTGTGCGTGCATATTAACATAGTCTATATAATAGTTGAACCCAAGGGGTCCCACTTACTCTTTTCTAGGTGGCATCGTAATTGATCTGCAACTGTCACACTTTTTCTAATTTTTTAAAATGTAAAATAAAGCAGTAAAAATCTAATTGGGTAGAATTTATAAGCTGAGAATCCACCTATAACCTCACAAATTGGATTAATATTCTGGTTTAATGGGATGGTTATGGTTTAGTCTAATGAATCAAGTTATGTTTTTTTTTTCTTTTAAATAAATTATAATCGCGTTATTTTAATGTGTGGGAAATAAAAAAAAAAATTGTATTAACATGAGTTCACAATTAAGTTAAAATGACTATAAAATGTACCTTGTGTCTAATACGTACACTAACTATTATTGAATATCACAAGTTGTTGAACCCATATTATGCACCGGGAGTTGTGTTATCCGATAAATGGAGGATCGCTTATAATGCATGGTATTCCCAAAGGATTTCTATTACCTTATTAGATTGTTGTAATTGTATGATTGTGGAACTGAGCTTTTTTTAATGCCCTTTTCAACCAAGATTTGTAGAGAATTATAATTAATATTTTTTTTGTATTTAGTATGGTTTTTATAAAAAAAAATTAAGGACTTTAAATAGAAAAAGAATTTAGTAGAAAAAGAGATTCAGAAGTCGGTGAATTCTAAGGGTTTTCAGGTTTCTATAGATCTATGCTGACATAGAAGGTGGGCTCCTTTTTTAAATTGGGCTCTCACCAAATTCAAGCTTTATTCTCAAGTTTCTAAAAAAACGCCATGTGGCACTTGTTGTCTACGACTATTATATAGTATAATAGATGCAATATTGTGCATATATATATATTAAACTAAGACTCCATCAAACATGCATGAAACATAAAATTCAAATGTAATACCCCGGGTCGGCAGGTAGTTTGCTGATGGGGTGGTTCCTACGACACTTAAGAGGGGGATGTCCTGACATTGGAATATAGGTATACATCCCTCATCTATTATCACCGAGGCTTTTTGGGCTCACTTGGCTTTAGAGTTCGAAAGAACTCCGGAGTTAAGCGTGCTTGGGTGGGAGTAATCTCAGGATGGGCAACCTCTCGGGAAGCAGGTTGCTGCCCATAAAACCCCACACTGTCGGACATCTACAGTGGCTAAGTGGGGACAATATCAATAATGTGCATATTGAAGTAAGATTATCATGTATTCCATCTGATGTAGGATATATTGAATATTTTTTTTTTTTTCTAAGTTCCAAGTAGGTTCAAGAAAAAATATTCTTTTAGTTCCAAGTATATTATATTAACTACTAAGAATCATTATGTTTTTAAAAGTCATTTTAGTTTACAAGCCCTTTACTTCAAACAAGCTTCGTTTCTTGCTTTATAGAATAAGCTCTAAGTTGTTATAATAAATGTGTTGATTATTATTGAATTGAATAGAAGAATTGCTTCTTGAGTTATCTTTGTTTTTTGCTAGATTATTCATCTTTTCCTTTTCTTTTACTTGGTGGATTCCAAGCTTCTATTCGTCTAGGATTCCCAACCCTTTATTCTCTTCTTCTTTGAGAGATTCCTAATATCTTTCTTCCAAGTTCCACATTAAGTGGTATTAGAGCCTCACTTTTTAGATCTTTATCTATAAAGTGGTCTGTTATCACCCTCCATTCAAGCAGATTTCGTCCATCCAGATTCAGAAAATTCGTCAATTTTGTAGGCTTCTACAAGACATAATATTATGGCCCAGTCTGCGTGCGATATCTTGTTGGAAAGATCTTCGAGTCGTCTTTCTATCACAATCACACGTTCTACTACAAGGTGTTTTAAATCGTTTGTTTACTACAACAACATTTCTCTTAAGATCCAATGGCACCTAATCAACAAGATTTTTTTTTCAAGGAAAGACTTTGATGCAACTATCAATTCTTTTAAAGAAACTCAAACATAGATGAAATCTTCACAAGATTTTTTTTCAAGCTACTCAAATTTCATTGAAAGATTCTATTAATCAACTCACCCGCCAAATTTCTCAAATACTCAAACGTAAGGACAAAATAGATGAAGAGATCCCCGTCTCTACATCCAATATTCTAGCCACCATCATCTCTCTCCACTCTACACTTATTGTTCCCTCCACCATCCAAGCAATTTCGGCTTTTTCTCAAGAGGAGAATGTTGATTTTAACCTAGCCGACTTATTTAAAGATGAGGAGTTTATTGCATATTCTATCTTTCCTACTTATTGATAAGTATCCAAAAACGTAATTTTTATCCCTAATTAGTATGATGTTAGAACTCACTTTTGGACATGAAAATTCTTTTTTTCTTTTTCTTTTAGTTTAGTTAATTTTAATTTTTTGTTATTTTATTTAATAGATTTTAGTTTAGTATTATGCTAGGTTAATCTCCATTTTTCAAGTGAGAGATGAAACCTTTTTCATTTATGTAGTGGTTAGTATATGATTTGTTAAGTTTTAATCCTTTAGAGTAATTCTGAAGATTAAAGATCTAATACTTCGAGAAAAGGTTAGAGGTAATTCTGAAAGACGAACGTACTCTTTCTTGCCACCAACATAATAGTTGTATATTGTGTTGTAGTATTTCCTCACATTTTAATGATAAGAAGTATCGTTGATTTTTAGAATTGATAGACTCTAATGTAGATACAATAAGTGTTTAATATCATATCTTTCCATTATACATTTCGAATCATTTTAGTGTGTAATGAGTATTTATCTACGGATTAATCTTGATAAATGTATATATTAATCATCTATATATTAATTATTATACATGTTTGAATTGGTGGATTCAATCTCTTGAAACTCTCATCTTATTTATCTTTTTAAAATATTTCTTTCATTAGTAGTAGTTAATCATCATTAATACCTTGCAAAATCATTTGCCCCCTTATTCTCTAGATTAGTAAAAATGAATTTCTCTTATTCATTTAACTTGGTTCTCTCTTAGACGTGGATTCGATAACTTTTCTTGGAGCTATACTCATTTTAGGTAGTCAAAACAAGGTTTTGAAAACCTGATCTAATTAACGACTATTTCGCGCATTCACTATGTGTTTAAAAAAAAATTTAGTTTAGAAACCAAGCTTTTTGTTTTATAAAAGAAGCTTTAGGTTATTGTAATAGATAGGTTAATTATTATTGAATTGAATAGAAGAATTGTTTCTTGAGTTATCCTTTGTTTCTTATTAGATTATTCATCTTTTTCTTCTCTTTTACTTGGTAGATTTCAAGCTTCCATTCGTAAAAGATTCCTAACCATTGTATCCTCTTCTTCTTTTAGAAATTCCTAATCCCTTTCTTCCAAGATCTACATTACCATCAAACATCCATGAAGCATAAAATACAAATTAATCAACCATCGTTAGGCAAGGATATTACTATTTACACTTATTTTATTTTTTTGATAATTATTTTTATATAGATAGAAATCAGATCTATATTATTTACACTTACATGTATAAATAGGGGGTGGGAAAAAGAGTTTAATTTGTATTGGATACCTTTTTTTTTTTTTTTTTTTTGCAATTAAAGGATTTGGAACATAGATCCTGCCTGTGCCGAATTCATAGAGTATAATGGGGTGGTTTGGGTTAACCCTTTTTTTTCTTGTAATTTGAGCGGATTTGGTTGGTTTGATAATTTTAATGTACGTGCTATACATGAATGTAATGCATATGGTGTTGCTCTTTCAGAAGATATACACATTTCTCCAATCTTTAACGTACATAACATATATCCAATTTATGATTCACGTAAAGTTTTGGTTTGCGAGAACTCGAGGACGATGCAGAGCATCTTGACTTGAGTTGACTGACAGTTTCCTATTTCATACTTTGAGTGTATTGGTTTAGAAATCCTTATGTAAGCTAAACTTTGTTTCTAAGTTATGTTTTTGCTATTTTGTTGTCTTTATAATAGTCTAGAAGAGTCATTTGAGTTCTACTTTGTTTAGGATTCTTAAGGAAAATGCATTTGGAGGTTTACTCAGTTTCTAATTAGTTATCAAGAGTTATCTATATAAAGAGGTCTAAAAACAAAAATTTTAATTAGTTATTCATTCAACTATCAAAGTTCTACTTTTTTAGCAATTTTCTTTCAAGTTTATAGTGTTAGATTCAATTATTATGCTTCCCTCTACGTCAAAAGTAAAGAAACCTAGGGCTGAAAACGCGTGAGGTATTGTTGGGTTCATACAAGCCCAAACCCGAATTATATAAAACAGCCTAAACCCGAATCTGAATTGGGTTTAAATAATAAACCTGAACCCAAGATTTTACCCAAATACCCGACCAAACCCGAGAATATTTTATTAAAAAATATCAAATCTAACGCAAAGAATAGGATTCTGTCTACACACATTTGAAAAGTATGAATTTATAGAAAAAAAAACCCAGTTAAATGCAAAGAAAAATTGACTCCTAAAATTCAAAATTGTATTTTTCTATTTATTTACCTTATGTTCGAACTTTGTTCCTTTGCTGCAGTTCCTTAGCAATCTTTACACTGACTACACAATTAAGAAACCAGTTTTGTTTGAGAGAAAGAAAACATGTTATTTAAGAAAATTTTAAAATGAACACTATAACAAAAGGTACAAGAGCTGGAGGAGACTTTAATAGCATATATGCAATGTAATTATTTTCTCAATCTACAATTAGAATTTAGAAGTGCTTTTGATAAACGAAAAAAAAAGGCAAGAAGAAAGTCTGATAGTTGTAGATGGGCAAGTGACTATGCCTAAGAATTTACTAGAACATATACGAAATGGTTGTGAATGAGAACAAAAAATATCACAATTTTACTCTGTTATTGTGGAATTGACATACATCACAAGTTGGCGTGGTTTACAACAAAGGGAGGTCAAGGTTGGGTATAAAGAAGTTCATGTTGGATTTTTTGGATGAAAGGAAGTTTTTTGCTGGGAACGTACGTACGTCCCGTATCACAGATGTTTGTTTTTGTGCTGAACGTACGAACGTGTATTCGACGTACGTACGTCCTCTCTTGGTTTTGTGCATATGGGCCTGTTTTAGCCCATTTCGTGTGTGTTTGTATGGCTATGTTATAAAGCCAATTTGAGGTTGGAAAACCTAATTGAGATAATAGAGATGGTTGAGATGTGAGAGAGATTGAGGAGGGAGGAAACCTAGGGTTTCTCCATTTGTTTGAGAGCTTTGTACTATCTTCTCCAATAGTAAAAGTTCTATTTGTTTGTCCGTGGACGTAGGCAATCAAGCCGAACCACGTTATTTTGGTGTCTTTCTCTATTGTTTGTTGTTGGTAAGTAGGTTTACTTCTTTACTACTTGCTTTGATACCACTTGTTGTGCGCAGCGGAAACTTATGCACCAATACCCAAGATTGAAATAGTGTATGAAAGATGACAAAGCAAGTAGTAAAGAAGTAAACCTCTAGTTGGGAAACCGGTTCTATAAGGGAATCCGTTTCATATTTGGATTTCTAAGTCCATATTAAGGATTTAGAATTTGGTATTGGAATATGACTTCCAATTTGATTAAGTTTGGTATTCCTATTAGGAATTTGTTTTGTACACCCTAAAGGCTATAAATATAAGGTCTTAGGGATTGGTTTAGTATCCTCAATCCATATTTGTTGTTTGTCTCCTTGTGAGAGTTGTGAGGATTATTGGTGAGTGAGAGATTTGTTGGGAGATTTTCTCTATTGGTTAGATACTTTGTATCTTTGTTGATTTGTTAATAAGAAGCTCTCCTTTTTGGTTGGTGGACGTAGGCAATCGCCGAACCACGTAAATCTTGTGTTTTGTGTTTTTTTTTGTTTTGTTTGATTCACACACTATTTCAATCTTGGATATTTGTGCATAAGCTTCCGCTGCGCACAACAAGTGGCATCAGAGCTGCAGGCTAGATCTTGAGAGCCTTGAAGGTGTTTGAAGAAATTCTGCAGGTTTCTTATTTGTGGTTTAAGGCAAAAGTTCTATCTTGTATCTGTGGGTTGTCAAGAAGGTGTTTGTTGAAATTCCTGTGTGAATTTCAGATTTGTTTACCTTCGATTGGTGATTGTTTAGTGTGTGAAAGTGATTAGTGATGTCAGACCCATCTTCGAGTAAGAATGGAAGAGTGTCATCTTTAAAGTTTGACATCGAGAAATTCAATGGTAGAAACAACTTCGGCATGTGGCAGTGCGAAGTTCTGGATTTGCTTGCTCAGGAAGGTTTGGAAGATGCTTTGGGTGATAAACCCGAAAAGATGGAAGAAGATGATTGGTTGAAATTGAATAGGCAAGTTTGTGGCGTGATTCACCTTTGTTTGGAAAAGGACCAGAAATACTCGGTGATGAAAGAAACGTCTGCTAAGGAGTTGTGGAAGAAATTGGCTGATATGTATATGAAGAAAAGTTTAGAAACCAAGCTGTTTCTGAAGAAGAGGATCTTCCGCATTGATATGAGACCTGGTATTTCTTTGTCTGAACATTTGGATGAATTCAATAGGCTTATTGCTGACCTATTGAACTTGGATGAGGTTGTCAGTGATAATGACAAGTCTCTATGTCTTTTGAACTCTCTCCCCGATGAATATGACCATTTGTCCACCACTTTGTTGACGGGGAAAGAATCTGTTAAGTATGCTGATGTAGCAACGGCGTTACTGAACTATGAATGCAGGCGCAAGGACAAAGAAGTCCATAGGGGTTCAGGTTCAACGTCCGAGGCTTTGATGGTAAGGGGACGATCCAATGATCGTACTACTGGTAGCGGAGGAAGATCTCGATCAAAGTCTAAAGGTAGACCTCTAGCAAAGGATGAGTGTGCCTTTTGTCATGGAAAAGGCCATTGGAAGGTTGATTGTCCCGAGTTGTCAAAGAAGGAAGATTCTGTGTCTTCCAAAGATAATAAGGTAAATGTTACACATGCTGATGATAGTGATGATGATTCAAATTATTCTTTGGCTGTTATGGTTGATTGCTCCACTCAAGGGTGGATTATGGATTCTGCATGTTTTCATCATTTGTGTCACAGTAGAGATTTGTTTGCTAGTTTTCAAAAGCTAGACTGTGATGATGTTGTGTTAGGTGATGGTCGTCACATGAAAACACTTGGTGTGGGAACTATCAAGTTGAAGTTGGAGAATGGTACAGTTAAAGAATTAGTTGGTGTCCGGTATGTACCGGAGTTGAAGATGAATCTCATCTCACTTGGAACTTTAGAGTCTGATGGTATGAAGATTGTTCTGCAAAATGGGGCTTTAAAGGTTGTTTCTGGTGCTTTGGTTGTGATGAGAGGGACAAGGCAACGAAATTTGTACTATCTTAATGGTAGTGTTGTTGGTTGTGGTGGAGATTCGTCTTCACATTTGGTGGATTGTTTGACTCCTCCCAGTTTGTCAGATTGTTTGGTTGATTGTGGCTTTGGTAGGCGTATCGGCAAGCATGGCTTGTTGAATGGTGGTAAGGTACGTAAAGTTTGTTTTGGGCATCCTTGTTTGAATGATAGTTTGAAGTTGGAAGAGATATCTCAGCAGGTGGAGAATGATGCCGCTCCTTATGAAAGTTTGCCTGGTAACACAGCTGATGTTAGTTTGCTAGCCACAAATGTTTGTTCGAAGGCTCAAGCCCATGAGCCAATTGGAGCTGTGAAGCCGTTGTTTGGAGACCTTTGTAGGTTTCGGGGTGTTGATTCATACTCATCTTCAGTCGGTTATGGTCATAAAGTGGAGATAGTATTTGGTAGCTTGGACCCCATTGTTTTGGATTAAGGTTGTTGGCCCTCTACGGGCATTGGTGGGCATTTGTTTTGATTTGGCCCCTTGTGGGAATTTGACCCTTCGGGGTATGGTGGGCATCGTATAGATGTCATTGGAAGAACTACGATGGCTTGATCCCATGGAGGGTACGTAGGAAGCCACTTGATGGTCCGGCCGCTTTGGTTTGGTTGTTCGTCGTTTTTTTTTTAAGATCGGCTCAGATTTGGGAAATCTTCACCGAGGTGGAGAATTGTTGGGAAACCGGTTCTATAAGGGAATCCGTTTCATATTTGGATTTCTAAGTCCATATTAAGGATTTAGAATTTGGTATTGGAATATGACTTCCAATTTGATTAAGTTTGGTATTCCTATTAGGAATTTGTTTTGTACACCCTAAAGGCTATAAATATAAGGTCTTAGGGATTGGTTTAATATCCTCAATCCATATTTGTTGTTTGTCTCCTTGTGAGAGTTGTGAGGATTATTGGTGAGTGAGAGATTTGTTGGGAGATTTTCTCTATTGGTTAGATACTTTGTATCTTTGTTGATTTGTTAATAAGAAGCTCTCCTCTTTGGTTGGTGGACGTAGGCAATCAAGCCGAACCACGTTATTTTGGTGTCTCTCTCTATTGTTTGTTGTTGGTAAGTAGGTTTACTTCTTTACTACTTGCTTTGTCATCTTTCATACACTATTTCAATCTTGGGTATTGGTGCATAAGCTTCCGCTGCGCACAACTAGTGGTATCAGAGCTGCAGGCTAGATCTTGAGAGCCTTGAAGGTGTTTGAAGAAATTTCTGCAGGTGAGTTTCTTATTTGTGGTTTAAGGCAAAAGTTCTATCTTGTATTCGTGGGTTGTCAAGAAGGTGTTTGGTGAAATTTCTGTGTGAATTTTCAAATTTGTTTACCTTCGTTTGGTGATTGTTTGGTGTATGAAATTGATTGGTATCATGTCGGATCATATTTCAGATTCGAGTGAATTTGGAAAGGAGATTGATAGTTTGTTTGATCAAACCTTGTTGTTAGATGTTGACATTCATAAATTTGATGGTAACCTCGACTTTGCTATGTGGAAGACGGAGGTACAAGATTGGTTAGCCATTAATGGCTATGTGGATGTTCTTGATGATAAATCGAGAAATATGAATGATGATGAATGGTTAACTCTAAATTTAAAGGCTTGTGAATTTGTCCGGTATTGTTTGGTAGAAGATTTGTGGTACATTGTCAAATTGGAAACCATTGTAATGGTTATGTTGTCCAAGTTGGAAGACAAGTACGCTTTGAAAAATACAGAGGACCGACTCTATGTGGTTGATGATAGTATTGGTAGATTGGTTGGTTCTCAATGTAAATTGAGAAGTCGAAGAACTCTTGCAAAGAATGAATGTGCCTATTGTCATTGTTGGGGACATTGGAAAATTAATTGTCCAAAGTTGCAGAAGAAGATTGTTCGTGTACATCGAAGAGATGGGGATTCATGTGTTGGTGTTTCGTTGTTGGCTTCATCTTCAGTTAGTCATTCTACTAATGAGTGGATTTTGGATTCGGGTTGTTCCTATCATATGTGTCCCAATAGGGAGTTGTTTGATAGCTTTCAGGAGCTAGATGCTTGTGTTTTGCTTGGTAATGATCATACTTGCAAAACTTTTGGGATAGGTACAGTTCGATTGAAGTTGGAAGATGGATGCACTCGAATGTTAGAAAATGTTTGGTATGTACCAGAGTTGACTATGAATCAAATCTCATTGGGTGTTTTAGAGTCCGATGGTATGAAAATTACATGTATTGGTGGAGCTCTAAAAGTTGTTGTAGGTGCACGAGTTGTTATGAAAGGCATTAGAAAGGGTAAGTTGTACTACTTGAAAGGAAGTGCAATTACATGTGGTTTGCATAGTTCAGTTGTTGATTTGTCTGTCGATTCTACCAAGGAATTGCATAGTAATATGGGGCATGCTGTTGATGGTACTATGCAAGTGAAGACAGATTTGTTTGCTGGTGGCAAGGCATGCATAGTTGGTAGGCATTTTGTTGAAGCGTCATTTGTTCGGGTGGAGATTGATGTCGCTCCACATTTGATTGGTTTGTTAGGTGACACGGCAAAGAAGAAAGTTGAAGCCACTATTGTTAGTAGCAAGGTTATCGCCCAAGAACCTTATTGAAGCCGTGAAACCTTTGTTTGGGGGTTTTGTGTACGTACTTCCTATTGTTGGTAATCTCTCATGTGATGTTTGTTTGGCGCGTAGTAAGGAAGACGTATTTGGTAAATCTATGCATAGTGATTTGAATTTGTACCCCACTTAGCTTGGTTGAACTTCATAGGAAAAACTCTTGAGAGGTTAGTTTTTCGGGGCATTGGATCATCTTCGATGGAGAACTTTGTTGAGGTGGAGATGGTATTTGGTAGCTTGGACCCTATTGTGTTGAAGTTGTTTGTTGGCCCTCTAAGGGCATTGATGGGCATTTGGTTTTGATTTGGCCCCGGCATTGGTGGGCATTTGGTTTTGATTTGGCCCCGGCATTGGTGGGCATTTGGTTTTGATTTGGCCCCGGCATTGGTGCGCATTTGGTTTTGATGTGGCCCTGGCATTGATGGGCATTTGGTTTTGATTTGGCCCCGGCATTGGTGGGCATTTGGTTTTGATTTAGCCCCGGCATTGGTGGGCATTTGGTTTTGATTTGGTCCCTTGTGGGAATTTGTCCCTTCGGGGTATGGTGGGCATCGTATAGATGTCATTGGAAGAACTACGATGGTTTGATCTCTTAGAAGAAGGGTACGTAGACCACCATTGGTGGTGCAACCGCTTTGGTCCTTCGGGACAAGTATGGGAGTTTGGGACTTGGTGTCGGCTTAGATTTATTGAATCTTCGCAGAGGTGGAGAATTGTTGGATTTTTTGGACGGGGGGAACTTTTTTGTTCAGGAACGTACGTACGTCCTCTCTTGGTTTTGTGCATATGGGCCTGTTTTAGCCCATTTCGTGTGTGTTTGTATGGCTATGTTATAAAGCTAATTTGAGGTTGGAAAACCTAATAGAGACAATAGAGATGGTTGAGATGTGAGAGAGATTGAGAAGGGAGGAAACCTAGGGTTTCTCCATTTGTTTGAGAGCTTTGTACTCACAACAAGTGGCATCAGAGCTGCAGTCTAGATCTTGAGAGCCTTGAAGGTGTTTGAAGAAATTTCTGCAGGTGAGTTTCTTATTTGTGGTTTCAGGCAAAAGTTCTATCTTGTATCCGTGGGTTGTCAAGAAGGTGTTTGTTGAAATTCCTGTGTGAATTTTCAAATTTGTTTACCTTCGTTTGGTGATTGTTTGGTGTATGAAATTGATTGGTATCATGTCGGATCATATTTCGGATTCGAGTGAATTTGGAAAGAAGATTGATAGTTTGTTTGATCAAACCTTGTTGTTAGATGTTGACATTCATAAATTTGATGGTAACCTCGACTTTGCTATGTGGAAGACGGAGGTACAAGATTGGTTAGCCATTAATGGCTATGTGGATGTTCTTGATGATAAATCGAGAAATATGAATGATGATGAATGGTTAACTCTAAATTTGAAGGCTTGTGAATTTGTCCGGTATTGTTTGGTAGAAGATTTGTGGTACATTGTCAAATTGGAAACCATTGTAATGGTTATATTGTCCAAGTTGGAAGACAAGTACGCTTTGAAAAATACAGAGGACCGGCTCTATGTGGTTGATGATAGTATTGGTAGATTGGTTGGTTCTCAATGTAAATTGAGAAGTCGAAGAACTCTTGCAAAGAATGAATGTGCCTATTGTCATTGTTGGGGACATTGGAAAATTAATTGTCCAAAGTTGCAGAAGAAGATTGTTCGTGTACATCGAAGAGATGAGGATTCATGTGTTGGTGTTTCGTTGTTGGCTTCATCTTCAGTTAGTCATTCTACTAATGAGTGGATTTTGGATTCGGGTTGTTCCTATCATATGTGTCCCAATAGGGAGTTGTTTGATAGCTTTCAGGAGCTAGATGCTTGTGTTTTGCTTGGTAATGATCATACTTGCAAAGCTTTTGGGATAGGTACAGTTCGATTGAAGTTGGAAGATGGATGCACTCGAAAATTAGAAAATGTTTGGTATGTACCAGAGTTGACTACGAATCAGATCTCATTGGGTGTTTTAGAGTCCGATGGTATGAAAATTACATGTATTGGTGGAGCTCTAAAAGTTGTTGTAGGTGCACGAGTCGTTATGAAAGGCATTCGAAAAGGTAAGTTGTACTACTTGAAAGGAAGTGCAATTACATGTGGTTTGCATAGTTCAGTTGTTGATTTGTCTGTCGATTCTACCAAGGAATTGTATAGTAATATGGGGCATGCCGTTGATGGTACTATGCAAGTGAAGACAGATTTGTTTGCGGGTGGCAAGGCATGCATAGTTGGTAGGCATTTTGTTGAAGCGTCATTTGTTCGGGTGGAGATTGATGTCGCTCCACATTTGATTGGTTTGTTAGGTGACACGGCAAAGAAGAAAGTTGAAGCCACCATTGTTAGTAGCAAAGGTTATCGCCCAAGAACCTTATTGAAGCCGTGAAACCTTTGTTTGGGGGTTTTGTGTACGTACTTCCTATTGTTGGTAATCTCTCATGTGATGTTTGTTTGGCGCGTAGTAAGGAAGACGTATTTGGTAAATCTATGCATAGTGATTTGAATTTGTATCCCACTTGGTTGAACTTCATAGGAAAAACTCTTGAGAGGTTAGTTTTTCGGGGCATTGGATCATCTTCGATGGAGAACTTTGTTGAGGTGGAGATGGTATTTGGTAGCTTGGACCCCATTATATTGAAGTTGTTTGTTGGCCCTCTACGGGCATTGATGGGCATTTGTTTTGATTTGGCCCCGGCATTGGTGGGCATTTGGTTTTTGATTTGGCCCCGGCATTGGTAGGCATTTTGTTTTGATTTGGCCCCGGCATTGGTGGGCATTTGGTTTTGATGTGGCCCTGGCATTGATGGGCATTTGGTTTTGATTTGGCCCCGGCATTGGTGGGCATTTGGTTTTGATTTGGCCCCGGCATTGGTGGGCATTTGGTTTTGATTTGGCCCCGGCATTGGTGGGCATTTGGTTTTGATGTGGCCCTGGCATTGGTGGGCATTTGGTTTTGATTTGGTCCCTTGTGGGAATTTGACCCTTCGGGGTATGGTGGGCATCGTATAGATGCCATTGGAGTGAACTACGATGGCTTGATCCCTTAGGAGAAGGGTACGTAGGCAACCATGAGGTGGTGCAGCCGTTTTGGTCCTTCGGGACACTTTTGAGGAGAATCAATCAGTAACTATACTTCAATTCAACATCATTTGATTAGGAATTAAGCATATCATATATAGACAGTTCAGCAAACTAAAAAATATATAAGTTGATTTGTAAGAATTCTAATAGAAATCTAACTCATGAATTAAGTAAAGCAAGTAGGGAATCACTTGCCTTGATCCTCACAGTGATGAACTCCTATTAAGTAAGCCAAAAGTCTAATCAATTCCTCCTAAGCTTCAGCCAACACTGCTCATTCTTTTCTCCTTCCTTATTCCTTCTTTCTTTCCTTTCACACCAGTTATAACAGGTTTGGGTTTAGACAAACAGAGTCGGTTCAGATTATTTATCCTTTTATTTCCTATTTATAGACTCTCAGTCCTTTAACCTTTCCTATTCTGGTCTAACCCCTCTAAAAATTCTGGTTGAGACCCATTCTATATTTCTATTAGTAATACTAGGAAACTAAATCCAACATCACTACCGTATACAAAATATACAAAGCAAGTATGACTACTACTAGTAACTACTACAAGATTACTAGAAGTAATACAGCTATCACACCAACCATATTCACAGATTATATATCGAGAAACATTAAGCATTTGATAATTTAGTGTGGGGTATTACATTAAGTTTGTGTGTTCCTACTGAAATTGACTTAGTCTTTAGTAAAGATATCCATTCAATTGGATTCGTTTTATCCGTTGATCATGTGCTCCCAGTTTGAATTTATTTTAATTTTGTAGCCTCGTGGTCCTATCAACAAACATTTGGCTAAACAAGAAAGGTACATTGATAACAAACATGGTTCAAAGAGTCTAACAACCATTAAACCACGCCCTCCCACAAAAAGAAGAAATTTTCTTTCACTTCCTTTTTTTTACATCTCAGCTGAGTAATTTTATAACAAACATGGTTGAGTCAATTGCGTCATTTGTTGTGGAAAGACTTGTGTATAAACTTTGATAACCCATCAATTCATTGTCAACCTTTTGTATATAGAACATCATCTTCTTTATCTTGCCTTTGCATTTTTATTTTGGGACCAAGTGGTACAGGTGTATCCTATTTGGGGAACTTAGCAATTCTATTCACTGTTCAAACATTTTTTTTTAAAAAAAAAAAAAACCAAATTTTATTGATAAGCTCAACGAATTACATAAAAGTAGAGGACAAACTGCGCAACAAGTCCTTTTTGGATAGCAAACCCGATTCTCCTAAATACATATTCATTCGAACCCACAGTCATCACGTTGCTATCCATTATCTTCTGCACTCTCCTGAGGAGCTCAACTACTTCTGAACCTAGCAATCCAAATGTGTCAAATGCAAAGGGGATGAAACTATGTTGGTTAGCCCTACAAGCTCCGTCATGTTTCTCCACTTTTTTTAAAAAAGTTTTTTTTTTTTAATTATATATTAATCATGGCCCAAAGGGCTTACAAAGACAAGGCCCGAAGGCTACTGATGTTACTACCTAAGCGTCCACACCACCACCTTGCAACTCGAGCAATTTTGCTACTCAGGGACTTGCTTTCGCTGAAGAACACCTAGCCACATCGTCATCACGGGAGAAGATCTAACCATATCATCATCATAAGAGCATGGGCCTCCTAATCTCGAAACAGGCCTGAAGAAGAACACCTAGCACATCGTCATCACGGGCGAACACCTAACCATATCATAGTCATAAGACCATGGGCCTCCTAATCTCGAACCAGGCCGGAAGGTTGACCCACCTAAGAATTACATGAGAAATTCCCCCAAACACGGTTGATGGGAATTGAACTCACAACCTCTCACTCGTGGGAGTGTTTGAGAGGGCGATAACAAACCAACTGAGCTGGCAGTTGTTTGTCCGGAAGGGAAAACCTTAAAATAGGTTTCCTTGTTCCATAATGAGTAGAAAGTGATGGAAAAGGAAATACACTTTCCTTGGCCAACTAGAAGTTGTCCAAAGCCTATAAATATATGTTTTGGCATAAACCAAAAGATATGGAGAGAAACATGTAGTTTTTACTTGTTTCAAGAGATAAAAACAAGCTAGTGTTTTGCTTGTTTGGACAAACAACTACTAGTTAGTTTGGTTAGATTGATGTTTTGGCATAAATCAAAACATAGACCAAACATTCCTTGTAGACAGTTGTTCCTATGCAGCACACGTGATTCATTGAAGATGACAAAAACAAAATCCGAGGTGGAGACATCTACTTCACAGGATAAAGGTAGTATCGATGAGACAATTGTTTTGTTTCAGAAACAGATGGAGTTGATAAATTCTACTCTTTTGAAGCTAACCGATTTCATTATAAAAAAAACACAGAAGACTAAGCCAAAGCAGAAGCAGAGAAGGTCAACTCATGAGAAGTAGGGGTGGCAATCAGACCTGGTGACCCGAAACCCAACCTGAACCTGACCTGATCTGGGTCAGGTTTGGGTTTGTTTATTTGAGGTTTTTGGGCTAATCAGGTCGACTCGATTGACCTGATATACAATCAGGTCAGGTTCAGGTTTCCCTTGCAAACCTGTCTGGTTGACCCGAAACCTGATTAAAAAAAAAAAAAAAAAAACCTAATTCGTTTTCTAATTTCTTTCTTTTGAGTAATTTATATCTTTCAAACCTACCGATCTCATTCTCTACAGCGTTTTCAGAAACTCTATTGAATTGAACCTAAAACACTATCAACTATATCTCTGAATGAATTTGAAGGTACACTTTCATTCAAATCAAATCTTGTTTTTTTTTTTTTCTTGATTGATTCTTTAATTACTTCATATCTTTGATCGATTTTAACTACTTCAAATTGAGATTTTTGATCAATTCTTCAATCTTTGATATAACTACTTCAATCTTTGATGGATTCTTTCATCTATCTATCTATAAAGTTGTTGTTGGATTCTTGTCTACTGTTTCTCTTTCTTTCACAAATGAACATTTTTTTTTTGCTTTTTATAACAACAAGGGAAAATCAAGAACTAAGGATTAGGGGTTATCTTTTTATTTTTTTCATGGAAAATCATGTTTTCAATTAGTAGTTTAATTATTTTTTATTGATAATCACTATTTTGATTTTAGAGTATTTTGCCTTCACAAATGTTTGAAGTTGATAAATACTGTCATAAAAGCACAATGGGGATTTGGAAGTTAATAAACATATTTCAATATAGAGGTTAGAATATTGATGGAAAAACAACAATGTTCTTATGTGGTGTTAATCAAACAGGTGAAATGTATGAGCCTTAAAGTTGCCAAAACAGGTGCATATCGAATTGTACAAATCAACTTGAATCTTTGCCTAACTGTCGAGTTTTTTTTTATAAATATTGTTTTTGGTTATTGTTGTAGCCTTACAGATATCAAATTACAGTATTATAAATTATGGTTTCACTATGAACTAGAGAAGATTTTATTCATCCATCTTTTGCAAAATTTGAATAGTGTCTTTGCGGCAAAATACAATTCTACTGAATATGATATGCATGAACACTGTTCTGATATGTTCAGAACACATCAAGTGAGTTGAATTTGGGGCTGTCCATTCTCCTGAACATGCACCAGCACTGAAACTACAAAGGCATATAGTTGCAACATTATTACAATAAAATTCAAACGACTTAGAAATCAATAACTCTAAGTTATGATATAAAGTTTTGCAACTATACAACATTGCATATAGCTTTACAACATGCTACAAATTCGGCTTGTATGGCAGGTGAAACAATAATGTTTTATCGACTATCCACACACCCATTAAATTCCGAATTTGTAAAAACAATCACCTCAAGGTGATTAAATCTCTTAAAATATGAGCATACGGTTTCTCTTTCATTCGTTCTTGTTCCAATTCATTCATAGGATCTTGATTTAATTCAAATATTCCCTCTCTGAATTGGAACATCATTACAATTATGCCTTAACACATTAAATCTATCCAAAACTTTATTAATGAAATCTTTCTGAGACGTTCCAACAATTATTGTGATCAATCCCGAAATATTTTTTATTTCTATCACATATGACGCATCACCATAACTTTCATTGCAAAGTGTTTAGACAGAAAAAAATGTTTACATAAACGAAAATCACTGCTGCAAAACAATAAATCATCAACATACATAATGAAAATAATAAACTTACTCCCACTGAACTTTGGGTATGTACATTAAACCCAAACGTTTGATACTATTAATCATTAGGTACCATTTTTTTGAAAAGTTTATTTTAAGTCGGTATATTGACTTCTTTAACAAACAGATTATGTGTTCTTGTTCTTCCTTTATGAAGTTGTGTGGCTAATTAAACCATGTAGACTTTATCCAAACTTTCATTCACAATATCATTTTCACATTTATTTGGTGTAACTCTAAATCGAAATGAGTCACCAATGCCATAATGATTCTAAGATAATCCTTCTTTAACACATAAGTGAAGGTTTCATGAGAAAGTAATGCCACCATATTGAGTAAATTGTTTGGATATAAGTCTTGCTTTATGGCATTCAATAGAACCTTTTGACTCAATTCTACTAACCCCAGACTTAGTTAAAATCCACACTTAATTTATCTCTTCATTCATGACTTGAATCTTTTTATTAGAATTACTATAAGTAATGGCTTGTGAAAATGTAACTGAATCATTAAATTCAAATTCTTGTAAATACAACACGTGGTCATCCGAAATAGCTGGTCGTGATCTTTAAGATCTTTTTAATGCTACTTTTTTTTTTGTGTGCGTTTACATTCAGTTCAATGACATTAATTTCATTAAGTGGTTGAGGATCAACTTGTTGTTTATTGTTGTTAAGCGGTGCAACAACATGAGGAATAACAGAAGTAACAATAATATCATTACAAAATTGAGGTAACAAAATTGGTACCATAATTTCTTTAATGATTACCTCTTTGATATGATCACTCCCACTTATTTTGTCATTCATAATGAATCAATAATTTCCAGTTTCAATAATTCTAGTGGTATGGTTAGGATAGTAAAATCTATACCCTTTAGATTTTTCTAGATAAACCCTAAATGTGTAAATGTCTTAAACTAGGTTTCCATCTTTTCCACATTTCAAAAGGTGTTTTTGTAACTGCCTTAATAGGAACCCAATTCAATATATACACTTCGGTTTATAAAGTATACATCCACAATGATATGTGTAAATTAGAATTACACATCATACTTCAAATCATATTCATAAGGGTTTGATTATGCCTTTGAGCTACACCATTCTGTCATGGAAAACCAGACATTGTGTATTAGGCACAAATTCCTAACCGTTCTAGAAGTTTGGCAACCGGGATGTTGTCCCGTGTCATAGATCATACTTTCCAAGAAATTCACTACCTCTATCAAAATGTATAGTTTCCACCTTTCTATTTAATTGTCTCTTAACTTCAGTTATGTAAATTTCAATAACATTTACATATGAGACTTATTATGCTATAGATAGATACAATAACGAGAAAAAATCATCAATAAAGGTAATGAAATACTTTTCTCCACCAAAAGATGGAACATCAAAAAGTCCACATATGTCTATTTGAATTATTTCAAGAAGCGTACTTCCTATGGCTCTTCTTAGTGTGTTTGGTTTGCTTGACTTAATGCATTCCACACACACACACACACACCAAAATCAGTAAAGTTAAGGTTCGGGAAAACCCCTTCTTTTACTAGTCTACTTTTCATCTAGATGTATAATCCAGTCTTTTATGCCATAATAAAGATAAACATTAATCATAATCAATTCACTAAGGGTTAGGAATACCAATTAAGTTTGATCGAACCATACTAAAACCAAAATCTTACCTTTTATATCAAACAAACGCCATATTCACATAAATGGCATTGGCACACACATAGTGTATATCCAAACACAATTAAAGAATTGTTCATTCAACTTCTTGAAACATGAATTAAGCTTGAGTGACATGATTATAATGTTGTTTAAGCCTTGCCTATACTTGAACTAGTAGTCTCGCCATTTAATTCACATTCCACTTGTCTTTAATAGTGTAATAGTGAAACTGAACATACTATGTAGACAAGAAATTTAGAACAAATTGGAGGACAAAGTAATCATCCACTAACATGTCTAAATTCTTTAATTTAACAACTAAATTGGGAAACTCAAGGATACAATCTTGCATACTATGAGTACTATGAATAGTAATCAGTTCAACAATTAACTTTTCAGCTCGCAGTGCGACAATGATTCTTAATATTATCCATCAATAATTATTCACATAAACATTGAGTTTAATTTGCATGTTCAATCTAGTTCATGCATAATGCATAATTTTCTTCTTTTTACTGCTTTTATAAAATAACAGTAGATTCAACAATAAGGAAATATATGCCAAGATCTAGAACTCCCACTAAAATCAACTAGACTTATTCATTCTAGTTCATTAGTTTTATTAAGGATAAAACATACAAAATATACGAAATACAAGAATAATAGAACGAGAAAAATAAACATGCTCACAACATTAGTCAACACATGAATTAAACAAATGACTAAGATTTTTAGTAATACTATAAATGGGTGACATATCATATGATCAAAATAAGCATGGTATCTGTGGATATCCTACACTCATTTAATCACAAATACGTGCAACCCCTTAAGTTTATCCAATGTAACATATGCTTGATCTACCTGTGGGTAGCTCAATAATGCAAGTGAATAAATAGGCAATAAGGTACTTAGTCTAACATTCAACACAATATTTAGTTCACTGTGGTGAAAAACTAAATCATAATATGAATGTTCAAAGAAGTTTTAATATTCATTAAACATATTGCAATCACTGCGGTGGATACCAATGTAAAACTTGATATGAATATAAAACGGTAAACAATATCCATAATCGTAATTGGTTCACTGTGGTGATACCAAATCATGATGATATGAACCTTAAGGGAATAAACATGCAGCTGAATAAATACTACAATATCAAAATATCATAATGCATCTTAATCATAAGAAATGCACAATCTAATAAATTCAACTAGGGCACATGCATAATATGGGTCTTAAAAGGAAAGAATAATCATAAGGCATGCAAGTATGAATTAGACATGGAAGCAACTAACATTAACCTACTGTACATATGTGACTAATATATGACAGAGGCATGAAAGTAAAATACATCACAATATAAACTAGCACAAAATGTCTAACAGTAAGATCCAAACACATTAATTATAGACTGTAACTATTAGGCCCAAAGATGATCCCGTTATCATTATGAAAATCGTGTGCCAACAGTAATTGAAAATACCAAACTACCAAAACACTAATGGACAAAGCGTTAAGTCCAAAACAAAATTGGTTCAGTTTGACTTTATGGTTTATTCATAAAAATCAATATTCATAAACATACTTGGTTTCACTGTGGTGAATACCAATAAAAACCTTAACACGAATATTGAATAAGAAAAAAAAAACAATTTTTATAACACTTTAGTTGGAACCATTGTGGTGAATACCAACGCGTTTCTTGTTATAAATATTACCATTATAATTTTGCACAATATTTAATCAGTAAAATACATCATCATAATACAATTGGTTGGGTTCTTGTCACTAAGTGAGGCACAAAACCCCAATTAATAGTATATTATAGGACCAAAAATACTTAATATGGGTTGTAACAGTAAGGCCCAAAACCCAAAGAATGATATACCAGATTATCATCTCCTTTGGAAAATGTGTACTACGGCAGTAATCGAAGTAGAAAAATTACCCAAAAAAATTAATGGACTATGTATGCCCAAACAAACCAGATTTATAGATGAATGAATGGGTCTGTAGAACCGGGTTAAAAAGTGTGCATGGATGAACAGTTCGCGTGAACAGTTCGCGTGAACAGTACGTGTGAACAGTAAACTGTGGTTACTAAATTTGCAAAACGGGATACTGTGAACAGTAATACGATGAACAGTAACACGATGAACAGTAATATGATTGCAGTAAACAAAACTTTGTTGAAGTTGTTCTGTCCTTATTGACCAACTAATCATGCATCAAGAATTCATGCACCATAAAACCATATATATTACTGCCAACCATTAACCAAAAATTCGTAAGTGTTCATAATACCCAAAGGTCCCATATCAATTAATTAATGATCACGTACAGTCAAAATTTTATGAGTCCAAAAGCATACTAACGCTAATCTTGATATAATTTCTAACGGAAAGAAATACTACCGTATTTAATCACAAGAAATATCATCTTAATCATACGAATCATCAATCATAAAAATAAGAATTACTGTTTTCTTTATTTTCGGAATCATAATAAACAGTATTAAATTAAACGAGGACGATAGAACTAATAACATGATTCAAATTGGCTCCTGATACCACATATAAGCATAATTAACATTATCAATAAACAATAAGGATCATGAATCATATAATTAATCACTACACATACCTTTATTTGTCCATAGCCATTGATGATCTGAAAAGCTGCACAAGATTTAGGTTTCACTCTCCTTGCCTCTTAAACCCTAATATGTGTTGTCATAGTAAGTGTATGAGGATGGAGATCATACACCAATTTATAGAGGTGGAGAGAGGACCTAAATCTACAAACCTAAGCCCATTAGATCTAGACCGTCCATCATAGTTAAGATCTACAGTAGATATGACTTCCACATAACCTATTACTAATTAGCTTATTTCTATATTAAACCAAGGTTAAAGGTACATGGACCACATTATGGGTTGGGCTTTATATGTGGAAATTCCAACAGTTTTCTAGAAATTTTTAATCTGGTCTCATGTTTATGTTTCGTGACTAGGATGTTGGTTTTATATTATAGAAATCAAAGTGTTCAGATGTTGGTCCTATCAAATGTTTATTAAAAGTTTTCAATATGATTGATTCACATTCGGTAGCATTTGGTGATTAACTTTTTGATTTATGATTTTTTCCTTTTTTTTATTTTCACAAGTCACATGTTGAAACTGTTAGAATTATGGCCAAATAACCATTTGTTTAAGTCCAATTTAATTGATAAGTCTTTTTATTTTTCGGATTTCAATATAAGTTATATAATATTAATCTTCATTTATTAATAATGTTCATTATTATGAATAACACAAAAGTCTTGATGGAAGACTATATAAGTACTACACTCCATAGCTCTCCTCAATGCTCAATCTCTAAATTATACGGACCATCACCTAGGTAGATTTAAATAGAAATTGAGAGAAGTCAAGTTATGGTATTGTTTAATTAGCTAGAAGATACAAAGGTATGTTAGTTTATTTATATTATTTTATTTTGTGACCAATACCTTATACATATACGATCCTGGACATATTTGATTTATTTAAGTTTTAGCATTTTAGATCTTATTTCTTTCATTTGGTATAATTTCATTCTTTCAGAAACAACAGTGTTGCGCGATCAATGAGGATTCCTCAGAATAAAAAACCTCACCATAATTGTAAAACAGATGTTCTCAATATGCTCTTAGTTCTATATTACCGAGTACAGAGCCTGAGGACATGCACAGATTGTCAAACACAATTGTTCCCAAGTGAAACTGAGCAGATTCATTTTTTATGAAAAAATTGAATTGCCTTACCGCCTGCTCCCGCAAAACTTTGCATCTATACAAGACTTAGTCCCCTGAAGGCATTCATTTTAGGCAAAACATTCGTGCTTACAATCATGTGTTTGTGTTTACTTCAATGGGGGTGCATTTCGATCAAGAACTAGAAAATACGCAACGTGGAGTGTATACATATTGAGCGCAATGTTCAATATATCATAGGATTGGTTCTCTTATTCCTGAAGAAGGCCAAAGACCTAGATATTTGCAAATCGGTGTAATTTATGATACGGAACACAAACAATTTATTGAGGCTCGATGGTCTGTGGAAGTTTCTGGCTCGATGAGATTCGACAGTTTATTAATGGTCGATGGATTTGTGCACATGAGGTTTTTTGGAGAATCCTTGATTACTTTTGAATAGAATGTATCCTGCAGTGTACTCCATGCTGGTATATATGTACCTTCTTCTAATTCATTGTTTGAATATATTACTACAATTTCATTAAAAAGGTGAATAATTGTGATTATTCGATGTTAGGTTCATCTTGAGCACATGCACGAAGTCAGTTTTGTTAAAGATCAATCGATTCCCGAGTTGATAGATGATGAGAAGAACATGGGAACAATGTTAATAATACTCTTTGAAGTTAAAATATTGATCCAAAGTGCAAAGCAATATATGTATTGTGGGGGATGTTTTAGGCTTCCACCAACAATCAATCTTCAACTTAGCTCCCAACGATCACCTTCAACTTGGAACTTGCAAAACAATGTTAGAAACCGAAGGACATACCGGGGGTTGTGTGGTCGTAGGCACTCCGACACTCAAGTAAGTAAGGAAGAAGATGAAACCCTAGTTTGTCTGGCTAGAATTCATTACCTTTATGTCTTGGTGAGATTGTATTTATATATTGAAACACTAAGTCGGTTTATCTTCCTCTTTAGGAGAGTCCTAATGGGCGTAGAAAATTCTTATGTGTGTACCATATTATATTGGAATCGTTCTAAGTCTAGGATTACTATTTGCATGGGTTTCCTAGCTTACATACTAGAAGTCTTTCTAGAAGGGTTTCTAAATAAGGAAACTTCTTGGACTTGGATTACTTCCTTGGGCGTCAAGCATATCTAGGACCTTCTAGAACTTTCTAGATAAGTTTATCAATTCATTTTTTTTTATTCTTTTGGCCATCCAGAGACTAATCCTACGTCTTACGTTAGCTTCCAGGATTTTGTTCAGGTTCCTTGGATAATCCTGTATCCGGACTAGGTTCTCGAGGTTAGTCTAGGCATTGGCTATATATATTCTGAAAAATGAGCATGAGTGTGTTGTATTTGCAGGTTTAAAATTTGGTCATGCCAATTCTACAGAGGAAGTCGAGTTTGCAGGAATTCTTGCAGCTTGCGAAAGAGGGATCATGCAGTAGCTAAAATGATTGAATGTGGAATCAGATAATCTGTCTGCAGTAAATTATCTGAATGGAAAGCCATCTAATCTGTCATGGACTGCAACAAACATCCTTAACAAAGTTCTACCTATATCTATATATTTCGATTTTATTTGTTTTCTGCACTTTAGTCTTTGTTTGTTGAGCACCACTGATTTGATTTAACTAATGAGAATGGAAGTTTTTTAATGAATGAAATAGCCAACAATAGTATCATCCTATTCCTTCGCACCAAACTCACATATTTCCTCACCAATTTGTAAGACTCCATCTTTGAAAATTTGTGTGCTATACTTAATTAAGTTTGTGTGTTCCTACTGAAATTGACTTAGTCTTTAGTAAAGATATCGATTCAATTGGATTCGTTTTATCCGTTGATCATGTGCTCCCAGTTTGAATTTATTTTAATTTTGTAGCCTCGTGGTCCTATCAACAAACATTTGGCTAAACAAGAAAGGTACATTGATAACAAACATGGTTCAAAGAGTCTAACAACCATTAAACCACGCCCTCCCACAAAAAGAAGAAATTTTCTTTCACTTCCTTTTTTTTACATCTCAGCTGAGTAATTTTATAACAAACATGGTTGAGTCAATTGCGTCATTTGTTGTGGAAAGACTTGTGTATAAACTTTGATAACCCATCAATTCATTGTCAACCTTTTGTATATAGAACATCATCTTCTTTATCTTGCCCTTGCATTTTTATTTTGGGACCAAGTGATACAGGTGTATCCTATTTGGGGAACTTAGCAATTCTATTCATTGTTCAAACATTTTTTTTTTTTTTTTAAAAAAAAAAAAAACCAAATTTTATTGATAAGCTCAACGAATTACATAAAAGTAGAGGACAAACTGCGCAACAAGTCCTTTTTGGATAGCAAACCCGATTCTCCTAAATACATATTCATTCGAACCCGCAGTCATCACGTTGCTATCCATTATCTTCTGCACTCCCCTGAGGAGCTCAACTGCTTCTGAACCTAGCAATCCAAATGTGTCAAATGCAAAGGGGATGAAACTATGTTGGTTAGCCCTACAAGCTCCGTCATGTTTCTCCACTTTTTTAAAAAAAGTTTTTTTTTTAATTATATATTAATCATGGCCCGAAGGCTTACACATGGCCCAAAGGGCTTACAAAGACAAGGCCCGAAGGCTACTGATGTTACTACCTAAGCGTCCACACCGCCACCTTGCAACTCGAGCAATTCTGCTACTCAGGGACTTGCTTTCGCTGAAGAACACCTAGCCACATCGTCATCACGGGAGAAGATCTAACCATATCATCATCATAAGAGCATGGGCCTCCTAATCTCGAAACAGGCCTGAAGAAGATTACCTAGCACATCGTCATCACGGGCGAACACCTAACCATATCATAGTCATAAGACCATGGGCCTCCTAATCTCGAACCAGGCCCGAAGGTTGACCCACCTAAGAATTACATGAGAAATTCCCCCAAACACGGTTGATGGGAATTGAACTCACAACCTCTCACTCGTGGGAGTGTTTGAGAGGGCGATAACAAACCAACTGAGCTGGCAGTTGTTTGTCAGGAAGGGAAAACCTTAAAATAGGTTTCCTTGTTCCATAATGAGTAGAAAGTGATGGAAAAGGAAATACACTTTCCTTGGCCAACTAGAAGTTGTCCAAAGCCTATAAATATATGTTTTGGTATAAACCAAAAGATATGGAGAGAAACATGTAGTTTTTACTTGTTTCAAGAGATAAAAACAAGCTAGTGTTTTGCTTGTTTGGACAAACAACTACTAGTTAGTTTGGTTAGATTGATGTTTTGGCATAAATCAAAACATAGACCAAACATTCCTTGTAGACAGTTGTTCCTATGCAGCACACGTGATTCATTGAAGATGACAAAAACAAAATCCGAGGTGGAGACATCTACTTCACAGGATAAAGGTAGTATCGATGAGACAGTTGTTTTGTTTCAGAAACAGATGTAGTTGATAAATTCTACTCTTTTGAAGCTAACCGATTTCATTATAAAAAAAACACAGAAGACTAAGCCAAAGCAGAAGCAGAGAAGGTCAACTCATGAGAAGTAGGGGTGGCAATCAGACCTGGTGACCCGAAACCCAACCTGAACCTGACCTGATCTGGGTCAGGTTTGGGTTTGTTTATTTGAAGTTTTTGGGCTAATCAGGTCGACTCGATTGACCTGATATACAATCAGGTCAAATTCAGGTTTCCCTTGCAAACCTGTCGGGTTGACCCGAAACCTGATTAAAAAAAAAAAAAAACCTAATTCGTTTTCTAATTTCTTTCTTTTGAGTAATTTATATCTTTCAAACCTACCGATCTCATTCTCTACAGCGTTTTCAGAAACTCTATTGAATTGAACCTAAAACACTATCAACTATATCTCTGAATGAATTTGAAGGTACACTTTCATTCAAATCAAATCTTGTTTTTTTTTTTCTTGATTGATTCTTTAATTACTTCATATCTTTGATCGATTTTAACTACTTCAAATTGAGATTTTTGATCAATTCTTTAATCTTTGATATAACTACTTCAATCTTTGATGGATTCTTTCATCTATCTATCTATAAAGTTTGAAGATAATAGTGTTGTTGTTGGATTCTTGTCTACTGTTTCTCTTTCTTTCACAAATGAACATTTTTTTTTTTGCTTTTTATAACAACAAGGGAAAATCAAGAACTAAGGATTAGGGGTTATCTTTTTATTTTTTTCATGGAAAATCATGTTTTTAATTAGTAGTTTAATTATTTTTTATTGATAATCACTATTTTGATTTTAGAGTATTTTGCCTTCACAAATGTTTGAAGTTGATAAATACTGTCATAGAAGCACAATGGGGATTTGGAAGTTAATAAACATATTTCAATATAGAGGTTAGAATATTGATGGAAAAACAACAATGTTCTTATGTGGTGTTAATCAAACAGGTGAAATGTATGAGCCTTAAAGTTGCCAAAACAGGTGCATATCGAATTGCACAAATCAACTTGAATCTTTGCCTAACTGTCGAGTTTTTTTTTATAAATATTGTTTTTGGTTATTGTTGTAGCCTTACAGGTATCAAATTACAGTATTATAAATTACGGTTTCACTATGAACTAGAGAAGATTTTATTCATCCATCTTTTCCAAAATTTGAATAGTGTCTTTGCGGCAAAATACAATTCTACTGAATATGATATGCATGAACACTGTTCTGATATGTTCAGAACACATCAAGTGAGTTGAATTTGGGGCTGTCCATTCTCCTGAACATGCACCAGCACTGAAACTACAACTTTGATGATGTCCATGTGTGCATTTTAATTCAGGGTCGATATGTGTACATTATCATAATTAATTCTTGTTTCTTTTTTCTGTACCCATGTAGTTGTTTATTTGTATTGTTTTGAAGTGAGAAAATGAACCATTACAACTTACAAGCAAAGTTTAGGGGCTTAAATCATATAGGCAGTAAATACTAAATACTGTTGTTCTTTTCTGCAGAAATAAATTTGACATATTTGGGGACGCTGGATTGAAGAAAGAAATAATGCCAGAACTTCAACATTCTTTGCATTATTAAGTTCAATGGGCACTGCTTATAGTTTAGTCCTTTTTGCAGTCTGCCTCTTCCAATGCGCAAAGCAGATGGTCATTTTGTAGGGTCGTCTAGTTTGGTGATCTGTTAGTCCTCTAGTAACGACGTTTTGTGGTTGTATTTGGCTGACTTATGGCTTGTACTTTGTTTAATTATTTGCAATAATTAATAGTGCTCTGTAAGACAAATAAGATTAATGTTTATTTTGGATATTTTTGCGACCATTTATCGGTTAACGACATTTTTTTTTGATAAATTCTTGATGTTTATTACTATATATAGCTAGATTCAGTTTTGCAAGTACAATTGTATCAGGTCTTCAGGTCGACCTGAACCTGACCTGATAACCTGACAGGTCAGGTTCAGGTTTCAAGTTTGAGGGAAAAACAAGCCATCAGGTCAGGTTCGGGTTTTGGGGTTGAGACCTGAAAACCTGACTGACCTGACCCAAACCTGACCTGTCCCGACCTGATTGCCAGCCCTAATGAGAAGTTTGTCTTGATGACATGTCATTGGGTTGATCAAGAGGAGCCATTCAAGGAAGATTACATATTAGAGTGCAAGATGAACAAACACGAAGTACGAAACAGACCGTGTTTCGTATTAGGCGTGCAGGTCAAGTTCAAAGCAAAGTATAATGGTTCAACAATGTCCAAGAAGCTTTCCAGTTCTCTAATCTCAGTTTTTTTAACTTAAATGGGAGTTTAAGTTACCAAATTAGTGGGGAGACATTATACAGGTGTATCCTATTTGGGAACTTATCATCTATTCCTTGAAGGACAAGGAACGAAAAACCTTAAAATAGGTTACCTTGTTCCATAGGAGTAGAAAGTGAGGGAAAAGGAAATTTTTTTCTTGGCTCAACTAGAAATTGTCCAAAGCCTATAAATATATGTTTTGGCATAAACCACATAAACCAAAATATATGGAGAGAAACATGTAGTCTTTACTTGTTTTAAGAGATAGAAACAAGCTAGTGTTTAGCTTGTTTCGACAAACAACTATTAGTTAGTTTGTTTAGATTGATGTTTTGGCTTAAACCAAAACATAGACCAAATTAACATTCCTTGTAGACAGTTTTTCCCATGCAGCACACGTGATCCATTGAAGATGAAAAAAACAAAATCCGAGGTGGAGACATCTACTTCGTAGGATAAAACTCTTATTGATGAGACAATGGTTTTTTTTTTTCCAGAAATAAATGGAGTTGTTGAATTCTACTCTTTTGAAGCTAACCGATTTCATCATAAAAAAAACACAGAATACCAAGCCGAAGCAGAAGCAGAGAAGTTCAACTCATGAGAAGTTTGTCTTGATGACATGTCATTGGGTTGATCAAGAGGAATCATTCAAGGAAGATTCCATATTGGAGCGCAAGATGACCAAGACACGAAGTGCGAAACAGACAATGTTTCGTATTGGGCGTGCAAGTCAAGTTCCATGCAAGTAGAATGGTTCAACAAAGTCCAAGGAGCTTTCGAGTTCTCTAATCTCTATTTCTAACTTAAACAGGGAGTTCCCAAAGTGTGGAACCATGATACAATTGTATCTTATTTGGCAACTTAGTAGTTTTATTCCTGGTAGGACAAGAAAGGGAAAACCTTAAAATAGGTTTCCTTGTTCCAATATAGAGTAGAAAGTGAGAAAAAAGGAAATATTTTTCTTTGGCCAACTAGAAGTTGTCCAAAGCCTATAAATATATGTTTTGGCATAAACCAAAATATATGGAGATAAACATGTAGTCTTTACTTGTTTCAAGAGATAGAAACAAGCTAGTGTTTAGCTTGTTTGGATAAACAACTACTAGTTAGTTTGTTTAGATTGATGTTTTGGCATAAACCAAAACATAGACCAAACATTCCTTGTAGACAGTTGTTCCTATGAAACAAACATAATCCATTGAAGATGACAAAAACAAAATCTGAGGTGGAGACATCTACTTAAACGAGAGTTTAAGTTCTCAAAGTGGGGACCCATGCATGATACAGGTATATCCTATTTGGGAACTTAGCAGTTCTATTCCTTGTAGGACAAGGAAGGAAAAACCTTAAAATAGGTTTCCTTGTTCCATAAGGAGTAGAAGTTGAGGGAACACTACTAGAGAAATGATATTTCTTGACATTTTTTAAAATTAATGCTTGATGGTTCTTTTAAAAAATGTCAAAGGGTATATTTTTTTGAAGAAATATGACGGTTTTTGTAAATACTATCAAAGGGTTTCTAATTAAAAATAATATATTGTGGGTTATTATAAAACTGTCATAATATTATAAAAACTTAATTACGGTTTTAAAGTAATTGTCAACGGGTGTAGATTTAACTCTTGATAGTTATAATTAAAACTGTCAAAGGGTGTAAGAACATGATGGTTTTTTAGAACTGTCATTATATTAAATTAAAACTCTTGATGGTTTTATAAGGGTGTGTCGTTGTAGTAAAGGACCATGACGTTTTTTTTAAACTCTAAGCAGTTTTGGAAAATAAATTGAGTTATTTAAAAACCGTCATAAAGTAAAACCCCAAAATATACAAACGATTTCCTTTTCCTCTACTATTGGCCGAGAAAAGAGGCAAACAACCGTCTCTCCTAGTCTCTCTCTCTCTCTCTCTCTCTCTCACTAAATACTTCAATAGTTCAATTCGCAGCAGCAACATAGAGTTTTAATCTCTCTTCGTTTCAGCAACATAGTATTCATGTTCGCAGCAGCAACACCGTTTTTCTCCGTTTCTCAGAGCAGCAAGGTTAGATTTTTAAGCTCTTCTCATTTTCTCACTCTATCATTTGTTTGTGTTGTGATTGTTTGATTTTTTTTCTTCTTTGTCATCTTTAACACGACCCTATAGGTTAACTAGATAATCCCAAATTCTACCTATACATAGCAATTTAAGAACTTCAATTGTTGAATTCAACGATAATCTATGAGGAATTTTGTCAAACATTTGATGGTGATACATAATTTTAGTAATTATCTACTTGGATGATATTAATCCATAGTTTGAAGAGATTTCAATTCAAAGATGGGAATAGATGTTCCCCAATAGGTACTGGACGGTGTGTTTTCTGGTAAAAAAAGCTCGCAACAATTTTGAGAACACTTGTACACGTAGATTCAACCAAAATACAAGCTTTAGTAATGATAAATGTTCCTAATAAACAGAATTAATACTCGTAGATATGGTGATGTACCTACTGGTAACCTAGATTTCAAGAGCACTTATTTTCACCATTGCTAACCATTGTTTGTGTGTGGTGTTTTGTTCCGTAAGTAAATTATTTGTATCTAGAAAAAGGAGCAGAGACAACTAGGCCAGGAAAAAAAATTATGTCTATTAAAAACTAGAATTAAAATTACCACCTACAGTCACCTGATAAGGCTGCCATGGTTAGCCATAACATGTAGTCATTCTCTAGCATGTTAGATTTTCTGATGGTGGAGTTCTCTAAAGCATCCCTTTTCAGCTTTTCTTCCAGTACTTTATACTCTTTATTTGTTCCCGTATATGATTAAATGACGCTTGATTTATTCCTAGTATAGTCTTAGTAACTGCAGCAAGTTCCTTTCTTTGAATACTATTGATCATTGTAGTTTTTATATCAGTATATATAGATACAGGTAGAAATACTGCAGATCATGCACTTCAGTTTGTAATTTTAAGATGAAATCTTCTGTTGGATTTTTATATTATTTGTTACGAAGAATTTGATCGAACAACACATCCATTGCTTGTATAGTTTTAGCATTTACATTTTTTTTCCTTATTATTGCCTATTTTATATCATCAGTAGTGGAGAATACTGGTGTATGCTTTGCTGTTTTTGAGATGAAAACATCTGTTGGATTATATTTCTTTAAGGCGTGAAGTTTATAGTAGCTGAGATCCAGTCCATTGCTTCCTACAACTAAACCCCTCTTACAATGCTTTGAGTGGAGGACATTAAGTGTATTTGCTGATGTAGCCAGCTGTTGTTTATGATGTTAGACTGTTAGTGCCCATTTTTTTATTTATTATTTGCTAATTTTGGCAAGGTTTGATATTTCTCAAACCATGGTATGCACGAGTAAACCCCCACAGGATACCAAACCCAGATGAAAAACTATTCACCCTATTCAACTTCTTGTTTGTTTCAGTTGTTGATGCACAATCCAATTGCATCACCAATGCATACACATCTGACAGCCAGCAGAAGGTCCCCATAGTAGCCTGCAATCCCTTAGCAAACTTGTCAGAGTTTTCTAACTGTTGTTGCTTTTAGCCTTCCAGTTGGTTGACAGCCAGCAGAAGGTCCACATTTGTTTCAGTTATTAATTGTCTTTAGTTCAAATTGATACTTTGTGAGAACCTTGTCTTTTTCTTCGGTTGTTGCTATTGTTGCAATCTAGTTCCATTGCACCCCCCTTCAACCCTTTGTTACAGTGACTACGGAGTCTCGTATCAATTCAGTAACACTGCAGCCCCTTAACAGTTGAAATCCACCTTTGGGAACCTCCAGCCATGCCCATACAATAAGTTTAATTTACCGAATGATACTGCACATATTGACGATCATGTTTAATGTTTAGGCTCAAGAATGTAGCTTGGCTTTGGGTGATAAAGGTAACATTGTGGCTAAAGAAACTGTATTTGAGAGGATGGGAGCAGACAATAAACTTCACTCTGTTCCTTTGGAAGAAGCAAATGTATGTGTATTGATTCATTCCATTGTTGAAAAAAACATAAAAAGCGTCTTCCAATACCTGTTAATGAGGTTATCATGACAAGTGCAAGTGTTATTGATACATTTGTTGCTTGGCAGGAGTGGGTGATAATAGGATATAAGAACTTGAATATTTGCGAAAAGAATGAGGTAAACTACTATCTTTAATGAGTTAATATTACCAAATTTACAAGTATTGATTTAGTATTACCTTATTATTGTTTTAGGTAGTTGATGTTGGAGAAAATGCAAGGGCTGAAACTTCTGAAACTGAATTGAATGATTTTGGTGAAATGATAGATGATATTATGTATGATCCTATGCATCAAGAACAGATGCTTTCAATGGATAGAGGTGTTTTTGAGCGTGAAGTTGATTTTTATATTGCACAATAAAGGATGTATGCAAGAATGACAAGTTAAATTGCCATGTTATAGTTGCATATATGAGGTTAGAAATTGCTTTTGATAGCCGATTTGTTACTCATGTGAAATATTATTTATCATAACTATTTCTTTTGTGTAATTTGTTTTAGATATTTGTACGAGACATATGAGAGCTCTCGAGAAAGGTATGGTTTCTGCTATCCTGGTGATGTGAATCAGTTTGATGATGCAAACATTATTAGTAGTCAGATGCATCATACTATTGCGGATAGACTGAAGGCTCGTCAAGGGAACCAAATTATTTTACTTCCTTACTCCAAAGGGTAAGTGTGTTGGTTAATATATATATTCACAAACATTTAATTTTTAATTTTATAATAATTTACTTTGATTTAAAAATGCAGGTTTCATTGGTCTTTGATTATGATTGATATAAATTCAAAAGATGTTTATTATCTAGATTCTTCACATTGTGGACCTAGTGGGGGAACAAGGGCGCACTTGTGAACACGTAAGTTCATAAATGTGTTTCTAAGTGTGTGTGTATTTTGTATAGTTTTATGACTTGATTATTTTTTATGAAGAGGGATTACATCACATCTTATGGTGAATGGAGGAAAAACTATTCAACTTACATGGCATTACCCTAAGGTAAATAAATAATTTCTTAACAACTTCCTATTAATACTATTAGTATTGGTGAATGTGTATGATATTTTGGTATTTTTGTATGTAGGGCCCGAAACAAGTTGGGGATTTTGAATGTGGATATTTTGTAATGCGGTTCATGCGACATTTCATGAAAGATCCTTCTAAATCCCTAGAGGAGAAGGTGATTAATATTTTCTCATTTTTTTTGTTCCATATATTTCTAGGTTTAAATTAAACTATTGTTCATTTTCTTTCCCATTGACTTGTTTAGATGACGGAGCTAAAAATGAAGGCAACATACACCAAAGCTGAACTGAATGAAGTTCGTCTTGAGTTTATCGGTTACGTTGAACGATTTCTATAATGTTAAAGGTATGTTGATTAATATTACGTATACATTATACCATTAACATCATCACTTATAATGTTGACGAGTACTACTTATTGACCAATGTGTAACCAATGAAAGCTTTACTTTGCTGATTAGTAGAATATAATATTTTTGTATAAAATCAATTTGTTTCATTACTCTATCAAATTGTTTGTTTGAGCTGAGCAATTACAAAGTTTCCTCCCTAAAATTGCCTCCCTGCTCATCTTATTTCAGCGGTTTTAGAGAGTAAAAACACAACCAAAAGAAAACCCATATACAAGTTGTAGTACCCTTACAGTGTGAAACTATGGATTTGCTGACCTGGAGCTTTTAGGACCAACACCACACCATAAATTTAATATCAATCTAATAGAGCCCTAACTAGCTAACAACAGTATATCACTGCACAAAGATTACCTGAGCAGTCTGACAGCCCCTGTGCAAGATCAGAAATATTCTAGTACTGTTTCAACTGTGCACCATTGGAAGTAATATCCAGCCTTGACCAGATCAAAACCCAAATTTCTTGTGACCAGTACAATATAATTAATACTTGGGATATATATGATTAGATACTAATTAAATGGGTTAGTATTGGTTTTTGGATTATTACTATGTTGTTATTCCATTTTGAAACAAGGTTGAGATGGTCTATGTTGTATTTTCAGGTTTTTTTCTTAGCTCCACAAATAAAGTAAATTATGCTAAAACTATTACTAACTTTTTCTTTGGATTGCGTGTAATATATTTGTGTTTGATGTGTGTCATCTCCTTGTCTGCCAAAAACATTATATGTCGAACTATGAATTGTGTGTTGTACTAATCCATATAATTAGATACTCTAAAATATATTGCTATATTATATCTTAATTATTCTTTTATTCTGATTTTCTTACAGATAACTTCTTGTTGAGATATGGAGTATTCTTACGGAGGTGTTGTTAGGCTCATTATGGTTACATGGATGACATTACATAACATTGTTTTTCACAAGGATGAGATGATATTTTTTGCATAATTTCTTCAATGTTGTTATGATGAGATATTGGTGATCGAACGATTGGCAATTATAAATCACTTTTTTTTTTTTTTTTTTGGAGGGGGTGGGGTGGGGAATAGTTGTTTAGTGATGAATGATTGTCACTTGATGTAATCTTTTGGAAGATTTTCGTTTGAAATATTGCATTTGTTTTTGTAATATTTCATTTATTAATTAATTTTTTAAAAACAAAATTTTTTATTTAGCTTGACAGTTTTAACCTGTCATAATACATAAATTTTGACGGTTTTAGATTCATCAGATGACGGTTTTATAACATTAGATGACGGTTTTAGATTGATCAGATGACGGTTTTATAACCTCTTATGACGGTTTTATAACCTCTTATGACGGTTTTAGATTAATCAGATGACGGTTTTATAACCTCTTATGACGGTTTTAGATTGATCAGATGACGGTTTTTAATTAAACCGTCGTTCATAATGATAAAATTATGACGGTTTTTGTCACTAAAATGATGGTTTTTCTTGCTTAAACTGTCAAGAGTACTTGGTAACTCTTGACATTTATTGTTATAACTGTCAAGAGTACTTAGTAACTCTTGACAGTTTTTTGAAAAATTCTTGACAGTACATATCTTGACGGTTTTTGAAAAACTCGAAAACCGTCATAATCAACGTTTTATGACAGTTTTTAACCGTCATAAAATTGTTTTTTTTCTAGTAGTGGAAAGGGAAATATTTTTCCTTGGCGAAATAGAAGTTGTCTAAAGCCTATAAATATATGTTTTGGAATAAACGAAAAGATATGGAGAGAAACATGTAGACCTTACTTGTTTCAAGAGATAGCCTGTTTAGATAGACAACTACTAGTTAGTTTGTTTAGATTGATGTTTTGGCATAACCAAAACATACACCAAACATAGATTAGTTTAGCTTGTTTAGATAAACCACTAGTGTGTTTAGAAATATTGAGGCAACTAGGGTTTACTTTGCCTAGAGAGTATTGTGAGGCAAAGATTCTTGTAATCTTTGAAACCGGCACGAAGTGGTTTGACATCAATTTTGTGACATTGGTCGTCATTGGTTATTTCGCTTTGAGTTCATTGTTAAGAAAACCTTGTTGTACGCGCGTCGTCCCGTGTCCTTGTCTTCGCGTCGTGTGTCTCAAGTATCTTGTTTGAGTCAGGACGTACGTACCTCTTCAGGACGTACGTACGTATGGTATGTCAGCAAGATTGTTTGTGTTCTGGACGTACGTACATGTTTAGGACGTACGTACCTGTTTAGGACGTTCGTACGTCCAAGTAGTCAGCAGACTTATTTCGTGTGGAAGACGTACGAACGTCATATCGACGTACGTACGTCCAATATGGATTTTGCTTGTTTCGGCCCATTTTCCTTGGTTTTCAACCCCAAGTATAAATAGGGTTTCTCTTCCAAAGAACAAGTCAGTTCTTTGGCCGTCCATTGTTCTTCTAGTTCTGGAGTTTTGGTTTAGGTTTTGGTATTGAAAGTGTTTGTGGCTATTGAACTCAATTCCCTTCTTCCCCCTTCTCTCAATTCATAAATTTGTGATCTTCTAAGGTTGATTGTGATTTCGGCTTCGAGTCTTCTTGTGTGTTCATCAAGAAGTCGAGTGTCTTGTGCGTACATCAAGGTGCTCTGGTGAAGTCAAGGTGTTAGAGATAACCAGGAGTATCAACTCGCAGTGAGTGCAGGTAGTTGATAGGTTTGTAAATCTCTTTTCATCTAGTGGATTATTTGTTGTCGCGAGGACAACCGTGGACGTTTCCCTTATTGGGTTTTACCACGTTAAAAATTTCTGTGTGTTCTTTACTTTATGCGTATTGTTTGATTGATTGAATATTCAATTGTTATATAAGCACTATTTGTAGTTTCTCAATCTTCATAATACTTAATAAAGAAGATAGTTTTCTTCGAGATCTTGTGTTTTGTTCATCTTATTTACTGTTGTTAATTAATTCCGCACTCAATAGTATATTTGCCTAGTAATTTGTATCACCAAAGAATTTATAATTCTATATATATTTTTACACAATGTTTAATATAAGATATCGATCATGCATGGTGAAGATCCACTTTAGCTTTAGGTTTAGACTTCAAGAGCAAGAACATCAAATGGATATATGATGAATTAAAGAAAATGGAGCAACAAATTAAACATTTTTTTTGGTTCCCGCCTGGACTCCTAAAAGACCTCTTAAAGTCTTAGAATATTTTAAATAAATCTCAACAAGGTTAAGTGTATGCGCGTATATACCCTAGGCACTATGATCTGTTGGGAGGCTATTATTTTGATCAGCTTTTAGCATTTTACCACTACTGGCTCAGGAACTGGATAATTAAATGAGGGAGGTTCTCATAGAGATAACAGGCAAACAACACACCCCACTAACAAAACGCAGAACATCACACCAAATTTCAGCAGCAGTAGAGGAGATAACAGTAGCAGCGCTGCAGCAGAAAATCCAGCAATGCCTTGTGTGCTTGCAAACATGCTCTGTAACTCTGTTTTCCAGGAGCTCTGTCAGACTGTCACCAGGTATCCATAGGCAGAATTTGCTACATAACCACTTGTGTGTGGGCTCAGTTGAAAAATGAAAACCCAACTGAAACTTGGGTTGGGTTATCATTAAGATGTTGCGGAACCAAACAAACCCTGAATTAGATCAGTATCAATAGTCTGTCGAAACCCCCCATTGGATATCCATCTAGAGGGGGAAAAAATGACTAGGCCTCTAACTTCAGCATTAGACCAATATCTAGGCATACATATATTTTCTTCATAGACCATATTAGTTGTGTTTCGACAGAACGGAAGTATTACTGGCATAGACCACATTGGAGAAATATCCTACCTGAATGCTGATAATCTGTCATGGACTACATGCATGACTGGAGTTTGGACAGAAGTATTGCTAGAAACTTGTGAATGTCATCTTTCTCTCGGGGTGCAGTCTGATGGAGTGCATTCAATTGTTCTTTATAGGTTTTACAGTATGAACGTAAAGAGCATCTATCTGACAATATATAATTATGCATCAAAGCCTTAGAAAGAATTAACGATAACAAAGAAAAATACTACTAGAACAATATAGAACAAGATCATCTTCAATTGTTCAACAGAACCACCATGGCAAGAATTTCTTTGGATTATTATAAAACGAAAATTCCAAATTTCTATTCCTCAAGTGCAGAACGCTTAGGAGAACGCTCGTGTTGACTTGCAGCAGCAGAACGCTTAGGAGAACGCTCGTGTCGACTTGGAGAAGCCGAACGCTCATGTCGACTTGCAGCAGCAGAACGCTTGCGTTGCATTGCAATCTTCCAAATAGGGCGGCATGAAAAAATAAAGAAAAGGAAACTAATTGTGCATACAACTAAGGCAAGCCGTTTTGAATTGGCCAAGACCGCAAAGGACCCTGCTATGAACGCTACCATCATGCAATATATGGCAGCTAATGTGCAAAGTGTTGCCACCTTAAGTTGGTATTTGATATCTGCATCCTCGCTTAGACGTCTTGCACAAAAATGACTAAACACCGCATAAAGAGAAAATAACAATGCAAAACTATTTGATATAATGAATGCTATGAATGATCCTTGTTTGCATAATACTGCCGTGCCTTGATTTGGTACGTCACTAATGTAACCTCCTGGTACTGTAATCCCTGCAGTGAAGGAAACTGTGGCAATAAGTGCACCCACTACTAGATCAAAATCTCTTTGGTCTTTTAAATCACTTTGGTCCACTGTATCTGTGATACCAAACACTCCAGCTTTTCTCTTGTCATATGAGAAATTTATCTACAAAAAAGAAAGATTTAGACTTGCTGATCTTTTGCACTGAACATACACATTGAATTAGTAGTCAAATGAAAAAAATCAACCAGCAAACTACAGATGCTGATCATTACACGAATTCAGATGTATATAGCTTCTTTAGGAATTATATAACGATTAATAAGCTTACCGCGTGTAAAACATGTTGCCGATTCTTATTCATTGTCGTTTTAATAACTCTAGGATCATAGAGGAAACATAGCGTCATAGGTTCATTTCCAGTACTTGCAGCAATATGCAATGGAGTGTTTCCATCGTAGTCTTCGTCATTCAAAACACTAACTGCTATATCTTTCGCTCTTAAAACGTGCTTCACCACTTGAACCCTTTCGTATTTAGCAGCAATATGAAGGAAATTTTTGCCTTCATTGTCTACCAGCTCCAAACAACTTGGACAGAACTGAATAATATCTTCTATGATACTTAAATCTCCATTCTTTGCAGCATGCTGAAGTAATGTCCATTCTTCGTCCCCTGTGCGTATTTTGGTTTGATTCGGGAGCATCTTAAATAACAACTTTCTTATTTTCCCTGAATATATATATATATATAAGATATAACATTAAATTTCGTACCTGCATTCTACTGATCAAATGCTTTGATCCAGATACCAATATAAAAAATTAATTATATGATTAAGGAAAATAATCATATAAATCAAGCCTTCTCTTTTATATGATTAGGGAAATGATTTAAGTAGGATTACCTGAATCTCGCTTGTTTTCATTTGACTGAGCTTCTCGGATAGCAATCATAAGTGGAGTCTCACCAGAGTTATTAGTAGTGTATTCAAAATCATTATCTGCTTCAATGAGCAATTTCACTGCCTCAAGTTTGTGGTTTAGCACAGCCTTATGCAAAGCAGTGTCACCCTGTTCGTCTACCATCGTCAACAACATTTTCTGAGGTATTCTTTCACCACCTCCACACTCAATGTCTTCTTGATCATTTTCATAATATGATTTGGCACCAGCAGAGATGAGAAACTTGAGCATCTTAGCTTCCCCTCTCCAAGCAGCATCATGCAATGCAGTGCGCCCGCCTTTGCTTTGATGGTATATTAATGAAGGACATCTTTTGTAAATCTCTTTACACAAAAATAAATGATTTTCTTTTGCAGCATTAAAAAGAATTGTATCACCATTTTGGTCTCTTGAGTTAAGCAAAACATCCAATTCAATATTCATTAGAAGATCAGCATTTGCTTCCATGAACAAATTCATCATCACAAAGTTGTGGTTTTCCACAACCCAGTTCAAGTGCTTAGTCACTGTCAATTTTTTATTCACTCTAGGATCCTCATGGAGACATAAGATTACACTTTCATTTCCGCTTATGGCAGCAACATCGAAAGGTGTTCTTCCCAAATTGTCTGGACCATTCAAAACAATTGAAGGTATTTCTTTCAATCCCAAAATGTGTTTAACCATTTCAACACCTCCTAACTTAACAGCATGATGAAAGAAGTATTGACCTTCATTGTCAACCACCTCAGAACTCTCTGGGCAGGACTGAATAATATCCCCGATTGATTTTAAAAATCTTTTGGAGACAGCATAATGAAGTACTGTCCATCCATTTTCACCCACGCGCACCTTACATTGAACTGGTTGTAGCTCCAATATCAGCTCTAACGACATTTATGAAAGACAATGAGTTATTGAAATGTGTTAATATTCTTGAAAACGGTGATCAAATTGTGAAAAAGAATTAGTACCTTTAAATTTCAGAGGAACTCTAGAACGCATCTCAGCCATTTTAATAGCTATAAAAAGTGGAGTCTCCCCTTCCATATTAGCACCATAAGGAAAATCAGGGTCAGCTTCAATCAGCAATCTTGCTATCTTATGGTCTGACTTCAATCCCACAGCCAAATGTAATGGAGTATTATTCTTATTATCGCCAGCCCTCAACAACTCATTATCTGGGTCAGCTTCTATCAACAATTTTACTGCCTCAGGTTGGCTGCCATGCGTAGCCTTGTGCATAGCATTATCTCCATAGTCATTAGTTCTCAACGTCAAGGTTTTCCTTGGATGTGTTTTATCTCCTCCTTTGCCTTCAATGTCTTGTTGGTATTCCAAATCTGCTTTAGCACAAGTGCTGATAAGTAGCTTCAGTATCGGAAGATTCCCACTGTATGCAGCGTGATGCAATGGAGTGTGTCCTTTTGGACGGGTTTGTTGGTATAAAAGTGAAGGACATCTTTTGCAGATCACTTCACAACAATCCAGGTGATTCGAATATACAGCGTGAGAAAGAACAGAGTCATCGTTGCCGTCTCTAGCATTCAGAAGAACATCCAATGGAGCATTCTTGAAAAATTCCAAGTCTCCCCTTCTTGCACGGTCGATGGCATCCATGTCTTTGGCACACAGTCCGATCACTTTTTTGCTATTGATTTTTGTATAATATTTCTCCGAATGTATGTTGTACAATCTGCCTAATTATCTCAGATTGCTCATGAAGGAGCTGATCTGAGATTTTTTTTTTTTTGTTCTGTAGAAAAAGTTGTTAAGGAAACATAAAGCATATGTAACATTTTGAAGTCTGCATATGTAACATTTTGAAGTAATGCAATGACTGTCAAAATGCAAAAATAACACACACACAGTAACAATGGATGTTGATTCAAGAAAATTTACCATGCATGCTTTATTTAGTGGATGACAAGGCAAATATAATACTGAAGTTTAGTTGTATGAATTCAAAGCTTACAACTCTATTATTGTACGAAAAGCTTACAAACACGTGCAATAATTTGTACTGATGGGGGTTATAATAAATGTGGAAAACTGTAGATGAGTTCCTACCACAGTACCACTCCCCTTTTCTTATCTTTGCTTTTGTGAATGCAGGTCTTATTACAAAATAATGAAAGACTCATTGGATTCCTACCACTCCCCTTTTCTGCACCTCTCTAACTTAATGTAATCCATGGCATGTATAGCAAGCCCTACAAAAAAATTCTTTCATATAATTCAAATATTATTGTCAAGGTTAGAGAACAAACGCGCTGCAAGCCCGGGACATAATACTTGACAGTAGAGCAATGCAGAAAAATGTGGATGAGTTCCAACCAGACCTAACTTCCTTTTGTGAATTGCAATCTTACTTTTTTTTTTATTTTTTTGGTGAATTGCAATCTTACTTACATGATCAAAGTATCAAACATCATTGTTATATCATGTCTTTTATATTCCCCTTTAATTTTCTTTTAGTGTATAGTCTTGATTGGTCTCCTATTACACTCTTTTTGATGCATGTGTCCACTTACACTTCACTTTCTTTTTTTATTTTCTTGATAAAAAATTAAAACTTCTAATTAAAGCTAATGGAAGGAAGGGGCCTACTAGGACTTGGGATTTAGACATGATTCCTTCTCGGTCTTCAATTTTCAAAAGAATAAAGGGAGAACCATCTATGTCATGGAACAGTCTGTAAAATGTGCATATTTATTTTTTTATTTATTTTAAATTATAGTTTTTAGAATAAATGCTCAAACAAAAGAACTTTTTCAAAAGAAAAAGTTAAGCCAGGGTTAAGGCTAGACCCCACCTGTAAATTAACTATATTTTTTTAGGACCCCTACCTCTTTAAATTACGCGTGGAAATTTATATTAACAATTAGTTGTTGAAATGTCATTAAGAGGGGTATTACCGTTGAGCCACAGGCTCATTCGCATCATTTAAGGGAGTTACCCTACGTAAATAAGAATTTAGAGCGAATGAGCATGTGGTAAGTTGGTAACACCCCTCTTACAAAGAGGAGAGATTGTGAATTCGAAACACGTTTGAATACGTAATCTTGACACCAGGAGGGTAACTAAATTTTTTCCATAACTTAATTATAGTTAATAATTCATGTTAATTCATTTTTTTTTCCAGTGATCTTCAATGATCTACCATTGTGCTTTGAGAAGAAGAATCGAAAACACCAACTCATCAAATAAACTTGGGCTTCTTTAACTACTTTCCATAAACTTAAGAGAGACAGAGACAGAGACAGAGAGAGAAGAGTTGTGTGGTTTAGCAAAATATAATGAGTAACAGAGTAAAAGTTTTTCTTCTCAAATTCCTTCCCTTTCTTTTTGCACTCAACTCTATTTTACTCTTCTTCTACTTCTCTTCATCTAACCCTGCACTTCACTTTCTACATCCAAAACAAACAACAACAACAACAACAAAAACCGATTCTTCTTCTTCAACTCAAAACACCCAAGAAAGCAATTTGCATTTTCATGGAAAACCATGGCCAATTCTTCCTTCTTACTTTCCTTGGACATTAAATCCAAACATTCGTTCAAAATCTTGTGAAGGGTATTTTGGAAATGGTTTTACTCAACGCATCGATGTGTTAAAACTTCGAAAAAGATCAGTTGATGGATGGTTTAGATGTTTTTATAGTAAAACACTTGAGAGTTCAATATGCGAAGGAGGGCGAATAAGGATGAATGTAGAGAAAATTCATATGTCAATGGGTGGAGAGAAATTGGAAACTGTAATGGGGAGAGGTGAAGAGGAAGAAATGCCAAATTTCGATTGGGGAGCTTTTGATATTGAACTTAGGGAAGGAATTAGTAAAGATGAAAAAGAAAGGAAGCTTGTGAATATAGAGTTTTTGGATCAATATGTTCCTTCTGGTAATATTGATAAACATCCAATGCGCAATTTGATTGGTTCAATTCGATTAGTAGAGCCTCATGAGTTTAATTGCGACGAGGTTAGTTTATTTTGATTAAATTACATCATGCATAAAACCCATTGTTAATGAATGTTTGAAGTTATTTGAATTCAGCCATTGTTAACAGACCCAATCTAGAAGCTGACACCATCTGCTTTTTGTTAAGTAGTAAAGATAATTAAATACAAAACTAGTTGTTGTTGGAGTACAAATATACGACGGCTGGTTCAAATAAATATGTTTTTAGAAGAATTGTTTTTTTTATTCAAAAAAGACTTGCAACATAGTTTCTAGTGCGTTTGTCCTCCAATTTTGTATAATTCTTTGAGTTTAGGGCAAATTAGACTTACCCCACAGATTTCAACTTATTTAGAGAAACCCCACAGATTTGTAACAGACATTAGTCAACCGTCAGTTGACCTAGTCAAACCCATATTTTAACATGTATTTTGACAAATACTACCTTAAATACCCCTAAACTTATACACCAATCATTCTTCCCCAAAATTGTGCATCTTGTACGAAGGAATTCATGATACCAAACAATTATTATGTTGACCCATCACATAAAAAAGATGAAACTGGTACCTAAAACCCTAACTTAATTTACTTGATTTTACTTGAAGTGTTAGATATGCCCTATGTTTTGATACTTTTTTCATCTTGTTTCATTAACACTCCAACCTTCAAGCTATTGTATAAGTGAAGAAGATGATAAACTGTTTGTGTGCTTTCTATTTTAATTGGTTTGGAATGTAGGGTTATATCTCTATCTTTGGGTAAAAAATCAGATTTACCTTAATCTAAGGGTTGCAAAACCATGTTGCCATGTGTTTAAATAACTTTTTTGTCCATGTAAAATACTTTAGGGATATTTTAGATATTTAATGTTAAAATACAAGACAAATCTAAGTTCGAATAGGTCAACTGACGGTTGACTAGCATATGTCACAAATCTGTGGGGTTTCTCTAAATAAGTTGAAATATGTGGGGTAAGTCTAATTAAATTGATAAATCTGTGGGGTAAGTCTAATTTGCCCTTGAGTTTATGGATATAATTTCAATAAGTTGTATAATGCATGGATAATAACGTGATAACACCTGACTCAAATGAATATGTATTTAAAAAAATCGGCTTTGTTATTTAGAAAAAGCTTGTAGTGTAGTTTGTAGAACACATGTCCTCTACCTTTATACAAAATAAATAAATAAATAAAACTAATTCGGGAATGTTGTAAGCTTGTTATGTTAACTTTGACCGATAAATAATCTAGTTTTCTCATTTTGATTTTATTACTTGGAAAACATATTTAAGACTTGTTGCCTAAGATATCTTAGAATAACTTTAATATCACTCCATATCATAACCTTTACGATAATGCACAATCTTGGAGCTACCATTGGATCTTGGAGATGTATTTTAATGACTTGAGTTCCCAAAGGGTAAAAACAAAAATGTGTTCATAAATAAAAGCTAAAACGAGAGAGGAGAAGCCAACAATAAACTAAACACCATTAACTGAGCAAATTCTTTACAGGAGAAATGTGTCTTTTAATTTTGAATAAAATCATTTTCTATTTTTACTTTTTCTTTACGTTTTTTAAATCACTGTGATGAAGTCATAAACCCTAGATTTTACAATTTAAATCTAAATAAACCTTTCAGAAGGTTTGTGAAGTTAAATACTTAAATTAGCTACAGAAAAAACATCTAGTAGTGAACAAATTACATTTAATTATTCAAATCAAGTGATTGAGGTTACCCTCATGAAATCGATGGAATCAATTACAGTTTGGTAAGAATTAAAACTTATCTTGACATTTTGGAAATCATGTTAAGGTTGTCTTCCTTATGGTGGTTTAGCTGGTGCTACGCACCGGTTAATTTTAATTTATCCGTATGTGATTACCGTTCGAGTTTAATGTTAGTAATTTTACTCGTAAACTAGTAAAAATTATAAATTACACTAATTTATTAAATTTTATGAAATGATTATTTCTTAAACAAGTAGGAGATCATTATTAAAAATTATTTATTCCCATAATTTCTTACTAATATTATATGAGTTTACCATTAAAAATTATTATTCTTATAATATTTTGTTAATTTGATTATTTTTTTATTATTAGGCCTTTTGTTTATAAATAAAAATCCAGCCCATAAATAAAAATATGTTAAATTACGATAAGACCATTATATAAAGGGTATACTGTAAATTTACCATCCATCGTAAAACTAATGTACGACTGTAAATCTCTTTTTTCTTTTGGGGGGGGGGGGGGGGGGGTATGTCAAAAATCTCTAACTTTTTAAGTATTAGTTTGATTGCTCATATTATGCACTGACTGGCTACTCTCTTAAAGGATCTTGATGCAATTCTAATTTTGCAGTGGGTTGAGGAACCAACACTTCTGGTAACACGTTTTGAGTATGCAAATCTTTTTCACACAGTTACAGACTGGTACAGTGCTTACGTTGCTTCTAGAGTGACAGGCCTGCCTAATCGGCCCCATTTGGTCTTTGTGGATGGCCATTGTAAGGTATGGTTTTCACAGTTTGTATCCATCTATTATTAGTGTTTGCACTTTGCAAGTAATGTCTCACATACAAAGTTGCAAAGTAATTATCAGACCATAGATTTAACACATGGTAAGCTGGGATTTATTATGAAGGAAAAGGAAACAAATGTACAAAGAAGTGAAAAGTTATAACAACTTGAGAGATACCATTCTTGCTCGCGGACCATATGCTATATTTTGCAGCTCTTGATCAAAACATCCAAGCATAGTCAAGTACGCTGCCTGCCAGCATGTCAATCGATCTCCCAATCATTTCGCCTGAAATTTCTAAGAGCATCTCTAATGGGTCGTCCATAATTTATGTCCCTAATAGGGGCCATACCTATTTGGTTTTATCATCCTCGTAGACAATGGTGTTAGAGACGCTATTACTTAAGCTAAAAATGAAGTAGAGATAGTAGTATTCAAAATGTTCTATATTTAATGGTTCTGTGCAGCATGTACCGACGTTAATGGTTCCGTGCAGCTTATACCGGCATGAGAAGTTGAACGCATATCGTACCAGCAGGTTGGATCTGCGTGGAAGTGTTAATGAATTGTTTTATAAAGAGAGCCGGTATCCAAGCCCTACTGTTTAGTAATTAGGCCCCAAATAGTAAACTCACCCCACCGATGCTTGACAAGTCGGTAAATATGCCCCATATAGTAAATACACCCCTATTTTAATTACAATATTTTTTTCTCTATTGAAATGGACTCTCTCAAATCTATCACTAAAACTCTATTGATTGGAATTGTTTCTCTATTTAAAGTATTTGGAATCATCGTTATAAGTTTTAAACTCTTGATGAAAACAAAATATGATCAAAAGTAACAATGAAACATAGTATCAAGTTTTTGAATAAACAACAAATAGTTGAACTAAATCATTAAAGATAATATCAAACGGCTTAAAGTGACCGTCAAAATAATTCAAAAACGGTTTACCTCTACCGTATGGTAAACGGTAACATGAAACCGTAAAATGACAACATATTCGGTCAAGTCTCGCCGTATGTAAAACTTTAATTCGACCATCTTATACCGCGTAAACCACACAAAAACGGTTTGCTTCAATCGTTTAAGTTAGGGCTCGTGAAATAAAAAATATGTGATATTTTAGTTGTTTAATAAGTAAAAAATGAACATAATATTAAGATAGATCGTTGATTTTGATAGTTAAAGTTTGACAATTTTTTACATTGAAAGCTTTCAATCAAGTTTGGAATGGGTATTTTTATTTTACATTCCAACCAAAGTTTTTTTCCAAAATAATCTTCCAAAAAAAATAATTTGTTTTATGTATTTCAATTCAAGATGATTATATTTTATTATAAAACAAGATGAAATGAAAGGAAAGGAAAAAATGTGTAGAGAGAAGAAATGACAAAGATGAAGAAGAAGTGTATTTTATATAGGGTGTATCTACTAATATTTTTTGGGATATATTAAGTATATTATTAAATTTGTTTAGTGGTGCATAATTACTAATCTGTGGGGGCTTGGATACTGGCTCTCTTTATAAATTGTACACAGGTTGAATTTGTGGAAGAAGTTTAATTACTCCCTCCGTCCCATTTTGATAGGCTGGTTTGGCCATTTTTTAAGTCCCAAATTATAGTCCAGTTTCCTAATTTCAAAGTCATTAAATATCTTACATTACCAATTTACCCTCATTTAATGAATAGTTTTGTAAATGATATTAAATGCATAAAAAGACTAAGAAAAAAATTTAAAAGGTCAAATTAGGAAATACAATACCAAAATTAATTGCTCCCACTCTATGGCTTCATTTGAATGTTTTTTAGATTTTCAGTATACGGTTTTCATTTATCATTTATTCCATAGCATTTATTCAGTACATGTCGTTGTCTTACTTATACCATTTGATGTATAAATAGATCTGAACCTTAACTCGTTTATTCAGGCACCCTTGGAGGAAACATGGGAAGCATTATTTTCAAGTGTGAGATATGCAAAGAACTTCAGTGGTTCAGTTTGTTTTCGTCATGCGATCCTCTCACCCCTGGGATATGAAACAGCACTCTTTAAGGGACTCTCCGAGCAAATTGACTGCTCGGGAACCACTGCACACGATTTGTTGGAAAACCCCGATGACAGGAAGACCGCACGGTTATCTGAGTTTGGAGAAATGATAAGGGCTTCTTTTGGATTTCCCGTGGATAGAAACAGGGTGCAAAAGCCAGTTGCAGTTCATAACGTCCTTTTTGTCCGCCGAGAAGATTATTTAGCTCACCCACGTCATGGTGGCAAGGTAGAATCAAGGCTCACCAACGAACAGGAAGTGTTTGATTCTCTCAAGAGTTGGTCGGTTGACCATTTGAAATGCAAGCTTAACTTTGTCAACGGATTGTTTGCACACATGCCCCTAAAAGAGCAAATCCGTGCTATTCAATATGCCTCGGTGATTATTGGTGCTCATGGTGCTGGTCTCACTCACATAATTGCTGCAACACCAAACACCGTGATTCTTGAGATCATAAGCAGTCATGTACGGCGTCCACATTTTGCATTAATATCACATTGGAAAGGGTTGGAATATCATGCTATAAACCTAAATGGAGCATATGCAAAGCCTCAGAATGTTATCAATGAACTTAACAGCATAATGAAGAACCTGGGGTGCTAAAACTGCTTAATTTTGGCTGGCAGACTGGATTTCTCCTTGCCACTAACCAAAAGAATTGTGGATTTGGATTTAACTATCATTCACGCATGACCAAGAGAAACTGTATGTTGTGATAAATGGTTTTATCATTATAGGTCCATATGATTTCAAATTAAAGAATTGTTTATTGTGATATCAGAAGTGTTGCATACTGTTGGAGAAATGCATGCTGACAGATTATTTAACCAAAGCATTGCAAATTCAGCTCTGCTTGTATTTAACAGGGGAAGCATTGATTCTGGAGGCAATTTACACATAAAAGGGTATGAGTCAATACTTGTCACGGGGTATGTTATACTTTCACCTCTTGTTATCGATATCAGCATATAATGCAGATGAGGAAAATATATTTATTGCAAGGCCGCCTCTTTCTTTTGTGTCGGCACGTACAGTTTCTGTCAGATTAAATGTGAATCTATTTGCATATCCAATCCATGCATTACTTTTGTTCAGATTAGCATAGTATTACTTTCTTTCAATTAGTATAGCATATAATTTTTTGGGGCCATTATGTAACATATGATAACGGAAACATGTTCTATTAAGATCGCAAGAGAAGATTACATCATACATGAGCTGCTAAGAGTACCCTTAAGATCCACCCTCAAACTAACAATGTCTGACATTGGGAGTTTGCTAAGAGCATAAGCAAAAGAGACGAACAAACGAACTAAAGTGGCTGCAACATACTATGACTACACTATATACCACTGCAAATGTCGATACGAAATGCCAAATTGCCATGCAACTACTGCCAGCCTCAAACTTCAGATAAATTTTGATGCTGGTATTTACAGGAATATATACTAAAGAAGTTGGAACAGGGGTCCTGTGTATAACGATGCTGATAACAGAATTCATGCTTTTGTGGTTATAAAAGATTAAAGCAGTGGATGCAGAGGGCACGAACATAAGCTTCTACATGTGCAGATGTGCTTTACATCTGCTTGCTACTTGCCTCAAACTTCATTAGCAAATGATAACTGGAAATTTGGGACATGGTCAACAAAACATCCAGCAGTGGAACATCAACAAAACAACCATAGCAAAACCTTAAATTAAAATGAAATATCGTTTTCATCAAGTGCAGAAACTGAGACCAACAAACAAATAACATGGATAATGAGAAATGCTAGGAGAGATGATAGTATAATTCCCATCACGTAGAACGCTTGTGTTGACTTGCACCAGTAGAACGCTTGCGTTGCATTGCAATCCTCCAAATAGGACGGCATGCAAAAACGAAGAAAAAGCAGCTATTTATGCTTACGACTATGCCAAGCCAATTTGAATTGGCCAAAACTGCCCATGACCCCATTATGAACGCTACCATCATACAATATATGGCAGCTAATGTGCAAAATGTTGCCACATTAAGTTGGTAAATGATATCTGCTTCCTCACGTAGACGTCTTGCACAAAAATGACTAAATACTGCATATAGAGAAAATATCAAAGCCAAGTTATTTGATATAATGAATGCTGCAAATGATAATTTTTTTGATAGTACTGATGTGCCTTCATTTGGTCCGTTACTATTGTAACCACCTGGTACTGTAATTCCTGCTGTGAAGGAAACTGTCGCAATGAGTGCACCTACTACTAGATCAAAATCTCTTTGGTCTTTTAAATCACTTTGGTCCACTGTATCTACGATATCCCAGACTCCAGCTCTTCTCTTGTCATAAGAAAATTTTATCTTCAAGAGAAAAGAAAAAAAGAAGTTAGACATTTAAATTAATCGCAAAACATAACAGAACCCCCTGTATGGATAATCCACCTAATATATTTTAATGGTGTCTACTCAAGACACTTGGGACTTGAATTTTGAGATTCATAAACTTACCGCATGTAAAACATGTTGTCCATCCTTATTCACTGTTGTTTTACTAACTCGAGGATCATAAAGGAATGATAGGGTCATGGGTTCATTTCCAGTTAGTGCAGCAATATGCAAAGGAGTGTTTCCATCGTTGTCTTGGTCGTTCAAAACACTAACGGGTATATCTCTTCTTCTCAAAGCGTGCTTCACCACTTGAACCTTTTCCCACTTAGCAGCAATATGAAGGAAGTTCTTGCCTTCATTGTCAACCAGCTCCAAACAACTTGGGCAGAACTGAATAATATCTTCAATAATGCTTAACTCTCCCTTATATGTAGCATGATGAAGTAATGTCCATTCGTTCTCCCCTGTGCGTACTTGTGTTTGATTTGGTTGCTTCTCAAATAACAGCCTTTTGATTTTGCCTGAAACCATAATAAATTAGATTAAATTCCACCAGAGCAGAAATCATAATTTTTTTGCTGGGATTTAATTTTGTCTTTCTTTCAGCATTTTACTCATATTAAAAGGTTTAAATGTATAGAGTTATATCATTAGGGAAATGAAAAGAAGGGTGAGAACTATAAGATTACCTGTATCACGCCGGTTTTCATTTGACTGTGCTTCTCGGATAGCAATCATAAGTGGAGTTTCCCCAGATATATTAGCACTGTATTCAAAATCTGGGTCTGCTTCAATCAACAATCTAACTGCCGCAAGTTTATGGTTTAAAACAGCCTTATGCAAAGCAGTGTCACCCAGTTCATCTACCATCGTCAACAACATCTTCTGAGGAAGTTTTTCACCACCTCCACTTTCAATGTCGTCCTCTTCCTCTTCATTATATGATTTGACACCAGCATCAATGAGAAACTTGAGGATTTCAGTTTCCCCTCTCACAGCAGCATGATGCAATGCAGTGCGTCCACCTTCGCTTTGATGGTATATAAGTGAAGGACATCTTTTGTAAATTTCTTTACACAAAAACAATTGATTTTCTTTTGCGGCTTTAAACAGAATTGTATCACCATTTTCGTCTCGGGAGTTCAGCAAAACTTCTGACTCAATTCCCTTTAAAAAGTCAGGAATCGCTTCCATCAACAAATTCATCATCCTGAAGTAGTGTTTTTGCACAACCCAGTGGAAATGCTTAGCTACAGTCAGCCTTTTCTCCACTCTAGGATCCTGAACGAGACTTAATATTATACTCTCATTCTCACTTATTGCAGCAATATCCAAAGGTGTTTTTCCCAAATTATCTTGTCCATTTAAAACACTTGAAGATATTACTTTCATTCCCAAGATGTGTTTCACCATATTAACATCTTCACACATAGCAGCAAGGTGAAGGAGATTTTGACCTTCATTGTCGACCACCTCAGAGCTCTCTGGGCAGCACCGAATAATATTCCCAACTGAGGTTAAAAATCCTTTGGAGACTGCATAGTGAAGTGCTGTCCATCCATTGCTACCAATTCGTACCTTCGCTTGACTTGGTTGTTTCTCCAATATAAGCTTTAACATATCTGAAAGTATAAATAACCATTTTGTTAAGTGTAAACAGTTGAAAATAGAGAAAAAAAAAAAAAAGAACAGAAGGGGTACCATTACCTGGTCTATTATTCAACTCTGCTTTATTAATAGCAATCATCAGTGGAGTTTCGCCTTTTTTATTAGCAATGTATGGGAAATCAGGGTCTGCTTCAATCAACAATTTTGCTATCTCAAGGTTTGACTTCAGTCCCACAGCCAAGTGTAATGGAGTATCATTATCATTATTACCAGCCCTCAACATCTCATTATCTGGGTCTGCTTCAATCAACAATTTTACCGCCTCGAGTTGGTTGTTATGAGTAGACTTGTGCATAGCATTTTCTCCATAGTAATTATCTCGCAATGTCAAAGTCTTCCGTGGATGTGCTTTATCTCCTCCTTGGCTTTCGATGTCTTGTTGGTATTCCAAATCAGCTTTTACGCAAGCGCTAATAATGAGCTTCACTATCTCAACTTTCCCTCTGTATGCAGCGTGATGCAATGGAGTGTATCCAACTGGTCTGGTTTGATGGTATAAAAGTGAAGGACATCTGTTGCAGATCACTTCACAACATTCTAGATGATACCCTTTTACAGCCACAGAAAGAACAGTATCATCTTCACCATCTCTGGCATTCAGGAGAACATCCAGTGGAGCTTTCTTGAAAAATTCCACGTCTCCCTTTCCGGCACGATTGATGGCTTCCATGGCTTTGGCAATCACTTTTTTGCTAGAGATTTTCGTATAATATCTTTTCAAATGTACATTCTGAAATCTCCCTAATTATCTCCTGCCTATTCTGTAATCAAAGAATTGCGCATGAAGAAGCTAATCTCGGATTTATTATTTTGTAGACAAAATTGTTAGGTAAGGATAAAGCATACGTAACATTTTGAAGCAATACAAATTTTCATTAATACTTGAGTTTGCTCACTCAGAAATCCTACAGAGCCACAGAGGAAATAGAGATAGCTTCACATTTCTGTCAATGGTAAGTTTTCCAAAGGGTATAAAATAAATATTGATTTTTGAGAATGGCAGAAACCTGGTCATAGCTTAATGCAACCAAATTTGCATAAATAGAACTGAAAGATAGTTTATATTAACTGAAAGAATCAACAAAACTAATAGATATCACAAACTTAGCAATTAGCCCCTTCATATAACTGACAGAATCGGCTAAAGGGTATACCTTATTTTGAAGTAATACAGGTTGAAGTCTGCATATTTAAGAACTCTCTGCATAGTCTAGATCCGAACCTGGAAAAAGATAACTTATTTTAGTAAACTTGTAGAAAACAAAAACAATATAAATTACACAAAAAGAACTGACCTTTCCATAAACTTGAACTAATGAAGAAGAATATATGGTGGAGGGACTTATAAATCCAAAAAAGGTTCGCTCAATTCAACACATCATGTTCTTCTTTATGTTCTCCATTGCTAGAGAAATATTAGCTTTGCTTTGATAAGATAAAGATGGTGGGCTCAATCCAATGACTGTTTTCTCAATTTATGTACATATTTTTCTTTTACTTTTTGTTTTTGCGCCACATTCACAATCTTTATTTATTTTCGAGGAAAAGGAATATCAAAAAGCAAAAGTAACAAAGAAACCAATACAATACACAAGCAGTTGAACAACCATTCCAACAATCTGCCGGTAGTTTGAGCGTTTCTGAAATTTGAACAAAAACAAAATCACAAATAGAAACATCTATCTTCTTGATCTTTCTTATTTCTTTCCGAAATCTGAACCAAATTTGATGAGAAACAAGAGAGAGAAAAAAAAAGTATGCAAAATAAAAATGAAACAAAGTACAAAACAATCTTAATTACCCTTCAGAATTCCACACTTAAATCTAAGTTCTTTGATAATGATTTCAAAATCTACAGTGAAATGGAAGCATATAAAAGAATATGGGCTTGATTTTTATTTAGGGTTTATCAAAACTTAAGAGGAGAGAGAGAGGAAACTTTAACTTCATAGTATAAGCTTACTTCATAGATCGAATTCGAGTCTTCTTGTGTGTTCATCAAGAAGTCGAGTGTCTTGTGCGTACATTAAGGTACTCTGGTGAAGTCAAGGTGTTAGAGATAACCAGTAGTGTCACACATTGTGCAGAAGACTATATGCTTCAAGGGGAAGTTTATGAATCCAAAATTGAAAATTTGGAAAAGGTTAATCTTTCTTTGCAGGATAAAGTTAAGACTCTTGAAAAATAAATTTCTTATGCTGCAGATGATGCAATTTCTATTTCTCAATTATTTGACAAAGAAAAACTTGACTTGTTATGTAAAATTGCTGCTTTAGAGAAGGCCAATAAGGAGGTTGACGAGAAATACAAATCTCTATTGGTGGAGTATGAGGTAACAATGAACAATTTTACGTCAACTCAACTAAAATTAAAGGTTTGGGACAAAACTAGAATTAACTCTCTTATTGCTTGTTCTAGTAGTCCATCTGGTGTGACTACTTCTGTAAAATCTAGTTTGCCCGTTCTTTTGCCTACACCGCCTATTGAGACTACATTTAATACGGATAGTTTTCAGCATGTTTCTCGCACTAAGTTTAAGTCTAAGGCTAATGATAAGGTTGCTTTTGCTGGTAAGCCATCTTGTTCTAATAGGGGAGGTATGGGTTTTGTTCAGACACAATGTCATAAACTAAATAGTGACATACATGGTTTACCCACCACTACTGCATCTTCTTATAAGACTTGTTTGAGAAAATCTAATACTTTTCATTGTTTTTATTGTGGTAGAGATGGTCATTTAGATATCTTTTGTTGGGATTTTAATCAACATGTTAAATGATGTTATTTTTATGTTCCTTATAATTATAATCATGTTGATTCTTATGTTCCTTCTTGTGCGTTTCTAGACCTTGGAACTCTAATGCTTATTGTCATAGGTTTAAGAAAAACGGGTATTCCAACAAAAAGAAGTCAAAGACTAAGATGGAGTTAGTTAAGGACAAGTCTCTTGCAAACCTTGGTAAGGGAAAATCTCATATCGTTTCTACATCCAAGATGAGTACGTCAAGTATAAAATAAATATGGGTAAGAAAGGATAAGTTGAAGGTTTTTCTAGACTTGCGAAGGTCTGGTGGTGTCCCATATTTGGGATGATATAGTTTGTTTCTAGCCTTGTGTTATTTTAATTGCATATTTTTCTAATCACATAGGCTATCTGTTTGGTATTTTTGTCTTTCTGTTTATGCATGTTTTGTTTGTTTGGGTTGAATATCATCCTACTCAAAAAAGGTTATTTAATAAAAAAAAAAAAGTTTTGTGGTTTACCTTGTTATTGGTGTTTGGAATACACATACGTTGTATATATGGTTAGATTGGTCTATTGCTTTCAATCATACGTGTATGCTTAGTGCTCATGAATATAACTATTTTATTAAACTTAGCATACGCTTGTGCTCTCATTTTTAGATTTTAGACCAATGTTTATCTAGTTGTGTCTCATGCATATATCCTTGCTTGCTTACACTATGCACGGCTAGGTTGCACTTTGAGAGTTTGTTTGCATATCTTTTTCTATCCTTTGAACATGATGAACTTCTAGAATAATTATTAGTTGGAAATATATGTATGCATGCCTTCTTATGTTATCTTGATTATTAGTATGAAGGCGGTGTGGTAGTGGTCAACAATTCACAAAATTCCCAGCCTTTTGATCTTCTTGAGAGAGAAATCATTTGGTATATATACTCGTTGGGGCCGTGAGGGTCATGCAATGACGGATGCACTCAAGAGATGTTAGTTATTGTGTTGCACGTTACCATGATGTTGCACTATTTTAAGTTTGTTCTTAAAGGGAAAGTGATTTGAAAAGATGTAGGCTACACCCTACCACATCTTCCCGATGACCGTCGCCGCCATGGTCATCTCCTTCGTGACCAGCCACCACCACCAGCAACCTTCTTCTTCTTCCAACTTCTCCCTCACCACCACCAGCACCATCTCTTCTTTCTCTCATTCTTCTCCCTCACCACCACCAGCACCCTTCCTTTCCCCATTCCCTACCACCACCAACAACCTTCTCTTCCCCTTTCCCTCACCACCACCGGAAACCTTTTCTTTCCTCTTCCTCCAATCCCATCCCAAATCCTATTTTCCTCTTTGATCAACCGTAAATTCGGCTGAGCCGAGCCGATCTGAGCCATATAAGCCGAGTCCAGAAGCCAACCGAGCCTATTCCATATCAACAGCTCAACCCAGCAGCCAGACCAGCCGATCAGTTAACGCCCCGGGATTTCGTCCTCGCTCATCCTGGTCCGTCAAGCACCATACCGCTCGCTAATGTCAGTATTGTCCCCCTTTAGTCACTGCGGATATCCAGCAGTAGAGGGTTGTAACGCCCCGGGATTTCGTCCTCGCTCATCCCGATGCGTCGAGCACCATACCGCTCGCTAATGTCAATATTGTCCCCCTTTAGTCACTGCGGATATCCAGCAGTAGAGGGTTTTGGATCAAGGCCCACCCATGTGGTTTACCCCAAAAGGCCTTGACATTAGTTAGAGTATGGTTAAGCTCTATATACTACCGAAACAACCACTTCCTTGGCAATGTGGGACTAACACCAACTCATGGATGTTACAATCTCACCACCTTAGAAATAGAGCCGTCCTCGGCTCTGCAGTACACTTAGTACAGTTCCAAAATCTCTGACGTTCCCTGCCAAGTGAGACAAGTATCTGGCGCTCCCTGGGCCTTTCCAGCGTACTTTTCACCTACAACAGGCGACCCGTCGTCGGCTTTGATACCATCTGTAACGCCCCGGGATTTCGTCCTCACTCATCCCGGTGCGTCGAGCACCATACCGCTCGCTAATGTCAATATTGTCCCCCTTTAGTCACTGCGGATATCCAGCAGTAGAGGGTTTTGGATCAGGGCCCACCCATGTGTTTTACCCCAAAAGGCCTTGACATTAGTTAGAGTATGGTTAAGCTCTATATATTACCGAAACAACCACTTCATTGGCAATGTGGGACTAACACAAACTCATGGGTGTTACAATCTCACCACCTTAGAAATAGAATCGTCCTCGGCTCTGCAGTACGCTCAGTACAGTCCCAAAATCTCTGACGTTCCCTGCCAAGTGAGACAAGTACCTGGCGCTCCCTGGGCCTTTCCAGCGTACTTTTCACCTGCAACAGGCGACCCGTCGTCGGCTCTGATACCAACTGTAACGCCCCAGGATTTCGTCCTCGCTCATCCCGGTGCGTCGAGCACCATACATTGCCAATGAAGTGGTTGTTTCGGTAGTATATAGAGCTTAACCATACTCTAACTAATGTCAAGGCCTTTTGGGGTAAACCACATGGGTGGGCCCTGATCCAAAACCCTCTACTGTGGGATATCCGCAATGACTAAAGAGGGACAATATTGACATTAGCAAGCGGTATGGTGCTCGACGCACCGGGATGAGCGAGGATGAAATCCCGAGGCGTTACAATCAGCAGCCAAACCAGTTGAACCAGCAGCCAGACCAGCAGTTCAAGCCAGTCAGCCAAGGACTTGCCGCGCAGTTTGTAGCGCGTTTGTCGTCTACTTTTGTGTAATTCGTTTAGCTTATCAATAAAATTTGTTTTTACTAAAAAAAAAAAAAAATTAAAAAAAAATTGGTTGCTTGATGATGAGTATCCATTGCCCATTTCGAAACTTTGATGGATGAACAAATGGACCGTGTGAAAATAGATATAAATCTTCGTACTTCCCAATGCATGTTAAGAAAGATCACTTGAAGAGGGTAAATGACATCAACAGGCTGAGAGATGCGATCAAAGTTGATATAGGTTTATTTTCGTCGCTTGACAATACTTTGAAGAGGATAAACAAATGGATGTGTGGTGTTTGTTTCAGTATCCATGCATCAACCATAAAATGTAAATATTCGGATGGTGCAGTCATCAAACCACCTGCGCAAAAGGAGATTGGTGAGTTAGAGTGTGCAATTGTAGGTATACCACCACCACAGCTTATGCATGTTGATAATCCACCCGCACTTACAGCAGGAGGGGACACTGGTATCGATACTCACCATTCTTTAGATGAGATATCACTTGATCGTATTTTTTATAGACCTTTCCACACAGTGAAAAGTATTCCACGTCCTTGTCGATTAGCATTTTCCTGTGCATTGAAGTCAGTCTTGTATGAGGTTACTGCAGATCCCATGTCGACAGGGCCATGGGTTAGATTGCTCTTGCTTCCCTATTGTACATTGCAAGTGTTCCATCCGCAGAATCGCCAAGAGCGTCGATCTGGTACTCGAAAATATCTCCAGCAGAATCAGATTTTGCAAGCTCTCTCTATTTGGAACGAACCTAGGGGTATATTTCGTCTGATTGAGAGGGTCACACACACAAAGCCTCCGCTGGAACGACCATCTCAGCAGTCCCCAAACAAGAATGTACGACGATGTTTGCAAAATGTTGCAGACGGGCACTTTGCACCAGCCGTGAACGTATTGGCATCATCAGGGGTTGATCCGAACACTCCAGAGACGCAAAGGGCTTTAGAGAATAAACACCCGAAGCATCCACCACCATCTGTCCCCGACATTCCTTTACTTGAGTCACCTCTGTCAGTTGAGAGGGATGGGATATTATCATGCATCAGATCCTTCCCCAAAGGGACGTCTTGTGGGCGAGATGGTCTCCGGGCCCAACACCTATTGGATGCTATGAGTGGGGTTGCATCCGCTGTAGCCACAAATCTTATGGAGGCCTTGACACCGGTTGTGAACTTATGGCTATAAGGTCGATGCCCATGGGTCTTGGCAGAATTTATAGCTAGTGCGTTTCTCACCCCACTTCTTAAGCCAGGTAACGACATTCGCCCAATAACTGTGGGCATCGTTTGGCATCGCCTGGTGTCTAAGATTGCCATGAGAGGAGTTTCTAAGGATATTGTCCCATACATAGAGGATTTTCAATTTGGGGTTGGTGTGCCTGGTGGAGCAGAGGCAATTTTGCCTGTTGTTAATCGGTTGGTTTATGCCAACAAGGATGATACATCGTTTGCTATACTGCTTGTGGACTTTCAGAAGGCCTTCAACCTTGTTGATCGGTCTGCTATGCTACGGGAGGTACGCAGTCATTATCCGTCTATTGCTTTATGGGTCGAATACCTCTATTGCCAACCTGCTCGATTCTATCTTGGGTCTACTCATATTTGGTCAGCAGCTGGGATACAACAGGGGGACCCTTTGGGACCTCTTCTCTTTGCTTTGGTCATGCATCCATTGATACACCGCATTCAGTCAGAATGCCATTTGGAGTTGCAGGCATGGTACTAGATGATGGTACTCTGATTGGTAGTACAGAACATGTGGCTATAGCTATTCGTATCATTCAGGAAATAGGACCATCTCTTGGGCTCGTGCTTAATGTGTCTAAGACAGAGTTGTTCTGGCCTTCTGTTGATCCTGACTGCTCATATCCAAATATCTTTCCGGTTGGTATATCATGTCCTCAGCGAGGGGTTAAGTTGTTTGGAGGGGCTGTAAGTATTGATGCATCCTTTATTGTGGGTAATGTTCGTTAACGAGTGGACAAGACACTTCAGCTTATAGATCTATTATACCACAGCTACAGGATCCGCAATGTGAGTTGGCACGTTTACGTTCTTGTATGGGATTATCTAAACTCACTTTTGCTCTCCGTACTTGCCCCCCTGATTATGTTCAGGAAACAGCCGAATGGTTTGATCACAAGCTTCGTGCAGCCCTTCAGAATATTGTGGTTTTCGATGGACCTGGTTTTGGCGATCTACAGTGGCGTATGGCAACCCTCCCGTTACGTCTGGGTGGATTTGGTATCTATTGTGCTACTGATGTTATGAAGTTTGCTTTCGTAGCTTCACGTACGCAAACCAAGGATCTACTGATGTTATGAAGTTTACATCTTTCTATACCTGATTTTGATCTCAGTAATCTTGCTTCAACTGCTACCGTCCCCTTCAGACCCCAACATGTCTTGGCGGAAGCATACTACAACAAGATTAGTTCTGGTCTTAAGAGGGAATTTGAGTTGTCAGCTAGACAGAAGGCCGTGATTGGATGTGTGCAGTCTGAACATGCCAAAGATTTTCTCTTTGCTATCCCGATAGAATGGCTTGGACAACGCATGACTCCTGTAGAATATCGTGCCATTCTTCGTTATGGATTGATGATCCCTCTATATTCAGATGGTGAGCTTTGTCCAGTGTGCAAGAAGAGCAGACTTGATGCTCCATGCGGCCCATTGTAAGCATTACCCCGGCTTCAAGTACATGCATGACCACGTTAGAGATATCTTGTGTGATGTGTTCTGGCGGGCTGGAGTACATGTTAAGAAGGAGGCTCCTGTTAACTTTCTTACTGATCCTAAGGAAGGAAGATCGACATTCACTACACCAAAACAACAAATTTGCAACTAGGCTTTTTTCAATTTGCAATGGTTATTTAGCATTGCAAATTTGCAACACCTTATTGCCGTTGCAAATATATTTTTCCAAAATATGATTTTCTTATATGTTGCTATTATGCTTGAAACCCACAGTAGTCGTTGCAAAATATATAGGTAACCGAAACAGAAAATGTAACGCGGCACGGTTTAGCACGTGCAACGTTGCAAATTAGAAACAGTTAAGAACTTAAGATCGAGTTAAACTCAATCTCTTTCTCTTTAAAACTCATCTCCTGCCTCGATCTTTCTTCTCCTTCCTAACTCGAATTGAAACTCGATAATTTCTTCTTCTCATACAAACAACAATTTCAATTCTTCTCACCCAAACAACAATTCAATCACTGCTTCTCCTTCTTCTTTTTTTTTTCTTTTGAAATTTCAATCACTGCCTCTGCAACCTCTTACTCATCCGCGCGCTACTGCTGCTGTGTGTTTTCAATCGTCGCTCCAATCACGGTAAATCTCTTTTCTGCCTCTCCTCCTTTGTCTATTCTATGTTTTTTTTTTCTTGAGATGTTGTTTGTGTGAGATGGATAATGGTAATTTAACGCAAAATTTCTATTCAATTTTGTATCTTGAATTGTTGTTTGTGTGAGATTGATGGGGTAATGAAAAATTTCTATTTAAACTTGCTTAAAATTACAGAAATTCAGATTTAATGATTAATTTCGTTTATAGTTGAGATTGGTATGAAGTTAATGTGTAAAATTTAGGTTTTTTTTGAAAATCGATGCTTCTAATTAAGATTGATTATGGAAAAATAGTAATTTCGTTTGTAGGTCAGGTTTTTGTCAAGTTGCTGTTAAAATTTTCACATCTTGTTCTTCCCCATTGCTATAAACAATGAAGTATTTCTCCTGGATCTCTATGATCATTATCATAAACCGCTAGAAGTATAGTTTACTAACCTGTAAAAATTTGGTACACGATCATGAACTTAGAGTTTAAAGTCACCAGCCATTTCTGTCTGACCAGGTTGGCCTGGTACAACAAACACCATGATTTCTTTCTTTGGTGCACACTTAACCAAAATTCTTCCAGCTGCAAAAGAGAAACAAATCAAACAATATAGTTTCACAAGGACACACTATGAGTACCATAATAATTGCCCATTTGCTACAGTAACTGTTCCATGAGTTGTTGCTACTGACCTGATATACCTAATCATTCAACTGCCTGCCATTAGTGTTCCCCATCAGCCAAAGTTGTAATGCCTGAGTAGCATTAAAAATCATGAGAAGCATCGATTTTCAAAAAAAAACACAAGGTACTCTTCCAGTTAGGTATCTGGACTTGCCTATCATCACTACAAGACTCAAAGCACAAGATTGTCTACCACTTATAGAGAAAGTCTCAAACATGATACAAAGCTGGAGAGGGAAGTCACTTACGTATGCTGGCAGGATGCAGCTATTTGGAGCTGTCTTGAACAATCTCAGTGTGTTCTGGACAGCTTCTTTTATGTTACCAAGTGCCACCATTCTTGAGATCAATAAGCTGTGTAGGAACTTTCTATGGAAAAGGCCTGATTGTTATTTTTTATTGTAATGACTAGGATCGCTGCAATAATGAAGCATTTCTGCATATTTCTCTTCTTTCTATGTTGTTGTATTTAGTCCGTGTAACAGCTCTCTCTAGAGCAGCCTGCAGCCTGCAAACTTTTATATTTTTGCAAGCAGGGTCTTATTGGTTATAAGTCTCTTAACTCAAAATTATGAAAAATATGCAATATGAATCTTATTTCCAAAGTTCTAAATGAATGATGGATTTCCAAAGTCCAAACAAAGTATTGAACCTATATCACTAATTCATAACCAAAGGACATGAGACTAAGCCAAATAGTGCCATTTACATTTCTGCATTATTTATAACTGATTTATAACTGCATTATTTACATCTCTCCTTTTCTCTATATATATATCCTTTTTCTTTTCTTTTTTTGCTCGAGGAAATTTCCATACCAATGGTTGAATGTGGATGGCTATTTATACATGGATAGCCAAAGTTGTAATGCCTGAGTAGCTTTGATTGTTTTCTTTTACTGCATATACAAAGCACATACAATGGTGCTTAATTTGGCGAGTCTGCAGGTCAATTTTCTTATTTTTTGTTATTTTTCTGATACAATATAGGCCCATCACTAATCAATATAATTTCTTGTCGATGTCGTGTTCAAGTCTGTTGGTTTTGCTCTTTTAATTATTTAAGTGCTCAATTTGTATACCATACTTGATTGCTAAGGTCATTACATCAATTCTTATCTGGTAGGCATATATGGTTCAGTTTTGATTATTTTGATTTGCAAGGGAAACACAATTTCGTCCTTTGGATTGTTCTCATTCCTTTGAGACGAGTGCATCTGAAGCTGATTTTTTCTTTCCAAGGTATTTTTATGGACACTTGTGAACTTATGAATGTTTAATATTGTGCAGAGAGAAGGATACTTCATAGTGTGTGACCAATATGCGAGAAGACTTGCTAGGATTTTGTTAGCTTGATTAAAGGTACCTTTTTAATACCATTACTCTCTGATGTATCACAACTTAAATGCAATTTTATGTAGTACATAGTAAATAAACCCTAAACATGTACTTTATTTGCAAGTCTTATCTTCATGCTCTGGGGAGAGGGTGGGTGGGGGCTGGTCATGGAATATCAACCCAACATTGTGTGTGCTTGTTCTTTGATCTTCTTATACTGCTTGAATTATAGTTTGTTTGTCTATAATACATGGAACGAAATTGTGCTTTACCTTGTTTCCAACTACTTCGACATTATTATATTTTTTATCTTTTTTAGTTAAAAGAGTCTTCAGATGTTAGTCATTCTAGAGTCATACACTATCTGGTGAAAAGCTCACCTTTATTTTCACAAAAGCATTTAATATGTGAGTATTTAATATTAACTTAAGCATCTGATGGATTTTTTGTCCTTTTAACCCGGAATTAACTTAAGCATCTGATGGATTTTTGTTTAATGTACTGTATCTTTTCTTATCAAGGATAGTTAGTTTTTTTATATTGTGTCGTGCTGATGAATGGTTGTTTTTACTGTTTCAAATTAATTGTACAAATGGATGAAATACATGTTGACTTCTAGGCTTCCGTGTTATGGCAGTAATTATTATTAGGATCAGATAATGTTAAGTAAGTGATTTTCCTTTTCACGTAGTTGGCAATTAGCTTTGAAGTGTAAAATCCCGTTTTTAACTCCGCCAATGCAAATGCATTGCCGGTCCCAAGCTCGGATAAAGGAGGAGGGGAGATGGGTGAGCCTTCGAACAAATTGCATTTTTTATATTTTGAATGTAATTAACATTCTGAACAAATTGCACTAGTTCAATGTCGTTATTGTTGTTCGTTTTCATTGGATCTTTTACTTGTGAGTGAATAACATTTTGGTTATTAGGTGTCTTGAAGGAACGCCTTGGAATATTACGGATGCTTCAACCTGGCCATCTTTGTGCACAATATATATCTATATATCTACAGGTGACAGACCTATCTTGCCTTCTGACCGTGGAAGATATAATTGTGTGCGCATATCTGCGCTTTTACACACCTATCTTGTCTTCTGACCGTTAATATATCTGTTGCATACTAAAATGTGATCTTTATTTCTTAGGGAAGAAAAAACATCAGGATTTAAGGAAGGTTCTCCAGACAAAGGTTAGTAATTCATCTGGCAGATTTCTTTTTGTAATATGTATTTTGCGTGGTAGCTTTGATGTTGATTTCCTGAAAATCGTTTATATAGATGGAAAGGATTTGGAAAATGGAGATGTTAATGTCGAGAAGGCAAAATTCGGAACTGCAAGCTTTCTCATTGAACTTGAAAATAGAAGAGCAATAAAGGTTGGCCATCTTAGTACAGAGTGTTTAATTGATTAAACTGCATGAGTGGATCAGTTTCCTGTGTCCCATTATGTTATGTCCCAGTCTCTCTTTTAAGTTAGACATAAGGTCTATATCCATGCATGTTGTCTGTGTATTTAGACTCGGGCTGTAGTTGGGCACATACCTACCTTTTTGCTATTAAGTTGATCTGCATGTGATATTTTTATCCACAGGTGTTTGGAAAGAGCACTGTCATTGGTCTAGCCCTAATATTTTTTGCTGGTGTTTGCTTTTCCCTCTTCTCATCAGCATTTAACCTGGCAACAAATGACCAGTGGCATTTAATGAAGGATCGAGTTCCTCATTTGGTCGTATACACAGCCTTCTTCTACTTTTCAGTCGCTTGTTTTGTCATTGCCATCATTCTGAACATTACTTTTCTGTACCACCCAATGCTCAACCTACTGAGGTCATCTCTGAAGACATATCTAAGTGACTGGAACGGAAGAAAGTGGGCTTTTTGGCTGGTATATTATGCGGATTTGGCAATGGGCTCCAGTTTATGGGGGGTCAAGCTGCAGGATATGCAGCAGCTGATTCTGTTCAGGTTAGTGTCTTCATATGAATTAATGTGTTGCTAATAACATAATTTCAGAAAATGTACAGATCATGTTTCCATTGAAATAATTATGTGCATAATCTTACCATGTACTTCCACTTGTTAGCACCTTCTAGGGCATACTTTGGTTTGGAGAGTACCGAAGATCATCAAGAAGAACTTACGTATTGCTTGTGAGCATGTTGTTAATGTTTGTCGTGGCCGTAGCTACCCTTATGGCATCATCAGGGCATTGGAAGTAATGGGACATGGCAAAAACATATATGATATATCCCCTGTTCGCACAAACTAAATAAAATCACGACATGGCAAAATTGCGAAAACAATGGTATAGTGATCTCAGTTACTGAGGGTAAACTAACCCTATGAAGAAAATAACAGTTTTTTTTTTTGAAAGGTAATTAGGTTGTTTTGTTGTTTTGATGGACTGCAGATCTACTATTGTAATTAATGATCTGGAGAATGGAGGCATTCAGGACATAGTGTTAATTGTGGAATGACGCGCGCCAAGTTGCCAGGTTTCCCCCCTCATTTTTTCTCATACTCTATTGAATTGAGATGTGTATTTTGATTTTGATTTGTTTCTCTCTTCGAGGGATCGATTTTTCGATCATTGAACAATATTGGAAAGAGCATTAATGGAGTTCCATTGGTATGTTCTTGTGTTATATTTTAAACTCTCCATCCTAATTTCTAGTAAAGTTTCTGTTGATATTAGTAATGGATGTCCAAGATATGGTAGTAGTTGTTCTGATGTATGGGTTTGTAGAAAAGGCAATGGAGGCCATCTAATTGCAGGTGCATGTGGAAACCATTAATGGAGAATAGCAAAAATATTTTTTTTTTTTTTTTTTTTTTTTTTTTTTTTTTTAATAATTTGCAACGCCTTATAGGCATTACAAATACATGTTGCAAAGTACCAGGTTACCGTTATTACAAACATTTGCAACGCCTACTGGCGTTGCATTTTCAAATATTTATCAATTTAAAAACAGTTATGCAACAACAATAACCGTTGCAAAATAAAATAAATGCAACCCACTATGGGCGTTGCAAATATAGAAAAAGCAATGCCAATAAGACGTTGCAAATACAAACATAGCAATGCCAAAACACCGTTGCAAATATTTGCAACGGTATTTGTAACGCTGTAGTTGCAACGGCATAAAGGCGTTGCAAATAAAATTTGCAATGCCATATTACCATTGCAAACCGCTTGTTATGGTGTAGTGATTACGTCCTGCTGATATTCTGGTCTACAACTGATCGGAAGGTAAGCATGCGTATGTTGATGTTACAGGGGCGTCTCCGATGGTTGGGTTGGGTGCTGGGACTTTTGAGGTGGGGCTAGCAGCTAGCAATGCAGCAGCAGCAAAAGTGGAGAAACATGACGGAGCTTGTAGGGCTAACCCACATAGTTTCATCCCCTTTGCATTTGACACATTTGGATTGCTAGACTCAGAAGCAGTTGAGCTCATCAGGAGAGTGCAGAAGGTAATGGATAGCAACGTGATGACTGCGGGTTCGAACGAATATGTATTTAGGAGAGTCGGGTTTGCTATCCAGAAAGGACTTGCCGCGCAGTTTGTAGCGCGTTTGTCCTCTACTTTTGTGTAATTCATTGAGCTTATCAATATAATTTATTTTATATATAAAAAAAAAAGGTTATAAGTGCATTTCCCTGTGTCTGTTTCGGGGTTTGTGAAGTGAAATCCTTTTAATGGTGCGTACTAGTTGTTTTGAGTGTTCTTATGGTTTGTGAGTGAGGTGTGAAAATGACTCTTTTTGTGTTTTCTTTAGCTTTCCCACACACCAAGGATGTTTGTATGATGCATTTCTAGTAGATGTTTGGTTTCTTATCTTAATTTTTGATTGGTGCGTACTTTGTTTAATGAAACCAAGTTTATTCATCTTTACTAAGTATCTTGTTTTAATTGAGCTTGATTATACTCTCTTCTACCCTTGTATGCATGGTTCTTTGTGTGTTTCAAATATTCTTATTTGGTTTGTTTGTTCTAGGTGCATCTTTCTCATATGCATTGCATTTAGGTGGAGTTTTTATTTAGGGGGAGAATTCTTTGTATTGACATCGTGTTAACAAGTATTTATTTTATGGCTTTCGTTGCATATCCTTTTTGTTGTTGTTAACATGATTGTTCTCTTTCTCTTCTTCTTCTCTTATTTGTTATGGTTTGGTTTTTGTTTTCTCTTTCCTTTGTCACCTTACTTCATTTGTGACAAAAAGGGGGAGATTTATGACTCTAATACTAACATTTTTCTCTTCCTCTGTTAGTGTATTTTTGGGTCATGTTTCAGGTATGCTACACGTATGGGGGAGTGAACGTGTTGATGATTAGAGGTTGTACACTTGTGGGGGAGCACAAGTATTCATGTTTGAAATTCATGAAGTATGGGGGAGTAGTTCCTAAAAGCTTTCGTTGATTCTCTGATTGGTTTATGGATTGCATTGCTTCCGTCTCGTCTCTGATTGTCAAAGCTTCATGTTCCCGTTGATTATCATATGATGGTGATTCATTACATATTATCTTGAAGCTTGTGTCGGTGTCTTAGGACGTGATTTTCAAGATGATGATCGTCTCATTGGTTAGTATTGAGTGTGAGTGTTCTTGTAGGCATGTATTATAAATGCCGTTGGTTTGGGTTTGTAAGCACATATTATAAATGCTCTTAGAGTCATAGGTTTTTGTCACAAAATAAATGTCAAAGGGGGAGATTGAAACCGACATTCGGTTGTTTGACATTATTTTGTGACTATGTGTGTCCATGGTTATCTCGCCTTGACCTCATTGTTACGAAAGTCTTGATGTATGCGCGTCGTCCCGAGTCCTTCTCTTCGCGTCTTGTATGTCGTTTTGCAGGTTGGTATAGGACGTACGTACCTAGTTAGGACGTACGTACCTAGTATAAGTCAGCAAAGTTTTACAAAGGGCAGGACGTACGTACCTAGTTAGGACGTACGTACCATATGTTAGGCAATATCGTTTTCGTGTCTTGGACGTACGTACCAAGTTAAGGCGTACGTACGTCGAGTCAGGCAGCAAACCATTACTACACATGGACGTACGTACCTTGTTTCGACGTACGTACGTCCACGTTGGTTTTTGCCTATTTCGGCCCATCTCTCCTCCCACTCAAACCCTAACTATATATGGTTTTTCTCACATTGAGAAAATTAGTTCTTTGGCCGTCCAATTGAAGTCTTCTTCTTGAGTTTGTTTAGATTTGTTTAGGTGATTGAACTCATTCTCTTCTTCCCCATTCATCTTCTTCTTCCTTATTGAATAATTATTGAGATCAACTTCGAGTCTTCTTGTGTGTTCATCAAGAAGTCGAGTATCCTTGTGTGTTCATCAAGGAACTCTGGTGTAAGCTTGCTTCATAGATCGACTTCGAGTCTTCTTATGTGTTCATCAAGAAGTCGAGTGTCTTGTGCGTACATCAAGGTACTCTGGTGAAGTCAAGGTGTTAGAGATAACCAGTAGTGTCAACTCGCAGTGATTGCAGGTAGTTGATAGGTTTGTACATCTCTTTTCATCTAGTGGATTTATTTGTTGTCGCGAGGACAACCATGGACGTTTCCCATATTGGGTTTTACCACGTTAAAAATATCGTGTATTCTTTACTTGTTTACTGCTTTATTGTTTGCCTTATTATTGTTATATTTCACATATTGGGTTTTCACTTCCGAATGTATTATTGTCAATGCAAAGACCCCTCGAACATAATAGGATTGTTATGGTCACCTTCCGTCGCCTTCCAAACATTATTGTCAACATTGCAAAGACCCTCAATTATTGTATGCCTTCCAAACCTTATTGTCAATGTAGAGACGTCGATAGCTCACATCTTTGAAACTGCAGTTCATTATAACAATAATATGTATAGGGAAGGTTTTCTTTGAAACATGTGATCAAACAAGTTATCTACATCTCTATCTTTTTAAACCCTCACTCACTGATCGACTTACATTGATTGAAGCCATGCTATTACAGTGATGAGCAGCTTTTGGTAGAACAAAAGGATTATTTTTGGCCTTTTGTTGAGCAGAAAATGTTCTAAGAGAGTAAAACATCTTTGATTTGTTTTTCTAGAGTACATCAACAATGATAACAATAATAAAAAGTTTTAGATTAATACATTGTGGAAATGGTTAAGTGAAACCACTGTAATTCCAAGGAGCAGCATGTTTGTGTTGCATTACCATCCTCCACAAAGCACGAAATGCGAAAATGAAAAAACAACAACTATTTACACATACAGTTATAGCAATTCGATTCGAAATGCATAACACTGCGTACAAACCGGTTATGAATGCAACCATCATTGCAAATATGGCACTTAAAGTGCAAAATGTTGCCACATTCAGCTGGTAAATAATATCCTCCCGTTTGAGTAGACGTCTTGTACAAAAATGACTAAACACTGCATAAAGAGAGAACACCAAGGCAAAGTTATTTGATATCACAAATGCTTCAAACGAAGTACTTTTTGATAACACTGCCAACCCTGAATTTGGTCCGTCGCTAATGAATCCTCCTGGTACTGTAATCCCTGCCGTAAATGAGACTGTAGCAATGAGTGCACCCACCACTAAATCAAAATCACTTTGATCCTTGAGTTCTTTCTCATTGATTCTGTCTCTGACTCCATAAACTCCCGCTTTTTCTTTGTCATAATCGAAGGTTATCTTCAACAGAAAAAAGGGTTAGATAAGGATTAATCCAAGAAAAGTTTACCATGCATGATTGGTACAGTGTTTGTCATTAATTGGTGGTTAACAAGTCAATACAGAAGTTCATTTTGGTAGTTGTATGACTTAAAAGCTTACAACTCTATTATTGCTACCGAAAGCTTACAACCTCAATAATTGTATTCTATGTGGTGTGATGGTGTCGATAAATGTAGAAATTGTGGATGAGTTCCAAGCTACCACACCACTGGATGTTTTTGTGTGGATGTGATTCCTAACTTCTGTGAATGTGATCTTACAATAAAACATTGTTGTTTCCTGTCTTTTTCCCTCTTTTCTTTAGTGTTACTCTTGGCTTTGGCCTGAGTGCAGTTTTACTTGCGCTCAGCCAGGCATAAAAAACAACGTAGACTGTCGGTGTGCATTGCATATTTTCATAATATCGAAATTGCACTATTAAATTGAGCTTACATAGGTAAAAATAAAAGACTAGATATAATTTCATCTTTTCATTTTTATAAGAGTTGAGATGTAACACTTACCGCTTCTAGTACTTTCTGCCCTTTCGCATTGGTAGTCATTTTATCCACTCTAGGATCATATAGAAAATATTCCACCATCTTTTTATTTGCAGTTTCAGCAGCAATATGCAATGGAGTGTTTCCATAATTGTCTTTCGCATTCAAAACTGTAGTTGTAGGAGAAATTTCTTTCATTTCCAAAACGTGCTTCACAATGTTAACTTGTTCCAATTTAGCTGCCAGATGAAGGAAGTTTCGGTTTTCATTGTCGCCTAACTCCATACAATCGGGGCATACTTGAATAATATCGTCAACTGTACCTAGATCTCCTTTTTGTGTAGCATAGTGAAGCAATGTCCATCCCTTTTCCCCTGTGCGAACTTTACTTTGAATTGGTTGCTTCTCCAATAGCAACTTTCTAATTTTCGCTGAAAGCAAAAATATTATAACAAACACAAAGTGTTATTACAATTGTTACTACTTACTAGCACTGCTTTTAATTATACAAAACTCTAAAATATTAGGCCCGTCATGTGTTACCTGGAGTGTTATCACCAGTAATGGCTGCAGATGATTGTGCTTCTCGCGTAGCAATCATAAGTGGAGTTTCACCATTTTTGTTAGGGCCGTATTCAAAATCAGACTCTCGACCGGCTATCAATAGTTTCACCAGCTCAAAATCTTGATATCCCACAGCCAAATGCAAAGGCGTATTTTTATCTTTATCAGCTATCTTCAATAACTCTAACTCATACTCACGGTCTACTTGAAGCCACAATTTGGTTGTCTCAAGATTGCGATTGTGCAAACCTCTGGTCAATGCTGTCGCTCCATCACAATTTTGCAGTCTACACCACTTCTTAAAGCGATTTTCACCTCCTGGCTGGCCACTTTCGATGTCACTGGCTCCTGCTTTGATACCAATTTCAAAGAAGAACTCAAGCATTCTGGCCATTCCACCACCATAATGTGAAATATGATGGAGTATAGTATTTCCATATGTGTTTTGACAGAATAACTGATCAGGACATCTTTCATAAATCACTTTACAACATTCTAATTGATTCTCTATTGCAGTAACAGAAAGAATTGGATCATTAGTTTCGTCTCTGTAGTTCTGTAGAATGTATAACTCAACTGTCTTGAAATACTCCACATCTCCCCACTTTGCGTAATCAAGCGGAGTCATGTTTTTCGCCGTGACAGACTATAGCTTCCTTCCTGGCAGAGCTGCAAAACAACAGGATTCAGATTTATATTAGAACCTGGGACCATATGGGAGCAAATCCATTAAAATGGTGCATTTTTTTTCTCTTTCCCTTTTTCACAGGAAAAAGAAAAAGTAGAAATTCTATCCCCATTGATGCATGGGTCCACTCGACCCTTCACTTTCACTTTCAAACTATGCAAGTTCATGGGAGAAGGATCGACGCTTAGCTGTACTGGGGCTTGGGATTTAGACCTGATTCTTTCTGGTCTTCAACTTTCAAAAGAATAAAGGGGGAAGCATCTAGTTCTTGGAACGGTCTGAAAAATACGCAGATTTTTTTTTTCTTCATATTACAGTTTTCGAATAAATATGATCAATCATATATAAATCTTGATGAATTTTGAAATTAAAAGAGTTGCGCCCGACTGCTTCCATTTTGTGGTTATATATGCTTACAAGACTGCAGTTGTATAATCACATGTGTAACATGAGGTCTCTCGTCTGCATCTTTGCATATACATCATGTTTACATGCATCTTTCAAGCATTCAAAGTTCTAAGCTCCCACACTACAGTACTGCACAAACCTTCTGAAGGTCATACTCAAGGTGACAGCCAAAGGATCCATCTCTTCCAATATGTGTGCATGAAAATGAGAGATCCAACTGCTAGCTCAATTGGTATGATACTCCTCTTAAACACTCCCATGAATGAAAAGTTGTGAGGTCAATGTTATGCAATATGTTAGTAATGCATAAGTATAATTCTAAGTGAAAACAGAATAACTAAAGTATGCAAACCAGAACAGTAATTAAGGACAGTATGATGTGATCGAGTCGAGAAAATCTCTGTCCTTAAGACATAATTTGCCCCAACAGGTGCTGTATGGGTGAAATGCAAACTGTCTCCCAGGATACAACGATCAATACCTTCGTCGTGTAGCAGCACTTCAAACAAGACGAAGACGGCGAACCAGTTCAGTGATGTACTCTCTCAAGGACACACAGACAATGAATGATATGATAATGAGTATGAGGTTTTTGAAATGAATTAATCCACAATGCAGACACTGACAAGGTATTTATAGCAAGAGAAAACCAAGTGAACAGACACTTGGGCCGAAACAGTTCATTGAACAGACACATCTAATGGGTCGAACCAGTTCTATGAACAGACACATCCATTTGGGCTGAACAGACACTTTCATCAAGGGACATAACTTTTGGGCCCGAAAGGTTGCACCTATCTGGGCCGAACCAGTAGCAAACCGGTTCGGAATAGGTATGCACCTATTGGGATTAATTCCAATGGACCTTTCTACCAAAAAGATTATGTTGGATCACCAAGACCCAAATCCAAATCCAAGCCCAAGTCCAAGTCCGAGTCCGAGCCGGGTCGGTCGGTCGGACGGACGGACGGCGCGCGCGCGCGCGTGTGTGTGTTTTTCAAGCCCAAGCCCATGTAAGGTTCCGCCCAACGCGCGAAAACATTGTAACCCCAAGGGCCACACCCTTATTGTGTATAAGGGGTTTTTCTAGACAAAACCTTATCTACATGGGTCAAATGTGGGACTATCACATTTTCCTTGCTTTGTCTCAAGTTGTTTGGAACTTGGGACACCAATTTCTCATTCAATATGGAACAGTTTTAGACGTATGAATATTCTGCGAGCATCTACTCGGAACGAGGATTCCATACGTACCAGGATCTCACTCAACAGAGCTCTAGAACATATCGAAATGTCCAGCCAAAGACCTTGTCAGATTTCTGTCAGATTTCTGACAGAATCTGTTCAAACTGTTTCCAACAATCCCCCGCATGAATGGAAATTACGGATTTATGCAAATGCAATGCAACTGAGAGAGTACAAGCGGAAAGTAGCTGCATCGGTATAGGTAGCAATTTTTCAGCCTTGAACCTACCCTAGTGGATAACCATCGGATTTACTGGCTAATCAGTGAACATGATGTCTTGAACTGTTCAGCCGTTTGTGTAAACCAAGACAATGGCTACCACACAGTTTCCCTTCCTCAAAGAACTTGGTTCTATGGTTGTGTTCATTTTGGCCTTGAACTTCCTGGTATTCATGAGTGCTCTTAAAGAATGCAACCTTCAACATTCTCACAGAAAACGGCCCCTTTTTCTCACTCATAAGGTGATTGCCCATGAAGAGTATCCTGCTATACTCCACTTGTTTTTACAAGCTATGGGAATCATTAAAAGCAAAGCTTATCCTAGTCCATCAATGCAGGCAGCACTGGTCTCATCATCATAGGAATGGATAAGAGATGTTAAATCTCACAGTGCTATCGTCGAGTCATGCGAGATTCGGTTGTCCCTTTGAACCTAGATCTTGGGATCTCCAGTCAGCTAGGTAGGGTTGCCATCAGGCCTACTCTTTCGTCTTAGGTTTTACACCCATTCCTCTCGATGATGTTTGAACTTGCTCTCGGGCCAAACCTTCAGTAAATGGATCCGCTAGGTTTTCAGCCGACTTAATATACTCTATAGAGATTATTCCAGTTGAGAGCAGTTTTCTAACGGTTTTGTGTCTTCGTCTGATGTGTCGAGACTTACCGTTATACATACTACTCAGTGCCCTGCCTATAGCAGATTGACTATCGCAGTTTATACGAATAGCTGGCACTGGTTGTTCCCACATGGGGATATCCTCTAAGAAATTTCGAAGCCATTCTGCTTCTTCTCCCGCTTTATCTAAAGCAATGAATTCAGCCTCCATAGTGGATCTAGCAATGCATGTTTGCTTAGAGGATTTCCAAGATATCGCTGCACCACCCAGAGTAAAAACATAGCCACTAGTGGCTTTTGAGTTTTTAGTATCTGATATCCAATTGGCATCACAATATCCTTCCACTACTGGTGGATATCTAGTGTAGTGCAGATTATAACTTGAGGTATATCTCAGATAGTTCAATACCCTAGTTATTGCCTTCCAGTGATTCTTCCCTGGATTACTCGTGTAACGACTTAGGACATTTACAGCGTGAGCCATGTCTGGTCTAGTGCAATTTGTGATATACATCAAACTGCCAATGACACGAGCATATTCTATTTGTGATATGCTAGCTCCAGTATTCTTAGTTAAATGAAGATTGGGATCTTCTGGAGTTTTGGCAATTCCAGTAGAGTATTTCTTGAATTTTTCAAGAACCTTCTCAATGTAGTGGGATTGCGATAGTGCAATTCCATCTGATGTTCTAGTGATTTTAATCCCTAGTATAACATCAGCAATTCCCATATCCTTCATATCAAACTTACTGCGAAGCATGTTCTTAGTAGCATTAATGATGTCATTGTTGCTACCAAAAATCAGCATGTCATCTACATAGAGACATACAATAGCATATCCAGTTTGAGTGGACTTAGTGTAAACACATTTGTCACATTCGTTTATTTTGAAACCACTTGACAACATTACATTATCAAATTTTTCATGCCATTGCTTCGGGGCTTGTTTTAAACCATATAATGATTTTACAAGTCTACACACCTTATTCTCCTGTCCAGGAGCAGCAAAACCTTCTGGTTGTTGCATATAGATTTCTTCCTCTAAATCGCCATTTAGGAAAGCGGTTTTTACATCCATTTGATGTATTTCAAGGTTGTGTATAGCAGCAATCGCAAGAAGCGTTCGAATAGACGTTATTCTCGTTACTGGAGAGTAAGTGTCAAAGAAATCCAAGCCTTGTTTCTGCCTGTAACCTTTGACTACAAGTCTGGCCTTGTATTTGTCTATTGAACCATCTGTTCTCATCTTCTTTTTGAAGATCCATTTGGAACCTAAACATTTCGTTCCAGGAGGAAGTGTGGTTAGCTCCCATGTGTGATTTTGCATTATGGAATCAATTTCGCTTTTAATTGCTTCCTTCCACTGGGGAGCATCTTGAGTAGACATGGCCTCTTTAAAAGTTAATGGATCATTGTCCACTAAAAAAGTCATGAATTGAGGACCATATGTCTCCACAAGATATGTTAGAAAATCAGGACCATATGCCTTTGTTTTCCTAGCTCGTTTACTTCGCCTAGGTTCATCCTCATTCTGATGTTCATCCCTTGGCACAGTATTATCTGTAGTTTCTTGCTCAACACTTGGAGCGTTTTCACGTGTTCTCTTTCGATGCTTAGCATCTTGACAGGGAAACACAGTTTCAAAGAAATATGCATTTCTTGATTCCATAATAGTATTGACCTGAACATCAGGAATATCAGATTTGTGAACTAAAAATCGATAAGCACTACTATTATGAGCATAGCCTATAAAAATGCAATCAACAGTTTTAGGTCCAATCTTCACTTGTTTAGGAGGTGGGACCGCAACCTTGGCTAAACACCCCCACACTTTCATGAATTTATAGGAAGGTGTTTGACCTTTCCATAATTCATATGGTGTCTTGCCGGTTTTCTTATGAGGTATCTTATTGAGAATATAATTCGCAGTAAGAATGGCTTCCCCCCACATGTTCTGGGGTAACCCTGAATTTAACAACAAGGCATTCATCATTTCTTTCAATGTTCGGTTCTTGCGTTCAGCAGTACCATTAGATTGAGGAGAGTATGGAGCCGTAGTTTGGTGTATGATTCCATTTTCAGCACAAAAGTCATTAAATGGTTTATCATATTCACCTCCTCGATCACTCCTTACAATCTTGATTTTCTTGCCAAGTTGATTTTCAACCTCAAGTTTATACTGTTGAAACTTTTCTATAGCTTCATCTTTGCTTGTTAACAAATAAACATAGCAAAACTTTGTGCAGTCGTCAATAAAAGTAACAAAATACTTTTTACCACCTCTAGTTTGCACAAATTTTAAATCACACAAGTCAGTGTGAATTAAATCTAGAGGTTCGGTACTTCTTTGGACCGAATGATGTGGGGTTTTGGTAAGTTTAGCTTCCACACAAATTTCGCATTTATCACATGCTTTTGGATTGCAATGTGGAATCATATCCATGTTAATTAATCTACGCAAAGTATTATAATTAACATGTCCTAGACGTTCATGCCAAACATTAAAAGACTCAACGATATAAACAGAAGAATTATTCTTATTAATCTTTGGAATAACAGTCAATACATTGAGCTTGAATAGCCCATCGCTAACATACCCTTTACCCACATACATCCCAGCCTTAGTGAGTACAAACTTGTCAGATTCAATCACCATCTTGAAGCCATTCTTGCTTAAGAGTGATCCAGAAATCAGATTCTTGCGAATGTCTGGAACATGCAACACATTGTTGAGGGTAACTTCCTTTCCAGAAGTCATCTTCAGCACAATTTTTCCTTGACCTTCTACCTTCGATGTAGATGAGTTGCCCATGTAGAGTTGTTCATCCTGATGGTTCAAAGTATAAGTAGTGAACATCCTCTTATCTGAGCAAATGTGCTTGGTTGCACCAGTATCCAGGAACCATTCCCTTGGATTGTCAACCAAGTTCACTTCCGAAACCATAGCACAAAGGTTGATTACGCCCAAGTCAGCAATCATCTTGTCTTCTTCAGTCAGATTTGCTTGAGCGGAATTCTTTTCTTTCTTGTCATCTTTCTTCTTGCTTCGACAGTCACTTTGGCGATGACCTGACTTGCCACAGTTGAAGCACTTTCCTTTGAATTTCTTGGTGGATGGCTTGTTATTTGAACCTTGGTCAGAAGATTTGCGCTTCTTGTTCTTCTTCCCATGTTCCACAACATTGGCTTTGGCATCTTCAGAAACAACGACAGTATTCTTTTCAGAAGTACGGTTGTCTTCTTCTATGCGAAGCCGGAGAATCAGATCTTCCAAGCCCATCTCCTTACGTTTGTGTTTAAGATAGTTCTTAAAATCCTTCCATGAAGGTGGTAACTTCTCAATAACAGAAGCAAACTGAAAGGGTTCACACAAAGTAAGGTTTTCTGCATGAATTTCATGCAGAATAAGTTGGAGTTCTTGGACCTGACTGATTACAGTCTTGGAGTCCACCATCTTAAAATCAAGGAACCTGCCGACCACAAACTTCTTTGAACCAGCATCCTCGGCTTTGTACTTCTTATCCAAAGATTCCCAGAGTTCTTTGGATGTTTTGAATGGACTGTACACATTGTAGAGTGTGTTGTCCAGTCCGTTTAGGATATAGTTTCGGCAAAGGAAATCTCCATGTTTCCAAGCATCTATAGCAGCAACAGTTTGGCGATCAGATTCGCCTCCATCTTGCTTTGGAAGTAGTTCGTACAGGAACTTAGCGAGATTCAGAGTTGTAAGGTAAAACAGCATCTTCTGCTGCCACCTCTTGAAGTCTGTTCCGTTGAATCTCTCGGGCTTTTCCCCAACAGTAACATGGGTAGGAACTGTTGGAAGGGCAGTAGGAACAGCAACAACAGGAACAATAGGAACAGTATTGGTTGCTGAACTTCCATTGACAGTTCCATTGTTCGCGGGGATATGAGTTTGTGACTCTTCCATTTGTCTGAAACGAAATATTCAGACAAGTTAAACAACCAGAAAAGTACTTGTGTCTGCAATATGAAAATTGTAAAAATTTTCGAAAAAAATTCAAAATTTTCGAACTGTATCGAAAAATAACCTCAATCTGCAAAAACAATTTGTTAAACAGTAACAGAAATCCGAAAACAAAAATTTCGGATATAAACAGAAAAGAAAAATTATATAACAGAAGGTTCAAATTTCTGAAAATATAATTTTCGAAATCTGACTAATACTTTATATATCCTGTTTCAAAATATTAGAACAGTAAACCAAAATACTAACATATAATTTATGTCTTAAGATTGTTATGCAATATGTTAGTAATGCATAAGTATAATTCTAAGTGAAAACAGAATAACTAAAGTATGCAAACCAGAACAGTAATTAAGGACAGTATGATGTGATCGAGTCGAGAAAATCTCTGTCCTTAAGACATAATTTGCCCCAACAGGTGCTGTATGGGTGAAATGCAAACTGTCTCCCAGGATACAACGATCAATACCTTCGTCGTGTAGCAGCACTTCAAACAAGACGAAGACGGCGAACCAGTTCAGTGATGTACTCTCTCAAGGACACACAGACAATGAATGATATGATAATGAGTATGAGGTTTTTGAAATGAATTAATCCACAATGCAGACACTGACAAGGTATTTATAGCAAGAGAAAACCAAGTGAACAGACACTTGGGCCGAAACAGTTCATTGAACAGACACATCTAATGGGTCGAACCAGTTCTATGAACAGACACATCCATTTGGGCTGAACAGACACTTTCATCAAGGGACATAACTTTTGGGCCCGAAAGGTTGCACCTATCTGGGCCGAACCAGTAGCAAACCGGTTCGGAATAGGTATGCACCTATTGGGATTAATTCCAATGGACCTTTCTACCAAAAAGATTATGTTGGATCACCAAGACCCAAATCCAAATCCAAGCCCAAGTCCAAGCCGGGTCGGTCGGTCGGACGGACGGACGGCGCGCGCGCGCGCGTGTGTGTGTTTTTCAAGCCCAAGCCCATGTAAGGTTCCGCCCAACGCGCGAAAACATTGTAACCCCAAGGGCCACACCCTTATTGTGTATAAGGGGTTTTTCTAGACAAAACCTTATCTACATGGGTCAAATGTGGGACTATCACATTTTCCTTGCTTTGTCTCAAGTTGTTTGGAACTTGGGACACCAATTTCTCATTCAATATGGAACAGTTTTAGACGTATGAATATTCTGCGAGCATCTACTCGGAACGAGGATTCCATACGTACCAGGATCTCACTCAACAGAGCTCTAGAACATATCGAAATGTCCAGCCAAAGACCTTGTCAGATTTCTGTCAGATTTCTGACAGAATCTGTTCAAACTGTTTCCAACAGTCAATTCCCACCAAGATCGCTTGGGGGAATTTCTCACCCAATTCTTACGTGGGTCAAAGCCTTCGGGCCTGGTTTGTGATTAGGAGGTCCATACTCCCATGATGACATGATGTGGCCATCTGGTGTTCTTCAGCGAAAGCAAGTCCCTGTGTAGCAGTATTGCTGAGTAGCAAGGTGGCAATGTGGACGCTTAGGTGGCAACAACAGTAGTATTTCTAGCTTTCGGGCTTTTTCTTTGTAAGTCCTCGAGCCCTATCCTTGTAATTCTTCGGGCCATGAATATTAACATTTTTTTTTTTTAAAAAAAGCAGTCCACCATGGGCCAAAGCCTTTTTCTTTGTAGTCTAGAGTCATCACGCCCTTCATCATTTTGATCCAAAGAATTACACTTGTTGTTCTTCTACATCCACACCATTATTAAATGAGAGAGAAAACATGATTCTGAAGTTGATGGAAGAACAGGGAAGACATATTCATGCCTTGATGGACTGATGGATCATTGCAAGAAGACCAACAACACTTATCTACCAAATCATGAACTCATTGGTCAGTAGTTTTTCTATTCGTTTTTTTTTTCTCTCTTTGACATTTTATCAAACACCTAGAATTCAAATTAATAGTAACACATTTGAACTGGTTGGTTTTACTTCACCAACTACTTTGTTGAACAGTTTATGGTCTGAACTCCGCTCACCAGTCACCAACACCATACACTTGCAAATAAGAAAATTGTCCGGTCTGTAATAGTGTAATGTAGCATTTGTTAATTACCACTTTGGTTTCAGAATGCGAAATATTCATTGACATTGTTCAACACAATTATGTTGTGTCACCCTGTTACCCTGTTGACAAGGTCAATGGCTTGACCCTGTTGACAAGGTCATTTCCTACATAAGCTATGGTTTTATTTTTTATTTTTATTTTTTTTTATAAGCTATGGTTTTATATTAAGCTCGAAAAGTAAACTAATAAGTCAACTTATTATTTTCAATTTACATAGTGCCGATTACATTCGCATTTATAAGTAGTAATATATTCAAGAATTTTAATTACAAAATAGTGTCGATTCCTCTTCTAAAGTCGGTCCCCCACCGTCTAACGGTTCTATATTACTATATCAAAGCTTAACCACCTAGTGCGAAAGTTTCAATATGAGGTTCATGTACTATAATTGTCTCATGTGTCAAAAATGTCAACAATGCAAAATGCCACTAGGTTAACTCGCTTTTATATAATAAGGGTGTGTTTGATTGGTGGGAATAATTACTTGTGGGAATTTTTATAGTTAAAAATATTCCCACATAAAATAGTTCCATTAATAGGTTGTTTGATTGGACATAAAAAATGGAGAAAAATTTTATGTGGGAAAGATTTTGGTTGTTTGATTAGACAAAAAAAATATTTTTATCATGGAATTTTTACACGACCCAACTTTACCGATCAAACAGGCATCTGGGAATTTCGGGGGTAATGTTTGATGTGGAAATTTTTCCCACGACCAATCAAACAGACCCTAAGACACAAGTTGATTAACCTAGCTATCATCTAGTGTGGATCTATAAAATGGCTCTTAAAGTCTAACAACCATTAAACCATTCTCCCACAAAAAAGAAGAAATTTTCTTTCACTTCCCTGTTTTTACATCTGAGCTGAATACTTGATAACAAACATGGCTGAGCCAACTGTGTTCCTTGTGTCGTTTGTTATGGAAAGACTTGGCATTATGCTTAGTGAAGAAGTTGCTTTCCTGAAGGGGATGAAAGAGCAGTTCCAGCGTCTCCAAAATGAATTAAGGGGGATAAAAAGTTTTTTAAAAGATGCAGATGCAAAGCAACATGAAAGTGCAGTTATACGCACCTGGGTTGAGGATGTCAAAGATGTCACTTATGACATCGAGGATATCATTGACACTTTTATTCTCAAAGTTGCGCCTAACAAGGAAGAGACGGGTATCTACAATGGCCTCATGCGGTATGCTACTGCCCCCAAAAAAGCTCGAAATCTGCACAAGATGGGTAACAAGATTCAGTTGATCTTTGCCAGAATCGAGGAGATATCCAATAGGCGAGAAAGATATAATATTACAAGTTTGGTGGGGAATGGAGGTGGGACAAGTTCTTGTACCACCAATAACCAAAATCGGTTGAGACGAACTTATGCACATGATACAGATGATGATATTGTCGGCTTGAAGGAAGAGACGAGCACTTTGTTGGCAGAGTTGCTGAAAGTGGACGACATTTTACGTGTTCATTCCATTGTTGGCATGGGTGGTCTAGGCAAGACCACTCTTGCCAAACAAATTTACAATCATAAGGATGTCAAACATAACTTTGATTGTCTGGCTTGGACTTTTATTTCTCAACAGTTTCACATGGAAGACGTTTTGCAAGAGATCCTAAGGAAAATAAGCTCATTAACCAGCGGCGATATGAAAGATATGAAAGCAGAAGAATTGGTAGAAAAGCTATTCTCCATCTTGCAAAGCAAGCGATATCTAGTGATTCTTGATGATATATGGAGCAAAGAGGTTTAGGATATCTTAAAACCAGCCTTCCCAAATGGTAAGAAAGGATGCAAAGTAATTCTCACCACCCGAAGCGCAGAAATTGCTATGTATGCAGATCCATGGAGCCGTCACATTGAGTCTCGTTCCTTGACAAAAGAAGAAAGCTGGAAACTGCTTTGTAAGAAAGCATTACCTAAAAATGGTTTAGGTACGAGTTCGCCTTTATTGAGAAATTTTGAGAAATGTGGAAGAGAGATGGTGAACAAATGTTGTGGTCTTCCTTTGGCAGTTGTTGCACTTGGTGGGGTATTAGCTACAAAGAAGTCATTGAATGAGTGGGAAACTGTCTCGAAAGACATTAATGTGCACATAAGCAAAAGCAAAGGCCATGCTGGAGTCCTTGCCATTTTAGCTTTGAGCTATAGTGACCTGCCCTATCACCTGAAACCATTGTTTCTATATTTGGGTCTCTTTCCAGAAGACTTTCATATTTCTATCAAGAAAGTAATCCTAATGTGGATTGCTGAAAATTTGGTGGTTCGCGAACAAGATGTTGGTGGTATGGAGGAAAATGGGAAACATTATTTTAATGAATTGCTACAAAGATGTGTGATTGAAATCAGTTCAAGAAGTCTCAATGGAAAACCCAAAACATTTCAGCTACACGATATGATGCGAGACTTGTGCATTTCTAAAGCAAGAGAAGAAAATTTCTTTGAGATAATTCAAAGAAATTCTTCTTTGACTGATTCTTCTACATCTTTATTCCAGGTCCCAAATAGTAGAAAGATACGTAAGTGTGCAATTTATCTCGGAAACAATAGCAGGTATGCACTGCCAGAACAAGCACATCTAAGCCTCCGCACTGTGTTTTTTTTGAAATCCAAGGGATTTAGTCTTGATGCAAGACTAAATCTTGATCACCCCTCTTTTAAATTAGTGAGGGTCCTAGAGATTGAAATTCCAAGGCTATTGGCGCATCCCATTGGAGACGAGTTAGGCAGAGTACAAGCCAAGTTAGTTAAATTGAGATACTTGAGTCTGAAGAATACTAGTTTAATGGATATTTCCAAAAGTATGGATAAACTCTTCAACCTAGAAGTCTTAGATTTAAGAGGTACTTATCTGAACAAAAGTCCGTCGACTAACTTTGCTAATATGAGGCAATTGAGACATCTTTACCTTGGTGGATTTTGGCATAACAGTGCCTATTTACGGATAGGCACTACGAGTAAGCTCCAAACTCTCTGTAGTGTATCCTATGGGCCATGGGTTCAAAGAGATCTCATTCACTTGACACATCTTAGGAAATTGGGAATACATGATATACCAACTGATTATGGTATGGGAGTGATGAGGGACATAATGAATTACTGTCATAGATCAAAGAACCTTCAGTCCTTGAGTTTGCAGTTGCGTTCGTCGTCTAATGAACGTAAATTTTTTAGGAAAGTTCAGTCGTGTCCGGACTTGGAGCCACTTTCTCACAATCATCAACTACTCAAACTAATGTTGTCTGGCAAAATAAAGAAATCCCACTCCTATTGGCCACCAAACCTTGTGAAACTGAATCTTAAGTTCTCTGAGTTTGAAGAAGATCCAATGCTAATATTGGGCAATTTGCAACACCTCGTGTACCTACAGCTGTATGACCCCTTCTGTTATGCATTGCAAGATGACCCGTTCGGTTACACATTGAAAGAGATTGTGTGCTCTGCAAATGCTTTTCCACTACTCAAATATCTTCATCTCATCGATGCAACGAAATTGGAAGAGTGGAGAGTAGAGGAAGGAACAATGCCATCTCTTACAAAATTATTGATAGGCAATTGTCCTGGATTGAAAATGATTCCCACCGGATTGAGATTTGTTACTACACTCCAGAAGTTAGAGATAATAAACATGCCAAGAAAATATGAGGAACGTACTAAAGAAGGAGGAGAAGATTGGTGCAGTGTCCAGCACATTCCTTCCATCAAAGTGGAGTATGACGAGGTAAGTAACTTCTTTAAAGTAGTATAACCTCTTTTTTTAAATGGTTCTCCCTTGTCTGAAATTTCTATTTATTCAGATGCAGTGGTACTGGTACAATCGATAGGAATTCAGTTGCAGATGACAGATGAACAAGGGCAGCGACAGTGTCTTGTGACAGACTCAGGGAACAGTCTTTTGGGCTGGGACTGTTTTCTTATGGCCTTCTGTTGTAACTCTTTGGATTTGCGTTCCCTCACTTGTGACAGACTCAGGGGACAGTTCTTTTTTTACCAGTCAGGGTCTGTTGTATAATTCGTTCAATGAAATATTGAAAGAAATTGTATACTCTCGAAAAGGATTTCCCTGACTCCAATAACTAATTTTTGATGGATGGTGCAAATTTGCAATGTCTTCTGTTACGATGTCTTTAGTTAATTGCGCCTTTTTTTTTCGCTTTGTGATTAAGCAGGCCTTGGGTATTAATATATTGAGGCTCATCATCTGTTGTTGCTTATTAAGGATAGTTACAAAAGATAGGAAGATAATCCACATCTCATTAGTTTCGTCTCTGTAGTTCTGCAGAACGTATAACTCGATTGTCTTGAAATTATCCACATCTCCCCCTTTTGTGTGATCATGTGGAGTCATGTTTTTAGAACCTGAGACCATAAGGGAGCAAATCCATTAACATGGTATATTTCCTTTTCTTTTTCTTTTTATATTTTTCTTTTCAGGAAAAAGGAAATGGGAAAATTCCGAAACTCCATTGTTATTTTGTTATCACTTATCAGAGGCTAAAACTTATGAATTTTCAAAAGAATGAAGGGGGGAAGCATCTATGTCCTGGAATGGTACCAAAAATGTGCATTTTTTGTTCCAAATAATGGTTTTGTAATAAACAATGAATTTCGAAATTAGTTTGCAACTTTGCATGACCTTGGCAAAGCAGAGTTGCGTCCGACTGCTCCAGTAATGTGGCTATATAAGACCACAGTTGTATAAAACGCAGGTGTGACTGTCTCTCGCATGCATCCTTGCATACACAAGATGTAGTAGCATTCAAAGCTCCCACACTGCAGTACTGCACCATGCTCCATCTCTTTTAATATGTCTATCTAAAATGGGTCTAAAAAATCAGTCCATGGATCAAAGCCTTTTTCTTTGGGTTCCCTTATCATTTTGATCCAAACAATTACACGTAGTCATTCTTCTACGAGAAATGCTAGCGTTACTGCAGAGGTGATGCTCCAGGCTTACCGCCTCACCTAATCTCGCCACATATACGTGTTGAAATGGGTTAATGCTTTAGCCGGTTTGCCTATATTTATGAATGTGAAGAAATTTTAGGAGAGAGAATAGTGAAGAAAAAATAGAAAAATAAATAAATAAATAAAAGAATTCTAATAATTACAACATCTTTTTTCTCCCATAATTACAACGACCTTTCTAGTCTGGCTCATTGTCCTTCTCTTTTTATTCTCAACTCTTAAAAAGTCCTTTCACGATTTTCCATACCAGGTATTAGACCCCCCCCCCAAGATAATTCATAAAAACACTTCTTGAATATATGCAATAAATACTAAAATCACAAATTAAAAAAGAATTACTTACAGTGTGATTTGTTTTCATTGAATTTCGAAAAGCACTAGACTAATAAAAAAATAGATGATATATGTGACGAATTTCTTGTTTTTCTGTTGTTTTATGTTCTACGTAAGAATGGATCGAGAGAAGAGAAGACAAGTAAAGGTGAGGTAGTTGTTGTAATTATTAGGATTTTTTTATTTTTATTTTTTTTCTATTTTTTCTCCACTATTTCTTTCTCCTAAAATCTCATTCGTATTCTTGAATATATTCGAACTTGCTAAAACCTTAACCAATTTCAACATGTAGCATTTCTCTTCTTCTACTATCTCACCGTTCTTGAACAATTAGCTATTTTGGTCCTCTAACTTTGCTCAAATTTTCAGTTGAGTCATCAAAGTTTAAACTGGTCAATTTCGTCCCAAATCTTTCAAAACGTTTGCAAAATGGTTTGGTCATTTCTAGGCATTTAATAGAGTTGTCCCGTGGTAGTTTACTATCATATGTGCCAGTTTATGAAATGCCAAAATATAAAGGGGGGAGATTAATCATTTTCGATATTGTTCAACTCAAGGTTTTTCACTTCAAATATAGTTATTGGGCAATTGGGTAGACCACATGATAGTGTACTTGCCACTGGGTAACTTTGTTAAATGCTTGGAAACACGAAGATAAGGAGTGACCATTTTGCAAAGGTTTCAAAAGATTTGGGACCAAATTGACCAATTTAAACTTTGAGAACTCAACTGAAAATTTGAACAAAGTTAAAGAACTAAAATAGATAATTGGTGCACCGTTCTTAGACCAGCACACAGAGAGAGAGAGAGAGAGAGAGAGAGAGAGAGAGAGAGAGAGAGAGAGAGAGAGAGAGAGAGAGAGAGAGAGAGAGAGAGAGAGAGAGAGAGAGAGATTCTTGCCATGATGAATCATTGTCTAAGCCCTTTGAAGGTTACACCTTTGGAACCGTGAGTCCTATAAGGTGGCTGGTCGGAGATGACCTGCAAAATAAGAAGACCACTGGTGTTGGTTCTCCAAAAGCCTGCAAAAGGAATGTGGAAGCTGAAATGATTGATGGGATGCAGGGTCGGATCTCCATGTAGGCAAAGTAGGCGACCGATTAAGGCCACCAAAAGTCACAAGGGCCATATTTTTGGTCTTTGGTATATTAAGACGTGTATTTGAAGCCCAATTTTTAAGGCTTATCAAATATTTAGCAAGCCCAATATCTCTTCAGTTTACTTTTCACATTTTCTACTTATAGTAAAACAAACTCAAACTCATTGCTCTACCTCTAGGTCTCTCATAGTATTTATGTCTCCCCTTAAGAATTTTTTTTTTTTTTTTTTTTTTAATGAAGTTTCCCCTTAAGATTACAAACTGAGTCTCTTATAAACAGTTAAACCTTGTTTATTTATATCGTTTTCTTTTCTAATAGGTTGAATTAATTAATTGATTAAATTTTATTTAATCATGGTATTTAATCTAGATTAGTCTTACCTTGTTTATTTAATCAGAAAGGACTTGTCGCGCAGTTTATAGCGCGTTTGTCCTCTACTTTTGTGTAATTCGTTGAGCTTATCAATAAAATTCATAAAAATAAAAAATAAAATGTACTTTACAAAACAAAACCAGACAAACAAACAAAAAAAAAATTCTTTTACAAATTTTTTTCTTCTACGAGGCCTAATAATAGAAACTTAATTAAGGCCCCAAAAAACACAGAGTCGATCCTGATGGGGGAGAGAACGTACCACGTGAATAGGGTTTTAGACACTACTTATATCTTACTACATGAGGCTTGGCCGACTTGGAACAGTGAATTAATGTCACTCACAGTTTCTTACATAGGTATACTGGTAATTTAAAATATTTTAACATTTGTTTATAGCTATCAAGCTATGTAATCTAATTTGCCGGCTAGAATTGAAACCACAAAATCTAAAACTTTGTGGACAGAGAGAGGGACAGACTGATACAAAAAAATTAGACTTAGACCCATTAATATTATTTTACTCTTTTACTTCAAAGCATGACCTAGCTCTATAAAAATAAAATAATAAATATAAAAAAAAGCACCAATCTCTATATAAATAAGATAAAATAAATTAAGAAATAAACACTATTGAAAAAAAGCATTTAAATTCCATAAGTTTGTGCTTTTTCAAGAAATTACCCATTTCTTAAATTTTATTTTTTTATTATTATTTATTATAATTGTTTTGGCAAAAATTAATTAAAATAAGATAAAATAAAATAAATTAAGGAATAAACGCTATAAAAAATAGATTTTGATAATTTATATTACTAAAAATTAGATTTTGATAATTTAAATCTATATAAATAATTTGACGAGGAATTTGGTCGTCTCACTATAACTATAATATAAAATAAATTATCTACTTTATTTAAACAATAAATTTATCTATACAAATTTTTTATCTATATAATACATCCAACGGATGTGCATTCCACTCGTACTCAGTGTCGGATCCAGGATTTTGAAAGGGGGTGGGCTTAGATGAACTAAGAAAAAAAAGCAATAACACAAACTGAAAAAAAAAAAAAACTAATTTAAAATCGACAAAGTAAACAAGGTTCTCATTATTTGAAAAAAAAAAAAAAAAAAAAAACAAATATATATTAATAAAACCATAAACTGATAAACCAATAATATATTAATACTTACTTTGTAGATTATCAAAAAATTTATTAGCCAAAAATCAAATTAAAAAGAACTTTTCGAAATTCACTATGAATAAATAACACCAAGTTAGAACAATTAAAAAATTTTAATATAAAAACCTACAATCATCTTAATTTATAAATACAATTATACAAATACAATAAATAAATAAAAAGGGATTGATAAGAAATTACCTTAGAAAATTGAAATTTGTAGATAATCTTTGGTTGTAATTGAAAAAGTAGGAAAAAATAACAATATAGGAGCAGCCGACCAGCAGTAAAGTAGTATAGAAGCTTTGTTTTTTTAGTGTTTTTTACCACAAGAAAAACTAAATAAAAAAAAAAAAGAGGAAAGAGAACATTCAATGCCGTATCTTTCTTTTCTTTCATTTTTAGCAAATATCTAATGCATATCTAAGAGACTAAGATATTTCCTAATATTAAGGATTTGCTGTTGATTCAGTTAGTTAGAATATTAGGAGAGAATATATTCTTGAAAATCCCTAAATATACTCGCCCCTGTTATATCAATCATCCCGGGCTTAAGCCCTCTAAACCCACTCTATCATCCGCCCCTGCTCGTAGTTATAGGGGGATAGGTCGGTTGGGCGGCATGTTAGATTTGGATGGAAGAATGGTGAGAGACGATGAACACATGGATCTCTGTTGTCCTACTGTTCTCTGCACTGTTTGACTGTTGTCATATTTTGCATTTCTACCACTTTTCTCACCAGCCGACCCGTGGAGAACCAAGTATGGTACTTACACTTTGCGAGAAGACCATGAAGATATGGAACTTACCTACCAAATAAACTCTGTCAGATCCATATATATGGAACTATGGAAGAAGCTGCTTTCGTTGAGGGAAAAATTGGCGATAACGCCCCACATTATGGTCACTCTTGGCAAGAACCCCCTCATTTGTCCATTTTTGGCGTTAACCCCCTAACCCCCCCCCCCCCCCCCATTTCAGCCATTTATATGCCCACTATACCCCTGTCACATATTATTTGACTAAACCCCCCCAAACTTAAGTAACAAAAGTTCACTAACAGTCGTTAATCTCTGTTAACGGACCATATATTTGTGAAAACCCTCCGATAGTTAAAAACTTAAAAACAAAAGTAAAATCAACTCCAACCTACATGATTAACGTGGACTGGTAGGTGAGAGTAAATTTTACGTTTTTGGTTTTCAGATTTTTACTTTTCGGGGGGTTTAGGCAAATAGGAGTTCTGTTAACGGAGTTAACATCTGTTAGTAAGCTTTTGTTAATAATAAATTAGGGGGTTTACTCAAATATGAGGGGTCAGGGGTAAACTGGGCAACACAAGGTCTAATTTGAGGGGTTGGGGGGTTAACGCCAAAAATAGACAAATGAGGGGGTTCTTGCCAAGAGTGACCATAATGTGTGTGTGTGGGGGGGGGGGGGGGTTATCGCCAATTTTCCCTTCGTTGAGGCCGATGGATACATTTCAAAGTCACAATGTGAAAGGTATACCTGACTGAAAGTAGATTATCACAATCAAAGTATCAGGCATTTACTGATGATTTAGTTATGCTTTCAACAAGGGCTTATTTATTGCAGAGGTGACACAACTCAACACTTCCAACTCTTACTATCTTATTAAATTTAATTAACACAATGTTGTTGACCTGAAAATATTGTTGTTAAATCAACACTAAACTCTTGCAAATAAAGAAATCCCTACAGATTATTCTTGTGTGTAATCTAAAACTTGCAAAATACTAACCACTTGGGTTAAGAAAACAGAAGATTAAGGATTTTCAAGAATGTAAAGTCATCGGCTTTCAAATATTTATAAATGTTGTAGAAAAATTTTTGACACTAGCCACCACGATGTTATGTTACTCTGTTCACAAGGTCAATGGCTCATATTTAGGGGATGTTCCGCGATTAAAAAAAAAATTGGCAGATAGGAATTTTCATAAAAGGTGTGTTCTAAAAAATAGAAATTAATAAAGAGAAAGGTAAAATCATAAACTTAAGCTAAAATGCCTTTTCTGGCTCTCTAAAAATTACTTCTTAATTTAATTTGAGAAGCAAGCTTCCTACTTTCCTATTTTTGTAGTTACTGAATGCATTTTAATGCCTTTTACCGAATGTCCCCTTAGTCCAAAAACCACCCACCGTCAGAAAGAGAGAAATTTCATGTAGTTTCAGTCCCCCCCCCCCCCCCCCTCCCCCAAGCAGATTTCTTTGATAACAAAAAAGGTCAAGTCAATTGTTTCGTTTGTTGTAGAAAGATGTTGGGATAAATCGATAATAAAAGTGCGGAATAACCAGGATTAGAAGATACAAGTAATGATAATAAGAAAAACGAAACCAATACACAAGATATATGTGGTGGAACAATAACGAGGAATAAACCACCACAAGTCAAACAAAGAATTTTTTATTATCTTCTACTATAAGAGTACAAGAAGTGATCTCACACAACTCACTCTCTCACCCTTTACAAGAAGAACACAAACCTAGAAATACCTATAGAGATTGTTGTAGGAAAATATACACCGATATATTACTGTTCTAAAATAAATAAAAAGGGAATAGATGATGCAAACCAGAATAAATGGATGAAGGACAAGATTTAGATCGAGTCGAGATAAAATCTCTCTCCTTTACACATTATTCACCTCGTATATGTGCCGAACGGTTTATCAATGATGGACTGTCTCCCAGGATACAACGATCTATCCTTCTTAGCATAGCAGCATTTCAAACGCATAGAAGACGACGAACCAATTCTTTGTTATACTCTCTCATGACAAAACACAGACACTAGAAGATAGAAAGAACAATTGATTGAAAGGTGATTTGACTACAAACACAAGACATACTTATATAGTAGGAAAGACGCCTTTTCAAAAGGGACATGTCTATTCAATGCATATTTGAATAGACAATTGACCCAATACAATGTACACATCTGTTGGGAACAGACACACCCATTGGGAATGAGTGTGTACAAAGTATGTGTCTATTGCGGAAAGACACATCCATTGGGATAGGTTGGTCAAATATAATGTATGTGAATACATACCATTCATCTACTATAACACAATTTAGCCATGGCCAGTGGTTAACTTGGAACTTAAATTTCCCATTCATATACAAATGTTTTGACCACTTAAAAACATTTCCAACAATTGTTCCCAAGTTTCTCAAGCCTCCAAGCTTCAAATCTTTAAGTTCTGAATCTCTCAAAACTCCCTTAGATATTGCTTAATGTAGCTTCTCAGCCCCTTTGTTGGCCTCTTATCTTTTCTACATCATCAACATTATATAGAAAACTAAAAAACACTACTTTAGGGTTCTCCACGAATTGGGCTTTGAACATGGTCTTATTAGGTAAAATCTGGAAGTACGTACGTACGTCCAAACGCATCTTATATAATCTTCAAGCTTTCACATTTTTTCTCATTTTTTACATTGGTTAGGATTTAATAGGTTTCATATCGACTTTTGGTATTTCTTTTTTAATCATGGCCGAAGGCTTATAAGGACAGGGCCCAAAGGACTTACAAAGACAATGCCCGAAGGCTACTGATTCTACCACCTAAGCATCCATACCGCCACCTTGCAACTCGAGCAATTCTGTTATTCAGGAATTTTATTTTCTTAATAAATAAGTTGGATTTTTGTAAAATTCACCAACCCCGTTGCGTGTGCAGGGTTCACTAATTTCTAGGAAATAATGATAGGCATTTCTAACATATTCAAGAGTGTTTTTATTTATTTTATTTTACTAAAAGGATAATTTCCTGAAAAAGCACAAGATTATAGTGGCATACCCCAAACAGGCCTCAAGTATGTATTTCTTTTACCCTCATTATAATAGACCATTTTATAATAATAAATGGACCTCTACATTCCAATTTTTGACTCGTACATATTTGTGAAAAATTACAAAATTATGATTTTCTTAAAATTTAAAATTTACTAGTCATGTAGGATTTTGTTAAATAGATCTTCTCGAGAGCTTTCCAACCAAAAAAATAAAGTATTATAGGAACGAAAAATCTGAAAAGTACAACTCCATTCCTAATGAGGGTATATTTGCCCATTTCCATGCCTGATAGGGGTATGCCACCGTAATCTTGTGTTTTTTCAAGAAATTACCCTTTCTAAAAAAATTAATCAATAACAACACGTAGACTTCCAAATTGCAATCAAATTTAACTTCTTCAATCAGTGGCCAAACAACTCTCAATATGTACATAACTTTAAACAATGGAAGCAAAGGACAGACTTGGTCAGGCACTCGTTCATATGAAACTGAAACACAATCATTCCAGTGGGTGTATAACTTCTCTGTTGTATCCAAATTTCCTAAGAACAGTCCAAGTTGTTTCAATATGTCCTTTTTGTATGAATAATGCATGGAGGAAAAGAAATCCTGCCAACGTAAGACCATGATCATTAACACCTTCTGACGAATTTTCTTGTACAACCTTCTTAATACCCACTATTTCAGAAGGCTGAAGTGGAAAACCAAAACATTTTACCTGTTCATAAGCACACAACATTACAAAAGGAAGGTTAAAGAAAACAGATGGATTATGTGCATTTCTCTAACGTATAAAAGAGACCCACAAACCTGGAAATCATTCAAATCTGCGTCGCTGAGATTCCCATCCTGGTCTTGATCACAAATATTAAAAATATGTTTCAGCGCCATCACACATCGAGGCTTCAAAGTTCGTGTTTGCTTATCATATATTGGGCCAATTGGATGAACTACTGCCTTTTGTGCATAACAAAAAACCAAGGAAACCTTCAAGGGACATTAGATTGATCAGCCAAAACATAATATACGGTGCAGATATGGTGTTACACAATCAATGAAAACAATATTACCTGAGCTAGGGTGCGAGCAGAACATTCTATACAGGTTTCGATTTCTTGAAACATTCGCATTAGTGGTATTACCAATTCATCTAGCCCAACTCTTGTATGTTCTATTGCATCCAATTTGCAGCCAACAACTATAACTGGCACCTTCACCTGCTTGTTCCATAAAGATGATTAAACCATTATCAAGCTGATTTTTTAACAATATTGTTTAAAGATACAAACCTCTAATTTATGAAGTTTTGGTAACCAAAAAGTGGGTAATCGATCAAAAGTCTCAGTTCGATCACAAGCATATGTTAATATAACTGCATCAGCTAACTTCAAATCTTGAGCAAGCTTATTCTCATCCTCCAAGCTATAATAATAATAAAAAAAAATGACAGGTCAATTTAAATAAATTCCTCTATTTTGATTTAAAAAGTCAAAGTTTCCATTAAGAGTGTTTACCTTGAAGAAGTATCCACAATTGTAACAGGAACTCGGTCAGGATAAACATTGTCAGGTAATTGAGTTATCGGCAAAACAGGAACAACTTGTTCACCGAAAGCTTCATTTTGAACAGCTAGAATCAAACTTGTTTTACCGGTTCCTTGGTCACCAGCAACAACAACACGAACATCTGTTTTCTCTCCTGAGTTTGAGTTTCCAGAATAATTTGCCATTTTTTATAACTGGAAAATACTACAAACTCTAAGATTTTCCCATATTAATAAGAAGACTACTTGTAATGATGTAATCTTAACCCTTCCCAACCCCTACTAGATCCATCCCTGGATCTGGTGGTTTGCGAAGAATTTTGTTTACTTTTAAGAATTATGTCTAATTAAAGAAGCTAAGGAATCATGCACAATGGATATTCGATAGTCAATCTAAAGAAAATATAAGTAAGAAAAAAAAGAGTAGATCTAACAAAAAAAGGTTAGGAATCTTGCAAGCGTTACCTTTGTAATCCTGAAGGGACAGAGACACAGAGTTGCAAAAATAAACCTAGAAGACAAGGAAAGTGGACGAAATTGCACACACTACATATGAGAGTAGTCCTAGAATACAAAATGTTGGCCAGCTTTTTATTTTTAGTAAACTGCGTAAGTTTGACGAATAAACATACTACAGTATAATTATAAGCAAATGAAAAGTAAACTTGCTATAAAAAAACTCCACTAGTGCCAATCGCAAGGTATAAGTACCTACAGGTCAACTTGCTTTTCTTAAAATGAGCCACAAGCTAGTTGAGGTGCTTAACATCTCCAATGGATGTATAAATTGATCATGCTTTGTTTGAGAAATATCAAACCTTTCTCTCACAAAAGTGAAACCTTCTTTTACTCTTCATTTTTTTCCCCCAGAGCTGATTTCTTTGACAGACTTACTGACATGCTCATTCAAGAAAATATTTTCTTAAAAGTAGTAAGGGAGCAATTCCAGCATCTCCAAAATGAACATGAAAGTGAAGGTATTCACACTTGGGTCGCGGATGTATTTCTATATGCTGCAAACTGATGATTTACAAGTGCAGGTTAACTTGTGAGGTGAGGGGGTTAGCCCGCTAGTATGCTCATTTGGGTGGACACATATGACAATAAGCATGTACATACTATATACAGTACGTACTGTCAAATTCAAGTAAAGAGTTAGAATAGAGTTAGCTAGGTATCTGAACTCTGAAGCCCTGAACATGTTTAAACAGGCTTAAAGAGTTCTTTCATCAAATAGATGGTATGTACTGTCAAATTCAAATATACCACCAACAATAATAATAATCTCATACTGCAAAAACTGAAAATAGACCAATGAATGGGTACTAACTTGATCAGGCAAAAGAAATCATTCATCAATCCACTATCCCTTTGAAGGTCCATAAAGTATAAACAAAACTCCATCATCATGGGGTGTCAAAAGAACCAATTCAATTGGGGCTAAAAGAAGTTGTATACTCTGGATAATCAAAGTTTGGTTTGGAGTTTGGACGCAGAGTCATCACAGCCCAAATCATTTTGATCCAAAGGAAGAAGCAGCAGCAGCACTGAACTCTTATAAATCTTACCTACCCTTGTTGCCAACTAAACTCAATGGTCAGTAGTTTTCTCATTTTGAATTGGTTCTTTCTGAGTCATTTTATCAAATACCTAGAATGCGAATGAGCTTGTGGCTCAATGGTAGCAGCCCTCTCACAAAGTGGAGAGGTTGTTGGTTCGAAACACGTCAACAGCTGATTGTTGATATAAGTTTCGACACGTAATTTAAAAGGGGTAGGGGTCCCCTCAACCTCGTTTGCCAACCAAATATCTAGAATGCAAATGTGGGTGACTGCTGTCGCATTTTATTTTTCTTATAGGTATACAAGTGTGGCATGGTATAATCATACTTAGCATATCATTTTTGGTACCGAATGGAGCATATGCATCTAAAATTATAAATGAAAGCTTTAGTTTTTTCTTAAGCCAACTGGTATTTTGCTTAGTTATATCCATTATTTGCGAGTGTTTGGTGTAGTGAATGAGGATGTGGCTCAATGGTAGCACCCCTCTCACAAAGTGGAGAGGTTGTGGGTTCGAAATAGGGGTGAGCAAAAAAACCGAGAAACCGTTTAAAACCGAACCGAACTGTTCAATTTTTTCGGTTTCTAAAGATATCGTTTCGGTTCACGGTTTTAATTTATGAAGAACCGACCTTTACGGTTCGGTTTACGGTTTTTATTATTTAATTTAACAGTTAACCGAACCGAACCGTGTATACATATATTATTAGTTAGACAAATAGATATATAGACAGACATATGCAGTTTATTTGGTTCAGAAACAGTGTGGGACTAAAAAGTCTGACAGGTTCCAGCATGTAGCATACTTCTACCACTGTTGCAGAAGTGAGTTTAGTCCCACATGGACTAAATATTAGTTCTTGCTAAATACATGAATCTAGGCTATATGTGTTATTAGAATGGATCTATCCATACAAATTTTGGGCCTAAAGGTTGGGCTTGAAAGACTCCTTCAATATAAAGTTTTATTTGGGCTTTAAACTGAAACCGTAGTTTAGAACCGAACTGAACTGTAAATATCGGTTCGGTTTATGCTCGGTTTCTAGTCCACTACAGTTCGGTTTCGGTTCCTATTATTGGTAAACCGAAAATTTCGGTTCGGTTCTCGGTTTCACCTATAACTGGCCGGTTTCAAACCGAACTCACCCCTAGTTCGAAACACGTCAATAGTTCGACTCTGGATTTTCAAATTACAATCTGTGGGTCTAACTGTTCTAATAGATTCCATCACCTGAACCCTATAACATCCTAACTTCGACTCTGGATTTTCAAATTACAATCTGTGGGTCTAACTGTTCTAATAGATTCCATCACCTGAACCCTATAACATCCTAACTACCTGCACACATACGCTTGCACATTCACATAGTATGAAATAATACCACTATGGCACTACCTATAGTTTTTTTATATAAAATAGAACTGTTATTACTTATTACCGATACTGTTTGGAGTTCTATAGCTCTAGTTTCCACCACTTTCTTTAACCTTAATGACCCAAACCTATTTTAAGAAAACCTAGATCTGAGACTTTTATTGCCCTCCTTAAAGAGCCAAATGTAAGTCCACTTTAGACTCATATTGTTAGGTTAGAGGAGATGGTGGCTTCTGAAATTGAGTTCCATGAACTTAAAGGTGATTCTATTGTTTGGCTTTTAGCTCTATGTATCTGCATGAACTCACTGAAGTTGTTCCAGTAAATAACACTCTGACGATCAAGTTAGATTTTGAAAGTACGAAGATGTAATAATGGAGTAGGTGTAGAAAGTAAATGTCCAAAATTTTCCAAGTAGTAATTAAATGATTTGTATTTATACTAGTCTAAGATCTATAGTAACCGTAGGATCCTCTGTTGATCTATGACTTTGGTAGTTCGAGGTGGCACTTTCTTGGCCAAGTTTCCTTTCCATTAGTTGTAAAGTAACATGTACTTGGTAGCAGAAATTTTATCTCAGTTTCTGCAAAAATCCTGACGGTAGGTATCTAATACACCCAGTTCTAGCTTTCTTTATGCTACTCCCTTATCTTGGTGGTTCCCACGTAGCAATACAGATTCACGTACGTACAACATATTCATACCATGATGGATCATTGTGTAAGCCCTTTGGAGGTTACACCTTTGGAACCGTGAGTTGATGACCTGCAAAACAAGAAGACCACCGGTGTTTGATTCTCCAACGATCAAGTCAGCAAAAGGAATGTGGAAGCTGAAATAATTGATGGCATGAAGATAACGTACCTCGTGAATAGGGTTTTATCCCCTATTTATAGGCGGATAGTCGGCTGGTCAGCATCATTAGATTTGGAGGCATGAAGAATGGTGTATCCAAAAACAAATGATTTTCTTGTGTGGCTTTAAACACAGGAGTGTATCACCATTTAACCATTTTCGAGTTCAGCAAAACTTCTCAGCTACAGTCAACATTTTCTCCACTCTAGGATCCTGAACGAGAGATAAATATATTATGTCTGAATGCAACCATACATACATAATCATTGCCATGTTTCTGCATGTATCTGAATGACACTTATCGATCGGTATACTTTCATCTCTTAGTACATCCGTAAACATCTCTCAAATTTTTAAAAAGAACCCATGGGTTAGTCTCGGCTCGCTATTTCTCCCACTGTACGTATACCTCCCTTCAATGGTTCTCTTATAAAATCTTATCCAAAGATTTATCCCCCATATGTTCATGAACAAGTGCTGTCCATCAAAGCAATACCAACATTTTGATGGTCAGTCATTCCCACTGTGCTCAATTTAGCCATGATCGCCACTTCCACATAATAAGCCTTGTCTTTCAGTACCTTCATAGAAATTTCCATGCCATCTGGAAAGTAATCAGTCTAGAAATCTCCAAATCCATTAGAGCTTAGTTTATAATAGATATGAATGTAGTGTCTAATTTTTTAAAATAGAGAAAAATTTGATGTTCCATCGATAAAACTGATGTACATCGACAAAATGCATGTACTGTATATGAGATATCCAAGCTGAAAATGGAAGCTAGGGTAAATTAGGAAGAATGAAACTATAAAGCAAAAAGAAAAAAGTTTAACATACTATATAGTAACTAGTTCATACTAATTTCAGATGAACATATTTGACATACTATACAGTAATTATAAAAATTTCAGATTAAACAATTGACATAGCTAAGTTTGAATACCTTTCATCAACATGTGAATAAACCCTTGGAATTACGTTTCGTACTGATGGAAGATTTTAAGAATAAGAAGGCTGCCAAAAAGGAAAAGGAGGGGGAGGCTTTTCAACAGGTATTCTTCTCTCAAGCATGAGAACCACTTCAGGCATGGTAGGTCTTTTTTCGGGTATAAATTGAGCACACCATAAAGCAACTAGAGCTAACAACTTTGCGTTTTCCTTATCCTTTGACGCAATGCCGCACTCTTCTATCATATGATCCAATTGTCCAGCCTTACACTTCTCCCAAACATGTCCTGGAAACCAATTTTCGCCATTGCCGTTTTTTCTCCTCCCCAAAACTTCAAACAACATCATACCAAAGCTAAAAACATCACATTTATAAGTTACCTGCGATCCTGGTATCCACGTTTCTGGGGCATTATAACCTTCAGTCCCTTTAATTCTGGTCAAAGCGACATGACTTACATCCCTTTTCACAAACTTCGCCATGCCAAAATCTGTGATCTTAGGGGAATGGTTTTTGTCAAGAAGTACATTACTTGCCTTTATGTCATAGTGAATCATACGCTTCTCCAAACCGTCATGCAAATAGACCAGAGCCTTGGCTACCTCGATTGCAATACTATACAATTTCTCCCACTCTATGCTACTGCCACTCTCATACAAAATCTTATCTAAAGACCCATTCACCATATATTCATATACAAGTGCTTTCATCTCTGGTTCAAAGCAATACCCATACAGTTTAATCAAGTTCCGATGGGAAGCTTCCATTGTACCAACTTCAGCCATGAATGTCTCTTCAGCGACATCCATACTTGCTAGTACTTTTACAGCTACTTGCAAACCGCTTGGAAGCTGACCTCGGTAGACTTTTCCATACCCACCAAAGCCTACTACATTCGATTCAGAGAAATTTGATGTTAACTTTTGAAGATCTGTGAGCGAGAATGTCTTTGGACCAAATGTACTCAAATAGGCTTCAACTTCTGACTTGGTGTTGTCAAGTCTACTAGGATCTTTTGTAATTATCTACATGTAGTTGTGCAAGTATGTTAGAAAGCAAAATTATCTATGCACTGAAATCATCAGAAAGAAATTCCAAAAATAAGATAAACCTTATTTTAAAGACAAAGAACAATGGCAATAAAACACATACTTGGTCACACACTCGTTCATATGAAACTGAAACACGATCATCCAAATGCTTAACTTCTCTGTCGTATCCAAATTTCCTAAGTACAGTCCAAGTTGTTTCAATACGTCCTTTTTCTATAAATAGTGCATGGAGGAAAAGAAATCCCGTTAATGTAAGACCACGATCATTAACACCTTCTGACAATTTTTCTTGTACAATCCTCTTAATACCCACTATTTCAGAATGCGCAAGTGGAACACCAAAACATTTTACCTGTTCACAAGTACACAACATTACAAAAGAAATGTTGAAGAAAACAGATGGCTTATGTGCATTACTCTAACGTAAACGACCCACAAACCTGGAAATCATTCAAATCTGCGTCGCTGAGACTCCCATCCTGGTCTTGATCACAAATTTGAAAAATATGCTGCAGCGCCATCACACATTGGGGCTTCAAAGTTTGTGTTTGCTGATCAAACAGTGGGTCAATTGGATGAACTACTGCCCTTTGTGCAGAATGGAAAACCTCGGAAACCTTCAAACGCTATTAGATTGAACAACCAAAACAGAATATACATTGCAGATATGGTGTTATACAATCAATCTAAATAACATTACCTGAATTAGGTTGCGAGCAGAACATTCTATACAGCCTTCAATTTCTTGAAACATTTGCATTAGTGGTGATGCCAATTCTTCTAGGCTAACTCTTGTATGTTCTTTTGCATCCAATTTGCAGCCAACCACTATAACTGGCACCTTCACCTGCTTGATCAATAAAGTTGATTAAACCTTAAAGCATTATCAATATATTTTTATTTTTTCTTATTTTGACTTTATTGTTTAAAGATACAAACCTCCAATTTACGAAGTTTTGGTAGCCAAAAAGTGCTTAATCGATCAAAAGTCTCAGTTTGATCACAAGCATATGTTAATATAACTGCATCAGCTAACTTCAATTCTTGAGCAAGTTTATTCTCATCCTCCAAGCTAAAAAAAAAATAAAAAATTTAAGTTCAATTTAAATAAATTCTACTAGTTTGATTAAAAACGTCAAAGTTTTCAATAAACGTGTTACCTTGAAGAAGTATCCACAATTGTAACAGGAACTTGGTCAGGACAAACATTGTCAGCTAATCGAGTTATCGGCAAAACAGGAACCACTTGTTCACCAAAATCTTCATTTTGAACAGCTAGAATCAAACTTGTTTTACCGGTTCCTTGGTCACCAGCGATAACAACACGAACATCTGTTTTCTCTCCTGAGTTTGATTTTCCGGAATAATTTGCCATTTTTTATAACTGGAAAATACTACAAATTAAATACAAGTTTTTCCCATATTAATAGAAAGAGTACTTGTAATGATGTAATCTACTAATGCTTATACTTTTATATAATCATAGATTAGTATTAGTGAAGTAACTGTGCTTATTTCTTGCCAATCTGGGGATGGGCATGATGACTAACCCTTCCCAAACCCTTACCACATCCATCCCTGGATCTGATGGTTTGATATATAGTCAATCTAAAGAAAATAAAAGTATAAAAAGAGTAGATCTAAGAAAAAAGCATAGGAATCTTGGAAGTCTTACCTTTGTAAATGAAGAGACAGAGACACAGATTTGCAAAAGTAAACCAAGAAGACAAGGAAACTGCACACACTACATATGATATGAGAGTAGTAGTCCTAGTCTCCTAGAATATAAAATGTTGGCCAGCTTTTAATTTTTAATAAAGTGCTTATGTTTAATAAAAACATGGAAATGAATGCAGGCCCCCATTAAGAGCCCAAAAAGCAACATTTTCCTATCTAAGGAACAAAATGTAAAAAAGGCCCCAAAATTGTGTTGAAACAAAGCATTGAGTTCTTGGCATAGTAAGCATTCATCTCTTGGCATAGTAAGCATTCCTCTTGGCATAGTAAGCATTCACCTCTTGGACTTTAAAATGGGGCCTTTTTTACATTTTGTTCCTTAGATAGGAAAATGTTGCTTTTTGAGCTCTTATGGGGGTCCATTTTTTTTTTCCCTGTAATAAAAAAACATATACAGTATAGTATTTCTACAGGATAATTATAAACAAATAAAACTCCACTAAACAAATTAAAATGTTGGCCAATTGCAAGCTGAGCTAATTAACATCTACAATGGATGTACAATATTGCTTGTGCTTTGTTTGAGAAATATCAAACCTTTCTCCCACAAAAGTAAATTTTTCTTTTACTCTTCATGTTTTTTTCTTCCCACAGAGCTGATTTCTTTGACAGACTTGTTGACGTGCTCATTCAAGAAGATAATTTCTCAAAAGTGGTAAGGTAGCAATTCCAGCATCTCCAAAATGGACAAGAAATCCTCTTCTTTCTCAGCTTGCAACACAGCTAGAGATCTTATGCCTTGGCTCCCTCACAGTTTTAATTGTTTCAATTGCTTCATCATTTCTCCTATACTGTCTCAATGTTCTTCAGTGCTGCTGGTAGAATGAATGTCTTCCATTTCTGGTAAAGACTCAAGTATGTTGTCCTCATCTTGCAGCTTGTTTTGATATAACTCCAATAACCTTCACAATCAAATAAACAACAAAATGTAATACGTTTTAGAAGGAAATAGAATTAAACACAAATCAGCTACCACCTTGAATCACTAACAACTGATCAATATGAGATATTGTATTTCTATATGCTCCAAACTGATGATTTACCAGTGCAGGTTAACTGCCGTTTATTCCTCCCCTACTGACTACTTCTACTGGGTGTCTGAGTGTTATTTTGTATAATCTTGTTGCAACTTTCCATCAAACTCTGCATAATCATTCTAGTTATGAATCTGGTACAGATCTAATTTGTTTTCTGAGACCTACCTATGCTACATGGGGCTTTCTCCCATTAGTGTGCACATTTGTGAACAAATGTAATGTTAATTTGTGAGGTGAGGGGCTTGCTTAGCCCGCTAGTATGCTCATTTGGGTGGACACATATGACAATAAGCATGTATATACTATATACAGTACGTACTGTAAAATTCAAGTAAAGAGTTTGGTATCTGAACTCTGAAACCCTGAACATGTTTAAACAGGGTTAAAGAGTTCTTTCATCAAATAGATGTTATGTACTGTCAAATTCAAATATACCACCAACAAAAATAATAATATCATACTACAAAAACTGAAAATTAAGCAGGAAAAATTGTTGTAAAATGCTCATTTACAAGTATCCAAGGAGGGATACTAACTTGATCAGGCAAAAGAAATCATCCATCAATCCACTATCCCTTTGAAGGTCTATAAACAAAACTCCATCATCATGGGGTGTCAAAAGAACCAATTCAATTCGGGTTTCTAGTCTAATAAAAAGCTGTATATTCTGCAATCTTCAATAGGAAGGATAAGCCCTAAAAAGAAGTCTATGGGCCAATAATCATAGTTTGGTTTGTACTTCAGTCATCATAGCCCGAATCATTTTGAACCAAAACAGAATCACAGTTAGGCCTGTCAACTATCCAAACCGATCCATGATCCAAAACCGATCCAAAACATTAACAGCCGGGTTTTTTTTTTTTCTGTTCACCACCATATAATCTATAATCTATAATCTTTATTAAAGTTGGGCATGCCCTTAAACAAATATTCTCTCTCTAAATTATAGAAATATTGATGCTCTAATTGAAGAGAATTTGATTAAAATTTAGAATTGAAGGGTCATTTTAGAACTTTTACACAATAGTTATTTAATAAGTCTATTTAAGTAATTTCACTCCAAATTAAATGTTTAAAGTTGACCAATATAAGATAAACACTAATTTGTAAACATCAAAAGCTGATCCATATGAAAAAAAATGATGCTTTAATTGAAGAGAATTTTGTTAAACCAAAATTAAAAGAAATCACATAACTAAAATTTATCCAAAATATGTTCAAAAATCAAAAGAAGTAAACACTATAACTTGGTTAAATCAATATGTTTACAAATAATTTGAAACCAAATCAATTGAACATCTTATCCAAAATATTGGCATTTTGTCAAAAGTTAAAATTAAATCTTTTGTTAAAAAAAATAAAAATATAATAATATAAGCAAAATAATTCAAGAATTTGGATCGTGAGTTTACACTCCAAATTAAAAATGCCAATTTATATTACTGAAATTGTTAAGAAAATTATATAGGTAAACAAATACGGTAAATAAATCCTCAAAAAATATTATAAAATGATAGCAATTTATTATTATTATTATTTCACATCACGTCTTCGATGACTACACCAAATATGAGAATACAATTTAAATGAATTTGATCTAAAAATTAAAAATAAAACCTTTGAAAATAAAAAAATAAATATTATACATGTATTCTTTTTTTTTTTTTTTTTTTTGGAGGTGTGAGGGGCGCTACAAAATTAATATGCAACATTTATTTTTTTCCCCTTTTTAGAAAAAGTAAAAGCCTAATGTTATATTCAACACAAACACCGAAAAACAATTGATCTATCAACCATTGCCTTCATATAGTCGACATTGTAATTCCCTGCACAATACAGTAGTTATGAAAAACATTATACAAACAAAGAAAACTCCTAAAAAATACAGTATTAATTAAAAATAAATCTTATGACTTGCATCAAATCAGGACAACAATAATTTTATGGAGGAATTTGGAAATAAATATACATATACGTAATAAAATTTTGCTTTCAATCAATTTCAATAGCAAAAATCAAAATCAAATTACAACATCTAAAACTATCACATATAAAATAGCACCCGTGTATTGCACGGGTTAAATAACTTGTTTTCTAATAGCAGCTAGACAAAAGCTAAAATAGATAAATAATTAATCGCCCTTAATTTTTTGAGTTTATCTTATACGCATCGCTGGAAACTAAACGCCTAAATAAAAAAAAGTCTAATCACTGTCTTTTGATTGAATCTTACTAAGAAAATCGCTACTATATTGGGGACTCTTGTTTGATCAAATCGATGAATAGTTGTCGATTTTTGCTAAATAAAAAATTGTCGATTCATCGCCGTATAATCGATATCCCGTTATTGTCTCATCGATTCATTGCTATATATTCGATATCCACTGATCGATTCGTGGCTATATAGTTGATATCTACTGATCGATTCTTTGATTCTTTACGATATAGTCTTTGAGGTGATTTATAGTTTAACACTTCAATAACAAAGCAAAGTAAATATCAAGAGAATAAGATTTCTTACACACCCTTGAAGATTTCATGAGCTGTAACGACCCGACCTATATCACCACCGATACTCTCCCCACTTAGCCACTGCGGACATTCGACAGTGTGGGGTTTTATGGGCAGCAGCATGCTTTCCAGAAAGTCACCCATCCTGAGACTACTCCCACCCGAGCACATTTAACTTCAGAGTTCTTTCGAATTCCGGAGCCATGTGAGCCCAAAAGACCTTGGTGATTATATATGACGGATCTATACATATATTCCAATATCAGGACATCCCCCTCTTAGTTACGTAAGACACACCCCCTCTGCAAACCACCTACCAACCCGTGGTGTTACATGAGCATGGAAAATTGTCATAGTTTTCTTGGGTAAGGGGTACTGATGATTTTTTTTTTTATGAATAATTTGACAAACAATTGTTTTTATTAAACCCAATTTTAATTCATTATCACTTCTCTTTTTTTTTTTGTTCTTTGATGTACCGTTCTTTCTTCTATATAGCTACACCGTTTAATCCATTTAATAGAAGAAAGTGAATAATCAATATTGTTCGGAACTATGGATTTGGAGAAGAAGACCAAAAAATCATGGCTGGGAATAGAAAAATAAGGTTGTGAATAGTGTTTCATTAAAACTAAAAGAATTCTATTTTAATGGGGGTGAACAACAAATAGCTCGGCTGTTAATAGCAGCGGTCATTCCAAATGGTTTTTGGATATCTATTATGTTTTTGGATCGGTTCGGATAGTCACAAAATAAACGATCGATCCAATCCAATATTAGAAGTTTAGAATGAAAAAGAAAAAAGTTCATCGATCTGTCTGAAACCCCATTTCTATTCTCTTCGTTTTCTTGAAAATTCCAATCGATCTCTCTTCCCAAGTTTTACCTTCTCAACTCGCAAGAATTTTGATTACATCAAATAACTCCAGTTCGGGATTCTGGTTAAATTTTAAAGATGAAGATCGGACGTGTTAATTGGTTTCGGTTTTAATTTCAAACATTGCTACTGCTTGTTCTTCGATTTTGGCTAAATTTCTTTATTTCAAGAATTCAAATCTTTACACAATTAGCAAAAATATTTTTTATTTTTAAAAGGAAAAAATCAATTAATTTTTCATTTAAAGTGGAGAAAAAAATGATTTTACATTTAAAATGGAGAAAAAAAAAATCATTGCAAGGAGATGTAAATCTTACCTACCCGGCTACCCTTGTTGCCAACTGAACTCAATGGTAAGTAGTTTTCTCATTCATTTTTTTTTTTTTGAGATTTTTGGACATACCCCCATTTGAAAATCGAAATTTGAGATACCCGATTTAAAAAAAAAATTGAGATACCCCCATTTCAAAACAGAAGAGCTTTACATCCGTAGGTGAGTTTTATGATGGATGGCTAAGATAACACATCTTGAATTGGGGGATATCTCAAATTTTTTTTCAAATGGGGTATCTCAAATTTCGACTATGTACAAAAATCTCTTTTTTTTTCTCTCTTTGAGTCATTTTATCAGATACCTAAAATGCAAATGTAAGCGACTGCTGTCGCATTTTATTTTTCTTATAGGTATACAAATTTGGCATGGTATACCCTACTTAACATATCATTTTTGGTACTGAATAGTGAATACAGCATGTCCATCTGAAAATATAAATGAAACTTTTTTTTTTTTTAATCTTAAGCCAACTGGAAATTCTTTATTTGCAAGTGTTTGGTGTAGGTTAGAACATCAACATTTATAAGTCAATTACTTCATGTGATCATGTCAACTATCATTCTGATTGATGCCAGCACTTTCTTAATTGCAAGTCACATTGTGATTTTCAAGCAATAATAAGAATATATGAAATAATACCACTACGGCACTACCTATAGTTTTTTTTTATGAAATAGAACTGTTATCACCGCGTTTTTTTTATGTTTAAAATAAGGTAAGCAATAACATTACAGATAGAGTACTAACATCTATAAGATCTTCCAACTGAGTTGATTCATTTGATAAGATTACAACCAACATAGCTGAGTCAGTTGTTTCATTTGTTGTGGAAAGACTCGATGAAGTGAAACCGGCACTAAGTTGTTTGACATTAATTTTGTGACATTGGATGTCCATGGTTATCTCGCCTTGAGTTCATTGTTAGGAAAACCAAGTTGTACGCGCATCGTTCCGAGTCTGTGTCCTCGCGTCCTTTTGTCAAAAGTGAGTTTTTGGGTTTAGGACGTACGTACCTAGTTAGGGCGTACGTACGTCATGTTAGGCAGCAAACATGTTTTGGTCAGGACGTACGTACCTAGTTAGGGCGTTCGTACGTCCAAGCAGGCAGCGAACTTTTACAGTATGGGACGTACGAACGTTGTTTCGACGTACGTACGTCCAATGTGGATTTCAGCAATTCCGGCCCATTTTGTGTGTCTTCCAACCCTAACTATATATAGGGTTTCTCCACCAAAGAACAATTGAGTTCTTTGGCCGTCCAATTGATCTCTAGTCTTGGAGTTTGTTTAGGTTTTGGTTTATGTTGTTTTGGTGATTGAACTCATCTTCTTCTTCCTTCTTCCCCATTCATCTTCTTCTTCATTATTGTTTATATTGATTTAGCTTCGAGTCTTCTTGTGTGTTCATCAAGAAGTCGAGTATCCTTGTGTGTTCATCAAGGAACTCTGGTGTAAGCTTGTTTCATAGTTCGGCTTCGAGTCTTCTTGTGTGTTCATCAAGAAGTCGAGTGTCTTGTGCGTACATCAAGGTGCTCTGGTGAAGTCAAGGTGTTAGAGATAACCAGGAGTGTCAACTCGCAGTGATTGCAGGTAGTTGATAGGTTTGTAAATCTCTTTTCATCTAGTGGATTTATTTGTTGTCGCAAGGACAACCGTGGACGTTTCCCATATTGGGTTTTACCACGTTAATATCGTGTGTTCTTTATTTGTTTATTGTTTTATTGTTTGCTTTACTATTGTTATATTGCACATATTTTGGGTTCTCATGAAGTGCTTATTCAAGAAGTTGCTTTCTTGAAAGGGGCCGAAAAGAGCCTAGGGGGATCAGAAGCTTCTTAAAAGATGCCGATGCAAAGCAACATGAAAACGAAGGAATCAACACCTGGGTTGCTGATGTCAGAGATGTCGCTTATGACATTGATGATACCAGATGAAAAATTCTGTGTGGTTTCCACTCTCCATTGTTGGGATGGGTGGTCTTGGTAAGACTACTCTTGCTACACGAGCTTACAATCACAAGGACGTGGAACATCATTTCTGTTGTGCGCAGCGGAAGCTTATGCACCAATACCCAAGATTGTTTTAGTGTGTGAATCAAACAAAACCAAAACAAACAAACACAAACACAAGATTTACGTGGTTCGGCTAATATTGCCTACGTCCACGGACAAAACAACAATCTTCCTTATAGAGACGATTATACAAGCCCTCACGAAGAAACCAAAGTGTTCTTCCTCACAAGAGTTCTCTCAAACTCACCAATGGCTTCTCACAATCTCTCTCTCACATGAAGATTAGGTTTTCCAACCTTCTCAATTGGCTTTATAACATAGCCATACAAACACACACGAAATGTGCTTAAACAGGCCCATATCAGCAAAAGCAAGGAAGGACGTACGTACGTCGAATACACGTTCGTACGTTCAGCTTCAAAACAAACATCTGTGATACGGGACGTACGTACGCCCTAACTACGTACGTACGTTCCCAACCAAAAAACTTCCCTTCATCCAAAAAATCCAACAATTCTCCACCTCGGCGAAGATTCAATAAATCTAAGCCGACACCAAGTCCCAAACTCCCACACTTGTCCCGAAGGACCAAAACGGTTGCACCACCTCATGGTTACCTACGTACCCTTCTTCTAAGGGATCAAACCTTCGTAGTTCACTCCAATGACATCTATACGATGCCCATCATACCCCCGAGGGGTCAAATCCCATAAAGAGGCCAAATCAAAACAAATGCCCACCAATGCCCGTAGAGGGCCAACAACCATAATCCAAAGCAATGGGGTCCAAACTACCAAATACTATCTCCACTTTATGACCACAACCGACTGAAGATGAGTATGAATCAACACCCCGAAACCTACAAAGGTCTCCAAACAACGGCTTCACAGCTACAATTGGCTCATGGGCTTGAACCTTCAAACAAACATCCGTGGCTAGCAAACTAACATCAGCTGTGTTACCAGACAAACTTTCATAAGGAGCGGCATCAATCTCCACCTGCTGAGATATCTCTTCCAACTTCAAACTATCATTCAAACAAGGATGCCCAAAACAAACTTTACGTACCTTACCACCATTCAACAAGCCATGCTTGCCGATACGCCTACCAAAGCCACAATCAACCAAACAATCTGACAAACTGGGAGGAGTCAAACAATCCACCAAATGTGAAGAAGAATCTCCACCACAACCAACAACACTACCGTTAAGATAGTACAAATTTCGTTGCCTTGTCCCTCTCATAACAACCAAAGCACCAGAAACAACCTTTAGAGCCCCATTTTGCAGAACAATCTTCATACCTTCAGACTCTAAAGTTCCAACAGAGATGAGATTCACCTCCAATTCCGGAACATACCGGATACCAACTAATTCTTTAACTGTACCATTTTCCAACTTCAACTTGATAGTTCCCACACCAAGTGTTTTCATGTGACGACCATCACCTAACACAACATCATCACAGTCTAGCTTTTGAAAACTAGCAAACAAATCTCTACTGTGACACAAATGGTGAAAACTTGCAGAATCCATAATCCACCCTTGAGTGGAGCAATCAACCATAACAGCCAAAGAATAATTTGAATCATCATCACTATCATCAGCATGTGCAACATTTACCTTATTATCTTTGGAAGACACAGAATCTTCCTTCTTTGACAACTAGGGACAATCAACCTTCTAATGGCCTTTTCCATGACAAAAGGCACACTCATCCTTTGCTAGAGGTCTACCTCTAGACTTTGATCGAGATCTTCCTCCGCTACCAGTAGTACGATCATTGGATCGTCCCCTTACCATCAAAGCCTCGGACGTTGAACCTGAACCCCTATGGATTTCTTTGTCCTTGCGCCTGCATTCATAGTTCAGTAACGTCGTTGCTACATCAGCATACTTAACAGATTCTTTCCCCGTCAACAAAGTGGTGGACAAGTGGTCATATTCATCGGGGAGAGAGTTCAAAAGACATAGAGACTTGTCATTATCACTGACAACCTCATCCAAATTCAATAGGTCAACAATAAGCCTATTGAATTCATCCAGATGTTCGGACAAAGAAATACCAGGTCTCATATCGATGCGGAAGATCCTCTTCTTCAGAAACAGCTTGGTTTCTAAACTTTTCTTCATATACATATCAGCCAATTTCTTCCACAACTCCTTAGCAGACGTTTCTTTCATCACCGAGTATTTCTGGTCCTTTTCCAAACAAAGGCGAATCACGCCACAAACTTGCCAATTCAATTTCAACCAATCATTTTCTTTCATCTTTTCGGGTTTATCACCCAAAGCATCTTCCAAACCTTGCTGAGCAAGCAAATCCAGAACTTCGCACTGCCACATGCCGAAGTTGTTTCTACCATTAAATTTCTCAATGTCAAACTTCAAAGATGACACTCTTCCATTCTTACTCGAAGATGGGTCTGACATTACTAATCACTTTCACACACTAAACAATCACCAATCGAAGGTAAACAAATCTGAAATTCACACGGGAATTTCAACAAACACCTTCTTGACAACCCACGGATACAAGATAGAACTTTTGCCTTAAACCACAAATAAGAAACTCACCTGCAGAAATTTCTTCAAAACCTTAAAGGCTCTCAAGATCTAGCCTGCAGCTCTGATGCCACTTGTTGTGCGCAGCGGAAGCTTATGCACCAATACCCAAGATTGTTCTAGTGTGTGAATCAAACAAAACCAAAACAAACAAACACAAACACAAGATTTACGTGGTTCGGCTAATATTGCCTACGTCCGGACAAAACAACAATCTTCCTTATAGAGACGATTATACAAGCCCTCACGAAGAAACCAAAGTGTTCTTCCTCACAAGAGTTCTCTCAAACTCACCAATGGCTTCTCACAATCTCTCTCTCACATGAAGATTAGGTTTTCCAACCTTCTCAATTGGCTTTATAACATAGCCATACAAACACACACGAAATGGGTTTAAACAGGCCCATATCAGCAAAAGCAAAGAAGGACGTACGTACGTCGAATACACGTTCGTACGTTCAGCTTCAAAACAAACATCTGTGATACGGGACGTACGTACGCCCTAACTACGTACGTACGTTCCCAACCAAAAAAACTTCCCTTCATCCAAAAAATCCAACAATTTCGACATCCAAGCCTGGACATTTGTTTTACAACAATATAGAGCAGAAGATGTTTTGCAAGAGATCTTAATAAAAGTAATTAAGTTCTCTAACCAGTGAAAAAATGAAAGAGATGAAAGCAGTGGAATTGGTCGAAAATATTTATAACTACTTAAAAAGTAGGCGATATTTGGTGGTTCTCGATGATATATGGAGCAAGGAGGCTTGGGATATTTTAAAACCAGGTTTCCCCAAAGGAGCTAAGGGAAGTAAAGTACTACTCACTACACGAATCATAGACATTGCTGTCTATGCAGATCCATGGAGCCGTCCCTTTGAACTTAGATTCTTGACTAATGAAGAAAGTTGGATTTTTTTTGCAATAAAGCATTTTCTGTAAATTCTAGAAGGTCTTTATCAAGTGATTTTGAGAAATGTGGAAGAGAGATGGTGAACAAATGTAGTGGTCTTCCTTTATCAGCTGTCATCCTTGGTGGAGTACTAGCAACAAAAATGTCACTGAACGAGTGGGAGACTGTCTTGAAAGACATTAATGTGTACATAAGCAGATGTCACAATGGTGTCTTGGTGGTATTAACTTTAAGCTACAATGATCTGCCTTATCACTTGAAACCCTTGTTTCTGTGTTTGGGGCTTTTCCCAGAAGATTTCCACATCCATATCAAGACTGTTGTTCGGCTGTGGGTTGCCGAAAATATAGCTAGGCAGGAACCAGAAGTTCAAGAAAGTGTGGAGAAAGTGGGCAAATGATACTTTGATGAATTAATTCAAAGATGCATGGTTCAAATTATTTCAAGATATTTAAATGGGAAAGCCAAGACATGTCAACTGCACGATAGGATGCGAGATTTGTGCATTGTGCAGGCAAAGAAAGAGAATTTCTTTGAGATGATCAAGGTTGTTTACACAGTCAGCATCTCCGAATTGGCAATTCTGAATAGCTCTTAAAGGTAAGGTGCATGCACAGTGGACCATGGATAGAGATGGATCTCCCGAACTTGACAGAACTGAAGAAACTGGGGATTGATAAAATATCTAAGAAACTTCAGAGGGTGGTATTCAAGTATTCTCTTAGGTCGAGCAAACTTCAATCTCTGTCATTATGTGCAATGTCAGAATTTGAAGGCTTGGAACTACTTTCTAACAATCATCAACTACTGAAGCTAAACCTGAGTGGCAGAATCGATTATCTGCCCTCTCATTGGGCTCCCAACCTCACCAGATTATATTTGAGAGATTCTCATTTCAAAGAATCCAATGCCAATATTGGAGAATTGGCAACACCTATGGTCCCTTTATCTGCAGTCCTCGTGGGAGTACAATTGGAAGAAAATGGTATGTTCTGCAAAAGGTTTTCCTCAACTCCAGTATCTCACTTTGGAATGTGTACACAGTTTTGATGAGTGGGAAGTGGAAGAAGGAGCAATGCCATCTCTTACAATTCTAAGGATCGATGATTGTCATACGATAAAGAAGGTTCCCGATGGATTGAGGTTTGTAACTACACTCAGAACTTTGCAGATAAACGCCGTGCCAAGGAAATTTAGTGACAGGACTAATCAAGGAGGAGAAGACTGGTGCTGTGTGCAACACATTACTTCCATCACAGTTACAAGGTTATTCGAATTGTGGGAGTAATAACTAATGTTCTTACATTGGTATCATTTTCATCATTACACCTAGTTGCTTGGGTTTTGTAAGCAACACCTCCTTGTAGAAAAATGCTTCATGTATGGCTCGCTGCTTGTTATACAGCCTTTTCAAAGGAAATGCAAATGCATTTCTTTTTGTTGTCCCTCTTCCAAATAGAAATGGCAGACTTTTATGTATGTGTGTGTATTAAATTTATCTTCAAAATTCATTGAATAGGAAACCTTCTCATGTGCAGCTGTCTATGCCCATTGGCATGAAAAAGAGAGAGATGCATATGGATTACTGCTGACGTAAAGATGGAGAGATGCAATGACAGCACAAACTCAAGATAGCAGAGGATACACCAGCCAATAGACTAATCATCAGTAATAACAACAGTTTTGAGAAACAGGTTTCCTATAAAATGCCACTATGCCAGTGAAACCCTCTCCCAGGGTATGATCATGTTGAATGCTGATGGAGCAACTAATAGTAAAGGAGTCACATAAGGAGGTTTGTTTAGGGATTCAAATGGAGCTGTTGTAATGGGTACATGCTCATGTTCAGGGAAGTATGAATATGTTCTGTCAGTAAACGGATGTGCTTATACTAAACTGAAACGACCTTCGTAGCATAGATGGCTATATCGTTTTTCTGCTAATAGTGAGGATTTGTTGATGGGAGACAGGAAGTTTGATATCCTAGTCCACAGTTTGCCTAAACCGTATTATAATAAAATTATCATAGAGTTTAAAGGAAGAAGATGGAGAAGATTGCGCCGATTCAATGAAGATGGCTAGTGTAACACCCCGGGTCGGCAGGTGATTTGCTGAGGGGGTGGGTCCTACGGCACCTAAGAGGGGGATGTCCTGACATTGGAATATAGGTATAGATCCGTCATATATTATCACCAAGGCCTTTTGGGCTCACTTGGCTCCAGAGTTCGAAAGAACTCTGGAGTTAAGCGTGCTCGGGTAGGAGTAATCTCAGCCTGGGTGACCCCCTGGGAAGCAAGCTGCTGCCCAATAAAACCACACACCGTCGGATGTCCGCAGTGGCACTACAGCTAGATTCTTCTTGCTTCTTTACAAAAATTATTTTATTTACAACATAAGAATTTCTTCCTTTTTCAGGTTCTGTCTAATTTCTTTCCTATACATAGCCGACGAAAATTGTTTACAAAATTCGAAGATTTCGGTCGAAATTCACACTTTTTTGTGATATTTTTGGACAGCTCCGGATTTCATCTTTGCTTGGTAGTGTCGGAGCTTATGTTCTAAATTGAGAGACTATATCAATTTCAGCCATGTGTATAGGGAAAGTAATCAAGCAGCTGATTACTTAGCTAGCCTTGAATGTTGCAGTGTTCTCTGAAGCTTATAAGCATAAGGGCTATTTTGTATTTGGTCCCTCTAGAAGATGGCTAATTAGTATGTGGTATAGAGTTTTTCGTTAATTAGCAAATAGTCCCAAAAGCGTTACTTTACTGTTAGTCAACGCAGTTGACTTGAGTCAAACCATTCATATTTTTTTAATGTCCATACTGCCCTTTCACGTGTTTTTCATGTGACACAACTTAAAACTCAAAAAACTGAATTTTTGCTCTCCACATGTCACTGCTTCATTGGTTGACTCAATCCAAAGTTAGATATTAAGCCACATGGTTTACTACGTCAATCGAGGATCTTGATTTGATCAAAGGGACTAAATGGCAAAACCCTAACTTCCTTTACTTTCTTTTTCAATTTAAACTCCATCATCACCAACCTCATATTTCAACTTTTTTTTTTTTCCTTTATTCATATTATTTTGGTATTGTATTTCAATTTCTATTGCTTGACAAGAACATAATTGGTATTAGGTTTTCAAATTGTTAGTGAAGAACAATGGGTATTGGGTTTTCAATTAATTGCTTGATAAAAACAATGGTATTAGATTTTCAAATTGTTAAAGAAGAACAATGGGTTTTGGGTTTTCAATTTCAATTGTTTGACAAGAAGAATGTGTTTTTAATTTTTTACAAGAAGAGTGACTTTTTAGTTTCAATTGCTTGACATGAAAAATGGCTTTCAATCTTGATTTTGAGGTTGGATTTTGTTGATTTTGTATCGAGGATTTGAGGGTTGTTAGAATTTTTCTTCAACTTTTTTTGTGTTGATATATACTATATAGATTGGTATATTAATGGTGATGGTAAAAATAGGATATTATTGTCTATCACTCTATCTTTTAATTTTAAATTTTATTATTTTGATTATTTATTTTAATTTTTATATGTTTAATTAATTTAGTTTTGGACCATTGGATCAAGCATAGATGATGATATATCTAGTGGTTGTTTTATAAAAATTCATATCAAAGGGTATTATAGGTATTTAAAAAAATTGGATGGTTTGGCCTCAGTCAACCTGATTGACTAACAGTCAACTGACAGAAATAGGACCAAACACTAATAAACTAAAAACTCTATACCACATGCTAATTATCCGTCTTCTAGAGGGACCAAATACAAAATATAACATTATCAGTAAACAATAATGATCATGAATCATATAATTAATCACTACACATACCTTTGTCCATAGCAATTGATGATTTGAGAAGTTGCACAAGATCTAGGTTTCTCTCTCCTTGCCTCTAAAACCTTAATATGTGTTGTAATAGTAAGTGTATGAGGATGGAGATCATACACCAATTTATAGAGGTGGAGAGGGGACCTAAATCTACAAACCTAAGCCCATTAGATCTAGACCGTCCATCATAGTTAAGATCTACGGTAGATATGACTTCCACATAACCTATTACTAATTAGCTTATTTCTATATTAAACCAAGGTTAAAGGTACATGGACCACATTATGGGTTGGGGTTTATATGTGGAAATTCCAACAGTCTCCCACTTGGTCCATAGTAAAATCTTACATACGGTTTAATGTAGAATACATAAGGCGCGCAATAAGAGCTAAATTAGTTTCCGAAATGGTTATCATAATATGGTCATTAATTAAACCACTAATATGAGTCATGGTGGTTCCACATCGCATAAATGACATGGTTCCTTCCATGTACTACGATATCAACAATTTAATTAACTAGGTCTATAAGCGGAAGTACCAATAATGGTCCAGTAATGTCTTCGTAAAAGACTATTTCTATCAACAATTATCCATTCACATACATGTACATAAACAATGGAAAACAGAAAATTCAGAACTTAATCAATAATAATGAGCTCAAAATAATGTCAAATAATAAGCACTAAGTAATCCACAAATAATTAACTTATGGGTTACATTCAAAACCCAACTTGTTAACATGATTCTAGAATATCATTATTTCTAGTTCTTAAGTTAGTGGATTTACTAACACGTGTACTAATGTGTTCCATTGACACTCACTTGTTCTAAACTTAAGCCATAATCAATAGGTATTTTATATCATGTGCTAAACATTAGAATACCTATCATTCTTACAAAGGCATATAGTTGCAACATTATTACAATAAAATTCAAACGATTTAGAAATCAATAACTCTAAGTTATGATATAAAGTTTTGCAACTATACAACATTGCATGTAGCTTTACAACATGCTACAAATTCGGCTTCTATGGTGGGTGAAACAATAATGTTTTATCGACTATCCACACACCCATTAAATTCCGAATTTGTAAAACCAATCACCTCAAGGTGATTAAATCTCTTAAAATATGAGCATACGGTTTCTCTTTCATTCGTTCTTGTTCCAATTCATTCATAGGATCTTGATTTAATTCAAATATTCTCCCTCTGAATTGGAACATCATTACAATTATGCCTTAACACATTAAATCTATCCAAAACTTTATTAATAAAATCTTTCTGAGACGTTCCAACAATTATTGTGATCAATCCCGAAATATTTTTATTTCTATCACATATGACGCATCACCATAACTTTCATTGCAAAGTGTTTAGACAGAAAAAATGTTTACATAAATGAAAATCACTGCTGCGAAACAATAAATCATCAACATACATAATCAAAATAATAAACGTACTCCCACTGAACTTTGGGTATGTACATTAAACCCAAAGGTATGATACTATTAATCATTAGGTACCATTTTTGAGAAGCTTGTTTTAAGTCTGTATATTGACTTCTTTAACAAATAGATTATTTGTTCTTATCCTTCCTTTATGAAGTTGTGTGGCTAATTAAACCATGTAGACTTTATCCAAACTTTCATTCAAAATATCATTTTCACATTTATTTGGTGTAACTCTAAATCGAAATGAGTCACCAATGCCATAATGATTCTAAGATAATTCTTCTTTAACACATAAGTGAAGGTTTCACGAGAAAGTATTGCCACCATATTGAATAAATTGTTTGGATACAAGTCTTGCTTTATGGCATTCAATAGAACCTTTTGACTCAATTCTACTAACCCCAGACTTAGTTAAAATCCACACTTAATTTATCTCTTCATTCATGGCATGAATCTTTTAATCAGAATTACTATAAGTAATGGCTTGTGAAAATGTAACTAGATCATTAAATTCAAATTCTTGTAAATACAACACGTGATCATCCAAAGTAGCTGGTCATGATCTTTAAGATCTTTTTAATGCTACTTCTTGTGTGTGTTTACATTCAGTTCAATGACATTAATTTCATTAAGTGGTTGAGGATCAACTTGTTGTTTATTGTTGTTAAGCGGTGCAACAACATGAGAAACAACAGAAGTAACAATAATATCATTACAAAATTGAGGTAACAAAATTGGTACCATAATTTCTTTAATGATTACCTCTTTGATATGATCACTCCCACTTATTTTGTCATTCATAATGAATCAATAATTTCCAGTTTCAATAATTCTAGTGGTATGGTTAGGATAGTAAAATCTATACCCTTTGGACTTTTCTGGATAAACCCTAAATGTGTAAATGTCTTGAACTAGGTTTCCATCTTTTCGACATTTCAAAAGGTGTTTTTGTAACTACCTTAATAGGAACCCAATTCAATATATACACTTCAGTTTATAAAGTATACATCCACAATGATATGGGTAAATTAGAATTACACATCATACTTCAAACCATATTCATAAGGGTTTGATTATGCCTTTGAGCTACACCATTCTGTCATGGAGAACCAGACATTGTGTATTAGGCACAAATTCCTAACCGTTCTAGAAGTTTGGCAACCGGGATGTTGTCCCGTGTCATAGATCATACTTTCCAAGAAATTCACTACCTCTATTAAAATGTATAGTTTCCACCTTTCTATTTAATTGTCTCTTAACTTCAGTTATGTAAATTTCAATAACATTTACATATGAGACTTATTATGCTATAGATAGATACAATAACGAGAAAAAAATCATCAATAAAGGTAATGAAATACTTTTCTCCACCAAAATATGGAACATCAAAAGTCCACATATGTCTATTTGAATTATTTCAAGAAGCGTACTTCCTATGGCTCTTCTTAGTGTGTTTGGTTTGCTTGACTTAATGCATTCCACACACACACACACACACACACACCAAAATTAGTAAAGTTAAGGTTCGGGAAAACTCCTTCTTTTACTAGTCTACTTTTCATCTAGATGTATAATCCAGTCTTTTATGCCATAATAAAGATAAACATTAATCATAATCAATTCACTAAGGGTTAGGAATACCAATTAAGTTTGATCGAACCATACTAAAACCAAAAGCTTACCTTTTATATCAAACAAACGCCATATTCACGTAAATGGCATTGGCACACACATAGTGTATATCCAAACACAATAAGAGAATTGTTCATTCAACTTCTTGAAACATGAATTAAGCTTGAGTGACATGATTATAATGTTGTTTAAGCCTTGCCTATACTTGAACTAGTAGTCTCGTCATTTAATTCACATTCCACTTGTCTTTAATAGTGTAATAGTGAAACTGAACATACTATGTAGGCAAGAAATTTAGAACAAATTGAAGGACAAAGTAATCATCCACTAACATGTCTAAATTCTTTAATTTAACAACTAAATTGGGAAACTCAAGGATACAATCATGCATACTATGAGTACTATGAATAGTAATCAGTTCAACAATTAACTTTTTAGCTAGCAGTGTGAAAATGATTCTTAATATTATTCATCAACAATTATTCACATAAACATTTAGTTTAATTTGCATGTTCAATCTAGTTCACGCATAATGCATAATTTTCTCCTTTTTACTGCTTTTATAAAATAACAGTAGATTCAACAATAAGGAAATATATGCCAAGATCTAGAACTCCCACTAAAATCAACTAGACTTATTCATTCTAGTTCATTAGTTTTATTAAGGATAAAACATACAAAATATACGAAATACAAGAATAATAGAACGAGAAAAATAAACATGCTCACAACATTAGTCAACACATTAATTAAACAATATGACTAAGATTTTTAGTAATACTATAAATGGGTGACATATCATATGATCAAAATAAGCATGGTATATGTGGATATCCTACACTCATTTAATCACAAATACGTGCAACCCCTTAAGTTTATCCAATGTAACATATGCTTGATCTACCTGTGGGTAGCTCAATAATGCAAGTGAATAAATAGGCAATAAGGTACTGAGTCTAACATTCAACACAATATTTAGTTCACTGTGGTGAAAAACTAAATCATAATATGAATGTTCAAAGAAGTTTGAATATTCATTAAACATATTGGAATCACTGCGGTGGATACCAATATAAAACTTGATATGAATATAAAACGGAAAACAATATCCATAATCGTAATTGGTTCACTGTGGTGATACCAAATCATGATGATATGAACCTTAAGGGAATAAACATGCATCTGAATAAATGCTACAATATCAAAATATCATAATGCATCTTAATCATAAGAAGTGCACAATCTAATAAATTCAACTAAGGCACATGCATAATATGGGTCTTAAAAGGAAAGAATAATCATAAGGCATGCAAGTAAGAATAATCATAAGTGTATGATCTCCATCCTCATACACTTACTATTACAACACATATTAAGGTTTTAGAGGCAAGGAGAGAGAAACCTAGATCTTGTGCAACTTCTCAAATCATCAATCATAAAAATAAGAATTACTGTTTTCTTTATTGCGGAATCATAATAAACAGTATTAAATTAAACGAGGACGATAGAACTAATAACATGATTCAAATTGGCGACTGATACCACATATAAGCATAATAACATTATCAATAAACAATAATGATCATGAATCATATAATTAATCACTACACATACCTTTGTCCATAGCAATTGATGATTTGAGAAGTTGCACAAGATCTAGGTTTCTCTCTCCTTGCCTCTAAAACCTTAATATGTGTTGTAATAGTAAGTGTATGAGGATGGAGATCATACACCAATTTATAGAGGTGGAGAGGGGACCTAAATCTACAAACCTAAGCCCATTAGATCTAGACCGTCCATCATAGTTAAGATCTACGGTAGATATGACTTCCACATAACCTATTACTAATTAGCTTATTTCTATATTAAACCAAGGTTAAAGGTACATGGACCACATTATGGGTTGGGCTTTATATGTGGAAATTCCAACAAAGCTCTCTATTTGTGTTTTGATGACAGAAAAGGAGCATGAATTTCAGTATAGCAGTCAGATTGAGCTCATCAGATTTCAAAATATGGTGAACGCAATAACCTGACGAGTTCATGCTCTCCTTTTAGGTTTTTACTTCAGCAACTACTGAAGTACCTAGAGTCCGTTAATAGCTTTGATTTTAGGCTTGTACATATTATCATGTTTTGTTTTTGGAACCGTTCTCTATTAAGAACAAATAAATAATGTAAGATCTGAGCTATTGAGTTGAATTCAAGTTTCTACAATTTTATCCAGCTTACTACAGTATACTGCTCACTCCACAATTTTTCATTGTTGTCCATTCCAGGTCATTGTATATAAAATACTTACAGAGAATACACATTACAAAGCTTCTGTCAAAACTCTGCCGCATCCATATATGGAAGAAGCTGCCTTGCATGAGGGGCGACGACTATATTTCAAAGTTAAAACGTAAAAGGTATATCTGACTGAAAGCAGATTAACATAGTCAGAGTATTAGTCTTTTAGCAATTAGTTACTCTTTCTGATAGTTCTATTCCAACTAACATTGCTTTCAACAAGGGCTTATTTTTCGCAGAGGTGACACAGCACAAAACTGGCCAAATCATTTGACAGTTTGGAGCATTTGCTATTAAGATGCCCAAAATAATTGCAGCTCTAACATGCTTTAGTATTCCATATCTATGTTGTACTCTTATCTGTCACCTTGTTAGTAATATTCCCCAATTATGGTTCAAAGCATGAAGGAACAATGTGTCTCTCCTTGTCTGTAAGTTCTATATGCAACCTATCTTATCATACTGGCAATGTAGCTACAGCTAGTATCACCATTCGTCCAAATATGATTGGTCATTCAAACCTACTAAATATACCCATAACAAAATTGTGTTATTCTTCCTCTTGTTTTCTGTCTCTTCCTGTCTTCCGGTCATTGCCATGTCACAACCGCAAATAATCTGCATGCAATAAAAACTGGACAATGCTCTAGGCCAGACTACTTCATCGTATTCATGGTAGAACATAAAGTCAACAAATCATAGTAAAAAGCCATATCGTAGTGTCCTATAGTCTTTCAGTGTCCTATAGTCTTTCAGTGCTTCTTTAGAGGTTCCACGGCTAAGGTTTATGGAAGTCTCTTCTAAATTAAAACCTGCTTGGCAACCATTTCATCCACGATACCTTATGGCCAATAATCTCTGCAGACACTTCTGCAAGCCATATGATGTAGGAACAATGGAGTTTGAACTTTAGAGTGATATAAGGATTTACTTTGAAGGAAAAAAAAAAAATGAAACAAGCATTTGCGTGCAGAATCTTTCTTTAAGTAAACCATATCACATCTATAAAACCTAATAAATCTGTTAATCAGATTGCTTTTAGGATGTTATAGCTCAAATAGTTAAGTTCTGTTCAAATCGAGATTCTAAGATTATAGAACGAAACCATGCTTGCACAAACATACTGAACTAATGCTGAAAAATATAACAAAGGTAAAAGAAACAAGATCATGATGTCTAGATACTAACTGTTCTCTCTCATTAATAAAAGAAGAAAGAGACGCATACAAACTCCCGACGAGGGGTATATACAATCTAATTATAAGACAGTAACAAAACTAATGGTGATGAACTATCGCGAGGGGAGATCACAAAACTGTCTCCTGCCTCCATAGTCTCACACATCTAACTACTTCAACTACATAACGAAGCCAAACATCTCCATAACATCACCAAAAGGCAAGAGCAACATGAACAGCTCTTCTGTAAAGGATTTGCAACTGAACTGCGAAAATGAGCGCTCTGCATGCCAATGAAAAGAAGGCAGGGGAGGACATAATTCCGCAAAATCTTTTTAAACCCGAAAGGAAAATGGATAAAGATGTGACAAAAAGGAAGACAACTAAGGAAAATAAAGATAATTACAACACTCCTATGGTATCACTGGTTGTCGAAAAATATGCAAACAGTGAGACTATGAGGGGTTCATCTACTAACAGGACACACTGAGTTCTTCCAAAAACCGAACTTGTGTGTGTTTTGAAAAGAAAGAAAATGAAAGATAAAGAAGAAGAGAATTAGGTATGACTAGCAAATGATATATTACTAATCCTCCCAAAAGAACTTCATTGAAGAAGCTGAAGATGAAGAAGCTGAGGGCATGTTATAGTGTTCTTGTGGAAAATCAGAACTGTTGAATTGAAGTGGTTGAGAATTAGGTATGTTCAAATGAGATTGAAGAAACTGGTTATTTGTAGAATCAAAATTATCCCAAACAGGACTACTTGGACCCCAACCAGTTGGTATGTTATTGAACCAAGAATCATTCATATCATTCCAAACCAAATCCGGAGAAATCGAAAGACCTTCACCTGGTATAGAAGTAGTTGTGAGCTCCTGCTGAGCTTCACTACTAGCCGTAACCTCACTCAAATCCAATCCAGAAGAAGAGTTTTCCTGAGAATCAGGCTTATCTAGATCATCATTGAAACTATCTTGAGGTATAGGCGTAATCTCCATATACTGAGAAGGCGGCGAATCCAGGACTTGTTGAGGTTGATAAGGCTGTTCAGCCTGCACAATGTCTTGTGAATTAGGTACTGAAGACGGTGGGGGCACTGTCGTCGCTGCCTGATCACTGTTATTCCTACCAAGGAAGAGGTGGGGGAAATTAAGCCGAGCATTCTCTCCACGCAATTTGAAAGCCTCACGATCGTAAGCCAAGGCGGCATCTTCGGCTGTATCAAATGTGCCGAGCCAAAGGCGAGTTCTATTGCGAGGAAGACGAATTTCAGCTACCCATTTTCCCCAATGACGTTGTCTTACACCTCTATAAAGCTTAGTAGAAGTAGATGTAAATGGCATTGGATTCTTGAACATAGTTCTTCCATCATGACCAAATTTATTCATCATCATCATCCTTCCACGAGGACTAAGATGAAGTGTATCACTCCAATACTGAAGTAATTGCTGTTGTTGCTGCTGCTGTAATGTCGAATAACCTGGTTGATTCGACGCGAAAGAAATCATCTGCTGCTGATTCAAATACTGTTGTTGTTGTTGCTGTTGCTGCAGTGGTAATGGTGATGGATGAAACTGAGGAATAGGTTGTGGTCCATCATAAGAAAAAGGGAAAACAAGTCTTGAAGAAGAAGGACCAGTTGTAGTTGAAGAAGAAGAAGGTGAATTAGAAGGGGTTTGATGTTCTGGACTTTTGACCTTTTTTACAGGTCTAGGTGACATAGAAGTCTCTTCAAAAACTGACTTCCATTGTTGTCTTTCTATACTACCAAGATCCAAAGTTTTCTCACACCCTTTTCTTGATCTACTACTACTACTAGTACTGTTCTTAGCTGATGTTGTTGCTGCCATGTCTCCCTACCACAAAAACTACCAAAATGATGATGAAAGAAGAAGAAGTATATATGTCTATATTATGACCTATATACAAGGAATTAAGAGATGGGTTGCAATTAAAACTAACAAACTGATCAAAATAATAAATACCCAAATTCTGAATTTGTTAACAAAAAATTTGAAGAAATGATGAAAATGAAAAATACCCAAATCAAAATTATGATAAAAATTACTTAAAACATAGAATGAAAAAAATACCCAGATTGATTTTTGGTCAATAAATGAAGAAAAGAGGAAAGTGGTTGAGTTTAGAGTTGATTTGAATCAAAGAAAACCAGGAATCAAATGAACATGATTCATCAAACAACCCATCATAAAATAAATAAACAAAATAAGAAAAGGAGATTTATCAAGAGAATGACAAGAAAGAAAGAATTTGTTTTTAAGTAGGGAGACTTTTGAATAAGGGTTTATATGAATCTTGTTCTTGTTGTTGAAATGAAATCAAATCTAAATCTTGAAGCACAGAGATGGAAATGAGAAGGTTTTTATAGTGGAAGAGACAAAGAGAAAATATATATGTGTGGGTCTACACGGAGAAAGAGGTTTTACTTTTACACCAAAGTTTTTTTCATTTCGTTGCTTCCACTCCAATTTGTTGAAAATGGAAGCTACTGTGAATTGTAAAGGGCCCACACGGAGGTTAGTAGTAAGTTAGGATTAGATGGTCTTGCAGTTTTATTATTCTAATATTTTGGGTATTTTTTAAATTTTAAATTAATTTAAAACAGATATCAATTCTTTTAATTTAGACGGCGAGTTAGAATTAGGATTGGTTTTGCTTATTAAAAAAATCTTTGCAATGCAATTTGTAGCTAATAATAAACATTGGTGTTATTTATAATGCTTTGAATTTAAATAATAATGCAATTTGTAATGTGTGAAAGATTAACATGGGTGTTATTTGTTTTTTATTATCTAATAATAAACTATAAATTTTTAGTTTTAAGGTTTTACCAAAAAAAAAAAAAAAAACTTTAAGGTTGAGGATGGAGTTTATAATAATCGTTATTTTATTTATTTATTTACTACTGGTAAACCTTGTAAATTTATAAAATCAAATATATTTTTTAATAGTGTGTAAATATAATCGAAAAACAAACAACACCTCAACATAAAAAAAAAAATAATAATAGTTTACCAAAACAAAAAAAAACATAAAAAAAAGGATCGTGTGTGCAGTAGTAGGATAGAATGGATTGATAACTCTTTTGATATTTATACTATTTCAGTGACCATTAACTGATTTTAATATATTTTATAAACAATATCCATTTCCACCAACTGTGGTTCAAATTTATTTGATTTATTTTATTAAAGTTTGATCAATAAGAACAGTACACATGGTATGGTTTGTATTGTAAATCAAATATGATAGGACCTATTGGATCATTCTACTCAAGTGATGGAATTTGAATCAATTTCTCATCAACAACATCCCCCAATCCAATGTCAGTCAGACTCTTTTATGGTTTAAAGTTTGGTGAAACTGAAATGTATAGACACAAGCCACAAGTAATAAGTTTGATTGCCCCTAATGTGTAGATCCATCCCAAGTTTTTTTCTCTCTCTTTTACATGCATTTGCCATTTGCTAATTGCCATAATGCTATGGAAGATCCAAAATGGGAAGAAAATATTGTGGCTGGTATATAAACAAGAAATAAGCTGATTGCCTGCCCCTAATATATATGATATATGATTGTTCTAGACAAAAAGAATAAAATGGTCCTTAAAGGGCACATGTGAATATGAAGATTCTTCATCTTGTTATTGTTGGCAGATCGATCACATGTATATTGCCCCAGATAGAGAGGTTTATCAGTAGTTATTGCCTTTATGGTAGTACACATGTAGAGCACTTACTAATAAAATAGTGGTCCATTACATGATGAAGTCCCTCATCTTCCTTGACTTCAAACTGTGTGTTTGGAACCAAAGTTTGAAACTCAACTTCTTTAGACAATTTGATTGAAAGATATTTAGATAAAATGCAACACAAACAAAAATGTGAAATTTCATCTAACAACAAAAAGGCCTACTTTTGTCCTAGTAAAGCTAAGCTTCACTTTCATTTCATGAATGCAAGTAATGCAACAGTTTGCATTGAACTAGGCAGGCAATTCTATGGATTTTTGCTAGCTAAATTTCCAATCACATTCACTAAGATCCTACATTTATATCATTTTCTTTGTCGCTTTATTCCTAAATTCGAGCATGCATTATTTGTTAGAAGCATGCTTTTGTTTAAAAGACCTCCCCAATCAATACATTCACGCCACGTAGAAAAATTTAAATAGTAGGCGCATTCTATTCAACATCTACTTCCTCAATCTGACAGTCTTTGTAGAAAACACAAGACTAGTATCCATGCTTCTCGAATTGTCAAATATTATGGTCCCTCGATCATTCTCGTTTATATTTTTGACAAAAACATTTGAAGAAACTTGAATTTTTTTTTTTTTTTTTGCATTAGTAGGGACATTCTATTCAATGACCATTTCCTCAGTCTTTGCCAAACAAGAGCTAGTTGTCTCTATCTTTCTCAACTTCTGAAGTTCTATGGTCCCTCAATCATTCTCACATATATTTGTGATATAAACATTCTAAAAACTTTAAAAAAAAAACCCGAAATCAGATACCAGCTGAGCTTAGTTGGTAAAACCTCTAAACAATGATACCAGAAGTCTGAGATTAGTCCCCCCACCCCTCTCCGCGCAATGCATTTTTGAGTTACTGATTTCGTTAAAAACAGGCTTACCAAAATTAACCTAAAATTTTGTTTCTAAAAAAATATCCATTTTTATTACAATACAATAAAACCTCAATAAATCAATAACCTCATTTAAATGATAAACTTTTCTGATTTTAATTTATAATTTTGTATTAAATAAGTATTCGATAAATAAAAAACCTCGTTTAAATAATAAAAAACTATAGTCTTAAGAGTATTCATTTATCGAGGTTTTTACTAATAAGGTTTGTTTGGCAGTATAGTGATGTGGTGCTAAACGTTGGGGACTCACTTTCGGTGAAGTTGTTGTCTCTTAAGAAAAGTCAAAAACAATGGCCGTTACAGAGTCGGTGGAAATCGGCACGTGTCGGTGGTCCAATTTTATCTTTCAACTTCATCTCATCATAGCAATGTTGTTAAAAAAAAAAATATCTTGGGGTTTGGTTACATTGGTAGTCTACATGACACGTGTAAGGATATCCTTTAATTTAGAGAAAATATTTTTCTTTTAAAAATACCTTTTGTATAAAAAGACTATGAACTTTGTGCATGATTTCATAATTGGTCATGAAGACATAGGTTAAAGTCAATTTGGTGTGGTAATTGACCCCACACTATTCTCATGTTCATCATCTTCTTCTTCATGCTTTTTCCAGATTGGAAATTTTTTAAAAGTTAAAATCTTAAAATTTCTTTTCCAGATATTATTTGTGAAATATTTTTTTTAAGCAAATTTTATTTTATTAATAAAAGTTCTAAAAATTATACAAAGTTAGAGGACAAACACACTACAAATTGCACCGCAAATAAGAAAACCAATTCTACGAAATACATATTCATTGGAATCTGTCGTCATCACATTGTTATTCATCACTTTCTAGACCTTTTGGAGGAGTTCAACTGCTTCTGGTGCTACAAACCCAAAAATATCAAAAACAAAAAGAATAAAACAATACTGATTCATTGCACATGCTTCCTCGTGTGTGTGTGTGTGTGTTTTTTTTCAAAAAAATTATATATTAATGATGGCTTGAAGGCTTACAAGGGCAGGGTTGAAAGAGCTTACAAAGACAAGGCCCGAGGCAAGTACCTAAGCGTCCATACCGCCATCTTAATTGTACTCGAGCAATCCTGCTACACATGGAGTTGTTTTTGCTGAAGAACACCTAGCCGCATCATCATGGGAGGACACCTAACTACATCATCATCATAAGACCATGGGCCTCCTAATTTCGAACCATGCCCGAAGGCTAACCCACCTAATAAAATCAGGTGAGAAATTCCCCCAAACATTGTTGATGGAATTGAACTCACAACCTCTCACTCGTAGAAGTGTTTAAGAGAGATAACAAATAACCAACTAAACTAACAATGTATGTTACCACCACCCGTACCCGTGAAACATGTTTGACTGTTTGAGTATAGTAGATACTTTTCGTAAAAATAATGCGAATTACCATATTTGTGTTGTTTGAGATAAAACCCTAGGCTTAAAATTTAAATTCGTATGGTGCTATATATATTTTTAATTTGTTTCATTATTGTTGAAGCCCCCCTTTCAAAATGCTGTCTTTGGTAGTATTTCAGTGTTTTGTCTTACTTTTGTTTCTACATGGCTAACAGCTTACCTAAAATTTTGTTTGCTTCGTCGTTCTTATTGTTAGTTGGTTGGGTTTGTGTCCATTGCATACTTTGAAGGGTCGATTGACCCAACAGTTTAGGTTAGGTTATGAGCAAGTTCAATGGCAAAGAGTGTGCCAGGAGATCAATTGATAAGTGGTTCAATGCAACTGCAACATGTGTGTTTTTTTTTTGCTTGGTTCGAACCATTTCACTATTTAAGTTTGTAACACCAGAACCTCAAACAAAGTGATATGATTTGCAGATTTAGTTACAGCACAGCGACTCTTGGACTTTGGACATTGCATATATTGTTGAACGTCATGGGCAAGTTCCTGGCAGGAAAACAAACAAAATTATGTAATTAAACTAATCTCAGATAAGTTTCGAGTTAATGCTTTGTTTATTCAATCTTAATGAAGTGATCAACTTCTGCGAAACCAGAGTTAATGCTTACGATAAGTAAATATTTTATATATGGTTGATTAACTAATTCTTATCTTGATAAGGCTCTTGGTTTTTGGTTTTTGGCTTAAGCCATGATTATTGTTTAAGAATTAAAATAATGGTTTTGGACAATGAAACTAATGGCCTCATTATCCACAAATTGGCTAATTCAACACAAGTCAATTTAGGTTATTACTTAGTCAAATTGAACCACATTGAAGTGGAAAACATGTAAACCATAAACATATTTGACAAAGTTTAAGAGTACCATTTTTAGTGATAATGCTAATCCCATTCTTAATTTAAATATTGTATTTGCATGTAACTTATATTGGAATCCAAGTTAAAAGAAACAATTTTTATATTAGTGATGTTGTCATAGACTCATAGCTCTTTGTTTTGTATTAGTGATATTGCTATCCAAATAATTTTGATGATTATCATGCATTCTATACCACTAATTTTAATATCTGCATTCAAATTAAGATTATTTAGGGTGAGGTCAGTACGAAGAAATGGTCTTAATTAAGTATTGTAAATATCAATCTTAATCAGATATTAGAACAGTACAACCAAGCTGAACGTCACAGGACGGCGATCCGACCTAACCTAAACTTGTAAGAATCTCTTATGTCCACTGCATTATTGGCTAGGAGTCAAAATTTAAGTTATAGAAAATGTATAATGTATGGTTTGTATATATAAGTTCATTTTGTCGCGAAAATGATGGATAATAAGATATATTAGATAGTTAACGTTTTGATTATGATCTTTTGAATACATGCCGCATTTCCTATAATTATATTTAAGCTGTATGATGGAAGTAAATTGAATGTTTTGTTCAATATAGACTATAGAGTGGTCCATAAACTCCAAAGAGAAACTTGATTAACATGATGATTAAGTATATTTTAAACTTAATTAAGCATATTCCATAATGATCCACATTGGTAAAAGAAAATTCAAATAATATTATATGAATCCATCCTCAGCTTTTGGAGAGAAGAGGATAAGATGAGCAATGAGCATTACAGTGAGCTTATACTTTTGGTATTTGTTGACCTAATCCACCTTCACCAAACTTCCACTAAAAATTACTATAATTTATAATATTTCAAGACGTGCCATGATCTGATTGGCTTTTACATCATTAATTTCCTCGAAATGAAAGTCAACCTCCACCACCATTGGCCTCCAAAATGCACAAAATACAGTAATGCAAGTCCATTATTCCACTCTTGCAGGTAGTTTGAGTGAAGAGCTGACATCTTATAGCATTTGATAACATAGAGCCACAGCCCCTTTCCTTGCCAGAAAATGATGAGACGAATGCGGTAATGTCCAGGCACAGACAGAATAGCCTCGAATATTTTCTTCATGTTTTGGCCTGGCTCGAACGAGCTGCAGGATTGACGAGGGTCTGCTGCACTGCGCAGACATGTCTAGCTAGCTAGACACTGAATCAATGGTTCAAAATGGTACAAAGCCGACTGCATTACATGTTCATTAACATGAAGTAATGGTTTAGAGAAAGTATACAATGCAAATAGAAATTCTGGTTCACTGAGAAACCAACATTTCACATTATCAAACCCTTCTATGTGCTGGTTTCCCTCTGACAAAAAAATGTCATTTTGTTCATGTACATATTTAGGGTTGGACTTTATATCTAATCCATGTTAAAATGGCAATGGATAATAATGTTGGGTTTTAGTGGGCTAAAAATTGAAAAGTAGGTAACTTCAACAACCTGCCCCTACCCAATAAGGCTATTTTTTTGGGCCTGTCAAATTAACTTGTCACTTTGTCAGGCACAATAATTTTGTTGTTCTTTGCTGCTATTGAGGTTTTGAGATCATGTCAGACCAAGAAGGGTACACTGCAGAACTCAGATAGTGAGGCCTTTGAAAGTTAAATAGCACTGCACCAAAAAAAACGGAATCCCTTTACCTAATGCGACATCAACGATCTTGGCTAATACGATTGAGTACTTTATAAAGCATTTGAGTATCAGTGGGAAGCTGTGAATGCCAATGTGGAATCAGGCAACTGAGATTGATCTTATATTGGCTGCAAACATGCATCAAGTCTTGGCTCATTGGTTTAAACTTCGAAGGGAAAAAACCTGAAGAAATTTTCAAGACTTTCAATACTAAGAATGATTTTACTCCTGAGAAAGAAGAGATCATTTGCAGACAAAACCAATTGGCCTTCGATCGAATAGTTAAGTTGATCTGTTCTAAGTACTCTCCTAAACTTTTAAGTGTTGTTTTCGCAGTCGTCAGTATTGTCGGTCAGATGGTGACACTATGCCTTTCAATACTAACAAATCTCATTGATTCAAGCTGCCAAGCACTATAAAAATCTAACTACTTTGAACATAAATATCAATCTTTGTAATGACTTAGAAAGTTTAATTTCAATTGGAGTAAACTAGGAAAGGTAGTCATCATACGAGAAACTAATACAACTCATAAACTGCATTACATTTCATACCTTATTAATCCTTCGCATTGAATTGATGAGCTATTTATTTCTTACTTTTCCCAAAACACAAACAACCATTTCGTATTACATAATATGAGAAGTGTCAACAGATCGAGAAGTCTGCAACAAGTGTACATACAAAAAGTGTGGAACCAAAGTTTCACAATACCTATACTTCCTCCTCGATAGCAGATAACTTTCTAACTGAAGAACACACAAATGGAATGTTCAAACATCGAGTTAACTAATGAATTTATGGACCATACGTTCAGAACGTTTACCCAATGTAGGTGATAACGAATGGGCTCAAATCACCTCAAGCAATCTAGCTGTAAGTACCCATACCCACACCAGTATCATAAGGTGCTTGGAAGCTGTTCCTGGCTTTCGAGTAGCAAAGATAGTAAAATTCAGTGAGTATCGCTGTGAAGAAAATGAAGGCTGCCCCTGCTCCAAAGACTCCTTTCCTCACAGTTTCACAAGATGGAGGATTTTCCAAGAAAACTGTTCTATATTTGGTATGGTAAGCATTCGTCACTGAACCCGCAAGCAAGCAAACTTCAGCAATAAAGAATGTCACCCTGAGACAAGTCATGGGTAGATGCGTTAAATACTGAAAATAGAGTACTTTTAGCTCTATTTGAAGAGTTGAAATAACTCTGTGGAATATCAAACAGTTGACATTTGACCAAAAAACTGCGAAAATTCCTAATAAACAACCTAATATTGCTTAACAACTTTGTTTGGTTACGTACCAGCATGCAATGAATAGGATGATAGCCCATGCTCTTGAACCCCCAGGGCGCAGAGCACTACCACAGCAAAAGCATTTGCTTGCCACCATTATGAAGACTTGACTAGCCAAGAGGAATAAAAATGATCCAACACCATAGCCAGTGGCGATGTCTGAGTCATAAACACAGTAATTGTAATTCTTCTCAGCATCAGTGGCGATATGAGCCTGCAAAAGAAAAAAGTAGATATTCTCTAGATAATGAGAACCAAATGATTAAAGAACTGAGTAAATGAATATATAACTTCACATAGCCTAAGAACGAAACACTCCTTGCCTTGCACACATTTTCCCACCAGTAAGTGTACTGTTTCCGTTTAGTTCGAAAACATACTAGGATTGCCAGACCAGTCTTGTGCCAAGGAAAGGGGTTGTTTCTGCCTGACAACTAGAAGGATAGAAACATGCCCTTCCCGGGCACAAAAGTTGGTTTCAGACTATGTCAATGTATACATGTATATTTCGTTTACATTTCTTCAAGTGTAATTGTCTAGAAGGAAATTGATAAATGAGATTTCACCCATATCTGCTCCATAAAAAGATTCAACCATTTGAGATCTACACAAATGAATGAATGAACATTGACATAAATGCCACTTTGAATCTATACCCAAGTAAAGCAGTAAATGGATTGGATCTGTAGCTTTCAACTATATACTTAGGTCCCTTATGCTTTCATATATTGCGATCCAATTCAGATCTGAACCCGAACCCATTTCCGCCACAAAGGATACAGATCTAATTAGCCAAATATGAATTTATTTTGATCTAATTGAATTAGAAACAAATTTAGATCCAAAATTACCTCTACACTAAAGTCTAATGTAAAATCTTGGAACTTTAATTTTCCATTAATTCAGGTATGGTAGAAATAAAAACAACCAACTTCATAAAATCTACAAACTAGCCTTTCATCTTACTAAACAAAAATCAAAATGAAAGAAAACAAGTATATGGGTTTTCTAATTCAGTTAAAAGGGTATCCAAATCAACCATTTCCCCCTTCAAATTCATCTTAAAATCAACTAAACAAGATTTCCACCATTCAAACACATTATCTTTATACATTAACAAAATGGGTAAGAATTAAAATGCAAGAAAATCAAGAAACAAGTAAAAGGGGATGGTGAAAGAAAGAAAGAAAAAAACTCACTGTACTCCTTCTTTGTTCAGCAGCAACAGCAAGACCAAAAGCAATAAGATCAAAGATTAAGATTAGAACTATAAGTATAGTTGAAGCCATTTTTCAAAGCTTTTTCTCTTTCTTTCTAACTCAAATTACTTCTAAGAAACAAAGCCAAGAACTCTAGAAGAAGATGAAGATGAAGAAGAAACTCTTTTGATGAATTCCTTTAATGAAGAAAAAGATGAAGAAAGTAGTAATATTTAAGTAAAGTGTTTATATGACGGTTTGTTGTCGGTGTGAAGTAACTAACAGTAGTAACGTACAGCTTACTCTGATCTGGTGAAATTTTTTTTGTGATGTTGATGGAATCTAGTAATATTAGGACCAAACCAGATCTGGTTATGCCTCCACAGGTGAAGTTACAAATTTACCCTTTTATTTAAGCCTGATAGGCTGTAGTTAAAGTATTAGAAACACGAGGAAGCATATGCAATGATCTAATATTATTTTATTTTTTTTTGTTTTTGATATTTTTGAGTTTCTAGAGCTAGAAGCAGTTGAAATCTGTATAAATGGTACAAAAAGTAATGAATAATAATGTCATAAAAAGTGATGAATAATAATGTGATGACGGCATATTCCAATGAATATGTATTCCGCATGATTGGTTTTGCTTTTGAAAAAAGGCTTGCAGTGCACTTTGTAGCGTGCTTGTCCTCTAACTTTATATAATTTCTGAAATTTTTATCAATAAAATTTACATTTTTTGAAAAGAAAAAATTATAAAAAAAAAAGCTTATATGTTTTTATGCATGACTTGATTATGAACGAACCTCCTGTAATCGAACGAATATCTTTTACATTAAAAGTAATATACTGCTCAAGATGAAAACTGCTTGAATGAACCTGTAGCTTAGTAGCATCCCTTTCATAAAGTGGAGAGGTTGTGGGTTCGTAACATACCATCAACTAATTTTTTGATAAAAAGTTTCCTCGCATAATCTAAAAAGAGGTAGGACTCCCCTCAACCTTGTTTGCCGCACATAACCCTGTGGCAACGGTTCTCCCTCTCACAAAATGGAAAATTGATCATAACCCCCCAAATTCTGATCGGCCTTGGTGTGAACCCCCCAATGTTGTTCAACACCCCTTCCGTTAAACAACCCCCTTCCGTGAAGCAACCTTCCAAGTTTTCATCCATTTCGTTAGGCAAATTATTTGATTTAGGGGTACAGTATAATAGATGGACAAACTGAATGGATTGAAACTTAGGGGGTTATGACCAATTTTTTTAAAATTTATTTGAAGTTTTGTTATGGGGACAAGTTAGTCTCTTATTAAATCTGAAAGCTACGTGACCTGAACCTACCTATGGGCTCGTGCTCAACTTTCTTTCTGGATTATCAAGTCACCAGCACATAATATAAGCAAACTTATAAATTCAAGCACTTTACTACAAAATAAGTCAATCCTTTTAGATCTCATTGTCAAGTTGACCTGCTCAACATTAATAAGAGATCTGGTCAAAATACATTGGATTCAATTTGCTTGTAAAATAATCAAATGTTGGAATAGGGTTTTTGTCATTACCAACCAAAACCTATTTAAATACATGAAGTTGTTGTCATTGGTTAAACATCCTTGTTAGTCTATTTGCTTAAAAAATGCACCAAATATCTTTGCAGATGACAGATGAAATGGTTTTAGAAACAAAAGACTTTGATTCCTGTGCATGTAAAGCTGAAAGGTGGTGTTAAGCAATTTCATGCCAAACTTCTTATGATGAAGCAAGGAAAAAGTAAGAAAAGAATATTCTATAGAAAGGAGTAACAATCACATTTCTACTTAATTAACATCACCAATAAAATCTTTGTTCATGCAAATAAGAGTAAAGATGATCTTCTGCAACATTGCAACTCATCAACCTGTTTGGGGAACTGAGGGGCACACAAGATAAAAGATCTTACATACTCACATACTCAAAGAAGAACAGAAACCCTTACAAAATGGGATGAAAATTCCTTGGCCCCCATATATTAGACTGCCAATACATCAGGCTCAAAGGGTTTAGTGTGCTTTAAGTGAATCTCTAAAGTTCCCCTTCAAAATAATTTCATTTCTTACCTGTTAACCAAGCATTCTATTGTCAAAAACTTGGGTTTAGATTTTGGGACCTCTAAATAATGTCTATTTACGAAGTAGGATGCTTTCAATTGATATTTAGAGTTTGAGGCACCTTCAATGAGTTGACTGTTGTTTACTTGTTAATTTTTTTTAGAATGACAATATTACCTCTTCACATGCATAGCACGAGATTGAATTTTAATAACAAAACTATAACATGTTCTAAACCCCAAATAGTGCAATAGTCTAATGAACTATAAAAGAAATAAACTAACAATGAAAGCAATAAAGAATACAACTGTTTAACATGGTATAACCCAATCACTGGGAAACATACACGACCGTCCTCACGACGATAAATAATCCACTATATGAAATAAAAAGATACACTCACTAATACAATCTCAGATTAACCCAATCATAAAAGCTAATACTTGTAGAAGTGCTTTGTGTAGTCTTCTATCTCAACAATCACTGCAATACCTTCGCAGATTCACTCTGAGAAGTAATCCTTCTTATTGTTGTTGTTGGAATGGAGAACATGAAGTTTTCCTTTACTTCACACAGTAGCAATGGAGGTGGTAGAGATGATAGAAAACCTTAGGTTTCTTTGTTGTAGAGAAACCCTAATATAATTCCATGTTAGGCCTTGATTCCATGTCGGCCCATTACTACACATGGGCTTGAATCACTCAAGCTCCACTAAAGCCCACGAATTGTGTCAACCTTGTAAGCCTAGCGGCTACACATATGTTGATAAGTCCTCAAAAGTGTATATTTCCCCCGAATAACACCTTGTTTGAATAACACTTAGCTTATATTATTGTGTTATATCTATTGATTAGTGCTTTCTTGTCATTTGTGTATGTTTCATGAGCCGAAATGCGAATATTGTATTAAAGCCTGCCAAAAGTCAAGAAAAACAAAACGGTGTTATTTGCACAAAGGAGGAAGATTGATACTTGCACCCACCAAGATGTTGAGGGCGCCCCACGGCTGGTCCTATGGACTTGACTTTATATCAAAGTGGGGCGGTCCAAATCTCAGCCCAAACCGGGTCCTATTGAAGCCCACAAGTCAGAATTTCTATTTTAGGCCTTTATTAAAATCCAATCTTAAAAAAACTCTACAAGAAGATCCAGAAGTCTGATTTGGGCCCATGAGCTGTCCAATTGAAGTCTTGGTCCAAGTAACACCTTAAGCCCAAGATAATTAGGTTTTGCTGAAAACCTAATGCCTCTAGAAGACCAACAGCAGCAACCACGAATTTGACCTAATTTGAAAGTCTTTATATGCAAGTATTATACTTTGTATTTTCTATATAAGAGAAGTAGTAGCTAGGGTTTAGGTAGTTCATGTTGAAGAAGAAAAAGATTTTATTGAACTCAATTCTTATTATCAATATCAATCCATTAACTTTTCCCTTAGCATGTTTTGTTATTTAATTATTTATTCCATGGTGTCATCATCAATGATGAGTAGCTAAATTCCCTTAGTGGGATGGTTGAAACACTCTAGATAATGCAAAAGCACCATGTGTTGTTCTTAATGTTCATTGTGATTCAATTTCTTAATACTTGTTTATTTTAATTCTAGATAGAAGTAAACATGATTATTTATGTGTCATTGTTATCCATGTTGATTAAATACCATTGTTAGAGTATAGGGAGACCTAACTATAATGGTTGTATTAGATTAATTAGAGATATGTGATGGAATAGCTGAGAGGTGACTATCATATATCTAGAATTAATCTCTTTTATTGGACCCCCTTTGTAATCAAATTGAATAGCTGAGAGGTGACGGTTTAATTAATGAGATATATTCAATAACACATATAAAGAATCTCGTTTTAATTGAGTGGAATAGGTGAGAGGTGACTACTTAATTATTATAGGTATTGATGATTAATTGGAATAACTGAGAGGTGACTAATTAATTGTTCTCGATTGAACATGAAAGGATGACATGTCATGTTTGCATGATTTAGTTTGTGGATACCAACTCTTCCCCCTATGTTATCATAAGATCTTCTTTACATATCTATCCATCTTCTTAAGTTAGTTTAATTATTAGTTTATTTAATTATTGCCTGTAGGAAGTAGAATCCAATCTCTCTCTTATCTATGATTCACTTAGTATTTCTTAACCATTATTTTCTATTGTGTTTGAGCTAAGATCTTCACCTTTGAGGTGGGTACGACCCTTGCTTGTTACTTGTCTACTTTGATAATCAATATTTACAGGCACAAGAAGGAACTTCATTATAAATCTATCTTTTGATTAGAGGTTACACAAATAACCTCTATCAAAATGGCGTCGTTGCCGCTCTAAGGAACGGAGTTCATTCAAACACAAATAAGAATAGTAGTTTTGGGACATCATCCCACTTTTATCCTTCCCACCCTTCTATTTCTATTTCTTTTAACAATTGTTTTTAAGTGTCTTGTTACTTAGTCCTCTTACTGATCTTGCAGCGAAGACGGATTGAAAAAAGCTCAAGGAACCAAGTCAGAATTTCAATTTGGAAAAGATCACGCAAACAAGATTTTTCCAGAAAAGTTACTGGTGCTTACTGTACTCGATCTCGAGTCGAGTTCATTAGTTCACAAACTGATCTCAAGCCGAGTTTTGAACAGGAATTTGACAGGTGTTTGTGGGACCCAGAAAAGACATTCCGTTGAGGTGGGTATAGACACGTGTTTCACCTTAGTCGACTTCAACTCGTCTTCTCCACACTTTTGTGCGCTTCTTTGGCAATTTTATTTTTCTAGCACAAAGTGGGAGCTAAGCATACTCTTAACCCTCATTGAATCCCCTGCAAGAGGAGTTCATGTAATGATTAACATGACCTTGATTGTTTCTTGATTTTACTTCAGTTTTTACTTTTTGCTAAACCGGGACTGACGGCGGACCTGGTCTAAGGGAAGTGAAACTTAATATCAATTGATTGCAATATCCTAAGCTTTAAAATTGAATCAACTAAAGCCATGCTATCATGATGTTCATTTGAGGCCTTGAGCAGATATTTCAACTAGTACCGCGTGAACTATTCTTTGATTGGAGCACAAGCTAGGAATTGGGTCTGGAACCCCTACAGTTATGTCTATAGAATCACTGTGGTTTTTAATTAAGGAACGTCGCTTATGCACGGAAAACCTCACACACTGGTTATTCGCTACTTGACTCTCGAAATATAGTAAGAATTCACAACGAAAACTTGGGAAGAACTCATTGACTTGGGTGGACACAAAATTGAGTCAGTTTTTGAGCCCCTTGTTAGATGCTTTTGAATGGTTAGGACTTCTATGACATATGTAATGTGTATTTTGCATGCATCTTAAGTCCGGTAAAATCTTGTCCAATCCTATTCAAGTCTACACAAAGAGCACAATCACGGGCCACACTCCTTCTGAGGAAGAGTTTAATGACTCAACCTCCATACCTTCTAAGGAAGAGTTCAACGACTCAACCTCACTTACTGAAGTAAATCCTGCACCTATGGCTCAAGAAGCTACCCTTCGGAATTACTTTTCACTTTTAGGCCCAGAGCCACCTACCTGCATAGTCTTGCCCGCGACTACTGCAGATAGCTATGGCATTCTTCCTCAGATTGTGGGCATGTTGCCTAAGTTCCATCGACTTCCACGGGAAGATCCATACCAGCACCTCAATAGGTTTCTGACCGTGCTTAATACTTTTAAGGAGAAACATTTGTCTGAAAAGGAAGTTAGCTTGAGATTGTTCCCTTTTTTCTCTTGAGGATCGTGCATCTCACTGGTTACATAGCCTTCCTTCCAATTCCATTGACATTTGGGCTCAACTAAGCAAAATGTTCTTGACCAAATTTTTTCCAATTACAAGAACCAATGATATTGTTGATGCCATCAGAAATTTCTGGTAGAAAGAGGGTGAGGTTTTCTTTGATGCATGGGAGAGATATCAAGACCTATTTCTTCGGTGTCCACACCACAGAGTTGATGACACAGAAAAAGTTAGGATCATGGATAGAGGTCTCAATTATACAACTAGAAACATGGTTGAAGGTATGAACGGTGGAGAATTTCTTGATATGTCCACCGCCAAGGCTATTGCATTCCTTGAAAAATTAGCTAATAATAGCCAACAATGGGACTTACCTGGACGAACCCCGAGAAACACTACCCCGGACTCTTAGGATAAACCTAGAGGCATGTATGAGGTCAAACCCGACCCCGAGCTTCAAACTTTACTGCATGGTTTAGTAAAAAAGGTAGAAGCACTTGAGGTGTCCTTAAAGCCCACATCACCTGTCATAAGTGCCTTCACTCTCCAATGTGATGTTTGTCATGACCAATCCCATATTGCCGAAGTTTGCCCTCTTTCCTTTATAATTCACCAGAAACTGAGGAAGCCCGTGCGTTCAACTACGCCGGACAAACTAACTTTACCAAGGGCAATGCTACGTAACCATACATGGCGTGTTCTAATCTTTCTTATTCAAATAATAATTATACGGCTCCACCTGGTTTTATAAACTCCTATGGGCAACGTAGTAATGCCACGTATGTTGGTAATAATGAAAATCGGAACAGGGTAACGGTCCCTCCTTAATCGAACAATGCTCATCACATGAGTAGTTCCAGGGACCAGGTGCCGACCATTCAATCTGCCCCTCAAAAGTCCTCCCTTGAGGATGTGCTTGCCCGTTTCATTCAGCAAACACAAGCGTCCATTAAATCAAATGCCCAAGCCATCCAGAGGATTGAGCAAAAACTTGATGAAAATGGCAGATTTCTGGGACCGTCCATCCCGATCCCCAATGGTAAGGAAGTTGCCTTGGTGACGGAAACTCCATCTCTGTCCGCACCGCTTGCTGAAGTAAAATCGGTTTCCACCCTTAGGTCAGGTAAACAGGTTAATAATCAAATTAATTATAAACCAAGTCCTAATATTGTGACCCCGGTTACCTCTGTACCTGTTGCCCCGCCTAAAGCCCTGGCTAATGAGGCAACCACCTCTAAGCCAATGATACATACCTGTAAGATTGTGGATACTTCACTGCGTTACGACCCACCCTTGCCTTATCCCCATAGACTCACAAGGTCTCCATAGGAAGTATAAGCAGAGGAGGTACTTGATGTGTTCAAACATATAAATATTAATATACCTGTCCTCACCGCTATTAAGAAGATACCTTCCTATGCTAAGGTTTTGAAGGACTTGTGCACCGCTAAGAGGAAAACAAATGTGCCCAAACACGCGTTTGTGGTGGAAGAATTCTCTGCACTTGTCCAACATAACGGTGTGGTAAAATATAAGGACCCTGGAAAACCGACCATACCCTGCAAGCTTGGTGATAAGTTCATGGGAAAAGCTTTGTTAAACCTGGGAGTGAGTGTTAATCTCTTGCTTTACTCCTTGTATCTCAACCTGGGTCTAACAAACTTAAAACCCACGAGCATGTCTTTACAACTGGCCGACAAATCATTGAAAGTACCTAGAGGAATAGTTGAGGATCTCTTAGTCAAAGTGTCCGACTTTTACTATCCTGTTGATTTTGTAGTGTTGGACACTGAACCTATTGTCGATGACTCGGTTCCCATCATCTTTAGCTTGGCCGACCATTTTTTCCACCTCTAATGCTCTCATAAACTGCCGGAATGGTTATATGGTTCTCACTTTTGGATCTATGACTGTTGAAATAAATATTTTTAACTTTGGCCAACAACCCCCTGATTTTTCTTTATCTGAAGATGTGTGCCTTCTTGACTCTCTACCCTATCAGATGGTACCTAGTTGTTACCCTGAAGATCCAGTTGTTCATTGCCATACCATGCATAATGTGAACTTTGACATCAATCAATCTATTGTTCAAACCAACGTTAGCTCATCTTGATGTTGTGCCTATCTTTGACCCCAAAGAACCTGAGGCCCTTGATTCGGTTTGTTGCATTGATTCTGAGTTCCAAGTCGAGACCACCCCTCTATCTCTTGATCCTCTTCCTCCCGAGCTGATATGTGCCAAATTAGATTTGGTCGATAGTCATCCTGTTATCATCTCTTTATCTCTTACTACCGAACAGGAAAATCAGCTTTATTTTTAAATTGGTGATAAAGTTTTGTTTTATAATCCTCGTTTGCATTTATTTTCTGGCAAACTTATGTCTCGTTGGTCGGGCCCCTTTATTGTGTCTGCAGTAACTCCTTATGATGCTATTACATGCGTTAATCCTGCAGACAGTTCTGAATTTAAAGTCAATGGTCAATAAGCATTTTCATGAGTTAAGGCCTCTTGAAACTCTCTTAGAGGATCCTACCTATTTAGACTGACCCTTGACATGTTGGTATCCAGACCCTCTCTGTGTTCCTTTCATTTTGTCTCTTTTGAGAGGTGTGATTGAAAGGGCTGGGACCGTTAGTCCACAAACTCTTACTGGCTGAGTATAATTGATCCAGTGCACGCTTTTCTCTCAAGCGTCACCACCAAACAGACCTGTTTCCAACTCTGTTTGGGGGTAGAGAAGTCATTTCTCATCTTCTTTTAAGTCTCGAGTATCTGACTTTAAAACTCTCTTTGTTGTATCTTAGACATCAGGATCTCGCACATTACACTCTAGCGTTTTATCTCTCTTGTATCTTTGTTTTGAGTAGCATTTATCTAGGAAGTGAGTCATGTTTGTCCTCCATGTCTGGCTGAAGACCTTAAACTTAGCGCTCCTGGGAAGTAGCTCTGTGTATCTTCTAAGCCCGATCGTGCTTTATTGCTTCTCTTTTTATTGGCGGGTTTAGTTGCATTTTGGCTATTAAACCGCCCGTTCTACAATCTGTGCTCAATTCTGTTTGAGGGTGGGCGTGGCCGGCCCACCCACTATCTCTCTGCCGTTTTGCTTGTTGATAATTATTGCGGCTACAAATTGCCTTGTTTTAAGATATGATTTCCCTTTATGTTGAGTCAGTCCTTTATTTCAGCATATTTTATTTCAGTTGTGTCTTAGTACGGAATTCCTTGTAATCTCTATGTATGTGGAGATAATTTTGTTTGGCATGAATTTATAAAAGCGGTTTGAATTTTTAGTACATTCATGGTACTATCTTTCTTTCTCTCTTTCTTATGCTTAGTATGAGCCTTGAGGACAAGGCAATCTTTTTGTTTGGGGGTGGGGAAGTATTACAACCTTTTTTGTAAAAAAATTTCAAACTTCTTTTTCCATACTTGTGTAAAAATTCAAAATTTTTGAAAAACCTAAAGATCTTTGTTACGAAGACTTTTTCAAAAAGTTAGGATAAGTACACCATCAATGGTGAATATAATGATTGAATTCTATCTTTTTCAAGTTTAAGGACATTTATTGCTTCACCAAGTAGTTGAGTCTCATACTACATTTGCATGAGCATAAGCATGGCATTCACTTGCATTTATGACAGATTACATGTGCAAATACAATTACACCTTGAGAAACTTGAGGAATAAGTGTGAAGACTTAACCCAGTGAGCTTTTGAGACCCATCAATTTCTTGGAGAGTTATTACGTACATCTGGAGTCAAAAGACTCAACCTCACAGTTTTGTCTGTTTTTAGTCTCATATTCATTTTCCAGTTAGCCTTGAGATGACATCAATTTGGTTTAATATAAACTTGGGTCTTGTAGATTATTCAAGATGTGATCACCATATCAGCACTTAGAGATGATACAAAGACATTTAATTAAGCCTTGTTTACCTTAGCCTACCTTGATGATACTTTATCCCTTAGGTTGACCATTCTGAGCCTTTCTTTGTTACTTAGTGTTTTTCTTTAGCCCATTTTCCTTACCCAACTCCATTGTGGGAGTAATTACCTTAGAATGTGTAGGTCATTTTACCCACTATTTTTGGAACATGAGGATGATTGTTTCTGTGGTTACAAGAAGAAATGATGAATACAATGAAATCTCCAAACTAGTGAAGAACCAAATGTTGAAAACCAAAAAGTTTGAAGAATTCCAAAAAAGCCAAAATCTTCCAAATAATCAAGAAATCAAAAAGAAAGGAAGATTCCAAGAAATTATTAGTTAAAACATCTTTGAATTTTTCCAAAGAAGATGAAAAACACTTCTTCCCAAAGAAAAATTCCAAAACTTTCTCCAAGTACTGTTATTACAAATCACAAGTATTGAAGGCCCGAATGTTCCAAAAATATTTCACAAAAACCTTTTTCATTTTCTAGCCCGGTCCTAAGCCAAGTTACAACCTATTACTGTCTTTTGTAGATTTAAGCTGATATGGTAGGATGTGGCGACTAAGTGAGAAGGTGCTAAGGTGAAAAACCCGACATCTCAAGCAAGACAAACTTTTCCATTCTTTGAGACTAAGTTCATTCCATTACACCAGTCCGTTCTTATTGATATATGTGAGATGCTTGTCTATCTTCTTTCCTCACATAGAGGTAAAATGATGAACACCATCTCTGAGTGATTTTTATTTCTGAGTGTATGTCTGTGAGGCAGAAGTCAAAACGACCTTTTCAATGGTGACTTAAGACCCGTGGTAGTATGGGTACATCCCTGTCTTCGATGCATTTGAGATCGTTATGCTTATTTTATATTATCTATCATTTTCATGCATTTGTAGTATGCTATCTCATATGAACGGTTTTGCAATACTTATCCTTATCTTTGATATAACCATTTCTAAGGTAAATGGTAGAACATCATGTTCTTTGGATTAGTCATTGTAGTAAGTTTGTGGGTATCTTCTCTGGAAAACCCTCAGGAGACTATAACTCCTCCAGTTGGGAAATCCTTGTGGTAGAAAGCCTTAATGCATATGGTTAATGCAATCACTTTAGTTTTACTTCTCTTTGAGTCCTTATTTCTTTTCTTCTCACCTTTGCTTGAGGACAAACAAAGTGCTGTTTGGGGGAATTTGATAAGTCCTCAAAAGTGTATATTTATCCCTAGAATAACACATTGTTTGAATAACACTTAGCTTATATTATTGTGTTATATCTATTGATTAGTGCTTTCTTGTCATTTATGTAGGTTTCATGAGCCGAAATGCGAATATTGTGTTAAAGCCCGCCAAAAGTCATGAAAAACCCACAAAAATGTGTTATTTGCACAAAGGAGGAGAATTGATATTTGCACTCACCAAGATGCTGAGGGTGCCCCACGGCTGGTCCTATGGACTTGACTTTATATCAAAGTGGGGCGGTCTAAATCTCAGCACAAACCGGGTCCTATTGAAGCCCACAAGTCAGAATTTCTATTTTAGGCCTTTATTAAAGTCCAATCTTAAAAAAACTCTACAAGAAGATCTAGAAGTCTGATTTGGACCCATGAGCTGTCCAATTGAAGGTCTTGGTCCAAGCTACAACTTAAGCCTAAAATAATTAGGTTTTACTGAAAACCTAATATCTTTAGAAGACAACCAGCAACAACCACGAATTTGACCTAATTTGGAAGTCTTTATATGCAAGTATTATGCTTTGTATTTTCTATATAAGAAAAGTAGTAGCTAGGGTTTAGGTAGTTCATATTGAAGAAGAAAAAGCTTGTATTGAACTCAATTCTTATTATGATGTTTTGTTATTTAATTATTTATTCCATGATGTCATCATCAAGGATTAGTAGCTAAATTCCCTTAGGGGGATGGTTGAAGCACTCTATATAATGCAAAAGCACCATGTTTGTTCTTAGTGTTCGTTGTGATTCAATTTTTTAATGCTTGTTTATTTAAATTCTAGATAGAAATAAACATGATTATTTATGTATTATTGTTATCCATGTTGATTAAATACTATTGTTAGAGTATAGGGAGACCTAGCTATAATGGTTGTATTAGATTAATTAGAGATATGTGATGGAATAGCTAAGAGGTGACGGTTTAATTAATGAGATATGTTCAACAACACATATAAAGAATCCTGTTTTAATTGAGTGGAATAGCTGAGAGGTGACTGCTTGATTATTATTGGTATTGATGATTAATTGGAATAGTTGAGAGGTGACTAATTAATTGTTATACATTGAACATGAAAGGATGACATGTTATGTTTACATGATTTAGTTTGTGGATACCAACTCCCCCCCTATGTCATCATAAGATCTTCTTTACATCTCCATCCATCTTCTTAAGTTAGTTTTATTATTAGTTTATTTAATTATTGCATGTAGGAAGTATGATCCAATCTCTCTCTTATTTGTGATTCACTTGGTGTTTCTTGACCATTGTTTTCTATTGTGTTTGAGCTAAGATCTTCACCTTTTAGGTGGGCACGACCCTTGTTTGTTACTTGTCTACTTTGATAATCAATATTTACAGACACAAGAAGGAACTTCATTATAAATCTATCTTTTGATTAGATGTTACACAAATAGCTTCTATCATATGTTGTTATATCATCCTTTGATTCCATCTTATATTACGGTTGATAAATTGACACGTATCGTTATATCATCCCTTGCAAGCTTTTTAAAATTTTAGTTATTAGAGATGAAGGGACCCTGTGATAAATAAAATTAGAGGACACTTGTGTGTAGGGTATTATGGATATTTACAGAATATAAGTTATTTGACTTGAGTCAATTCTTAGTCATAACAATCAACTAACAGGAAAGTGCTCCATACTCTAAATACCAATTAAAAACGTATCATATCCTATATAGGCATTATTTAGGCGTACCAAAGTCTAAAAACCCCTTTTCCTTTTCAGGTTTTATTTCCCCTTTTATGATTTGCCTAAATTTACTGCTCATTATACACTAAGATTAGTTTAGACTTACACATTTGTGTCTGTGAAACCTATTAAAACAAGATTAAAAGCTCAAACGAAGTCGACTAATATAGTATCCTTTATGAAGCAACACAGTAAACCACAATGGCAGGAAAGCATAATGATTAAGAAAATACAGGAGCAGATTCTAAAGATAGAGATGTTTAGCATCAAGCATATCTACATGTAATTTTATCGAAATTGTCCCTAGTTCTTTCTATGAGGATGTAAAGAAAATCATATTTGAAGATAGAATAGGCAAATCCTATGTCAGAATGTAACCGAATTTTTCTCTGATTTTTTCTATTAATTAATGAAAAGGGGTAGGGGTCCTCTACAGCAACCCCGCTTGCCTAAGAAAAAAGAATGTCGAGTTTAAAGGATGCGAAAAATATAATGTGATTGTGATGTTTTGTTTGTGTTGGCATTAGAAAAAAGAATTGTGTGGGTAGTTGATTGGTTGTTTGTTCAACATTAAGATCTTTTTCCATTTTAATGAACCACCTGCTAGACTAATATGGGTAACCCAAACAAGGATTATGCATATTCCTCATTGTTAGGCTTTGGGGCATTAATCTCAGTTGGAACTTAATTTAGGATTATGCGAGTGGATTAGTTACAAGGAAACATAAAGACAACTTATACAACAAAATTGAAGGCCTAAGGTGTTAACAAAATTGTGCAGTATTTGGTTGAGTCGACATAGTGATAGACTTTGTTACAGAGGCACGGGTTATCACTGTTAAGAATATATGATCTTCTATGTTGTTTTTTATTTTGTTCACAATATTGGATTATTGGTTTGACAAAAACTAGAATTGTTCAATAGATCTTCTACAATTGTTTTCTATTTTGTTAACTCTGTAAATGTTTAGAGTTCATAACAAAAATAATCCAGAATACATGATCTTCGTAATAGACATAATGTTAGTTTTTAAGATTGCGTATCAAATAGTACACATGGAAATGGTTCTGGGACCTCATTAAGCATCCATAAAACACAAATGGCCCAGCTAAGGCCCGATTTATAAAATTGGCCCTGATTAAGCATTTGTCGAATAAGAAAATACCCATTTAACGTTGATATTGTAAAAACGGCCCTTTCACTACCGATAATACCCTTCTGGTTTATGCAAACAAATGTTTGCATTTTATGGTATGTGGTGGTTGTTAACTATGCAAATAAGTTTTTGCATTTAATGTTTATGTGTGTTGTGACTGATGCAAACAAGTCTTTACATTTTAAAGTTTATGTGGTTGTTGTTGCGAGTATGCAAACAAGTTTTTGCATTTAATGTTTATGTGTGTTGTGACTGATGCAACCAAGTCTTTACATTTTATAGTTTATGTGGTTGTTGTTGCAAGTATGCAAACAAGTGTTTGCATTTTATGTTTGTGTTGTGACTGATGCAAATAAGTCTGTTTATGTGTTTGTGATATGCAAACGAGTCTTTGCATCACTCGAGGGGTAAACTAGTCCATAAGACACGAAAATCAGCGGTTGGGCCTTTTTTACCAATAGTTCCCTAACTGGTCCAATCTTACATATTAACATCTTAAAGCGGTCCGTTTAGTTTTGATAGCTATGTGTGTAGCACGTGCATACGCGCATTTTCACTTCTGTTAACGAGGTAGATTATTTTTTCAGATTATTTTCTTTTCAGGTTTTTTTTTCTATTTGTGATTTACCTCAAATTACTGCTCACTATACTAAGATTTGTTTAGAAGGCAAATGGAGATGATGCATATTTGCGTGTGACATTGACGACTTTACTCGCTAAATCATCAACCAATTTAAATTAAAAACGATGTTCAAATTTAAACTACAAAATTAAATATACAATTAAGACTAGAACACAATCAAATTTGAGCCACTTTACTACGTGAATCAATATAATTAAATATTATCTATTGACTAATTCATTTATTTAAACAAAGTGATTTCTTAGAAATATTTAGTTCGATCCACGCAGCAAGATACACAAATCAATTTATATTATACATATATAACTTTTGAGATTCTATATAATAATTAGTGCAAAGAAGATGCTAAACATGCAGCTTGTAACTGTCCTATATATAAGCCTTGTAATTTATAATAAAACATGTCTTGATCAACTCCAAACTCTTTAAACTTGTTTTAAAATATGAATTATGCAAAAAATATTTTGGTTGTGCATTTTGCGTTAAATAATTATTTTTATATTGGTTCATTGTTCATGACATTTCCTAGCCTGCATTGTGCTTTGGACTGAAAGGAGAAAAGGTAAATTTTACACGCATGCATAAACTCTTTCAGAGAAATTTCGATTTTGATATGCGTCAAATAGTTCTTTTTTTCTTGCTTCGTTCATTATGACATCACGTAATACTAAATGTGTTCCAGATTGAAAAGATCAAAGACGACTTTTCTATCATCATTGTCAACATTCTCTCTATGGTTATTCTATAACTAAGACCGGCAATGTTGATAAAAAATTCATATGGAGAAATTTAGTTTGGAACACCTAATCTTAGAATTTATTTATTTATTTAATTTTATTTTTGATAGAATAATCTTAGTATTTTTCTGTTTTCATATTTAAGGTCATTCGAACTTTCATATAAAAATATCATTCATTTTAATTGATCTTGTACATGCATAGGGTAAATGATTAGACTAACAATTGAATCTTGAGAACCTAGTTGTAAGTGACCAGTAAGTTGAATCATTGCCTTTAGGTGGTACCTTCATCCATAGATAAAAACGTTGAGTTCGGGCAAAATTTTGAGATCCAAAAAACCGAGTATTACTACAAAATTTTAAAGTCCTGTGTCAGAATTGAGAGGTTGAAGTTGACCAGAAATCGTGACTTTTCAAGAAATTTTGAGAATATTCGAAATAATTCAAAATTTCAGGGAGCTTATAAAACATATACTTCCGTTTTAAACTTATTTTTTCTATGTTATCAACGTATTATGCATCTATTAAACTTAATAACTATGACCTTTGAATGATTTGAAGTAATAGATTTTTTCAAATATTTTTTTAACTTATTTTTAATAAAATTGACTTAAAATTCAACACAATTATCATAAAAATAAAGTGTTTGAACTCGTAGTAATTATTGAACTACATAAATCCTTTACTAAGGTTAGTAAAATGTACAATCCAAAGATGATAATATAACGAACAAACTAGAAATCTAAAAGACTATCTAATAAACTTTCATTATCTCTTTCAAGGTCTACAGCATGTGGTCGACTAGATGATGTTCCACGGCTAAAAGTACAAGTCTGCTCCATATGCGATGCCTCAATAGCTATTTCCATGTCTTGCTACTCTAAGTAATCAGGGTCACGTGTTGAACACCTAAGGGCTTGCTCCAAGTCTCACTGAGTTCAAGTCTCGTCGTCCTCATCCACAACCTCAGTCTGGTGCGAAAAAACACCACTAATCACCTGCTCATCGTCGTGATTGCTTTGGTCATCGTCTTGCCTTGTCTGATCGCTCTTGTGGTCTTCCTTCTTTTTGTGCCCTGAGAGAATTCGTCGTGCAACAACATCCTGTAAATGAGCTTTAACTGTATACGCAATCGAACATCTGGCAATACTTTTGTACAACCAATAACATCATGTCCAACTCCAGCTAGGTGTTCCTTCAGGGGAGTCACCCCTCTACCTCGTATTTATTTTGTCACAAAATGAACAAACTATTGCCCTCTCATAACCTGGCTCAACAAACCCATACTTCCACCCAATGTCTCTCCTAGCCATTTTCATAGGAATATAAAAATTCAAACAAGTATAAAAGTAAGACATTCACCTTATGTTGTCATGTATAAAATTCTAACAAGTATAACAATATAAAAGTTCAAACATATTTTATTTATAATGTTGTCGAGTAGTACAACAAGCTTACGGATACAAACTTGTGAATGATTATATATGTACTTGGTTACTTTTCTAGCACACAAAAAAACCTTTGAGACTAAAGGCCTACGACAAAATTATTTTAGTATGAGGTCAAGGGAATGTGTTGTAAATCAGGTCCAGAACATATCATATCTTGCCATTAATTATCATATTTATTAACCTTTCTTGAAAACAAGTATAAATGTATAATAATTGACCAAAACTTCCCAAGGAGTTTACAAAGATCTTCACTAGCCTTTTTCTAGTTTGCCTATTATGAGTAACGGTTTGCACTACATAATATTTCTCTACTTTATCTACCACTTTATTCGTTTTAGAATGAGTTCTGCATCTTTGTAAAAGCCTGGTACGCCCATAGAATTAATAAAACATGTGTCACCATCGCAATAGACCATAAAATTCATCAGAGACTGTTTGGTTGGCCTTATCCAACCATCAGACATTATAGTCACCCCATATATTGTGCCCACTTCTTCATTATACCACTAACGAATTGGTCGCACTCCCCGACTAAATCCAATTGAGGACCATTTGCATATCCAACCCAGCTCTGCAAACTGCAATTATAACGAGTTGGGTATAAGAATTGGAGTCGACTAATTGTTTGGCATTTATACCCTGTTGTGAGTCATCTTGGTAATAAATGTTTGAACTTTGTCCCCCACCTTTTTGCCTGCCCTTATCGAAGTTATTGGGAATTATAGTTTGACAGATATCGAACAACCAAACTTTGTGAAGATTCATCGTTTCATCATCCACACCAATTTAAGTTATTCAAAAGGATGTTCAAATTCGAGCTACAAAATTAAATATACAAATCATTACCCGAATCAGCATATAATTATAGAGATTATATTACTGATTTCATTAGTGTAAATTTCTAAAGAATATTTAGTTCAAGCCACCCAACAAAAATTAGAAATCCAATATATTTTTCATAACTTTGAAGATCTTAATATAGTACAAATCAGCTATCTGAACAAAGCTATATATGATCGCAAAAAAAAAAAAAAAAAAAAAAATGCTACTTAATTGGCCTATATACACAAGCCATGTAGTTTATCATATACCATGCCTTGATCGACTCCAAACTCAAAGACTTGCTTTAGGAATTTGAATTCTGCCTAAAAAGATTTCGATTGTATTTTGGGTTAAATAGTTCTTTTTTTTAGTTTGGTTCATTGTTCATTATACATTTTCTCGTCTATAATGTGTTTCAGCCCGAAAGGATCAAAGGTAACTACGTATACACAGACATTCACGAACTCTATCAGAAACATTTCGATTGTGTTTTGCATCAAATAGTTCTTTTTATCTTGATTTGTTGTTCATGACATTCTCTTATGACCAAATGTGCTTCTTTTTTGAAGAATTCTTATGCCGAAATAATTTTGGGTCGATATAATCTTAGTTTTTTTTTTGTTTTCTTATTTAAGGCCTATCGATGTTTCATATAAAAAAATCGTTCATTTTAGTTGATCTTGTACGGGCATAGGGTGAACGATCAGATTACTTGTGGTATTACGGAATGAATCTTAATTGAGATCCATCAACAAGTCGTATTATTGCCTTCAGGTGGTATCTTTGCCATTAATAACAAACTTCACCCGGTCATTGTCATTCAGTATAAAATCATCGGCTTATTTGGAAGGCCTAGAGCAACAACCACGAATTTGACCTAACTTGGAGAGCAAGTATACTTTGTGAGCAAGTAATGTTCTTTGTATTTAGGGGTGTTATGTGAGCTGAGCAGCTCGAGCTCGGCTCGTGTTCGGCTCGATTAAAGCTCGGCTCGGGCTCGCTCATCTTGTAAAACGAGCCAAGCTTGAACAGATTTAAGGCTCGTCTCGAGCTCGAGCCGAGCCCGAGCTTTATTCGACCCGAGCCGAGTAGCTCGAGTTAAATAATTTAAATTACCAGCCTACCCCCACTAATATATCTTATTCCTATCGATGGCACGAGTAGGAAGACAAAGTTGGGTTTTGTTTTCAGAAGCAATTGAAATGGGAATTGATTTAGAAGGTTCAGATTTGATAAGATTTTTTAGAGCAATCATTGGTTTTAAATGTTTTTCTCTTTCTACTGTATGATCTAAAGCTCTGTCTCTTACCCATTTCACTCTTGCTTCAACAAAGAAACGTAAGGTTTGGTATTGTTGCCATTGTTGTTGAGGATTCAAGAAACAAGAAGAAGAAGAAGAGTTTTTGAAGAGAAGAAGAGACATAGAAAATGGAATGAAGAAGAGAGTGAAAGAAACAAGGGTTTAAGAGGGTTTTAGGTTGAAATTAATGACAGTGAAGTATGTACTGTATTGAGTTGACTCAGTTGGAAAGACTATTGGGCCCAAATGCCTGAATTGTTTTTTGGATTGGGCTTCATTTCTTCCACTCCTTTACCTTCTTATTTGTTCGTCTTCCTTACCTTCTTCTCCTTCCCCACTGCTGACTGCCCTGCAGAGAGACAGAGAGAGAAAATGAGTGGAAGTGCGTCTAATCTTTTACAATTATGGTATATTCCTTCCACCAAACTTTTTCTTAGAACCTCCGTGCTTCCTAAAACCAAAGGCTACTAGACTAATATAAACGAGCTTGATTCGAGCTAAACGAGCTTGGAGGGCTCGAGCTCGGCTCGAGTTAAACAAGCCTAACGAGCTCGAGCTTGATAAATAGCTCGCGAGCCGAACTTGAACATAAAACCAGGCTCGATTCAGAAATTGGGCTCGGCTCGAGCTCGGCTCGTATTAAAACGAGCCGAGTATGAGCATTCAAAGCTCGGCTCGCTCGGCTCGAATAACACCCCTATTTGTATTCTCTATATAAAGAGAGGTAGTAGCTAGGGTTTAGCTAGTTCATCTTCTCTCTTGAACTCAGAGTTCATTCTCTTGTATTGAACTCAATTCATCTTATTCGCAATAATAATCCATTCTCTTTTCTTTTATGATGTTGTGTTCTTTATTTACTTATTCCATGGTGTCATTATCAAGGATGAGTAGCTAAGTTCCCTTTAGGGGGGAATGGTTGAAGCACTCTAGATAATGCAAAAGTACCATGTTTATTCTTTATGTTCATTGTGATTCAAAGTTCTTAATGCTTATTTATTTCTATTCGCGACATGAAGTAAGCATGATTATATATGTGTTATTGTTATCCATGTTGATAAAATACTATTGTTAGAGTATAGGGGAGACATAGCTATAATGGTCGTATTAGATTAATTAGAGATATGTGATGGAATAGCTGAGAGGTGACTATCATATATCTAGAGTTAATCTCTTTTATTAGACCCCTTTTGTAAACAAATTGAATAAAATGAGAGGTGTAGGTTTAGTTATGAATTAATATGTTGAGTTAAATTGAATTGAATAGTTGAGAGGTGACGGTTTAATTAATGAAGTATATTCAATAGCACATATAAAAAAATCTTGTTTTAATTGAATGGAACAGCTGAGAGGTGGCTACTTGATTATTAAAGGCATTAATGATTAATTGGAATAAATGAGAGGTGACTAATTAATTGTTATAGATTGAACATGAATGAATGGCATGTATGTTTGCATTGTTTAGTTTGTGGATACCAACTCTTCCTCATATTTATCATAAGATCTTCTTCCATCTCTATTCTTCATTTTATATTAGTTTATTTATTTAATTATCTTGAGGGAGTAGAAACAATCTCAATCTTGTTAATTGGTTCATGTGGTGTTCTTAAGTTATTGTTTTCTAGTGTGTTTGAACTAAGAATTCCCCTTCGAGGTGGGTACGACCCTTGTTTGTTACTTGTTTTACATTGATAATCAATATTTACAGGCACAAGAAGGAAAATATCATTACAAATGTAACTTTTGATTAGTAGGATACACAAAGTCCGACTATCAAAATGGCGTCGTTGCCGCTTTAAGGAACGAAGTTCATCCAAACACAAGTGAGAATAGTAGTTTTGGGACATCATCTCAGTTCTATCCCTCTCACCCTTCTATTTCTATTTATTTCAATACTTTTTTTAAGTCTCTTATTAATTAGTTCTCTTATTGATCACACATCGAAGACGGATCGAAAAAAGCTTAAGGAACGAAGTCAATATATAAATTTGAAAAAAGGCACGCGAACAGGAAAATTGCTGAAAAGTCACTGGTGCTTACTGTACTCGATCTCGAGTCGAGTTCAACTCAGCCCAGTTGGATCTTGAGTCGAATTTGGCCCAATCTCAGGTCGAGTTCTCTGAACGCCCAACCCATCTCGAGTCGAGTTTGAACCTGATTCAACAACCTATTTATAGGGGTCACTGAAGCTGTTCCAGAGCACTTTTTCAATTTATTTTTGTTGTTTAAGTGATTGTGAGGCTAAACTCAGTAGTTTATTTTTTTTCAGCATTTTTAAAGACTTGTAAGATAATTAAATTTTTGATCCACGAAGCGGTCGCGATTGTAATATTTTTAAAGTAGGTGTTGTTAGGATTTATTTAATTGTTTGTTCACGGCGGATAGTAGAGCAAGGTCATGGAGCTAGCCTTGAGTCTACTAAGGAACGACTCCTAAGGACGATTGAAACTTAAGGAGCGGTTTCCCCTTAGTCGACTTCAACTCGTCTTCTCCACACTTTTGTGCGTTTTAGTGGCATTTTTATTTCTCTAGCACAAAGTGGGAAGTAATAATACTCCTAACCCTCCTCGAATCCCCTGCAAGAGGAGTTTCTGTAATGATTAGCATGACCTTGGATGTTAATATCAATTGATCGTAATATCTTTAGCTTAAAATTGAATCAACTAAAGCCATGCTCGATGTTTATTTGAAGCCTTGAGCAGATATTTCAACTAGTACCGCGTGAACCATTCTTTGATTGGAGCACAAGCTAGGAATTGTGTCTGGAACGCCTACAGATTACGTCTGTAGAATCATTGTGGTTATTTAATTAAGGAATTTCGCATATGCACGGAAAACCTCCCACACTGGTTATTCATTACTTGACTCACAAAATGTAACGAAAATTCACAACGGGTCTCATTGACTTGGGTGGACACAAAATCGAGTCAGTTTTGAGCCCCTTGCTAGATGTTTTTGAATGCTCAGGACTTCTATAGCATATGTAATGTGCATCATGCATGCGTCATAGATCTGGTAAAATTTGCATGTCCGATCCCTTTCAAGTCTACACAAGGCGCACAATCACGGACCACACTCCTTCTGAGGAAGAGTTCAACGACTCAACCTCCTTCCGAGGACGAGTTCAACGACTCAACCTCACTTACTGAAGTAAATCATGCACCTATGGCTCACGAAGTTACCCCTCGGGATTACTTTTCACCGTTGGCCACTGGGCCACCTACCTGGATAGTCTTGTCCGAGACAACTACAGATAGTTATGGCATTCGCCCGCAGATTATGGGCATGTTGCCTAAACTCCATGGACTTCCACAGGAAGATTCATATCAACACCTGAACAAGTTTCTAACCATGCTTAATACTTTCAAAGAGAAACACTTGTCTGATGAAAAAGTTAGGATGAGTTTGTTCCCTTTTTCTCTTGAAGATCATGCATCTCATTGGTTATACAACTTTTTTTTCAATTCCATTCAAACCTGGGTGGTCAACTAAGCAAAAGGTTTTTGAACAAATATTTTCCTATGAGCTTGTTCATGCCATCAGAAATTTTCGGCAGAAAGAGGTTGACGTTTTCTTTAATGCATGAAAGAGGTTTCAAGACCTGTTTGTTCGGTGTCCACACTAGAAAGTTGATGATACAGAAAAAATCAGGATCATGTATAGAGGCCTTAACTATGAAACTAGAAACCTTGTTGAAGGCATGAACGGTGGCGGTTTTCTTAATCTATCAACCGCCAGGGCTATGTAATTCTTTGAAAAACTAGCAGACAATAGCCAACAGTGGGATTCACTAGGACCATCCCCGAGAAACTGATGTAGGACAGAACACATACACCAATTGGTTTCCTATTTGGGTTTATGATTTATTTAGAAGCCTAAATAGTATTTCTAAGTTGTTATTTTCGTTTTTATTATTTAGAGTATCTTTAGAAGTGTCTAGAAGTCTTATTTTGAGTCCTAATAGACTTAGAAAGTTGCCAAAAGTTAATACATACCTTAGGGAACAAGTAATTCAAGTTCTAGTAGGTTTCCTAGTTGAGTCAAGGGAGTTATCTATATAAAGAGCTCCAAAAACGAATTTCTTAGCCAAGATTGATGATTGAAGAGTTTATTATTTAGTTTATTGTCTTTCAATTTAGTTTTTACTTCAAGTTCTTTAATTTCTGCAATTTACTTTCAAGTTATTTAAATTTCAGCTTTTACATATTGTAATTTTTTTCCGTTATTTCAATTCCTTGCAATTTCAATTGTTAGATTAAGTTTATTTTAGCTTCCGCTGCATCAATTTGTATCAAAGCTCTAGTTTTAGATTTTTATCTAAAAACGATCCACCACCTCCCCACCACCACCTTCAAGTTTTTTTTCCACCATGGCTCTTAGTGATGAAGAAAAAAATTTCTTTAGAGATTTGTTTCAGGATTCATTGAACACATTATTTGTCAAACAAGATGCAACACTCGATTCGAAATTCACTCAACTACTAGTAGAGATCAAGACAACCCTTGGTATCCATGAAGAATCAAGCTATAAGATTGAAGAAATCAAGGCAGACATTATCGAAGATATCCATGATGAACCAATCAATACATCTTTAACCACCCCACCACCCCTCCTTTCTACCAACAACCTTCCCACACCTACTATTCTTACCCTCACCAATGAAATCTTTTCCACACCAAAACATCATGACATTATTGAAGAAGTAAGATAGGTTTTTATGGAGGAGGCACCAAGTATTCGTGAAGATCCTTCAACCCATGTGGTCAAAATTGAAGATCAAACACATGTTTTTAAGGAAAAAGGGAATCATAAAGTTGAGTTTGCAGTGAGAGATTCATTGTCCATTAATATTCATCATTATGATTTTATTGGTATTGATTGAATTCTTTCCAAGCAAGTTCTCTTTGTTTTCGAAGTCCAAGGATCAAAAGATCAAACAATCACATCGGGAATAATTCATAAGAATTCATGTTATTCAAAGTATCTTTTCTTATGGAGCGGACGTCATCAATACAACTTAAATTCGAGGACGAATTCTTTTGAAGAATGGGGGACTGATGTAGGACAGAACACATACAACAATTGGTTTCCTATTTGGGTTTATGATTTATTTAGAAGCCTAAATAGTATTTCTAAGTTGTTATTTTCGTTTTTATTATTTAGAGTATATTTAGAAGTGTTTAGAAGTCTTATTTTGAGTCCTAATAGACTTAGAAAGTTGCCAAAAGTTAATACATACCTTAGGGAACAAGTAATTCAAGTTCTAGTAGGTTTCCTAGTTGAGTCAAGGGAGTTATCTATATAAAGAGCTCCAAAAACGAATTTCTTAGCCAAAATTGATGATTGAAGAGTTTATTATTTAGTTTATTGTCTTTCAATTTAGTTTTTACTTCAAGTTCTTTAATTTCTGCAATTTACTTTCAAGTTATTTAAATTTCAGCTTTTACTTATTGTAATTCTTTTCCGTTATTTCAATTCCTTGCAATTTCAATTGTTAGATTAAGTTTATTTTAGCTTCCGTTGCATCAATTGGTATCAAAGCTCTAGTTTTAGATTTTTATCTAAAAACGATCCACCACCTCCCCACCACCACCTTCAAGTTTTTTTCCCACCATGGCTCTTAGTGATGAAGAAAAAAATTTCTTTAGAGATTTGTTTCAGGATTCATTGAACACATTATTTGTCAAACAAGATGCAACACTCGATTCGAAATTCACTCAACTACTAGTAGAGATCAAGACAACCCTTGGTATCCATGAAGAATCAAGCTATAAGATTGAAGAAATCAAGGCAGACATTATCGAAGATATCCATGATGAACCAATCAATACATCTTTAACCACCCCACCACCCCTCCTTTCTACCAACAACCTTCCCACACCTACTATTCTTACCCTCACCAATGAAATCTCTTCCACACCAAAACATCATGACATTATTGAAGAAGTTAGAAAGGTTTTTATTGAGGAGCCACCAAGTATTCGTGAAGATCCTTCAACCCATGTGGTCAAAATTGAAGATCAAACACATGTTTTTAAGGAAAAAGGGAATCATAAAGTTGAGTTTGCATTGAGAGATTCATTGTCCATTAATATTCATCATTATGATTTTATTGGTATTGATCGAATTCTTTCCAAGCAAGTTCTCTTTGTTTTCGAAGTCCAAGGATCAAAAGATCAAACAATCACATCGGGAATAATTCATAAGAATTCATGTTATTCAAAGTATCTTTTCTTATGGAGCGGACGTCATCAATACAACTTAAATTCGAGGACGAATTCTTTTGAAGAATGGGGGACTGATGTAGGACAGAACACATACACCAATTGGTTTCCTATTTGGGTTTATGATTTATTTAGAAGCCTAAATAGTATTTCTAAGTTGTTATTTTCGTTTTTATTATTTAGAGTATCTTTAGAAGTGTCTAGAAGTCTTATTTTGAGTCCTAATAGACTTAGAAAGTTGCCAAAAGTTAATACATACCTTAGGGAACAAGTAATTCAAGTTCTAGTAGGTTTCCTAGTTGAGTCAAGGGAGTTATCTATATAAAGAGCTCCAAAAACGAATTTCTTAGCCAAGATTGATGATTGAAGAGTTTATTATTTAGTTTATTGTCTTTCAATTTAGTTTTTACTTCAAGTTCTTTAATTTCTGCAATTTACTTTCAAGTTATTTAAATTTCAGCTTTTACTTATTGTAATTCTTTTCCGTTATTTCAATTCCTTGCAATTTCAATTGTTAGATTAAGTTTATTTTAGCTTCCGCTGCATCAGAAACACTACCACGATAAACCTAGAGGCATGTATGAGGTCAAACTTGACCCCGAGCTAAAAATATTGCTCCAAGAGGTTTAGTCAAAAAGGTAGAAGCACTTGAGGTGTCCTTAAACCCCACATCACCGGTCATCTGTGCCTCCACTCTCCAATGTAATGTTTGCCAAGACTCATCCCATATTGCCGAAGTTTGCCCTCTCCTTTACACTTCACCAGAAGCTGAGGAAGCCTGTGCGTTCAACTACGCCGGGAAAACAAACTTCACCAAGGGCAATGCTACGTACCCATACATGGACCCTTCAAATCTGTCTTACACGAACAACAATACTTACACGGTTCCACCAGGATTTCACAAGTCCTATGGGCAACGCAACAATGTGCCCTATGTTGGAAACACTGACAATAGAAACATGGTGACGAATAATGCTCATCGGATGAGTAATTCCAGGGACCCAGTTCCAACACACCAACGTGCCCCTCAGAAGTCCTCCCTTGGGGATAATCTTGCCTGTGTCATGCAACAAACGCAAGTGTCCATTGAGATGAACGCTCAAGCTATACAACAGATAGAACAAAAATTTAACGGTCAGATTTCTGGGACAACCAATCCTGAATCCCAAAGGCAAGGAAGTTTCCTTGGTGACGGAAACTCCGTCTATATCTTCACCGCTTGCTGAAGTCAAAACAGTCCAAATTCTTAGGTCAGGAAAACAGGTTGACAATCAAATTAACTAAAACCTGAGTCCTAGCATTGAGACTCATATTCCTACGACACCTGTTGCACCACGTAAAGGTCTAACTAATGAGGCTACCACCTCTAAGCCAAGGAAACATACCCGTGAGATTGTGGAACCTCCACAGACTTACAATCCACCCGTGCCTTATCCACAGAGACTCACAATATCTTTAAAAGAAGTACAAGCAGAGGAGGTACTTGAAGTGTTCAAACATATAAACATAAACATACCTTTCCCCACGGCTATCAAATAGATACCTTCCTACGCTAAGGTCTTGAAGGACTTGTGCACCACAAAGAGCAAAGCAAATGTTCCCAAAAGCGCGTTTGTTGTGGAAGAATTCTCTGCACTTGTCCAACACAACGGTGTGGTGAAATACAAGGATCCTGGCAAACCAACCATACCCTTCAAGCTTGGTGAAAAGTTCATGGGTAAAGCTTTATTAGACTTGGGAGCAAGTGTCAATCTCTTGCCTTACTCCGAATACATCAGTCTAGGTCTAAACGGTATGAAACCCACGAACATGTCTTTACAACTGGCCGACAGATCGTTGAAAGTTCTTAGAGGAATAGTTGAGGATCTTTTAGTCAAATTGTTTGACTTTTACTATTCCGTTGATTTTGTGGTGTGGGATACTGAACCTGTTGTCGATAACTCGGTTCCCATCATCCTTGGTCGTCCATTTTTTGCCATCTCTAATGCTCTCATAAACTGCCGAAATGGTTCGATGATTCTCACTTTTGGCTCTACGACCGTTGAAGTAAATATTTTTAAGGGGTTTTTAGACTTTGGTCCACCTAATTAATGCCTATTTAGGAAATGAGACGCTTTTAATTGGTATTTAGAATATTGGGCACCTTCCCGTTAGTTGACTATTATGACTAACTGTTGACTCAAGTCAAACAACTTATATTCTATAAATACCCATAATACCCTGCACACAGGTGTCCTATTCTCTAATTTTATTTAACACATGGTGTCTTCTTCTCTAATAATAAAAATTCTGAAAGGTTTGCAAGGGATGATATAATGACACGTGTCAATTTATCAACAGTAAGATGGAATCAAAGGACGATATAATGACACGTGTAACAGTTTTGTTGTTAAAATTCAATCTTGTGATATGCACGTGGAGGGGTAACATTGTCATTTCCAAAAAAATTAACAAGCAAGCAACAATCAACGCAGTCAATTCACGGAAGGTGCCCCAAACTCTAAATATCGATTAAAAGCGTCCCATTTCCTAAATAGGTATTATTTAGGCGTCCCAAAGTCTAAAAACCCCTATTTTTAATCTTGGCCAACAACCCCTTAATCTTTTCTTATCTGAAGATGTGTGCCTTCTTGATTCGTTACCTTATGAGATGATGCATAGTTGTTACCCTAAAGATCCAGTTTTTCATTACCTTGCCATGCATAATGTTGACTTTGATATCGACCAATCTATTGCCCAAACCAACGCTCTTCTTGATTCTGTGCCTATCTTTAACCCTAAAAACCCTGAGGCCCTTGATTCGGTTTGTTGCATTGATTCTCAGTCCCAAGTCGAGACCATCACTCCACCTCCTGTTACTCTGAATCCTCTTCCTCCTGAGCTAAAATATTCTCAGCTTGATTCGGACGGAAGTCATCTTGTTATTATTTCTTCATCTCTTACTACCGAACAGGGGAGTCAGCTTTTAAAATTTATTCAGGTGCATCGTTCTGTTATTGCCTGGTCTATCCATGACATGGCATTAACCCTTCTGTTTGTTCTCACCGTATTCATCTTGAGGACGATGCTAAAACTTCTCGTGAATCTCAGAGACGTCTCAATCCTTCTATGAAAGAAGTTGTTCGAGCTGGAATTCTTAAACTCTTAGATGCAAGTGTGATTTACCCCATTTCTGACAGTACTTGGGTGAGTCCTATTCATGTGGTTCATAAAAAGGCCGGTATGACTGTAGTTACCAATGATAAGAGCGAACAAGTCGCCATTAGAGTTCGAACCAAATGGCGTGTTTGTATCGACTATAGAAAGGTTAATGCAGTCACTCGTAAGGGCCATTTTCCTCTTCCCTTCATAGACCAAATGTTGGAATGCCTGACTAGTCATTCCTTTTATTGTTTCTTAGATGATTATTTTGGTTACAACCAGATTCATCTGTCCTTTCGGTACTTTCGTCTATGCACGTATGCCTTTCGGTCTGTGTAATGTGCCTGCTGTCACGTCCTGAAAATTATCAATACAAAATTTTGAGGCATGGTCTGAATAAGGTACAATCCTTGCAAAAATAATTACCAATATAACTCAATTTCTTTGTCAAATTTAATAACAAGAGAATAAAATTTTCTATAACATTTTGGACAGAAGTTTCAATGTCGCAGGAGTATCTGAAAAAAATATATATATTCAACCATTACAACCAATAATACGGGGTATTCGCAATACCAACGACGAGCCACTCTCCACCAAGCAGTATCCCTTCGTACCGACAAGAGAGTAAATAAAGGGGGAAACCTGTTCGTCCCTGTAAAGAAACTCCGACGATCAACATTAGATCTGTCCACCCACAAATAAAATAAACTTTAAAGCCAAACAAAAAGCTTACCTAGTTACAGTGCTTTGTATCCTTTTAATTCCATGCAAGAGATAAGTATTATTGTACTTCCAATAAAAACATAATTACCACAGATTGGAATACCATAATCACATAAAATAGGGTAACAAATTCAGTTCAAGGAAAACTATAGATTGATGATTCAGACCCCACCCAACTCAAATTTGAATTGAAGAGATGAAGCCCCTTTAAGAAAAACAACACAAAACTAGTCATTTAGAAGTATACCAATACCAATACCAGATTGTAGAATCCGCAAAACCAGCCTCTTCCCATCCTTTCGCTTCCATTCATTAGATATCCAACATGAGTTCCAAGCTTCTTCCATAGCCCAGTAATTGCGCACTTTCCACCACCGCAATTAACGGAGACGATGATCCAGTTGAAGAACTCTCCCCCCTTTTCAGGTCTTCGTGTCCCCTTTCATTCATAATTTTGCTCCCTCAAATTGCCACGTCCTTCTTAATTAAAACATGACTCAGCAAACATTTATATGATCAGGTGGTCTAGGCAGCAATATTGGTAAGTAACATATTGTTCCAAAATCATATTGGAATTACTAAATTACCCATCAAGTAAGCAAATTTCCTGGGTGTTACACCTGCTACCTTCCAGAAGTGCATGTTACACATATATTTAGTGATATAGTTGAACGATTTATGAAGGTGTTTATGGATGACTTCTTTATATATGGTTCGTCTTTTGAGGAGTGTCTTAGTCATCTTTCCTTGGTTTTCAACATTGCACTGTGAAGAATTTTGTGCTTAATTGGAAAAAGTGTCATTTCATGGTTAGAAGAAGAATAGTTTTGGGTCATGTAGTCTCTCCTGAGGGTATCCAGGTTGATAAAGGTAAAATACATCTTGTTTCGTCCTTGCCTATTCCTAAGTCTAGTAGATAATGCAAAAGCACCATGTTTATTCTTAATGTTCATTGTGATTCAAAGTTCTTAATGCTTGTTTATTTCTATTCGCGATATGAAGTAGGCATGATTATTTATGTGTTATTGTTATCCATTTTGATAAAATACTATTGTTAAAGTAGAGGGAGACCTAGTTATAATGGTTGTATTAGATTAATTAGAGATATGTGATGGAATAGCTGAGAGGTGACGATTTGATTATGAATTAATATATTGAGTTAATTGAATTGAATAGCTGAGAGGTGACGGTTTAATTAATGAGATATATTCAATAGCACATATAAAGATACCCGTTTTAATTGAGTGAAATAGCTGAGAGGTGACTACTTGATTATTATAGGTATTGATGATTAATTGGAATAGCTGAGAGGTGACTAATTAATTGTTATAGATTGAACATGAAAGGATGACATGTTATGTTTGCATGATTTAGTTTGTGGATACCAACTCTTCCCCCTATGTCATCATAAGATCTTCTTTACATCTCTATCCATCTTCTTAAGTTAGTTTAAGTATTAGTTTATTTATTTATTGTCTGTAGGAAGTAGAATCAATCTCAATCTAGCTAATTGGTTCATTTGGTGTTCGTAAGTTGTTGTTTTCTATTGTGTTTGAGCTAAGAATTCCCCCTTCGAGGTGGTTACGACCCTTGCTTGTTACTTGTCTACATTGATAATCAATATTTACAGGCACAAGAAGGAAACTAAGATACAAATATACCTTTTGATTTGAAGGATACACTTTTGTCCTCTATCACTTATGGAGCCTTTTTCGGAATGAAATTTTTAACAAGGGTTGGGAAAGTTTTCTGTATGATTCTACTGCTGATTACTCACCTTCTATGGTAAGAGACTTCTACCTCATGTTACCCTTCGCGGATACTCTTCCCTTTGATTGTTTCTAGGTTTACATACATGAATATGTGGTTCTTTTTAATGTTATTGCCATCTCTCTTATCTTTGGTAACCCTTATGTCTTCAGTCCTATAACACCCTATTGGCAGTACCTCAATGATAATGAAGTTGATGTCATTGAGAATTACATTGATAATTTTGGGCCTTGCACATTTTCCCTGTACCCAGCTTAGTTCTGTTACACCCATTATCTCTCTTCCTACTAATATTGCTACTGTTGCTTTATGGGTTATGAGAAATTTGTCGGGTTATGAAAAGTTGGAGTATGCTGATGAGACCGCTATGCATGCAGTATATGGTACACTTCAGGGTTATAAGGCACTTGACATCTCTACTATGATTCTAGATGGTATCCGTAATGTGTTCATTATGAGGCAGGATAAGTTGTTGTTCCCTACTGTTATTTGTAAGATTATCCTTCCCCAGTACAATTCCTCTGTGACGACGATTCCAAATCCCTTGGATCGAGGGATACGGTTTGTGTCTCCTTCTTATAAATAACGGACCGGAGGCATAGAAGGATATCCACTTTTTTACGTCCGGTCTTCGTTGTTGTTGTACTGCTGTGTTTGTTAAAGAATGGCCAACGACCGGGATGGTGACTTTGTTCAGTGTGCATTCAACCTCAAAGTGGAGCATATGTTTAATCATGTGCAAGCTCAGGAGAAGTACCTGGAGGAGGTCGTCCGACTGGAACACGACATGAAGTTGTCCCTTAAAAAGCGAGATGACACCATTGCATCCCTACGCCGGGATCTTCGGCTTTTACGAAGATTCAATCAAGTAGGCCGGAGACCAGATTCGGGAGCTGAAAGAGAAGGTCTGGATATTTGGAAATGTTGCAGCCGGAGCTGTTGGTTAGGATCAAGCCGCTAATCCTCCTGCTACCGCCTCGTGGGACGATTTGGTAGACTAGTTTATGTTGCACCATGTTGAGAAGTAGTGCCCTCTTTTTTATTTTTCTTCATCAATAAAATTTCGTCTTCTCCAAATATGAATATCTTTTTTCCAGTCTCGTGTTCTGAACCCTGCAGGTTGACTGTCGGTGCATGAGGGACCATCCCTTTTCGAAAAACATCTAGGCTGAGGCCCGGGTCCTTAACTCTTGTGGAGTTGTTGAAGCTATAAAAGAAGTCAACTCCTTTTGAGTCCAACACTCTTTTTTTCCACTTTTCTTGTCCAGCTTTCGTGGCGGCCAAACGTCCATATTCAAGCTCGGTTGGTGACAACCGTGAGCTATACCGGGTGCATCTTCTCCACCAAATGACTAGTCTGGAGTGGCAGGTGACCGAGTTTGTCGAAGATCAACGCAGGTGGGAGGAAGACTATGACAGTCGAATCCAGGAAAAAGATGATGAGATTAGTCATCTTACTGAAGAACTTCGATCTGCCGCTACTGAGCTCCCCAAGATGGGGGGGCAAGATTGATGCAGTTGCAGTCTCCTCATGGAAGGAGGAATATGCTGAAGCCAAGGCGAAATACCATCTCCTTTACTTGTCGGAGGGATCTAGGCTGGATCCCCTATCTCCCCCACTGATGTAATCTTTTTCTGTTCCGGTTGCACTTTGTAGGGGATTTGGTGCACCCCGTATCGTGTAATGAAAAAATATTTCCTTCCATTACTGTTTTGACCTCCGGTAGGTAATTCTGATGATTTCCTTCAAACATTCTCTGTCGCCATAAATGAAGAAACATGTATTGGTCAACAAGCCTTTAACTGTGATGACGTGGACTTGAGGTCCACATGTCGTTGATCTAGACCATGTGGGTCCCATCTCTTTGTGCTGAGTGGACGTTGATAAGTCCTCAAAAGTGTATATATATCCCCTGAATAACACATTGTTTGTTTAGCACTTAACTTATGTTATTGTGTTATATCTATTGATTAGTGTTTTCTTGTCATTTGTGTAGGTTTCATGAGCTGAAATGCGAATATTGTGTTAAAGCCCGCCAAAAGTCAAGAAAAGCCCATAAAAGGTGTTATTTGCACAAAGGAGGAGAATCAATATTAACACCCACATATCTGTTGAGGGCACCTCACGGTATGTCCTGTTGACTTAACTTTATGTCAAAGTGGGGCGGTCCAAATCCCAGCCCAAACCAGGTCCTATTGAAGCCCACAAGTCAGAATTTCTATTATAGGCCTTTATTAAAGTCCAATATTAAAAAAGCTCTACAAGAAGATCCATAAGTCGGATTTGGGCCCATGAGCTGTCCAATTGAAGGTCTTGGTCCCAGCTACAACTTAAGCGTAAAATAATTAGGTTTTGCTGAAAACCTAATGCCTCCAGAAGACCAAAAGCAGCAGCCACGAATTTGACGTAATTTGGAAGTCTTGGTATGCAAGTATTATGCTTTGTATTTACTATATAAGAGAAGTAGTAGCTCGAGTTTGGGTAGTTCATGTTGAAGAAGAAAAAGCTTGTATTGAACTCAATTTTTATTCTCAATATCAATCCATTAACTTTTCCCTTATGATGTTTTGTTATTTAATTATTTATTCTATGGTGTCATCATCAAAGATGAGTAGTTAAATTCCCTTTTGAGGATGGTTGAAGCACTCTAGATGATGCAAATGCACCATGTTTGTTCTTAATGTTCATTGTGATTCAATTTCTTAATGCTTGTTTATTTCAATTATAGATAGAAGTAAACATGATTATTTATGTGTTATTGTTATCCATGTTGATTAAATACTATTGTTAGAGTATAGGGAGACCTAGCTATAATGGTTGTATTAGATTAATTAGAGATATGTGATGAAATAGTTGAGAGGTGACTATCATATATCTAGAATTAATCTCTTTTATCGGACCCCTTTTGTAATCAAATTGAATAGCTGAGAGGTGACGGCTTAATTAATGAGATATATTCAAATTAAATAGCTGAGAGGTGAGAGGTGACTACTTGATTACTATAAGTATTGATGATTAATTGGAATAACTGATGAGAGGTGACTAATTAATTGTTATAGATTGAACATGAAAGAATAACATATTATATTTGCATGATTTAGTTTGTGGATACCAACTCTTCCCCCTATGTCATCATAAGATCTTCTTTTCATCTCTACCATCTTCTTAAGTTAGGTTATTTACAGTTTATTATTGTTGTCTGTAGGAAGTAGAATCATATCTTTCTTATTTGTGATTAACTTGGTGTTTCTTAATTATTGTTTTCTATTGTGTTTGAGCTAAGATCTTCACCTTTGAGGTGGGTACAGCCCTTGCTTGTTACTTGTCTACATTGATAATCAATATTTACATGCACAAGAAGAAAAATCAATACAAATCTATCTTTCAATTAGAAGTTACACAATTACAAATCTATCTTTCAATTAGAAGTTACACAATTAGCCTCTATCAGACGTCTGCTGACTGTATTAAATGGGTCCCAACTGACTGTATTAAGTGGGCCCCACTTTGTTTTCTCTGAATCCTCCTTTGTTGGCGGGAAGAGGTACAGCTTCCAACTTCCAGTAGAAGTTTGTGACTCTTCACTGATCGGGCCATTAACCTTGGTGATTCAATGCTTTCGAATTAATGGAGAATTCCATTAACGGAACTTGGAAGGCCATTAGCTGGTGGACCTCAATTTCCATTATAAAATAAAACACTTAGAGAAAGGAGTGATCACTTCCCTTCAACTCTTTCTCATTTCTTTCTTCTTCATTTCGTCTTAAACTCTACTGTCGGAACCCTTGTTTCTGAATTGCATTGAATTCCGGTGAAATATCGCTGAATCTTCCTCCGAGAAGGAACATCGTATTGAGTTCTAACAGTGACGAGGAACCTCGGACTTTCGTTCCTCGTCATGCCGCTGATGCAGGTGGACCAAGTGGATTTCCGGCTTTTAGCGATCTAAATTCACCCGCGGGTGATGACGTTGAGGACGTGGTTCCTCTAAGTGTTGTAGTTCCATCGACAGAGAGACCCAGGAGGAGATGGCAGACCTCATCCAATCTTCCTCAAAACCCCGAACTCGAACGGCAGGGGTCAGGTTTGGTTCCTACCCTTCAATTTTTGATGGCTGCTTCGACACTTTGATCACGGTAAGTCTTTACCAGCTTTTGTACGGTATGCAGCTCCCGTTGTCTTCTACTGTTCTGCGAATTTTGTCGTGGTGGGGAATCCCATCGGGTCAGATGCATGTGTCCTTCTGGATCATTTTGCACATGATTGGGTTGATCGCCCACCACTTCAGAATTCCATTTGGCCCGGTCGAGATGTTCCTTCTGATGAAGCCGGTTGCTCGAGAGGCCAGGGAGCGTTGTTTTTACGCCATTTCCTAGCGCACCACCCGGAGGTTGTCAGGGCTTCCCAACTACTATGGGAACTGGTTCGAACCCTGCTACAGGATGTCGGGGTGGTCGCCCGCCGCAGCATCCAAGTGCCGCGGGACTTCATAGGTAAGCACGTGTCTGATTTCACTTCTTTTGCCTTACTGTTTCGCGTGCTTGCTGAGCTCCGGCTCAAGAACAGTTTCGTACCTTTACTTGTAAGGAAACGCCAGCTCCAAGTATCACTACCGGCGGGCGTAGACTCCTCCGCAGCCAAAGGCAACATTGAGCGTTTCTTCAACCTGCCGGTGGATCTGTGAGACTTGACGTTCCTAGACCAGATTGTGGTGAATCTCCACTTCCCTACCAGGTTTACGGCCCTACCGGTTCCTCCGCAAGTCGTGGAGGTTGACTCTAGCTCTAGTGAGAGTACTGCCCCCGCAAAGAATGTGGTTCCTAGTGCTAGGGAGAAACCTCCGGTCGATAGTGAAGTCGTTGATCTTAGGGAGGAGATGGATAACTGGCGTGACAAAGCTGTCCCAGTCAGGGGTAGTTCTCCTCTTGATGAGCCTATGTTGGATGCTTCATCGGAAGTCATCCCAGCTGTCGGGGATGTTCATGTATCTTCCCTTGGGTTGCCGGAGGAGACCATATGTTTTGTATGGGTCCTTTGAATCCTCCAGTGACCCAAGCCTGATATCGAGGGATAGTGGACTTCTGCTTCCACGCTGGTCCGGTGAATTAGCTACTGAAGGATTCTTTCTGACTCCGGTGCAGGTACATGCTGAGGTGGATAACCTAGCCCAACCGAAAATGGTGGGAGGTGCATCCGAGGAGATAGTGGTTGTTACCGCTATCGAGGGAGGTGAACCAGTTGTGGTTTCGGGGGGTCCACCGGATGAAGTAGACGCCCCCAGTGTTGTAAATGCTGGTGTTGAGGCCTCGGTGGAGGTAAGACTTTCCCAGCCTCCTATTGTTGAAGTTGTTTCTGTCCAGACTCCTGCCCTGGTTGATCCAAAGGGTATGGTTGTTGTGGACGAGTCTGCCAGGGGCTCGAAGAGAGGTGCTTCTGCCTCCCCTGCTGATCAAAGGGTGGTTGTTCGTCTAAGGAGGGAGGATCCCATCCCCCAGGCGCTGAGGGGACCAGTGATGGGGACTACCCAGATTGGTAGTGGCTCCCATGTTCCTATCAGAGATGCCTTAGCTGTTGAGGATGTCCGGACAGAGGTCGAGTTCACCGTGCATGTCACTGCTGAGGATGACGCTCCGGTTTACGGGTGGGGTGATTAGGTTCCGTATACTGATCTGCCCACCGGCCAGACAGTGCAACTGGGCCCTGAACCGGGTGACTACCAGCCCGAGGCTACTTCAGAATTTCCTCTGCCGGCGTTCTCCATTCATCTTGCATTTCTGAATGGGGAACCAATGAAGATTGGGGACTCCGGCATCATGAATATCCACACCGCCTTCGATTATATCTTCTAGAACCTGCTCCCGGAGGATAAGGCGTACTACAGTCGTTTCTCTCGCGACCGAGCGATGAGGGTCACGGCTCAGAACCTTATCGCGGTATGGTATGATTTTCTGACTTGACTGTGCCTTTAGTTTCATCGTTGTCTGTATGTTTGTTTTTTATCCCTGCTCTTCTTATCTGTCAGGTGCAAGCTGCCATGGCCAGTGTCTTTGAGCTTAGTGTCAGACCCGGGCCTTCTGCCTTAGAGGACCTGGAACGTCTTTGAGCTGAGAACCGTCAACTTGAGAAGGACCTGATAGCAGCAAACAACGACCAGTGGGCTTTGGAGGAGGACAAACGATTCATGGATGCTGACTACCACAACCTGGATTTCACTTTGACCGCTGCCCTTCAAAGAGAGAAGGATGCCAAGGCTTCTTTGGCGGACCTGGAGGCCACCTGCGGGAGGCTGACCCGAGAGAAGTTAAAGCTCGACCGGCACCTTTCTCTTAAGGAGGCGGCCTACGATCGTGTCGATGAAGAACTCGACTAGTGAAGGTTGCCTACAAGCAAGTCCTTCTTCCCACCCTTAGCGTAGTTACTTTTCTCTAGTAGGCTCTTGTCCCGGTTGCCGGGGGATTTCCACTTTTGTAACTCTTTATCTGAAAAGAAATAAAAAAAAATTGTGCCACAAGATTTGTCAGATATCTTTTCTCCAGTTTCAGGATTTATTATAACTGTCTATCTCCCTCGCCCCCTTATTGTTTTAAGGAAGTTTCCTCCGGAGTTGGGACGATAACAGTTCTTTTTCTCGCTGACTTCATCAAGTTTGATGCTCGATTTTCACGGCATTCCATGGTTTCTTTGCTCAAAAGGGGTTTAATCTTGTCTTTCAAGACTTATCCCAGAGTCAGACTAGCTTGTCCAACAGCCCTGTTTTTAAGAGTGGATAGCCTCGCTCTTAAATTTTACCAGAATCAGCAGGCTCAGCGACCCAATCGAACTGCTACTAGAACTGGAAATTTGTCCAAGCATTCTAGGCCTAGCCGCCCTATATAGGTTGACACAGGACTTGGGTGCAGAACCGGACTCTAGGTCCAGACGTTCTTTCTGAGTGGAGATTGGTACTCTGTCACCCATTGTACTAAGACCGGAAGCTATGTCCAGGCATCTTACGCCTAAACGGAGCATAACTCCGCATTTAGGACTTGGTCAGGATCGGAAACTAGGTCCAGGCATCCCAGGTTGGATGGGGTTTTCAGTCCCTATCATCGTTGATTTCCAAGACCGGAAGCTAGGTCCGGGCGTTTTGGGCCTAAAAGGAGCATAACTCGGCATTTAGGACTTTGTCAAGATCGAAAACTAGGTCTGGCATCCTGAACCTTAGTAGAGATGTGATCTCGTACTAGGATTTTCAGCGGTAAATAATACAAAGTACTCAAATCCTTGTGGAAAAGAATTTTTTATTGAAATCATCAAATGGGGTATATTACTTGTAAAATTTCTTGAGGTGGAAAGCGTCACATGGTCTAGAAAAGAGATCACCGGTCAGAGTTCTGAGAAAGTATGAGTCCTTTGCAGCATGTCTGTCTATGATGTAGGGCCCTTCCCAGTTTTTTCCGAGCTTGCCAGCGGTTGTATCTTCAGTCATAATCTTGACTTTTCTCATGACCTAGTCACCTAGATTGAATCTCCTTTCTACGACTCGCTTGTCGTATCCCCTTTTTATGGTTTCCTGGTACCGGAGGAGATGTTGTAGGGCATGTTCTCTCTTGTCATTAAGAATGGCTTTTTCTCTTGCTAGAATTCCTCCATTTTCCCCGGTAAGTACTTCATCAGTGCGAGTTGTTGGAGCCAGTAGTTCTGTAGGCATCACTGCTTCTGTTCCGAAGGTAAGTTGAAAGGGTGTCATACCGGTGGATCTTCTGGGAGTGGTTCGGTATGCCCATAAGACTCCTGGGAGTTGCATCACCCAGTTGCCTTTTGCTTTATCCAATCGCTTCTTGAGTGTATCCAAGATGACCCGGTTGGATGCTTATGCTTGCCCATTTCCCTGGGGGTAGTATTGGGCTGAGAAGTTGTGTTTAATCCCCAGAGACTTGCCGAACAACCAAATATTGTCGCAGTCGAACTGTTTTCCATTGTCTGAGACCAGCTCTTGGGGAATTCAAAACTTGCAGATTATGTCTTTCCATAGAAATTTTCTGACATCAGAGGCGCATACCTGTACCAGTGCTACAGCTTCGACCGATTTGGTGAAATAATCTGTAGCGACAAGTAAGAACCTAACTGAGTGTGGAGCTTTAGGAAGCGGTCCCACAATATCCAAACCTCATTTGGCGAAAGGCTATGTGCTTAGGATGGGGTGCAATTCCTTTGTCGGGGCATGACCGATCGAGACATGTTTCTGACAGGGGAGGCATGCCTGGGTTAACTTCTTGGCGTATGTCATCATGTACGGTGATAGATGAAAATTGGTGTCTCCACCTATCAAAAGATTATATTTTTATAGATTTTTCTTCTTGTGCCTGTATAGATTGATTATCAAAGTAGACAAGTAACAAGCAAGGGTCGTACCAACCTCAGAGGGGGAGATCTTAGCTCAAACACAATAGAAAACAATTGTTAAGAAACACCAAGGGAATCAATAATAAGAATTGAGATTGATTCTAACTTCTTACGGGCAATAATAAAATAAACCCTAACTTAAGAATATGCTAGAGATGAAAATAAGATTTATGATGACAAAGGGGGAAGAATTGGTATCCACAAACTAAATCATGCAAACATAACATGTTGCTCCTTCATGTTCAATCTATAACAATTAATTAGTCACCTATCAGCTATTCCAATTAATCATTAATACTTGTAATAATCAAGTAGTCACCTCTCAGCTATTCTACTCAATTAAAACGGGATTCTCTTATGCATGCTATTGAATATGTCTTATTAATCAAACCGTCACCTCTCAGCTATTCAATTTAATTAACTCAACATATTGATTCATAACTAAATCATCACCTCTCAGCTATTTAACTTAATTACAAAAGGTTCCAATAAAAGATATCAACTGCAGATATGTAACAATCACCTCTTAGCTATTTCACTACACATCTTTAATCAATATAAATAAAACCATTAAATCTAGGTCTCCCTAAATCCTAACAATAGTATTTTAATACCATGGATAACAATAACATGCAAATAATCGTACTTACCTCCTACTGCAGATAGAAGTAAATAAGCATTAAGTACTTTGAATCACAATGAACATTAAGAACAAACATGGTGCTTTCGCATTATCTAGAGTGCTTCAACCATCCCCCTAAGGAGATTTAGCTACTCATCCTTGATGATGACACCATGGAATAAATAAATAAATCACAGGACATCATAATGGAAAATTAATGGATTGATATTGATTTGAATTGAGTTGATACAAAGAAGAAGAAGAAGAAGATGAACTTTCTTTCACAAATATTCATTTTCCTCTCTCCATAAAAAACTACCTAAATCTTAGCTACTACTTCTCTTATATAGAAAACACAAAGTAGAATACTTGCATGGAAAAACTTCCAAATTAGGTCAATTAGTGGCTGCTGCTGTTGGTCTTCTAGTGGCATTAGGTCTTCATCAAAACCTAATTCTCTTGGGCTTAAGTTGTAGCATGAATTAAGACCTTCAGTTTGATAGCTCATGGGCCCAAATCAAACATTTGGATCTCCTTGTAGAGCCTTTTTAAGTTTGGACTTTAATAAAACCCTAAATAGAAATTTTGACTTGTGGGCTCCAATAGGACACGTTTTGGGCTGAGATTTGGACCGCTCCACTTTGACATAAAGCCAAATCAACTGGTCTGACCGTGGGGTGCCCTCAGTAGATCTGTAGGTGCAAATATCAATTCTCCTTCTATTGTGCAAATAACACCTTTTTACTTGTTTTTCTTGACTTTTCGTGGGCTTTAACACAATATTCGCATTTCGGCTCATAAAACCTACACAATAGACAAGAAAGCACTAATCAATAAATATAACACAATAATATAAGCTAAGTGCAAGACAAACAAGGTGTTATTCGGGGGATAAATATACACTTTTGAGGACTTATCATGCGGCCACCAGTATCCTTAGGTCATCATCTTCTGTGCAAGATTTCTTCTCCCAAAATGGTTGCAGCAGATCCCCGGAGACATGGCTCTTCATGTACAGTCTGTTTGACTCCCGGTGTAAGATAACAGCGAACTTCCACGCATCTCTCCGAACTTTGGCTGATAGCTTTTGATCTTCAGAGAGTAATTCAGCGTCGATTTTGTCTACTTTCGAGTTCAGGTTATCTGGAATTTCTTCGATTGGTCCCTTCGGTGGGAGCTCCAGATCGATGTGAACATGTGAGAGTGGTGGTTCTGAAAGGTCAGGTTTGTCCAGCTCTGTCGAAGGTGGCATTGCTTCCAGCCGACCTTTAGTGAGGCAAGGATTTCAGTTATCGAGTTGTGATTCTGGTGGGTTCGGTGTTTGAACTTGAGAAGAAAGACTTGGCTAGCTCTGAGTACTAGGCCCGGTGTTGGGCTAAGACGCCTCTTCATCTCTCTTCCTTTTCTGTCCTCTGGTAGTGACCATGAAGACTTCATTCCCATGCATATGTTCCAGAAGGTAGACCTCCGGTAATGACATCTCTGGATCTCTGGGCCCGATGCTCGGCTCTTTCTGATATTCGATTTACAGCTAACATGGCTTTGTAGTACTGATGGAAGAAGAAAGGTATCCCAGGGCATGTCTGACATCTATCCTTGGTCGTTGTTCGACTAATGAACTCTTCCCTGCCATGGAGTGGACGACATTGAGATATTTTGCCATCCGGTCATCTTTGGCTTGGAATGACCCAGCGAACTAGTTCGCCACTAGTTTGGAGTCTGTCTTGATCATGACTCTTCGCGCCCCCAGTTGGAGCATTGTTTGAAGACCATAGATTAAAGCTTCGTACTCGGCCTCGTTGTTGGATGCCGGGAATCCTGGCCTGACAGACGTTTCTGCTGTCCGTCCGTCCGGGCTAATCAAGAGACAACCAATGCCGGATCCCGTACAATTACTGGATCCGTCAGTATCGTCCAGGCTTCGTTGTCTTCTTTAGCTGGAGACTCCTATGTCCGGAGGGTATCGTTCACCCCCAATACATCTTCTTCTAACTCTGTGTTGACCGAAATGTCCTTGATAGGAAGGTCTGCCATTAAGGAGGTTATTGCATGTCCCTTCTCTGTGGTTCTGGGTTCATACTTAATGTGGCATGCACTCAGATAGCTGGACCATTCGATCAACGATTAGATTCCTCCTATTTTCCCAGAGTCTTTTTGAGCGGATACTCAGTATAGACCTTGACTGCCCTCCCATGGAAATAAGGCTTTAGCCTCCTGGTTGCATGTACCAGGGCTAAGGCAATTTTCTCGATCTTTGAATATCTTGTCTCAGCTCCCTGTAATACTTTCCTGATAAAGTATACTAGTTTCTCCTCCGATTCTTCCACAAATATGACTGTAATATCAGATGCGACCAGGTAAATACCGACTGGTTGTCCGGTTTGAGGTGCTGTAAGAACCGGAGGCTGAGTAAGATATGCCTTGATTTCATCAAAGGCTTGCTGGCAAGTAAGATTCCATTTCGCATTAGCTTTGATCACATTGAAGAATGGCTTGCATCGGTCTGAATACCGAGAGATGAACCTGTTGAGAGCGGCCAATCTCCCGTTTAACCTCTGCAATTCCTTCACTGTCTTTGGGGCGGGCATTTCCAGAATTGCGCGTATCTGATCTGGATTGGCTACTATGCCCCAGTTGGTCCTTAGAAACCCAAGAAACTTTCCAGAAGAAAGACCAAATGAACATTTCGCTGGATTCAGCTTCATGTTGTATTGTGCGAGAATATTGAATGTCTACTGCAGATCCTCCAAATGATTGTCTTTCTCCCTGGTTTTGACCACCATGTCGTCTATGTAGACTTCCATGGTCCGGCCTATGAGCTCGCTGAAGATAGTGTTGACTAGCTTCTGGTACGTTGTTCTCTCATTCTTCAGACCAAATGGCATCACCCGGTATCAGTAAAGCTGCCCTTGGTCAATGATGAATGTAGTATGCTCCTGATGTTCTTCACGAAGTGGTGGCATCCACCGATGGCGTCTACCATGTCTGTGATCCTGGGGAGTGGATACAGGTGCACATGACATGCTTTATTAAGATTAATAAAATCGATGCAAACCCGAATCTTACCATTCTTCTTTGGGACAACCACGATGTTTGAGACCCAGGGTGGGGTATATGACTTGTTTGATGAAGTTGACTGACAGTAACCGGTCGATTTCTTCATTTACTGCTAGCTTTCGATCTGGTGTCATGCGCCTTGGTTTCTGCTTGACTAGTTTGTGCTGAGGATCAATGTCTTGCCTATGACAGGTGACTGAAAGGTCAATTCCTGGCATTTTGCTGACGCTCCATGCGAAAACTTGATGATTCTGCCGAAGCAGTGTAATCAAGAGATCTTTCTCAGCCCTTGGTAAACCAAATGCAATATAAGTAGTTTTATAAGACTCCAATCCCACTATGACTTCTTCTAGCTTGTCGACCGCTCGTGATACCCCGGTTTTCAAGTCTGGCTTCCCCTTGACAGACTTGCCAGGAGTTGGTTGTTATTGATGAGAATCCGTTAGGAAGATAGTGTTTCCCTTGGTTTTCGAAATAGACTTTCCTTTGACTGCATCGAGGTGGCATTTGAAAATCATCCCTTGATCTCCTTTAACCCTGCAAATTCCGTAGCGAGTAGGGAATTTGAGGCTCTGGTGGAAGGGGGATACGATTGCTTTCATCTGATGAATCCAGTCCCTTCCCAAGATAACGTTGTAGCAGGAGGGGGAATCGACCAGCAGGAAGTCTACCCCGAAGGTATTGAATCCCACCGTGATTGGCAGGTGGACCCGCTCGGAGGACTGAGCTGGCTCCCCGTTGGACCCATAGATATAAGTCTCATCAGATTCAATGAGACGCTTGGATAACTCCATAGCTTTGTAGGCACATGAGAACATGACACTGGAGGTGCTGTCGGCATCGACCATAACTCGCCGGACCCGATAGACGCCTATCCATGCTGTGATTACCAGGGCGTCAATGTGTGGATAATGCATGCCCCTTTCGTCTTCCTCAGTGAATTCTCGACTTCATGGACATGTCCTATCCACCAGAGCTTCTCTCGAGCACAATTCTTCCTTTCTGTTTTGGAAGAACCGGGTGCCTGAACATGGCAGACATACACGATATGATCTCCAGCCTTCACCTGTTCGACTGCACTGGTCTGCACCATGTCAAGGATAAGGTCGGCGTCAACCAAGCGTTGCATTTCATACTTTAATACTCTGCAGTTCTTCAGCTCGTGACCATAATTATTGTGATGGTCACACATCTTGGACTTATCTCTCCTGCCCTCCGGGTTTTCCGGGAGAGGGGCAGGTTTGTTGAGCAATCCTCTGTTCTTAATTTTCTTAAACACTTCCTCGATCGGGAACCTTAGGGGTGTGAATTCCGTCTCATTGCGTTCGCCCCCGGTAGGTTTCTCTGACCGGAGGTCGGGCTTTTGAGCTGGTGTCTTTCCCTTCCTGGCTTTGTTCCAGTCAGGTGTCTTTTCTTCCTTGCGATCCCTACCGGAGCTTTCTTCTTTTGTCATTTGCAGCTTTTAGAAGTCTGGCCTCCGACAAGTCTCTTTCTCCTAGCTTTCAGATCATCCTCTTCGTATCTTTCTGCCTTCTCGAACAAGGCTGAAATAGAGGATGGAGGTTTCCTTGCCAGTGACCGGTACAGCTCTTCATGGTTGCTGTTCAAGGCATATTTTAAAGCTTGAACTACGATGCTATCAGATGTATCATGTACTTCTGACAAAAGAGTTCAGAACCTTCTGGTGAAGTTCCTGAGTGTTTCGCTCCGGTCCATCTGCAAGGAGAATAAAACTTCAGCTCCCTTCTTTGTCTTAACATTGAACCGATACTTCTCCTCGATTAATTCTCCCAGCTGTACGAATGTATGGACGGATGCGGGTGGCAGGTTGTAATACCAAGTCTGTGCTTCGCCTTTGAGTGAAGCAGCGAATATCTTAGCGAGAAGCTTGTCATCATGATCCCAGATGGCCATGATGCTTTTGTAGTTCATGACATGCTGGACCGGGCAACCGCTCGTCTCATCATACTGTTCGAAGGGTGGTTGTTTGAAGCTGGTCAGGACTGTGTGGTTCCTGACCTCTTCTGCCAAAGGTGACCCATCCAGCCTTGAGATGTGAGCTTCCTGATTTGTTCATCCCGGTTAGCCTTATTGGTGACAGCTAAATCAATCATTTCTTGTAACTTAAGTTGATTCATATGTTTGACGTTCAACTTCTGTTGTATTTGATGGGTGCGAACCCTTCAGGGACTTCTTCCCCTTCAATCATTGCGGACGGGAGGAGTGCTTTGGTGCCTTCTCCGGCATAGTCCCTCTGGTGGAGTAACTTCTTCTACTGACCTGCTACGGGTCACCCTGCGGTCATGGCGTGGCCCAGGTGTTCTTGCTCGTCTGCGGTGATGTTTCTGAATCAAAGAGACAGACATCCTATCTCTCCCCGGTGCAAGCCTATCCCATACAGGGCGGGAATCACGGCTATGAGGGGTAAGACTCCGGTCAGTTCCTGATACCTTATCTTCTTTTAGGGAGATGGACTTAGAGACAGGGCTGAAGACGTTTGGCTATCTCCGGCCCTAGTTCTCTTGTTCTTTCCCAGCTCTACATTCTCTTTTGTCAGCCGCTTGATGACAGCAGTTGGCGATTCGTTCGCTGGCCCTTTTCCCTTCTTCTGTTCAGTGAAGCCACCTTCCGAAGTCTGGGGAATGGTTCGATGATCTCTTCTTGCAGCGGCTACTCTGGATGGTTCAGGATCTTGTGATGTTGATATCCTGACAATCCGGTTAACCGCATTCAGATCACCAGGATTGTTAGTGACTTGCACCACTAAGTTCTCTGCCTCCGGCTGTCCACTTTCAGAGTTTTATGAGCCATGATCATGGACCTCACTCCCAAGAACTGATTCTTGATTAACGGGTTCTTGTATTTCAAGGACCGAAGACAGAGGAGAAAGGTTCTCAGTCTGACTTTCAGTAACTTGACTCATTCCATTGTTGGATTGAGTTGGACAATATCTCTTACTTCAAGCCATTGCTGCAGCTATTCTCCGGTATGACTGGATCGAGATTTTTTCAAGGCTCTGGAACTGATGGGAGATTCAGCCCCACGGTGGGCGCCAAAGAGTGTGGGTGCAAAAATTTAATCCACGAACTCGAGATTCGTATTGATTGATCGTAAAGTTAGAATTAAAGCCTAGAATAGACTGAGATGAGATGGGGGTATACAATGAGACTGGACCTGATGTGATCAGGCTGCCTACGTATCCAAGGTGATGAACTTGGAATCAAGTCTCTGCTTTCACAAAGCAGTAATGGAGGTTGATTAGTGAAAGACGCGTAGTTCAGGAGGTTGAGAACTCTGACATTTATAATGGACCAAAGGAGACTGGCTCAACCGCTCCTCCGGTATCGACTCCATGAACTCGGACAGTTCAAACTGTGAAGATGCTCCTGTAGATATAGCACACATGTTGTTTGGCGGCTATCCCTCGGTTTGAATCCCCCTTGACCAGGACGACTGCCATGTGGCATTCTCTAATAGGCTCTTGGTTAACTCAGGTCTTCCTTTATCTTATCCAGCGGGCTAGAACGGTGGGTTTTGTTGGCCTGGAATCTTACGGGACTTATCCAGTTAGTTGGGACTTAGGTTTGGCCAAGTCTGAAAGCAAAGACTTGGGTTTGACCAGGTCTGAAAGCAAAGACTTGGGCTAGACTCCTCAGACCGGAGGCCCAATCTGCATTGCATACTCCCTGGCCAGGTCTTTTGGACTTCTATGATAAGCCTTTGGATGAGCCTTCGTCACTGATGGACTTCAATGGGCCGGACTTGGCTTACTTTATTAAGGCGGGCCTAGCTGATGTATGGGAGCCCATGGTTCAACTTTTTATACAGTAACTGGGGCTCCACCTACTGATCGTGGACCATCTAGTGGGTCACGATCCACAGAGCGTATGTGGACTTCTTGAGATTGGGTTAGGCCCTACCAGTAGTCCAGATCTAACTGGCTGCCATTCAGGTGCTCTCGGTTTAGCTTCTTATATAGCCACCGATGACACATGTTGGGTATTTTACCTAGGGTACACACAGATACAAAGACATTTAATTAAGCCTTGTTTACCTTAGCCTACCCTGATGATGTTTTATCCCTTAGGTTGACCCTTTTTAGTCTTCATTGTTGCTTAGCCTTTTTCTTTAGCCCATCATCCTTACCCAACTCCGTTGTACGAGTAATTTCCCTTAGAATGTTTTAAGTCATTTTACCTATTGTTTTTGGAACATGGGGACGATTGTTTCTGTGGTTACAAAGAAGAAAGGGAAAATACAAAGAAATCTTCACACTAGTGAGATGAACCAAATGTTGAAAATCAAAAAGTTTGAAGAATTCTTAAAAAGCCAGAATCTTCAAAAAAATTAAGAAAAGAAAGAAAAGGGAGATTCCAACAAAATGGCTAGAGCTTCATTGAATTCTCCCAAAGAAGATGAAAAAAACTTCTACTCAAGAGAAAATTTCCAAAAATTTCTCCAAGTGGTGTTATTACAAATCACAATTATTGAAGGCTCAAATGTTCCAAAAATATTTCACAAAAGCCTTTTCCATTTCTAGCCTTGTCCTAAGCCCAGTTACAACGCATTATTGTCTTTTGTACATCTAAGGTGATATGGTAGGATGTGGCGAGTAAGTGAGAAGGTGCTAAGGTGAAATACCCGACATCTCAAGCAAGGCTAACTTTTTCATTCTTTGAGACTAAGTCCATTCCATTACAGTAGTTCGTTCTTATGACATATGTGAGATGATTGTCCATCTTCTTTCCTCACATAGAGGTAAAATGATAAACACCATCTCTGAGTGATTTTTATTTCTGAGTGTATGTCTGTGGTTGTATGTGTACATGCCTGTCTTGGATGTATTTGAAACCGTTATGCTTATTTTCATGCATTTGTAGTACGTTATCTCATATGAACGGTTTTGCAATACTTATCCTTATCTTTGATATTACTGTATGGATAATATCCATTCCTGAGGTAAATTGTAGAACATCTTGTTCTTTGGATTAGTCATTGTAGTAAGTTTGTGGGTATCTTCTCTGGAAAACCCTCAGGAGACTATAACTCCTCCACTTGGGAAACCCTGATGGTTGAAAGCCTTGATGCATATGGTTAATGCAATCACCCTAGTTATATTTCTCTTTTGAGTCCTTATTTCTTTTCTTCTCACCTTTGCTTGAGGACAAACAAAGTGTTGTTTGGGGGTATTTGATAAGTCCTCAAAAGTGTATATTTATCCCCCGAATAGCACCTTGTTTGCATAACACTTAGCTTATATTATTGTGTTATATCTATTGATTTTAGTGTTTTCTTGTCATTTGTGTAGGTTTCATGAGCCGAAATGTGAATATTGTGTTAAAGCCCGCCAAAAGTCAAGAAAAGCCACCAAAATGATGCTATTTACACAAGGAAATAGAATTAATACTTGCACCCACAGAGTTGTTGAGGGCACCCCGCGGACTGGTCCTATGGACTTGACTTTGTGTTAGAGCATTCCCAATGCAAGGTGGATTTTGGAGGTGGGGTGGATAAATCCACCTTGTAGACAAAAATAGCTTCCCAAGGGAAGGTGGATTTCGGAGGTGGGCTGCCCACAGGTGGATTTGAAGGTGGATAAATCCACCTTCAAATCCACCTGTGGGTGGTAGAACCGGACGGCATGTTACATGCCGTCCGTTTGTTTTTTTAAGTTTTAAGTAGTGTTTTAAAGTTTTTGGACTCTCGGACGGCATGTAACATGCCGTCCGTATGTTTTTTTAAGTTTTAAGTAGTGTTTTAAAGTTTTTGGACTCTCGGACGGCATGTGACATGCCGTCTCCCTATTTTTTTGCAAAAAAAAATGGGACGGCATGTCACATGCCGTCCGGATTTTTAAAAAAATCCACTTTCTACACCAAAGAGTCCACTCTGCGTTGGGAGACTACCACCTAGGTGCAAATACACCTCTCTCTTTGAGGTGGATTTTGCCTAGGTGGACCTACGTGGCGCCTACGTGGAGGTGGATTTATCCACCCTCCATTGGGAATGCTCTTATATCTACTAAAGCATTTACTTGAAGCCCAATCTTAAAAAGGCTCTTTATGATGATCAAGAACTCCGATTTGGGCCCATGAGCTATTTATCTGAAGACTTTGGTCCAGGCTACAACTTAGGCCCAAGACAAATAGGTTTTTATTAGGTCTTGCTACTTTTAGAAGGCCTACAACAACAGCCATGAATTTGACCTAACTTGGAGAGCAAGTATACTTCGTGAGCAAGTAATCTATACTCTCTATTAAAGTTAGACTTACCCTTAAGAAAAAAATTTCTTTCCAAATTAGAAGAAATTTGATGCTTCAATTGAAGAGATATTAACAAAGATTGAAATTTAAAGGGTTATTATTGTAAATTTATAGCTAATATGGCTTAAATAGCTAGATGGCTACATTTAATAGCGCTATGGGCATATCTATCTTTTTCCACAAATATATTAATGGCTAACCAATAAATTTAATGGCAATATGGCTATATTTATCTTATTTGCCAAAAAATAAAAATTAAATAAATAAATAAAATATAACTTCGTACTTTACCTTCTTCTTTCCCCAATATTTACCCATGTTCCTCATACATCAAATTCAATCTATCCTCTATTCCTTCTCCAAATAATGGTTGGAAAAAAAACACACAAACACAACTTTCATTACAATAGACTATGTAAATATATGCACACAATAGTACAAATTACAATACTGTGCGTCTTCCATTTTTCTTTAAGTACAGGTTAGAAATCAAATTATGTAGGCTTTATAACCATATACAATAGAATCTCTTTAAATTAATACTCAGTGAATTGATAATCTCTCTTAAATAATATAATTCTCTGGTCCCGATTTGGGCCTTCTACGCTAAATTAATAATTTCGACAAAATAATAAGATAATTGATGTTAAATATTTTTATGTAACATTCTTTAAGACCCAAATATTTCATAAATTAATAATAACTTAAATAAATATAAGAAATTGATTACATCTTAGGTTTTCTTGAAATATGAAAATGTAAAATGATAAGGGATACAAGATTGTGTTGAGTTAAATAGTGTGTACGATTCGATACATTATTTTGTATGCACCTAGGTTCAATAAGTTGAATTAACCAAAGGCTCTTAGTATTCACTGAAAAAATCAATGAAGTGTTGGATTTTTGAATTTCGAATTGGTTAATCATTTTGATCAATAATCCTATATTGGACCTTGATAACTGAACATGTAATGGAAAGTAATTTTTGTACTAAAAAAACCAATAAATTAAAATATCGCTATAAATTAATATTATTAATTTATCGATAAATTTATATCTCTTTAAGTTAATAGAATTAAGGTGGTCTGGAGGCTATTAATTTATAGAGGTTTAACTTTAACATGATTATGTTGTGTAATTATAGCGTCATTTATTTTTTAGATTAGTATCAATTATACTCCAAAATTATTTAAAAAGCTAGCCTTTGGCTAGAGCTGGAAACGGGTCGGATTCAGATCGGATGTAAATAAAGCCGAAGCTTGATCCAAATTTGATTCCGATTTAAATAATTAATCCAAATCCGAGATTTATCTGAAAACCCAACTAAATCTGATAATTTTCTATATAAAATCTTTAAAAAATAGATTAAAATCTGAATCCGGATCTGAATAGGTCTCTTATTATAAATCTGAATCCAAATATATCTGATTCCGACATATTTGGATTCGGTTAATTCGGATAAATCCGAATCCACTTCGAGCCCTACCTTCGGCCAAAGGTTACTCCAGGATATAAATTCAATAGTGTTTTCTGAAATGAGGTATAGTCTAGACCTAACCAAAGCTCAACCCAATAACTTGACAATGAAGTGATTTGTTTTTTTACAAAAATAAATTTATTGATACTTTTTTTTTAAAAAAAAAAAAAAAAAAAAAAAAACTATTTTATTGATAAGCTCAAAGAATTGCACAAAAGTAGAGGACAAACGCGCTACAAACTGCACTGCAAGTCCTTTATTTGGGGATTACGAAACATTAGGGATACACCTAAATATAAATTTTGAGGTTTTTTCCTACTTTTTGTCGTGAAAGTAGGGACAGGGAAAATCACAAGATATAATTTATATATAGGTCCCACCATTTTTTTTTTTACTAAAACTAAAAACCGAAGTCCAACAAATATTTTTGATTAGTGAGCAGGTGGGCTTTAATTGTAGCTTACTACATGCCTCTTTATACCAAGTAAAGATTTGGGTAGATGAAAACTTATTATAGCAAATCTATACATACATTATATTTGTCGATAAACATGTGGCTCAAAGGTAGCATCCCTCTCACAAAGGGCAGATGTTGTGGGTTCGAAACACGTCAGTAGTTCATTGTTTGATTAAAAGTTTTCCTACGTAAATTTAAAAGGGGTAGGGTTCCTCTCAACCTCGCTTACCAATAATAATAAGAAGAAAAAAAAAATGTACGTTACCTATTATAATAAACTTTAATAAGCACATATATTTTGCAATCCAAAATTTTATCCTATGTTTAAACTTGATCTTTCAGTAGTTTTGTTAGGTGCATTAATTATGAAAGGTTATTTACTACTGCAAGTTACTATATACTATGTTCTTGCTAAACCCCTTTTTATATTCAAAACATAAGCCTAGACTCCAAACAAAAAATGAATAAAATCATATGATCAGTCTAATTCATGGTTTGAACATTCAAAAGATTAATCATACCATGGTTTATTGTCACAATGAAGTAAAAACATAATGAAAAATTCAATAATTGTTATACATTATATTTAGCTCAAAATCTCAGTCAAACATTCAAACAACGAGTATTTGACAAAAAACCATTTCAAAAATTGTAATCAACCGTATTTACGAAAATAAAAATAAAAATTAGTGTTGTAATAAAACTGTAAAATGACAATTAAACCAATGACATACATTAACAAAACCTTTCCAAGAGACTACACCTAATTTACACTATTTAATAACATCTGTGCATTGCACAGGCCTTATAACTAGTGTGCTTTGTATTCTCTATATAAAGAAAGACAGTAGTTAGGGTTTAGTTAGTTCATCTTCTCTCTTGAACTCAATGTTCAATCTTGTATTGAACTCAATTCTTCTTATTCTCAATAATAATCCATTCTTTTTTCCTTTATGATGTTGTGTTCTTTATTTACTTATTCCATGGTGTCATTATCAAGGATGAGTAGCTAAGTTCCCTTTAGGGGGAATGGTTGAAGCACTCTAGATAATGCAAAAACACCATATTTGTTCTTTATGTTTATTGTGATTCAAAGTTCTTAATGCTTGTTTATTTCTATTCGCGACAAGAAATAAACATGATTATTTATATGTTATTGTTATCCATGTTGATAAAATACTATTGTTAGAGTATAGGGAGACCTAGCTATAATGGTTGTATTAGATTAATTAGAGATATGTGATGGAATAGCTGAGAGGTGATTATCATATATCTAGAGTTAATCTCTTTTATTTGACCCCTTTTGTAATCAAATTGAATAACTAAGAGGCGACGGTTTATTGGTTATGAATTAATATGTTGACTTAATTGAATTGAATAGTTGAGAGGTGACAGTTTAATTAATGAAGCATATTCAATAGCACATATAAAAGAATCTCGTTTTAATTGAGTGGAATAGCTGAGAGGTGACTACTTGATTATTAAAGGCATTAATGATTAATTGGAATAGCTGAGAGCATGAGAGGTGACTAAGTAATTTTTATAAATTGAACATGAATGAATGACATGTATGTTTGCATTGTTTAGTTCGTTTGTGGATACCAACTCTTCCCCCTATTCATCATAAGATCTTCTTCCATCTCTATCTTTCGTTTTATATTAGTTTAATTATTAGTTTATTTATTTAATTGCCTATAGGAAATAAAATCAATCTCAATATTGTTAATTTGTTCATGTGATGTTTTTAAGTTATTGTTTTCTATTGTGTTTGAGCTAAGAGTTCCCCTTTCGAGATGGGTACGACTCTTGTTTGTTACTTGTTTTACATTGATAATCAATATTTACATGCACAATAAGAAAAATATCATTACAAATCTATCTTTTGATTAGTGGGATACACAAAGTCCGACTATCAATTCTCAAATATCTGAAGGGCACTAAAACATTGGGTATCTTGTTTGAAAGACAATAAGGGAAAACTTTTGTTTCAGATTATGTGGATGTTGATTATGGAGGAGATTTAAATAAGCAAAGATCCACCACAGGGTACGTTTTCACTTATGGTGGAAGACCGGTTAGTTGGAGATCAATGCACCAAACAGTTACTGCTCTATCTACTACTGAGGCGGAGTATATGGCGGTAATAGAAGCTTGCAATGAAGTTATTTTGCTGAAGGGATTAGTAAGCATGTTCGGGTTAAATCAAAGTTCCATGATGATAAGATGTGACAGTCAGAGTGCTATTTGCCTGGGAAGAATCAAATGTTTCATGCAAGAACAAAACATATTGATATTTATTATCATCGGATTCGGGATTTGTTGGACTTGGGTGAAATTACAGTTGAGAAGGTTCACACAAATGAGAATACTTCAGATTATCTTACTAAGCCCACTACAAGAATACATCCAATTTGCCACGGACCGGAACCGTGGCAAAACAGGATTAGCCACGGTTTTAGACCGTGGCGAGACCGTGGGTGTTCAGGGCGTAGCTAATTCTTTTGCCACAGTCCGGGTCCGTGACGAATAGCTATATTTAGCCACGGTTATAAACCGTGGGCCTTGCCACGGATATCAACCGTGGCAGAATTTCAATATCCCCACGGTCCGGGTCCGTGGCGAATATTTTTTTTTTTGAAAAAAAAATATCGAAATTAATTTATTTTTCAAATTAGCTACTGTTTTTAACCGTGGCAAATCCGGAATTTTTCTAAAAAAAATTGAATTTTGCTACTGTTTGGAGCCGTGGGAAATCTGAATTCTTTGCAGAAAAAAATAACAATTATTATTTTTGCACCTGCCCTGCATAATCTAAAATCCGCTAATGACGAACAATTTTTTTGCACCTCCACAATGCATAATATAAAATCATATTCTCACTGGATACAAAAAGGAGAATTAATTGGTTTAAGCGCATTTATAGACTACATCCAAAGTCACTTTTAACCAAGTCAGTAATGAAGTACAAACTAAAACAATTAAAAGCAACCAAAACTTAGACGATTAATCGTGTACCAAAAGATGCATTTGAATGTTCAACGAAACAATGAAATATAACATCTCTGTAAGAAACCATGGTACAGTTTTAGAGATCTTACATTAAATAATGAAAGCGTTTACATCCTTTGTTCTAACGTGAATAGAGAAAGTTGTTACATCCTTTATTTATTTCATTAAACAAAGCAAAGCATGTAATTGTGGTGTGGAATACAGGTAGACTGGTACGCCAATTAAAAAAGAAATGAAACAAAAGAAAAGACAACTACATAAAATAGACGGTAAAATTCTTTCGTCTATCCAGCCACCGAAGAAATACGCATACATAAACTCAAAACAAAAAAGTGTAGAGTGGTAGTACTGACAGGAATCCGAACAATGTCTTCCCTCTGCCATCCAAGAGAATTGTATACGACAATCACCTACAGAAAACAATACACAGTGTGACATTGATAAGCTTTTGTTTATCACAAAGTAGCGAGAGTCATAGTGTTAGCCTTACCAAGTTTTTCCCATGAGGCAAGTCAACTTCTGATGGAGGACAATAGCTTATGTTCAAAAGGGGACACTGAAAAAATGCCACAAATTACAACTCAGTTGTTCTTTCCAAAATAGAAATTGATATGTTAATTGCTTTCAAGATTAAAAATTATCTGGATCAAAGTTTCAGCTGCTTTATACATTTCATGATAATAAACCATTTGCAAGTTTTAGAGTTCATTTACTTCCACAAACAAAAGCAGAAATCTAAGAAATGTATGGAGGTCAATGAGACATTGAGAACATACAGTGAAAGCTTTTGTATAATAACAAGGTGATATATTAGCTCTAGGGTAAATACTGTTAAACAAGCATTCCATTATAACTGAAAAAAAATCTATACAGATGGCCTAAACATGAGTGTGGATGCATGGATGGATTAGTCTGCAGTAAACTTGAACAAGTGTTAGGACTCACTAGAAAGGAATGATATTCTTGCCTGTTCAAATTTAGTAACTGTTTTCCCACAACTTGTGTTATTTGTTGATTCTACCAAGCAGGCAAGGGAAGACGCAACCAGCTCCTCAACCTACAAAAGCACAAGTAACATTCTTGTATAAGAAAAAAAATTGGCTTTAAACAAAAGCACAACACAAAGATATAAATATGACTAGATAAACAATAAAGGCAACTATATCTCGCGACTCTCGAGTCCAATTACTGAAGTGACCAAAATTACAGATAACATTTGCCTTGCCTGTGCAGATGAACCAAAGGTCTTAGACCCCTGCCACACAAACTCAAGAGTCTTCTCATCCTTACGCTTTGCTCGGTCTTGGTAATCTATACGGCCAAAGAAAAGAGAGTCGAATCCAACCTACAACCAGAACAAACTTAAATTGCATAGCCATTGCAGAGACTATAATATCTTTGCATAATAATCTATGAGGATTGGTTTAAAAGAGTTTTTAAAGAAGATTAGGATATGTACAATGCACACACCTCTGCTCCTAACAAGTAAGCTTGAACTGCAGAATGTCCAAAGGGATCGATTTGCCAACCAATCCTCGGAGTCTGATTAAACTCCTATTTAATAAACCGATGCCCAAGAGTTGTCTGATCAATCATGTCAATGTAATGAGGTGCTGCTTCATCATGCATGCACATACCTCCATTTCTGAAAGAAAAGAAGAAAAAAAATGCAATTTAAAGAAATAGTGGTTGTTACCATTTACAGCAACAAGAGAAAAACAAATTAATCCACAGAAGAAGCTAGTTAAGTCTAAATAGGTTGGTTCCTACATTAACTCTAGTTGACCAGTGCTGATGAGCTTCTTGACTGTATTTTGAATGGATTCGCTTTGTTCTCTCCACCATCGTTGAAAAAACGCCTACATCAATTCAAACAAAACCATTCTTAATTTCATTTTACTTGCATTGAAATGCTGAACATGATGGGACCCTGCTCATAAGTGCTATGAGAGAATTATAAGAAATTACCTGCGAAATTATTAAACATGAATCTACTACTACTACTTGTAGATCATTCAAGGTATTAATGCTCAGCACAGGTACCATCATCACTCGAATAATACAAAACCAAACAAAATCCAGGCATCCAGCAATGAAATTATTGGATGAGCTCAAACTCGAAATCATTGGAGCAAAATCACACACAGACCGAATCAAAGAAACCCTTTAACAAACAATACAAGTAAAAACCATGGTGAATGTCAAGTACATACAGTGTTTATCATCTACAAATTACACTTAACCCTAAAACTATTTTTGCGCAAAATAATGAAATTTGAAAAAACTGAGCTCACCAGTTTCTTCTAGTTACTATCATACACCATTATTATAATACGACAATAATTCCCACATTCAGCCTTATACAAGTAATAGAAACCAAAGATCTCATTGTCTGTCCAATTCTAAATTTTTGATTTGTCGATAGGTGATAATATCTTTATAGTACTAAATGGACAAACATTTGCCATTTATCGAAGAGTCGATATCACTGCTTGGTTGAAGAATTTTGGACTATATATAACTTTGTTAAATACATGCCAAAGTATAAGAAAAATAGTACCTAGTAGTCTGTAAATACTTAAGCCATAAGGTATCCTCACTTCACTGAAAATGGCCAAATACCCTACTACTGTATATAATTTACCAAAATCTCGATACTACGAAAACCATAAAGCTAGAGTGATGTGAAACTTGAATACCATGTGAACATTATCAAATATACTAGCATGGATTTTCGAAAAGAAAAAAAAATGAAAATATAAACAAAACAAACCATCACCAAAATTAAAAATTAAAAAGATAAACAAATTTATTGAAGAATTATAAGAAATTACCTGTGAAGTACACCAAAAATCGATTCAGCAGAAATTATACCAAAAGTCGATTCAACAGAATTTGCGAGTTGAAGATGATAGGGTTTTAACAAAGAAGATGATTGCGATTTCTCAAATTGAGACTTTGCAATTTCTCAAAATCATCAGAGAAGATGATATGGTTCTCAATTTCAGAAATTGGGACTCTGAATGATAGGGTTCTTCGATTTTTGAACGATTTCTGAAGAAAGGAGGCAATTTCTCAAATTTCTAAACGATTTCTGAAGAAAGGTGGCAATTTCTCAAAATCAACAGAGAAGATGATAGGGTTCTTTGATTTCTGATTTCGATTTCTCAAAAGGAAGAAAGCTTTTCGTTTTTTCTCTCTCTCACTCTCTTTTTCTTTTCGTTATTTATTTAACCAAATTGGATTGATGGTAGATAAATCTCGAGATAAGAAACAAGAATCATACGGTCCATACTCACTTCGTTCCCACGGTTCATAACTGTAGGAAAATTTTCCAACAATCCTAAATATTGGATCAAGATTTTGCCACGGATTTATAACATTTGCCACGGCAATCAACCGTGGCTAATTTTGCTACAGACCCGGACCGTGGCTAAGGCAGTCGTAGGTCCGTACCAATAAGCTGATTTTCTTGTAGTGGCCGGTTTCAGTTGAGAAGTTCAAACATTGCTTGAACTTGCTCAATCTTTCTACATAGTAAAGATTGGGAGGAACACCTCCACACTTGAGGTGCATTAAGGCAAGAGGATTCTTGCCAATGTAAGGGTGCTTGAAGAAATTTAACCTACAATGGTTTTGATTTTGGTAGAATGCTCGCTAAGGTGGAGATTATTGTATATTGGCTCGCAGTGCACAGTGTAGTGACCCGACCTATATCACCACCGATAAAACCCCACACTGTCGGACATCCGCAGTGGCTAAGTGGGGACAACCCCACACTGTCGGACGTCCGCAGTGGTTAAGTGGGGACAATATCGGTGGTGATATAGGTCGGGTCGCTACACACAGGATAATACCTTTAAGAGGGTGTGATCCATAGGATCAGATCCTTAATTGGTTGGAAACCAATTACGTGCAGGAGTTCAAGTTCTCGTCAGACATGATTTTACATTCTATTTCAGTTTTGGATTTCGAGCCCTATATGGATCAGTTTTTGTCCGTGGGTTACATATATATATAGCAAAGTTAATTGCCTTATGTAATAACAAGAAACAAAAAAGTCAATAAGCAATAGAGAAGATGAGATATATATAGAGAGAGAGAGAGAGAGAGAGAGCAGGTAAGAGAACTTTTGGGAGCCAAGGGTGTATTGGGTTTAAGGTGAGAGATTAAGATCTTGAGAAAGAGATTAAGATGATTCTTGTAATCGGTGTTTCTTTTCTTATAATGAAATCTTCTCGTTGTTCCCCGTGGAGGTAGGCATTGTTGAACCACGTATATCTTGGTGTTATTGTTGTTTATTGTTTCGTTCACTTTTGTTTATTATTTGGTAATCTTCGAACTTATTGACAAACGGATCTTGTATTGTAAAGAAGATGTTCTCACAAATATCTAGGTTGCGGGTTGTTGATGCGGTTAAGATTTAATTAATCACTGCATACAGTTCAACAAATACATCTGCACAATCATGGCTCACAGTTCATAAAACACAATTTCCTAGGCTCCGCCAACTGCCTATGAAACATGAAATAGTAAAAATGTTGTTCATAAAAGCACAATCCCTTTCAACTTCACGCAAATTTGTCCATAAGACCATAACATTTATCATTTTTTTTTTTTTTTTTTTTTTTTATGTCAATCCATCCCACTGAAACTAAATATTGTTTTGGTTGTTATAAGGTTCAGATTCAAGTGGTGCAGTCATATTAATTAGAAAGTGGATATTCTAACAAGAATGGAAATTGCATTGCGTATGAAAACAACAAAAAAAAAATCCCTTAGTTGATTGATGATATCACAAATAACTTCCGATCAAGGAAAAAGAAAATGGAATTATCATTATCCTACCTAAGTTATGAAAATGCCATTAGTGGTTCTTAAATTGTCAATAGTATCTATACTTTCTATTAAAGCCGACTATACCTCGTAGAAAATTCATCCCTATTACAAGTATGTATCTATCAATTGCTCTTCAATGTCAACAAAACATCCAATCAAGAAAATGACAGATGAATTAATGGGTGATCCTCGCGATTCCTGATATTTACACCCATATAGATTTTTTGAATCTTGGTCTATAAAATCATCTTAAAAAAAATAATAAAAAAACATTAATGTGTAATGTTTATTGATTAATCTAATACCATAATCAAGTCAGTAAGTCACCACTTAAGTTAAAATACTCAAAATCAAATTAAAACAAAAGATGGAATCTCAACATGAAGACAAAATCATAACAACAATAATTCACAATCCACGTCATCATATACATCATAACATTAAAATTCTACAAACAAGTTACATCCAATCCAATCTCTTCAATCTCCTCTAAACTTGGGATATAAACTAGTACAGACTACATACAGAGTTCAGAAGAAAAACAGAAAGAAACCCAAGAAAGAAAGAAAATGTCTAAGAACCTTCTTCTTCTTTCAGCTCTTTTTTTCTTCTGTTACGTCTCTGTAACAGTAGTACTAGCTAGATCTACTTTTGATGAACACAATCCAATTCAATTAGTATCAGATAGGTTTCATGAACTAGAGTCAACTATAGTGCAACACCTTGGCGCGACGCGACATGCCCTCTCTTTTGCCCGTTATGCGCATAAGTAAGTGGTTTATTTGATTTGATTATGGTATATATGAATATAATTTGGTGTGATATTGATTTTTTTTATGGTGGGAGTGTAGGTATGGAAAGAGGTATGAGACAGTGGATGAGATTGAAGTCAGGTTTAATAATTTTATGGACAGTTTGGATTTGATTAGATCGGCGAAACGAAAGAATCTGCCTTATAAGCTGGCTCTCAATGGTAAATTTAAGTGATTCGCAGTTTTTAATGTTGGGTATCGATCGATATGTTCATAGTATCAGTCTACTAGAGTGTGATAGTAATCAGTATTGATCAATAATCAATTCTCATATATAATTTATATTAAGATCGATTTATGTTAATTTAGCTGATTTTTTTTTTCTCAATTTAGTGCAAGTTGTGCGAGTCAACGCAATATTTTTGATGTTTAGTGACTATTGGTATGCAATTTTTTTTAATTAAAGTGTTTTAATCAAATACTAAGCTTTGCAAAAACACCACAACCCATGGCCTAACAGGGGAAGCTCTATTAGGCTCTAGAGAAATACTTAGTAAGCAATGGAAAATTTAGTTGCATAGGTGCCGCCACATCACGATAAACATGCTGGATTTCAGCTTGGAAGTATTTTTTTGTACTTCCAAGACTAAAAATGTTTCTGTCAGTGATGTGACATATATATACAGAACACGTTTTTGCATTAGATACTTTGGATTATGTGTGTTAGTATCATGGAGTAACTATTGTTGGACCCTTGAATGTCTTAGTTGTCGCAGTAGGCTGGTTTTGAACTTACAGTGTCATTGATTCCTCTTAATTTGAAGTTACAGTGTCAGCAACTTAAAGTTGTTCGCGTTGAGCATTCTTTCTTGGTCATCCGTAAATGGACATACCTCATCATATTCAGCATAACTTGTGTTGTATTGTAATAGAGTAAACCTCATCTCTTATATCTATCTACTTTATTGTGATTTGCAGAGTTTGCTGATATGAGCTGGGAGGAATTCCAACAACAGAAGTTGGGAGCATCTCAAAACTGTTCTGCCACCACAAACGGCAATCACAAGCTCACTGATGCTCTCCTTCCACCAGTGGTACTTTTCGAAATTAATAGCATAATACCTGCACTACTTGGACAGATTTAAACCATCAGCGTCTGGTATGCTAAATGTTGGCTTTTGAAGGGTTTTAGGTTGTGGTAATTTCAGACTACAATCATGCCTTCAATGTCAAATTCAATCAACCGTTGTAGTTTGATACTGACAACAAATGTTTAGATTGAATTTGCATTTTCGCCAGGGAATAACTGTAGTGTCCCATAAACTTCTGCAAGTTGAAGATTGTGTTATCCCCTGCTTGTTTCCGCTTGTAGATGATTAATAATCTTGAAATTTTCTTTTTCTTTATTTGTTCATGGATGTACAGAAAGATTGGAGGGAAGATGGCATAGTCAGTCCAGTAAAAGCCCAAGGCGGTTGTGGATCTTGCTGGACTTTCAGGTAAGGGATCAACTGTAATCACAATGGTTCAGAACTTGAAGATTTATGGAAACTGAAATTTTGTTGTCACATTGTTAATAGATAGAATCATCAGCTTGAAATGCTATTATTCTTGAGTATTGAGCTTAAGAAAACAGGGGTGGGATTTATAATATGCTCTTACTCAGAAACAAATATATGAGTTCTTGGATAGTTAGATATCAGCAGTTCAGCACCGGCGTGGGATTTATAATATGCATTGGACGCAAATTGTGAAAGTTTTTAATGCACTACTGGATTGTTTTGATCCATCTATTATTAAAATCATTTACGTGAATAAAATTAATTCCCTTTAAGCGATTAGGTATTGCATTAAATTGGATGAAATTATGAAGCAAAGTTTACGAAACTTAATAAAGCAGTTTTTGGAAATCATTCAAATTTTCTCTCACTCGTGATTTATTAAGACTCAATTGTCTCAAGACTAAAACGTTAAACTATGTGCAGCACCACTGGAGCTCTGGAGGCAGCATACAAGCAGGCATATGGAGAGAGCATCTCTTTGTCAGAGCAGCAATTGGTCGATTGTGCTGGGGCATTCAACAACTTTGGATGTCATGGAGGATTGCCCTCACAAGCCTTTGAATACATAAAGTATAACGGAGGTCTTGAAACTGAAAGTGAATACCCGTACACAGCCAAAGATGGTGTCTGCAAATATTCTTCGAGTAATGCTGTTGTGAAGGTTATTGATTCTGTTAACATCACCCAGGTACGTCCATCGCATCTTAATTTAACGTGGATGGATCTTTTACCTTAAAATTAAACCATCAATCCAGTACTTATATTACATATTGTATATAACAGGGTGCTGAGGATGAGTTACAGCATGCAGTTGCATTTGTTAGGCCAGTAAGTGTTGCATTCCAGGTGATTCGTGCATTCCGTCTCTACAATGGAGGAGTTTTCACCAGCGACAGCTGTGGCAGCACTCCTATGGTGAGCTCATTTGATTCAAGAAGCTCCTATTGAAATATTTACTTATAATTATACTCGTGAACTTTTGATAGCTTAAAATTTCATAGCATGTACTATGGACAATTTCCTCCCTGGTTATCAACATAACAAAAGGTGCAAGTTTTCATAGAATAGATTTTCAAAAAATGAAACTCCCTTGCTGTATGTAGTATGGACGGTTTGCCTAAGGCCAACATCATACCCAAATAGTTGCCATTTACTTTGACAATTAGCAATTCGAAGGTTGTAGTTAGCTGAAGACTTCAACATGGGTGTCCAGTGTCATTGAAATGTAATAATTATTCATATGAGTTTGTTCATCTCGTTTTTTATCTGTTTCGCCCAAGATGTTTTCCCTGTGAACAAAACAGGGCCATTGCAGTTGTGAAATTCTGCATTTCTTTGGTATAAAGGAAAATGTTTTAGGCTGAAATCTGGAATGAAATAACCAAATGCTATAGCAGGTCTTTTTGTGTCTTCGAGTCTTGATAAAATAGAACTAGATGATGACAAAATTTTGGGAGTATAAGCGTAGGACTGTATCTGAATCATCTCTGTAGATCTATCTACTGCCGCTAAAATATATGGTTTTAGTTTCATGCACGTTTGCAATATGCAATGCAGGTTCTTACTATATAATAATTATTGACATCAAAATGCAAATTAATTTATATTTATCCAGCGTGCATCACTAATGAGTTCTGCTTCATACATCACTATGTTAGTTACTGATGGATATTACATTCCAAATATTTACTGCAGGATGTAAACCATGCAGTTTTGGCAGTTGGATATGGTGTAGAAAATGGCATCCCATATTGGCTTGTGAAGAACTCATGGGGAGCTACCTGGGGTGACAATGGTTACTTCAAGATGGAGATGGGGAAAAACATGTGTGGTAAGTTTCTTTATCAATCCACGACTTGCTTTATGCTTATTCAAATTTGTTTAAAACACTAACTGCAAATTTCGTGGAAGCATGATAATACCTAATGATGGACGTACATGTTATAGGCCTGCAGCCACTTGTTTTTGCTGTTATCAATGTAGTAATAAATTTTACAAATGGTGTTTTGCAGGTATTGCTACTTGTGCGTCATACCCAATTGTTGCATAATATGTTCTCCGGACGACTCTGCAATTTTCTCTGTGAGGGTTTTGCAGAAGAAAGTTCAGTTTTAGTTATGTTTACCACATACCACATAGTATGTATCGATACCTACTTCTCTTGTAGATTGATAAGTGGATGTTTCCTACTATATATTTGTGATGTGAATGAGTAACCTCGTATGGTCCACTGTAAATATCCAGCATAAAAAATAATCATCTGATTGCTCACATATCACTAGACTTTTTATGTTGATTGCTCACATATCACTAGACTTTTTTATGCTGATTTCTTTTTCTTTTAATAAACACGAGATGATTATTTTGTTGATCTATATTAGCCAAAAAAAAAAAAAACAACTTTAGGTACATTTTCTTTTAAGCCAACTTTTGGCGTTGTTAGTTTGGCAGTGAACACATCCATTTAAAACATAGTCCGTGACGCCATAATATTTGGGGAGTGGGTTATTACAGCAGATCGAAGATGGGTAGAAAGAATTTGAAGTAAGAAGAATTTCAAGTATAGAGGTTATTACGAGACAGTGAGAATTGAAATATCTCTACTCTCGTGGTGTTGGTAAGCAAATTAGAAGTCTCTCGGGGTGTTGGTAAGCAAATTACGAGACGGTGAGAATTGAAGTACCCCTCTTCTTCTTCACATCATTTTTTTTTTTTTTTTTATTGATAAAGGTAGTAGTATTTCATTCATTTATAACTTGTAAATTGTACATTGAGACCATCTACTAGAGCAGAAAACGGATCGGATACAGAGCGGATATGTAGTAATCCGTATCCGAATTTTTTTTCAGTACATCCGTTTCCGTATCCGAGTCGGACTGAATTTTTCGTACCGTATCCGTATTCGATTATCCGGATCCGGATTCGATAATTCGTTTTTAATTTGGATCAAATATCCGAATCTATTTTCGGTTTGATTTTCTGTAACTAAAAACTAAATATGAGAAATTATAATAAATTTTTTTGGCTATATCCGGATTTTATAAATAAAAAATTTGAATTATTAGGTTTTTGTTTTTATATATAATTTGATGACCATATTAGCCTTGTAAAAATGGTATATTATTTGCATAAAAGTATAAATCTGGATATATCCGGATTTTATCCGTATCCGATCTGTATCCGAGCCGGTCAAAATATTATATCCGTATCCATATCCGAATTCATCCGGATAAATTTTTTGAACAATATCCGCTATATTCGGATTTCGGTCAGTCAGATATTCGGATAAATCCGACCCGATTTCCTGCCCTACCATCTACATAGAAACACACGAGAAAAGATATTGGACTAAGCAGCCCCTACAAGGCAAGAACCAATTACAACCCATCAAGACATAACTCTCTAGGCCAAGAGCAAAAGCAAAGTCATTCCCCGTGATCAGAAATTCCCCTTTCTTCTTCTTCGTGCAAATTTCCACTTACATAACCAGGTATCTCCAAACAGAGTATCACCATCAGTGAAAAAATAAACATTGCCTCTCATCATTCTGCTACATCGGTTCTTACCACTGATCCTTAATAATTCCTTGTCCATCACATAGGAGTTCTGTGATCTTGTGAAATATCTCTACTCTCGGGGTGTTGGTAAGCAAATTAGAAGTCTCTCTACATGTCTTTTAATTGACTCCTTTTTGCCAATGGTTACTTTAAAGATGGAGATGGTAAGGTGGTGTTCGTTTTTTATTAAGCAGTTTGAATGACTGAACTTAAGTGACTTAGTGGGTGGACCACCGTTTTCAGTCTTTAGACTGTTTGTTTTCTACTAACCATTAAGTACTTAATCTATTTCATTAACTAAGATTTCAGTTAAGTCATACAGACTGAAAATTTGGTAGAATGAATCACTTAATGACTTAATGTATTAAAAGATATTCAAAATTTAATGTGTATTCGATGCTTAATGCTTAAAAAAAAAAAAAAAAAAAAAAAAAACACCTGTCTCCTTTATCACTTGCTACTATCTTCATCCTCAAAAACATTAACCGCAAATTTCATAAAACCATGATAATGTCTAAAAATGGACACTGTTATGGGGGTTGCGGATGCTTTTTAATGAATGCATTGCTACTCATTCTTCATACTCTATTGATCAGAGGACTCTGCAACTATCTGACTATCTCTACAGATGATTTGCATAAAATTGGTTATGTGTATGTACCACATAGTATGTGTTGATAGTTGATACATACTTACAATTGTAAAATGATAGTGTATAATTCTTATTATATATATGCAATGCTTCGTCCTCTCAACCAGTTCTTATGGTGTCATTATATCGTCATCAGATCTGTCATTCAGTTCTTGTACGTGTATCCAAGTATTGATCATGCTGAAGATCTTGCGAGTGTTGATTTTTATACACTTGATCATTGCTGGATTTCCAGACGATCGTGACAGTACTTGTATAGGGCAAATAATCTAACATAAGCTATATTAAAACAGATAAATTAGCTATTTTGGTTCATAAACTTTTACCAAATTTTTATTTGAGTTCACAAAGTTATATCTGGTCGATTTGGTTTCTAAAGTTTCGTTTTGTTTCTGGAGGAACAATCGCTTCTTGGAACCAGAGAGAGCATACCAGATATACTTTAAGCTACATACCCGTCTTACTAATACAAACTAATCTATATACTATATTAATAGTGGAGCCTAACAAGTGCCACGTGGCGTGTTCTCAGCGACTTGAGAATACAACTTAAGCCCACAACTTCCAGCCCAATTGAAGCCCAAACTGTTCACAGGTACAGTATCGAAAGCATCCACCCTCACCATCTGCTGAGCAAATTTCCAAATCGAAATCATCTACCATCACCAAATAGAAATCAATTTCCTGAACTATATAAATCACCAAATAGAAATCACCAAATAGAAATCAAATTCTATTCACCTTCAAATCATGGATTTCTATTCACCTTCGATCTAAATAACTATAAAAACCCCCCACAACTTATCACCTCCGACAAAAAATTGGAAGAAGGCAGGTTGTTCATCTATATATTCGACGAACACTACATCAGGTAATTTTTATTTAATATTTAATATTTTATAGTTCTTCCATTGTTCATCTATATATTATGTATTTCAATATTTATTCAGTATTTAGTTGAGATTATTTTTGTTCATTGACAAATAATTTTGATTCAAATGAGTGTTTTAATCTTAAAATTGATTTGAATTTATTAGGAAAATAATTACAATAAAGAAGCTGAACAAGTAACAATGATAATGGATGAAGAGAGAAGAGTTCATCATGACTGTATCAATGCATCGAATCCATATCATGAATGTAATGAATACTGTTTTCAAAGGATTGCCGAAGTTATGAAACGTAAACAACAACCATTGCAACAGCAGCAACATAAGCTATCAGGTAATTTTCATGTTTCGTATGTTATATGTTTACTCCTTCAGAATTCTCTTTTATATATTTTTTTTTTTGGTGGTGTGTGCGTGTGTGTGTGTCGGGGGGAAGGGATTCTCTTTTGTATAGTATTAAGTTTTAACAAAGACAAGTCTAATACAAACAGGCAACGGCAACAGTAGAAACCTTCAAAACAGCTCTTACAGGTTAGACTATTATAGGTCATAATACAACGAAAAACATCAAACAAGGTTTTCTTAATTAAACAGAAGCAAGAGGGTGGTGGACTGGTGGTGTGTAGGATAAGAGAAGAAGAAAGGTGTATGTTAGTAGTAGTGTGTGTGTGTATGACCTGGTGCGCATATTCAATATTCAAAGTGAGTTTTTAGTGGAAATATTATATCCTAAAGCTTATCCAATCAAATCTCATTTGCTACATAGGTGATTGAATTTGTGTTTTTGATAAATCGATCGAAACCACTGAGATCACAATTAACATAATTGAGTAACTCTGTGAACTATATCAATTTAAAACATCTGAAATCACGATTAAAATAATTGATATTGAACTTTCAGATTTTACGACACATCGAGAAGAAGACAACAAGAAAAAGATAAAAGCAGTAGCAGCGAGTGAAGAACATATATGCTTCTCCCAAAAATATGGTACATGCATCTTACAAATGCACGTAAACATGGCGAGATGTATGACAAATTATTTTCCTAATCAGATGGACTCAAAGTATTTGAAGGATTTCATGAAGTACGTTAAAGAACCAAAGAGTTGTGGAATTCAATATTATCTGCCAAGTGCCAAAGAAGATACAGAAATGGAGCAAATTGATGATAATCTTATAGCATATGGTAATGATTATCCGAACTACAAAGACAGAAAACCAAAAGGAATCATACTCAATCATATCGACGCACTATTTAATCGAAAGTATTTGAAGGAATTGATGAAATACATTAAAGATGGACCGAAGTATCTTGGAGTTCAAGATTATCTGCCAAGTGCCAAAGAAGATACAAAAATGGAGCAAATTGATGATTAGTAAATCTCTGCAAGCTTTATCAGTTAGACTATAAATGTTATATTCTTCATTTAATTAGATATCACATTATGTACTCTGTCACTTTTATTTTTATTTGAATGAACTTATTTATATTCATTATACACATGGTCTTCTTTGTAGTTATTTTTTTTATTGAAGCCTTATTTAAAAAATAATTTCACAATGATACAAACTGTGTTGTTGACAATACCAGTACCAGTCCATCGCTACTACCTATACTATTGGTGTTTGCTTTGTTTTAGTGTTACCCTGTCTCCTCCATTACTGATCTGCGCAGATTGTTATACTTATAGAACCGTAGAAGTAATGACCTTCTCTGTTTCGGTAGTGTTACATTGCAGTTTCACTCTTATATCGAAGTAGACATGAACAATTATCAACCATAAAAAGCTCCCATTCTTTGATTCCACACTTCTCCAGCGAAGAAACTAATTTCTCCTTCTGTGTCTCATCTGGGTACTCTCCATTTGGACTAACAACCACAGCTCCAGTATATGACTGTCCTGCAACCTGTGCAGCACCGCTATAGTGGAATAATCCCCAGCTGAGATCATCAGCTACATCAACAATTGTCCAGAATTCCTTTGATACCATACCATTGTCCAAAACACTGAAATAAAATGTAGCTGGGATTTTCCATCTCTTAACACGATAGCGTCGTCTTCTCCAAACCAGCTGACCTTCCAAGGTGCTAACTTGGAAAACTGGCTCATACCAAAATGACCCTTTGGCCTTCCCTCTGTAAAATAGCTGATACTGACATGGAAACTGATCATATGCTGAATTCTGCCCTGCCACAACACACCAACTCCAGTTCAAACTTCCCAACCAACCAATAAATAAGAACTCATCTATTGTGCCTAATGTTGTTGTGTATTGCCATTCCCAAATGATTAACAAATTAATGGTGTTTCATGCAGATATTAACACTATAACATTAACACTCCCTGTTTACACATACATTGCCATTTATGTATTTGTTTCATGCAAATAACTAAGAGTTGCCTCTTTTTTGGGTTGAACCCGAAATAATATAAGCTGAGCTTTATGATTATACGTTGCTGTTACAAAATTTTAATATATGATTGAAACATTTGAAATTAGGTAACATGACTAAAATACCTGCCGAACAAATAAATGCCGGACAAAAGAGAAGAAGAAGACCACAGATATCAGGTATGCATTGTTTAAAATTTCCAATCTTTTGCTGTTAAATTATATAATTAATCACTAGGAATAGTTTTTGGTTTATGTTCGTATTGCTTTAACAAAAAGTAACAATAAAATCATAACCTGTTCAATTAGATATGAGGGATATAATACCTGGTGAACTAGCAAATGACGGACAAAATAAAAGAAAACAGCAATTGCCAGGTCTGAACCCCACTTTTCAACACTATGTGATGTCCATTCATTCTTTTTTTTAAATTTTATTTTATATCCTAATTCTAACATTTAAATAATTTCATGGGACAATAAAATTTAGGAATCAACAACCAAGATCAAGCTAGAGATGCACGGACATTAAGAAGATCTGTCATCATTCAACAAAGGAGCAACAGAAGATCTTCAAATTCAAGCAAAACTCAGACCAGTTCGTTTCTTAACTCATTCAGTTCAAATACACAGGCAATGGATATTAATAACACAGATGGTTGTCAAGTCACCAGCGCAAGACTAAATTCAATTCGGTTCCTTCAAGATTTAGGTAAACCACATCAATTTTTAAATTATTTCAAATATATTAATATATGTTTTCAGTTTTATATATCTAACATTTAATTTTTTTAATATAGGAGAACTACCAAGCATCAAAGAAACTAGCATAACAGATCAAACTCACGACATCAATCAAGATGACATCACTATTACAGATGACAATTGTAGCTCACATATGAGTGGAGAAGATTCGGAAAAAGACATTGAAAACGAAATTAATCAACCTCATATAAGTAAGTCAAATTTGAACAAGAAAATATAATTAACAAATATATCTTGATACTAATCAATCTGATTTCTTCCAGGGCGATTTAAACAAGCATGGGATTTTGGCTACCCAACAAAAGAATGCAGTTTTTGTAAAGCAGTGGTTTGGTATGAAGAGAGGAATGAAAAATACAAAAAACCAAAAAATCCAAAATTCACAATATGTTGTGGAAACGGAAAGGTATTGCTACCTCTTCTTCCAAATACGCCTTCTTTTTTAAAAGAACTATTAGATTATAGAGGAGGTGCAACAACAAGAAGATTCAGAAATAATATAAGAAAATACAACTCCATGTTTTCTTTCACATCGATGGGAGGACGTATTGATAATAGTATAAACAATGGAGGAGGTCCATATGTTTTCCGAATAAATGGACAGAATCACCACAAAATAGGCTCTTTGTTACCTGTTGATGGTCAAAATGAGAAATTCGCACAACTATACATGTATTCAGGGGACGAAGTATCTAGGAGAATAGAAATATTAAACAGTAACAATGACAATGGAGAATTAGATGCTTCAATCGTAGATGGCCTCATTAAGATGTTTGATGAGAAAAATTCACTTACAAAAGCATTCAGAATGGCCAAGGACAGGTACCAAGATTCAGATTTAATGCCAGTCCGTATGCGGCTTATTGGTTCAAGGCAAAAAGATGGACGTCAGTATAATCTCCCTTCAGTAACTGAAATTGCTGCATTAATTGTTGGAAATGGAAACGATACAGAAGGTCATAGGGACATTGTAGTTGAGCACAAAGACATTGGATTACAGAGAATAAACGAGTTACATCCAAGCTTTATGGCCATGCAGTATCCTTTGTTATTTCCATATGCAGAAGACGGATATAGAGAAGGAATACATTACAGGAACATTGAGACATATGTTCCATCAAAACGAACAACTGTAACCATGAGGGAATACTACGCATATAGGATACAACAAAGAATCAATGAAGGACATACTTTGGTTTGTGGAGGACGTTTGTTCCAACAGTTTTTAGTGGATGCATATGCGTGTATTGAAGAATACAGACTACAATGGGTTAGGACACATCAGACAAAACTGAGAGCAGAGTTATATTCTGGACTAAAAGATGCAGTCGTAGCAGGTGACACTACTCCGGCCTCAGCTGGAAAGCGCTTAATTTTACCATCATCTTTTACTGGAAGTCCAAGATATATGATACAAAATTATCAAGATGCAATAGCAATATGTAGATGGACAGGACCCCCAGATCTTTTCATTACATTCACCTGTAATCCAAATTGGCCAGAGATTCAGAAATTTGTAGAACAAATACCAGGCCAAAAGCATGATGACCGTCCAGACATTGTTACTCGAGTCTTCAAAATTAAGTTGGACCAGCTAATGAGAGACTTGAAGGAAGGAAAACACTTTGGTCGAGTTCAAGCAGGTAACATCATTTTATACTTTAATTTTTTAATAAAGTGCACATGCTGAGTGTTAGGTTACTTTATCAGTACAGCATGCAAAGACACAAAGTAGTGGATTGTACCATTTCTAGGTTATTAGTTTATCACAAAATTTTTTAAAAAAAAACCTTTACGAATATTGTCCAAAATTGTTTACCTTAATTAATATTCATCGCACGAAATTAACAAAATACATTATTTAGGACCTCTTTAATGTCCAATATACATATACAAACCTTTATTTTGTTGCAAAAAAATAAGTTCAATCAATCTGAAATTGTTTAGAAAATGGAGATTGTGTGTGATGACATATTCTAGAATGACACTAATAGAATGAAACAATCTGCACTATCAGACCAATGCATATAGGAACAACATAATGTTAGTTAAAATTTTATTTAAAAAGGCAGAGTTTAGAGGGTTACATGATTTTCACAATAATAATATCCTTAATAGTTAAAATTGTTAAATCTAAAGCATACACTAAACCAATGTCATCATTAACTTTTTTTTCAAACAGCTGTTTATACAATCAAATACTCTGTTTGTAATATAATAGATTATATTATATTAATTGAATCTTAAGATTATAAAGCTAAGTGATAAATACAAATAAAAGTTAATAATAATTTAGTATTATTATTATTATAAAGCTAAAAGATTTTCATCCGTCAATTACACTTTTCTGTAATTTATTACAGCCATTTACACCATCGAATTCCAGAAGAGAGGTCTTCCACATGCGCATATACTACTGTTTCTCCATCCAGATGACAAACCTGTTGATCCCACAGATGTGAACAAAATAATATCAGCAGAATTACCCGATAAAGATAAGGATCCAATAGCATATGAGGCAGTTGTTCAATTTAAGAATGCTTCTAAATATTGTCAAAGGACCGCGCACCTATAATGAATTGAAGAAAGTTGGGGAAATAACATATAATACTTTTAAAGAAGCATGTAAAGCGCGAGGACTACTAGATGATGACAATGAATGGTTTGAAGCAATTGAAGAAGCAAGCCATTGGGGCAGTGGGTATAAATTAAGGCATATGTTTGTTTCCATGTTGTTATTTAATGAAGTTACCGAACCATTAGAACTATGGGAGAAAACTTGGAAATGGCTATCAGATGACATCCTATATTATCAAAGACGACTCCTGAAAAATGCAGAGTTAGAACTTACAGAGGAACAAATCAAGAACTACACATTGTATGAGATAGAGAAGGTACTTAATCATTGGGGCAAATCACTGAAAGACTACCCTCCACTTCCATATCCAGATATGTCTTTCTTACCTAAAGTTCAAAACAGATTAATTAGTGATGAATTGAGCTATAACACTGTTGACCTTCACAATGAATCGTCAAGATTGCAATCTGGACTGAACACAAAACAAAGAGAAATCTTTGACATCGTTACAAATGCAGTGGAATCTAAAAATGGAGGAGTTTTTTTTGTTTATGGCTGCGGAGGAACAGGGAAGACATACCTGTACAGGACAATCATTTCAAAACTACGCTCTGAAGGTAAAATTGTGTTGGTTGTTGCTTCTTCAGGGATAGCATCACTATTGCTTCCTGGTGGACGTACTGCACATTCAAGGTTCAGAATTCAAATACCGGTCAATGAGGATTCATGCTGCGATATAACTCAAAGATCAAATTTGGCAGAACTTATAAGACAGGCAGATCTGATTGTTTGGGATGAAGCTCCAATGAATCACAGACACAATTTCGAAGCAGTTGATAGAACCTTAAAAGACCTAATGAGGTTCAAAATTGTAGATTCTGATAAAAGAGATTTCGGTGGTAAAACGTTCCTATTGGGAGGAGACTTCAGACAAATACTACCTGTTGTTCCAAGAGGATCAAGAGAAGATATAGTAGACGCTTCTGTGAACAGGTCTATAGTCTGGAAAAACTGTCAGGTGTTTGTGCTAACTGAAAATATGAGGCTACAAAATGGAAGTCTTAACCAAGAAGAGGCAAAGTCAATAAAAGAATTTAGTAAATGGGTCTTAGCTTTGGGAGATGGAAATCTACCTGCAATATCAATAAACGAAGATGAAGAACCTGTTTGGATTAAGATACCAGATGATTTGCTTATTCCACAAACAGAGGATTGCATTGCAGAAATAGTATCAACAATTTATCCCAATCTTACTGAAAACAGCAGCAACACAAATTACTTGAAAGAGAGAAGTATTTTGTCTCCTACAAACGAAAGCGTTGATGAAATCAATTCTTACATTATATCATCGCTACCAGGAAATTCCCATACATACTACAGTTCAGACTCAATAGGCAAACTTACAAATGTTTCAGACGAACAATCATTGTTATGGGGTCCAGAGTTTCTGAACTCATTGAAATTTTCAGGCCTTCCAAACCATGAACTGGAATTAAAGGTCGGCGTACCAATTATGCTCTTACGAAATATGAACCAAAGCAAGGGACAATGTAATGGTACAAGGCTTATTGTAACAAGGCTCGGGAACAAAGTGATAGAAGCAGTCATCATAACTGGAACCAACATTGGAGATAAGGTATATATTCCTCGAATAATTATGGAACCAAGTGACACAAAGTGGCCATTCACCTTCAGAAGAAAACAATTCCCAGTGAAGGTGTGTTTCGCAATGACTATAAATAAAAGTCAAGGACAGACATTCGATCATGTCGGTATCTATTTACCGAAACCAATTTTCTCTCATGGACAATTATACGTGGCTGTGTCTCGCACAACATCTAGGGATGGTCTCAAAATTCTGATCAAGAAAAACAATAGCAACGAACCAGATGGATATACACAAAACATTGTGTACAAGGAAATATTCAACAATTTGCCTAGATATTGGTAAGTATATACTTTATATTATCAAAAATACTTTTGATTTATATGGCAATACCTTTTCTATAGATATTTATAAATGATAGATATAATTAATCATCCATACTATAATGCTATGCAGTCATCCATACTATAATGCTATGCAGAAAATTTATATTTCTTTATCAACTATCCATAATAATGCTTATGTATATTCTCAACTGGATCCTATGCAGATGTTACAAGCGACTGTAATGGGCAAGTGGTCAGAGTTTTTTTTGATGATGTGATATCTATCTACAAAATGAACTGAGAAATTAATGCGATATTACAAGGTGTTAAGGTGGCACTTCATTGTGAATACAAGAAGCAGATTATCATGAATTTGTGATAGGACGCAGATTATCTTGCCAATCAGGACACAGATTATTTATCATGATGCCAATCAGGACGCAGATTATCTTGGAAATTTAAGAAAAACGTCTAATTATGAGATCATCTTGACAATTTAAGTAACAAACATTGTACTATCTGAGTTATTTGGTTGTTCTTCCATTATCTGTGTACTTGCCAGTGTGTTTTGTTAAAAAATTTGGCATCTTATGTCACTAACCTTTTGAAGTTTCAAATATCAATGCTGAAGACATCTTTGATAACAATGTAGGTTTCAGCATACTTTTAATTTATTATTTATTTATTTTTTACAATGAAATTGAGCAAAAGTTAGCAATTTGGTATTTTAAAGAAAAATTTCATTCGCTTCTATCCAAATCAGTAAATGTTCACTGAAATACATTACAGTAAGCATAGGTGTGTATTCTTCAGGTGTATGAGTATTGAATATTTCTTCCATAGAATATTGGGAATATATTTTGAGTTCAAAATTGTGTAAAGCTAGCCCACACTTATTTTATCAGCATACTCTGGTGACTAAGGTGTTTATTGATATACAAACACATCAAATTACTAACACCACACCCGGTAAAAAGCACCAGTTCCACAATTTTATGATAAAAAAAAAATAATAACATACAAAAATCATTGGAAAATAAAATTAAAAAAAATGTAGTAGCAATGTCCTGTCTAAAACCAGAGATGCAACTAAAAAATTGCATCAGTCATTAGACAGTCCAAAACCAGAGATGCAACTAAAAAATTACCTCAGTCATTAGCCTGTCTAAAACCAGAGATGCAACTATAAAATTAGGAGTAACATTAAGAGATTTGATCTAGATGAAAAAAACAAGAAAATAAAAATAAAAATTCAGACCACACTAGATTTGATGTCACAAAAATTCCAACAGCTTACAAACCAATTTTCTTTTTTTCCTTTTTTTTGTTGCTAGGTAAATATTATATATGTAAAAATTTTCAATTATACAATATTTGTATTATCTCTAATGCTAATGCAAGTTAAATTAATTTTTAAAAGAATTGGCCTGATGCTCAGTACCAAAACAAAGATACCAAAAAAGGAAAAAATATTGAATACGATACTATAGTGAAGAAAGTATTTCTTTCACATCTCAACGGTTTTCTGAATAGTAAGCATACACTGAATCTAAGCAACTAACTCAGAAAGTAAAATTTATATCTCCAATTCCTGATAGTAACCTAAAAGATTGGATTTCACTGGAATAGTATCCTCATTTTACCCTGCTTTATATGTAAGTACTACAAATAAAAATATGACAAAAATTATTAATTGCATAAATATTACTAACATAATTTTTTGACAGGTTTAGATTACCAATATATTGCTGAAAAGGGAAAATTACCAAAAGCAGAAATCAGGGTAGCAGTGAATTCAACGAATCACAACAGACTGTACAAAATTAACTACGAAGACAAGGATATGTCAAATTATGCGAAACAAATATTACAAACAACAAAAATTATTGTAAAATACAAAAAACCAAGAAATATTCAAGTATGGAAGACATAGACTAAAAAAGTGAGAATATTTAGATGAGTTCAAAATTATTATAATCGTACAAAAAAAAAATTATAGTTGAATTTCTTTATAGATTTATTAGAATATTATAGTTGAAAATTATATTATAGTCGAATTTTATTATAGATTTATTGGAATATTATAGTTGAAAATTACATTATAATAGAATTTCTTTATAGTTCTATAAAAATCCCGGTGCGTAGCACGGGATCAAAAACTAGTTAATTTAAATTACCCATCACCGTCATCATATAGCCCAACCCAGTCTAATACTATTACAACACACATATTGAAAATATTTAGGCCCATAATTTATTCAAAATGGGGGTCCATTATTACTAAACTCTGAATACTGAAACCCTATTCTTGGATATGGACCTTAATATTACATCAAATTAAAAAATAAGTCAGATCCTACCAATTCCGAATATAATCTGGGTTGGATATGGTTCTAGCATGCATCGGGTCGAATCCTCCTAAAATATAAACCATACATATAGATTTAATTGGGCTGGATCAGTTACATATAGAATCAAATGGGTCTAAACCATACATATAGATTTAATTGGGCCGGATCAGTTACATATAGAATCAAATGGGGGTATTATATAAAGCAGACATATAGAATAGATTGGGCCAAACTAACATGGACATGTTAGATTTAGATTGCAATTAACATGGACCTGTTAGATTTAGGTTGAAAAAAAAAAGTAGACAATTAAAAATGGTGCATGTCATAATAATTTTAATTCTAAATATTCTCAAAATAAATTGACACAACTCTTCAAGTTTAAATTATAATACACTTCTATTGGTGTATGTTCACCAATTTAAATTTATTAGTTGGAATATAATGTGTAAAACACGGATACAGAGGAGTAGTGGTAATAAAATTTACTCGCACACCCTTCCAGTTCCCTAGTGCATTCCAGTATTGTGTGTACTATAATCACAAGATCTTCGTCCATGCTCAATCAAATACTTCAACACCAACATACTCCAATTTAAACGGGAGCATGCCAAAAATCAATGTTGATAGTGCATTCTAATGTTTGCTTATAGTGCATACCCTCTACTTGTTGTCATTATAAGAACCTAACTAATCAAAGTTCTTTGAATACATGTTAGAGTGGTGATATTTTTTCAATCATAAATTAACCATGCAACTTGCTAACTTTCCCTCATCACCTTTTTTCTCTATGTAGGTGGATAAAAGGTTCGTAATTCATATATTTGCTCACATCCATATTTTCCCATAGAAATTTCTCAGGTATCAAACATTTCAATAGTTAAAGTACTCGCGATTTTGTTACTTCTTTCTTTTACATGGACTGATTGTGATGACTAATTACAGTTTTATTTAATTTTGTGCATATGTTTGTTTTACTCTTAATTTGTGATAATCACAAGGTCTTCGACCATGCTCAAAGCCTCAAACAAATACTTCAGTACCAACAAATTCATCATTGATTGACCGGTTCCAATTTAAACTGGAGGATTCCAAAAATCAATGTAAAAGGTCCATAAATCATCTCTTTGCTCACATCCATATTTTCCCATAGAAATTTCTTAGGTATAAACATTTCAATAGTTAAAATACTCGCGATTCTGTTATTCCTTTCTTTTACATGGACTGATTGTAATGACTAATTACAGTTTTATTTAATTTTGTGCGCATGTTTATTTTACTCTTAATTTGTGATAACACGATGAGCTTCCACCAAAATTAAGCATCTTGCGAATTTACCGACAATTTATAATAAAAACATCAGAAGTATCTTGCGATTTTTTTGGTGAATGTTTTGATCTTGGATTAAAACATATCATTGGGGAATCAATTCTCTTTAGATTGTTTTGTTATATCTTTTTTCTTTTGGGTGGTAGTAGTTGTAGTTGAAACATCGCGAGATTATTTGTGTCAACTCTTGAACTTCTGCTTTTGTTAGCTTTTGGGCACCGATGTAATTATCATAAATTACACCAATAGAGGGGTATCCGAATCACCAATTTTCAAACAATAAAACTGCTGTTATTTGTGTGTATTTTTTTATGCACATTTATTTAGGTATTGTTCTTCAATTTATTACTAAAATTTAGCTTTCATTATATGGAACAACTGGGATATAAAAAAAAATATAAACCATACATATAGTTTTAATTGGGTCGGACCAGTTACATATAGAATCAATTGGGCCAAATTAACATGGACATGTTAGATTTAGGTTGCAATTAACATGGACCTGTTAGATTTAGGTTGGAAAAAAAAGTACACAATTAAAAATGGTGCATGTCATACTAATTTTAATTCCAAATATCCTCGAAAGAAATTAACACAACCCTTCGAGTTTAAATTATGATACACTTCTATTGGTGGTGTAAGTTCACCAATTAATTAAATTTATTAGTTAAAATATATTGAGCGAAACACGGATACAAGAAGAGGAGTACTGGTAATAAAATTTGCCCACACACCCTTCCAGTTCCTTAGTGCATTCCAATGTTGTGTGTACTATAATCACAAGGTCTTCGTCCATGTTCGATCAAATACTTCAACACCAAAATGCTCCAATTTAAACCGGAGCATGCCAAAAATCAATCTTGAGTGCATTCTAATGTTTGTTGATAGTGCATACCCTCTGATTGTTGACGTTATAAGAACCTAAGTATTCAAAGTTCTTTGAATACATGTTAGAGGGGTGATATCTTTTAGAGCTAATTAGTGATACCCCCCCCCCCCCCCCCGCGGAATTCAAGGCAACTAGCGATACCCCCCCAACTCCAAAAAGATTTGTGTCACCCCCCAAAATTACTTTCTGGTGAAAAATAGACTTGAACTGCCATAAATACCCTTATGCCACATCAGACTTTGAATTTGACCTAAACCACTGCTGATGTGGCATAAGGGTATTCATTGCAGTTCAAGTCTATTTTTCATCGAAAAATAATTTTTTTTTTTTTGGGGGGGGGGGGGAGTGACACAAATCTTTTTGGAGTTGGGGGTATCACTATGTTGCCTTGGATTCCGGGTATCGCTAATTACCTCTATCTTTTAAACCACAGATTAACCATGCAACTTGCTAACTTCCCCTCATCACATTTTTTCTCTGTGTAAGTGGATAAAAGGTCTATAATTCATCTCTTTGCTCACATCCATATTTTCCCATATAAATTTCTCAAGTATCAAATATTTCAATAGAAAGTACTCGTGATTTTGTTACTCCTTTCTTTTACATGGACTAATTGTGATGAATAATTATAGTTTTATTTAATTTTGTGCACATGTTTGTGTTACTCTTAATTTGTGATAATCACAAGGTCTTCGTCCATGTTCGATGAAATACTTCACCACCAACAAATTCATCATTGATTGACCAGTTCCAATTTAAACTGGAGGATGCCAAAAATCAATGTAAAAGGTCCATAACTCATCTCTTTGCTCACATCCATAAATCAATATAAAAGGTCCATATACTTTAAGCTACATCCCCATCTTACCAATACAAACTTATTAATTTAAATTGACTCCAAATTACCCATCCTTGTAAACCCTTGTAGGTTTACCAGATATGAGAATGCAATTATCAAAAAAAAAAAAAAAGCTAGCCCATACACCCCATTTTTTTTTTATAGTTTGTATTTTATTGATGAAACAGAAAAAAGATTTACATACCTTTGTTCAGTGCACCAAGAGTGCACTAACAAGAAAGAAAAACCAATATGGACAAAAACAACAGTAGCTTAGATAAAAATAACATTGCAATGATTCATTTCTTTATTGAAATTGGAATTTTTATGTTTGGCAATAAACTTATAATCAAACAATCAACTGTCAACAAGACTTCTACAAATTGAAAATGGTTACATATTTCTGATAATCTGATCAGACTAATTCCATGTCTCGCAAATCGTCTATCCCGTTGCTATACTACCAGATACACCAACAACAGCACCCATGGATTCCTATGCAATTTACTTTCCCCGTTGCTGCTGCTACACTATGGGCATGCTATTGTCCGACGTTCAAGGTAGAACTGCAATGAACCAGTAAAAAGCCATTAGAACAAGACCTTGATTTCCAAAAAGTTTCAGCATGAAAGGATATTTAATATCACAGCCTCGTGAAACTAAAATCATTGCAACAGATTGATCACAACTGAACACCACATTTACATATACTATATGAAAGTATGGAACAGATGTAAAAGTAACAAGATGAAATTCAATATAAAACCGTTCAAGTCTTAGTGAAAGAAAAGGAATGATAAAAACACCCAAGTGATAGTCGTCTGTATCTTACATTATAGAGAATTATGTTTTACACAACTTGCCCACTAGAATAACTTAAAGGTGAGACTGGCCTTAGACATGCCAAATTCAAACAATAATAACCTAATCGTATATCAGTTGTATACTTGCGTGAAGCAAATATGTAACAGATATGGATAAGTAAATAGACTTAAAAGTGTAGATAGTATATTCAGAGTGAAAAGAACTCACCCTAAGCTACCAGAATCCTCGGGTTCAACAGACAGTGATTGTTCTGCAATCAAGCGTGAAAATTTGGTGGGGAGGGTAAACAATGGCTGGTCATCACATAAACCTTTGTGTGCCATACCCAAAACAAACCCTAATGCACGAGCAACAGGCACAGCAACAGCATTGCCAACTTGAATATATCTACAAAACATTTCAAAGGTCAATCAATATAAAACATAAAATACACTCAACTAACTGAAGATATCAATACCAACCCTAGCTATCAAATCAGTATGAACTTTTACCTTTCTTTTATATCCCCAAAAAGCTTATAATAATCCGGAAAGCCTTGCAGTCGTGCATTTTCCCTTACGGTTAGCACTCGGTCTTGCTCAGGATGCATAATTACCTGAAATATTGACATGCAATTAAATGTGAATCCATGAAGCTAATGTAAACAGTTAAATATCACTCAAAAGACAACAATACCTGATTGTGAGGCTCAGCCCTGGTCACAACAGTTGGCACAGTTTCGTCCCACCACAACCGCCCAAATGGCCTATAAAATTTCAACATAATAAACAAATTATAAAGATGAAAAAGAACAGTTGGTATCAGATATATATAAACTGTAGGAAAATTTTCTTACTTGAATGAATATCCATCCTGATAAGTAATCGCATAATCAGGGACCTACAATAAAGACAGCAAATTAATACATTCAAATAATATCAACAGTGATAAGCAAGATATATAATCACACCAAGGGTTAAGCATACTAATAAGATATATAATATCGTACCAAGGGTTTATTAGATGGTAGTAACTCTCTTTCCACTGAATCATCCACTTCAACCTTTTTATCAGGATGAATCACAAGGCCAGGGAGATCCCGGAAATTCGCACCCTAGCATGCCACAGATGTTTAAGTTGAAAGACATAAATACCTTCTTAATTATGATGACTATCTTAAATTAAACAAAAGTGTACCTTTCTCTTGGGAATACGGCAAACCCGTTGATAATCATCAATATTAAGTAATAACGGACGATGATCATAAATCACAGCTGTCTCTGTTGGGATTGGAGGAAAGCCGGTGACACCCATTAACTCTGCAAAGTGACTACTTTAAGTCGAATACCAACAACTTCTAATAACATTCAAAGTCTACTACTATTAAAACAACAATATGGATGATTATGTGAACCACAGTTGTTATCGTAGCAAGCATTGGACATACATATACTGGATTTCTGGTAACTTACAATACCATTCGCTTTTTTGTTTTAATAACCTGATAGGGTTGTTATGCCAAATCCTCCCCTCTTCTATGGTATTTTGGTTAAGAAAAATAATAATCACATAGGATCATCTATCGAAGGGGGACAGCAGCTCAAGCCCAGACACTAAGGTGTTGGATGCAGCTTCTGCATTTACCGTTTGGAATGATGCAGACTGGGAAGGGATGCTATTGAACGATAAAGATAGGGGCAGGGAGCCAAATATACCAAGGAATAAAACTAAGGGTCATGGTAAAAAAAGTTATGGATGGACAAAGATTAAATCACAATTTTTTTTATAATATGTAATAGCACTTTCAAATAAGGGATTCAGCATTATTTTTTAGGGTATAGTAGTTTAATTAAATTACTTTCAAAAGGTCAAATGAGCTCACCCTCTTTGCTTGATCTTATGAATTTCTGAAATTTTGTCCGAGGGGCTCTTTCATGAGGAAATTCGTCTCGGTTCTCATAATTTGTGACCTGAACAATGTTGTGGAAGTTTGTTATAGACAACCAGATCTCATTTTTTTGAGGTGTTAAAACAAACACAAAAGCCACACATACCTGGGGAAGATCTGATATTGCATCTTTAAGTAGGAGAGCCTTTTCCAATTTGAGTGGATGCTCCTCATCATACGCCACCACATTTTGCTGTTTTTATTCCATTATTCAATTAGCATGTAATCATTCTATATGACAAACCAACAAGTTCAATTTTAGGCATACCTCAAACAAAGTTGGAATTTGACCTCTTACGACCACTTCATGCGTGGGAAGGGGATATGGTGGCAGGGTCTGCAAAAATAAACCAATATCTTAGAAAACTGTTCAAAAATAACCTTACAGATATTCAAATTCTATGCACTTGCCTCTGTAGGAAGTGCTCCCCACAAGAAGACACGCATACGAAACTGGGGAAGTCCATAAGTGCCCGCCACCATCATGCCCAACCTAGACTGATAGTCAAGTCCCACAAGGCGACCCATGGCATAACGTGCTAAATACCCACCAGCAAACTTTACAATGTCAACAACATTCTCCATCAATACAAAACGAGGTTTAAGATACTCGACAATATCCATAAAGACCACAAGTTGGTAGTTCTTTGGATCCTTAAGTGGCTCATCTTTGTTCCGAAACCGATTAAAGCCACTAATCCCCTGACAAGGAGGACCACCACAGATCACATCAACAGCACCCTGATACCCAACAAGAGAATCCAAATGTTATTATTGACAGTGAACACATAAAGATATAGAAATTAGTTATGAACCAATTGTTTTGAATAAAACCTAAAGTGCAAACAGACTTACAGTAAGAGGAAGGATGTTCAAGTTGTAACCTCTGATCACAAAGTCCTGAATACTTTCTCCACAGTTCCTAATTAAAATAAAACAGAAAGGTCCTTACAATTGATTCTTGAACAAACATCAACTCAAACACTATTAATACACAGAAGAGATAATATCACTATATCAGAGAAACGTACTTCAAACCAGATAGTGGCTCCCAAGTATCATCATCAGGTCCATACCCCTTCCAGCGTACCTAAATGAATAAACAAATTTGTCATTGCCTCATGTAAGCTAATGTAAAGGAAAAATTAGAATAGTATAGCTTGTCCATCATTTCTTTTCAAGAGAATGAAAGATAAACACTCCTTCATTTTATTCAGAAAGACAGAAACTCCCTAAAGGGTTCATAAACCAGTACGATCAATGTTTATAAACAAAATTTATATCTATGAGTACATAACCACCAGAGTATGTGAGTTCAAACTTGAAACAACAGGAATGCCCATAGTGTTTGTAAACATTCAATATATGTATACCCAAATCACCAGTGTGAGGAAATTGTTGGACCTAATTTAAAACTACAACCATTTTCTAATTGCTGGAATGTCCTTCATATTAACCAAGAAAAATCATGAAGAACCTTACAAAGAGAGCTACATCGATATGGAAAAGCTGCCATCCAAACTCAAAAGACAACAAAACAAATTATTATGGAGGCAGAAGCATTAAATACCTTAAAATGCAAACAAACTTTATTCAACTTGTTTGGATCCCCATAGCATATTCCAACCATTTTCCCAACCTCAAACTCCCCAGAGGTAGGCTTAGGCCCATATGCAGCTCTATCATTCTCATCGTCCATGAAGTAAGAGGCTGGTGTTTGTGTGGTACCCAACAAAGAGAACTTTTGACAAAGCTTTCTCCACTCTTTTAGCAAAGACAAAAAACTCCCAGCATCTTCGTTTCTTACCTGTAGATCATTTGTATTTGTAATTAGAATTTGTTGTACATTCACATCAAATTTGAAAAGGGGGCAATGTGTGGAGTACCTCAGTTTCAGGATGATTCCACTTCAAACTTTCACAAGCATATTCATTAACGTCAACCGCCCATTTCTAATGGAAGAAACAAATAGATGAATCAGAACAATTGGCCAAACAATAAAATGAATCAGTAGAATTGGTGAATCAACCAGACAAAACAATAAAGTGGGTAAAGGAACTCATAAACAAAATAGATAAATGAAAGATATATATGTTTCACAGCGTACTTACAGTAACAAGATTTACACCCGCTGTAGCAGCACCAAGGCATAGCCCAGTTGACATAGCCCCACACCCAGAATATAGATCCAAGAGAGTCATCTCTGAATTTTTCTTGCACTCAACCTTTGTTCCACTAGTAACACCATCAGAACTAGCATCCCTCGAAATTGTTGAAGATGTTTCGCTGTGTATGCCAGTACCTTCTAAGAAGAGGAAACAACCCTTAGCTTCTGAAAGATGGTTGGATATAGCCACAATCATATGCATTGCATTATGTAGCCCTCTCCGGATGCCCATACTCTAAGCAACTCTAGTCAGGATTTAAGTATCACCATTTCACAATTGATGGAGAAAGCTCAACAACTTAATAAAATGAGATTTTTCTTGTGGATTATAGGCTGAGATCCTGAACATATATGTGATGCATATGCATAAAGATACCATGTGCAAGGCACATGCCTCATAATTCCTGCAGATTCCTATATGGATTAGAACATCCCTAGTAGTAGTTTCTATTTACTTAGCTTTTTAGTGTAGTTAGGATTAGGTTTAGGTTATTATAAATAGGGGATTGTAAACCCTATTGAGTAGGTTAGATTGAAGATTTGTTTATGTCTTGAGACATTAAATTCGTTTTTGTGAAGAACCCTAGTTTTTTGGTGTTCAAACCATTTATTTAATTGGTGTTCTTATTATTTGCTTCCGCCGATAATATTACATCAAAATTGGTATCAAGAGCTTGTTTTTTCTGGGTTTAGAAGATAAAAACCTGATTTTTTTTACAAGAGCCGCGTTCATGTTGGTGATTTGAAGATGGGTTATCGTAGAAGAGGACAAAGAGAGTTTTCGCCGCCGTCGGATCTTTGGAGTTTACAATAATCGAAGCGTTATACCGATTCTGAATATAAAACTCCCAACTTTGATCCTAGCCGTCGCTTTCCTCTTTCCAGAAGGTATGAACCTCCCTCTTCCTCTCGTTCCCCTTCTCCCCCACGCAGGCGACGTCATAGTTATTATGACGATGGATATTATTCCCACCACCAGCAGGACACGCACCCTCCTCGATGTGGTTTTCAGCAACAATATGTTGCTTATGATGCTAAATATTCCCATGGAAACCGTTCAAAGACTTATGAGCACGATGGTCTTCGTAGTCGCAATTCTAAGGTTACTCCGTATGGAGAATACCCACACTATATTGAATCTGAAATCGATTCTAAGAGCGATGAGTCCATGATTGATTATGAAGAAGATGAGTTTTCTGACGGGGAAAGTTATTATGAAGATAATTATTCAGATGATAATGATTCTTTGTGTGTTGAATATTCTGATGATGAAACTAGTGCAGAATTTGAGTTTGGTGATGCCCCCGCTAACAAGAGTTTGGTTGCAGCCCTTGCACCATCAAACCTCTACACATCCACCTCAGTTCACCCATCACAAGTTTCTAATAGCGACAACCAGCAGATTTTACTGCTGCAGCAACCTCATTATCCAGATGATGCCTCCATGACGTCACCAAGCATACAAAAAGGTTTGAAGGAACTTTTAAATTACTTTACTAAATTAAAAAGTCAATTTGGGTCTTTTAAGGAAGAATTTGTTGAAGAAGAGAAACGACTTGACAAAGAAGCGGAGATTAATTTCTTACTCAACATGTTTGAAGAAGAAAAATACGTCACTCGTACTCGAATTGGTGGTTTACAAAGTTACAATCTTGTTGATTCCTTTTCTGTTTTTGGTGATAATAGTGATGATACATCTAGTTTTGTGTCTCTTGAGTTAGACGTTGCATGTGTGGATCAAGTAGAAGATTTGATTGAAAAATCTGCAAGGGAGATAAATAAGAAGTTCTATTTGTTGCCCAAGCAAGGAAACCTGGTTGTTGTCCATGACAATGGTAAAGAGGATGAACGTCCTCGGAATTTCGCTCATCACTCCCATGAATCAATGAATTCCATTGATTCCGACCGACAAATTGATGATTTTTATCATCCCCACAAATTTCGTCCCATAAAAGTAATTGGTAATTTGTTTGGTGGTTATGTTGATCTTTATCTATTCCAAGATGAGAATGGATTTTCTCCATGGAGGGACAAACACCTTCAATTCATATTGTTCCAATCAATTGGGTTGTCCTAATGATGCACCTATGACATTAATGTCTATCATTCTTTCTGCGAGCAACTATCTAGGGAAGATTCATGGTCGGATTTTCTGCACCAACGTAAGATTGAGGTTGATGTACAAGAGTCGTTTTGAACTTTGGAGGTTGTTAGTACACAAACTCGAGAACGAGTTTTTTTCAAGTTGGGGGGATTTGATGCATATGCATAAAAATACCATGTGCAAGGCACATGCCTCATAATTCCTGCAGATTCCTATATGGATTAGAACATCCCTAGTAGTAGTTTCTATTTACTTAGCTTTCTAGTGTAGTTAGGATTAGGTTTAGGTTATTATAAATAGGGGATTGTAAACCCTATTAAGTAGGTTAGATTGAATATTTGTTTATGTCTTGAGACATTAAATTCGTTTTTGTGAAGAACCCTAGTTTTTTGGTGTTCAAACCATTTATTTAATTGGTGTTCTTATTATTGTTTGTTTCCGCCGATAATATTACATCAATATGTAAGCCTAGAGATACATTAGTCTGAATTGAACATTTAAGAGAGTGAAAACTGCAATGTCTTAAAAATGATTGAATATCACCACAGCAGATGGCAAGCATACATAGACAAGTCAGACGAAAAAGTTCTAATTAAAATAATTGCTACTTTCTTTTTGTTCCAACAAAAAATGTTGTGAATTGCTTCAACTTTTGTTCAAAACTGCTATGTGAAACCCAACCAATAGGAACAATATAGCTGAAATCTATTGGTGCTTTTGAGCAAGAGCAAGAACAAATCAGTCATGGCAAGAATTTAGAGCTATAATATAAAGGCCTAAATTGCGTCCAGGTCTGTAAACACTCTTGTGATGATCTCCCTTAGCCATTGGGTTGCAAGCTTCACAGAGACTTTTATAGAGAATCATTCAACAATGTGTCTAAAGAAACATGTGCAATGAAATATTGAACTTATGTGTTCAATTGAAATGATTATCAATGCTTGTCCTTTCCATCCCCCATCTTTTTGTTAGGTTATATGATACTATAAATGATGCTGACAAGGTTATATATTCAGCTTAGCTTGCAGTAAGGCTTGAGTTTGCATAACCACAGCTTATATTTCAAGAAAAATCACACAGTGAGCATATTTATAACTTTATATTTTTGTATATAGCATACCGTACATTACCTTGGGGGACGTTTGAAAAGGTAGAGTACTTTGGTGAATACTTCATATCAAAGAAAAAATCGCATGGTGGAAGTGCTGCCTTCTTAGCCACCAAGTCCACCTATCAAAAAAAGTACAAAAATTAGGAGAAAAAAATAACAGAAAGATAACAATAAACATATTTGGGAGATCCTTACATTGGGAGAAACTTGTACAATGTTTAACTTTAATGTAATACAATCTAGAGGATTGTCATTCTTCAACTCTGACATAAACACACGCTTCTTGTCAACGAGATCTCCATGAAGTTCAATAACCTGGGAAGATTAGAAAAAGTCTCACAACTTGCTCCAAAGTAAAAATTCAAACAATAAAATATACAAAAATTACATCATGGCTTAATCTTTGTTAGAATAGATTATCTTACAGTGTCTTCAGCCTTAAAAAACCACCGGGCTGAAAAAAGTGATCTCCCATCAGTTGTTTTGAAGAGTTCAACAATCTTTGAAATGTACTCTTGCTCTCCTTTCTCACCCTGAGATAAGTATATTAACGAAAAACAGTCGTAAGTATTTTCTTATACAATATGTTACAAAAATACTAAAGTTTAGTAGGTACAACCCAAAATGATAAGAATGTCACCATTATTCAATAATGGATATAACAATTATTGAAGGCCACTACTGATGGATATAACAATTTGTGGCAACTAAGGTGTGACTGTATGAGTCAGGCTAGATACTTAAACCCTGGAACTGCCAGGATACAATGAAAATTTATGCTTAACAAGAAATAAAATCAACAGATGACAATAAACAGGATGAGGTGCAGATTACATCAACTGTGACTATTACTCAGAGAGAAGTTTTGTGATATTTTCTTCGGTTTTTATTATTAAAAAACAACAAACAATAGTAAAAGTAATTTGAGTGGGAAGAAACAGGCAGTAAATAGTGCGATAAGATGCTAAATTATACAAATACAACAATGAAGCTTATGCTCACCCCTAAAAGGTTTACTCTTTAACATTTCCATACCCAAAGCATATACACAACAATCAGTAGCATCATTGGGATTTCGAAACACGTCAACAACGGATTGTTGATATAAGTTTCCACACGTAATTTAAAATGGGTAGGGGTCCCCTCAACCTTGCTTTCCAACCAAAAAAAAAAAAAAATCATTGGGATTTCATCACATAAGAGAGGATGGAGGGGTACATTGATACCGACAGAAATACAGTACCAACTACCCATGATTGTTATCTATGTACATAGACTATTAAGGTGCTGTTTGTTTTTTCAGTTATACTAGTTCTGATAGCTTATAACCTATTAGAAAACCCAAATGTATGTTTGTTTTTACTTCTAGTTATGGTCTTATAAGCTTTTCTAGTAGAAATTTGCTAAAAAAGGCGGTTACTATAAGCTTCATTTCCAAGCTTATAGCTAGTAGCTTATAGCTGACAAAAAAACAAACAGCACTCTCTAAGGTCTAACCAGAAAACTATTCTTCAGAAAAACTTGTACAATTATGCAATTTATTAGTAGTTATTATTGAAGATAAGACATATATATTATGGTTAATAGTCTATATATTTACAACAAAACATTAAACCCTGAAATCTAATGATGAATAAATATTTGACAGATAATTAGCTCGCAAAATATGATTTTAACAAAATATCTTACCTTAACATATGCATCATCATTCAAATTATAAATGCATCCATCCACCACTGCTTGTCGGAAATGACATTGCGCAAAATTCTCGTCTTCTTCATCATCATCATCACCCTTCTTTCTGCATTGTATAATTGTCAAACAAACACATTCAGAAAAAAAAAAAAAAAAAAAAAAAAAAAAGCATGAATTAAATTAAACTGCTACAATAACAAATAATATACAAATCAAACGACTTACCCTCTCGATTTAGATTTACTTGTACTAGTTTCATTCTTCTTCTATAAAAATAAACAAAAACATCAAAGATTAAAACTTAGCAACAAAATGAGATTGTTATTAATTCAGATAAAATTAGAATTTCGAAATCAAACCAAATCTATGTTGATGTATCGATGAGGCCATAGTTGTCTAGCTTCTTCATCTGGAATTGGATCTCCAACAAACTGACAGTCAGAATCAATTACATCTCTTTTAACCTTCTTTTCCTTTGAAGAAGAACCTTTTTCAGACTTGGATTTTCTTTTAGTTTTGATTTTAATTGGATCATGTTCATCAATCAACTCATCAATGTTAGGTGGAGGATTTTCTTCAACAACTTTCTCTTTCCCTTTTCTAGATCTAAGAACCCTAGTTGAAGACATAGTTTAAAGAAAAGTGACAAATTTATTAAAGAAGCTGTGAAGAAAAAGAGCTGAGAAACAAAAAGATGAACTGACGTAGAGTGAGACTGAGAGACGTGTGAGAGATTAAAATGAGATTGGAGAAAGTGGGTGCCGCGAAAAACTAGGGTTTATGAAAAGGGTAACAGCCTAAAGGGGGGATTTATGAATTTTGAAATAATTGGTTTGAGCGGAAATTGGATATGGGTCGAGCGGGAATAGAAATTTTGTACAAAATTTTGGTAATCATTTTATTCTTTTTTTCTTTAGTCAATATGAGTCGTCTAGACCATGGCTCCCCAGAGGCATGGTCCAATAAGGCAGTTCCATGTGGTATATATTCAAAATTGATTTTTATTTCGAAATTTTTGTACACGTTTTACTAGTTGAAATTCATATTTTGGGAAATTATATTTAGAAAATATTTTAAATTTGAAAAAATTGAATTTTAATTTTGCAACTTTTTGATTTGATACTATTAAAAAATATTAATTTTATTTCTTTCTACATAAAAAATGGAATGCACATCCGTTGGATGTATTATATAGACTATGTGAGGTTGGGTAATGGTACAAAGAAGAACCCGAATATATTGTCACGACCCTAATATCCAAAAATTGGCAAAAAGAGAGAATTTACAAAATTACCCTCAATAAGCCAATAAAAGGACAAAGGATCGGGACAGTAATCTAAATCAACATTTGCACAAGGTAAAAATCCATAACCATTAAAGACAAATACTTCCATAGAAAAATTTGAACTCCAAATACTGAATTAAATAACTCCAACTGAGGTGCTATATTCCCCAATCAACAATAATCCAATAAATGAAATAAACTTGAGTAATCAGCTAACAACGAATCAAAGAACTAAACCTACTGTGAAAGATAACTCCTGCAAATCTCAAACTCCCTCTCGCACAACTGGATCTACACGAGCCTCCTGGTGTTGCTCCCGATCGTACTCCACTGGCTGCTCTCCTCCACCTACGCTCCATAAGGATATGTACCCACGTGCAAAACAAGCAACATGGGTCAGCAAACTATGCTGGTATGAGTAGACGAGGGTAGGGAACTCTATTCCCAAGAACAATAAAATAACAGACCCCGCGGTCTTTATACATTTATCTCGTTTACTAAATAATTATTATATATTATAATAATACATTACCTGAGCTGCACCTCCTATTAGGATAGGTCGAGCCCTGCAATAAATGTTAATTGACCTATCCTCCTGCAAAACTGTGTTAGTACAATAATAAATAATTCATGGCATCTCGAGCCTCGACACTGTATCTAAATCACTACAAGTCAATCATTACACCCAAACGACACTTCACCACCTATACCCAATCACTAGTACACCTCCCACAGGATGCACTCCACACATTTGCCATACCCACACTGCACCAGTGTGCCTTGACCATGGTTAAGACCCTCTACGCGGAAACCAAAACCCAAGTGGGTGCTCACCTGCAAGCTTTGGCAAGCCTCGACGTATGCCTAACTCATGGCCTCTACTAGCTCCCTTGAGCTTTCTAAAGTGGCGCCCAGACCAACCCCGAAGGCTATGAAGGTCTGTAGGGTCAGTTCCGCAGGCTAAGCCATCTAGGAAATACCCAAATATATATTCCAAGTGTCAACCCGCAGGCTAAGCCGTCTAGGGTGATATCTAATTTCTTAATCCTAATTCCACAGGTGCGGCAAATGTACTAATGGTTGGGCGACTACCGAACATCTAAACCGTCAATCAATCAAGTAACACTCGACCATAAATTTCACATCAAATTCGCATCAAATTCATTTTTGTATTCCTTTCGCATATTCGAGATTAATCAAATACCGTCCATGGTATATTAATCAAAATGACCACTTAAATCTTAACTAGGTGTGAAAGAAACCGTCATTATAACTTAATTCACAAGATATGAAATACCATCTCTGTTTAATCTTTGTAAACAATATATGCATTCACATGTACCAAGAACTTAAATAAATAAACACTAAATGGAAACAGGTGAATTAGAAATGAATTATAGTGAGATAGGCCACTCACAGTTATACCCACGTCTGAAATAAAAAAAAATAACAGCAAGCATATCTTACCCCACCACTAAAGTCAAACTCATAGTTTAATTAAATTAAACTAATCTAATAAAATATCATCCACTCACCTGCTCTACTGTTGATCTTCTTCTTCCTGTACAGGTCTGCAACTCCCAAAACAAAACACCGACACCAAACACTGCTTCTTCTCTCTTTTAATTTTTTTTTTTCTTCTTTTGCGACTTCTTCTTCTTCAATTGATCGCAGCGCCGCCACTCTCGATCTCTCTCCCTCTCTCGCTGTTTATCGCAAACCTTTTTTTTTTTTAAAACTATGCAAACAAAACCCTTGATTAAATCTCTATATAGAGGAATTAGTCGGCTGATCTAACGGTTCATGCTTAATCCGATTTCGATCGTGTTGACGTGTTTCCGAACTACAAGCAACCAGATCTGTTCGTGGGTGTTTTCTCCAAGTTTGGGTTATTTAAACCATAGTCCACTACTTTATAGTAATTATGCTTAAACCCTTGGTCCAGGGACTTATACCCAATTACTTTTAATTCCAAATTAAAATTAGCATAAAACATAAAAGAGGGGGGTTTACATATATATTAACAAATAGGTCAACCGAATACAAACCATATAGTGTATAATAACAATTTAAGAGGTTTGGTTTTATTTTACGTGTGCCAATATATGGAGCAAATAGGTGATAAAAAAGTCTATAATACACACGACTTCTGAACAGTTAATTATTTGTTAAAGTGTAGTAATTTTATTTAAAAAAAAAAAGCATTGCTTGAGGAGTCTAAATTCCCATCGTCAGGTTGTCCCAAAGGACATTACCTATGTTTACATATTATTCTTAAAATACACTCAACTATTATTAATTCATGAAGAAGATAGAATGAATTTTATATGAGTGATGTTTTTTCTTAAAAAAAAAAAAAAAAAAATTAGTTTAGTTTTTGGGCATTAAAACAGTGTTACATGATTTTATTTCATTCATATTTACTAAAGGGGTGAAATTAGCTACAGTACTTTCCTTCAACTATACTACAACCAATAATATTTTGCCACATATTTTATTAAATTTTAATTTATTCTATTTTTGACTGTAGTACAATTATTCTACTGCGGGACCCAAATTAAATCACTCAACAATACATATAAAAAAAATTAACACATGCACGTGTATGTTTCACATAGCATTTACCGGTAATAAATGGGACCCTGTTATCATACGTTATCATAAATCAGCTTTGTTAAAATCTAAACAAACGATTTTTTTTTTACTTTTTTTTATCTATTATCTGACACGTGTTATCATAAATCAGCTTTGTTAAAATCTAAACAAATGAATTTTTTTTTTTTTATCTATACGTAACACGTCAGGCCTCGCAGGCGCCTCGGGAATGAGGCGCCTTTATAAAGTAGTATAGATGGATTTATTGTTTAAAATAGATAATTTATTTTATATTATATTTACGGTGAGATGACCAAATTACTCGTCAAATTATTTATATAAATTTAAATTATCAAAATCCAATTTTTAGTAATATAAAATTATTAAAATCTATTTTTAGAAGTGTTTATTCCTTAATTTATTTTACTTTGATTTAAAAAATTTCAGCAAAATTATAATAAATAATACATAATAATAAAAAAATAAAGTTTAAGAAATTAATAGTATGGTATAAGTAATTTAGAGACTGGTGCATTTTTTTATTTTTTATTTTTTTTAATAGAGCTAGGTCATGCTTTGAAATAAAATAATAAAATAATATTAATGCGTCCAAGTCTGACTTTCTTGCATCAGTGATCATTTTATCCACAAAGTTTTAGATTTTGTGGCTCAACTCTAGGCAGCACATTAAATTACATAGCTTGATAGCTATAAATAAATATTAAATTATTTTAAATTACCAATATATCCATATAAAAAACCTATTTATCAGGGTTTAATAAGAGCTGTATCTGTCAAAAATAGGCAAAAAGACCAACTGTGAGTGACATTAGTACAGTGTTCCAAGTATGCCAAGCCTCTTTAATATATAGTAAGATATGTAGTAAAATGGTACTATGGTATTATTATTAGGGAGGGGTTCCAGGGACTCAGCAAATGTTTGACTCAATTTTGACTCAATCCTATTTAGGGTACTTGTACAAAATGGATTGGCATGATTTTTGGTAGATATGATCTCCTTACTATAAAGATCTACTACATAAAAAATCAGCTCATTTGAATATATTTAGACCTATCAAATGTAATATTAAATTCAACGGTAAAAATGAACGTTCCATAATACATTAACTTGTAATATGATTTTTCTAGGGTTAGAAAATTTAGATTATGATAAATTTTGGTGAAGATGTCGTACATAATGAGAACATTCATCCTACAAAAAATCATACCAATCCAACATGTACAAGTACCCTAAATAGGATTGAGTCAAAATTGAGTCAAACATTTCCTGAAGCCCTAGAACCCTCCCTTATTTTATTATTGCAATTGCTTTGTTTGATTTAAATAGAACTTTTTTACTAATTTTTTTTTCAATATTTTAAGTCTCCATGGGTTCATGACAATTGGTGAAGACCTTATAAATTACACAAAAATGTTACACATTATCTTTACAATTCCTAAAACGAATAGGGGTGTGAAAAAGTAAAGTGGCGTCAGCATGCTTTTCTGTAAATAAATACTAAGAATTGACACATGTCCTCCTTTTTACAGTCACCATCCACATAAACATGCCTATTCAACATCCCCAACAAACATGCCTTTTTAATTGTCAATTTTCAATCAACAGATTCAACCAAAAAGTCCAGCCCCATCTATCTATCTATCTATCTATCTTCTATCTATTCTATCTATCTATTCTATCTATCTATCTATCTATCTATCTATCTATCTATTCTATTCTACTATATTAAACGTCAAAAAATTCGAGGGCATTCCCCGATGCACCAGAATCGAGCTTTAGAAATCTTTTGCTATAATCGGACAATAATACCCTTTTGAGCCTGGTTTTTTGGACGTTTCACATTCCCCCTTTTCACACCTTCGTATATAACATTATTGATTCTACGGAGAGAGAAAATAAAACATATTCTTCTCCTTCCAGCGCTTCTTCTTCTTCTTCTCAATAACCGTTCCTTCCTTCATCACACAGTTCACCTTCTTCTTTGGACGCTCCAACCTGTTCGGCTCGATTTCTAAAGGTTAGTATCGCTCTTCCCCTGATCAATTGTTGGATTCCCGTTTAGTATATTCAAAATTATATGTCGATCTTTAAACTTTGTTTTGCATTCAATTGATTATTTGTTGCGATTGGGAATGGTTCATTTGTTTTTATGCGTTAATGAATAAACATTGGTGGGATTGTGTACAGTAATCTTTGTAGTTTTGCATCCGCGATTTTCTTGATTGAAGCATTTTTAACATTTATCTTTCAGCAACAGATTGAGGGATGAAGGTTTAGTCTGTAATTATATTGTATGCCTGTACAAATCAAATTGTTTGTACTTCTATTTGAAAAGGTGCACTAATGCTATGTGTTCAAGTACTAAAGTATTATTTTAAAGAATATATTAAGGCTTGAATATGGTACTGGATGAATGAAGTTAGTATTAGAAATTGTATGCTGCAAAATTTATTTGCCTTCACTGACATTTCTGAGCCTTATATACTCTATGTATTTTGAATGGATTTGAATTTTTTTTACCGGCTTCCGTACCGATGTTTTGATAGTCTACGTATTAGAATTTAGAGTGAATGAGCACATACTAATTAAACTACCTTCTTATACCTTCCACTCATGATGGAATTATGCGGAATCAACCAACCATTATCTGGCTACTTTAGCCTTTATTTTTTTCAAAGTATCTACTTTTCCATGTAAAAACACCATAACATAGCTTTTATCCAGCTAGCAATAATGAACAATTCTCAAATCGTTGGAGGAACCAAGAATATGAAATTAGAGGTTGTTTTGGGAAATCTGCTAATTGCCGCAGGAAAGCGATGATAAAGGATTGTATTCTTGGATTCTTTTTTTCACAGAGAAAGCGAATCTAGAAAGAGTTTTATTGTTCCTTGAAAAATGAAAATACTTACTTTTGAGATCAAGACTGTGATTTCTTCGTCCCTTACACTGCAATATACTTATGCCAATGTTCAAGTTACCAAGAAAGTTGCAAGGACATAATGTTGGTGTCTTAAAGTCTTAGTATCATTGTTTTTTTTTTTGTTTTTTTTTGTTGTTCCTGCAGCTTTAAGAAGATTGATGATTTTATCGGAGCACCTTGATGTACGCACAAGACACTCGACTCCTTGATGAACACACAAGAAGACTCGAAGCCGAATTCACAACTGTATGAGGAAGATAAAGAATTGATGAATTGGGAAGAAAGGAGGTTGAGTTCAATAACCGATGAAACACACAAACTCTCAAGAACACCTTACTTGCACAGCCAAAGAACTAGGTTTCTTGTTTGGAAGAGAAATCTTATTTATACCTAGGGTTTGGACACTCATAAAATGGGCCGGAATTAGACAGAAATCACATTGGACGTACGTACGTCGAAACAGCGTACGTACGTCCTCACACGGAAAAGTTCGCTGCCTGCTTGGACGTACGAACGTCCTAATTGCGTATGTACCTCCTGACCAAAATAAGTTTGCTGCCTCAATGGACGTACGTACGTCCTAACTAGGTACGTACGTCCAGTACCCAAAACTGACTTTGACAAAAGACATAAGGACACGGACACGAGACGAACGTGCGTACATTTTGGTTTTCCTAACAATGATTTCAAGGCGAGATAACCGAGACTCCTCATGTCACAAAATTAATGTCAAATAACCGAGTGCCGGTTTCAATCTCCCCCTTTGACATTGATTTTGTGACAAAAACCTATGACTCTAGTAGCACTTATAAAACGTGCTTACAAACCCAAACCACGACATTTATAAATCATGCCTACAAAAACACTCAAGTTAGAACACATACCAAGTCACCAATTCTTGACGTCCATCTTGATCAAGACGCTTTAATCATCAGAGACCGAACGGAAACGACTAAAAATTTAGAATAACTCCCCCATACTTTATGAGCTCCAATCATAAATACTCGAGCTCCCCCATAACTGTACAGCTTCTCAATACCTGAAACATGACCCAAGAATACCCTAACAACGAAGAGACGATTGTTAGTATTTAGAATCATAATTCTCCCCCTTTTTGTCACAAAAGGTGAACAAGAGAAACAACAAAAAGAAAACGAAAATAAACAAGAAAAAAAAAAGAGACCAACAACATACTAAGCAAGACGATGAATAGAATAAGAATAATAAATAAAAAATAAAAAATATAAACTTGCCCTAATACTTAAACTTGCATGAAACAAATAACAACAAAAAACAGGAGTCCATAACCAGAATTAACAACAAAAACAGAAAACAATACTTAAGTTAACGAATTCGAAAAATTCGTTCACAATGACCTAGAGGAAGCTTTGAGAAATAAGCTTCAGCACGAGCCGAAGAGTTCTTCCATCGAGCTATCACATGATCGTCATAGTCCTCCAGCCATTCACCCGTACAAAATAGCTCTTCGATTCTGCTGTCCAAACCACAGTCTGTGAGAGGAGCAGCAAGTCCTGGAACCTTCGGGAATCCAACCAACTCCAAGATGTGATTTTGGAGATGTCCCGACAATCTCTCCCAATGATTGACATGAACCATGCACGGATTAAGATAAGGTGGATAAATATAGTCATACCCATGAGGAACACGGTACAAGCGACAAACTTTCGAATGGTTCTTGTATTCCATCACTATAAATGACACATAGCCAACTAGCGGAACAAAGACACCATGAAGTTCATACTCTGCCATTGAAACAATTCTGAAGAACAAAGACAGAACTACAAGGAGGTAAGAAGGCATAATATAGGTATAAGAAGAGAAGACACATATATATATAGAAAATCAAACTTTAAACCAACATGGGTCTAAGGAGGTAGGCCCATGACCTAAAAAACAGAAAATTAATACTAAGTTGAAGAGAATTAGTACTAATATCAAAATAGCAATATCCAAAAACAGTACCAATTTCTAACAGAAGAAACAAAAACAAATATCCAGCATGACTACAAAGAAAAATGTCAGAAGAAGGAAAATGCAACAAGAAACTACTCGGACTCCGAGTCACCATCATCATCCTCGTCACCTGAGGGACCTCCAAGACCATCATCCTCACTTCCGTCCGCAGAAGCAACAAGAGGCACCTCCTCCGGAAATGGAGGCAACTCAACGGGAGTGAAGTCGATCTGCAGATGACGCATCTGGGCGACATTCATCCTGTGTAGGTCACGGAGCATAGCGTCATGCTGAGTAAGTATGACACCAAACCTATCCAGCCGAGCATTTGTATGGTCTTGATGACGATGGAGTGAAGATACCCGAGCCTCAACTGCAGCAACTGCTCGGTTGCTCCTAACCGAGGCAGGCGTGGGGCGTCTAAGAGTCAAAGCCCTAGCAAAATCATCCAGGCTATCAAGAGCCCGGCCTCCCCAAATTAAGTGATGCGTCAGTCGCGCACCCACAGACTCAAAAGCAGACATCCTAGACTGGCAACCCTTTTTGATGGCATTGACCCAGTCATGACCAACAAACCTTGGACGAGTCACCTCCGTATATCGTCCCTGAAAGCCCAAATGCTTAAGGATTGTCATAATAAAGCTAGGGAAAGGAAGAGTACCCTTAGCTGCATCGATTTGGAGCATCCGTGAGTAGATGACCTCGGAAAGATCAATGTGGTGCACAGACATACAGACGACTAGCTTGACCATGTCATCGGTCATGATGATCTTGTTTCCCTTGGTCGGAAAGATGTTCGAGTGAGCGATCATATGCAGGAGGATGGCGCTGTAGGACTTGGCATGGTATCTCTCCGTGATACCATCAATAAACATCCGCTGAACTTGATCGATCAAGTCAACCCGAATCTCGTCCGGAAGCAGCCACATGACATGGACGGTGTTCTTTGGCACACGGTGCTCATCTATTCCTAGTGCCTCACGGATCACCCACAGAGAGATAGTGTACTTCCTTCCCTCGATCAAGATTGAGAAGCTAGTGCGATTCTGTGAAGGAGTCTTGGTCTCATAGAACGCAATAGTGTGCTCGACCGAGTACTTACTTACCGGTTGAGCCACCCTTAACCAATTTCGATCCTCAAAGAAGGACGAAATATTCCTGAGTTGAGAGAAGCCCAATGGAGTGGCAGAAATGTCCTGCAAGTCAAAGAAACGCTCGGGGATGATATCTTTTGCTCGAGGATGAGCACCCCGTGATGTAGGAGGTGGCGAGGAATCCGAAGGAGCACCTCTACCCCTTTGAGCACGAGAAACACGTGTGCCCGAGGACGAAACACCCTTGGAACCGGGTGTTTCTCTTCTCTTCTTATACCTATATTGTGCCTTCTTACCTCCTTGTAGTTCTGTCTTTGTTCTTCAGAATTGTTTCAATGGCAGAGTATGAACTTCATGGTGTCTTTGTTCCGCTAGTTGGCTATGTGTCGTTTATGGTGATGGAATACAAGAACCATTCGAAAGTTTGTCGCTTGTGCCGTGTTCCTCATGGGTATGACTATATTCATCCACCTTATCTTAATCCGTGCATGGTTCATGTCAATCATTGGGAGAAATTGCCGGGACATCTCCAAAATCACATCTTGGAGTTGGTTGGATTCTCGAAGGTTCCAGAACTTGCTGCTCCTCTCACAGACTGTGGTTTGGACAGCAGAATCGAAGAGCTATTTTGTACGGGTGAATGGCTGGAGGACTATGACGATCATGTGATAGCTCGATGGAAGAACTCTTCGGCTCGTGCTGAAGCTTATTTCTCAAAGCTTCCTCTAGGTCATTGGGAACGAATTTTTCGAATTCGTTAACTTAAGTATTGTTTTCTGTTTTTGTTGTTAATTCTGGTTATGGACTCCTGTTTTTTGTTGTTATTTGTTTAATGCAAGTTTAAGTATTAGGGCAAGTTTATATTTTTTATTTTTTATTTATTATTCTTATTCTATTCATCGTCTTGCTTAGTATGTTGTTGGTCTCTTTTTTTTTTCTTGTTTATTTTCGTTTTCTTTTTGTTGTTTCTCTTGTTCACCTTTTGTGACAAAAAGGGGGAGAATTATGACTCTAAATACTAACAATCGTCTCTTCGTTGTTAGGGTATTCTTGGGTCATGTTTCAGGTATTGAGAAGCTGTACAGTTATGGGGGAGCTCGAGTATCTATGATTGGAGCTCATAAAGTATGGGGGAGTTATTCTAAATTTTTAGTCGCTTCCGTTTGCTCCCTGATGATTAAAGCGTCTTGATCAAGATGGACGTCAAGAATTGGTGACTTGGTATGTGTTCTAACTTGAGTGTTTTTGTAGGCATGATTTATAAATGCCGTGGTTTGGGTTTGTAAGCACGTTTTATAAGTGCTATTAGAGTCATAGGTTTTTGTCACAAAATCAATGTCAAAGGGGGAGATTGAAACCGACACTCGGTTATTTGACATTAATTTTGTGACATGAGGAGTCTCGGTTATCTCGCCTTGAAATCATTGTTAGGAAAACCAAAATGTACGCACGTTCGTCTCGTGTCCGTGTCCTTATGTCTTTTGTCAAAGTCAGTTTTGGGTACTGGACGTACGTACCTAGTTAGGACGTACGTACGTCCATTGAGGCAGCAAACTTATTTTGGTCAGGAGGTACGTACGCAATTAGGACGTTCGTACGTCCAAGCAGGCAGCGAACTTTTCCGTGTGAGGACGTACGTACGCTGTTTCGACGTACGTACGTCCAATGTGATTTCTGTCTAATTCCGGCCCATTTTATGAGTGTCCAAACCCTAGGTATAAATAAGATTTCTCTTCCAAACAAGAAACTAGTTCTTTGGCTGTGCAAGTAAGGTGTTCTTGAGAGTTTGTGTGTTTCATCGGTTATTGAACTCAACCTCCTTTCTTCCCAATTCATCAATTCTTTATCTTCCTCATACAGTTGTGAATTCGGCTTCGAGTCTTCTTGTGTGTTCATCAAGGAGTCGAGTGTCTTGTGCGTACATCAATGTGCTCCGGTGAAGTTAAGGTGTTAGAGATAACCTGTAGTATCAACTCGCAGTGATTGCAGGTAGTTGATAGGTTTGTAAATCTCTTTCATCTAGTGGATTATTTGTTGTCACCAAGGCAACCGTGGACGTTTCCTAATTTGGATTTTACCACGTTAAAAATTCCTATGTGCTATTTACTTTCTGCTTATTGTTTGATTTGTTGAACTATTAAACTGTGAGATTTGTACTATCAGAAGATTGATGATTTTATGGAGTGGTGCTTTGGAGGTTATGCAAAAGTGCTTCAACCAAAAGATAACATATCAGAGCAGGTATGTTTAGATGTAATTCATTTAGATACGCTTGCAGGATGATCCAAGTGGCAATGGAATGTTATTTTTTTTATGGTTAATACAACAACTTTTAGACCAATGTTATGAATACCTAAAGACAATGTGCCATAATGAAGGAATTGGTTAGTAATAACTACTTAAGTACATGCTATACTCCATGATGGTTGCATTGTCATTATAGGCATAAAGAGACGCATACCAATGTGAGACTGACAGATGCGACAACTCATATGATATATTATATCCTGTGTTAGTGATACTGGATAGAAGAAAAGAAGTAAGTTTGTAGCACACAAACACATACATGCACTTACCACAAATTACATCTGATGTGTTGTACCTCCTCAAAAATCAATGTTGAAGTTTCCTCCCTTGAACAGTTAATTCAGTTCACAGTGAATATAATTGTTCCTTATAAAATTAAAATATTATCGATATGACCAGAAGAATTTAACTTTCTTTGTTAATGAGTAACTATTTTGGATACTACATGTTGATATTTTTCATATAGGGTGTGAGTGATTAATAAGATTTTGAACAATTGAACTGCAGGTCTTTTGTAAACTCCATTAGTTGCTCTAAATGGACATCAATGGGACATAGACTTTTCAGGATTATTCAGATGGGCAAACGGTCAAGACATGCGTGCAACAGATTACATAATGCAACAAACAACAGATTGTTGAGCATGGAAACCACTAGGTTTGAAATAGTCAAGCCAGTCTGAACTTCGAAAAAACGACACTAATTTGTGGTAAGTTCAGTAAATGTTTATTATCTATGAGATTTTTGGAGGCTTAGATCGTTTTTTTTTTTCAGTACGAAATGTATAGTAGGATTATTTTTAGTGCCACCCTCTCCCAACACACTTTGTATTACAATGTTTTCTACAGGAGATTGCAACGTCTTTTAAGGTTTGATCGAATACACATGTCGTTATTTAATTAAAATGGGACTACCAAAGCATATAGACATGTAAGACTTCCACCAAAGCATTTAATTTTTGTGTTCTGTTTTGAAATCATTATATTGTACTTCCTGACCTGTATCTGTGTTAAGTGGCTTTGTTATCTTAAGTATAAATTTTTTTTATCTTAAGTATAAATAATTTTGAAGTGAATTCTTCTATTTTTTTTTTCCAATAGCTCTTAGTATAATGTAATTGTGGATTCTAGCGACTGAGGGGCATGCTGAGTTCCATAATCTCACCTAAAATTTGGGAGAATATATAGTCCTACTATAGGAATCTCACTAAAGTGTTGTAATGGTAAGGACCTTCTATATGTATTTGCTCTGTCAAAACTGTTTGGTGTTGCAAATAGAGCTTATTGGCGTATGTATCTACAATATAATCAACAAATTACTAATTGGAATGGGAACCTTCTACAATTTATTTTCGATCTGTAAAGTAGTTTGTTGAATATGCCAAATTATACACTCATATTAGTGTTAACTCTTTAATGTTTGACTTATTTTAAGGTAGACTTACTTAGTACTGAACCATTTTTATATGTCATTATCATACAAGATTTGCATAAATCATATATTATATAAAGGTTCCAAGTAGAATACAAAACCTGCGGCTTCATGGATACAAATTTTGAAAATTGAAAATGATTACTGCTGAAGAACAGTTCAGCTTTGGACTGTGTTGATATTCATATAGAAGATGTTATCTGACCATTCAAAGCATATAACCCACCAAATAGACCTTAGTAGGCACTCTAAACCTTAAATGCCATGTGTGATCTAATGTTTGATAGTTTTACAGTAACATTCAAATTTTGTTTTTTATCGTCATAGTTTTATGTGCTTCCTTAGCGTGTAATATATAAGTTCATTTGATAGCAATTGCTCTTTTTCCAATAATCATTGGGTAACATTTTGCATATGTTCGCACCTCTGTTTATCATATTTCTTTGATATAAAAGAGGCTAAAAAAATGTACTTTAGTTTTATGATACTAAAGTATAGTATATATTTTGGTTCATGTTTCTATTAATCTCAATTTTTTCCGACCTTCTAATTCTGCGGGTTTTCTTTCTTCCACTTAATTGAATTATAATTCCCTCAATTTTATCTAATTTAACAATTGATTTTTTATTTTATTTTACTTGTGTAGGATTTGGATCGACTTGTGGAAGAAGTAATGCATTAGCGGACCCATGCAACGGGTAAGACTTGCCTTTATGTGCTTTTCATGTTCGTAATAATTTACTCGTGAAATATGTTTGTAACAAGTAATGCATTTTTGTAGGACTTTTAACGCTTATAGATAATTACATCAACTCAAGTCAATTGTTGTATGCTATTAGAAATATTATAGTAAACTACTCTAGATAAATTTGTTAGAGTGTAATGCTCTTGGTTGGCCTTATCTCATCACTATTCGAGATGATTAAAATAAGGCTATAAGAGTAGCAAGTATCTGAGCAAAGTATAATTCGTACAACACTTTGTATATATGGGTATCATTTTTATTTCAGACATAATTATTTCTGCATTGTGTCCACTTTGTTGGCTAGAACCTATGACTGGAGGGGAAAAAAAACCTATGACCGAAGGAAATTAATCTTTACCTAAGTACATCTAGCCAGCAGAGTAGGCAAATTTCAAAGATAAGCATATTCCAAGGTTTAGTAGTTTCTTCTTCAAATATGTTTTTTTCATTGGTTTTTGCCGCGGTCATACATATTTTTGTTCCAATTATAAACTGAACCAAACAGAAACAAAAACTACAGTGTCCACATGCAATTACTGTTTGTATGCAACTTCTTTTGGAGCAAGCAATGCTTTTGATAATAGCAACATTGGAAAGGGTACGTGTACACTTTTATTTTAGCTATTAGGAGTAATCCTAATGAGACATATTTACTTTCTATTCTGATTTTGTAATAGGGAACACATTTGTTGACTGCTAACAACATAAGTTGGTTACACTGAAAACCCTAAACCCAAAATTTAAGTGTAGAAGTTGTTTCCAAGAAGAAAAAAGAGTACATGGTTTTTTCTTTCTCAATTAAACTACAGAAAAAGAACAAGGAACAGAAAAAGTGATATTGTTCCTTGAAAATACTTACATTTGAGATCAAGACTGTGATTCCTTTGTCCCTTACACTGCAATATACTTATGCTAATGTTCCAGTTACCAAGAAAGTTGCAAGGACATAATGTTGGTGTCTTAAAGTCTTAATATCGTTATTTTTTTTTTGTTCCTGCAGCTTTAAGAAGATTGGTGATTTATGGAGTGGTGTTTTGGAGGTTATGCAGAAGTGCTTCAACCAGAAGATAACATATCAGAGCAGGTACGTCTAGATGTAATTCATTTAGATACACTTGCAGGATGATCCAAGTGGCAATGGAATGTTATCTTTTTTTATGGTTATTACAACAAATTTTAAACCATATGAATACCTAAAGACAATGTGCCATAATGAAAGTACATGTCTTAATATTCAATTCCATTTAAATTATATTTACCATCAAGAGTTCATAAAAATAGATTAAAAGATTCGTCATGTGGATAAAGAAGAGTTGAAAAACGCAGAAGTAGATAAACTCAATAATAAAATTAACGAAGATTATTCATGAACAACGAACAACTTTATAACCTTTCTGAGTTTAGTATTAGTTAGCCCTATATGACAAGACACCTTCGTAGTGAATGGATCAAAGTTTTGTTTTGAAATGGAACATTTGATGGTAAAGACTCTTGAGTTCCATATGAATGCTTATCAAAATAGTATTTTTTTTTTCCTTTTTTTCTTTTCTCACCTTAGGTCATATGACTCCATTGGGAGTATTAGTAAGCAGGATCTTCAGTCATTTCTGAAATGGACAGCCATCCATCTTGGACAGAAATTGAAGCAACTCCTCTAAGAACATAACTTGAGTTTATATGATCTAATTACAACCAAACCAGGTATTAATTTGGTAAACGAACGATGATAGTCTCTCTTTTTTTCCTATTTTTTCGGTGTTGACTGTTGATCTTGGGCTATAGTATTTAACATTCTCTGTATCGTCCTCGAACCTTTTTCTATTTTTTAAGTTTTACCATTAGATTGTTCAGAGCTTTGGAAATTTGAAACAACTTCTGAGAACACCATGAGCAGAGATATCTGATGACAATACTATTGTAGGTAGCTCCAGTAGAGAAGCCAAGTTATCTGAGGGCGCAGAAGCAATATTTAGGTGTGTAGCGGTTGTCTTGATGTACCACAAGCTTGCAAAGCTACTTCAATACATGTAAATACTAGAACTGAAACTGAAGTGACCCATATCTTTTGATAATGAAGTGACCCATACTAGAACAACTGAAGTCCTGTGAGTTAATGGAAGATATAATTTATGTTAAGGAATGTATAGTAAGACATTTAAGACGATATGATATATTTTGTTTTATCATCATAATAAAAAATGAAGGATCATCTAACTGCCAAGTTATCTTTTTTTTTTTTGCTAAAGAATTAGTTTCATGATTATGTAGTGAATGTGTAATAGATTCATAATTATTCAATTAATTATCAAACTCAAGAAACCATGCTCATTAAATCTGAAAGCATGCTATTTACAATGACTAAATGATTGTTTCACCATTTTTATTTTTTCATCTGATAAAACATAAAATTATTTTATTTTTTCTGATAAAAGCATCTTATATATGAATATCGACGAATTATGATCTTAAGCGAGAATTTACTTATTGCTATACAGTAACAATACGATCCAACTGGGAAAAAAAATGCAAAGGTAGGAGCTTTGTTCTCTTGGTTCGTCATTGCTTGCAGGTCCATATGACAACTTGATAAGTCCCTCTACGCACCGTCAATTTATCGAACCTTACAGATACTGGTGGAGCATAAGGGATGGTAACTCAATGTTATGGATACATTTACTTCTCAAATGTTTAGTTTCCAATAAAATCCAATAGATGATATTGGTCAACAAAATTATTGCTTCTTGGATCATTGAAGTAAGCGGTTCATTTGAATAAACAGGGAAAAAAAAATGGACCCCCATAAGGGACCGAAAAGCAACATTTTCCTATCTAAGGAACTAAATGCAAAAAAGGCCCCATTTTAAAGTCCAAGAGGTGAATGCTTACTATGCCAAGAGGAATGCTTACTATGCCAAGAGATGAATGCTTACTATGCAAAGAACTCAATGCTTTGTTTCAACACAATTTTGGGGCCTTTTTTGTATTTAGTTCCTTAGATAAGAAAATGTTGCTTTTCGGGCTCTTAATGGGGGCCTGCAATCATTTCCATGTTTGAATAAATTGGCCGCCATACTTTCCCCGACAATTAATATTATTATATTCTGTTGGAGGTAAGTTTGTTCTTAACCAGATCCCTAACCTGGTAGGGCAGGCAGAATATGAACCCTAGACCTTTACAATTTGATTTGGATCAACCTTCTAATTTCACATTCATACAATGATCGATAAGATACCAAAATGTATAACCATTTTAGTTCCAACTTGAGGATGCTATTTTAAATACATGTTTTTTATTTTCCTTCAACATGTTCTAATGACTTTAATACAATAAATATCGAAGGAAAACAACTAGCCTAAAACAAACTGACTAATCTGTGTGTAGCACGGGGCCACCTACAGCCTCACACGTTGCTACATAATAAATTATATTTGAGTTTTTGATGCTTAATTGGCTATTATGGTTTTGTAAAAAATAAAAAAATTAATATTTATTTTTCATTTTTTTTCCTGTTTTTCCCCACGAGCTTTAAAGAGCTAAATTTCATATTAAGATTTACCTGAGTTCTTAGTTGTATCTTAATTTTATAGTGGTTCCGTTTTCAATTGAAGACCTTAGCAACTTACACCATTGTGAAGGTAGAAAATTAAAGATAAGTTCGTTACAAATGCCTAATTTTTATTTTTGATTCATTTTGTAAGAATCAACCGAATAAATCATGATATAATCCATCCACCTAAAAATCACCGCCTAACCCGTGCGTAGCACGGATCCACCTATTAGTATATTCTAAATCCAAACCATCCGGATTCAAAACCTAGCCCATCCTAATATTTCACATAAATTTAGCAAAAGAGAGGGGAAAATACTATACTACTACTTTTATTTGTGATAAATGTACTACATTTTTTACTATTATAATGTATATTTAAAGCAATATGTAGCAATATTTCTATCGCACTAAGCGTGTGGAATCAGTAAGCACATAGTATTAATAAAGGTTACACATTATGAAATCAATCTGCATTTATATATTGACTCACAAAAATATACGACGATTTAAACAAAATTACATAGAAATTTATGGATGTTTTATGAATGAGGTATTAAAATGGTTACAATTCCATGAATTGTAATTTAATTTTGCAAGTGTTTATGTAATGAGTTAGATAGAATGATATGATGATTTTAGTGTTATTGGATATTTGGATGTATAAATCTATTTTGAGAGTCTGATGGTTGAAAACAGACACAAAAGAACAAAACAATCTTAACTTGGTATGCACTTTTGTAATGGATTTGAAATAATTGCAAAAAAAATAAAAATAAAAAAATCAATTACTTAAAAAAGATAGTGTGAATAGTATTTTTAATACTTTATTATTTAAGATAAGAAAGTACTTTGTAGTCGGTCTACTCAAAAAAAAAAAAAAAAAAAAATTCGTAAGATTGGTTTTGCTATTCAAAAAGGGCTTGCAGCGTAGTTTGTAGCGCGCTTGTCCTCTACTTTTGTATAATTCTTCTTTTATCAATAAAATTTGTTTTGTGAGACTAATAAGAAATTGGCACGTGTCTATAAAATTACAAAAAATACTGGTTCAAATCCCACTAGAATTAGCAGCACCCATACATGACAGTGTTTTCTTTGTTCCATAAATGTTACACCAAAAAAGTAGGACGGATAAAATTCTTTGCAGTTTACTGTACATAATGCACTATAGTGTGCCCAAACACCAAGCCCCACTGATATCTCTAGTGACCCTTGATACGATTATTATATGTTGGCTAGAATATGGGAAGATGCAGGTCATAGTGCTTAGCTCTTTCTGTAATCTTGGGTCCTATACAACAGGGATGGACCTAGCTATAGCCTATAGGTTGGCCTGACCGACCTGAAGCTCGGGGTAGATTTTTGGAAAACTACTAGCATTTGTATTACTCAAGCAGTCAAGCTCATTATTACACGTTGATAATACAAAAACAAAAAGGTTCAGTTGAGGCAGACAATGAAATGTCACTTAACCCAACAGTTAGTTGAGGCCGACAATGAAATGTCACTTCAAAGGAAAACTAAGTAAGAAGTCAGTTGAGGCGAGCATTTAAGTACCACTTAATTGAAGCGGGTCTTGGAGTGCCATTTGAAGCGGTACTTCCTTACCCGCTTTAAGTGAAGTGGCCTTCTCTTGCCCACCTCAACCCAATATCAAATTTGATGGTTTGCATACCAAATTTGATGATTCTTTTATGAAAACTCAAATTTTAAACGTTTGATGGAAGATAAGGGTTTTTTTCGCTTTCTCATCAACTTTGAGTTTGAGTTTGATGCTATGTTTGATGAACCATTAGAGATGGCCTAAGTGGGGACATCAAAATATCAAATAGATAATACACATCCAGACATAGATACTATTTTATAAATTCATGAACCCTATTCCCGACACATGCTAAAACGATTAAATCACGATGCAAGTTACATCGTATTATTATCAATTTAAGCAAATTTGATCTGTTTAATCACTCTTTGCAGCAATATCTTGAGTTATTCCGAGCAGTTTATTATAACAGCTCAATTAAATTATATATGGTACTAATTCTAGAAATAGTTTTCGAGAACTGGCAGCCAGTTACTGGCTTTCACTTTGGGCTTCATGCTATTAAGAAGTTTAATAGGAATTTAAACCCTTGGAACTCCAATGAAAGGGGATGAGTATTTAGTTTCTACTGGCAGTGATCAAAATAATTTTGTTTGTTGATAAGAAACTAGTGCCGATCCATGTGTGCGAATTGCGACTGTTTGGAGAAATCTATATTATAACCGGCACTTATAAACTTGGTAAAAAGTCAAAGAAGGGTCAAGATTTGCACATGAGATTATAGAGATTGGGTTTTAATGAGATTATAGAGATTGGGTTATTTAACCCGTGCAATACACGGGAGTTATTTTATATGTAAGTTTTACATGTTATAATTTGATTTTGATTTTTGCTATTGAAATTGATTGAAAGTAGAATTTTACTATATTATAACTGGCACTTATAAACTTGGTAAAAAGACAAAGAAGGGTCAAGATTTGCACATGAGATTATAGAGATTTGGGTTTTAATGAGATTATAGAGATTGGGTTATTTAACCCGTGCAATACACGGGAGTTATTTTATATGTAAGTTTTACATGTTATAATTTGATTTTGATTTTTGCTATTGAAATTGATTGAAAGTAGAATTTTATTACGTATATGTATATTTATTTTCTAAGTCCTCCATAAAATTATTGTTGTCCTGATTTAAAGGTTTTATTTTTAAGTTTTAGATCAAATTAATTTAAATTGTATTCTCATTTTTTGTGTAGTCATCGAAGATATAATGTGAAATAATAATAATAATAAAAAAAAATTACTGTTATTTTATAATATTTTTTGAGGATTTATTTACTGTATTTGTTTACCTGTATAATTTTCTTAACAATTTAAATAATATAAATTGACGTTTTTAATTTGGAGTGTAAATTATATCTCCAAGCTCACAATCCAAATTCTTGACATTATTTTGCTTATGTTACTATATTTTTATTTTTTTAACAAAAGATTTAATTTTAACTTTTGACAAAATACCAATATTTTGGATAAGATGTTGAATTGACTTGGTTTGTATACATATGGGGGATTTAGAGATACCCCCCAAAATAATAGGAACTCTTTGAGATACCCCCCAGATTTAAAAATCATTAGAGATACCCCCCAGATTTTCATTTTAAGCCGGTCAACCAGCCATTCATTTGTATTTGACCAGTCTTATGTAGTGTTGGACGAAAATACCCTTCCTTCATTTTAAACTTAATCCTAGTCAGCAAAATTATTACACCAAATTTATCCATACCCAACAAAACTTACTACACCACCACCACCACAACAATTTTTTTCATCTTTAAATTTAATACACCACCACCACCACCATCTATTACCCACCACCACCCACCACCAAATTTTTTCATTCGTTAATCTAATCACACCACACCACCATCCTACTTACCCACCACCACCACCACCACCATCTATTACACCACCACCCCACCACCAAACTCGTAACAACCCAATTTAATTCACACATAACAAAACGTAACCACACCACCACCACTACATCTATTACACCACCACCACCACCACTACATTTATTACACCACTACCACCACCACCAAATTTCACATAATTCCCATTGTTTAAATCTATTACACCACCACCACTACCAAATTTCACATAATTTCTACCACCACCATCTATTACACCACCATCACCAAATTCGAATTTTTTGAAATTTGAATAAAAAACTCTTCAACCCACTTCCCATTCTCTTCTTCTTTGAGTTCTTTGTCTTTAATTGGGTTCTTTTACAATACCCCCACCACACCCATTAACAAAAAAATCTCAACTCAACACCACCACCACCGCCGTGATCTTCGACGACGAAATCAACCCCACCATTATCCAAATAGCATAAATTCGTGTTTATGAGAGAGAGAGAGAGAGAGAGAGAGAGAGAGAGAGAGAGAGAGAGAGAGAGAGAGAGAGAGAGAGAGAGAGAGAGAGGAAATCTTAATGGGGTTTGAGAATTTGAGGGGTTTAATTTGAAAAGGGTTGGAGAAGAAGAAGTTCTAACCATAGGATTAGATTTAAAAGGGTTATATATTGATGAACGATTAGGATTAGATCTAGAGTTTAGATGATGTGGCATATTTGGTGATATAGTTGGATGACTAGGATATTAGTTAAATTAAGAGAGGGGTATTTTTGTCAATATCAAAAAACACTGGTCAATGGCTTGGTTGACCAACTCCAAATAGAAAAGTGGGGGGGTATCTCTAATGATTTTTAAATCTGGGGGGTATCTCAAAGAGTTCCTATTATTTTGGGGGTATCTCTAAATCCCCCTATACATATTGATTTAACCAAGTTATAGTGTTTACTTCTTTTGATTTTTGAATATATTTTGGATAAATTTTAGTTATGTGATTTTAATAAATAATCTTGGTAACAAGACAAAGAAGGGTCAAGATTTGCACATGAGATTATAGAGATTGAGTTATTTAACCCGTGTAATGCACGGGTATTATTTTATATGTAAGTTTTACATGTTATAATTTGATTTTGATTTTTGCTATTGAAATCGATTGAAAGTAGAATTTTATTACGTATATATATATTTATTTTCTAAGTCCTCCATAAAATTATTGTTGTCCTGATTTAAAGGTTTTATTTTTAAGTTTTAGATTAAATTAATTTAAATTGTATTCTCATTTTTTGTTTAGTCATCGAAGATATAATGTGAAATAATAATAATAATAATAAACAAATTACTGTTATTTTATAATATTTTTTGAGGATTTATTTACTGTATTTGGTTACCTATATAATTTTCTTAACAATTTAAATAATATAAATTGACGTTTTTAATTTGGAGTGTAAATTATATCTCCAAGCTCACAATCCAAATTCTTGACATTATTTTGCTTATGTTACTATATTTTTATTTTTTTTAAAAAAGATTTAATTTTAACTTTTAACAAAATACCAATATTTTGGATAAGATGTTCAATTGATTTGGTTTGTATACATATTGATTTAACCAAGTTATAGTGTTTACTTCTTTTGATTTTTGAATATATTTTGGATAAATTTTAGTTATGTGATTTTAATAATTAATCTTGGTAAAAAGACAAAGAAGGGTCAAGATTTACACATGAGATTATAGAGATTGGGTTTTAATGAGATTATAGAGATTGGGTTTTAGTTATGTGATTTTAATAAATAATCTTCTAATTTTGGTTTAACAAAATTCTTTTCAATTAAAGAACTATTGTGGAACTGGATGTTTCCATCGAAGAAAAATTAAGGGCTATTTTGTATTTGGTCCCTCTAGAAGATGGCTAATTAATAATGTGGTATAGAGTTTTTCGTTAATTAGCAAATAGTCCCAAAAGCGTTACTTTACTGTTAGTCAACGCAGTTGACTTGAGTCAAACCATTCATATTTTTTTAATGTCGACACTGCCCTTTCACGTGTTTTTCATGTGACACAACTTAAAACTCAAAAAACTGAATTTTTGCTCTCCACATGTCACTGCTTCATTGGTTGACTCAATCCAAAGTTAGATATTAAGCCACATGGTTTACTACGTCAATCGAGGATCATGATTTGATCAAAGGGACTAAATGGCAAAACCCTAACTTTCTTTTCTTTCTCTTCAATTTAAACTCCATCATCACCAACCTCATATTTCAACTTTTTTTTTTCCTTTATTCATATTATTTTGGTATTGTATTTCAATTTCTATTGCTTGACAAGAACATAATTGGTATTAGGTTTTCAAATGGTTAGTGAAGAACAATGGGTATTGGGTTTTCAATTAATTGCTTGATAAAAACAATGGTATTAGATTTTCAAATTGTTAAAGAAGAACAATGGGTTTTGGGTTTTCAATTTCAATTGTTTGACAAGAAGAATGTGTTTTTAATTTTTTACAAGAAGAATGACTTTTTAGTTTCAATTGCTTGACATGAAAAATGGGTTTCAATCTTGATGATTTTGAGGTTGGATTTTGTTGATTTTGTATCGAGGATTTGAGGGTTGTTAGAATTTTTCTTCAACTTTTTTTTGTTTGTTGATGTATAGATTGGTATATTAATGGTGATAGTAAAAATGAGATATTATTGTCTATCACTCTATCTTTTAATTTTAAATTTTATTATTTTGATTATTTATTTTAATTTTTATATGTTTAATTAATTTAGTTTTGGACCATTGGATCAAGCATAGATGATGATATATCTAGTGGTTGTTTTATAAAAATTCATATCAAAGGGTATTATAGGTATTTAAAAAAATTGGATGGTTTGACCTCAGTCAACCTGATTGACTAACAGTCAACTAACAGAAATAGGACCAAACACTAATAAACTAAAAACTCTATACCACATGCTAATTATCCGTCTTCTAGAGGGACCAAATACAAAATAACCCAAAAACTAACAAAGCCAAGTTTCAATTTAAAAATCATGTCTTCACCAATGGTAAATATTGATTGATTACTTAGATATATTTTTTTCTTTATATACAAATGGTTGAATGAATGCTGTAACTTCTTTGTTGCAGCCACACAAAATCAGGAAGTAATAAAACCGATATTTAGGAATTCAAAGGAGCTTATGAGATCAGCAGAACAACTATTCTGAATGATAAATGAACCATCAGATTCACCAAGCAATCTTTCAAGCTCTTTGAAAGCGGCCTTGAAATTTTTTGACTATAGCTATGAATCTAATAAACAATGAAGCACAAAGGTCAGCTCGTTCATTTTTACCCATAGTATAAATAGTCTTTCACAACCTTTACAAAGTTTTATCAAAATATGATTAATTGAATACTTTCAGTACCACAGGTTGGTTGGGTTTGCATGCAAAGACGTTCTTATAGAATAAAAAATTCATGCAAAGGGTTGGTTGACAAATTTTTGCACGCCAGACACATTTCCATTCTTAGGTTATGCGATGTCTGCAAGGCCTATCATTAATATTAAAACTGGTCTTCTGGAAAAAAATTCATCAGAAAATAAACAATTTTCGTCATTGTGTTTGGTGATCTGTGGTTCAGACAATGTTTGGTTACACTTAAATTTGTATGTTGGGCTTTGGATACATTCATGAATTAATCTACTGCATCTTACCAGCCTATTTTATCCCCAACAACACATAATTCTTGCCTAAGGTTAATTGTGTATGATAACTTCTACTGAACTAATTTTAGGGCAAATATGTGTACATTTTAGCTAACTGAGATTGATTTTGAATTTAGTGTCTACAAATTTTACTTTGTTGTTTATACAATTTAATCAAAGAACACCTCAATTTTACTATCACTTTACTAAAATTACAGAATTACCGGCCATTTGGCTTGATTACTATCATTTTGTTCCTTAATTAAATATTATATTTCAGCGTATGTAGCAAGGGGTGGGTGGTACTGACGTACTGTCAAAGAAATCCAAGGAATTGTGTGGCATTGTTCTGAAAGTTCATAGGATCAGAAAATATACCGGTTTTAGGGATGCATACTAAATTATGACAGAATGATTGTATCCTTCAAGATGATTGGGTGGTAAAAGTATATTCTACAGATAAATCTGATATAGAAATAATACTGTAGAGCAAATTGTGTTGTAGAGGAGAACGAATGATTGGACGGGCAAGACGTAAACAGTTCACTGAAGTTGGTTTATGGTTATTATTTTCCTTTGTATTTTGCAGTCATTGGGTCATACCTGATGGTGCGTCAGTCATGCTGACCAAGAACTGCATCATGCTTTGATGAGATTAATGTTATACGTACCATCAGTATAAAGTTGAGACTGGTGACAATTATAGATAGGTGCTTCTGAGTTTGTAGATATATGATTATGCTCCTTAATATAAGTGACAGTAAACATCTTTAGCACAAAATTTGTAAGAGTAAAGTTAAATCCGTGCTTCATGGGTTTATGCTACAATGGTATTATGATGATTCAGAAGAAGCTTAAAAATAGACAAAGTAGCAGTCTAAGACTGTATGTGTTGAATGCATACATGTACAACAATAGATAAAGCAAGGGAATAAGCTAACCGAGCAACCAAAACAAGTAGATACTAAATATCTCGCACGTAGTGAAAATTATGATGGAGATTTGGAATAACAGAAACATGGCATTAGAACCTTGAATTCAATTTCGTCAGAATGACGAATACCAATTTTAATTTTGTTGTGCAATGTGAAGATAGTTTATGGGAAACTCAATCATTTCAATTAGGCTTCTAGCCATGGGTGGCTGACACATTGCAAAGAATAATATCCATGAACCTCTTCTTATTCGAACTTTTAGATCATTAAACCACGATATGAGGATTATTCTATCGTACAATGTGATGAGGATTGTTTGACGAAGTTGATCAACCTTCATATATGGACTATGACATGAGGACTATTCTATCAAACAGTTATTCAAGCCATACTTGGAGACATATTTTCTAGATTTTTCAAAGAAGATAACACCTACACATTCCTTCATTAATCATGGCATAGGAAATGACCTTCAAAATGCATCTAGGAAATGGAATGACTATTCAAACATCACAATAAGACGTTGCAAATGCATGGTGTAAAGGTAGGTTCATCATCAAAAGAAGGTGATCCACATATATCCTATGCTATGGTTTAGGGTCAAATGCTTAACTCAGGGATTTTCTTGAGAAAAAATGAAGTCCAAAAATGGTCTAACAACTATTTTCAAGAAAAAATGGAATATGTGAAACTAATAGAAAAGATTCGTGCAGCTGCAATTGAAAATATCAATTCAGAAGACAGAAGTCACGAAGATGAAGCTATGGAAATTTAATATATTCTTTATTTTATCTCTATTAAATTTATTTTTGTCTACAAGAAATAATAGTATAGGATTTATTTTTCAGTAACAAAAAGGTTTAATTATCTCTATGATTTACATAGAGGACTTTGCAAATTATATTAGAGCAATCACAATTTTTTGGCGTTTATTATCATTGAGTTACTCAATACAGGTATAAAAATAAATTCAAATTAACTATTTTAATCAATTTAACTATCAATTGTTTATTTTAATCATTTAGATTTTAGATTTGTGTCCAAATATAAAAATTAGTAATTTAAATATAATTAAAAATAAGCGTCCCGGAGGGACGGGTCATACCTAGTGTTAGTATATTACGCTCATAATATAGACTGTAAGAACTGAATGTGATATAAACAATGAGAGTAGATATATCATATATGTAAGAGCTCAAACGATTCGGTGATTCACTGATTCTTGAGTTCAAGTGAAACCAAAAGCATAACGTGAGTTTCGGTGTGTGTTCCTTTTTGTCATTGAGGTTATGTACCTTAACTATGCTTCATGAATTTGTAGCTCATATAGGGAAGAAACATTGTTCCTTGTTTGTTATACACCAGAGAGCCAGAGTTCCTCTGTAAATATCAAGCTGTAGATTTCCTAATTAAGCAAGTGAAAAGAACCTTTCCATGCTTTGTTTTAAGTACTGAAACTTATACTGCAATATTTCTGCAAGGTTTTGATGCTTGATTAAGAAAATAACAAGAAAAATAAACACAAGACTGCCGCATGAAGAGGTATTACTGGTTATTTCTGAAACCGGCATTAAGTGGTTTGACATCAATTTTGTGACAAAGTGTCCGTGGTTATTTCGCCTTGAGTTCATTGTTAAGAAAACCTTGGTGTACGCGTGTCGTCTTGTGTCATTGCCTTCGCGTCGTGTGTCTCGAATATAAATTGGGTCAGGACGTACGTACCTCTTAAGGACGTACGTACGCTTCGTATGTCAGCAGGTTTGTTTTGGGTACTGGACGTACGTACCTAGTTAGGACGTTCGTACGTCCATTGAGGCAGCAAGCTTCCTTTTGGTCAGGACGTACGTACGTTGTTAGGACGTTCGTACGTCCAAGCAGGCAGCAAACTTTTCACCGTGTGGGGACGTACGAACGTTGATTCGACGTACGTACGTCCAATATGGATTTCGTCCAATCAGGCCCATTTTCGGTGTATTCCAACCCTAGGTTTAAATAGCTTTCCTCTTCAATGAGAGAGGTAGTTCTTTAGCCGTTTGTTGTTCTCCTAGTTGTGGAGTTTTGGTTTAGGTCTTGGTATTCAAAGTGTTTGTGGCTATTGAACTCAATTCCCTTTCTTCCCCTTTTTCTCAATTCATAACTTTGTGATTCTAAAGAGTGGTATTGTGATTTCGGCTTCGAGTCTTCTTGTGGGTTTATCAAGAAGTCGAGTGTCTTGTGCGTACATCAAGGTGCTCTGGTGAAGTCAAGGTGTTAGAGATAACCAGGAGTATCAACTCGCAGTGAGTGCAGGTAGTTGATAGGTTTGTAAATCTCTTTTCATCTAGTGGATTATTTGTTGTCGTGAGGACAACCGTGGACGTTTCCCTTATTGGGTTTTACCACGTTAAAACTTCTGTGTGTTCTTTACTTTCTGCATATTGTTTGTTTGGTTGAATATTCAATTGGTATATTAGCACTATTTGTAGTTTCTCAATTGGTATCAGTCCCTGGGGGCTGGTTAAGGAGCGTAAAGGCTCACGCTATCGATCATTAGTGCTGTATGGAATCCAACAAGTTTGCTACTTCAAGCCTTCCTCCACAATTTAGTGGAAAAGACTTTGGTCATTGGAAAGTAAGGATGCGAGCTTATCTCCAAGCATTAGGAGAAGAAGTTTGGCTTTCTGTTGTCACAGGGTGGAAAGAACCAATTACTACTACAGGTACTGATGATGCTGCTGTTACATCACTGACGCCACGTGAAAAGTGGACGCCTGAACAGAAGTTGTTGGCAAATTACAACAACAAGGCACTCAATGCTATTTTCATGGCATTAAATGCCAGTGAGTTTCGTCGTGTTCAAGGCTGTGAAGAGGCTAAAGATTCATGGAACAGACTTATCTGTACACATGAAGGTGATGAAACTGTCAAAGAAAGCAAGTTAGAACTGTTAACTTCTCAGTTTGAAAATCTACGGATGGATAATTCTGAGACTTTTGATGACTTCTTTATCCGTCTCCAAGACATCATAAACTGTAGTGCTGCTATTGGTCATGCATATACTGACACACAAGTGGTACGTAAGATATTGCGTGCCTTGCCTCCTCGGTTTCGTTCACGTAAGGATGCCATCACTGAGAGTAATGTGATCAAGAACATGTCCATTGAGACACTTGCTGGGAAACTACGGACATGTGAGATGGAACATGCCTTGGAAGAACCGTTGAAGAACAAGTCTGTGGCATTCAAGGTTACACCGTCTAAAGAAACTTCCACAGAACTTTCTGATGATGAAGAACAGACTGTGGATGATAACTATGCGTTTCTGTCACGAAGCTTTCAGAAGATTCTGAGATATCAACAGAATCGAGACCCTCGAAAGCGATTTCCTGACACTTCAAATGCTCCTAGGAGTCGTGGTTTTGAGAGATTTTCTGTGGATGGAAGAAGAGCTCGAGTTGATCGTAAAGATGTCCAATGTTACAAGTGTCGTGAATATGGGCATTTTGCTAATGAATGTGACAAGAAGGTGGATCGCAAACCTGGTGATGATTCCAAAGCAAATCTCACGGTGACGTGGGATGATTCAGATGAAGATGAGGATGGAAATTCCTTAAATGTTGTCTCCAACTATGTGGTCTTCAGTGCATCCCTGGATGAGCATCCAGGAGGTATTGTATCCTCCACTGATGATATTAATGTTTCTGATTCTGGTGTTCATGCTACTACTAGTGAATTATGTGATATGTATAAGTTTTCCATGCAACAAGTAAAGTTGCTTGAAAAAACTAACACTGTCTAGCAGGAACAGGTAGATAGTCTTGGTCAGGATATATGTACTCTTGCAGGTGACTCCAACATGTTGAAGGAAGAATTTGCAAAGGAAAAGGAGGACTTCCAAGCACGTATTGCCTCTCTGGAAAACCTGAACAATAATCTGGAGACACGGTATCGCGCTCTTGTACTGGAACATGAAAAGGTGAAAGCTGAGTTGTTTGCAGCCAACAAACAATTGGTTGGCTTTGGTAAAGCTAGTGATAGTCTTAACTCTCTGCTGGGAATTGGTAAATCCCACTCTAGACAAATCTGGTTTAGGTTATGACACATCTGTTCCTCTCTCTACTGCTAGCACTTCCTGTACTACTTTTGTCAGACCAACAGGTGTCACTTCTCCTGCTCCTGTGCAGCTGTCTGGTGTGGTTTCCCCACCCAAGGTCACTCATGTAAAGCATGCCCGGAAAAAGAACTTTAGACACAAAGGCTTTAAATGTCTAACCTGTGGTCGCATGGGTCACACCTCTGCTTTCTGTTGGAATAATATGTATCCTGCTCATCATTCTTCTTTTGCAGGTAATTCATATTGGAACAAGTCTTCCACTTTCTCCATGCAGGCTCCATACATGTGGAATGGCTATGCTCCGTGGGGTTTACCCAGGACTTCTCCTTATGGAAATCGTCCTCAAGCAACACCCTTGCCCACTCCACCACCACACTTCTGGGATAGGAGTATGGATGCATCCAGGAAAATGGTATCTCACATGGCTCGTTTGGTTGAACCAATACCTTCATCATGGTATCTTGATAGTGGTTGTTCGCGTCATATGACAGGTGATAAGACTCTAATTGATAATCTGACTCTTGACTATGGAGGTAAGGTTAGTTTTGGAAATGGTAAAATGCTTCCGGTTGCGGGTAAAGGTAACTTTTCTGAGGTTGGATCGCTCAATAGTCATGAGCTTCTTTTTGTTAAGGGTCTTAAATCCAATTTATTGAGTATTAGTCAGTTATGTGATGCTAAGTTTAGGGTTGTGTTTGAGGATGATAAGTGTGATGTTTTTGATTCAAATCATGTCTTGGTGTTAACTGGTAGTCGCTCATCTGATAACTGTTTCATTGTCACTACACCCCTTCCGCATTTATATACCTAATGTGTCCGTTGGAACTGGTTGTGTTTAGGATATTTAGGTTTGGTTAATTTTGTTATTGTTGTTGGTATTGTGGACATACTACTTTCTCTTTTGTGTGGATTCCTCTTACAAATGTTTCTTGTTTGGCGTTCTCAACTGTTTTTGGTCATGTAGTGTAGTAGGGTTACATCATACTCTCTTTGTCTTGGTTGTTTCTACATGATGCATTTACATGCAGTTGGATTGTTTTTTTAAGTTTCTGTACATCTCCAGCTTGTATGTTCTTTCTTCATGGTCAACATTGTCGTTCATGGTTATATACCTCTTGTAAGTGGTCAGTGACTCACAAAATCCCCAGCCATTTGAATGTCTTGAGAGCATACTCATTTGGCTAAGAACCCGTTGGGGCTGTGAGGGTCATGCTCTGACGGATGCACTCAGGAGATGTTAGTTCCTGTGTTGCACGTTATCATGGTATTGCACTTCTTGAGTGTGTTTTTGCCGAAAAGATGTAGGCTACACCCTACCCTCGTGTTCTGGTAAAAGATGGAGATATTATATACTCCCACACGGGAATGGCAGTTGTTTCAAATGGTTTTACAAAAAAAAAAAAAAAAAAAAAAAAATGATTAGTGTCTTTCACATGTGCCTAGTGGTAAGACAAGAAGAAAACAATTTCTGTGTTTCCTTGATTTTGTTGTGGTCCGGTTAATGATCTCATTGGTCTAGTTGCACGTGCCTTCCCATATATTAAATGATCATGGTTTTACTCTGGTTCCGGAGGCTGTTTTGGTCTATCAGTTTCTTCTGCATGCCTGCATCATTCTAGGAAGTATCATGACTTGGTGTATGATGTAGTTCTTCGGTTTTGCATTTCCTTGTGGTTGAGATTTGCTTCACTTGTAATTTCTCTAAAATTGGAATCCCTACAATAAGTAGAAATTTTTCTTGTGCTGTCTCTCAATGCTTGTCTTTGGTCGTGATTTGGTGTATTGTCTGGCTGTTAGGTTGGTTTCTCGTTTTTTTTTCTTTTTTTTTTTAAAAAAAAAAAAAAAAAAAAAAAAAGGGGGTCGTACGTACGCCTTGAAGACGTTCGTACGTGGAGGGGGACAGATCTTTTTGCAACGTACGAACGTCCCTAAGACGTACGAACGTAGTGTTTGGCAGATGTTTTTTTTGGGGTCCCGACGTTCGAACGTTCCTAGAACGTACGTACGTTCCTGAAACAGTCCGGCCCATTTGTGGTTTAAATTCAAATTTTGTTGAACCTAAGGCTAACTGTTACATTCAAATCGTGCCTCTTATTCCCTCTTGCACGAACATACCCGTTTCCTTTCCCTTCTCCACTCTTTCTCTCTCGAATTGTCTTCCGCCAATCTCTCTCTTGCTCTTCTTATTTTGGTTTTGCGCTGTTCTTTCATAGTGGTGTTTGTCGTCGTGTTGGTTGGTTTAATCGTTAGTCCTCCTCGATCACTCTCTTGTAAGTTTTTTTTATGATCTTTTCTTCTTCAATTATCATGCTCCTGTTGATTGTTTGGATTTGTTGTTCATATACTGTTAGTTATGGTTGTGTGCTTGTTTAATGCTTTAATGGAACTTGGTGTTTCGATACTTAAATTCACGTTAATTCTTGTTATGGACGACCTTAAGGATTGGTTTCCCTTTCTCTTGTGTTGGCTGTGGTTTGTTGTGTGTTTGGGGTGTTCACTATGGCTTCATTGTTGTCGATAGGATGTGTTCTGTTTCTGCACATCAAGTGTTTGATTAAATGCCTAAATGAACTTGATATTGGTTTTGTGTCGATTTTCTTACATTTTTGGGTTTGTTCTCTGTTGTGTTTGTGCAGAAAATGGCTTCTAAGCGCGCACGCACCACACCCTCCACCACGGCATCCTCTTCTCGCGCTCCTAGGGGTAGAGGTTCCACTCCGGGCTTGTCGCCTCACCCCACATCTCTTGGTGCTCACCCTCGAGCAAATGCTATTGTTCCTGAGCGGTTCTTCGACTTGGGAGACATTGCTACCACTCCTCTGGGGGTCTCTCAACTAGGCAACATAGCCTCGTTCTTTGAGGCAAGAAATTGGTTAAGGGTAGCTCAACCAATTACCAAGTACTCGGTTGAGCATACGATTGCCTTCTATGAGTCAAGGACACCCTCTCAGAATCGCAAGAGTTTCTCTGTTTTGATTGAAGGTCGGAGATACACTATCTCTCCGAAGGTGATTCGGGAGGCGTTAGGGATTGATGATGATCGCCTCTCTGAAGATGCCGTTCATGTTAGGTGGCCCATTCCGGAGGCAATTCAGATTGATTTTGTCGATCAAATACAAAGATTGTTCATTGATGGGGTCACGGAAAGATATCACGCCAAGTTCTACAGCGCCATCCTTCTGCATATGGTTGCCCATTCCAACATCTACCCCACCAAAGGCAACAAGATCATCATGACCGACGACATGGTCAAATTGGTAGTTTGTATGTCGGTGCACCATCTCCATATCTCTGAAGTCATCTACACACGGATGCTTCAAATCGATGCTGCTAAGGGTACTCTTCCTTTCCCTAGTTTCATAATGACCATTCTCAAGCACTTGGGATTTCAGGGTCGATATGTGGAGGTGAGCCCTCCTAGGTTTATTGGCCATGACTGAGTCAATGCCATCAAGAAGGGCTGCCAGTCTAGAAAGGCTGCGTTTGAGTCCGTGGGTGCGCGTCTGACGCATCACCTTATATGGGGAGGACGGGCTCTTGTTCGTGGTGATGATTTCGATCAGGCTCTGATCCCTGGACGCCCCGTCCCCGCCTCAGCTAGGGGCAATCGGGCAGTTGCTGCAGTTGACGCTCGGGTTTCTTCTATTCGGCGTCGTCAGGATCACATGGGTTCTAGGTTTGATCGTTTTGAAGTCATCCTCTCTCAGCATGATGCTATGCTCCGAGATCTTCATAGGATGAGCGTTGCTCAGATGCATCATCTTCAGCTCGACTTCACACCCATTGACTTACCTCCATTTCCGGAAGAGGTACCTCCAGTTCCAGCTGATAGTGATGATGATGACTCTGTTAGCGAGAGTGAGGACGATGGTGATGGTGAACACATTGATGGCAACTCGGAGTCCGAGTAGTTCTTGTTTGGGTTTACTCTTCATACTTTTGTACTTAACATTTTTTTTCTCTTCTTTTTTGCTTGTTATATCGGTTTGCTTCTATCTTTAGATATGAGCATGTTTTTGGATATTGCTATTTTAATATTAGTTCTAGAATCTTTCTGTTTTGCAGTAAATTCTTGCTAATTAGGTAATGGACCCTTTCCTTGGGCCCATGTTGGGGTTAATTTTGTTTTTCTATATATAGGGGAGCTCTCTCTTCCCTTACTCATAATGTGCCCTCTTACCTCCCTCTAGTTCTCTTTTTGTTCTTCAGAATTACTCAATGGCAGAGTATGAACTTCATGGGGTTTTTGTTCCGGCTGTTGGTTATGTGTCGTTTATGGTGATGGAGTACAAAAACAATGCAAAGGTTTGTCGTTTGTGTCGTGTTCCCCATGGGTATGACTATATTCATAAACCTTTCCTTAATCCATGTTTGGTTCATGTCAATCATTGGGAGAAACTACCGGGTCATCTTCAAAATCACATCTTGGAGTTGGTTGGATACCCGAAGGTTCCAGGGCTTGCTGCTCCTCTTACCGACTGTGGCTTGGACAGCAGAATTGAGGAGTTGTTTTGTACGAGCGAATGGCTGGAGGATTATGATGAGCATGTGATAGCTCGGTGGAATAGACCTTCGGCTCGTGCGGAAGCTTACTTCTCCCAACTTCCTCTTGGCCATTGGGAACGAGTTTTTCGAATTCGTTAACTTGATTTTTTTTTATTTTTTTTATGTTGATGAATTAGTAAGTTTGGTTTGGAGTTGCTTTCGTTAACCTTAAGAGTTGGGATAGGAATTATATATTTTTATCTGTTCTGTCTTAAGTATTTGGTTTTGATTTCTCCTTCTGGTTATTTTTGTTTATTGGTTCGTCTGTTTATTATTGTTGGTTCACTTATTGTGACAAAAAGGGGGAGACTTATGACTCTGATTACTAACAAATGTCTCTTTATTGTTAGGGTATTCTTGGGTCATGTTTCAGGTATGCTACAAGTATGGGGGAGTGAACGTGTTGATGTTTTTAGAAGATTGTGCAGTTATGGGGGAGCCCAAGTGTCAAAATTCATGAGCTCGTGAAGTATGGGGGAGTTGCTCGAAGGAACTTATGTTACTTCGAAAATTCTTAGTTACTTCCGTTCGATCTCTGATGGTTGAAGTGTCTTGATCAAGCTGGATATCAAGAATTGGTGACTTGGTATGTGTTCTAACTTGAGTGATTTTGTAGGCATGATTTATAAATGCCATGGGTTGGTGTTGTAAGCACGTGTTATAAGTGCTATTGGAGTCATAGGTTTTTGTCACAAAATCAATGTCAAAGGGGGAGATTGAAACCGGCATTAAGTGGTTTGACATCAATTTTGTGACAAAGTGTCCGTGGTTATTTCGCCTTGAGTTCATTGTTAAGAAAACCTTGGTGTACGCGTGTCGTCTTGTGTCATTGCCTTCGCGTCGTGTGTCTCGAATATAAATTGGGTCAGGACGTACGTACCTCTTAAGGACGTACGTACGCTTCGTATGTCAGCAGGTTTGTTTTGGGTACTGGACGTACGTACCTAGTTAGGACGTTCGTACGTCCATTGAGGCAGCAAGCTTCCTTTTGGTCAGGACGTACGTACGTTGTTAGGACGTTCGTACGTCCAAGCAGGCAGCAAACTTTTCACCGTGTGGGGACGTACGAACGTTGATTCGACGTACGTACGTCCAATATGGATTTCGTCCAATCAGGCCCATTTTCGGTGTATTCCAACCCTAGGTTTAAATAGCTTTCCTCTTCAATGAGAGAGGTAGTTCTTTAGCCGTTTGTTGTTCTCCTAGTTGTGGAGTTTTGGTTTAGGTCTTGGTATTCAAAGTGTTTGTGGCTATTGAACTCAATTCCCTTTCTTCCCCTTTTTCTCAATTCATAACTTTGTGATTCTAAAGAGTGGTATTGTGATTTCGGCTTCGAGTCTTCTTGTGGGTTTATCAAGAAGTCGAGTGTCTTGTGCGTACATCAAGGTGCTCTGGTGAAGTCAAGGTGTTAGAGATAACCAGGAGTATCAACTCGCAGTGAGTGCAGGTAGTTGATAGGTTTGTAAATCTCTTTTCATCTAGTGGATTATTTGTTGTCGTGAGGACAACCGTGGACGTTTCCCTTATTGGGTTTTACCACGTTAAAACTTCTGTGTGTTCTTTACTTTCTGCATATTGTTTGTTTGGTTGAATATTCAATTGGTATATTAGCACTATTTGTAGTTTCTCAATTTCATCATTTTACCAGCATTAAATACATAAAATTTTCAACCAGTTCCCAGGATTAGTCGAGGTGCACATAAAATCTTCTTCAGTTCTGCAGAGGAAGGATTTGCTTCATTCTAGTTATGTCTACCAAATAGTATGTGTCGATACCTACTACCCATGCATATCATCTACCCTTAAGTGTGTGTTTTTTTCCAATCTGTCGCCAAGTTCTTGTACCATGTTGTAAACCACTTTCTCTAAAAGCACTTTCTCTAAAAGCACCTTCATGGATTTGATACCATGTTGTAAACCACTTTCTCTAAAAGCTCGAACTTGTAGGGGAGGCTACAATAATGTATATCAACCGGAATACCGGATAAACTGGTAGGCACATACCTAACCAAACACAGAGGTGGACTTTGCCACACTCTCAACTGGGTCACGGGCCGTACAAACGGTTAGGCCCACAGTCCTAACCAAACATGGGGATGGATCCACCAATAATGTTCAATCAAATTGATAGGTATCCCAGTTACTATTTAACTACCACACCATGCATGTGAATAAGAGAAAATGTCTCCAATATCAAAGACCAAAAGAGTTACAGAATGCATACCTAATTCCTCAGGTTCTCAACTTGGATCCGAAGTGCGACATGAAGATGAAGAAGAGGAATACGCATCAGTCTCCACTGTGATGGATAAGTTCAAGTCTGGTACAAATCCATCCAAAGCACGACTGGTGCATCAGTCTCCACTAGGTAAGTTCAAGTCCGGTACAAATCCATGAAGCGCGAGACTTGACAATGAAGAATAAGAGTACGCATCAGTGTCTACTATGACTGCTGAGTTCAAGTCTGGGACAATGTCATCCCCTGATGCAGAATGATGGTTTAATCCTGTTGTAGGGTTCCCATCTCGAAATTTGTTAATAGACCGACTAGCAGTGGATGGTTGCGGTCAGGTTCCAGTAAACTACTTTGGGGCCGAAGGAGAACTTTTGCATAGGAATGATCCCCCACTAGTGAATCCCACCAGTGTCTATCCATCTAGATACCTTTGAGAGCAGGTGATCGATTATCTCCTCTGAACTCCGGAAGCCTCTTCAATTCAAAACATTCTTGAACTGCAACACTTTGAAGATATTCAGAAATCAACACGCCTTTCAATTCAAAGCATAACAAGAAATTTGACTTCAGTTAAAATGATTTCATTCATACTTACCGTATTTTACACCTACAGTTATTGGAATTTATATGCATACAGGAACTAAGTATGTTGAAATTAAGACATTTCCACACTACACTAATACACAATACTAGCTTGTACAGAAAGGGTCAGACGCAAAGCAAACCAGAAGAACATAAAAATGATAACGATTTAATATCATAAATTGTTAAAGATTGAGGACCATTACCAGTATAAATTACTTGAAGATTTATAAGAAGATAAAGAAACTCAATATATTGGATCATTAATTTCATAGCTATTGTTACCTAGATTGTTGAAGACGTTTACATGAAGGAATTCTTAGCAGAAATGACCATATAAGAAAATGATGAGGATATTGACAAATAAATAATATACAAAAGTTATTCAATCAAATAAATAGGTACCCCAGTTAATATCTAACTTCCAAACCAATATAAGAATAAGAGAAAATGTTGTTACTATTAAAGACCAAATGAATTGCAGAATCCATACCAAGTTCCTCAGACTCCCATTGAGATCCAGAGCAGGACTCGAATACGAAGAACAGGAGTATGATTCAGTATCCACTGCAACAGGTAAATTCAAGTCAGGCACCAAATGATCCCTTGATGAAGAATGATTGTTCAGTCCTTCTTGTGAAGTTCCCATTTCAAATTTTAATAATAGATCCAAAGTGAGACTTGAAGATGGAGAAGAGGAGTTCCCAGCTGTATCCTTTAGGACAGGCAAATGCATGTCGGATACACAACTATCCCCTGACGTAGAAGGACTGTTAACTTCTTGCGGCCAAAAGCTTTCTTCAATGAAGAAAGATTGAAGGAGAATTTTGGTAGAGGGATGATCCCACACGAGTGAATCCCACCAATGTTTCTCTGCTTTGATTTCTTTGAGAGCAGGTGATGGTGATTGATGATCTCCTCTGAACTCAGGAAGCCTTTTCAATGTAAAACATCTTGCAATTGCAACAATTTGAAGAGAGTCACATCTTACGTCGCCTTTCCAAATGCTCTTCAGCTTTGGCAAATCCATTAAATTTAGTTTCCTTAACCTAGGCAACGAGCTGTCGCTGTTTCTCCCTTCACCAGTCTCTTCATTTTCTTCTATAATTAGCTCTTCCATTTCATCACAATGACTGACGTTTATTTCTTCAAGGTTTTGAAGATGTTGCAGCCACCAAGTTGATAACAAACTCTTCATCTTAAAACTGCGGCAGACATCCAATCTCTTCAAACAAGGAAAAGGACTACGAGTTGGAACCCCCTTATATATAGTGCATAATCTGTCACAGGATTGGATATTTAGAACCTCCAACCTTTTTAGGATAATGCTTACTTCTTCCTCATCATCTTCTGAAGACAGTACGCACTCCATTGCATCACACGCATAAATAATACATTCCCGCAAGTCGTTCACATCCGTAATGCATGCAAATTCTATGAGTCTTGTGATGTCATGGAAGTTCTCAACTGAAAGGTACTGAGTCGTCTTAGGAAGCGCCATGGCATCATATGGAATACTATAGGAATTTCCAATACTTACGCCCCTTTTATAACTTGTAAGATCCAACATACTTGTTCCTACTGTAAAGAAGAATTCTTTCAATTCTTTGAAGTTCCCATCTGTGATATAGGTGAAAAAGTCAGACAAATCATAAAACTGGACATGAAGGATGTCAATGTTTTTCATGCTTAGAAGTTCCTCCACGAAATCCCTTCCTTTTCCTGATGTGCCCAACTCTTGCAGTAAAGGAAGCTTCAATAATATTCCTCTGGGAATCGTTTCTCTCAATCTTATTGCAGATTTTAAATCCAAGCATTTGAGGTTGACCAACATTTCCATTCCATCGGGTAGTTCCTCGATTCCAGTCCCGTCAAGCTTCAACACTCTCAAGGATTGGACCTTTGATAGTGAAGGTACTTTTCTCAAATTCTCACACCAACTCAAGAGCAATGCTCGAAGATTCTTCAAATCAGAGATTGATTCAGGCAAACATTCTATTTCAGTCGATGATATATCAAGAACTGTGAGAACTTTCATGTGCACAAAAAAATTTGGTGCTATGTATTTCAGTGGATTATTACAAAGCATCAATGTCAAGAGTTCAGGGCAACCAGGACTGATTGATATATCCTCTATTTCATTATTCATGAATGATGCCCTCTTAAGATCTTTCGAAAAGTTGTCTTCAAAATGCATTTTTCCTAGTTTTCCACCGGCTCTGACCATGAATCGAGGATCTGTTCTTGTAATATGAAGAGCCATATCCCTAATCAAATCATGCATTTTAACATAATCTTCTGAAGGATCGTCTCCATGAAAATATTCCAACATGCAACAGTGCTCTAGTTTGTTCAATATAAGGTAGCCTCGATCAAGCTCATATTCCTTGCTGGTTCCCTCTATTAGCCCTTCCATGATCCAATAATTAATCAAATCCTCGGGATCAATTTGACAATCTTCGGGGTACAGAGCACAATATAAGAAACATTCCTTCAGAACTTCCTCTTTCAATCGGCTATAACTGAATTTTAATCGTTCAATTACTAGCGCATCCATGCTCATATTCCGCTTACTCGATTCTCTCAAATCATTTAGAGCCACTCTCCATTCTCGAATATCATCATTTCCTCTCATAGCACCACCAATAGTGACAATTGCAAGGGGTAAACGTGCACATTCCTCAGACATAATCTTCGCGACTTTTACCACATCTGGGGAGATATCAACACCAACAGTTTTAATGAACAACTGCCATGCTTCATCCTCTGAAAGAAGTTCGATTTTAACAATTTTATCACATCCCATCATTTGGCACACATTTGATGATCTGCTTGACAGTAATAGCTTGCATCCATTATCTTTAGATGGTTCTGGAATTCCAATCTCATGCAAAGAAAATGCCTCCCAAATATCGTCTAAGATAAGCACGAGCTTACCCCTTCTATCCAATGCTCTTAGCAAAAATGATGCCCTTCTAGTTTCATCTTGTTCGGTAGATAAATCCAGATTGATTACCTTTGCAATGTCACTCTGAAGTTGTTTTACATTTACATCTTTAGATACAGTGACCCAAATAACTTTGTTAAAACTAGTCTGTACTTCTACGAGTCGGTTGTTGATATTTGTCATCATGGTAGTTTTACCCACACCGCCCATACCATAGACGCCGATGTTATGGAACTTGTCACCCATTAAGCACTCCCAAACCAATTCGAAGTTCTTCTTAGGAGTAGATTCACCGACCAACTTGGCTGTGGCTATCTTTAATCCTATCTCGGGAACCATAAAGGCAATAGACTCTTCAGAAAATCGACCAGCCTTTTCTAAGAGACTAGTCACCTCTCTGTCCAACTTGAAAATAAGTTTATCTAATTTCATTCTCGAACAACAATTAGGTAGAACTCCATTTAGACATCTCTTTGAAATAATGGCCTGATGTTCCATGCTGTCCACCTTAACTACAACATCACTGGCTTTTGTCAACCAATCTTGTACCTCACTTGTGCGTGTCTTTCCAAGTTCTTCTTCTGCCACCCGCAATCTTCCATTTAAATCATTTACATGGGCAATCAATTCAACCTTTTTAGTTCTCAAAATCTCAATTTCTCCTTTGGTGCTTTTCATGTACTGACCCGCTAGAGATGTGTTTATGCTGTTACAAACACAACTCATTATGCTTCCAACCACTGCTACAACAACCTCCATTCTGTGAGAAAAGGAAAAACTCATTATGCTTCCAACTCATTATTCTCCTTTGGTGCTTTTATCTTAGAAAAAGAAATATAATCGATCAAAGTTTGTAAAAAAGGCAGACTGATTAACACAAGAAAGAAATTCAGCTGTTTGACAGCTTCAAATTATTTTAAGATCATTGACGATTTTCTATCATATATGGATCTACATATGCTTGTATGGCTTGTGAGTTGTGACCAATTGTTCCGAGACTCTGAGATAGGGAAGACTCGTGTGAGGATAGAACAGTGTGTAAAGAGGTTCTCAGGGACAGAAAGGATGGAATCAAAGCTGAACTTGTGGTTTTATAGAATCTTTGTTTTTGTATTTCTGGCAAATGATCCTGAATTTTAATGCTGATTTCTCTTTGCTTTGTGAATTGGAGTGGATTTGTAGGAAAAACCGGAAAAGAAACCTCCCTCTAAAAGGTTGCTTTCGCTTACAATTTTCAGAGTGCAAATCAACAATTCAAAAGGCCATAGAAGAAAAGTGTCATCAAGGGCAGAGCCATACACAAGAATGTGTTAATGAATGTGACCTATTTGATTGTTGATTGTTCACCAAAGCTTTAATAAACAATTGTGGTTCTTAAGAGGACAAGTACAATGTACAGACAACAGAGAATACAGAATTATGCAGAAATTGAAAACACACCACTCAAAACATTACCTATTATACAGAATTTTTTTTTACAATCCATCAAAGGTTCAAAAAAATGGCAGACTGATTAGTATGAGAAACAATTTCAGCTGTTCGATTGCTTCAAATTATATTAAGATCATTGACGATTTTCTATCATCTATATATGGATCTACATATGTTTGTATATAGCTTGTGAGTTGCGACAAATTCTTCTGATCCTGAATTTTATTGCTGATTTCTCTTTGTGAATTGGAGTGGGTTTGTAGGAAAAACGAAAAAAGAAAACCACCCTTTAAAATCGTTCTTGTAATGTGGTTCCATTGTTATAAGTCATGCTACGTGCATAGAAGAAAAGTGTCATCAAAGGCAATGCCATACACAAAAACTATATTTCAGAACCCCGAACATCGCATTATGACGATAATGTTGATCCCAATACCTCAATGATTCATAGTATATAAATGATCATGAGTCTGACTCCATATTATAAGCTGGTAGGTTCGTCGAAATCCCAAGATCAAATCCCAAATTGATATCAATCTTTAACAAGAAATTAATTTTGATATTTAGAGCTAAAAGATAGTTTTCTTATAGTACAACTTTTACCATTAAAATTGATTGACAACAAAACTAAAAGAATAACAAACCACTATATATAATAATAATGATAAATAAAGATCAACCAGAAAGGTTACCTTATTTCGTTTGAAAGATCAACCAGAAAGGTTTAGGCAGAAAACCACCCACGTTTCCGGTGCAAATTCTCTCTCTCTCTGCGTGTGGGATATAGGGAGATAATACTGGAGTCAACTCAGTGGATATCAGTACTGGGTCTACTAAACCTCACTCATTTTGATTAATTAAAACTATAAAGAGTTTTATGGAATCATGGAAATGAATGCAGGCCCCCATTAAGAGCCCAAAAAGCAACATTTTCCTATCTAAGAAACAAAATGTAAAAAAGGCCCCAAAATTGTGTTGAAACAAAGCATTGAGTTTTTGGCATAGTAAGCATTCATCTCTTGGCATAGTAAGCATTCCTCTTGGCATAGTAAGCATTCACCTCTTGGACTTTAAAATGGGGCCTTTTTTACATTTTGTTTCTTAGATAGGAAAATGTTGCTTTTTGGGCTCTTATGGGGGTCCATTTTTTTTTTCCCTGTTATAGAATTCCTCCACCACGTCTTGAAATGATATTTTTTTTTTATTGATAAAAATTTGAAGAATTACATAAATAAAAGTAGAGGACAAATGCGCTGCAAAACCCTTTTTGAATAGCAAAACTAATCCTACGAAATACATATTCGTTGGAACCCGTCGTCATATATTGCTATTCATCACTTTTTGTATCCTCCTTATAAGTTCAACTGCTTCTGGTGCTAGAAACCCAAAAGTGTCAAAAACAAAAGGAATAAAACAATGCTGGTTCGTTGCACATGCCCCCTCGTGTTTTTGTACAATAGTTGCAGCTGCATGAATGTCCGGGCCAGCTACCGTGCACCTCGACACCTTAATGGCTAGCTTTGTATTCCAACCTATTTGTAATACAACCTATTACATCGCCGTGGGTGCAAAAATTTGACCAAGGGTACACACAATCGCTAACCAAATATTCGGGCTAGCTTTCCACGATTAACTTTGTATCTATCTTACTTTTTTTTTTCTCATTCTGGGTGCTGAAACTAACTAGTCCTATGCCTGGAGGCTAGGCACCCATGCCCGGACCACAAGGGTCATTAAGAAACCAACCAACAAAGTCGTTTGGGAAGCCTCGTCTTGAAATGGTGGGGTCATGCCATGGGGTATGTCTATTTTTATTTTAAAATTTTTTAGTTCAAGTAGGGGTAAGTCCATATAACCATACATGGCAGTGTGGGAGCATATTTCGGTATGCCTACGTGGCAACACCCTACATGGCAACACCATGGTGCACCATCAAATATGATGTGCTATACAAATTCATTTCAGCCTAAAACAATAGCCAGTGTACCTAAAATATTGAAATAAGAATATATCGCGAACATTGCGAATGAATGAGCATGTGGCTTAATGGTAACACCCCTCTCACAACATGGACAGGTTGTGGCCTAGAAACACGTCAATAGATGATTGTTAATACAAGTTTTTACATGTAATTTAAAGGGTGTAGGGGTCAACTCAACCCCGCTTGCCAATAAAAAATAATAATTCTAAGCTCAATCTTGAGTTTGGTCACAGATCTAGGTTGTTGAACTCCTTCTCTTCTATCTCCTTGTGATACCTGCAAAGACCACCGGCTATAATCCGGTGGGGAAAGCTCCAACGCCCAAATCAGTCATGGAGGCCAACTTAGAAATTAGATTAAGTAAAGAGTGAATAGTTACCTTGTGTGAACCCTAATGTTTTCCTTATATAGCGGTATTAACCGCCTTCTTCTGATCGTAGGATTCCCCTCTGCATCCTATGGTCCTTCTATTTCCTTCGTGGCTCATCCTCCATCACATACTATAGGGTAAGTGCTTGACAGCTAGGTATCACGTGTTTTATCCGTGATGCTCTAGAATGTTCTAAGCTATTATCAGGTAGTTCTCGGTTTTCCTTACTTGGCGTACTCCTACGTTCTTTACACGCCACCTAGTATGGTACTTACATATGGTACTTACATCGCCCCCTCTCTGGAGTGTTAGCCGTGAAGGTTTCACTTTCCTTTCATGGTGCCAACGGTCCAGAGAAACTCTTCTTATGAATATCAATCGCCATGGGGGTCTTCTTTGCTAGCTTTCACTGCTTCAGCTTTCTCGTCAGTATTCAATTTCTCTTTTTTTTTCTAAGTCTGGCCATATATGTCAGAACTGGTTTTGGCATCAACAATCTCGATCTCGTCGTTTTGGCATCACCATCTTTCCGTGACCGCCTTGGCTCACGGTTTCTGTGCAATCTCATCGTTTTCATGTGACTGCCTGAGCTCACGGTTTACGTTCAATCTCTTCACCTTCGCATGACTGCCTAAACTCACGATTTCTAATTCAATCTTGTCATCTTCCCGTGACTACCTAAGCTCACAGTTCTTTGGAGTAAGATATTGGCTGCGCTACGTAGTAGCTGCCTACGTACCCAAGTTGGGATCAAGCCATCGTAGTTCTTTTTCCTATGTAACGAAAGATTTTGAAATATTACCTTCTGAAAGAATAATAATAATTCTCTCAAAGAGATAGACATAAAACTTCTAGCCTACTCCCCCCCAAGTCTATTATCTACAAAATAACGAAGACAACTGAAAATAACAAACGCTTCTCATGCTACTAAGGAATTCTGAGATGAAAAGATCATGCATAAGATTTTCAAGAAAGAATCTTCACATGTGGAACGTCCTCCATCACACAAAAAAAAAAAAACTAAAAGTCATCACGGTTGACGGTACTGTTACTACCGTGAACTTGTTCACTCACATACATTCCCCATCACGGTATAATTCTCATCCCGGTATGGTTCTTATACTAGTATTCTCACCACAACATGCTCATGATGATACTCTCATTTCTTGAGGTTGCATCATTTTTTATACTGGTATATTCTCACTTCTGTTGTTGATATCTCATTATCTATCATGTCGATCGTTTTTCATTCTTTCAAATCACTTGAGATTACTTTAAGTACTCTAGTTACTTATCTATCTGAGGCTCCTTCTATGGGCATCCTATTTATGTTTTTAGCCTAACCTAAAAGTGAGGCATCTCACGTGTTTCTACACCGTGAGGCACGAGTAGACTTGCGGGGATTTGCTGGCGGCTTGCTAGGCCAAATCCCTCCGCCATAGCTACTCGCCCTTCCCAATCTATTTGGGCTTCCTCTGTGGGCATCCCACCTTTGCCTTTAGCCTAGCCTAAAGGTGAGGCATCTCACGTGTTTCTACCGTGAGGCACGAGTAGACTTGCGGGGATTTGCTAGCGGTTTGCTAGGCCAAATCCCTCCGCCATAGCTACTCGCCCTTCCCAATCTATTTGGGCTTCCTCTGTGGGCATCCCACCTTTGCCTTTAGCCTAGCCTAAAGGTGAGGCATCTCACGTGTTTCTACCGTGAGGCACGAGTAGACTTGCGGGGATTTGGCCTTTCTTCTAGCGCCAAATGTAAGCTCAATATTGAGTTTGGTCATAGATCTGGGTTGCTGAACTCCTTCTCTTCTATCTCCTTGTGATACCTGCAAAGACCACCGGCTATAATCCGGTGGGGAAAGCTCCAACGCCCAAGTCAGTCATGGAGGCCAACTTAGAAATTAGATTAAGTAAAGAGTAAATAGTTACCTTGTGTGAACCCTAATGTTTTCCTTATATAGCGGTATTAACCGCCTTCTTCTGACCGTAGGATTCCCCTCTGCATCCCATGGTCCTTCTATTTCCTTCGTGGCTCATCCTCCATCACATACTATAGGGTAAGTGCTTGACAACTAGGTATCACGTGTTTTATCCGTGATGCTCTAGAATGTTCTAAGCTATTATCAGGTAGTTCTCGGTTTTCCTTACTTGGCGTACTCCTACGTTCTTTACACGCCACCTAGTATGGTACTTACATATGGTACTTACAATAATAATTATTATCGCGAACAATGGCATGGTTTAGGGCCAATCACCTCCCAAACAAACTTTTAATTAAGACCAAGCCGTTTGGATTTTTAGAATAAGTACTCAGTAGATAGATGTAATTAATCATCTTGGTTGGATGAGTCAGGTAGTGAAAGGCTTGGACTTTAAGCCCATTTCAAATAAGTTTAATTAACAAAGAAAAAAAAAAGAGATGTAAGAAAATGAAATTCTTACACTATTTGTTTAGGGATCCCATTTGTTTATATCAATGTATCTTACTGAATTCATGTATTAGTAAGTATTTGATCTGAACTATGGTTCTTTAACTTAGTTATTTTCCAACAAAAACTACGTACTAACTGTAGGGGTACTACATACTCCAGCCAATCAAAAGCAGCCACGTGGCACAGTCATCCATCCATCAGGTCGCTACGACTCCGACCTCCCAACAGCTCGCCCACAACGACTCGACCTCCAGACCAGCAGCGTCCTGCTCACACACACGTGCTTCCATTCAATGCACAGAATATCTTCGTCAGTTACACAATTAATTCACAGAGACGCTCCTCATTCGTTACACAATTAATCCTCATTATGATGGCGGATAATCTGCAAGATCCATGATCCACGCCCTTCTATCTTCTATATAAACAGAACTACGATGGCTTGATCTCTAAGTTCCATTCCCCCGAGCTAGAGTATGTAGGCAATCTCGATCTCAACGAGGTGCAGCCACCCCGATCTCAAACATTCCCATTTGGTCAAGTCTCCCAAGCGACCTGACCCCGTTAATGCATTAATCTAGAAATAGGTTAATACATTTGGCGCCGACTGCAAGGAATTCGATATAATCGAAAAACCCAAACCCTCCCACCCTAAATCTAACACTCACTCATTCAAATGACTACCCAGGAGCTCACTATACAAGATCTGCAGGCACGAATTGCACGTCTGCAGGAAGAAAATGAACGTCTGAAGGTTGCCCAACCAAACCCCGGCCAGGATGAAAACGGCGGACATGGAGTCATTCTTGCTAATGATTCTAATCAGAAATACGAACAACTCAGCCAACAGCTGGCGGAGTTCAAAGCCTCCCAGGCTCAATACCATTCCAAGAGCCACACTGCGGAGCAACTTGCTGTCCAGTCCCTCCAACAGTTCCAGGAATCTCCTTTCTCCAAGGAGATCCTGGAACACGACTTGCCTAACAAACTTAATGCCCCCAAGTTTGACCAGTATGCAGGAGTCGGAGATCCAACCGACCACGTCAAGGGATTCCGGAAGTCCCTTCCATTGATCAAGGAAGATCACCTTTTGTGTTTGTTATTCCAGTCCAGCCTCACCGGACCGGCTCTCGACTGGTTTCACCGATTGAAGCCAGGATCCATCAGCTCGTTTGCAGAGCTCGAGAATCAATTTGTCATATTTTACATCCACAACAAGAAACGCCCTGTCACCATCGATTCAATATTCAAAGTCAAGCAGCTGAATGGTGAGTCTCTGAGCACATTCTTTGCTCGTTTCAAATCTGAGTTGCATTCCATTCAGGATTTCGCAAAGGAGCATGAAGCCTTTGCAACTATCGCATTCTCTCACGGTCTGATCCAGGGATCGGACATCTACAAGTCTCTAGCCATGAAGAGACCCTCATCATTAGACGAGCTATACCTGAAAGTAGATCGTTATATAAAGCTCGAGGAAGCCCTCACTGGGGGCGAAAAGAATCACGTAGTCAACAATGTGGAGACTGGTTCCACCAAGCGACCTCGTTCAGACGGAAAGAGGTTTAAAGCAAAGTCGCTGCCCACTGAGCAGCGAGAATATCACCGGTTTACGCGACCAGCCGGTTATATTTATGAGCGGATCAAGCACAACCATTGGTGCAAGGTCCCCACCTTCACACAATTGGAGGATACATCTGGTCGGCCGTACTGCAAAGTCCACAAGGTACGGTGTCATCAGACAGATGACTGTCGCGTTCTGAAACGCGCACTCCAAACCTGGGCCGATGAAAAGAGGCTCAACAATTGGATCCTCGGAAGGAACGAGGATGCAACAGCCAAGCGAGCGAGGAAGCAATCCAGAACGCCTTCCCGCTCTCCCAAAAGAAGCAACAGCAAGGCCAGAACGGCCTCCACAAGCCCAGTCCGCAGCAGAGGGCGTAGCCTCTCACAGCGTCTAGGTCCAACAGGTGACCTACGCGACCAAATCAACAAGAAGGTCGCAAACAAAGTGGACAGTGACAGCGATTCAAATGATCATGTGGTTTACATGATTGACGAAACCTACTCCACCCCGGTTTCAAGAGACAAGAAGAGACGAGTAGAACATCTCCACCATGTCTACTCCCTCACTGGTCGAGCAGCTCGTATCAACATCCCTGCCCGCCAAGATTCCGACATCACGTTCACCGAGGATGATCTCAACAAAGTCGTTACTCCTCACAATGACGCCTTAGTCATCGAGCTGCGAATTGCAGATTATACTGTGAAGAGAGTATTCATTGACTCTGGAGCGTCATGCAACATTCTCATGTACAGGACCTTCAAGGATATGAGGTTGCCCGATTCAGTTCTCCTCCCAAATTTCACCCCAGTCTTAGGCTTCAACCATTCCAGGGAAGATCCTAAGGGAGAAATAATGTTGCCCGTCACCGCGGGCAAAAAAGAAGACAAGGTCGTCGTTACGACCAAATTCAGCGTTGTCAACATCCCAAACAAGTACAACGCAATTCTGGGTCGGAAGTGGATACATGCCATGAGGGGAGTGCCATCGACCTATCATCAAGTATTCCGCTATCCTGGCCCTCATGGGATAATGGAAATTCGCGGCAATCAGAACGTCGCACAAGAATGCCACGGCATCATTGAGGCCGTGCCACCGTCAAAGCCATCCACCTCTGGAACCAAGGACGCTGACGACAAAGGAAAGAGCCCGATCACATCAGAGGCTCAGGAGGGCAACAACAATACAAAGAGCCCATCCAAGGAAAAGACCGAACCTGCCAAATAGCAACTACAGAAGGAGCAAACGAGCTCCCCCAAGCTGAATCTCGGAAGCACTGATCCAGGAGTGCGTGTGAACATTGGGTCAGAAGATGATCCAAGATATATTTATGTAGGTGCTGAGTTGAAAGAAGATAAGTTCAATCACTTTGTAAATTTTCTTTCAGCTAATAAAGATGTTTTTGCTTGGTCGTACGTCGATATGCCCGGTATAGACCCATCAATTGCATGCCATAAACTGCGGGTCAATCCCACTTATAGACCAGTCAAACAGAAACCGAGGAGGCTTGCTCCCAAATTTCACGATGCTGTCAATGAAGAAATCAGCAGACTTAAGCAGGTTGGCTTCATCAGAGAAGTCGATACCCCAGACTGGCTAGCCAACATCGTACCAGTCTTAAAGAAAAATGGGAAAACTAGAGTCTGCATCGACTTCACAAGTTTAAACAAAGCTTATCTTAAAGATTCATTCCCACTACCACGAATCGATAGGCTAGTCGATCAGACATGTGGTTTCGAGCTGCTGTCATTTATGGATGCATATTCTGGGTATAATCAGATCCCAATGTACGAGCCCGACCAAGAGAAGACATCCTTTACAACAGAGCAAGACATTTTCTGCTACAAGGTTATGCCATTCGGTTTGCGAAATACAGGAGCAACCTATCAAAGACTGGTCACTAGAATGTTCGACGACCTATTAGGTCGAACAATGGAAGTCTACATTGATGACATGCTAGTAAAGAGCAGTGAAGAACAGAATCACTTGTATAATCTTGAACAGGCATTCCAAAAGTTGAGACAATACAGAATGCGTCTTAACCCAGAGAAGTGTCTGTTCGGAGTTGCATCAGGGAAATTCCTCGGATACCTAGTCACCAGAAGGGGAATCGAAGCAAATCCAGACCAGATCAGAGCCTTGATCGACATGCCAAGCCCAAAAACAAAGAAGCAGATCCAGAAACTCAATGGCATGGTATCAACTCTAAACAGATTTATTTCCAGAGCGTCAGACAAGTGTCGACCAATGCTTCACATCAAGGGGGCTACATACGAGTGGACAGAAGAATGCGAAAAGGCCTTCAATGATCTCAAATCATATTTGTCCACCCCACCAGTACTCACAAGGCCCAACGATGGAGATATACTCGGCGTTTACGCAACATCAGATTTTGCGATCAGTGCAGTACTCTTCAAGGAACAAAATCAGATCGAGCGACCTATCTATTTCACAAGCAAAGTCTTACAACAGGCGGAAATAAGGTACACACCACTAGAGAAGCTGGCATTAGCCTTACTTTATGCTGCATGCAAGTTCAAACCTTATTTCCAAGCTCACACTGTGAAAGTAATCACCGACCAGCCATTACGCCATATACTAGAAAAGAAAAACAAAACAGGCTGTATGGCTCGATGGGCAGCCGAGCTAGGTGATTACACTTTCGAGTTCGTCTCACGGCAGGCCGTCAAGGGCCAGGTCGTTGCAGATTTCTTAGTAGACTATCCAGCAGAGGATGTCAATTGGGAACCAGAACCTGAAACAAGGCAAGTCCAAAATAGCCCTCCAGATACATGGCAGCTATATGTAGATGGTTCCCACAACTCCAACGGAAGTGGCATAGGTACTGTACTAATATCTCCTGAAGGGTCACAGCTCGAGAGATCAACTCGTCTAGACTTCTCGACATCCAACAACGAGGCCGAATACGAAGCTCTAATCCAAGGCTTGCAAATGGCCATTGACCTACAAGCAGTTCGCCTCAAGGTATACAGTGATTCACAACTGGTAGTCAATCAGATTACCAACAATTACCAGATCAATGGGGTTAACCTAATCAGGTATGCCAGCAAAGCAAAAGAGCTCATCAGCAAACTCAGCTTTTTCACAATTGATCACATACCTAGAGATGACAACAGACATGCTGATTCACTAGCATTCTTAGCATCCAAGATTGAGTCAGACAGGCCGCGGGCTCTCACTATTGCCATCAATACACAGCCCGCATACCTATTAAAGGAAGAAGAAGTTCATCAAATCTTGGATCTACTAGAGACAACTCCAGAAGACATCCAAGGAACCTGGATGGAACCTTTCATCACTTACCTTCAAACTGGAGGGTTACCATCCAACAAAAAGGAAGCCAGTCAGCTGTTGCACAAAGTCACAATGTACAAACTCCATGAGGGTAAACTATTCAGAAAATCCGCAACTGGGTTATTACTACGATGCCTCATTCCCAAACAAGGCCAGTTGATTTTTCAAGAAATCCATGAAGGGGAGTGTGGAAACCATTCCGGAGGGCGAACCTTAGCCCATAAAGCAATCTCCCAGGGATACTTCTGGCCAAGAATGAAGGAGGACGCTAAGAAATTTGTTCTGAAATGCAAACAATGCCAACGATTTGCCGACAAACAGCATCAGCATCCTAACGACCTCATCAACATTACTGCTCCATGGCCATTCCACATGTGGGGGCTAGATATCATGGGCCCCCTAATCAAGGAAAAGAAATCCGAGAAGAGATTCGTCCTAGTGGCCGTCGACTATTTCACTAAATGGGTGGAAGCTGTTGCACTAACCAACGTTACTCAAGTGGATGTCCAACGATTCATGTGGGAAAACATCATTACAAGGTTTGGACTACCAAAGCGTGTAGTCACAGACAATGGCACCCAATTCGTTGGCAAAAATATCAAGGCATTCTACGACCTTTGGAAAATCGAGCATTCATGGTCAACGCCTAGATATCCACAGGCCAATGGCCAGGTCGAAGCTGCAAATCGACAGATTCTAAATAACTTGAAGAAGAAACTCGAAGACCAGCATGATCAATGGCCACAACAGTTGGAGAATATCCTATGGGCTTATAGAACAACCCCTCGCACGTCCACTGGGATGTCACCTTTCAGCCTATGCTACGGAGTTGAGGCCGTCATTCCCACCGAGCTAACATACGGAACGACCAAATCTCTACTGGTCGATACTGAACTCAACAATCAAGCTTGGTCGTTTGGTGTCGACCTCCTCGAAGAACGACGAAATCATGCCGTTATCAAGCTCGAGCAATACCAACAGAGACTCAAACGAGCTTATAACAAAGGCGTGCGACCAAGAGGTTTTCAGCCAGGGGAATTAGTTCTCAGGAGAATGTTCAGCAACAAAAGAAAGAACATTATTGGCAAGCTCAACGCCAACTGGGAAGTCCCTTACATTTTAACAAAGGTTCAGAGCAACGGTTCTTACCGTCTTCAAACACCAGAAGGGGAGATTGTTAAGAACCCATGGAATGCTTTTCACTTAAAGAAATTTTATCAATGAAATGAAAGCATCCATTGCATTTCAATGTATAAACTCAATTTTGCCTTCATCTCTGCTCAAACATGATTGGCTACTGAAGGTCCAATCCCTCGACCTGCAAATTATCAAAACTCCAGTCCCTTTGATAATTTAAATATTGTTAAGTTATGCCACTAACAACTTAACTTGGTGCATCAGTCATTCCCTTCCCACGAACTAATCACAACACAACTAAGATATGTGCGACCTCGTCTCCCAACGGGACCAACAATATGATTAGCACTTATTGTCTGCAAATCCCATTCAACCAGGCAAAGCAACATGAACAACAATGTAAGGTAAAATGTTTAATTAAAGTTTTACTTGTGAGATTCTAACAATTACAGGTGCAACCAAAAGCTAAGGCATACAAGAGGAACTGTTTCAGTGCGTCCTGCTTGCAGCCATTCATCTCGTCTACCTGCCTTCTGAACGAGCTACCAGGACTCCCTGGAAACTAGCTGTTCAGAATAGCTTCTTACAAACTCATCAAAGTAAAAACCGAATACTGCTGTTACATGCAAAAGACAAGGGATTGTACACTAAAGCTCTCAAATTCACAAGAGGGCTCTCAATAATGCGCTCTGGAAGCAAGGCCAAGTACAAAGAATGCAAACCTTGCACAAGGTTACCCAATACAAGAAAGGGAAAAGAAGGAATGCAAGAAGCAAACTTTGCACAAGGTTACCCAATACAAGAAAATGGGAACCAAGGCTAGTTCATTGCTGCGCAGGTACCTCGCCGGAAACACCACCATCTGTAACATCACCAGCGACCTGGTCACTAGGGCCCATCAAGGTGTCCTGAGCTGGTGTCAAAGTTTCTTCAGCAGCACCTCGCGTCTCCTCTCCCTCGGGCGACCCAGACACAGCTTTCAACAGGTGGTCGCAGTAGGCCCTCCACGCCGCATCATTGTCCTGACATACCTTCTGCCAGTGACCAGCAGAAGCATCAGAAGCAGTGGCATGTTCCTTCAACTGCTCCACGGTCTCCTTCAACTGCTCCACCATCTCCTTCAGCGCCGCTACCTGCGCATCCCTGTCCCTCACCGTGCACTCATCAACAAGAGCAACGTTCTTAGCCCGCTCAAGCTTATCGTTGAGTTCCCTCACTTCAATTTCAGCTTGAGCACCTACCTCAGCGATCAAACGCACCTGCTGGAAGCTAGTATTGAGCTGCAAGCACAAGCACAATTTAGATAACAACGTCCAAATACAAACAAATCAAATGCGTCTTAAGATCAAACTCACCAAAGACAGCGCCCCGTTCATCTTCGAGCAGGTCACCAACAGAGTCTGCGACCTCACTGCTCGAGCATCAGCATCTAGGATGATGCCCTCATTCACAGCCCGGGCAACGCAGGGGTCGTCAATAGCACTGTCGTTATCATAAACAACATGCTTCTGCCCTTGACCATCCAAATAGTCGAACGGCCCAGGGCGAAATTCAGACGCCACACCTTTGCCCTTCTGCAAAGGCCGAACAGCAGTCTTCCTGGATAAGACAGATGTCTCAGGAGATGTCACAGACATTGGAGGAACAGGGGAAGGCATAGTTGGGCGTTCCATCAGCTTCAGATTCCCCGACAAGGACCTCTTCTTCCCAGCCAATGCAACCACATTAGGAAGAAAAGCGGGAGGACCTACGACTGGGGGCCTAGCCGCTATACTACCACCAGCCATCTCCCTCTCCACAGCCAGCTCCTTCTCCACAGCTCGCTCCTTCTCCAGAGGTCGACCCTTACCCGACCTCCGAGGACCATCCCCATAACGTTCTCTCTCCTCACGCCTAGAGCTAACATTAGCTCGCTCCTTCTCTTCACCACGCGAGCTACCACCAGACCGCCCACCAGCAGATTTGTGTACAGAAGTCATAAATGCCTTTTTCAAAACCTTCCTCCTCTCAAGCTCCAACTCAACAGTCTTTGAACCACCTTTGGGAATAAAATGCTCCCTTAGATGAGGTAAGAGCGAGATCTTCCGTTCGTCACTCAAATTACCAAAACTGTTAAGCGATGACCGCAGGTCGTTTTTCCTCAAATGATCGTCCCTAATCGCTGCAACAAAAATACAAATTCGTCAACCCCTAGAACAGGAAAATGAATCAACAGCCCTACAACTAATACGAACTTACAAGCGTCATTCCTAATCACATGGCGCAACTGGATATCACCTTCAACAATCGACCCAGTAACCAGCATGGGGTCTTTCCACCATTGCTCGTTACTTAGTGGATAAATCAAAGGCAAACGGTCTGGCCTAACTTGCATATTATAGCCCGACAATTCAGCCTTTGAAGATCGTTTGAAGCTGAAGTGGTTCAATACATCACCAGTAGAAATGTTCCACTTGTGCAGCTTGTTGAGGTCATCAATTACCCTCACATTCCTCCAGAAATTACCATTCATCTGGCAGGGGGCTCGACCAATAGCATTCAACAGGTCGACCACCAACTCAGACAAAGGCAACCTCAGTCCAGCACGAAATTGGGTCAAGGTGAATACAGTAGAAAAAAGATTATTAGGCCTATAGTCAGGTGAAAGTAAGCGATCCCCGGGAAACCTAATCTCCAAATTCCTAATCGACCTAAGTTCATACACCTTCCTAACTGTGAAATGCCTATTTACATACTTCATATTCACAATCCTACACATTGCACCATCATCTCCTTCAACCATTTCATCATCAGACGAGTCTGGCCCATGTGAACCACTACTCTGGGGGCTATCTAAATCCTCACCCCGAACAGGAGACGGAGTGTCAGAATGGTTACTCTCAGACTCATACTCCTCACCATCACTCAAGTGATCATTTTGGGAATCACTAGCATCAGACATTTCTCTCAGACAATACAGAATACAACAAAAGATGAAAGAAAGGAAAACAGAAGATCAAAGAAAAGAAAGAAAAGGAAACAAACCTCACGAGCTCTCAAAATTCTTCAGATCGCATGAGCAAAGCGGCAACAATTCGAATGAAAGCAAAGATAGGTAAAACCCTTCTCAAAGGAACTACAGTTTAAATACCGCAGCACGACAAATTACAGCCATCGATTCAAAACAGATGAACGGCAGAGATCAACAAAGGAATCCATATGCATTGCAGTTATTCTCCACTCACAAAAACGTTTCACATCCACCGTTGGATCAATCCACGTGTACGCCAAATATCTACTCAAGCAATACGTGCGTCAGTTGCCATAACTGCACATCTAACTGCTCGAGGAAACTCCTCCACTTCCCCGTAAGAGCGCCATGATTACCACAGACAGCGCTGCATGACTGCCACGTGTACAAATTCAAAAATTTAACCTCAAATCAACATCGAACGGCGCATTAAATCTTTTCAGCCCGCCTTCCACAGCCGACCTAAAAAGAGGGGGCTTATGTAGGGGTACTACATACTCCAGCCAATCAAAAGCAGCCACGTGGCACAGTCATCCATCCATCAGGTCGCTACGACTCCGACCTCCCAACAGCTCGCCCACAACGACTCGACCTCCAGACCAGCAGCGTCTTGCTCACACACACGTGCTTCCATCCAATGCACAGAATATCTTCGTCAGTTACACAATTAATTCACAGAGACGCTCCTCATTCGTTACACAATTAATCCTCATTATGATGGCGGATAATCTGCAAGATCCATGATCCACGCCCTTCTATCTTCTATATAAACAGAACTACGATGGCTTGATTTCTAAGTTCCATTCCCCCGAGCTAGAGTACGTAGGCAATCTCGATCTCAACGAGGTGCAGCCACCCCGATCTCAAACATTCCCATTTGGTCAAGTCTCCCAAGCGACCTGACCCCGTTAATGCATTAATCTAGAAATAGGTTAATACACTAACCCTATTTTTTCTTATAAAAACACAAGCAAAAGTGAAAAGAGAGTTCACACAACAATAATCTCAAAATGAAGCCTTCATCATCTCTACTCTTTCTTTTCTCATTTTTCTTAATCTCACTCTTCTTCCATACCCCTGCTTTTTCTGTAAAAAAGGTTTGTATATGTATACAGTATTACAGTATATACTATATACCATTGTAGTAGCTTAGCTTCTTTTTGTTGTTAAGAATTTAATTCCATCATTCCATGGTGATGGTTGTGATGATGTTTGTATGTTGCAGACTTATATAGTATACTTGGGTGGACATTCACATGGTCTTGATCCTACAGAAATCGAATTGAATCGAGCAACTGATGCTCATTATGAATTCTTGGGTTCTCATTTGGGGAGGTATATATATATATGATTATTAATAAGATGATGTTTTCTTTTTGCATGTTTTATTCATTTTTTCTTTTATGGAAAAACAGTATTGAGAAGGCAAAAGATGCAATATTCTACTCATATAACAAGCATATCAATGGATTTGCCGCAGTGCTTGAAGAAGAAGATGCAGTAGCTATCTCAAGTAACATATATTTAATTATTATCGTTTTTTTCATTTGTGAACTCTGCTACGCGTTATCATGTTTTATATTTCAATACTTAGTAGTCTCTTCCTATGTGTCTGCTATTCTTATAATGCAGAGGATCCAAGAGTTGTATCAGTTATCTTAAATAGAGCTAGAAAACTACACACAACCAGGTCCTGGCAATTTCTCGGATTAGAGAAAAGTGGCAGACTTACTCCTCATTCGATTTGGAAGAAGGCGAGATTCGGTGAAGATGTAATCATCGCAAATATTGATACCGGTTAGTATACAACAATCAAATATAAGTTACTTTTAGTATTCATAGCCTTTTATCCATCACTGAAGATAAATATGTGTGTTATCGCCTTTTCTCAATGTGTATATTCAGGGGTATGGCCAGAATCCGAAAGTTTTAGTGAGGAGGGATTTGGAGCAGTTCCCTCAAAGTGGAGGGGTGGCTGTCAGAATAACACCAAGGCTGGAGTTCCATGCAATAGGTATATTCTCTTGTCCACATTAATATGTTTGTTGATACATCAAATGTTTATGAATTTTGTAATGTTACTAACAAAACTTACAGAATTAGATCGGAATTTCAAAGCATGCCCTAAAATATAATGTACATAACTGGATTGAATCTAAAATTGCAGAAAGCTGATTGGAGCAAAGTACTTCAACAAAGGTTACATTGCCTACGCTAAGTCAATAAACGCGACCATTGACCCAATCCACAACTCAGCACGCGATGTAGAAGGACATGGGACTCATACGCTTTCCACAGCCGGTGGTAACTTTGTTTCTAGAGCAAATATCTTTGGTTTTGCGGAGGGGACAGCGAAAGGTGGATCACCCAAAGCTCGTGTTGCATCCTACAAAGTTTGTTGGCCATCAATCAATGAGAGTGAAGGTGGATGCTGGGACGCAGACATCGTTGCAGGAGTAGATCATGCAATATATGATGGTGTGGATATTTTGTCAGCATCACTGGGTGGGACTGAACATGCTGATTATTTTGAAAATGCCATGTACATTGCCACGTTTCATGCTGTTCAGAGGGGCATTGTTGCTGTCTTCTCAGCGGGCAATGACGGTCCAGAGGCAAGTAGTGTTACTAATAATGCACCATGGTTACTCACAGTTGGTGCTAGTACAATGGATCGTGAATTCACTTCGTATGCTATTCTTGGCAACAATGAGTCTTTCAAGGTTAGTTATCTCTTAAGCATCTTACTTAGTTAGTTGTGCTCCAACTCTTACATCTTTTACTTTCTGCAACAGGGTGAGAGCATTTCATCTAGTACCTTGAAAGCTAAAACACTTTACCCATTGATTAGTGGCGCAGATGCTAAAGCTGCCAATGCATCCGCTGATGTCGCGTAAGGCCAATAAATTTCGGTACTACTAATTTGTTATGTGTTTATATTTGTTGGTAAGTACTAAGAGTATTCTTAAATTTCAATCCTTCAGTCAACTCTGTGAGCCTGGGTCACTTGATCCAAAGAAGGTGAAGGGTAAAATCTTGGTTTGTCTTCGAGGTGGCAATGCAAGAGTTGATAAGGGTGTGCAAGCAAAACTGGCTGGTGCAGTTGCCTTAATCCTAGCTAACAAAGAGGTGGATGGAAATGATATTCTCGCTGATGCCCATGTCCTTCCTGCTACTCATATCAGTTACAGTGATGGTCTTGCTGTCTTCAAATACTTAAATTCTACCAAGTTAGTTCCTTTTAATTTCCCATTTAATTACTAGTAGTATATTCAAAAAACATTACAGATAATATCTTGATCATTTAATGATTTCTGTATTTGTACTACTTTATCAGGTCCCCTGTTGGTTATGTCACGCCTGCACAAACAGTATTAAATACGAAACCAGCTCCATACATGGCTTCTTTTTCTTCTCAAGGACCTAACCCACTTACGCCAGGGATCCTTAAGGTTTGCAAAACTAATGATTCATCTTCAACTTGTATATATTGGTCATGTTGACTTAGCTTCCTAAGTAATTTGTGCTTGTTTTCATATTCAATTTGTGCTTTCTTTGTCAGCCTGATATTACTGCACCGAGGGTGAATGTATTAGCTGCCTACACCCTCGCAACCTCACCTACAAGCTTGGACAATGAAGACAAACGAAGAGTTCTCTTCAACGTAGTATCTGGAACATCTATGTCATGTCCTCACATGTCTGGCATTGCTGGCCTTTTGAAAACTCTACACCCTGATTGGAGTCCAGCTGCAATTAAATCAGCAGTCATGACTTCTGGTAAGGGCGTTATAATTTTGACATGTTAGTTAACAAAGAGGCAACTCTGTCGGTAGATATAATGGTATATGATGTACATTTACTAATAGGTTTACGAATATTTCTACCTATGCAGCAATTACACGAGACAACCGTAGGGAGTCACTGTTAAACAGTTCATTCGTAGAGGCGACTCCATTCAGTTATGGCGCTGGCCATGTTTGGCCTAATCGTGCTGCAGATCCTGGTTTGGTGTATGACTTGAATACAAACGATTACATTGACTTATTTTGTGCCCTTGGCTACAATGAAACACAAATCTCATTGTTTACAAGTAAAAACCACAAATGCTCCAAGTCTGCTAGTCTTCTGGATTTTAATTACCCTTCAATCACTGTCTACAACCTCACTGGCTCTGCCACAGTACGTCGAACTCTCAAAAATGTTGGTGCTCCTGGTACGTATCATGTGTCAGTCCATGAGCCCAATGGCATTTCTGTGTCAGTAGAGCCGAAGATACTAGACTTCAAGAAAATTGGCGAGGAGAAGATGTTCAAAGTGACTGTGAAAGCCAATGGTCCTCATGCAGCAAGGGACTATGTCTTTGGTAAGCTGTCATGGTTTGATGGTAAGCATCATGTCCGAAGTCCTATAGTAGTGAAGGCCAAATCCAAGAGTGAAGAGGTTTAGTGATCCTAGTATTATCTTTTATGTATTTTCTTTGGTAGTAGGATTTTATTAGGCGTTTGGACGCTTTTGAAAGTAGGTATATATGTAGGTTCTATTATTTTCTGCCAGGGATATTGATATCTTATCGGCTTGTTTATATGAACATTTAACAGAGTAGATATTCATAGTTTGATCAATGTATTTGATTTGCTCATCATTATAAATTCTCATTTCTTTTGGTAAGAGAATCGTACGTTTCATTGTTCTGATCAACTAAGGAATCACACAAATGATAATGAATAAAACAGAGTAGATATTCATAGTTTAATGAATGAAATTTTGAAATATGTATTTTTCAAATAGAGCTAACACTGAATCTAGCACTTTTTTTTTTTTTTTTTTGGTTCTCTATAGCCTTATGAATATGAATGTCTTGTCCTGCTGCAAAAAATTTAGCTTGTTCCATACCATGGTGTGCCAACTGATCTGCAACTCCATTAACCTCTCTATAGTTCCACATTACCTGAATATGTTCAAAGCTTGAGAGAAGAACCTTGATATCTGTCAATAATTCTGCAACCTGAACGAATGTGCTAGTATCTCCAATTTCAAAGCCATGAATTCAGCCACTAGTGCAGATGAATACAGAATAAAAGAAGACAACCCAAAAATGAACTTCCCAGAATGATCTCTAAGAACCGCGCCTGATCCAGCAGGACCAGGGTTTGGGGATGCAGATCCATCCGTGTTCAATTTATACCAAGCAGGAGGTGGGGAGTCCATTTCAATGTCAATGTATGAGTGAAGGTTGTACTAGTTGAAGGACGATACCAGTGGAATTGTTGAGAAGTTGTATTCATTGATTCCATCATTCTTCTAGCAGCAAATAAAGCATAAAGTGACGATACTTTTTGATGATTAAATCTGGATTGGTTTCGAGATATCCAGATTTGCCATATCCCGACTGCAAACATCTGTCCAATATATTAGTGAACATAACAAATACATTTCCTGAATCTAGCACTTGGAGGCTAGTTTGAGATTATCTTTTCAACTGAATAAAACTAAGCAGAAAATGTCAAAGGCCTGCATATCTGAAGGAATATGTACATTTTAGCATAGGTGGCTGGTCCGTAGAAACTTGCTGAAGATTTTATATCCTCGGCTGGCGAGTTTATTGTCAAATAGTTCGCAGGTTGAGGCACACTGCTCTACCATGTAATATTAATTGAGTTCCACACCTGAGTCCAAAAGACTAAGAATTTCAAACCAAAGGTATTAACTTGACCTTAGCCGCATAATAGCTCTCGACATGAGGCTCGATTTATCTTGTTTCTCAATATAGCAGAGCAGTCTGACAGGTTGCTTTGGTGGACGCCGATAATGTCCACATGATTTATAGTTAGATAGAATTACTAATTGCTTCAGACAGCTAATTACAGTATGGCTAACACTTCATATTTGACTTTATTCACCACACCAAGAACATTACAATACTGTTGTGAGAAAAGCCTGTTGTTTCTTTCTCTCCAAATCTCACACTGTAGAGCACAAAGCAGTTCTAAGAACATCACCAGCAAGGTCATTTCCCTTCATATTCTGAATTATCGATTGCCATTCTTTAACTGCCCTCCATAGGGATTCTACTCAGTACTCCACACCAACTGAGCACTTCCTTCCAAATGGTTTTATAGAAATCACAATCAAACCAGAGATGTCAGTGGTGTTCTTGAGAAGTACTCCTGCTAGAGTTAGGAGCCATGATACCAGAGTTCTTCACTTGATCATAATAGGATTCATTGCAAATATTTGGGAGCTTAATGCTAAACCATTGCCTCTTTGCATAGTATGCATTGCCATAGCAAATACCATTCATAAGAAGGTCTTCCCTTTGGTGTTTAGAGGTGCATAGACAACAAATAGACTTCTGTATAGTTCCACATATATTTAATAAGTCTGTCTTGTGTAACCAATCTTTCCTTTACCACCAGGCACCAGCCAAGTAATAAAACTAATGTTTGGCAATTCTGTACTTGTTCCAGACTGCACCATACCACCCTAAAGTAGGTCCTCTATCCCTGAAAGCATCATAAGCAGTCTTTATGGAGAAATGACCATTAGGACTAGGAGTCCAAACCACTGTGTCTTCATCTTCAATAACATGCATCCACTTGAACCTGAGTCACTTCATTCCAGATCTACCGAATTCCAGGACTATTGTTTGGTGGAGGAGCTCGCTGATTGCCAATCATAATATTCTTGACTTTAGTAGAGTCTCTCAACCCTGTCTGGTATTTGGTCAAGGCAGTAGTTCTAGCATGTAATAAGCCCCTGCCAGTCCACAACTCCCTCCAAAAGTTAGTATTTTGTCCATTAACAATGAGGTGCAGAGTGAAATTTTTACATTTCTCTCTTAAAGAAAGAATACCTCTCCAACTCCAAGAGCAATCAGCAGGGATGCTCATAGTCGAGAAAAAGTTGTTCTTAATTAAGTGTTTGTGCACCCAATCAGACCAGAGAGACTTTTTCTTGCTAGCAATGTGAAAGACTTGTTTAGCCATGGCAGCTTGGTTCCACACCTCAAGGCAAATGATACTCACACCCCTTTCTTTTGGAGGCTTACACGCATCCTTCCAAGTTCCAAGCTATTTTATTGGGCTTTTTAAGTAGCTCAGCACCACCTCAAATAAACTTGGCACACAGACTATCAATGGCTTTTATAACAGCTTTAGGGAGTATAAAAGTTTGGCTCCAGTAAATATACATACATATTAGTAAGGACATAATTGACCAGTTGTAGTATACCTGCATAGGATAGGAATTTAGAAGTCCAAAGAATAAATTCTGTTAGCTAACTTGTCCAGAAGAGGTTGGCAATCAGCAACTGACAGTCTTTGAGGCAAGAAGAGGCAATCCCAATACTGAAGCAAACTCCATCTTCTCCAATTCAAAGCCACCACCAAACATAATAGAACTTTTGGTAGCATTATCTTGAAGTCTTGTGTGTTCTTTCTCATTCAAATATAATGGGATCATGGAGTGTAAGCTATTGTGTATTAGGCTCTTGCTCAGGCTTAAGAAGTAGAGATTATATTCTTGGTATTTCTTGCCGAATTGAATTTGTCATACTCTGAGCATCTGCAATCTTGAGGTGGTGAAATTGTTAGTTGTAGCAGACCGTGGTTTCCAATATTGTGCTAATATTTCTGATGAGAGTTTCCTTTTTCTTGCTATTTGAGAAGCCAAAGTCACTTAATAACGTTAAGTTATTGAAGTAAAATGAATATCTGTGAAAACCCAAGCTTGATGCTATGGGCTGTGTCCTTTATATAACCATTGAGATACATGATAAGGATTACATCCGGATATGTTGTGGTTGTTATAATGAGATAGGATAAGTATTAGCTGATACAATGATTTATAGTAATCTTCATAGATTGATCTCTATCACGCCCCGCAAGCGAAACTTTCCATCGAACACAGTGAGCTTGTCACGTAATTGTCGAAAACGCGAATGGCTAAGACCCTTGGTGAAGATATCTGCAATCTGATCAACAATTAATGTATATTTGGACATACCATCTGTGACGCTTGAAATTATACCTTTGAAAAATGTCAATTATTGAAAGCTACAACATCGATATCAACAAATTCAATCCTTTGATCATAGGTGAAAAAATCGAATTTGCCGCCCGGATATTCACGAAATATTCCGGTTTTTGGCTATTCGGATCGGTACGGCATACGACATATAAACGGAATTTAAAACACCCCATGCCGTTCGGAATTTATCGGATATTCACAAAATATTCGGCAAAAAACGAAATTTACGAAATTTATGAAATTTTCGATTATGAAATTAACACATTTATTTTTAATCCCCCGAACTAGAATTTTCGGTGAGATTATAAAAAAAAGGTCCAAAAAAGGCACCGGACGTTTGAAAACTTTCTATTGGGATGGGTTCAGTTGTGCATAGTAGCTACAACTTCATTGTTGTCTCTTTGTATAATATAAAGAAAGTTAAATTTCATTAATCATTTTCCCGCTCAATTGAAAGTAACAATTAATGCTTCTAAGGTTATTGCAAGTCAGAATGTAGAAAGGAATGCACGTGTCATAAGATTATTGAATGAGTAGTTTCCACAGATAAGTCACACTTCTTGCATTTCTCTTTTCGCCTATGAGTAAAACTATCTTGTGTAATAGTTCCGTCTTAGCTTCCTTGTATGATTTGTCGCGTGTTTAATTTGTAATGTATGTTTTTCTTTTAATTATAAGTTTATACATTGAAATCAAAAGAAAAACACGAAAAGTGCAGAAAACCTCCCAATTTTTCGATTTTTTCGCGGATATTCACGAATATTCGCGAAAAATTCCGGTACATTGAATTTACCAAACCTCCCATATCCGACATGGGAGGTCGGATATTCACGGAATATACCGGTTTTTGAGAGGTCGGATATCCGGATTTAAACGACATTTTCACCTATGCCTTTGATTATAAATATACTCTTTGAGAAAGCCACTAGAAATAATTGCTTTTGTAAGAAAATAACTATATGGATCTTCATAATTATGAATTGATTGTTCACTTCTAATGCATGGGTGATTTCCTTTGATGTTTCCTTTGACAAAACATTTATCTTAAATTTATCCTCTTTTTGAAAAAACTCTTTGGCATAAAGCGAAACATCAACCATACTAGTTGTGTTCGGAGAAAAACTACACTTATTGTTTGGAGAAAAACTACACTCTTCTCTTGAAATTGTAATATTTTTTGTTGGATGTACATCATCAAGCTTGGGTGAACTAAGGATGTATGATTTAGTAGCAAAAAGTCATGTTCTTCCTTTGTCGTACCATAGTGTTTCTTGAAAGCGACATCAAGCATATCTTGCATAGACTTAAGCAAACGATCTTCAAATTCCTTAAGTTGATCTTGGGTAACAAAGTTGCTTCCTTCAACCATGATTGTGGTGAGTGTGCCCTCAAACGAGGTTCTAAATACCACTTAATGTAGGGGTATGTTTGTGGTGGATGGGCTCTCAAACGAGACTCTTGATACCACTTAATGTAAAGGGAGTGTAAAAAAATCAAAAGATTCGATAAAAACTAAAAGATAAATTAAGATTGCGAGAAATTCTCTTTGTTTGATTGAATAATAAGTTGATTGATTAATTGGATTCTCATCCTTGGAGCTCTTTATATAGATTACTCCTTGATAACTACTAGGAAACCAATTAAAATAGTAATAACTTGTATGTTAAGTCATAGATTACAAAAAAGAACTCATAAAAGTTTCTTGGGTAATTTTCCGAATAAGCACAACTTTATAGTGTTTCTTCCCAAATAAGCACACTTGAGGGTAATCTTCCCAAACAAGCACAAAATTTGCTTTGCCTTTTTCTTTTTTGGCTATCGGGTAGGGCCCAACCTGGTCTCAAGGAGTCCATATACGCTCTGTGGATCTTGACCCACCGGATGGTCCACGATCAATGGGTGGAGCCCCGACTACTGTATAAGAAGTTGAACCGTGGGCTCCCATACATCGACTAGGCCCACCTCAGTCAAGTAAGCCAGGTCCGACCCAGTAAAGTCTAGTAGCGACAAAGGCTCATCCAAAGGCTTAGCATAGAAGCCCAGAGGACCTGACCATGGTGTATGCAATGTAGATTGGGCCTTCGGTAAGAGGAGTCAAGCGCAAGTCTTTGCTTCCGGACTTCGTCAAATCCAAGTCCCAACCAACTGGATAAGTCTAGCCAGATTCCAGGCTAACAAAACCCATTGTTCTAGCCCACTGGAGAAAATAAAGGAAGACCCAGGTTGAACCAGAGCCTATCAGAGGATGCCACGTGGCAGTCATCTTGGTCAAAAGGAATTCAAACCAAAGGGATAACCGCTCAACAACATGCAAGCTATCTCTACGGAAAGCATCTTAACAATTGAACTGCTTAAGTTCATGGAGTCAAAACCGGAGGGGCGGTTGAGCAAGCCTCCTCCGGCCTACTACAAATACAGGAGTTCTTAACCTCCTGAACTACGAGTCTTTCACTGAGCAACTCTATTAGAGCTTAGTGGAAGCAGAGACTTAATTCTAAGTTCATCTTCTTGGATACGTAGGCAGCCTGATCCCCATCAGGTCCAGTCGCATTGTATACCCCCATCCCATCTCAATTTGTACAAGGCTTTCATTGTAACTGTTTGATTAATCAATACATATCTCGAGTTTGTGGATCAATTTTTTGCACCCACAACGACTTACACCTAAAACCTTAATTCCCAAAAGGTTTGTGAGAAACACTAATCAAGGTCAAGGACTGGAAATACAACAAGGGAAGAAGATGTTAAACAAAGAATTAGTTGTTGAATAACCAAATGGACTAAAAGAATGTTGAGAGCAAGGTAGAAGATGCCAATGAGAAATTGAAAACAGATTTGAATGTTAACATAAGAACCAAATTCAACCAAAAGGAATAAGGAAGAATACTACAAAACAACACCCCCAAGCTTTAAACCCCCAATTAAAGCTATAAAGAGAGCACCACCACCAAAACCTAAGATTGAACAAGGTTTACATAAACAAGCAAAAATAGCAAACAACCCCTTAAGAGAAGAAATGAGAGAAGAAAGATGATATTTTTCCAAGAAAGAATTAAAACAAATCAAGATGAAAAATTAGGAATCAAACACAATCAAGGAAAACCAAGGAAAAGTACTACAACACACGAAGAACACACGAGCTTCAACCACCAATGAAGCTATACGAAAGAGCACCACCACCAAGATCCAAGACTAAGAAAGCCACTTAAAGAACCAAAACAGATCTGAGAAAAAACCAACTAGAAAAAGCAAAATCTTTCTTCTTGAAGCTTGAAGAAAACCACAAAATCCATAATTAAACAACCTTCTCTTCAAAGATATGACTTGGATCTAGAAAATTCAAAATCTGAACCAAACTTGAGATTAGAAAAGTAAAAATTTTCTCATCTCGAAGAAAACCAAAAAGAAAAAGAGAAAACAAAAGGATAATCACATAAAGAAGATGGCCAGCCACCGACGATCGAAAATCGACCCCGGTGGCTAGGATTTTAGTGACTAGGGTTTTCTCTTGGCGGCTATAGGTTTTTGGTGAGAAAAAAAAAAAAAAAAAGAAGGTCAATCAAGTTTGCTATCCAGATAGGAGAGAAGAAAGATGACATTTTTCCAAGAAAGAATTAAAACAAATCAAGATGAAAAATTAGGAATCAAACACAATAAAAAAAAACTAAGGAAAAATACTGCAACACACGAAGAACACACGAGCTTCAACCACCAATGAAGCTATACGAAAGAGCACCGCCACCAAGATCCAAGGCTAAGAAAGCCACCTAAAGAACCAAACCAGATCTGAGAAAAAACCTACAAGGAAAAACAAAATCTTTCTTCTTGAAGCTTGAATCCATAATTAAACAACCTTCTTTTCAAAGCTATAACTTGGATTTAGAAAATTCCAAATCTGAACCAAACTTGAGATTAGAAAAGTAAAAACTTTCTCATCTTGAAGAAAACCAAAAAGAACAAGACAAGAAAAGACCCCCAAAAAAAAGTGAATGAGTTAGCAACAGTACTTTGAAAAAAAAACAGTTCAAACGGACTGGGTTTTGCAATACAACGAGTAAAAGGTGAATGAGAAACACATATGTTGACAGGGTAATAAGGAAGTGGATTTATTCATTTTTTTTAAAATTATTTTTCTTTAAGAGGTTTGTTTTGAATCCATCATGTGGCTGTCGACTATATTAATAAGAAGACCTAATTTCACTTTTATCTTCTTCAATATATATGAGAAAGTAATAATAAAAGAAATCTTGAGATCAAATCAAGTGTGATGGAACTTAGAACCACAAATTTTTACAGTAATAATCTAGTACTTGTCCCACTACAAGTAGGACTCGTTGTATTCCGATGGCTGTTGACTACATTAAAGCAGGTCAATAAACTCTTGAGAACCAAAGGGTGGTCTCTGCATTTTGCTTTCCTCTCCTTGTTGGCAGGCGGATCTGTGGTGTTCTTCAACACTGTCCCTTCATCTACAAAGGTAAAATAATAAGATTATATTCACAACAAGATATATACATGTTGTATTATGATATGTACAAATTGCATTATGTTATGATATCTTACAATCTCAAATTAGTAACTTTAAAGTGAAGATAACAATTCTATACATATCAAGCTGTCAGATCTAGTTTAGTTGCATCCTATGCTGTCAAAGGCGGAGCGGAGCGCCAGGCGCTCAGATTTCTGAGAACCGCCTCCACCGCTCAGGCAGCGCTCCGATCAGGCCTACATTTTACACTACAGTATTTCTTTCCCTTAATATTTTCTGTACAATAAACAACATAATAAACTTTAACTTCAATTGAAGTTAAATTCAAAAAAAGAAAAAAAATTGAATTTGATTTGAAAAATTAAAAAAATTTAGGAAGATTAGAATAAGATTAGAAGAAACTTAGAAGAAGATTAGAATTTAGAAGTAGCAGCAGCAGCAGAGCCGGAGAAAGAAGTAGCAGAAGAGCAGGAGGAAGAAGTAGCAGCCGTAGAGATGAGACCAGAGAGAGACCAGAGAGAACGTGAGATTTTTTTTTTTTTTTTTTTGCGAGCTTAACTTTTATATGGGCTTTTTTAGGTTTTGGCCGCTCTGAACAGAGCGCTAGACCTGAGCGCCGCCCAGGCCCAAGGCGTTTTAGGCGATGTTTTTGCCTAGCGGAGCGTCCCCCTTCAGAAATAGCGCCTAGGCGGTGCTCAGGCAGCACCCCTGACAGCATAGGTTGCAACCATGACAAAGAAAATTGAAAGTCGATCTTCAAATTGAACTTAGGAGGCTTTGAAAGTAGAAGTAATGATATGATATTACTGCAAACTAAAATATATATATACGGAATTCATCATTTCAGTAAGTGCATAGATATAATGCTATCTTCTATTTGCAGCTAGACCATGGATTGTAGTACTAGTAGACTTGAAAGCACCAACTCAGAAGTCGAAGCTTATTTAAGTACATTTGGTCCAAAGCCATATTCACACACTGATCTTGAAAAGTTCACATCAAATTTCTCTGAATCAAATGTAGTAGGCTTTGGTGCGCATGGAAAGGTCTACAGAGGTCAGTTTCCAAGTGGTTTGCAAGTAGCTGTTAAGATACTAGGAATCACAAATATTGCCGCCGAAGAGTCATTCCTTGCAGAAGTCAGGGCAATGGGGGCTTCCCATCGGAATTTAATTAAACTGTATGGGTATTGTTTTCAGCCGGAGATGAAAGCCCTTGTTTATGAATACATGGAGCATGGATCTTTAGACAAGGTTTTATATGAGAGTGGTAGTAAGATAGAATGGGCAAAGTTGTACGATATTGCTATCCAGGTAGCTAAGGGGTTGTTTTATTTGCATGATGGTTTGGATAAGTGTATAATTCATCATGACATAAAGCCAAGTAATGTACTCCTTGACAAGAACCATATACCAAAGATTACAGATTTTGGAATGGCAAAGCTTGTGGAAAGGGATGTCAGCCTCGGCCCTTCGAGCAAAACCAGAGGGACTGACGGTTTTATTGCCCCAGAGATATGGATGCCAGGTTCAAAAGTAAGTTGTAAGTGTGACGTTTTCAGCTTTGGCATGATGTTGTTTGAAGTTCTGGGGAGGCGAAAAAACGGCTATTATGAAAATTGGTTTCCTGGAAATGTTTGGAAAAGTTTCAATAATGGGCAACTGGATTATGTGATACAAGACTGTGGCATTACATCGAAGGACAAGGAAAATGCAAAGTTGTTATCTGTAGTTGCATTCTGGTGTACTCAATTTGAAGCCAAAGATAGACCTTTCATGAACGAAGTAGTGCTCATGCTTCAGGGAAGAATGGATGTTGGAAATCCTCCCCCTCCGTTTCCTGCACGCTCTAGTTCTTCAAATCCACAATCAGTACTAAAGGTTATTCCAAAGATATATTCACTCGCTAATGAAAGGTAGTCTCACAGTCTCACTTACCTATTTTATTTGTGTTATAGTTAATGGCCTTGTTTTTTACTTGGGGAAACGCCAGTTTCTCACATAAGAAGCAATACTTTTCTATGGTTTTTGATACTTGGTGTCAGACAATGTAAACTAAGTAACCCTTATATTTTCAGCTTGGATATCTCATCTAAAAGTGTTGATGCCGAGCATGACGAGTCCATCAATCCATCCAAAAAGGAACAGAAAAAGGAAGAACGGGTACAGGATTATGATTACACCAGCTCAAAGTCAGTTGAAATGTTACAAATCAAACTGCAAAGGAGCAATCCAGAAAAATTTACAGAATCAGATCTTAGGCAATTTACATCAAATTTCAAGTATAAAATAGGCTCTAATGAGTTTGGGAATTTCTTTAAAGGTTGCTTTGCAGATGGTGTGGAAATAGCTGTTAAGGTACTCATAGAGAGGGATGGTGTGAAACAGCTTCTCATGGCTGAAATGAATACTGTGGGATTGACTTACCATCGAAACATAGTTAAACTCTATGGGTATTGCTCTACTAGAAGCATGAGAGCACTAGTTTATGAACATATGTCCAATGGATCTTTGAACCAAGTTTTGTATGAGAACCATGACAGAGGTATAGAGTGGAAGAAATTATACGATATTGCGATTGAAACTGCGAAGGGGCTCTCTTATTTGCACAGTTACGCCGGTGGGCAAATAATTCACAATTCTATTATGCCCAGTAGTGTGTTCCTTGACAGCAATTTATCTCCTAAAATCACGAATTTTGAATTGGCAAAGCTAATGGAAAAGGGTGCCACTTATTACACCTTGGACAGGGTGAGAGGGATCCCAGGATCTGCGGCTCCAGAGATGTTGATGCCAGCTCCAGAGATGTTGATGCCAGCACCAAAAATAACCTATAAATGTGATGTCTACAGTTATGGCATCATGTTGTTGGACATTTTGACGATGAGTAGAACTAGTGAGAGTAAACCTTGGTTTCGTAGGCAACTATGTGACACATTTAACAATGAAGGACTAGACACCGCTATAGACAGGTTCTGTGGCATTCCAAATGAAGGCAGAAAGATTGCAAAGATAATGTGTATGGTTGCATTTTGGTGTGTTCAGGATAATCAGGAAATAAGACCTTCCATGGACCAAGTGGTGATGATGCTCGAGAGAAAAGTACTAGATGACATACCACCATATCATGCACTATGATGACAGGTACGACTAAAGCTAGATGATTTTTTTTTTCATAAAAATAAAAGTTTACCCCAACACATTTTCATGTTATGTGTTCTTGATCTCAGTAATAGCAATGAAGAAAAAGAAGAAGGAGACACATTTGTTAAGGCAAGTGTTCTTCCTGATCTCAGTAATAGCAATGAAGAAAAAGGAGACACATTTGTTAAGGCAAGTGCTTCGAGTCCCAATTTGAGACAACCTCGAATGAGGAAGACAATAGAATGGATGACCAAAATATTTGTAAAAAGCATGCCCTCTGGGAAATGAAAAGGTTGTTAGTTATTTGAAAATTGAAGTTCACATCAAATTTGCGATGTTTGAATGGATCAAACAGATATTGCTTTCGTGAAGGGATGACTTTTGTTGCAACGGAAGAATGAGTGTAACTTTTCATGAATGAATTTGCCATCTTTTTTCGTTACCATGTATTGATTCAACCACATCCAAGCCGAAGTTTTTTAACTTGACTCTGTTACAAGTAAATATGAGAACGAGATGTACACAGTATACCCAAAGTGACTAAGTTAGGGGAGTATTGGACCACAAAAACAATGACTACTTTTAAAACTATGATTTTCAACTCAGTTTTTCTATCCTTTTTTAGTAATCAAGATGTATATAAATAGAGGTCTAACTGTATGACAGATTACAAAACACAGAATCTAACTTCAGCAGGTCTACAAGCCGTGCTGGAGCCAAGAAAAGGAAGTTAGGAATTGTTGTGCTTTTATAAGCAGTGTGCAGAAACTAAAGAAAATATAATCAAAATACTTAGCTATAGATAGAACACTGTCCAAGAGATTGGCTGTAGTCCAGGGCAGGTTGGAAGGCTTCCCTGTCAGATAATTACTGCACTTGAATTATCTGATCCAATCTCTCGATACTTTTTAGTTGTTGTTGAATGGCCTGTTGCAGGCTGATAGGATCCCTGCACATTCTGCCTCGTCTGGAGCTGGCTTGTCCAGACTCACTTCCTGCAAATAATAACAACCCAGATTCATTCCCATGTTAGACAGCCGATTCCTATTGGAGTGTCTGCCGAGCTGAAAGCAATATCGACATTCAGTTTCAGATTCGCAGCCTGTGGTGGGATCCAAACTGTTGCTGGTGAAAGTATCTGGCAGTTTCTGAGTGCTTTATCATGATTTTTTTTTTGTTCCTTCCAAACTTTTCAGTTTCTGAGTCATTTCTATCTCTGTCACCCACATTTACTACCGGAAACCATTTCACCACTGACTTGTTCTTTTCACAGATCAACAGTAGCGTTTGCCCATATTCATTTGGTACACTTAGGGTCTGTTTGATTCGAGTCCGGGAAATAGATTTTCCGGGAAATTTTAATTTCCCATGTTTGATTAAATGGAAAATAAGCGGTAAAAATTTAAAACGACATGATAAGTTAAAATATTGGGACAAATTGAAGCTCAATTTTGTCGAACTCTCACTAAAAACATATTTAAATGATTTTCCAAAAAAATTCATGATCAATATAGCATTATAACTATTTCCCGGTAAACTCTTTTCCCGCCCGAATCAAACAGACCCTTAAGCAATTGTTGTTAAGAAAATTAGTAAAATTATTGCTCAGAGCAGTGAAAGAAAAAGGTGTCTAACACACTTACTTTGTGACATATACTAACTCTTTCTTTGATGTCTACAGACTACAGGGGCTAAGCACGACTGCTTGACAGCCACTGCTAATTACTAAATGAGATGTGTTGGCTTTGAGTGGCTCATACCACGTTGGCAAGTATCATAGAATTGCTTGAAGTCGCACTAAGCTTATGTATTCTACAATGTGTAGAGTACTTGACATAGCAGTTATAGCTTGAGTTTATACAGATGAAGTGTACATCACAAAAGAGACAATATCCACAAGAACTACCACAACCAGGCACCAGTCCCCTGCAATGTTAAAAGTTTCACCAGAGGTCCAATTCCATACGTCATACCCTCAGCTCTACTATCACAGTCTACTATTAACATACTACTGGCTGATCCGAAAGCGCACAGACTAGAAGTGTATGAGGATGGAGATCATACACCAATTTATAGAGGTGGAGAGAGGACCTAAATCTACAAACCTAAGCCCATTAGATCTAGACCGTCCATCATAGTTAAGATCTACAGTAGATATGACTTCCACATAACCTATTACTAATTAGCTTATTTCTATATTAAACCAAGGTTAAAAGTACATGGACCACATTATGGGTTGGGTTTTATATATGGAAATTCCAACAGTCTCCCACTTGGTCCATAGTAAAATTTCACATACGGTTTAATGTAGAATACATAAGGCGCGCAATAAGAGCTAAATTAGTTTCCGAAATGGTTATCATAATACCGTCATTAATTAAACCACTAATATGAGTCATGGCGGTTCCACATCGCATAAATGACATGGTTCCTTCCATGTACTACGACATCAATAATTTAATTAACTAGGTCTATAAGCGAAAGTAACAATAATGGTCCAGTAATGTCTTTGTAAAAGACTATTCTGTCTACAATTATCCATTTACATACATGTACATAAACAATGGAAAACAGAAAATTCAGAACTTAATCAATAATATGAGCTCAAAATAATGTCAAATAATAAGCACTAAGTAATCCACAAAATCATTAAGTTATAGGTTACATTCAAAACCCAACTTGTTAATCATGATGCTAGAATATCATTATTTCTAGCTCTTAAGTTAGTGGATTTACTAACACATGTACTAATGTGTTCCATTGACACTCACTTGTTCTAAACTTAAGCCATAATTAATAGGTGTTTTATATCATGTGCTAAACATTAGAATACCTATCATTCTTACAAAGGCATATAGTTGCAACATTATTACAATAAAATTCAAACGACTTAGAAATCAATAACTCTAAGTTATGATATAAAGTTTTGCAACTATACAACATTGCATGTAGCTTTACAACATGCTACAAATTCGGCTTCTATGGCGGGTGAAACAATAATGTTTTACCGACTATCCACACACTCATTAAATTCCGAATTTGTAAAACCAATCACCTCAAGGTGATTAGATTTCTTAAAATATGAGCATAAGGTTTCTTTTTCATTCGTTCTTGTTATAATTCATTCATAAGATCTTGATTTAATTCAAATATTCCCCCTCTGAATTGGAACATCATTACAATTATGCTTTAACATATTAAATCTATCCAAAACTTTATTAATAAAATCTTTCTGAGACGTTCCAACAATTATTGTGATCAATCCCAAAATATTTTTATTTCTATCACATATGACGCATCACCATAACTTTTATTGCAAAGTGTTCAGACAGAAAAAATGTTTACATAAATGAAAATCACTGTTGCGAAACAATAAATCATCAACATACATAATCAAAATAATAAACTTACTCCCACTGAAGTTTGGGTATGTACATTAAACCCAAAGGTTTGATACGATTAATCATTAGGTACCATTTTCGAGAAGCTTGTTTTAAGTCTGTATATTGACTTCTTTAACAAATAGATTATGTGTTCTTGTCCTTCCTTTATGAAGTTGTGTGGCTAATTAAACCATGTAGACTTTATCCAAACTTTCATTCAAAATATCATTTTCACATTTATTTGGTGTAACTCTAAATTGAAATGAGTCACCAATGCCATAATGATTCTAAAATAATCCTTTTTTAACACATAAGTGAAGGTTTCACGAGAAAGTAATGCCACCATATTGAGTAAACTTTTGGGATACAAGTCTTGCTTTATGGCATTCAATAGAACCTTTTAAGTCAATTCTATAAACCGCAGACTTAGTTAAAATCCACACTTAATTTATCTCTTCATTTATGGCATGAATCTTTTTATTAGAATTACTATAAGTAATGGCTTGTGAAATGTAACTGGATCATTAAAATCAAATTCTTGTAAATACAACACGTGGTCATCCGAAATAGTTGGTCGTGATCTTTAAGATCTTTTTAATGCTACTTCTTGTGTGCGTTTACATTCAGTTCAATGACATTAATTTTATTAAGTGATTGAGGATCAACTTGTTGTTTATTGTTGTTAAGCGGTGCAACAACATGAGGAACAACATAAGTAACAATAATATCATTACAAAATTGAGGTAACAAAATTGGTACCCTAATTTCTTTAATGATTACCTCTTTGATATGATCACTCCCACTTATTTTGTCATTCATAATAAATCAATAATTTCCAGTTTTAATAATTCTAGTGGTATGGTTAGGATAGTAAAATCTATACCCTTTGGACTTTTATAGATAAACCCTAAATGTGTAAATGTCTTAAACTAGGTTTCCATCTTTTCCACAATTCAAAATGTGTTTTTATAACTGTCTTACTAGGAACCCAATTCAATATATACACTACGGTTCGTAAAACATTAATCCACAATAATATGGGTAAGTTAAAATTACTCATCATACTTCGAACCATATCCATAAAGGTTTGATTATGTCTTTGAGCTAGCTACACCATTATGTCATGGAGAACCAGACATTGTGTATTAGGCACAAATTCCTAACCGTTCTAGAAGTTTGGCTAAAGAACCGAGATGTTGTCCCGTGTCATCATACCTTCCAAGAAATTCGCCACCTCTATCAGAACATATAATTTTCACATCTATCTAATTGTCTCTTAACTTCAGTTATGTAAATTTCAACAATATTTACATATAAGACTTATCATGCAATAGATAGTTATAATAACGAGAAAAATCATCAATAAAGGTAATGAAATACTTTTCTCCACCAAAAGATGGAACATCAAAAGTCCACTTATGTCCGTTTGAATTATTTCAAGAAGTTTTTTTCTTATGGCTTTTCTTTGTGTGTTTGGTTTGCTTAACTTAATGCAATCCACATACACCAAAATTAGTAAAGTCAAGGTTCGAGAAAACCCTTTCTTTTACTAGTCTACTTTTCATCTAGATGTATAATCCAGTCTTTTATGCCACAAGAAAGATAAATATTAATCATAATCAATTCACTAAGTATTAGAAATACCAATTGAGTTTGATCGAAAGATACTAAAACCAAAAGCTTATCTTTTATATCAAACAAACGCCATATTCACATAAATGGCATTGGCACACACATAGTGTATATCCAAACACAATTAGAGAATTATTCATTCAACTCCTTGAAACATGAATTAAGCTTGAGTGACATGATTATAATATTGTTTAGTTGCCTATACTTGAACTAGTAGTTTCGTCATTTAACTCACATTCCACTTGTCTTTAATAGTGTAATAGTGAAACTGAACATACTATGTAGGCAAGAAATTTAGAACAAATTGGAGGACAAAGTAATCATCCACTAACATGTCTAAATTCTTTAATTTAACAACTAAATTGGAAAACTCAAGGACATAGTCATGCATACTATGAGTACTATCAATAGTAATCAGTCCAACAATTAACTTTTCAACTAGCAGTGCGAAAATGATTCTTAATATTATTCATCAACAATTATTCACATAAACATTGAGTTTAATTTGCATGTTCAATCTAGTTCATGCATAATGGATAATTTTCTCCTTTTTACTGCTTTTATAAAAAAAATAACAGTAGATTCAACAATAAGGAAACATATGCCAAGATCTAGAACTCCCACTAAAATCAACTAGACTTATTCATTCTAGTTCATTACATTGGTCTTCTTAAGGATAAAAACATACAAAATATACGAAATATAAGAATAATAGAACGTGAAGAATAAATATGCTCACAACATTAATCAACACATTAATTAAACAAATATGACTAAGATTTTTAGTAATACTATAAATGGGTGACATATCACATGATCAAAATAAGCATGGTATCTGTGGATATCCTACACTCATTTAATCACAAATACGTGCAACCCCTTAAGTTTATCCAATGTAACATATGCTTGATCTACCTGTGGGTAGCTCAATAATGCAAGTGAATAAATAGGCAATAAGGTACTTAGTCTAACATTCAACACAATATTTAGTTCACTGTGGTGAAAACCAAATCATAATATGAATGGTCAAGGAAGTTTTAATATTCATTAAACATATTGGAATCACTGCAATGGATACCAATAGAAAACTTGATATGAATATAAAACAGAAAACAATGTCAATAATCGTAATTGGTTCACTGTGGTGATACCAAATCATGATGATATGAATCTTAAGGGAATAAACATGCAGCCGAATAAATGCTACAAGATCAAAATATCATAATGCATCTTAATCATAAGAAGTGCACAATCTAATAAATTCAAATAGGGCACATGCATAATATGGGTCTTAAAACGAAAGTATAATCATAAGGCATGCAAGTATGAATTAGGCATAAAAGTAAATGACATTATAATATAAATTAGTACAAAAAGTCTAACTGTAAGGCCAAAATACATTAACTATGGGCTGTGAGTGTAAGGCCCAAAGATAATCCCATTATCTTTATGAAAATCTTGTGCAAACCATAATTGACAATACCAAACTACCAAATAATAGACAAAGCTTTAAGTCTAATCAATAATTGGTTAAGTTTTACATTATGGTATATTCATAAAAATTAATATTCATAAACATACTTGGCTTCACTGTGGCGAATACCAATAAAAGAAACTTAATACAAATATTGGAAAAGAAAAACAATTTTCATAACACTTAGCTGGAATCACTGTAGTGAGAACCAAAACGTTTATTGTTATGAAAACTATCATTATTGTTTTACACAAATAAAAAACAGTGGCAAAAAATTTTCAGTATAAAATATACTTCATATACTACCATGAATTTGTTCGGCTCAGTAAATGGACATAAACATAATGGATACCGGTGATACACATACACATTATATGGGTTATGATGTACAGATGAGATACATGAATTCATAATGTGTACAAAAATATTAAAGAACATAAATTTACAAGGATTCATAATGTGTACAGAAATATCATTGAGGCCCGTGATCTTTTATAACCAAGAATTTACTTTTCAGTAGTCAAACTACCAAGCTAAGTCATTAGTGGATCCAAATAAGCAGCCACATCGTTATAAAAAAATAACTATCTAAAAGTGTTCCTTAACTTAGGCATCCACAATATATATCAGTACAAATACAAACCATAGCAGACATAATAGTTTGTGGGCCCCTAAACTGAATAAAAAATTACATAAGTCACATAACATGTTGATGTTATAATCTGAAGATTGATTCAGTTAATAAGAATAAGCATGCATATGTTCTATGGTCAAACGGGTTAATCATGCATGTGAATATATGTTATGCATCAATTAATGCAAAAGTAAAAGTAATTGTTACTGCCTACAAGTTACATCATTCAAAACAGAAAACGTATTTCAAGATATAACTATGTGACAATTACATCCCATCAACAATTAATAATAATTAATTAGAAAGATGGTTCTTTTGCATGCATACATATATGAATTGATGTTAGAGACAAACATAGTAGTCTGTGTTACGATTTTTTTTTTTTTTTTTTATGAATTGATGTTAAAGTTAAAAATATTATTGCTAATAACTGGAGAGAAAATACGGATCATAAAACCCAAAAGCCCCTCTAACATACACAGTTAACATAATTTAACGTGTAACAAATAGATCGTGTAAGAATATGATTGAACCATAAATAAAAACAAAAACTGTTTCTTGATGCAGAACTATAATACAGAATTTGATTTTGCAGTAATTGTAGAATTAAAACATGATTCATATTGGCGACTGATACCACATATAAGCATAATTAATATTATCAATAAACAATAAGGATCATGAATCACGTAATTAATCACTAACAAATACACATACCTTGTCTATAGCCATTGATGATTCGAGAAGCTGCACAAGATCTAGGTTTCACTCTCCTTGCCTCTTAAACCCTAATATGTGTTGTAATAGCAAGTGTATGAGGATGGAGATCATACACCAATTTATAGAGGTGAAGTGTATGAGGATGGAGATCATACACCAATTTATAGAGGTGGAGAGAGGACCTAAATCTACAAACCTAAGCCCATTAGATCTAGACCGTCCATCATAGTTAAGATCTACAGTAGATATGACTTCCACATAACCTATTACTAATTAGCTTATTTCTATATTAAACCAAGGTTAAAAGTACATGGACCACATTATGGGTTGGGCTTTACATATGGAAATTCCAACAACTCTAGAATGTTCCTAAGAACTATCTTGTGTCTCTTGATCTTTTCTAGTCTGTCTGCTTGTGATGCCCACGTTTTGCCACATCAGAGCACAAGTTATGATACTTACATAGACCCTCCTCTGGCCGTCTTCCGTGGTCTAGCCCTGCTACCTGGATGACAGTCAAGAGGACTCTCTTACCTAGCTCTCAAAATTTTAACTTTTCCCACCCAAAATCTAGACTCTACTACCACGTGACTTCCAAGCTTACCTTTCTAACTTCCCCATGAAAATTCCCTACGCGTGTCAGACATGCATTTAATTCTCGCCCACGTGCTCTCCTGTAGTCTTTCTAGGTATAATGATGGCAACTACTGTGGCGTCTTCACTTTCGCATGCCTTGTCCCATCAATGTTTCACTTTCTCTCTCTTCATGTTTTCACTTGACCTACTCTATATATATTAAACTTAGCGCATTCTCTTCTTCTTCACTTGCATTTTGTAACTTTTTGCCTTCTCTGCTTTGAGTTTTCCAGCTTCTCCTCTTTCGTTGTTGCTGCTAAAAATCAGATTTCCATCTCCGACTCACCATCAAACAACGCTTTCAAGTTGGTTTTTGCATAAGTGTTTCCTTTTTACCTTTTGACTTTGTTTTAATTTTCTGTTCATGGAAACTATAGACGTTACCATGAACTATTCGACTGTTAAGCCCTATTTTACTTCTTCGTCAAAACACTATTAAACCGTTATTTTCTTTAGATCTCTAAACCTAAGTTGTTTTTACTTTTGTTTTGGGACCCCTTCTCGGCGCCCCCAATTTATCTTCTCATAAACTACTTGGATATAACATCAATGGCATCCACACAAGTAAATCTGAAGAAAAATGCGACTAGAGAAATCCCTTGGGATAACGGTGCCCAAACCCGTCAAGTTGTTGAACCCTTTTCTTCAGCTTATTATTTAGACTTGAAGGACCCTGCAACTTATGAGTTTAGGCCCAATCTAGACCTCCTCCGCCAACAATATATGATATTCTAGCTGATGTCAAACTTTATCATTACAAAAACGCATTATCGTTTGCACATCATGACTTTTCAAAGCAAGATGCAATTATGGTAACGGCTCACCAAATTGCTTTTGGCTGCCGGTTCCCTTTTTTGAACTTGTCCGTGACATTTTCAACTTTTTAGAAACTCGCCCCTGGTCAGAGCATAGGCAATTTTTGGCAGATTATGAGGGCTATGGATCAGATGAACGATGTTGTTACCCTCAAGGATGTACGCCAATGCCACTACGTCAGAGCTAGTGACGAAAAATGTGGTGAATCTTACTACTATTTCATCAAGAGAAGTGGTAGGAAATCCATCACACAAAAATTAGTTGTGAGCGACAAGGAGTGGCCTGACTTTCCTCTCATTGTAAGCGGAAACTTTGGTGGTGAAGGCCCTGCCATTAAGAAACCCCTAAAATACTGGCGGTTCAATACAAAAGATTTCCCTTTTTTTGCTTAAGTTATCTTATTGGTGGTGAAGCAAACAAATAAGATAACTTAAGCGGAAAAAAAGAAACCTTTGGTATTGATCAAATAGTATTTTAGGGGTTTCTTAATGGCAGGGCCTTCACCACCAAAGTTTTTGCTTACAAGGAGCAGAAAGTCAGGCTACTCCTTGTCGCTCTCAACTAATTTTTGTATGATGGATTTCCTACCACTACGCTTGACGAAATAGTAGTAAGATTCACCACATTTTTCGTCACTAGCTCTTACGTATTAGCATTGGCGTACATCCTTGAGGGTAACAACAACGTTACCCTCATCGTTCATCTGATCTATAGCCCTCATCATCCGCCAGAAATTGTCTATGCATTGACCAGAGGCAAGTTTGTAAAAGTTGAGAACGTTATGACAAGTTAAGAAAAAGGGAATCGACATCCTAAAGCAATTTGGTGAGCCGTTACCATAATTGCATCTTGCTTTGAAAAGTCATGATGTGCAAACCACAAGGCCTTTTTCTAATGATAAAGTTTGACATCAGTTGGGATATCATATTGTTGGCGGAGGAGGTCTAGATTGGGCCTAAACTCATAAGTTGCAGGGTCCTTCAAGTGTAAATAATAAGCTAAAGAAGTAGGTTCAACAACTTGACGTGTTTGGGCACCGTCATCCCTAGGGGAAGTGTCCCCCAAATTTATTTCTCTGGTCGTATTTTTCTTCTGATTTACTTATGTGGATGCCATTGAAGCTGTATCCAAGTAGTTTATGAGAAGAAAAATTGGGGGCACCGAAAATGGGTCCTAAAACAAAAGAAAAGGCAGCTTAGGTTCAAAGATCTAAAGAAAATAGGGTTTAATAGTGTTTTGATGAAGAAACAACTTAACAGGAAATTGAAAAGTCGAATAGTTCATGGTAACGTCTATAGTTTTCATGAACAGAAAATTAAAACAAAGTCATAAGGTAAAAACGAAACACTTATGCAAAAAACAAGGGGAAAACTAAACTAATAAAGAAAATAAATTCCATGTTATAAGGTAAAAGAAGGAGAAGAAAACCAACCTGAAAGCGTTGTTTGATGGTGAGTCGGAGATGGAAATCTGATTTTGAGCAGCAGCAACGAGAAAGAAGAAGGTGGAAAACTCAGAGCAGAAAAGGTAAAAAGTTATAAAATGCAAGTGAAGAAGAAGAGAATGCGCTAAGTTTAGTATATATAGGGTAGGTCACGTAAAAGAAGGAAGAGAGAGAGAAAAGTGAATCATTGATGGGACAAGGCATGTGAAAGTGAAGAGGCCGCAATAGTTGCCATAATTATACCTAGAGAGACTACAAGACAACACGTGGGTTAGAATTAAATGCATGTCTGACACGCGTAGGGAATCTTAATGGGGAAGTTAGAGAGGTAAGCATGGAAGTCACGTGGTAGTAGAGACTAGATTTTGGGTGAGAAAAGTTAAAATTTTGAGAGCCACCTATGAGAGTCCTCTGGACCGCCATCCAGGTAGTAGGGCTAGACCACGGAAGACGGCCAGAGGAGGGGCGATGTAAGTACCATCACATGTACTCTGGCGTGGCAAAACGTGGGCATCACGAGCAAACAGACTAGAAAGGACTGAGAGACACAAGATAGTTCTTAGGAACATCCTAGAGTCTCACAGGCATGTCACGTGAAGACAACTGCCAACCACTTGCTTTGGAATACTTGGAGGAAACAGAGTCACGTAGGTACAGTGGGAGCCCTAGGATCTATGGGACAATCCTAGGGGTGGGAGGAAGCGGTGTAAGTACTATATAAGATAAAACCTTAGGAAACCCTAAGGTAACTAATCTTTTTTTCATCTTGAGTATTCTCTACCTTGCCCCCATTACTAACTTAAGCATTGAAACTTCTTCCACCGGCCCAAATCCGGTGGTATTTTGAAGGTATTCAGGGAAGCAGCTCAAGAACGTTATAAGGCTAAATATGATAATCTGGTTGCCCAGTCAGCTCAACAAATCGTTGCTCAAGTTAAGTCTCAAGTTAGGGAAAATCTTCTTTCTTTCCATTTTCAATTAGCAAATGGAAGTGTGTGGTAAGCAACTAAAGAATCACCTGATGTGTTCTTACTCTATCCCGGCTGCGATGAACCACTTGATGACCTTTGAGTTCTATATATGCTATGACACAGGTTCTACACCTCTAACACTAGCCTATGTGCATCATTATATAACATGTTGAGCAAAAGGAACAGGAAAACTGAAGACAAACTTATTGCTAATTGTAGGGGTACTATATACTCCAACCAATAAAAACAAGCCACGTGGCACGTTCATTAATCTATCAGGTCGCTCTGTACTCGACCTACTCAGAACTCGACCAGAGCAGCTCGACTACAGGATCAACAACGATCTAATTACGTGCACATGCCCTAATTCAACGCACAGATAATATCTCCAGCTGTCATACATTCATTACAACCGTTACCCAATCATTGGAGAATATTACATCACCATAAATATGTCGGAGAATCTGCAAGATCCCGAGATCTTCGCCTCATCACCTTCTATAAAACAGAACTACGATGGCTTGATCTCTAAGTTCAATCCCCACGAACTAGAGTACGTAGGCAATCTCGATCTCAATGAGGTGCATCCACCCCCAATCTAAAACTCCCCCTTTGGTCAAGTCTGTTAGCGACCTGATCTAGTGAATGCATTAATCTAGAAATAGGTTAATACATTTGGCGCCGACTGAAAGGAATTCGATTATATCGAAAAACCCAAACCCTCCCACCCAACTCAAAGTCATCTACTCAAATGGCTACCCAAGAACTAACTATCCAAGATCTGCAAGACAAAATCAATCGTCTTCAGGAAGAAAATGCACAATTGAAGGCTGTACAAACTACCGTGCCAACACCAGTTGCGCAATTAGCAAACGGCGGACATGGGGTCATTGCTGTTGACGACAACAACCAAAAATACGAAGAATTCAACCAACAACTCGCAGAGTTCAAAGCCCACCAGGCCGTCATATAGCTCCACACAGGCCACACAGCCGAACAACTTGCTGTCCAGTCCCTCCAACAATTCCAAGAATCTCCTTTCACCAAGGAAATCCTTGATCATGAGTTGCCTAACAAACTCAACGCCCCAAAATTCGATCAATATGCGGAGCTGGAGACCCAACAGATCACATCAAGGGATTTCGTAAGTCACTACCTCTCATTAAGGAAGATCACCTTCTATGTTTGTTGTTCCAGTCCAGCCTCACCGGACCCGCTCTTGACTGGTTCCACCGTTTGAAGCCAGGATCCATCAGCTCATTCATGGATCTGGAAAAGCAGTTCGTTATCTTCTATATCCACAACAAAAAGCGTCCAGTCACCATCGACGCTATATTTAAAGTGAAACAACGAGATGGCGAATCACTGAGCAATTTCTTTGCTCGATTCAAATCTGAACTACACTCCATCCAGGATTTTGCAAAGGAACATGAAGCCTTCGCAACAATAGCATTCTCTCACGGTCTGATCCAAGGATCCGACCTGCACAAGTCTCTGGCCATGAAGCGGCCAGCATCTCTGGACGAGCTCTACCTTAAGGTAGATCGTTACATCAAGCTCGAAGAAGCCCTAATTGGTAGGGAAACAAATCATGTCATCTCCAACGTGGAAGGTGGTTCCACTAACCGACCTCGTTCGGACAACAAGAGGTTCAAAGCCAAGTCATTGCCCACTGAGCAACGAGAGTACCACCGATTCACACGACCAGCAGGTTATATCTACGAGCGAATCAGGCACAACCATTGGTGCAAGATCCCGAGCTTCACACAACTGGAAGACACATCTGGTCGACCATACTGCAAGGTCCACAAAGTTAGGTGTCATTAGACTGATGACTATCGAATATTAAAGCGTGCCCTCCAGACGTGGGCCGATGAAAAAAGGCTCAACAATTGGATCCTTGGCAGACAAGAGGAACCCAATGGTAAACGAGCCAAGAAAAGATCAAACACGCCTCCGCATCCAGCAAGGTGATCTCAAAGCAAGGCCAGAACGGCCTCGACAAGTCCAGTCCGCAGCAGAGGGCGTAGCCTCTCACAACGACTAGGTCCAACAGGCGACCTACGCGACCAACTCAATAAAAAGGTCGCCAACAAGATCGACAGTGACAGTGAATCAGAAAGTCATGTGGTGTACATAATTTATGAATCCAACTCCACCTCAGTATCAAGTGAGAAGAAGAGACGAGTAGAACATCTTCACCACGTCTACTCAATCACTGGCCGAGCAGCTCGATTCAACATCCCAGCTCGCCAAGAAATAGACATCACCTTCACCGAGGACGACCTCAACAAGGTCGTCACCCCTCACAATGACGCTCTAGTCGTTGAGCTACAAATAGCTGATTACATCATCAAGAGGGTACTCATTGACCCTGGTGCATCCTGCAACATACTCATGTACAGAACTTTCAAGGACATGAGGCTACCTGACTCAGTCCTCATCCCTGATTTCACTCCCATCTTAGGCTTCAACAGCTCCAGAGAAGATCCTAAGTGTGAAATATTGTTGCCCGTCACTGTGGGACGAAAAGAAAACAAGGTCGTTGTGACCGCAAAGTTCAGCATCCTCAACATCGCAAGTAAGTACAATGCGATACTTGGTCGAAAATGGATCCATGCCATGAGAGGTGTTCCATCCACATATCATCAAGTGTTCCGATATCCCGGACCCCATGGGATAATGGAACTTAGAGGCAACCAGAACGCTGCACAAGAATGTCATGGAATTCTTGAAGCTGCGGCGCCTGAAAAGCCATCTACCTCAGGAACCAAGGATGCTGACCCCAAAGGAAAGAGCCCACTAGCATCAGAAGCTCGAGAAGGCGACAAACAATCAAAGAGCCCGTCGAAAGGAAGGGCTGAAGCAGCTAAATAACAATTACAGAAGGAGCAAACGAGCTCCCCCCAGCTATCACTCGCAAGAACTGATCCAGGAGTACAAGTGAACTTAGGATCAGAAGACGAGCCGAGATATGTTTATGTAGGCTCAGAGTTAGAGGGAGATAAGTACAACAACTTTGTAAACTTTCTTTCTTCTAATAAAGATGTTTTTGCTTGGTCGTATATTGATATGCCTGGAATAGACCCATCAATTGCATGCTATAGACTGCGTGTCAATCCGAATTATTGACCTGTTAAGCAAAAACCAAGAAGGTCGCTCCTAAATTTCACCAAGCGGTCAGTGACGAAATCAACAGACTCAAATAGGTTGGGTTTATCAAGGAAGTTGACACACCAGATTGGTTAGCCAACATTGTCCCAGTCTTAAAGAAGAACGGGAAAACAAGAGTTTGCATCGACTTCACGAGCTTGAACAAAGCTTGCCCTAAAGATTCATTTCCACTGCCACGAATCGATAGGTTAGTCGATCAGACCTGTGGTTTCGAGCTACTCTCTTTCATAGACGCATACTCGGGTTATAACCAGATCCCAATGTACGAGCCCGACCAAGAGAAGACCTCCTTTCAACAGAGCAAGGCAATTTTTGCTACAAAGTTATGCCATTCGGCTTAAGAAATGCAGGAGCGACCTACCAACACCTCGTCACCAGAATGTTTGACGACCTGTTAGGTCGAACGATGGAGGTCTACATCGATGATATGCTAGTAAAGAGCAGCCAGGAGCAAGATCATTTGTCCAATCTCGACCAGGCATTCCAAAGGTTAAGACAATACAGAATGCGACTTAACCCAGAGAAGTGTCTGTTTGGAGTTGCATCAGGAAAGTTTCTTGGCTATCTAGTTACAAGAAGAGGTATTGAAGCAAATCCCGACCAGATCAGAGCCGTGATCGATATGCCCAGCCCAAAGACAAAAAAGCAGATCCAAAAACTCAACGGCATGGTATCAGCTCTCAATAGATTCATTTATAGAGCGTCCGATAAGTGTCGACCAATGCTTCATATTCTCAGAAAGGGGGCTGCATATCAGTGGACAGACGAATGCGAGAAAGCCTTCACTGACCTAAAGGCATATTTATCCACTCCGCTGGTCCTCACAAAGCCTAATGATGGAGATGTGCTCGGTGTCTACCTCGCGACCTCGGATTTTACGATCAGCGCAATACTTTTCAAAGAAGAAAATCAGGTCGAACGACCAATTTACTTCACAAGCAAGGTATTGCAGCAGGCCGAAATCAGGTACACACCTCTGGAGAATTAGTATTAGCCCTTCTTTACGCTGCATGCAAATTCCGACCTTATTTCCAAGCCCACACTGTTAAAGTAATCACCGACCAGCCACTACGACACGTATTAGAAAAGAAAAACAAAACAGGTCGTATGGCTCGATGGGCAGCCGAGCTGGGTGATTACACATTCGAGTTCGTATCTCGTCAGGCCGTCAAAGGCCAGGTCGTCGCTGATTTCTTAGCGGGCTACCCTGCAGAAGATTTCAGTTGGGAACCAGAACCAGAAACCAGGCAAGTCCAGGTCAATCCCCCCGACACTTGGCAACTATACGTTGATGGTTCCCATAATTCAAATGGAAGTGGCATAGGTGCCGTACTCATCTCACCTGAGGGTTCACAACTCGAACGATCAACTCGATTAGACTTCTCGACCTCTAACAACGAGGCTGAGTACGAAGCTCTAATCCAAGGCATACAAATGGCTATCGATTTACAAGCAGTTCGCCTCAGAGTGTTCAGTGACTCACAACTGGTAGTCAATCAGATCACTAACAATTACCAAATCAATGGTGTCAATCTGATCAGATATGCAAGCAAGGCAAAAGAACTAATCAGCAAGCTTAGTTTCTTCACAATCGATCACATCCCTCGAGACGATAACATGCATGCTGATTCATTGGCATTCTTAGCATCCAAGATCGAATCAGATCGACCTCGAGCTCTCACTATAGCAGTCAGTACGCAACCTGCGTACCTAATAAAAGAAGAAGTCATCCACCAAATATGCGACCTACTAGCCACAACACCGGCAGACATCCAAGGGACTTGGATGGAACCCTTCATCAATTATCTTCAAACTAGTGCATTACCATCCAACAAAAAGGAAGCCAGTCAGTTATTACATAAAGTCACTATGTATAAACTCCATGAAGGAAAACTATTCAAAAAATCTGCAACTGGTCTATTTTTAAGATGCTTGATCCCAAAGCATGAGCAAATCATCTTCCAAGAAATCCATGAAGGAGAATGCGGAAACCACTCCCGAGGTCGAACATTAGCTCATAAGGCGATCTCCCAAGGATATTTTTGGCCAAGAATGAAAGAAGACGCCAAGAAGTTTGTGCTGAAATGTAAAGAGTGCCAACGTTTTGCTGATAATAAACATCAGCATCCCAACGATCTCATCAACATCGCAGCACCATGGCCATTTCACATGTGGGGGCTTGACATTATGGGTCCCTTGATCGAAGAAAAGAAATCCGAGAAGAGGTACGTTCTAGTTGCAATCGACTACTTCACCAAATGGGTGGAGGCCGTTGCCCTCACCAACATCACTCAAGCCGATGTCCAAAGGTTCATGTGGGAAAACATCATCACACGATTTGGTTTACCCAAAAGGGTAGTCACCGATAATGGTACTCAGTTCGTTGGCAAAAATATCAAGGCTTTCTACGCACTATGGAAAATCGATCATTCTAGGTCGACACCTAGATATCCACAGGCCAACGGTCAGGTCGAAGCTACAAATAGACAAATCTTGAACAACTTAAAGAAAAAACTGGAAGATCAAGAGGATCAATGGCCACAACAGTTAGAGAACATCCTTTGGGCCTACGGAACAACTCCTCGAACGTCGACAGGAATGTCACCATTTAGCCTTTGTTATGGAGTTGAAGTTGTCATTCCCACCGAGCTGACATTTGGCACGACCAAATCACTACTGGTCGACACCGAGCTCAACAATCAGGCCTGGTCGTTTGGAATAGATTTAGTCGAATGATGAAACCATGCCACTATCAAGCTCGAGCAATATCAACAAAGACTCAAACGAGCTTACAACAAAGGCGTGTGACCTAGATCTTTTCAGCCCGGTGAGCTCGTCCTACGAAAAATGTTCCACAACAAAAGGAAAGCGAACATTGGCAAACTCAATGCAAATTGGGAAGGTCCTTACATTATCACCAAAGCTCAAAGCAATGGATCTTATCGTCTCCAAACGCCAGAAGGAGACAACATGAAGAATCCCTAGAATGCTTATCACTTGAAGAAATTTTATCAATGAAGTGTAAGCACCCATTTTTTACATTTCAATATACAAACTCATTTTTGCCTTCATCTCAGCTCAAACATGAATGGCTTCTAAAGGTCTAACCCCATCCCTCGACCTACAAATTATCAAAAATTCTAGTCCCTTTGATAATTTTTTGTTAAGTTAAGCATTTACAACTCAACTCGGTACTCTGGTCATATCATTCCCACGACCTACGTACAATCGTGCTCACATGCACACGACCTCATCTACTATCAGGTCCAACGCTATGCTTGTTATTTATTGTTTGCAAAACCCATACAAGCAGACAACACAACAAGTATAAGGATGCAAGGTAAATAAATGAAATTTCTTTTTACTTTATGAAAATCTAACTATTATAGGTAAACCGATCTACCATATGCGACCTAGAAGCTATCAAAGCAAAATTCAACTAAAGGCATACAAGAAGAACAATTTCAGTCCGTCCTGCTTGCAGCCATTCATCTCGTCTACCTGCCTCTGAACGAGCTACTAGGACTCCCTGGAAATTAGCCGCTCAGACAGACTTAATACAACAAATCAAATGAAAACTTAGGTCGCAGTCGACCTACCAAGAGCAGATCGACCACTATCATTCATTACAAACTTAGTCAAGACAGATAAATGTTCACTCGACCTCACTACATCGGACTTGAAGACTGAAAGTAAAAGGAAGAAGGAGATGTACTTTCCCATGCAAGGAGAAGCTACCAAGGTGTAAGCAAGATGAACTATCGGTGTAGTGGAGACTCGGGCTGGTCTCACCAAACACCAAGAATCACTGAAGACAGAGAGAGGATCACCGCTGGGAGGTCTGATCGTTGGGGTCACCCAACTCGTCCTGGCCACCTCCAACCACATCAGCAGGGCCCATCGAGGTGTCCTGAGCTGGCACTAAAGCTCCTTCATCACCACCTCGCGACTCCTCTCCTTCGGGCGAGCCCATAATCTGTTTCTTAACGTCGTCGTAGTAGACCTTCCACTCTACACCGTTCTTATGACATGTGTTCTCCCAGTGGACCGCAGACTCCTTAGCAGCAACAAGTTCACCCCTTACCACCTCTAACGTCTCCTTCAACACCACAATCTCCCCATCCCTATCCCTAACCTTTGACTCAGCAACTACAACAATCGTCTTCATCTGCTCGAGCTTCTCATTCATATGCTTCAGCTCGATCTCAGCTCGAGCTCCCGCCTCAGCGACCAGACGAACTTCCTGGAAGCTGGCGTTGAGCTACACACACAGGCATCGGTTAGATAACAGCATACAAACAATCGAAACAGAAACTAAAATTTACACTCACCAAGGCCATTGCTGAGTTTATCTTCGAGCAAGTCACCAGCAGGGTCAACGACTTTACCGCTCGAGCATCAGCATCCAGAACGATGCCCTCATTCACAGCTCGGGCATCGCAGGGGTCATCTATGGCACTATCGTTATCATAAACGACATGCTTTACCCCTCGACCATCCAAGTAATCGAATGGCCAAGGTCAAAACTCAGATGACACCCCCTTACCTTTGTGCAAAGGCCGAGCAGCAGTCTTCTTCGACAAAGGAGTGGGTTCAGGAGATCACACAGTTTTGAGAGGGGTAGGAGCAGGCACAACTGGTGGCTCCATCAGCTTCAGATTCCCCGAGAACGATCTCTTCCTAATCAAACCGATAGGTAGCTTGGGTAGAGAGGTCGGTGGAGACACGATCTGGGGGCTCGCCTCTCACTCACCTTGTCACGAGCTACCACCAGATCGACCCTTCTCAGCTCCCTGCACAGACGACATGAAGTTCTTTTTCAACAACTTCCTCCTCTCGAGCTCCTCCGCAACTGTTTTCAGACCACCCTTGGGGATAAAGTGCTCCTTCAAGTGCCGCAAATATTGTGCCTTCCGATTGTCCGCCCACAACCCAAACGCGTTCAAAGCAGATTTCAGGTCGTTCTTCTTCACCAGATGTTCGTCCTTGATCGCTGCAAACAAAAACTTACAGTTAGAAATTTAGGAAAAAAGAATATTTCATATCGACCTATGACTAACGACCAAAAACTTACGATTGTCATCCACATTCCTAGTCACATGACGCAACCGGATATTCCCCTCAGTGATCAACCCAGTAGTCAGCATGGGATCCTTCCACCAAGGCTCACTACTCACAGGGTAGATCAAGGGTAAACGGTCCAGCCTGACTTGCATGTTATAGCCCGCAAGCCCCGACTTCGAAGACCGTTTAAAGCAGAAATGATCTAACACATTTTCTACACTAATATTCCACCTATGCATCTTATTGAGGTCGTCAATAACCCTCATATTCCTCCAAAAGTTACCATTCATCTGGCAAGGAGCTCTCCTCATCGCATTAAGAAGGTCGACCACCAAGCCAGATAGAGGTAACCTAAGCCCAGCCCGGAATTGGGCCAAAATGAAGACAATCGAGAAAGGGTTGTTAGGTCGATACTCGACAGTGAGCAAACGATCTCCCAAAAACCTAATCTATAGATGCTCAATCGAGCTAAGACCGTACTGTTTCCTAAAGGCAATATGCCTATGGACGTACTTAGGGTTTACAACACGGCAGAACGACCTATCATCACTCTCAACCATCTCATCATCAGATGTATCTTCACCATGAGGACCACTACTCTCAGGGCTTTCTGGGTCTACATCTCCTTCCCCCCGACTAGGAGAAACAGTTTCCGACTGAGTCCTTTCCGACTCATATTCAGCAACATCATCACCACTCAATCGATCATTTTGTGAATCACTACACTCCGACATCTCTCTCAAACCGAAAATACAGAAAGAAAATGAAGAAAGTAAAAGACAAAGACAAGTAGAAGAGACTAACCTCACGAGCTCTCAAAATTCTTCAGGTCGCAATGGAAAACAGCAGCAGTTCGAGAGAGAAAACAAGAAAAGTAAACTCTTTCCTCACAACGCTACAGTTTAAATACTACAGCAAACGCAATCCAGCCATCAGTTCGAATACATTCAATGGCTAAGATCGAATATGGGAACCACGTTCCTTGCAGTTATTTTCCACTCACCCGACGTTCCACATCCACCGTCGGATTCATCCACGTGTCCAGCATCGAACCCATCAAGCAAGAAGTGCGTCAGTTGTAATAACTTTACGGGTAACTGCTCGAAGAAACTTCTCCACTTCCCCGTAAAGGCGCAATGATGATACGAGACAATCATGCATGACCGCCACGTGCACAAATTCAAAAAGCAGACTTCAAATCAACATCGATCAGAGTTCTAAGTCTTTTCAGCCCGACTCCCACCATCGACCTGAAAAGAGGGGGCTTATGTAGGGGGTACTATATACTCCAACCAATAAAAACAAGCCACGTGGCACGTTCATTAATCTATCAGGTCGCTCTATACTCGAGCTACTCAGAACTCGACCAGAGCAGCTCGACTACAGGATCAGCAACGATCTAATTACGTGCACATGCCTAAATTCAACGCACATATAATATCTCCAGCTGTCATACATTCATTACAATCGTTACCCAATCATTGGAGAATATTACATCACCCATAAATATGTCGAAGAATCTGCAAGATCCCGAGATCTTCGCCTCATCACCTTCTATAAAACAGAACTACGATGGCTTAATCTCTAAGTTCAATCCCCACGAACTAGAGTACGTAGGCAATCTCGATCTCAACGAGGTGCATCCACCCCCAATCTAAACTCCCCCCTTGATCAAGTCCGTTAGCGACCTGATCTAGTGAATGCATTAATCTAGAAATAGGCCATTAAGCAAACCATAATGAGGGAACCACTAAACTTAGAAATGAAATTACAGTGTAAGAACACAACATTTCACCCAAAAAAAACAAGAACCTACTCAAATAATAATCCTAGCACTTCCCCAAAGATGGTGTGTGTGTCGTGTTCATGAAACACATAACAAGAAGGTGCTGTCAACAACTAATTAAACTCCAGAGTTACAAACATAACATAAAAATCACTGTAAATATAGTCAATTTCAGCTTCAATAACACAAGCATTTTCTTGTACAAATACTTCCAAATCAAACCACAAAAGACAACCATTTTGACTTCAGTCAAAACAAAAAAGAAGATAGATCAAACCAATTTTGACCAAGAAAGCCAAACAAATACCAATTCAAATACCATCTTCATCCAAACTAGTAACAAATTTGATTTAATAATCAAATTACCCATTTTAACTCAAATCAAATCAATCGTGATGATAAGAAAAGAAGGGAAAAAACCCAAAAACATCTAAAACCTCCTTTTTAATGTTCGGCTCAAACCACTGAGTACTATGAAGAAAATGGCAGCAGATACAAAGAACCTCACCCCTTCCTGAAAGAAACCCAAAACCCATGAAAATTAGGGGGGGGCAGTTTTGACACGGGATCCATAAACACGACCTGAACACGACCCGCTATCAACGTGTGTTGGGTTAACCATTTATCCGGTCCGTGTCACAAATAGATTGACCTGTTTGACCCGCTAAACAAATGGGTCGTGTCGTGTAAACCCGGCCGTGTCATGTTCGTGTATTATTTCACCCACTAAAGAAATTGGGTACGAAGATCAACAGCAGCGAAAGCTCTCTCTCCTTCTTCATTTCAATCATCTTCTTCTTTCATTTGAACTTGCAAACCATGGGAAGAAGTAGAGGGCAGAACTTCGTCATGAACTTCAAGAACTTGAGTTATTAAACCATTTCTTTCTTTGTTAAGTTTTTTTTACCCCACCTTTTATTCTGATTCTAATTTGAAAATTTTATCTTCCATTAAACCATAAATTCCCATCACTAAAATCTCCACCAACAATCTGTCTCCTTAAACAAATCAACAACCATCAACCCCAACAGCTGAAACTTCAACAAGCTTTGAAGAAACACAAATCAATTGAATCTTCACTGATTCAAGAACCTTTGGGTACAATTAAAATACAATTTTTAAAACTAAACTACAAATAATCCATACCCCTCAGTTATAATGCATGTAAATGAGTAATATGGATTTTGTGAACAGGGGTTGTGTTAAAAAACCAAAAAATATAGCTTGATTGAGCTTTAAGTATTTTGATGGTGATGGTATTGTTAATGGAAATGGGGGTTTTAGTTGAGGTTTAAGTAGTTCAAAAGCTTCTTTTAGTAAATCTTCGAATTGGTTGTCAACAGCATCGTGAGTATTAATTTGAAAGAAGTTTCAAAAGACATATTTCAGAGAAAGAGAGAGAGAGAGAGAGAAACAATTGGTTTGAAAAATACAACCCCTGTTCACCGTGTTTGGTCGTGTAACCCAATAAGTAAATAGGGTCGTATTCGGGGTTAACACGTTTTAGCACGTTTTACAACAGGGTCATAAAAGGGTTGACCTGTTTTGACCCACAACACGATACCGACCCGACACGACCCATTTGCCACCCCTACATGAAATGTGAGTAAAACTATTAGAGCATTCCCAATGCAAGGTGGATTTTGGGGGGTGGGGTGGATAAATTCACCTTGAAACTCAAAATAATGTCCCAACGGAAGGTGGATTTTCAAAAGTGGGATCCCACAGGTGGATTTCAAGGTGGGAGAATCCACCTTGAAATCCACCTGTGGGTGGTAGAACCGACGGCATGTCACATGCCGTCCTAATTAATTACAATCGGACGGCATGTGACATGCCGTCCGTTTTTTTAAAAAAATTTACGTAGTGTTTTAATGGTTTTGGACTCTCGGACGGCATGTGACATGCCGTCTACCTATTTTTTTGCAAAAAAAAAACCGGACGGCAGTGTGACATGCCGTCCGGATTTAAAAAAAATCCACTTCCTATTAACAAAGAGTCCACCTTCCCTTGGGAACTCTCCACCTTGTAGAGTTCCACCTTGAGTCAACAAAGTGGATTTATCCTAGTGGCACATACGTGGCGTCTATGTGGAGGTGGATAAATCCACCCTGCATTGGGAATGCTCTAAGCAAGAAGAAGAAAACAAGAATGAAGTTGATCAATGTATGTACCAATTTCTTCTGCATTAAATTTGCCAATTTCTCAAATCCCAAGTGATTTTCTTCTTTCTCGTCTTAGAGCTCATTTTCAAGAGAATGGTGATAAGAATCCAATAGCTTCAAACAGATAATGGAATGAATACGCTGAGTCATTACCCTTGGCAGACCAAGTAATTGAGTATTTTAGTACTAGAAACTCGTTCCAAGTCCAACCACAACAAAGAGCCTTGATGCAGAACATCCCGTGTTCCTCTATAGGTCCCTTTTCATCAAAATGAACATCCCCATGCTTGATTAGTTTCTTATTCAGTAATAGTGATATAATCGGCCTGTTTCAAATGTGTGAAAAGTTTGGTAAATATTATTTGAATAACTATAGTTGATTAATACATTAATCACCTGAACAAAAAAAAAAAAATCAATTAATGAGTTGATTAATACATTAATCAACTATTACCTGCATTGATTAATATAGTAATCAACTAAAGTTATAGTTGATTAATGTATTAATCAACTAAATAGATCAAAAAGATAAAATCATACATTAATCAACTATTACCTGAGTTCATTAGTATAATAATCAACTAAAGTTTTAGTTGATTAATATATTAATTATTTAAATAGAAATGATAAAATAAATAATATAGTTGATTATTCACATCAATCAACAATTTTTTAGTTGATTAATATATTACTCAAGTAAAAATTCTTACGATTCATGTACCAATTTCATGTTAATACATTAATCAACTAAATAGAAAAGATAATATAAAACCGTGACACGGTGGGGACCGACGTTAAATAGATTTCATGTTTATGAAACAAGCAGGTAACAATACAATAAATTGTGCTTATTTTAGGGTTCATTAGCCTAAAAAAATCTATTAGGTTGCTGCTGCATTGCATTAATTAAAAGTTAATCCATAATGATTTCTATATTTAGGCCAAGAACATTTGGCAGTGGTGAAGTGGTGAAATGCATGCTTGTACATTTTGGCACTTTAGGCCAAGAACAAGAACATCATATACTCACATCATAGTAAAGCTTCAGCTCCGAGGACTATAGAATGAATTTTTATATGCTTGAAGCATCTACATATGAAGGCCTTCTTGTTGTGCAATGGAAGCTTTAACCCAATGATTGGTTGTAATACGGATAATCTAGATAATAGCAAATAATAGAGAAAGTAATCGAAAAAACACAATCACACACAATAGCACCAATATTAACGTGGTTCCGCAAACCCGCCTACTCCACCCGGTAACCGATCAAGAAGATTTTATTAATCAAAGAAAAGAAACAACTTAATTACAAATCTATAATTCCTTGTCTCTTTCTCTCTCACATACTAGAACCTGAGAAACTCTATTATGATAACCCTCATAAATTTATCTCTCTATCTAGTAATGCTTTCACCTTTGGTTCACTCTCTCTTCTTTTTACCACCATTTTACAATAGCCAACTAGTTGAGTATATATAATACCCAAGAGTTCCTAATCCATACAAGGATCCAAATTGGATAACAATACCAATTAGAATACCAAGTACTTATGGGAGTAGAATTGTTACATACATTATTTCTAGAAACAAACATAAGAGATATGATCCTATAGACCTTACTTAATATAAGCTATGATTCTGCGCATTGTGAGCCAATACACAACACTTCTAGTATTTAAGTCGACACTACATTAGTAGTGAAATGTTGGATGTAGTCATTCTTAGTTTGTTGCAAAAATAGAATTACACAAATTTATCATGCTGGATGTAGTCATTCTTAATTTGTTGCAAAAATAGAGTTACACAAATTTATCATGCCCGAGCTGGGCTGTACAATTTGTAGTACTCAGAAGTATCGGATGCGTAGCATAATTTTTAGTACACAAATTTATCATGCCCAAGGACGTTGAAGATGATGGCATCTGAAGTATCAGCTAGGCACTGGGAGCCTGGGCTGCATAATTTGTACTACCCGGAAGTAAATATTGTTGGAGATTGGACGGCAAATGTGTCATAGAATTCAAAATGTAACAAGGTTGCTAATTGGGATTTTAATCAGGGTGGCAGTAGTATATATTGAATGCAGACATTCAAATGCAGATGTAATATTCTCGGAAACATGAGTATTCAATGCATTCAAATTAACATTCAACGCATTCGGTT